>CM037843.1:17536199-18786199 GCA_021234535.1 Stichopus chloronotus
CCCTCTTTGTATTTGACACTGACGATATCTTTCCAGTACAAAGAGTTCAGAATCAAGTTCAATAGTATGAAGACAGAACAACAGGATGATAAGGGACTCTTTCATCAGGTAATCTGGGAATGGTCATGAATGTGAATGTCACATTCATGTTTTGTAGCTATCAGAACAGATGTGTGTTCAGTTAAATGTTGCAATAAAGTATGTACAGTAGTAGTAAATGTCATCTGTTTTGTTATGATCACTTGGCAGAGAAATTTAGTACAATTTATTTGCTAAATTCATAAATATCATCAACTTGGAAAACATTTTTATATATTGAACAAATCAGCTTGACAAATTTCTGGTCCTCTAAATCCTAAACATCTCGCAGGTACCAGTACCACAGTGCTAATGTGACAAATCTTCCCTTTGTAAACGTATTGCATGATTTTATAAAATGGCCCATATGAATCTTTGGGACCTTGGACTCAAAAGTGATGAACACCCAGATGAAACCACTTCCATAGTATCAATGTGACAAACATCAACAATGTAACATGCAATATGTAAGAGAAGAATTGTTTTGCATGATTTCATAAAATGGCCCATATGGGACCTTCCACAAAAAAAAAAAAACCCATTACACCACAAATGTACCACTACCATAGTAGTAATATGACTACTATAGTAGTAATATGACATAATGTTGACTTAATACAATCTAGGGAAGAAACAGTTTGAATGATTTCATAACATGGCCCAGTTCAGACCTTAAAACTCTTGAACACCTTCAAAATTCAACTACCGTATAAGTAATGTTACACAACCTCAAATAAGTATGATACAATCTGTGGGACAAGAAACAATTGCATGATTCCATAAAATGGCCCATATGACCCCCCCTTGGGACCTTGGACACCGATAATTTTTATTATGTCGAAGGTGCCACTACCATAGCATTAATGTGCAACAACATCAAAAATAAAATTGGAGTTTAAATAGTTCAGCTGTCATAGGTGTACATTTATCCTATTTTCTTTTCAGGTTCAAGAAAAGTGTGCATCTTCAAAGGCAAAGACCCTGTTACAGTGGGTTATACAGAAGAACAAAATTTGCGCAACTTGCAAAACTGACAGGAGATTATTTTAAACTGTCTGGACAACCAGGCAACTCTGCGTTGCCAGGATTTGCAACTGATTAGATAAAACCTACCAGTTTATCTTGTTAGCATTCCGACCAAGCCTTAAATCAACCTGTGTATCCTGCAGAGCTGCTGGAGGAACGTAGTTATGTCAACCAAATGTTGAAATAAAGATTGCTAACAATGATTACTATTTTGGTTTAGTGAAAAGAAAAAACAATGAACTAAGCATGATCAAGTTTGTTGACATTCTTTGTAATTTTTTTTGTAATAGAACAATTCTTCCTGATGACATAAAAACAATAAAATATAAAATAAATATAGAAGTCCTCCCCAAGGGATGTCAGGCAGAAGCAAGCATTCAAAGTTAGCATATGGATCTGTTCAAATTGTGAAAGATGTGTAATTTCACTGAAGATTTCTGACTTCTAACCCTATTGTATTTTGTCCCATATAACAAACTCCTGAGTGTAAGGACCATTAGTTAAGACTCATTGAGCTTTATGTTTACACCAAGAAACTGGATAGATGCCTTTCAAAATACCCCTGAGTTTGAAATGGGACCAAACTCAAGGTGTCTGAACAACTTGAGCAGGTGTCCTGACTTGAATTTTTCTTGTGGGCCTCAAACGAAGGACAAGGACAAAAATCTATGAGGTAGCACAAACATAAATCTGAGAAACTTGCGAAGGCCATAATTCGGGGCAAAACAAAAATAATTGCTGAAGGGATTGTAAAAGAGTATTAACAGAGAAATAGCTATGCCAACAATGTATGCTGACTCGCTAATGATTCTAGATGGGCTACGGTATACCGTGGCAAGGCACATGTAAGCCAGAGGTGTGCCAGACACACAACATCAGCATTCCCTTCATGTGAAACTGTTGCATTAGATTGTACAGATGCAATGGCATTAAGAAATCCACGACTCTTTCAAGACACAACCAACCCTCTTAAAAACGAAAAAAGATGCTAACAACCACTTTAAGACTATAACACTCGATGAGGCCGGGCATTAAAGAACTTGACACACCAAATTGTAACTATTGTGTAAAGACATTTAAGATAAAGAGCCAAAATAGTTACAAAGAGCATACCTCACAAAAGATTGTACACATTTCACCAAAGACTTATCTTGCAATCTGCACTACTAACAATTCTGTAACTTTTTTTCTATCTTGGCCATTGTATAGCATTTATCTGACACCACTGACAGACTAGCAGTGTCAGACAATGAGCAGTACTAAAGTGCTGTTTACAGAGTTCCAAGGAGCATCGGCTGGAGTTTTCCCTTGCAATGAAAATACTACAACCAAACTACAACTATGGTAATTGTCTTTACTCCCTCCCAACCCTTCTGTTACCAATAAATGAAAAAAAAAAACCCAAGCCAATCTTTTGGTATTCATTGCAGTCAAGCTGTTCTTTTCCACATCAGCACATTTGACAAAAGGTGATTATCCCTAAAAATATGGTTAGCATATTTTCCAGACACTAGAAATTCTTCCTTCTGAATATACACCACAAGCGTAACAACAATTTCTTATCCAGGTAACCTTACAGTTTCACATAGTACCATTAAAGCAGCTGGGAAGTTGCCATTGTGGTGCATGTATCTAAGAAGTTTTTTTTTTATTCATTTGACAGAGGTAATCTGGGTTCCAGGTCTCTGGATTACTCTTCATACACGAAATTTAAACCTTGCCTTCATTTGTCGTGTTGTTAAGACGTCTCCGTAAAACTTTTAAGCAATACAAAGTACTTTTCACTGAGAAATTAGACCATTATTTTACGGTTATTAGACTATTAAACTACGATGCCGCATAACCTCCTCATTGCAGAAAGTTAATGCATTACTTTGTTTCCTTATATATAATTTCCATGAAAGCACATACACTAGTATACAATTTTGTGTTGGATTACTGTGGTGTATCATGCAATGATCAAATTATTGAGACTTTGATTTGAATAGATGCATAACTATTAAAACTATTTAAAAACAAATTGCAAAGAAAAAACAAAAGCTTTTCAATCACATATGGTCAGGTTATGACATCACAATCTCAGAATGGCAGCATCCTGATTGACTTTTCATGAACATTCATTATTGTAATATCTTGAAAAGTAAACAGCATACATGCACATGGAATCACGCCACATATTAGTCTTTCACTTGAGAGTGATGTTTCATGGTCAAACAGTCTGTCATTCTCCTTTAATGACACCCACAAAGGAATCCTCCTTAAAGATAACTCTTATGCATTGTGCATTCATCAAGACAAATATATATTAAGGTTACGCTAAGGTCATACAAATAGCAAAAGTGAGATGAGTGAAGTTATTTAACTGGCTATGATAAACACCAAATGACAAAAATACAAGGTTTGACAGTTTAAATAGGTACTTTAAATTTGAAAAACCTCCATCCATTTCATGAGACGAAATGCCAGTGTTAAATGAATTTTCAGCAACAGTTTGCTTGAAACAATATTTCCAGTGGTGTATCCAGGATTTTGTGACAGTAGGGGCACCAATGGATTACCACCATGAAGTATGGTAGGGGGAGAGGAAACCCCCCTTTTGAAAGTTTTGCTTTCTGAAGAGAATCAGATGCAACATAGTGATACTTTTTCACATTTTCCACTTCATATTGTCTTTCCTCCATCATTCCCTTCTTCCTTATCATTTTTCCTCACCTTTAAATTTTGTGTTAGGTGCCAGTATAGGGTTGTGCAACAACCCTCCTAAGTCTGCAAGTGTATTTCACACCATTTTGTCATGTCCATGCAGTTTGCAATACCATAAATTATTAATCTAGGACATTTTCTTACCTTTTGTTCCACTTACAATGATGACTGAGTAATGAACTGATAAACTTGGACAAATGGCTAAACTAATGGAAAATGGATAAACTAAAAAATGGATAACTTGGATAACAAATGGATTCTCTAGCAATTGCCTGCTTGACAATTTACCCTTGTGATAATAATTCGACCAATCACTGACTTCATGTTTATTTATGAGCAATGCCAAAGACAATATTCACATTGCTGCTTTAAATGGTAAAAGATGAGATGCAACATCGCTACACACAACCAGCTGCTTTAAGCTAACATTTAATTTTTTACTGTGTTCAATATTTATAATACTTAAGTAATAAAACCCACCAGGTACATTTACGGTTTCAGCCCTCTGGCAGAAAACTTGAACCAGCTAATCAGCTCTATGAGATGTTACAGTCCTGAGTCAATTGGTCAGGGATTAATGTCCAATTCTTCAAAAGTACACGACTGTTATGGCAGGTGACACTGTTGTCACAGCAACATGGAAACTGCCACAACAAAGATTGTAAAATAAGTTGCTGGGAAAAACAAGATGGGCTGAAGAATGACAGCTTAGGGAAAACAGTGCAGCCTTTTACACCTTTCAGACGGATCTCAGTGAATGCAAGCAAATCCATGAAACCACAAAAACATGAAAGACAAATCAATATGGGCAAACAATCTTTGTTTTTGAAAGCTGCAAAATTTAATTTGATTTCAGATTAGAATCAATTGCTATCCTTAAAATATTATTAAGGCTGTTTATATGAGTTTTCGAACAGTTCAGATTCAATCTGAATCACATTTCACCATGAAATGACACCAAAGAAATGCAAAGGGAAATATCTTCCTGATCTCTCTGAGAAAAAAAAAAACTTTGAAGAAGCTTATGTACAAAATTTCTACCTCACAATGTTTCAGCTCATTACTGACCAGCAAATGCAAAGACAGCAAACATTGACTACTGTCATCATTATCTGTTGGAAGCAATGAATTAGAGAGGTCTGATGGGACTTTTGTGTGTGTTGAGGGGGGTTAGAATGTAAATATTAACACAAAACATGTCAAACACGAGCAAATTTTGATGGTTTGTTTGCGGGCACATTCGGCTGAGAAAATGACCAGATACTCCCACACGATGAGAACATCTGCTCCAGGAGATCAATCCATCACTGGTGGGTGGCCATTGGGCATTTATTTCCATGTGATTTTCCCCTGGCAATATGGTAGTAAAGGACCCCTTTTGACAGACAACTGAAAGCAAAGCTGTCAGAGAGCCATCATTAATATGTCTGCCTACAGTATATATATGTGATCACAGCAGCTGTTAAACCTGTGGGACATTCTAAACCATCATCAGGAGACCCAGGGAGACTACTTTGATCTCCTGATATTTCAGTGCTACCACAAAGCACAAACAGTAAACATGGAGAGAAAGTGGTAATTGGGAGATGGTGAAAATAAGTTAAAGCTGCATATTTCACTCATTTCACCACATTTCCTTAAGTAAATTATGTTCATGCAGTTTGCGATACAATACTGACACATTCTGTTAAAGTAAAATGTTCACTTTACTTTTGTCCCACCAGTGAACCTTAATTACTTGGTAATTAAGTGCATACCTGATAATTGAACAAATGTCAATGAACAATTGAACAAAAGACAGTTTACTTATTGGATATTAATCACATGCAAACACTGTTGCAAATTCAACCAATCATTGATGTGATGTCTATTTACGAGCAAAAATAGTATTTATGGTATTCATAAGTCAAAATAGATTAATTTGCAGATGATTCTCCCTGTAATCCTTTGTGTTACTTTGTTTTTACACACATGTGGTTTACACAGTACACTAGTTTATAAAGAAGCAAAAGCAGCCAGTGCTAGGGTAGAACTTCAGAAGCTTGTACTATTATCCAGTGACCTACCTTTAATTATGCACAATATGGGCACGAGCATATCATGACTTTGTATTAACGGAAAGTAGCTCTTCAAAGAACGCAAAGCAGAATGTTCATACTTTTTCAACTTTTATTTCGCTGTTTCATTCTTAAAATGTCTGTATAGATGTATCTTACAGTCATTTACCTATCGTTCATAAACTCGCAGTGACGGACGCAAAATGCTGCTTTAATTCCGTAGAAATGTAGGGGCACTGAGGTAACCACAAAAATCCTGAATGAAGAATGACAACAACATACATGAAATGTTCACAGACTGTCTACATCTATTAGAGCAACCGGCAAACACTAATTATATGGAGTCACTTTTTGGTGGAAATTTTGCAAACTGTCTTCAAAGATTTGAAATTCTTTTTATGCAAAGTGTGTCAATTGTTCTAAAAACTATCACAAATATTTTTTGAATGTCATTCACTGACACTTGTCATAAAAAGCAACGCAGTGTATCTAGGAAAAACCCCAAAACATGCCACAGGCCATCTGAAGTGTAATTACAGGTAAAAATTGCCCTGCAGTACGTATTGCTGCTATAGGGAATTAGTGATGAATACTCCACCATGACAGGGTATGATGTGTTCGTAGGGAGTGCTTGCAAAGGTAACATCTCACCGCAAATGCCAGAGATCAAAGGGAAGCTGTGGCTGTGAGAATTAACTGTAATTGCTCCTCAAATTAATCTGCCTTGAGCAGCAAACTGGTAACGACATGACCTAGCAACAGGCTACAGTGTGGAAAAGAAAAACGGGTTTCTCTCCCCAGATAGGAAAGACCAGCTAGGCTATTACCAACTATTACTGAGGTCACGTGGGTCAAGGTCAACAAATATGTCCAGCATACCACTAAACAGAGATCAAAATTTTTGGAATTTTACCTGTCAAGGTCATATGACAAGTGTTTATTTTTTAACTCCAAAGTTGGGGGTAAAACATGGCCCAGAGCACTGCAGGTGGGTGTTTATGACTTTAAGGAAGGCTATTTGTACTCACAAATCCTTTGAATTTAACTTGATTACAGAGCATTACACATTACCCTCTGGTGGACAAAGAGACACTGGCCCCTATACTTGCTTCAAGTCATACCTGTTGATCTTAATGCTTGGAAGGCATACATGTCCATGGATATGAAAACTGCTACACGGAAACAGTTACAGCAGAACATGTAGCCAATCAGGACAAACTATAATGCACAGTCTTCATGAAAAGTAATGTTGTAACAGTTGTGGAGCCAAGGAAGGGGGAGGGGGTTTGGGACATAACATGTGTCCATTCTACTAGCACCTGAGAAATATTTTACAAATAAGGAGAAGCAAAGTGGGAGAAGAGAAAATGACAGAAAAGGGACAGTCTGATGTACAAGGATTTTTTTTTTAATTTATGAAAATAATAGTGTCTGCCAAGTGGTGCATTGCATTGTGGGAAAACTGTGATGTCTTACAGATATGACTGCAGTAAAACCCTGTTTATTCCGACACATCGGGACCAAACATTGTTCGGATAAAGGAAAAGTTTGGGAAACGGGGTTTCATGTATATTGCTATCCCAGGTGTAGCATACACTTACTAATAAAGTGAAATTAACCGTTGTTGTTACCTCTGTGTCACATCTTTCTTTTTTGGAAGATTCGAACTCTTTCGGAAATTTTTTTTTTTTTGTAGATGGAACTTTCAAGGAGGATATATGTTAAATGGGAAATGGATATCCATCTGGATTGCCCTTCTTTGCTCAGCGTTAGGATAAAGCATAGCCTAACACAGACCCCTAGGGTTATAAACCAAATAACAATAGCACATTTCCAATAATTTTTGCTATAAAATGACCACATGTGCTAAAAATTTTACCTCTACAAACGGGATATACGCTGGCCAACATGGGAAAGAGGGATTTAAAGTGAGAAGCACGCCACTTAACAATCCCCCGTGGCACTGTGTAACCTCCCATACCGCTACCTGCAAATTTAGGGGACACTACCTACGACAGTACTATCACGGCAACTTGTCTTTCACTATTTGAAACCTAGTCTTCGGAATGGAATCCCTGCAGTGGGCATAGCGTTTCTGAAGTTAAACAAGGATTACAAACTTGTTAGCTTTGTTAGCTTTCTATCTCATGAGCTTCTCAACTCTTAATGGGGTTATCATCTCACCTATCACACCCTACATTTAACTCTGATTGACATTCTCCTTCACAGTTGTTAATTTAAACTTTGCATCGATAAAAGTGAAAAGAACGGCTGCTGGACAGCGCTAACGCTGAGTGGGGCTTTGCATGAAAAGTGTAGGCTTTGTGCACTTCAGAAGACCATTGCCTCAATGGTCCTTTGGTGACTCTACATGGACCACGAAGAAACAAAAGACACAAGAATTAGGATAATTCTGTATCATTTATTCATTCTCTCCAGCTTGAGGTTGGTAGTAGAGATATACATTAACATTAGTAGTGTTTTACTGCAATCAAAATCGGTGCGGATCGAAAAGTAAAACAGAGAGACAAAATGTTTCAAATCTATGCTGAAACTTTACAAAGCTTGTGCAGGATGACAGTTTTGTGAAACCCAATGGCCAGCTTGGATAAACAGGGTTCAGATTAATAAGTTTTACCATACTCGAGTATGATTTTTTTTCGATAATCTTGTCTGTCTTCAAAACTCAAAAATGTTATGACAAGCAGTCAAGATTTCCACAATTAGTTTCCACAAAATGTTAAGATTAATTTACAATTAATCTATGTTTCACTGTTGTTTATATTTCACGGTTAAATACGTACTTAAATTTCATAGATCAGCAAAGACTTATTGCATTAACTTGCAGGTTTTGCATTACATTATGTAACCTTGAACCACTTGAAAATCTTTCTTGGTCAGAGCTGTCTTTCTGCAAACATCAATATCTTGAGTTATGAGCAAGATATTGGAGTTGGTGTTTCAAGTGCCTGCAGTGAAAAAGTATGCTCTTCTTTCAGTTACGAATCACCATGATTATCAGTGGAATACTCCTTTAAACACTGATCAATATCATGTATTTCGTATACAATAAAAAAAAATCTTGCCAATATTAACCCATCATTTCGAACAAAATTCTGCAAAGGATCTTGTGATGAAAAGATTTTTGCTAACCTTTGTCATGGACAGAATGCACACTGAAAGAAGGACAGGTAGTTGTGATATACATTTTACATAATTTTTTTTGCTCTTTCTGCTTCCAAATAAGGTAGGAGCATATAACAGATTTGTAGCAAAAAATGATCTGCTAATGGCAAATTCAGCATGGAACTGTCCTACGAGACAGAAAAAAAAAAATGTTATTTTGTTTTACCTTTTTACATTAACATCTCTCGCATCATATTCCTGAGTAGGTGTTCTATGTCTCTCCCTTGCTTTGCACATGGAATGTTGTTTGGTCACAGGTCATCAACATTTAAGTGCAGAGTTCAGGTAAACATTGATGACCTTTAAGCAAGCAACGTTCCACGGCCATACATGCTAAAGTGTGATATGGAAGAAGAAATTGAAAAACGTTATGAAAGATGTATACAAACCCTCACAAAAATCTCAAATATTCACCAAAATCCTTCTGAGCCATTCGACCTACCTGTAAACATCAAAGCTGTCGTTCTAGCAAAAGCCATGAGAACATAGCCTGCCATTCTGAAGCATGTAGCAACGGCTGCAATGACAGGATCTCCAAAACCAAGCAAATGAGCGACTGGTAAAATCACGAACAGCCCGCAACTCTTGGCTAAGTTTCTAGCTCCAGAGAAGTAACCTAACATGAGAAGCAGTGTAATGAAATTTGCATGAGGTTGTATTCAATATCATTTGGGATTTGAACATGAATTATGAACTGGACTGTGTACGTAGGAATACACTAAGGCAACTGATTTGTTAGTGATTGTTTCATATTGCAACAAATCCCATGAATCTAAAATAAATGTTTGAGATAGATTTATAGGCTTACAATGCAGCTGGTGTTCATACCTTGAATTCTATGTCACTTCACAAGTTTCTGATGTTGGCTCATAGAGTATATATTTCAGTTTCAAAATGAAGTACAATATTTCATGTTGCTAGCAAAATGGCCATTTTCTAACATGCAGGGTTGGACCTGAAAATGACTAAATGTTGAGATCTGTGTCAAACAAACGCATACAAACAAGATACAAAAGCACAATATTACACACTAAGACTCGGAAAAAAAATATATTGCTAGAGTTATTGGCAAAATAAACGACCGTAGCAACCAAACTGGCACTTCCTCACCTTACATAGATTACTACTGACAGGAGAAAGGGCATGAAGTTATTGATTACAAAGGAGCTTAGAAATGTGGACGTGCAAAAAAACTTTCTGTTCATTTGCATATATCACTTTATATCACGTTAAACGTTTCAACTTAATTCAACCCTTTCCATTTTCCTTTCTTTTCTCCGGATGGACACATATTGCAGCATCCAATTTCATATGAATTTTATGAAATTACACCAGTTTCTCCTCTTTTTCTGTTTAATTTAAACACTTACCTATGTAGGTAGAATTCCATGAGAGAGGTTCTTTCTTCACATATAAGGTAACTGTATCATTTTCACCTGCAAATTAGAAGGAAAAATACTCAACTAATTTTACAAAACTTCCCTTGAAGAGGGACTAACAGCTAAACATGGATTTAAAACCAATGGTCTCAACACTTCGAGGACTGAGCTCAAACAAGCCAGTTACAGTGCACTATAAAATGCATAGTTGTAGTTGTTGTTGCTGTTGAAGGATATATATATCCCATGTGCAGAGCAATACACTATAACCCATGTGCAGTTAAGTTGTGTATGGTATTTCACATGTGACAAAACTCAGAAGCAATTCTCTGCAGCACAGATACTGTACATCACACTGTGCTACAACATCAGTGTTTAAAAAAATTACTATTTACCACACTATGGTGGCTTTCTTCAATCACAGCCCTCAACAAAAAAGAACAACTTGCTAAGTATTTTGAGTATCTGGTGAGCTTCATGGTGCAACTACTTCTTCAAACCGAGAAATAAACTACACGACAAGCAACTGAAGGTGAAATACATTTCAGTGATCTGTAAGGCTGACTAGAAATTATCTAACATTCCACCCATTTATTGGATGAAATGTTCAACTGAACCAAATATCACTTTTCAGGTAGCAGACTAGCAGTGCCTCTACAGTGCATTATGTCACATTAGCCTCTGACACTAAACATACAAAAAGCAACAAAGGACCATGAGTGTGTGATTTCACCAAACAGTCTCCTCAAGCCAGGCAACTATTTTCTTCAACCAGAATGCACAAATGCATTGTGGTTTCCATAAATTCATGATGAGGAATTATCTTCATGTATCTTACATATTGCATAAGGCAAGGCAGTGTAATATACGTGGTTATTGTACTATAACAGTAACGTATCATATCACCAATTGAGATGAAAAATGACATCTGCTAACCTAAGTTGATGACTGACACTGTAGGTATTCATCCGAAGATGCATAATTCATAAATACATACTACAGCAATAATACCAAGGGCTTCACTGCATACCAAATATCATTTAAGTGTAAGCTTCCCTTCTTGAGATATAATGTTTACAAGGTTGTCTTAAATTGACTCCTGTTGATCTCAAATAACCTTTGACTCCATAAAAAAACAATAGGCTATTTGCACTAAATAAGATACCTCTACATACCAAAAATAAGATCTCTACAAGCTCAATAAGATACACCCACACACTAAAAATGTGTCTACTAGTAAATCTAAAAATCTACAACAGATGTATAAAAACTTCCCTACTTGAGATATTGTGTTTACAAGGTATTCACTATATTAAAGCTCTGTTGACCCTAAATGACCTTAAACCTCCACCAAAATGTTACGCTACTTGTGCTTCATAAGGTACACCAACTTTCTAAAATGACATGTGCGAGTTAAACCTAGTGAGATAGTGTGCTTACAAAGTTTTCACTATCGCAACCCCAATGACCTTTGACCTCCACAAAAACAATAGGCTTCTTGTACTCATAAGGCTTACCCATAAGTTTTGTAAAACTTACATCTGGACCATACAGTATATGACTTGGAGAAAATTATTTTGTACATAAATGACAGTACTGGGGTCTATAAACTGATGACAAACCAGACGTAAGGAAGTTAAAAAAAATTCACATATTCTTGTTATCTCAAACCCATGAAATATATAGCACAAGAATGTGACAACGGACATTTTTCATTCCAAATTACTGTAGAGAAATCATAATTATGATCCTCCATTTTTAGTGCTAAACATGACTAGGGTTTGATGATGCCAATGTGAATAGTATTTTGCCACCATTGGATGAACTGTAGCAACTCTCTGGTACTGTATGTACTCTGGCAGCTTACTTGCATTGTGAGGAGAAGTGTTTTCATGGGTAACCCGGTATCAGGTACCCGAATGGCACTTTATTACCCGAATTCAAAATTACTTCCCGACTGAGCTGATTCCATCATAAAGTGAGACCAACACAACCACTGCTTGAACACACTTTGTCAGACTGACAAGTTTTAAGGTACAGTACCTATCATGAATGTAGCAAATAGGTCAAAGTGGAATTGCCTTCTTTTTCTCAGGACAATAGGTGATGCTATTCATGAGTAGGTGTAGGCGAATGTAAGTCATGTACTACATAAATTCTCGACACAAATGTGATGCTTGGTACTGTGGAAATACCAATGTAAACACTAACGCTGCCGTTTTAATTAGGTACCCTGAACCGGACCAGTATAAGGAACTAGAAAGCCGAAAGGCTTGGCGATTCCTTGCCTCATGATACATATTGTAACAAACATGAATCGTCCACATGACAAGCATGAGATCCCACACAGTTATCCTACTTCAGATACCATCTTAGTAAGGTCAAAACCTTTCGAAATCTCGTGACCCAAAATGACCTTTCACCTCTACGTAAAACAATAGGGATCACCCTATATGGCCACCAACATGCTAAATGTGAACAATTCACAAGCTATGAGATCCCTCACATTTATCACCCTTAAAATATCATGTCTACAAGGTTTTGACCTTTTGTCACCCCAAATAACCTTTGACCTCCACAAACATGAGAAAACTCCCATACGGATATGATGCCGCAGGGGAACAAATTGTATTTTGTCGTGTCTAATAACTTAATAAAAAGGTAAACATGTTTATTTCATCACAATTATAGCACTTTATTTTGTCGAGTTACGGCTATTGGTGGCAGCTATTTCGTATTTGATTTTTTGGAGTGATGCCCTTCCCAATGGCTATGATGTCCTTGAAAATTAACAAAAGCTGATAACCCTATCAAACCAGAATCTAGCAAGACTTGTAACTTTGCCTTTCGTCTGCTTAGAGACACAACACACAGTACAAGTTTCTGTGGTTTGATACACAGTAGTCATTAGTTTAAAGCTTGCTTTGATTACCTGAACTACTTTAAGCCTTGCTCAGAGGACTAAACAGAGACACTGTTTATACAGTAAATGGTTAAGTCAACTGAGCACCTGGCTCAACAGACTGTATGATTTATTCTGGACATTGTGGTTTCTACTGGCAGTCAGCTGTGATAAATTATGTCAGATAACAGTGACCAACTTGAACAGAGGTGGGTCAGTTACAATTTGATTCATTCAATTAAGCAATCACAGTATATGCACGCTCATGGGTATTTGATCCAAAAGATCAGTGAATTAGTTCTTCTCATAAAACTAATAACCTGTCGTATATTTCATTAATCAATTCCAATTTACAATTCATGCATGCTCACATGTCCTTATGAGGACAGTGGCATAAGGTTTGCCAAATAATAATCTTTGATACCAAATTTAATATTGTCTTCATGTTTTCTTTAAGGTTATCAAAGAGACAATGTTGGTATGTCCTAAAAGAAGTTCTTGCGCATCAAAAAACAGGAAACAATACTAGGTATATTTTTTGTTGTTTTCACAATATATTCTGAAACGTGAACATGCATTTCATTTTCATTAATATATGCCAGAAGCCAAAAAAGCAGTGCACCTCCCTGTTATTACCAGGCAACTCCGTACCCTTGTATTACAGTATTTCTCGACTAAACAGAGCGGCCAACTTCAAGTGCTGCAAGCCAAATGATAATATGTTACTGCCAAAACTATTTGGCCCACTATTAAAAACTGTCGGCCAACTGATTAGAACTGCAGGCCAAGCAATCCTTAATTATGCCAATATTACCTACTTTCATTTCTAACAATTTGATGTCAAGTAACCCCAAACTAACTTTCATCTTTACAAAAATGCGTAGGAACCATCAAATCAACAAGAGGATTCTACATTACAAGTATAAATTCACTGGAAGGACCGTTCTTTAAATATTGTATATTCAAGTTTTTCACATTTTGACCTCCCATGACCCGAAATGACCTTTCACCTCTGCCAAAAAAAAAAACAGGAATCATCAACTCGATATGGGCAGTGCACATGCTAACTATGAGATCTCTCACATTTATTGTTCTGGAGATATCGTGTTTACAAGCAATTTTCAAGGTATTTACCTTTTGATCTCTGGTGACCCCAAATGATGTTTGACCTCTACCAAAAACAGTAGGGATCATCTACTCAATAAGGACAATCTACATGACAAGTATGAGATTACTCAGAGTTACGCTTCTGGAGATATCGTGTTTACAAGCAATTTTCAAGGTATTTACCTTTTGATCTCTGGTGACCCCAAATGACCTTTGACCTCCACCAAAAACAATAGGGGTCATTTACTCAATAAGGGCAATCTACCTACCAAGTATGAGATCACAAAGAGTTACGCTTCTTGAGATATCGTGTTTACAAGCAGGAGTCACACATGCACATACATACACACACACATACACACACACGACATCACCATCGCATAGATTCCTTGCCTGCCTTCGGCAAGGAATCACAAATTACCCAATTCTGAGTTTAAGAAATCGATGAAAACACTGGTGAGGAGGGCCAACATAGTTACCAGTAGTTTTCATCACATATTTCTGGTCCAAGGAAACACTATCCTCTGTTTAAGTACAGGCCATTTCACAATGTTAACAATGGAGTGACCCGTTTGGAGTTTCAAATGTAAATAAGGTAATGCGACTGCACATTTCAGCAAATTATATTGCATGACACGTTAGTAAACGTTACTAGCAACTCTCAAAGCTGCAAATACGACTATGTATCCTGTGGTTTGTCCTAAGTAGCCATTGCAACATCATTAAAACACAAGTTGTCAATGTTTAAGTACATGTGACATGAATCAAATTTTGGAGTGTATATTGACTCAATTAATCATGAAAAATGGTGAAAGTTGAGGCAATGTCCAGTGAAATCCATCAAATATTGACCAGTTTAAAAACAAATTTATGTTTTTCAATTGCACCATGAATAACCACAAGATTCAATTTCCTGAGAAAATCAAATGAATGAATGGACTAGGTCCAGCTTTAATGTAGAAACACCCACAGTTGTTAAAAGTCAAATAATTTTGAATATAATCCACAGCTTCATGAAGTACATCTGTACCTCACTTTCCCAGAGCTTTACAAGGATGGCCAATACTGTATGTTAATAGTTGAAATTGGATGGGCTAACATGTTGTTATCTGTTTGGAATTTGTTTGAAGAAAATTTGAAGAAAATCTAAAAATGGTAATTTCAAAATAGGTGATCTGGCACACATTTGAATGGTCATTCCTTTGCTGACAGAATATACTGATACTGTACCTCCACAATACCAAACAATGCAGTTTCATCCGAAACAAAACTTCTCCCCTAGCCCCCCGCCCCCGCAAAAAAGTATAAAATAGAAAATGGGAATGGCATATATTGAAGTTTGAAGATGAAATCTGCAGGATGCTGTCACCTACTCAAAGGTAAGTATCTCCCTTCACATCCTCTTATTTGAAAAATTAATAAATAGATGATCTTTAGTATGGTAGAGTACATACTGCTAAAGAGGATCATGATTTAATATGTTACTTACCAGTTCCAACAAGTTCAAAAAGGAAGAGACAAATGACTAAAAGAATGATTTGCAACCGCCTCCTCTGTGGCCTTTGACGAAACACAGCTGCAAAAGATTTGACAAAGTGTTCCACCTTCAGGAATTCCCTACATCTGCCTCTAATTTTAACTGCTCCCGGGTCAGTCCTCACACTCTCCTCACTTCCATCTACCATGCCAAATGTCTTGTTTTGTGGGACTGATTCCCTCAGCCAGAACAGGACATAAAGAACTATTAGCACTTCAACTATAATCACATATATGAAAGCAGCTACATATCCTAAATTGTCAATCACAAGGCCACTGGTAAAGAGTCCGATACTACTCCCTATGAATGTCATGGACTCCAAAATACCAAACCGCACTGTTCGTTCCTTCTCGCTTGTCACATCACCAAGGTAACTAAAAACTGCAGAAGTCAAAATTGGGAAAGCCCCTGTGGCCCCAAGAATGGCTTGGCCAGCAATTATGAGCCACACCGATGTATATACAAAAGCAGCACTGACAATCAGAAAGCAGCAGTAAACTATGGTGCCGAATGTTGGGAGCAGAATGACCAGCCTTCTGCCCGCGCTGTCGGACCACGAACCCAGAAACAATGAGCTAATCACAGAGGGTACAGTAAGTGCAACATTTAGCACTATTATCCAATGAGAGGCAACCTTGGTAACTTCCTTTTCTTCATCATTGTAGGCAGACAGGTTGTTGCACATCACTGTATCATTGAATTCAATGACACAGACCTTAAAGTAGATTAACTGCTGGACAGTAATGAACTGGAGAAATGAGCCTAGCATGTACAGCAGAAGAACGGGTTCCACAGTAACAATATTCCTGGCCCGGTCAATGGCATGGCAAAGGCCAGAGAGAGCCATCCTGTCAGCACTGCAGTTCTTGTGGTGAAATTTATCCTGTGAAAAGGTGACTCATCTGCAATACAAATCAGAGAATCTTCACTATTTCAACACTTCCAACTACTGCTTTTAATTTTAGTAGCACTAATATATTTCTTCAATGTCCACTTATTGCCTATATACATAAATTAATTTATGTAGAGACTCAATTCAATGAAGGGAAATTCATACTCAACAGTAAGTCAAGGAAGAATTAGGTAAATAGGTAATGTTCATGGAAACAATAGTTTCTTTTCGGACTTTCCATAATGAACTCAAATGTGGCAAAAGTTCTGGATTTGATGACATAACAAATGATATACAGTACTTAAGTGTGCTGTAGATACATTATCTCGCTGCCAGTTACGATTAATCTGTCTTTTACAAGCAGAATTTTTCCTTCTGATCTAAAGGTTGCAAAGATTGTGCCAATATTTAAGTCTGGTTAAGGAAAATTACTTTTTAACTATGGAACTATTTCTCTCGCCCTCCAGTCCAAAAGTTAGTGAACCCAGACGTAGTTTACAATCAATTAAACAATTTTAGCAGAAAGCACAACTTATTATACTCCAACCAGTTTAGGTTTCCTTGGAATCACTCCATCTACTGGCTGCAATCAGTTTTGTTGACAAATTTCCCAAGGTATCTAAGGAATTTGATACAATTAACTACAGTAATTTTATGGGTGAACTGCATACATATGGTGTTTGAAGTGCAGCATATGATTGGTTCAAAAGTGATCTGATGTATTAATTGATGTATTGATGATTAACTGATGTATTAATTCTCATCAAACTTAATGTAATATTGGTGTTCTCCAGGGCTCATACTGGGAACACTTTATCTATACATGCACTGAAAAATCCTTATTTACAGATGATATAACTGCTTTTCTTCAAAATAGTAATTTACATGGTATCTGATTCATCGAGATCTAATAGACTATTTCTGAACTTAATGAAAACAAAATTTATAGTTTTTTACAACAAAGATAACAACATAAACCATACTACAGTAGTGTTAAACCTTCAAAATACTTTCTTTCATAAACCTCTCATCAAGATGTATAATATATACTGCAGTCTTCTATTTTGTACACCTAAAAGTTTTGACTTGAGTGACCAAGCAATAAAGATCTTTATGACAAACACATCAGTCTGCAGTTAATTTCTATTACCATAATAATTTGGGATTTCAATACCAGCACCAACTTTAACACCACAATGTAAGATCTTTAGCTTCTAAATAACTTGAAAATGTGTAAGGCAAAACTGCAGTATTTACCACCATCACTGGGCAGTGATCTACAGCCTGCAGCATTCACGATTCCTATAAAATATTCATATATTTGCATTTATCTGTGCTTTTATGTTGCAAATATGCAACACAAGAAATAAGCTTCCTTGCACTTTGTACCAGTTACAATCACTGTATTGAATAAAACTCTCCTTCTAGACACAAGCATATTTCAGTTTGTACATAACTGAGTCAAAACTTGTCCATAAAAGATTACAGTGAACCTTCTTTTGACACTCGTAATCCCTATGCCACGCTAACATGGAACTGCAATCAAAGTCCAATTTTAGCTGCCTTTACTTAGTAACCAATAAAACACCACTTAAAACCTTCACTGTGCACCCTATACAACAGATTCACATGATATATAATAATTTTTTTAACCTGCAAAGGAAAGGGATTAAAAGAGATTCAAATCAAGGATATTAAGATAACAATCCCATCATAAAGTCCTAAGCATAACCCACTGCACTATAAGAGCGAGTTTGGTTGTTGGGTGTTCAAAGATAAATACAAGGTAACCAGTCATTTTGCCCCCTTGAAAGTTCCCTGCATCCAGTTTGCCCCCCAAACTACCAGTTCACCCCACACTGTTTACCAGTTAACCCCAAAGACCCACCAGTTGGCCCCCAAGTGCAGACCAGTTCGCCCCCAAATCTGTAAATGTAAATTGACGTTGTTTAGTAAGTGTTACAGGGCTTATAGTGTTATAAGGTTTTACATTACATTTCTTTTTTTTTTGGTCTCTTGTGTTCATTGTGTTATCCATGTGTTTTCTCATCTTTTTCTTCCGGTCAACACCGGCATGGTTGTTAGCATAGTTGATTGCATGCATGCATACTTGCTGGAGGCATTCAGAGTGTGCCAGTTTTTGTTGGAATTTCACCTGATATACTATCCTCAAAATTTAAATTAGTCATGGTTTTACTTGATTGGTTGATTTGGTAAAAAGTGTATTTAAGCCAGTTGGATAAAATATTGCTCAAAACAAATATCTTAAAAACAGCAAATAACTAGCACGGACATTGAGCACAAAATCATCTAAACACGGTAATTTTTTGTACATAGTGGCAGTAGTTTAGTTCAAATTTCCCCCATTTTTTCCAAATCTTGCCTAGCACATTGCAATTCTAACAGTTTTTGCTATTGCACAAACATTTTGCTGTGGTGAAAATTGTAGGTGAAAACTATTACAATGGCATGTAATATAAGTTACTTCAAGCAAACTGGTACTGGGTAAGTACTTGGGGGCAAAATGACTTGCGATTGGGGACGAACTGGCAGGGGGCGAAACGACAGGGGTAAACTGCTTGGAGGCGAATTGTGAGGGGACGAAATGACTGGTAACCAAATACATCCTCAATCCCCTAATCCTACTCCTAGCAGAGCAAGTGCTCATTCAAGGAATCAAGCATGATTTTCTATTGGGAACCTGTGGTTACGGATTCTAAATTCGAACCAAAAGAAAAGAAATAAAGAAAGACGTCTCGCAGCATCTCAAAAGCCTACCTGGTCAGTGGTCTTACTTAACTTTTGACTTAATTAACTTGAGTGCACGTAACTTACTTAGGCACACTGCATGGTTGCCTAGTGAGAGAGAACTAGATAGCGCACATACTTCTAAAGTGTTGTTGATACCAAATCAGCGAGACAAATCGCACAGAGCGCCTACTGTACTGTGTACTAACAGTAGGATGTTACTTGTGAGTAGAGACTTTACCTGAGGACACAAGTGAGAAAAAGCGTTAAAAGAAGTGCGAGCACATATCACCACTTCAAACAGCGATACATTTTCAATGTTTTTAAAAGTTCCTTAAAAAGTTATCCACTGTCACTAATACGAATCGAGCTCATGATTGCTCTACCTGCAAGGCAACCTGTTATAATCCCAAGAGAGAAATCTGCTAGATTTCTGCTATGATAGTATGATTGTGATTAGACCATAGGGTGGCCCACACTAGGTGATGATATGCGATACAATGCAGTAGAAAATGTCGCACAGCAGTATTTTGCTTTCACACAACAGGCGAATTATTTATCGCTGGACGATTTTTAATAATCCTGTTAATCATGCGATTTTAGAGAGGACAACGACTGGTCACAAAAAAATATCTCGGCGATAAGCGATAAAAGTTAAAAAAAAAATTGAACTCCATTTTATCGATCCTCGGCACGTACCTTTACTGCTGGTGTGAAAATTTCTAAGCAATAACATTATTTCAACATTTTTTATTGCATAGTATCGCGCCTTGTGTAAAAGGGCCTTCAGATGAGACAGGTCTACCTCGTACCTTAGCTCCATGATAATGGTACCCAGAGAATTGACTGTTTACTTATTTGCTTGGGCGACAATCGTTGAGGAACAGGGGAACATGCCCTCCTCCCTTCTCCTTGAAAGGTGGGGCATGGTGTAAATATCCCCTATAACTTAGACAAAAAGGACGAAAATTCTTTGAAGATTAACACTTTTGTTTGGACTGTCTTTTGTTTTTCCCTAAGGATCCTGTGGAAGCGAAAATTTCGTCAACCGATGACAAGTTATCTGAGATCCAATTTTGATGTCAAACAGGGCAGATTCGCTTCTCTTAAATTTCACCACAGTGGTACCTGCGTATTTGTGCTTTTTAGGTATAACATAACTTTAAGGGCAAAGGAGGGCAAAAGCCCCATAAGATGCCCTGTAATCCAGACCCCCAAAAAACCCTAACCAAACTAAAATGACATTAGCCCAGCAAAATCAGATTCTGCCACATCACAATAAAACTTATCAATGTTACCTTTGAAGCTATTTACTGAAGTGGAATTTACAACCCAATCAGGCAGATTATTCCACTCATTGACAACTCTATGAGAGAAGCTGAACTTCCTCACATCAAGAGCCTAGAGCCTGCATTTCACCAGCTTCTTACAATGACCACGGGAATTAGGACAAACCTCTAAGTAATCACAGTTAGATGACGTACATAGGGAATAAACCGAGTGGCCCTCCTCTGAACCTGCTCTAAAAAAAACTTGTCCTTTTCATAATAGGGACTCCATGCCTGCACATGTAGTTAAGATGCGGCCTAACCAACTGCTTATACAGATTCAAACACAATATCTTTACTAAAATTACTAAAATTCCTCTAGATCAATCCGAGCACCCTCTTTGCCATGGCAGCAGCACCTGTGCACTGTTTAGAAAGCTTCAGATCACTTGCAATGATAACACCTATAGGTCTTTTTCTGAAGTCACATTACTCGAAATACTACCAGCCATAGTATAATCATAATTCAAATTATTAGTACCAAAGTGAAGAACTTTGCATTTGTCAGCAGTAAAAGACATTTGCCAAATTTTGGACCATGTTAATAATCTATCCAAGTCCCTTTGAAACAGTGAAGCGTCCTTGTCATCATTTACTATCTGATACATAAGAAAAACATTCTCCACGGAGTCACTGTGGCCACCCCGCGGATGTCACCCCAAATGCATCATCATCTTAAGTAACCAAACAACAGCCCCCCCCCCCCTTCTCTTTCAAGTGCTCGCAAATGAAATATGTTATGTTGAAATAGGGCTGTGAAAGTCGGGTGCTATTCTCTTCTAGCTGGCAAGTATATTTATCAAAGCTTCTCTAGTGTGCTACGCGCCAATCGATGGAGGAGATACCTTTAGGTTGTTTAGATTTGGTAGGTATTAATTAAAATGACCAAAGTTCTGTCCAATTCTAAAGCCTCTTGAGGTAAATCTCTTACATTGATTTTTTAAATGGTCCTGCGAAGTGCCATTTCCTGCGATCTGGCATTATTTTGTAAAAAAGAAAAATCTCGCACGCTAGCTCAGCCACTGGGGTGAGGGACATGATGAATATGAGGGGTATCGTGGATTCTGGACCTCTTATAAATGGTAAAGAAAATATAAATATAAACGGTAAGGAAAATATTTTCCTTCATGAAAATCAATTTTCAAATCAAATTAATTTACAATCTTCATGCGATAGAGTCATATGGCTCTGGCTGAAAAGCTTAGCAGTGAGCTAACTTTGTTACTTTCTGAGCGGAGTGCCACTCACATCGGTTGGCGCGTCGTACAGTCAAGGAGCAATTCCCCACCCAAATGCGGTTTTTTTTTCTTTCTTTCACCTAATAGTTTCATTCGTTAGCAATATACATCGTCTATGATTAAATCGTTTTTTTTTAAATTATTATTCATACTAATACAAAGATGTTTATTTGAAGCGATTTACCCTCAGCAATGTTAAAGGAGGATATACAGTTGTGACATGCAGTTCACATAACCTTTTGCTCTTTCTCAAAATCTGGTATCAGCATGTGTCCTTAACAAATTTGTGTTAAGCAGTGCTCTACATCATTGGCAAATAAAGATAATTCATGAGTGTTCACACCTCTTCCGAGCTTTGCAGATGGAATGTTGTTGGTTGAAGGTCATCAGTGTTTACCTGCAGAGTTTACTGGTGACCTTTGACAAAACAACATTTATTTATTCAAAGTAAGGATAGACATAACTGACACATACTCATGAAGATTACGTAGGGGATAGAAGATAGGAAAAATTCAAAGATTAACGGTTCCAGTTCTCTCTACTGGGGCACTTCATGACAGGAGGTGCCAGTGGTAGATTATTTTCACACGAAAATGTTTAGGAGATATATGATTATACCGATTTTTAAGAGGAACAGGCAAAGCTTTGTAAATTGTAAATCACAATTACCTTTGCTCCGGCATGAGCACTTCGTCATCTAGACCTCTTTTTAGACAAAAGTTAAACATACCTGTCGGGGCAACGATCACTGGGCTAATGTATGGTGAAGTCTGAGGCTTGGGTGCTCAGACCCTCAATGAAAAACAAAATGGGGGAATTAAAGATATGTTCAGCCCTCCCACAACCCAATACTTGCAAAGTGCTCCAGGAGTAAATAAAAAAAAAGGATGCATGATTCATCGCATTCTTGTCTCTAAATCTATCTGATGTGTATTACCATTTTTCACAGACTGATTTTTGTTTTCATTAATTGAGCAAGTTACAGATATGAGATCCATATTTCAGTTCTTGGCACATGCAGCTTAGCACACGAGGGAAGTGCAGTGTACCGTCCCAGCCATCGGAGGAGCGAGAGATTTCAGAGCAAAACGCTTTCTTGTTCGCTCCCTGCCAACCGACGGTGGTGTTCCGCTCTGAACTCCTCCTTCGTCCTTCTCCACTCTAATTTTCGATCAGTCCCCATGAAGGTTAAAGAGTATTGGCTTAGCATTAATCTATTCTACATCAACACTTAAGCTTTTTTTTTTTCCTCCACCTCTAACTGAACCTGCCATCTCCGCCACTTCCTTTCCCCCACGTCCTCGGTAAACATGCTCATATGGACTGACATGGCATTGTTCCCCTCCCCCCCCCCCCGCACCCCGTTGCTGAATAATCGTGGCTACTCCAATGTTGTTAACGTTCTGAATTTTAAAGGAAATCCTGGTCCCTCACCTCTGACCATGGATTGACGCCCATGCTTTTTTGCACACATTTAACCTCAGAACTGCCCCTGACACATCAATATAGTGCTCGAATTCAACATATTGATGATTGTCAATGCGTGAATTCACTGGTGACCCATATGGCCGATGGAGGGGCATTACAATATTTAATTTTATAATATCATTACATCTAACTCTTATCTGGCTTTTCATTAAAATTTACTGGTGTTGTGGGGAACTTGAGCGAGGGGC
Organism: Stichopus chloronotus; assembly: GCA_021234535.1. Classification (NCBI taxonomy): domain Eukaryota; kingdom Metazoa; phylum Echinodermata; class Holothuroidea; order Aspidochirotida; family Stichopodidae; genus Stichopus; species Stichopus chloronotus. The sequence continues at coordinate 17,560,057 of CM037843.1, forward strand.
CGGAAGCCCCGTACTGATATTCATGACCCGGACTGAATACTGGATTACAGTATTTGGTAGTATTCACGTTATGTCTAAAGGAAGGTGAGACTGGAAAAGTACCCTTGAATATTTCCCTACATTAAACATTATGCTAATTTTTAGTATCTTTTGTTGCTGGTATGGGGAAAGTGGTGATGAGGTCGGGAACCTCACCCCCTCCTTTCCTTGGATTAGATTGGCTGTCCAAGCTGAGGTAAAAAATTTAAAATATTCGTTAGTGTGTAAAGATCGTCAGGATACGCTTCAAAATGTTTGTGATCGTACGCCCTCTTTCTAAAGCCCCTGTTTTCACAAGTTGTGCACTTCATTGTTTCATCTGCCACAACGATTCTGAACGAGTGTACTTTTTTGTGTTCTAAAGCGAGTCTTGAAGTCAGTATGAGAAGATGATGACCTTTTCATGTAAAAAGCAATGTGGGAAACAAATGCAACCAAAGAAAGTTACATATTAAAAAGTTTACAAAACAGGATGAAAAAAAAAATTGATCCACGTTAGTAATTGAAGTATTTACTTTCGCCGTGCTTATAGTCCTGTAGTGAGTGACACATTACAAAAACAGAGTACTGTAATGTTTTCATGTTTGCATCTTTACAACCCTTTAAATCATTGCCTTTGCAGTTAATTGTTCTAAAGTGTACGCAAAATAGTTCATTGATACATCGAAGCATTGTTCTTCGACAAAAGTCCGTGAGTAGTTAGTTTAGTTTACGAAAAGGATAAGTGTTAACTCTAAGGTCATGAACCTGGGTGACAGATAAAAAGGTCTTGAACCCGTCCAAGTTAATACCGAAACTTCCTTAGTTGTTCAGGTACCGACCAATTGAAGACATCTACGGGCTCCCTTCATCTCATGGTAATATTTTCCGGGAATTGAAGTAACCTCCTCTTTTCCAAATAAACCAATGAAATAAGTATAACACTTTGCTTCATACTTCTGATTCGTCTAAGTAATTGAATATTCATATATAGTTTAGACATTAGCTCACTGCGTACTCTGTTTACGTTGCAATGTTACGTTAGGCTGAGTTGCCTGTGTATGTGAGAGCTACCACACGTCTTGTGGTATATCCATATCCAGGGACAATAACTGCATTGCAGATTTGCCAACTACCTTGCTAAAATCGGGTAACTGAAGCACAGAAACTTCATGCATGTTCTGGCAGAGGGACATTCTGGACTGTAGGCACTGACTTATATCACGTAAAAGAGACGTTTTGGTCCTAATCAAGTTTGAAATTGGAAGATTTTTTTTCAATGTCTGCTGGATTCACAGTTCGGATTTCGCTGGTTTTACGGTCTAGGACCACATGACCAAAGTTAGGCCTTACCACATCTTGTGATTATCTTTGTATATAAACAAATGGATTAACACTGCTCAAGTCTCGTATGGAATTCAGTCCAGATGAGCTCAAGACTGCAATAACGCAAGGAAGTGGACCGTGTACATGGGGAAGTAAGCAACATGGATTCTTGTCGGATTCATTCTGCTGGATTTTTAATGGGACTCTAGCGTGAATTTTTAAGTCTTTAGCTACAGCTGGATAACATATCGTCCAAACTATTTTCAACGCGATCGATTGTGTTGAGAACATTTGATGTTTTAGGTTTTTCTTTCACTTTCTGAGGCCTTATCATGGCTTTGCCTTTTGTTTCATAAGACGGAGTCTTTTAAAACTGCGTTTATGGAGTTACATGTCACTTAAAGTTAAAGCACTTCAGTGTCTTAACAATCTAACGCTCAGCCGGTATTTGCCTAGACGAAGTAAGTCCATGCAGAACTTACTTCCTAATTAGTTCCTGCATTTTGAGAGGATCACTGCAAGTAAATGGTATCACCACAGGTTTCACCAGAAGCTTGTCCTCAAGCCTGACCCAAGGTTGTTCATATCTTCAAATTAAAATTGCCAATGTCATAATTCAGTCATTCCATCGATTACGATTTCAATTCTTGCCAGAATTTGTGCTGAATGAGAACAACTCATCATAACTTTGTGACTGATCATGTATTTTCTACACAAATTTGCCACCTTTCTTCTTTCAGCACTTCTTAATCTTATATTTCTGTCAAATTTCCCAAGGATTTCTGGTGATTTGTCCCAGTGTGCACCATGCAATGGGGATTGTCAGGTGGATCTCAACTGTCAAGGACAGATGATCCTGGATCCTTGTGGATGTTGTATAGAATGTGCAAAGGAACTGGGTGAGAACTGTGGTGAAATGGACGGTGAATATTATGGCCAGTGTGGACAAGGATTAATATGTTACAGGAGGACAGATGCTATTCCCATTGCACAACCGCCACAACCTAAACAGCCTGGTGTCTGCAGAAGAGGTATTGAAAATATGTTACATTATATACTTCTCCCTTTAAAACTAGGTCAAGACTGGCTGTAGTCCATTCATGCAGCACTATCTTGACTCTTGTATTGAAAAAAAAAGTTTGCCACAATTTAGGCTGTGATTGATTGTGCAGTTTGGCTGGGCACTGAACCTACATGCAAGGCACTTGGTAATTCAAAAGTTGTGTAAAACTTGAAGCATCAAATTGATCTAAGTCTTTTGAAAACTGCATAACTCATGACTTATTGTAAATTAATACATGTATAGTCATCCAAAATTTAGGCCCACTGACCTGCAGTCCATGTTTGGTTTCCTGCTTGGGTACCTGAAAGTATAACTTCCATTAGCCTATGAGTTGCTTGTAAATCATAATACATTTTCCTTTACATGTTTATGATTAGTAACACAGTGTATTCACTCGATTTTATGTGTTTACAGACATAACAAAGAATTGTTCATTATCATACATGCTGAGCTTTATACTCAGTGAAGGATGCAGTTATTTAAAAGTTTTTATGACACATGGACAATGTTTGTCAGAGAAATTTAGCAATCTGATATCGTCGGTTTGGTATTCAGGTACCCTGGCGCACATATCAAAGATGATTGTGATTAATTAAAATTAGTTCTGGGCTTTGAATGTTTCTGAAAGCTATTCCAGCTGTAGTTTTGTTATTTTAAACTAATTGTGGAATAAATCCAACTGAAATTACCTATTCCATTATTAATTTCTTTACATACATGCCTTGAAGAGAAAAATCAGCTCAAGCTCTCCCAATGCATGAAATGAAGTAAAGGATGAGACTTAAAAAATATTTATCACCGGCCTCCATGTACTAGAAGGCTGTCTGTCTGAGTCCAACATTCCAAGTTCTCAATTCAAGAAAGAGAAATTACATTATAGCTGGTAACGCTGCAATTACTCGCCATCAGATTATGCTGACTTCTCATAAAAACATCCTTGGCAAGCCATCTTCTGTCGCAATAAGATATATATGGCAAAGTGAATGCAACTATCTGATAAGGAATAGATAGAGATAAGACCAAGCATATTCATGGCATATGTGTACTATGTAAAATGTAGTAATAATTTGGTCATGCTAGCTAAGTACACAAAATTTGCACACAACTTTCCGTAATAAACTTGTGCCACATGTGCATACTAGCTGTAATTTTCAATGTTTGTCACATGTGCGTAGGTATACACTATGAAACGCCCTGTCAGTTAGCCATAAAGTGTCAATTTGGCCAGTTTACTATCATAGGCGTTGAACAAAGAATGAGACAAGACGTCAAAAGGCATTTATATGCACCTTGACAAGTTGTTCATTTAACTTTTTGCGCTGTTACTTGTTTACATTAGAGTGCTCATCATTGTGTTGAAAGAAGCCTTCTGTTCTTGGGACCATTTTGCATGTAGAAACTATTCATTGGTCGACTGTGTTGTGTAAGCAACTACACGCATTACTTGGAAACATATTTTACATGGTCAGGAACTACAACAATGGAGGTTTTATTTCTCAGTTGGGTATTTAATTTGGTTTGCATTTTAGATTTAGTCAACAGTTCAGTAACCTGTAGATCTCAGAGTTTGAATCAGATATATTTACCTGCACAGTATTAAATTACATGGAAGTTGCAAAATGTAGGTATCATATTGAAGTTGAACCAATTTTAGCATGCCATATCTGACAGACAAACTAATGTGCAAAGGTTGGCATTAACAGAGTTAAAGAAGGATTGTGGTTTTGAAGTACATCTGCAACTGTAACATAACTTTTTGCAATTTCTTAATCCAAATCGAGTGTAGATGTTTGTACTTATGGTAAAAAGTGATCTGCCAACAGGGTTGTAGTTTTTTGTGTTTCTTTAAAAAACCATGGTTTAAATCAGTGATTTAAGAAAAACAGTGATTTAAATAAGTCAACTTAATGATTCTTTAATTAAATTATGATTTCAGTCAGCTTGAGTTAAGTCAAACATCCCTGTGTGCCAATGACAAATTTTGTGAGAATGTGCCCAGATAGAAAGAATAAAGGCATTTTTTAATTTTCTCTTTATGTTGATGCCTGCTAGGTAACGTTTATGAGCAAAATAATGAAACAAGCTTATAATGGAGCAAATTGTCAAGTGACTCTGAGAAACCAACGCCTGAAACTATGCAGGAAAACACACTGATGACCTTCACTGAAGCAACTTTCCATGTTCAAGCTAGGGAGAGGCATAAGAGATTATCGAGCAGGCATCAACAGAAGAAAAAATGAGGTTTTTCTCTCTACTGGGAATTTTTACAACAGAGTTTGTCATTTGCCGATCATTTTTTAACACAGTTCTGTCAATTTGGAGAAAGAAACTTGAGCAAAAGTTATGTAAACTGTTTCACAACTGCTCCTTCAAGCCCTCCTACCAAAATGTTCAGTGAATATTATGTAGGCCCTACATAGATTTATGCTGGTCAGGTACACTTGGAATTCCTTCTTATTTGTTTAGGTGTAGATTTCTTTTAGATATGCATTTCAACTAATATGGTAATTATTCAACTTTGTTTATCCTCTTTTGTGCAAAAGTACTTAAATGATGTTAAAAATACATAGTGCAAAGGTGAAACATTGCTGTAACCTTTTTGCAGTGCGTTTCATCCGATTAAGCATTGTCGTCAGTGTATCGGATGAGGTTTCTCATCCAACTAAATTAAATTGAAATCAATGCGAAAGAATTGACTGCAGGGGGTTTGATTAACATAGAACATCCTTTATCATGACAAGCTTGTGCATTGGTACAATGTGTATCCAGATGGTGCCTAGTGCTGCCAATTGTTTAATCAATCAATAAAGTGAGTGCAATTGGAGATGCACTGTGCTAAAAGCAATATTCATGTATGGTAAGTGTTGCATAAATAGGCTGTCTGTGGTGGAAGGGGGGGGGGGGAGGAAGAAAAGGGGTTGCAAATTAAACTTCTTCAATTCTATTATAGGCCTACTCTATGCTCAAAATCCTGAGTGCACGTAGAAACTGGCAAGAGGGTTATTTTTTTTGTGGTTATTTCATTGTTGTAAACTTAAAGAGGAAAACTGCTTTTAATATTCTGTAATTAGTTCACTTCTTCATCCTCACCCTTGAACATTTCCAATTTTCGATACAATACCATGATAAGCAGGTGTAAGTTTTTCAGCTTCAAAAATTGTGAGACCATCTTGCTTCTTGCATTGTACCACATCTTTGTGACCAAAGTGGGGAAGGGGGATTCAAGACAAGGAAAGCTGACAAAGCTCTGTATCCAAGGTGGTTTTAATACTCTGTTTCCTTCTTTGCACTTTGCCGTCTGTGGTTTGAACTTGAAAAAGCAGCTGTGAATTTTAGATTCAAGAATTGCTCATTGATGGCCTATCTCAATCTTCAGGACAGGTGGGATGGGAAAGATTTGACAAGGTTCCTCTCCCATTGGTGTGGTCTGTAAGACTTTTGGTTTTTATGTATTTTATGTAGTTTGTGAACTGGGTGGGATGACCTGCTTAGTAGATTTCCAGAATGAATCGCATGCACATGCATGTGTTGAACAGCTCTTTGTAGATCCAATTATTACAGATGAATACATATAGTTAGGTCACATGCACTCTGTAGGAGACCCTGTATGTATATATATTTTGGGGGGAGGGAACCAAGGTTCCCCGCTGTGACACAATGATGAAGGCCATGTACAGCAGCATAAACTGCTTGTTCGTCTTTTCCTTCTAGTCAACAGGGCTAGCCTTCTAGAGAATTAAAAAAAAATGTGAATGAAAAGAATGTAAATTGCATTTTTTGCCAGCTTTTAATCATTAATGAAGTCTTTCGGAGTTATGCTAACAATTTGGATAACTGTTCCGGTTAAATCCATGATGCCCCAACAACCATTTAATTCATCTTGTCATGTTTGACACCCTCACAAATTGGTTTTCCTTGGGTGACACTGCAAGTTCAATAATACCCATTGTCTGCATTTGGACAGCCAGCCAGATGCCATTTACAGTGCATTGTCAATGTGGTTTGGCTTTATTTGTCAGGGGTTTGCTTTGGTTGTCAGTCATTCAATCAATACTGTTCAAGTCATGAAAGGCTGAAAGAACCATACATGGCCCTCCTACATACGTCAGGATGCACCGGTTAACAAATTGTCAGATCACTTTAAATAAAAACAAAACCGTTACATCGTTGCAGTAGAGAATGTTATAAAGAATAAGACATTAGTGATGTATGATTGTTGATGCTACAGGGTTGATACCCCAAAGGGAGAGGGATGCAATTGGTGGCGGGTGCCATTCGGAGTTGAAGCTCTACAAATGTAAGTGTCAGGCTTGAAGCAAGGACTTGTTCTTGGGCGTGAATCTGATCGCGATTGCGGAGAGGGGGGGGGGGGAATCGCTAGTCCTGGGCTTCAACACTAGTGACATTTCCTTTTAATGGTAAACACTTGTTTTCCATCATTGAATGTTCGTCAGCTTACCGTAGACGCATGCTCATGGAGTTATTCCACATTTAGAATGTGAACGCATGTGAACACAAACACTTGTAGATCTACTTGAAATCAAATTGGTGTGAAGAAGTCTCATACCCTTTTCTTCAACACAGTGCCTTTCAACTATCCTTGGCAGATTTCACCTGACTGTCAGTATTTACAAGGAAGTAAACAATTTACCTTTGGCCTGAATTCCATAAATTTCACATTATGATATAAGAGTCACTTTTAATGAGATCAATTCAGGGTAAGCGGCCAATTCTGAACAACTTGTCTGCCTTGTTTGATTTATATCGGCATGTTGTTCATCTCCACATTATTCCTGATTAAAAAAAAAAAAAACACTCCCAAATATCAGTAAACAAATGGATTTCCCAACAGGTCAGAATTATGCTGTTGTGAGATCAAAAGGGTTATAAAGACCATGTCTCTCTGGAGACAATGTGCTGTTGCTGTGGTTGCTTTGTTGCTTGCAAGAGTTGTCCTTTGCTCAAATAGTCAGTCTAAGTTGGACAGTCTGATCATCGGACTGTTTGTACCAGGGATGGTAAATTTGACCCTCTCTCTCTACCTATGTGTGTGTACCAAGTGGGACAGTTAAACAACAATAGTCAAACATGCTTGAGATTCCCTATTGTCAGTTCATCAGTCAGTACACATAGCTTTCCTAAAGGTTTCTCTTTGCTAGTTTAAATAGGTTGACAACCTCTCTTGAGGTGAAAGGATTCCATTCCATTGTTTACCAAGGGAAAAAAAAAGGCCCTACTCACATTGCATAACAAATCGAAAGGGGATGAATTCAGGTTGTTTATGTTGCCACAGCCATTTAAATGTGCAGAATGGCCTGCGATTTGCACCTAGCTGCCCCGGAGGTATGTAATGTGAGAGAGACATGGCAATACTGATCTCTGATTGTCATCCCACTTTGGATTTTAAATGGGAAACAAAAATATACCATTGCAGTAGTGAAGCTCAATCCTCGCCATCAACATCCTCATTGAAAAATGTCTCATCTGAAAATGCCTGGTAAATAGGCATTCGATCTTCGAAGAAGAGTTTCTGGATGGCTGCCAATTAATGGTCATCATACTCCGTTATGTTTAGGGAGAAAGAGAGTGGAGAGGATATTGGAGGGGACAGTGTGTTGGGAGTGAATTGTGGGATGTTAAAATTGTGTGGATATTGGGTAAAGTTGTGTTTACTCATCCTTTAGGTATTTTTCCTCAGCTACAGTTGGACAAGTGTTGCTTGGTGGGGGGAGGAGAAAAGGAAGAGGACTGTCAGAGGTAAAATGAGAGGGACGAGAAAAGGAAGAGAGAGGATGGGAAGTATTGAAGATAGGTATATGCTGCACTCTGTCTAAGGGTGGTGAGGGTGCTCCCTACGGGGGGGGGGGTTGAGGATCATCCGTCATCTTTAAAAGTGATTGTGTGTGACTGTGTGTGTACAAAAAAAAAACACGACTGAGATTGTTTAATCTTAACTTTTACTTTATTTTTATTTTCGAATGTGCATACGAGGTTGTACATGGATGGACTTCATCTTTTATTGAACGGAAACAACAGTTTACTACTTTGAAAAGCCACAGGATTGGGACAAAAGCAGTAAAAAACAGAAATGATATATTTGAAAATTGACAGTTCTCACTATGTATGCACCTACATAATGAGTGTGCATCAGTACAGGTCTCATTGGTGTATCAAAAACATACTACTCAAGTCGTCGCTCCTTGGTCGCCATCAGGTATCGTAGTATTTGGTGAAGGAAGCACTGTATTTACAAGTAACCTACAAACTGATCACACCATTGCAGCGTCAGTGATCCTGACACAATCACTTAGTACATGATAGCTGAAATTTTGGGAAGACTAAGCAGATCACTACCATTGGTGGGCATAGAGCTTCCCACAAAATTTATGGGAAAAAATGTCCTCCTCCCTAGATTGCTGGGAATAGCCTTCCCAGACTCTGTTTCACCAACTTGGTGCCCCCCAAAAAAATTGCTCTAAGGGACTGTGGCCAACCTTCAGCCCTGCCCACTGATTGTCTCGACTAGAAGGATGTACTGTAGTGTATAAAGTTGTAATTGCTCAAGAGTGGAATTTTGATGTGAAATATTCTTGTTCTTTCAGAATTGGATGTCGTAGAAGAGAGCTCGTTTGCAGACTCCCTGCAGTACAGTTCAGATTTATGTGAAGCATCATACTCGGGCTGTAACGATGATGGAGGAGTTTGCGTCTGTGCCGTCAACCTCACTGTTGCTTTGTGCGAAAGTCCCTTTGAATTTGAATCACCAGAGGACTGCCAGGAATCTTTGCAAGCAAGTCCCCAATCCCAGGGTGAGTCCTTTTGTCCTCTCTGCCAAAGTCTTGAGCGTTAATAGTGTTATACTCTGTTTTGCTCTTATTAGTTTCGAGTGGACTGCCAAAAAATTTTTACCAATGATTGATCTCTCAATATCTGATCAATTGGTGAGTCTACCATCAAAACGGTCCTGATCACAGCATGTACTTATTTAAATAGGAGCCCTGATGCTTGACAGTTTTCAAGGTAATTTATAGATTGTTTTGTGCAGTATTTTACTTGTGGCCTCTAACAAGAAGTGCAGTTGTAACACATCGGGGCAATCCCCACACAGTTGAGAAACTCGTTCAGTGTACCACACCGCACTGGTGGTATGTTATGCATATTAAGATTTTATGAGTCGGAATGTATCCGGTCTCATCTTACCCAGTGTCTTCAACTGTATATTTAAATATGATTTGTAGTCACCTATGTGCCATGCTAATGGATGGTCTGGTTTGCCAGGAGAAAACATTACACAAGTGCTTACCATTGTGGCTGGGCGTTACAACAGACTCAAGCCTCCCAAAAGAAGAGACTGCAGGCTTCATCATGTCCTCGCTTTGTCTATCTTGCAAACACAGATTTTACGAGTATCTGTGATGGAGATCTGAAAACTGGTGCCCTGGTGATGAGCAGAAGGGAATCTCTGGCTTCTGTGATATTCCTTTTGTACTGTTGAGAACGTACTGTATCAAAACATGTTGGTTACTTAACATCAATGGTTTTCTTAATACTGTCACATATGTTGTAAATAAATATATGCTCAGGGTGAAGCCCCATTCCCCTTTTGGAGTGTGTAAGTTTATGTAATTGCCCAGACCATGTACCAATAGAGATGTTTACTTCAGGTTAAACATTACCTTGAACTTTCATGTTTCATTTCTGGGCAAGCTGCTCATCTTCCTCACTTGCAAGGTAAACAGTTCTTCTATTGAGGCATCTTTGATGGCAGTTCATAAATGTTATACCCAGATTATCTGATGAAGATGGTGCTATTTCAATTGCTGTTGTGATGTGGAGACAACCCAGGGTCGATCCCTTTAAAACATCCAGTCGCATAAGATGTTTGTGACATCTTATGATGTCACATAATTCACAATTTATGTTACTGTGACATTCTAAGTATTATGGTGTTGGGACATCAGTGCACATTGATTTTCAAGAGATTCATACACCAAATGTTCGGTGTGAATCGAGATAACTGACACAGTGGATGAAGCGACTGAATCAATCAGTTGCAGTGATTCGTGACGTGTGTCGTTAATTCAGAGATAGTTCAGTACCTGCGATAAAAGTAACTCAAAATTAATTTCAAATTTCATTGATTTTAAGGAGGTTAGTAGGTATTCAGTGTCATAAATCAGGATCAGTGTATCTTAGATCAGATAAGATGATGGTTAAGTTGAGTACAAGTCTGCATAACAGACTAATAGATATGTCCATTGTACCATCGCAGAATTTTAAAATCAGTTACATACTGAACATCGATTGGTAAATTTAAAACTGAGCTCGATTTCTCGTACGCATGCAGGATTTCAGATTCAGGTACTCATGCTATTGGAGTACGCGACACTCACTGTAGGTGTACCTGCAGTTGAGACGTCGTACTCACCGCGCTTAGCACTTGCGTGCGCATCGTTCGACGTGCTGTATATTATTCTGCGATGAAACGTTGGACTTCAGAGGTGGAGCGATGTTAGTGATGAGATGGGTGTGACATTATTTGCTTTCAGAGATGATGTCAACATGATGGTCTAGAATTGATGGAGAGAGCAAGCATTGGGTGGATACCTAGTACGCCAGGTCATTTTCATCCGTAACAGAGAATGAGGTCCGCAGGAGAATTTTGGTTTTCTCTTTTTTTTTTGGAAACCAATTGTTTGTATGTCAACACACCCCAGGAGACTGGAGCCACACAGTCAAATTGGAAGCCTTGTAACCTGTTTAAGTTTGAGCAAGGATTATCCTGTTAAGGTTGGAATGCTATAAGAAGCCTAAATTGTTGATTGTTAGGATTTATCAGTCACAGACAGGCTGTCCAGGTGCATGCTATTTTAAAGTGATTGATTATACAAGCACACAAAGGCAGTCTGTCAGCTCCTTTTTTTGTTGTTGTGTGTGCTATTTGCATGGGTCTGCTTGGGGAATATTTGGTTGGCAATGAGATTGAAATTGCTGAGCCACCTCCAGCTTATTCCATGACCCAAATTTCAGTTTACTGTCCTTATTTGTTTTTGTCTCTGTATAATATCAGAAACAACTTCTTCGGTGGTGACAACCATGTGCTTGTCACAGTTGATTAAACCCAGTGTGTGATGTTTAAGGGAGGAAGTGTGGGGGACTTCAGTCAAGAATCAAAGAGTTTTTACCGACATTTGAAAAAAAAAAGTTGCACAGTTTGCTTCCAAAGCAAAACTGGCTGTCTGGAAATGCAGCTGCTGTTTGGAAATTACTAGCTCCTGCCTCAAAATGTGATAGGTTCCAACTAAAACTGATTTCCCCTTGTGGGTCTCCAATTTTACTTTTAATGTAAGGTGATTGTAACTTTTCAAGTCCTGATATGTCTGATTATTGATTTGATTTCCTTTTTCATAAAGTTTTTGATGTTAACATCAGCTGATATTTTAGATATTTATGGATTGTAACCATCTTGTGACTTCTTGGTGATCGATACATACCATAGTCAGAATCACCACCCCACTCTATATATACTGTAGTGTTGGCTCATGGGATGAAAATATGTGAGCCACAGGTGTAGGCTGAGTCAGTCATTGTACAAAGTGTGAATGATTTTATCCGCTTACTTAATCCTTACTGTTAGAGTTAGGACAGATTAAAGATCAGCCATGATGTCAATCTCATGACAGAGATATTTCTTATCTTTCTAAGCCTTTTAACTCAGAAAAAGGACATACCCCACATGATGGTTGTATCAGCTTGTTGCTATTCTAGGTATTTTCTTTTGACAAACTGCAAGAGGCGATAAATATGCTATTTCGATGAACCCAGTTGAAGAGGTCTCTCATGCTAGTTACATCAGGCCAGTTAATCAAAGTGATGCATGCAGGTTTTTATGGTTGAAGGTTGTTTATGAAGACTCCAACTTAACGTAATTTACTGGCAACATCCAACATCATTGGCTCACTATCAGATGGCCTAACCCTCTGAACTTAGCTTGCAAGACATTGACCAAGGCAATATTAAACTTCTAAGAGATTGGTGGCGAAGAAGATTTTATGAAAAAAAGGAAGTTCTTTTCTCTCTATGGGTGAAAAACGTATCTCAGAAGCGTGTCTTGTTTGGGAGTTGTAGATTTTATAAAAATGTACATTTCACAGTGGTACATTGCATTATGGGATATCTGTGATCATGTGCTGTTGCGCAGACACAACTACTCGGATATCATTTGTATAAAATCTCAATTCCCGTGAAAGAAATGTTACTGCGGTTTAAGTTGCAGCCCTTATTTCCACAAAATTTTAAGATCAACCTTCAATACAACAATCTAAATTTGTCACTGTCATCAAGTTTCAAGGTTTAAATAGCACTCCAGGTTTGGAAAAAAAAAAGCAAAGACTTAACTGCAGTAATTTTTTTTTTTTTTGTAACCTTGAGGCACCTAAAAATCTGTTCTTGGTCAGAGCTGCCTTTTCTTCAAACAGTGCTACTGTATCTTGAGATATGAACAAGAAATTGGTGTGGGTCTTGAAGTGCCTCCAGAGAGAAATAAAAAAGATACATATTTTCCCTTTTAAGAACCTCTTAAATTGTTTCTTCAAATGACCCATGACAGAGGCATTATCCTTCAGGTAAAAAGAAAGTGAAAATATGAGGAATTATGGCCATACTTCATGTGGACATCTATCATATTTGGAGAGCAACACAGAAAACAAGTGCAACAGCTACTGACCATTTGGCAGAAACCAACATGTTGACATCTGCAAGAAGTCACAGAGTTTCACACAGCAACCCAAGGCAAGAATCACACAGTGTAGACTTTCACCTCAATGCAGCTATGGGTAGCAGTTATGCATTTGTAGACCATGCAGAAGCAATCTTTTAAAATGGAATTTTGCTCACGTGAAGGCTTAAGTTTGTCCGGTCATAACAAGTTCCTTGACGAGGGCAAATTGCGTAAAAAATGAGAGCAGTTATTCAACTGAACAGCAAAGTCATTGCGGTTTTTATGTACTGTTTATATGGATCAAGTACCTGCTTAAATAAACATGTATTTAAATCAGGACATAATTGTCCTTTCATCACCAAAGTGAGATGGTGCCGTTCATTTTCCTTTTTGATTACGATGAAGCAAATCTGTCCCTCCCACTCCATAAAATTTTTGTGCTCTGAAGATACAAGGGCACAAGTGCACAGGTGCAGAAGTCATCACCAACCTTTCTGTTGAACTAGTCTGGGTATACATCTTTTGGCTAGACTCATTAAATCAAATCAAGTAATTCACCCTTTCACATGCTTTGAAAAGAATACCAGTCAAGTTTGTTGTAACTTGCAAATTTTGTCCATCATACCTTGTCACTTGATAGTGAAATCACTAGCAAGAAACTGGCAGATTTGTGTCTTGATTAAGTATATACATCAGGTGTTGGAATACTCAAGACCAGAGTAAATGACGTTTTGAAGAGTACAACGTAATGCAGAATTCTCTCGGTCAAGTGCCTGTAGCTATAGTTATCTAAAAGTTTGAGTTTCAGAGAAAATTTGCGAGTGCTCTGAGATGTGGATACATCGTCCGTGAGCGACACAAGTCTTTCTGTAGCCGTGGAAAAGGTTCGTGCTTTACTGTACATTACTTTGTTTATCACATGGCTGGGACAACCATTGAGAGCTGCACATTATGGTCCGACCAGCACCTATCATCCGACCAGCATGAGTGTGTTTCGTCCCATGCAGTGCAACAGATAACCCATTGAGAGATGAGACATATCACACACCTGCGTCATGTACCAGTATCAGTTGTATCACATAGATAATGAAGATGCGTGTCATTCTTATAAATTGATGAGTTCTTGTAAAGTTAACATGTTGTAAAGGGATGCAGTCGCAATTTCTTGCCAGTTGGGACAGGGATTTCTTTTGATTTTGCACATGGCAGAGAGCATGTGGCGGCTTACTGATTGCACTAGACGACAGTCACCTACTGTAGCTATGGACTTAGAGCTCATCATTCTTCTTCACTTTCAACTTTAGCATATAGGCCTAAGTATGTTACCAATTTCTTCTGTCATAAAAAAGAAAATTTCTCTGTATTAGAGAGGCATTTTTACTCGTGTAATATTTTCCATTGTCAAGGAAGAAAAGAAAGCTTTTCGCTCTAAATCTTTTAAATTACCAAGGTTGAAGAAGCAATGCTACGCTTTCTGTGTTTTTCACAGCAGTTGGACACAACAATAGCTCTGCCCAGATCCTTGACTTGAGAAGTGGTAGGATTTTTTTTCTTATTCTTGCGACATCAACAGGAGACTGCTCAAGGAAACTGCCTTACGTTGGTCAGATGGCATTGGATCGTTTCTCTCCAAATTAACAAGGATGTTTGGGAAGAATGACTGCAAATCTCCTCTTAAGGTCGACTGGTATTGTTAAAGCCCTCCTCAGATGTTGGTCTTTAAATTCCACACTCATACACCATACAAATATTCCTTCTATCTCAGTGGGGTAATCTGCCTTAGAACAGCAGAATAGGGTGATTCCTTGACAGAAGTCACACTTACGCTATGAAACAGAGAACTTTTGGAAAGGATTTATCTGGGCACCATGGAAACGTAGTCCTCAATGTGATAATGTAAATAAGAATCCTGTGGATGATGAAATCAGAAATGTGTGCGAAATCAGCATGGTCAATATGCTTAACATTGAACAGTGAGAATATCTCCTGAAGATATCTTCTTGATTGGCCAACAAGTAACAATGCAAAAAGTACGACTTGACAGTTGCTCAACACCTTTTATTTATTTACTTTTTTTAAATGATATTTGTATAAAAAAGTGGTCATTTTGTTAACATCAGTGAGGGAGGAGTCAACGTCCTTTGCATGCAGACTATGACAAGCTGAAATAAGGCTATCGATTTTACGAAATTTTCGGATGGCCATCAAGGTCACGGCAGAAATCAATGGCTAGTTGCTGTGTAAGATGATTGACCTAAAATTATTGCTAAATGTCTGGAGGGAAATTGATTGCAAAGTAGGCACTGTAATAATATCTATAAGCCGATCTGAGAAACAAAATGACAAACAATTAAAAAGAAAAATTCCAGAGGAAAATGATATCACAAATGGCACGGTGGGGCCTACTCAGTCTGCACTATTGTTTCATAAGATCAGAACGTATGTTTTGTGGAGGGTTAATTTTACAGTGATTGACCACATGACATCAGATCCTCAGTGTGAATTTGTGTGAAAGGTCATACTTTCATGTTTAAGATGTGTCTTGAGTTTGTGTTTGATTTGAAAACCAATAGATACATGGTATATAGTAGACATGACAGATGCAGTAACATCCATTTAGTGTGGTGCATGGCAAATGTCCAAAAACCAACAATGAGACAGTACTTTGTTCATCTCTCCCCTCCCCTCATCTTTCTTCATGTAAAAGTATGAAAGTTTTGCATATATCCAGGCTTTTCTAATTTTAGAATGCATGCTACCGGCAATAATGCAAGAGAGTTTATGCATTTCAGAGATTCAAACATAGTGATGACCAACAAGGCTTGTGAAAATGCTTGCAACATTAAAGCATAAACCAATAGAGATTTAAAACATCACTTGTACTGAGATTCTCCCGTTCTGAAATTAAATCAAATCATCAATGCTTCGTTTCTACTTCAAGTCTATTTTATCCCTAGGTTTAACGTAGAGCATATGTATGGTAGTGCTCTGGGTCGGCCACTGAGATGCAAGCTGGTATATACGCTGTGTATGATTTCTATAGCCTAATACAGTAGGTGAATGTGTTCTCCACGCTGTTTGCATGCTCTGTGCAAAGACAGATCAATCTAGTGATTTGAGATCAATTATGGCAAGAGGTGTGGGTGGATGCCTGCACGCAGTCATTGAATTGTCTTGTGTGCTCATGTTTAACTCTTATGTACATTTAGATGAAAATAGCAAAGAAATTTGCTGCACGTGTCTCTCTCTGTCTATTGTTCAATGGCTTCTATTGTAGGTGAAGTCACGAATGCATAGTGCACTTTATTTGTGCAACTTTTTGTGTCTGGCTCCCTGCCAGAATTATCTTTCCCAACTATCAGTCGAGATGCTCTGCACATGTGAAAGTCTGCCATTACCGATTCAGAGTAACCCATAGCAACTGTTTATACTTTTCAGTGACTTAAACTGTACCTTTTGATATGGCAAAAAAATACGGTATTATTATCCTGGAGTAATTGTGAGGAAGTCATAGGTACGCATATGGCCTGCCAGAGTCACTTTCCATAGCAACCAGTCGAGATGCTCTGAAGGCAGCTGTTATCCATTGAAGACTAAGGCATATCAACAGTGCGTACTGTTCCGGTGAATTTTTCAACATCGGTTAGGGCTAAAAATAATAGGTAATTACTCTGGGGTATAACTTACTGTGAGGGTGTTGCACTATTTACTATAACGTCTAACAACTCACAAAGCATTTCTTCTCTGACTGGGTCAATCTGCATACTGTACATAACACACCAGTTCGCTTCCCTGTGCATCTTGAATCTATCTTGATGCAGGGAGGAATCGCCGATGTGGTAATGAACATCACTTGGGCACTAGCAGAGTACAGCATGGGGGATTACCCTCCCACTGGTATTGGAATGTGGGATTAATGAATATATATAGCTGGAGTGAGGAAGCCTTGGATGTGCCCGTGAATAGTTGGAGGATGACTAGCATCAGAGGTTGCTCAAAATTTTTTCAGACACATTCTTGAGGTCAACCTGTCACAAAATTTGCACAACATGGACATCTCAACAAGAACAAAACTGATAATGAAAGAAGAAAATGAGACAGAGAGAAAGAAGGGCAAAAACTCACAAGGTGACTTTGAATTTTCATGTAAGTAATATCAGGGTGGTATCCCTCTTCTTATGATGATGTTAGAAGTTATACCTGATATTGATGGGTAAAGTTTGTCAGTAGACTGCATTTCATTAGAAGCGTGGGATCATTTTAATAGGTGTACATGTAATAGTACTGTTTGAACTCCATGTATTTGGCCATTTGCAGCAGAACGGGAGATGGGATGGGGGGGGGGGGGGGATCTGTGAGAAAAAATGGGTATGGGTCAGCTTCTCCCCCCCAATATTTGCCAAGGTCTTCTATAATAAATGGAAGAGAATGCAAAATGCACTATGATTCATGTATGTCATCTCAACCATGCAATGCAGATGGAACCACAGGGAAATGCCAGCTCTGGCCATCATCTGCAGGGTTTGTAAAGTTCGAAATTGTCTTCTATGTTGGCCCTCTGCTTAGACCTCTGCTTAGTCCTGCCAGCAGTTAGGCCCCCCCCCCCCCCCCATTTTTTTCATTCTGCAATGCCTGTCTTGGTGAAAGTTGAATAGGCTACATTTTATAGCACATGTTGCATATCAAGTTACATGATATTCTAGTGTGGCGTAATCAGCCTTCTCCACAAAGTTGTGTATTCTTTTCAAATTTCCCCTCACTTTCAGTCAACTAAAAAGGTGGCATCCTGATTGAATTACGTTAAAAGTCTGAACATTTTGTTTTGATTCTATTCCTCCCAGTGAGTGAAATATGAAAAGGAGTAATTCTTAGGCCTAACACATAAAATACAAACCTTTTGCAAATATGTTGCTCAATGCAAAATATAATTTGCACTCCAAATTGACATACTTAAACGTCTTTAGTGTTCAGTTAACTTTCTGTGAGCCTCACAATACTGTGTGTCATATCTGTCACATTTTGAGAATTATAGTGGTCGTGCACATAGTGCTACGTCAGCACACATGTGACTGTGAGCATTTCTGCTACCTTTCAACAACATAAAGTTTTTGGCAGGAAAGTGGATAATTTCTCTTGTTTAGCTTTTATGTAAAGCACACTGTTAAGACTTGAGTTTCAGTTCCTGTACTCTCACCAGTACTTACTTAGCATTTATCATCTCTGTCGAGGTCATTGAATTGATATTTTGTCAGTATTGTGAACCCTTCCGTGTACAGGCTGAACCTTTCCCTAATCGCGTGAGCCAGTGTGGACTGGCATACCCTTGTTTTCTCAAGGCAATTATTGTGTAATTATAGCAGACATGTTAGAACGGTACCAGTTAATAATTACTCAGATCTGCGCTAAATATGCAGAGTGAACAGGTTTTTGTCTCGCACCAATGTGTTTTCTTACTCATTGAAATGGAAGTTGGCAGAAAATCAGGGTAGAGGAATTTTTTTTCTCCAGAATCCCTGAAGTCATAAGAAATTCAAGATTGATGATCCTTCTGAGTTGAAAGAAGTCTTGTTGTCTGAATTTACAGAGCGAGCGGTACGAACCATTGAATTGTTAATGAAGTCTACATCATATTGGTACAGTGCAAATAGTTGAAGTCTGGAGAAAAATGAAACGTGCTCTAATTTTCAAGTTGTCATTCGTATTCATAGCACTTGGTCTCTGAATTACACCTGTGTGTGTTATGCATTTATGGCCAATTGTGTGGGGGACGTATTGATCATCACCATGGTAATAATCTATATGTCTGCCTATCCATCTGTCAGTCTATAGATATACAAAAATCTTTGAAATTCTTGAGGGTGTCTACCCTTGTGATATTAATGCTTTCAACTTCATAATATCATGTGTCAAAAAAATGCTAAAGAAGACACTTAATGGTCACTTTTAGCAAATTGCACAACATAGTACTATAAACTAGATATATGAAAGAGGGAGGTGGGGGACAATGTGGGAAAAGGAATTAAAGGGGATCAGTGAATGATGAAACACTAATTATTGTTCCTCACTGAGATACTGAGCCTAGCATTTGACTATCAGTTTTGAAATTGCTGAATAGTGACCTGCATTTTGTGAGTTTGACGTTGGAGCTACTACGACTGGAGAAGAATTAACGTCTTTGTGACATTGTGTGCTACTGTTCAACTCCAATGTCACCTTGAATTACATTCTTATCAACCCCTTTACAAGTCCATTCAGTACCTTATCTAATTAATATGACAATTTCTCTCCCCATTGCTGCACATAATTCCTTTGAATTACTTCATTTACAGCGTGTACTCCCTCACCTCATATAACCGTAAGCTATGATAACAGTCGTTCTTTTCATACAATCAAACTTTTGAATTCCTGTTTGTCAGAACAGACTCCCCAAAACTCCTAGGTGTGGGAATTACAACTAGCGACGTACTCACCTCATATTACCTGTGCATAACTGTATTGACTATGGTCTATAGCATCTTGCAGACGACTGCAGTAAACTTCGCTGCTAGACCAAAGAGTTTAGTCTTTGAAATTATGGAAGGACTGTGGCCAGATACTAGATACTGTATTTTCTCATTCTAGCAGATGAACTCTGTCACTTCTTATGAAGGTCAAAGGTCATTTGGAGTCAGTGGAGATTATAGTTTGTCAACTTGTAGACATGGCATCCTGCAAAGTTTAAGGTATTTGAACTTCAAAATTGGTATGTACTGTCCTTTGTTTCCTATGAATATTGGCAAGCAATCTTAAAGTCATTTGACTTCTGGTTTTAATTTTAGTTGTGTGCATAACTCGTTAAATCTGAACCGATTTTCATGATTCAAGATTATCTGATAACTAACTTAGCCATTTAATTTTATTTTAGTCACATTATATGTGGAAATGTAAGTCAATCCTTAAAAATTATTTGAAGGTGGATGTAGTACCCAGTATCATAAGGTTCAAAACCCCCAAAATGCATCATTTCACTGCTGGATTCGAGAATTAAGGTCACAGTATAAATGCCCAGCGTTCAAGGGGTAGAATTTTCTAATGATCTGCATATGACAGTCAAACCCACTCTAGCCCTCCAAAAGGCCTGCATTTCAAAACATTTAACTTCTTTTATGGAGTCACATGAATAAAGCATTGTACTACCAACTTAAAACACAAATTCAGCAAACTGCCATTTTATGTCAATGGTCCTATGCTTTATGACACAAAACTTGGTGATTTCACTGATTTGCTTGGAAAGTGCTATACCTGTACATGCCCATTTGTGAAAAGACATTTCTTGTGTTCAAAACAATTCAACTTTTCAAGGTGAGCACCCCTTACCATTACGGTCCACCCCCAAGCTATCGGTCAGTTTACGGACAGGCCAGATGTGTCCCGCATCTTGTGTCTCTCAACTTTGGAGCTTTGCAAACTCAGCTGAAAGTTTAAGGTAAAAATTAGCCTGTTATTAGTTGTGTTGGTCTCTTCCCTAGTTCCCTTCACTCTGCTGTTCCTCTTCCACACCCTAAGATACTGGAGGGGGGATTATTTTATTAATTTTATCATGTTCTAGACAGCTAAGCTATGCAATCGCTGCTCATGAAACAATCATTTGAAAAAAATAAGTCAACACTGTTGCGGCAGCCTGAACCAAACATGGCTGTGTTGAAGAGTTCCATGTGTTACCCCTGCCTGGTTTTAAAACTTGTCATGGCATGCTCTCACATTATGTCCTGTCTGTTTTTATTCATGATTAAAAATTAATTGGCCAATTGACCCTGAGCCATATCAGGAACTGTAAATGCTAATGGACGCAATGGGCAGATCACTTTGAGAGCCATATGATAGGCTTAATGTATACTTGGGCACTACATCTGCAATATATGTTAAATATATATTGTGGTACATCGAGTGGCTTGTGTGCAAATAGGATAAAAACAGTGAAATTGTGTAATGGTTGGTACTGTACATGTCCTTGGATCATTACCATGGAAACTTCCTGGCTGGCACGACAGATGAACAATACATAGGGAGGTTTTACATGTATCTTTACCGTGTGTGTCAGTCACGTGTCATAATGCGTAATTCACAAATCCAGGTTGCATTTTATGTTTCCATTAATTTCCACACTGCCATACATGGGTGAGTATCGATTTATGGAGACATTAAGTTTCTTTGGAAGTTACTTTCACCATCCTGAAAAGTGCGACTCCATTGATTTGCTCTCTCAAAATTTATGTCAAGGTTGCTGCAACTGTTGAACTCTGTTGACTGGGAACTGAAATTTTGCACAACACAAGTCTTTTGAAATGGAATCAATTTAGGAAGGGGATCCAGTACAAGGATTTTTTTTTTTCTCATTGTGACATAACATGATACTGACTCTGGGAAGCTTTTTCGTGATAGGTGAAAGGTCAAGTAAGCAATGGTCTATTTGTTTATACAAGAAAACGTTGAAATAGGTCTGATCTTCTGGATATCCCTTCTCTCTGCTGCGTGAATAGCTGAGGCAAACGGCTGTAGTAGGCCTCCCATGGTGTACTGTGCAACTAGTGTAGAATTCTTGGTTGTCATTTCCAAAGCTACAACAATTTAAAATGGCTGCCAATAAGACTGTGGTGTGCCAATGTCCTTGAAATTGACATAACATTTGGGGCACACCAAAGGGTGCACTACAAGAGATGGTTCTTACCTTTCAAAATGAGTCTATTAGGGACTCTGAGGGACTAATTTTAATTCAAAGGAAACAGGTTTGTAAGGTCTTGCGATTGATTGTAGAGGATCAGAGTAAGAGAGGTTATTCAATTTCATTGTACTGTTATGCCCCAGAAGAAGAAAAGTTAACTCAGCTAGTGTTGGATGTATTGCAGGCTGCATTCCTTCATGGAATATGCCTTTAAGTTCATCGTGTAAGAAGCAGTGAAGATGGTTCAACATGAGGTCATCTTACAAGGGTTTTCAGCCTGTCTCTCTGCTATGTATTTTGATATAAAACTTATTATTTCCCTTGTCCTATAGGTATGAAAGAAAAAAAAAATTAAAAGCAGAAAAACAAAAGAAAAGTAAGATGTGGATGTCCAATGACAAAAACAGAAGATCATGCATTACATTACCATTAATAGATTTTAGGGAATCTAAGAGTTAACGGCCTATAACATGACATTCAGACACAATACAAACTGCTGGTATGTGCATTTGTGGCAGTGTATGTCTATATAAACAAGTAGACTGTATAAAGTGAATGCGGTGGGTCCAAGAGTCCAACATCTGTAGGGCTAAACACTGAGTACCCCACTGTAGGCATATACTGGACATGATCTTGATCCATCTTTTAGTTGGTATATTTGGAAGGTTCAAATTTTGTCCTGAAACATGCCTGAGGCCTTTGAAAAGAGTGCATGCAAACTACCTGAAATTCTAGGGTGAGGTATTCTTGGTTATGAATTTACTACACAGTTGGATGAAACATAGGCCTACATTTATCCATCTGTTTAATCTACAGGGAATCTTCATACATCGCTCTCACGGTTCCACTATGAGCCTCACGGTTTTGGACCCCGTCTCATGGTAAAAATGTTAGATTCACATCCTAGACCGTTGTTCACACGACTGCATAGTTTAAAGTAGCTTTGCAAGTACCCAAATGAAAGCTCTAGCACTGCGCCCTCTATGCTCAGGATTGTCCTTGTTTAGCTTTTGCTTTGAGACTTCACATGAGTTGTTTTTTTTGCTCCAGATTTTTGCTCACAGAGCAGGAGTTGGACCCTGAAAAGGGCCAGATCTCATGGAGAAAATCACTTTGATGCAATTCAAGATACTTCCTTATTTAGACCATGATTAGCGCACTCTTTTGCTGTTTTACATTATTATCGAATTGCTGATGTATTGTCATCAGAAAAGTAACTAATGTAGCCAAGTTTCTGATTTTCGTTTATTGATTTGTTTGTTACCCTTTTCATTCAGACACTCCTGTTACAACGCACATTTTAATCTTAATCACATCATCTTAGTAAACAACCATTGCAGTCATGAATGGGAAAGGTCATAGACAGATTCTAAGTATTGATTGTAGCAGGCAATGATGCAATTGATTAGTTTTCACAGGAAGTGAGGAGGATCTGAATGGATTGAATGTAGTCTTAAGTGCTAAAGAGTATTATGAGTCTTTAATTTGTGTTTCTTACATTTCCCTGGGGCACCAAAACAAGTGGCTCCGGTTGGAGAAAGTCTGTTACAGGATTCTTGTGAGCAATGAGTCTACAAACATAATAGACCTAGTTACGCAAATCAATGTAGCTCTACTTACAAAGTTCAAGGGTTTTGATAAAGCACAATACCTGGCTGCCATTCCTGAGGTTGTGTACATTCAAGCTAAGCTCAGTCCAGCCAACATCCTGATTGGCTGACTTTTTAATTTTAGGGAGATTCAGTACTTCAGAACTGATCTACTTATTTTTTGTCGAGTGACTCTATTACCAGGGTAAATTTCAGTATCACCTACAGACAGCTCTTTTTCTAGTGAACAATTGCATCTTCATCCTTATCCTATTATCGACACTTACCCAGGCAGGCAGACTCTGTCTCAGCTTTCAAAACCAATGTATGTAGCTGTCTCAAGGAAACAAATCAGACTGCAGGCTGGACTGCAAGCATAATGATTTATCCTCACAAATCCCAAGTTACCTTTTTACAATCATTAAGCTCTATTTAACCTGTCTTCCATGATCTTTGGCATCCTCTGGTAGTGAACCAAACCTATGCCCTTTGTCGTCTGTTTTTTTTCCAGAGGACAGCTTTCTTTCGTAAGATTGAAGTATCAATCTGCCAGCTATAGAGTTGGAATTGTGTGGAGAGCCTCAGCATGCAGGAGTCACTTTGGAAAGTATGTCTGGACTCCGTTCTCCCACCATTGGGACTGTGATGTGAAAATAATTATGCAGGGATTTGATCAAGACTTTAAGACACTAGTTAATTGCTTTTGAGATAGGGTTCTATTGTAGCCTATAGGTACAAATTATCAGTCAAGTTGAGATTTACCATAGTGCATTTGTTTTTCAGCTGCAGTAAGTTCTGTGGTGTAATAAGTGCATCTTGTGGCCTCCTAGCTTGGTACAGCTTCTGAATGTTTTGGAGACCACGAGCTTTGCACAGCAAGGGAACTGCGGCTCTTCCTTTATATTACCGTTTCTCACCCTTAAATTGATCTCACATTGTATTTAGACTGCCTCTTCCTACTTAAAAATTTCACATTAACTTGAGTATAATGTAGCAATATGTTAATTGAATTGTCAGGCAACCAAGAGCATGCCAATTGCAGAAGCGATAAGAAATTTTAATGTGTTGGTATGGCATTATTACATAGGCCTATTTCCATCAGTACTTTTTAATAGTAAATGGTTGAGCTACAAGCCCTCCTTTGTGGATGACCTTCATCGTCATGCATCTCTATTCCTCTAAAAATAATTTGTTTTTGGCGTGCACGGAATCGCTTCATTTTTGGCGATACCTGACCCAAAATAAGGAATATATTAAAAAATCCTGTCGGATCACTTGCTTCTGTTGTCAAATCTTTGAATCTCATATTCATATGTTCTGATTTGTTTGTAATTCTATATTTTCCTAACAATCAACTTGGAAGGGGCTGCTTAAGCTTTCCAGGAACAGAGCCCATGAATTCTAGCTCTTGAGAAATATGAACCACGATGTCCACCAGTGACATCAAAGACTTTTTAATAGACAATACCATTCAGACAGTAGATTTCCTTGACCTTTGACAGGACATGTCACATTTTATCTTTGAAAACTGAGCACTTCAAAAGGCTGAGTGACCTCAAGTTCTGTTGACGCTCACCCACCTGCTCTGCGTGGTTCCTCTATAATATTGTTAACACATACTGGAATTGCTGTCTCCCTTCTACCAGGCTTTTTGGGGAAGATTCTTGTTTGCATTAAACATGAGAATATGACCTAGCAAGTGATCCATCATATTTATATAACTGCTTCAAGGAGGAGTGTGTGTGTGGGTGTACCTATGTATGTATGTGGGTGGGAGGTTGGGAACCTTTTTCCATCTGGTTTAATATTCTCTCTTGTGTCAGATGAAGGGAACTACTAACTACAAAGGGAGCTGGCATCTGGGCATATTTTTAACACCATTTAGATTGTGTGTGGAAGGGTGTGTGTCATGTGCAGGTGTTACTGTGTTTCAATCACTACCTCATCATCCAGTATTGTATGTCATCTAAGAGTGACTCTGCTTTTAATATTGCCATTAAAAGGTTTTGAAGGTTCCTCACCTTTCACCTGTGGTAGGTGGTCGCTAGCTGGTATTAGTTTGTCAAAATGTGCTGATGCAGAGAAAGGAGAGCCTAGACTCCGCCGGTGAGAGTGGAGATGTTATACTTGAAAACTGAGTGAGGGAAGGAAGTGTTTGTTGCCAGTTGCAGTCATCTTTCCATAACTATGTGTGATTGGTGCTTGATCATGTAGGTTGTGTGATGCGCCGAAATGGCTTGATGGGGCAAATCTGGAATGGATCGTTGAAAGAATGTCCAGGAAAGGAGAAGGGAGGAGAGGGGCGGTGGGATAGAGATGAATATTTCTATGATAAGCCCAATTCGGAGAGATGCATGCTGATTTTTGTGTGCTAATTTTTATCCTTTTAGTATGTTTGTGGACACACTCCACAGTGTGCAAGGTGTTTAAATGGCATGTCGAGCACCCATTGGCTATAATGAAAGGGACGTGATTGTGCTCTGTCAGATTCACTTTTCTTTTCCAAACCTGTTAAATTTCTACCATATACTGATGACAAATGGTCAAACTATGAGGATCCCGTGTATGATGCACGAAGGAACATTAATGAGTCAGTAATTAATGATTCAACTTGATTTTTTTTTAAATTTGTAAGCAGACACTCTTTTCACTTCAACATTAGCTTAGGTAAGATGTAGTGGCCTGCAAGCCATGGTAAATTCTAAAATGTTCACAGTTTTAATAATTATTAGATGTGACAACTGCCATGTGGTTGTGCCCTTCAAAATCCTTACAAATACTTGATTGCAACTGAATGTGTCACTCTAACACTGCAGTGTCAAGCGCCTATCTTCTGCTGAAGCTTCCTTGAAGGTACTGTTTATTAAAACCCATTGTGTTGTCTGATTTCTGTCGTTTGCTCTGCTCCATGCTAACTGGCAAACATTTTAGAAAAAAGGACAGACCAGTATGAAACGGTGATTTAAAATTGTTTACCTCCCAGCTGTGAAATCGATTGTTGTTAATTTAACCAACGTCATTGAGATACATTAATAGATAATGGTAGTGGGCTATTATTTCAGTCTTTACCTTCACTATTCAGGAATAAGTTTAAAGACCGTTTTGCTTAATCTTACAATCATAAAATATGCATTGTGCAAATGCTTTCTGTCAGAGTGTAATTAAGCCCGATCTCCGAAAAATGGACGGAGAAGTGGTTTGCAGTTTATACATGAGTTAGAGACAAACTTTTAGACTAATATGGAAATTTTCACGATGAGTGGAGTTTAAAGGCTGTTTTACTTAATCTTACAATCATAAAATATGCATTGTGCAAATGCTTTCTGTCAGAGTGCAATTAAGCCAGATCTCTGAAAAATGGACGGAGAAGTGGTTTGCAGTTTATACAGGAATTAGAGACAAACTTTTAGACTAATATGAAAATTTTCACGATGCATGGAAAATAAGTGAGATGAAGCATGGTGCCAATGAAACTTACAAGCTTGGAGATAGATCAGCCATTAACAACTAGTTAAGTTTCACTGAAATTTATTACTACTTGTATAAAACTTTTTAGTTGTCATTTCTGATCGTGGTTTTTCTGCTGAGTATGCTGAGTTTCTTCTGACTGACAAAGTTTTCATGGCTCAGTCAGATTAGGGACCCATTCAATCAATTAGGCCTCATATTTTGCTCAGATATGACTCCAACTAGTCAACTCAAAATGTGAAAGCCTTTTTTAAAATGCTTTGCAGATTGAAACATATTGAAGGTAAGGGACATATCAGTCGGTTGAGTGATAGTTTTGACTTGACAGCCCCACAGGGGGGAGGGGCATTGAGGGAGGTTACAGGTACTTAGATATCCCATGTGGCCTGTTAGACTTGTGAATCCTTGACAGGAGTTTGATAGGTCTGGTATTTTTAATAGGCAAAATATTCTTTCTCAGGTTGAAGGAAAGATAAGAATATGCATTAGAATGTGGAATAAAAGCACACACTGGTAAATGACAACCTACAATCTCTGACAATGTGACTCAAATGTTACAGATGTCTTGTCAAGTTTGAGAAGTTACTGTCGGTATTGGTCTACATCTGCGAGCTCTGATAGTGATCCCCCCACTTTCCTTTTAGGGTATGCATTACATGAAGTGGCACTGAACATGCTCTGGTAGTCTTCACTAGAGTTTTAAAACAAATGGAAAATTAGGCTCTTTGTTGTGGCTTTTAATTGCTTTCTCTTTATTGTGTCAGAAATAAAACCATCACAAAATCAAAGAGGCAAGTGTGGAGTGTTGCAAAACCTTGGCATCCTGTTCTTTATTCAAACCAACCGTGTGAAAGTTTTGACTATTAACAGTTTGTAAATCTGTAAATTTCTCACAAAACAGCGGCACGTTTGTCCTGGAATCCTTGAAATTGTTAAGGTTTACAAAAGCACAGTACCAAGGGAAGCTGTTCCTTCTTCTCGTCTTCTGCAAGAACTTCATTATGAATGCGATTTATAAAAGTTGTTGATTTTCACAGCTCTGAATCGACCATCATTGTACGGTAGCTTCCACTGTTGGTTTTGATCGCAAGGGCGTTATACACAGGGATCAGTGACCTCCAGTTTATTTAAGATTTACTTAAAATCACAATTACTTAGCCACTCTCCATACAATAAGATCTTATAGGGAGAGCGGATAAAGCTGAGGATTGTGACAAGTTTTCGTGGCGCTAATCTTTCTTATTCATATGACTGTCAAGCCTAAGACGCACATGCATTTGAAGCCTTTACAGCTCTGTTAGTAGCAAGGTCTTTTTGGTTGTTAGGCTCAACATCGATAGTTACCTTACATGTTGACTTGTGGATTTGTCCTGCTTCTCGAACCATCATTGGTGACACTGAGAAATGTTAGGGGCAGTTGCAGAATGGAACTGTTTGTACTATACTGACAGAGCATTGTAGTCCAGCTGTGATAATTACCCAAAGTGTACTGGTCATTGACAAAGTAATCCACTCATGGTAGTGTTTTGCATAGTCATCGATTGCAACAGTGTGTACCGAAATATTCTTCATGAACACCATATTGTTCAGATCAATGTCTGGAAAACTGAAATTGTTGCTTAGAAGTTGGCAGAATTGAAGGGGGACGGGAGAGACAGGGCAGGGCTAGTAGTCCTTTTTCTATGTCTGTTGTAGTAAAATGTAGTGTCCAAGAGGCGTCATTCACACAGAGGTATTACACTTACATATGTAGAGCGGTAGTCACATCGTTTTCTGACAGTTACCTCTTGTTAGCTTGAATGCATTGTTTAACTTACAACTTAAAACTCTTGGTTGAAGTTCTAGCACCACGCCCTTACTACCCTGAGTAACCATCCTTTAACTCACACTTCCATATATGAACGTTTGTATCAAAGGCACATGATGTCTCGACCACAAAATTGTGTCGACTTTCTGTCTCCATTAGTAGTGGTCTCTTATATGCACTCTGTCGTTTTGTACATCAAAATTTTTTTTGGATGAGCTGCCTAAATCCTAGCCAAGACACAACAGATAGGCATCATATATGTAAATTGCTTTTAGAACTTATGAGATGGAGACCCAGAAAAGGTCTTCACATTGTCTCTACCATTCAAGTCACATACTGTACATGTACTGAACACTCAGCTGATGAGTAATATTTGCATACATACAGTTCTGTACCACTTAGTACGCAATATGTTGTTATTGATAGGGCTTTTGATGTTCACCACCGTAGTAGGGTACGTGTGGTGCTAATCTTATCTGCTTCACGTCAGCATTTCCAAACGTGGCCTCCTCCAGTGCAGCCATCAACCATGTACATGATATATATACTGACATTCAACAGGTACAGGAACAGGTTGAATCTTTTCAGTCAATAGTGTAGGATTGTTCAGCTGTACTACATAACTCAGTGTTGGTCCTTATCCCGGACCAACGTAAATGGATTGCATTGATTTTTCTTCTAGGTGATATCTCATCATCTTGTTTACTTTGTCTGAAAGAAGTGGATGAGTTAAAATCTCAAAAGCAACATCACTAAGCTGTAAGTTTAATTGCCATTGAACTGAATAGGACCCTGAGTGCCCCGTGAATGATTAGTACCTCTAGCCCGCAGGCTGGCAGGGAGAAATTGATCCCCGCGGACAATTGTTCTGACTTCCAGCAATTACTGTGAGAAGCATCTCCCATTCTCCCTGTATCGAACCAAAGGATGAGTAAACAAGTACAGGTAAAAATTAGTTGTGGTATCCACGAAGGATAAGGTTCTTGAGCAATACACTGTTGTGTGCACAGGTATATAACACGTATAGTGGTATGGTATGCCTTAAGGAGGGATTATTTGTATTGTGGCTTTATTACAGGAATAGCCTGTAGAATGGCCTGCTCATGACCAAAATAAAAAATGTGCAAGATGAAAAGGCAGATCTAGTTGATGAGGGAGATGCTCTGGAGGGATTTTCTCTGATGTCTTAACTTGTGTTATATGCTGTTGAGTGTTGACTTCTTCACACTTCTTATCCGCTTTCAACTTGCATTACCTGAGACAAGTTGGTAAGCCTTGATGGGGGAGGGTTGGGAGGGGGGGTCAGATAAGAAGGTGATCCCAAACTAACTGTTTGTCATGATGGAGTTCAAAATTGTCACTTGATATTGTCAGAGGTCAAGAAGTTGAAAGGGAAAGCTTATAAACCTATTTTGTCAAGAACTTTAAAAATTGTTCACTTTCAAACTGAAAATCTTGTAAACGTGTGATCTAAAGAAAATGAACCAAGCAACATTGTTTTAATAACAAATTTAAAACCATGGTAGACTTTGGTGTGTTGATGTTTTAGGCTAGTGTAGCAGGCATTGTAGGCATCTGGAGCACTCTGATCTGATCAGGTCTGATATTTTAGTTCTAAGTGATTATTACCTTTGATTTAAACTTCAGCCTTTTATATAAAATGAGTCACGCATTGTTCACTAATTTCTCACTTCTCGCACTGCACAGTGTAGTGTCAAACTTTGCATCCACTTTAATTTCATACATTGCAAGGGATCATGCCATTGATATGATTTTTGAAGATGTCATGCCAGCATACATTTGCCAGCAATGTTGCTCAGTGGAAGGCAACTTAAGGATAGACCTGTAGATCCCTGGTCATCAGCATTTTACACATCTGTTGCTTGTTTGTAACAGAAACAGGCTCAAAGAACTTCCACATGCTGAGTTACATCAAAATGTCATTTACTTTCTCATTCCTCGCTAAAGGCAAAAGGGGATGGAATGGCGGTAGACTAGTGTGTCTGTCTGTTTGCATGTCTAGGACAGTACAGCTCTCTAAGAAGAATTATTCCAGGGATATGTGACTTGAACTTCAAATTTAGTGTGTAAGTAGCCCTTGGTAAGTGAGTTGATGATCCCTATTGGTTTTCATAAAGGTCAGGGCTCATTAAAGACCAACATATGAAAACTTAGACAACGTGATATCTGTTGAAGTGAAAGGAGGTCAGTCTTTGGACTCAGCAAACCCTAAAGTATTTTAGTGCAAAATGAAGGATTTACTTCTCTCCTCACTTACCTGTCTCCACACAACTATTGCACATCCCACAAATGAGCCAGAAGCAACTGGTAATCTTTGACACAGCCTCTATTTTCACTCTAACTCATATTGGAGTAGCCTGTCCTTCCCAAACTACCACCCAAAAGTGCTAACCCAAGGAAGAGGGAAAAATCTCGTCTAAACAGACAAGGACGGTAGGAAGGAGGGAGCCTCCCAAGTTTTCTGTGGAACTACTAATCCTACAAGCCAAAAGGACATGAACAAGTGGGAGGCCTGTAAAGGCAAAAAAAACCCTTCAAAAAACCCCAATAAGAAAAGGATACTTATCACAATGTGGGTGAGTGGCTTCTAAAAACGATAAGCAAGGTTGTTCCATGAAATTAGAATCCTTACGAAGTTAATAGCAATCGAAAAACTCGAAAACACACACTACAAGTAACTCCGGTAACTAGCACTTTTGGGTGGTAGTTTGGGAAGGAGGGGCTATTCCATTATGGGTTAGGGCGAAGTTAGAGGTGGTGTCAAAGGTTACCAGTTACTTCTGGCATGGTAGTGGGACGTGCAATGGTTGTTGTTGGAGACAGGTAAGTTCGTCACACATATATATCCAAACCAGGTGAGTTTAGCGATTTATGATCCATACCGATGAGATAGAAGCTTATTTGAGGTCAATGGAGATACACGCTCTTTTGAGGTCAGTGGAGGTCATAGTCTAAAATCCTGGTGAACTGCTGTGTGCCAAGGACAAAACATTGCTTAAACCTTGGCAGTGCAGGTAGCTGATGTTGATGAGTATGACTCTTGTTTGCTTTTCTGTGTGGTCAAAGGTCATTTGAGGTAAGACAGAGCAGAGCTGGAAAAAAAAAAAAATTGTGATTTTGTCAAGGGGATGGTGAACTTATTCAGTATTTTGTGTATGGTGACAGCATGCCGTGTCCATCCATGCAAGAACCATCATGCTCTAATTCTTGTTTCATTATGTCAACAATGTGGATATGTTGAAAAATCCTTCAACTCAAATAGTAAGCTTAGCTTATCTCTGTGGATAACTATTGAGACAATCAACTTGAAGCAATTGTGACTGTGTAATTTACCTTCTGCCCTATGTATACTGCTGTGCAACTATCAGTCACATGCTGGAAATAGGAAAATGTGCCCAGCCTTTCCCAGTATACCATTCCAGAAATTTAGGGTACATAAACTCTCACTTCATACAATTTTGCCATTACTTTGATGATCAGACCAGGTGGTGTTTGGGGTAGGCCTATTCATGAAGTGAACCTCTGGGGGGGAGGGGTTATTCCTGACCTGAAAAGGCAAACCATTCTTCAAATTGCATTAGTTATAGGTCTAAGCTCCATATTTTGAGCAAACATTGTGCATTGCATGCTGATTGGTATTAAATGTTGGCCACAGTTAAAGCTACCACGTCAAGTATGGGATATGCTTTGATTGAAGTCCGTTTCATCAACCGAAGAAAACACAAAAATCAAGAGAAATAAAGACTAAACAATGACTTTGAGATGCAAAGTGTGTTGTGTGGTGGGGGTGGGAGGCCAGGCCCCTGAATTACAAAGATGTAAATAAATTGTTGCACAATATGCATTGAAGGAAATTGTCTAAAGGTATTTCAGAAGGAAAGCTTCTGAAAAAAAACAAAAAGCAACTGGTGTCTGTGCATCATAGTTGGAAGCAAAAAGTTTTAGATAATTTCTGCAGCACAGTCAGATCAATGTATCTCCGATTGTACCTTGTAATGATGATCAAGATTCTAGAAGTCAAATCATTCTAGATGCATGCTTAGCTAGTACAGTTAGTAAAGTTTTGCCTGTAGTACTGTGGTAAAGGGATGTAATTTGAGTATGAACAGAAAAAACATAGATGCTTACAGCATCTTTTACTTTTTGTCTAGGATAGTCCATTCATTGAATACTTCTTTTCCCTAGCAACTTTTTTGTTTTTATGTCACTGTGCAGGCTTGCTAAGTCTTTAAAGGAGCTTGCACTTGAGGTGGTAGGATATATCTTGAATAAAAAAGAAAATTGTGACTGTTGGTACTGAATAGTACAGTAAAGTACATGTATTAAACTTGATACCTGGGTTGAGGGATGTGCCATACTACATTAATTTGCTTTGCTGTAGTTTAATTCAGTCAGTCTGGTACCAAGCAGAAAGGTCTCTTCACTACACAGGTGATATGCCACAGTGTCAACTCCAGAAGATGGAAGGGATGAGATTGTATTGAGTCTGCTGTCATGCAGGGATTTGACCCCCACTTGGTGGAGGTGATAGTTGCAGGCTAAACCTCTTCCCTGCAGAGGCAGGTCATCACACAAGCTGGGGAGAGGAATTTGGTGGTGTGAGATGGCACAGGTGAATCATGGGCAGTTGGTACCGATACCACGGATTTTTGATTGTTGTATCAACCTAATTACAGATATGAATTACAATTTACTTCACCCACTGGTGCTTGCATTTGTGTCTCACGGATTGAAAGTCCAGAACGAGGGACTGCTTGATATCAAACTCCTTCTTCATAGTCTGTTTAAGAGTATCATAGTCTATTATACATGTAAAAAGAAGTACATCATAGGACAGTGTGTAAATTATTTCACTGTCTGTTACAGCTGGGTTTAGGCCTACATAATTGAATAACTCTACTTGTCAGATGGGACTTCTAGCAGCCGTGTATGTAATGAAATGCCAAAAATATTTGAAATATAGCAGGGATAAATTCGTACATGATGCTTTGGGGAAACTGAAGTGAAACCTAACTGTAGCTTTCCCCTGTTAGGCAACCATGCAGCATTATAATAGTCAATACAGAAGTGTGGATGATTACCATCTCAATTCCTCGAATGTTTTTCACCCTTGGTAAACCACTCTGTCAATATAAACCCTAAGGCATGGTAAATTGTTGGCATGACAGATCAGGGAAGTGGATATTATATTCACCTAGTTCAACCAGAGTGGTGTCCCTTTGATGACCGTGAACTAACTGCTGCATCTACCAAGTCCATCAATCAGAGACTTTGGTCTATGAATGCAAGAAGTCATCAGGCATTAAACATGTAACCTGTTTCCAAGGAGTTGGATGCTCTTCACCCAGCGTATATTTGCTGCTGATGTTTTTTGGCGGTCTTGCTATGGAATTTTTCCAAAGTGATCTAACTTAAGTTTTTGTTAAAATCTGCATGAAGATCATCAAGTTTACTTTACTGATCATTTAGCTGTCTCAGCACAACCGATACACTCCCATCTACCATGTCAGGAGTTCTGGTAACATTTGAAGGCCAACCTCTGGCGTCGTCATTCTGATACCGGACTACGCTATAGCTCCTCCACAGTCTACCATCCTGATGCACTAGCAATTGTGGTGGGTCAGGAAAATTCAGTATTTGTCACTGTTTTTAATCTCCATCTGGTCTACCTTGGCTTGCAGTTTTCTTTAGAACAAAAGAAATACTGACACTGTTCAACACTCTGCATCATCAAACTTGCATTTTCTTAAAAATTTGAACAGTCAAATCTCCAAAACGGTAATGGATAGAAACACAAAATTCCAACAGATTTTCATTCAGGGTGTCACTGCAACTTTTGAATGAAGTCAGCTCAGTTATGTGTCACATGATCGTTAAGTAACAAACCAAGATAATTTGAATATTTATGGAATGAAAGAGGCAGGATCTTATTTTTCTCCTGCAAGGAGTGAGTTAAACCTCCCACCTTTACCTCCTATGATGGCGTATGTGATTGTGATGTTCAATGCTGCCACAGTTGGCCAACCAATGCTCTCTTTATCTTCAGGTCTTCTAACTATGATACATTTTGTGGGTCAGTGAAGCTACCTAAATGGGTCAAATGGACAGAGGGATATTATTTGAAATCCTCCTTTTCTTTTGCTTAGTGCAAAAGACATCGAAGCCCAAGGGAAGGGTATGAACAGCAAACTTCATCCATTTGTCCTCCTTTTCGAAGAAGTCAGTTTTCCATCAAGGTATCTGTCCAGGAACAGTGACCTCTCATTGCCCTCAATTGCAGTCCTCATTAACGATTGACCATCCCTCTCTCCAGGCAGCTAAGCAAGCTCCTCAGAGTATAGGCTAACTTAATGCTTTCAAACCATCTATTATTTGATCAGGGGATGTTTCCCTTCAGTGGAATTCAATTCTCCTCTGGTGTTATCTTGACAGTTTTCTTTCCTCCACTGGTCAGTCATCAGTGCTATTCCTTCCATTGGCATCCTCTGTTTGTATACTTACCCTGCATTGAGGTCATGGCTAACATGACCCTGGGCTATTATTTTCACCTTATCCCCGATTCAGACAGCCATACCTGTGGTCCCTCAAGATAGCCCCTGGGAATTGATAGCTCACCTCTCCAGCAGGAAGAATAAACAACTTTTTTTTTTTTGTTATTCGATATTTTTCACTGTTACTCAACTCTTCTGTGCAAGGTATTGGTAGAAGTGTAAGAGGGCAGTTCACAGCCCAGGGCAGAGGGTTTCCCAAAACTGTTCATCAGTTTTTCCCTGTACTGAGGTAGCCTATCAGTCAGCTTAAAAGGGACTCATTGAGTTTACATCGATGTGTTTGTCAGGATTTTGAAGGATGCAAACTCATTACAAAATGTAGCATGACTAGTCAAGTTTCACGTCCAGTAGTTATGAAAACTGTTAAAAGTGTTTGATTTTTTTTTTTACCTTGCCTTGCACTGGTTGTGCAAATGCATTAGTATTAATGTGAATAGTACTGGTCACAAATTGTGGTCAGAAATTTTAAAAAATGAGATTGACGCATTAATTCCTCACTCAATGATGTTCCCTGTTTATGTAACACATGAGGATCCTCTTAGTTTGACCATTTGTCATTAGTGTCTGAAGCAGACTGGACAGGTTAAAAGAAAATTGAGTGAATTTCACGAAACAACTCAATGTGCCTCTTTGAGGGGATTTTAAGCAGTTTAGGAGTTTGAAAGGAGAGTTAAATGCCAACTTAATAGTCATGAATGAATTAAATCTTTGATCTATGGATGCACTTATTCAAAATTACAGAGAGAAAACAGATATGCTTGTGAAATCTGGGCTGTTAAAAGTGCTCTACTTGTGTGTATACAACAATGAGAAAGCAAACTTTTGTGAAAGAGACAGGTTACAATGCTGCACTTATGTTACGCAGAGAACGAAGTGTCACAGAGAGGGTAATGTTGTGAAAGAGGTAATTTCAGGGTATGGTAAAACATGATTGGGAAAAGTAGTTTTGGTTTTCCCAAAGTGCAGTTGGTATCATTCATGATTCAGGAGTTGGGTTTGTTTGCTGGGGTCTGCTTATTCCACTCTGCCATGATAAACAAAGAAGAACTACATAAACTTTAGGGAAGCTTGGTTTTAAAGGCAGTCAGTCCAGGCACTCATCATCCCAGACAGTTCCAATTCTCCCAACCACTCAGTTCCTCTTCCACAGTCTGTCTAAAACTCCTCCTTGGGCAAACATATTCAGGTACGTGTTTGCACAAGAGTTAGTATTTGTAAAACGTTTGTAAAATAATTTGAAATTGAAACTGAAAGTTTATGTTCCACAATATCCTGGTGAACATGCAAGGACCACAAACTTAATCAAGTACTTCTCCCATTTGTATGAGCTACTCTGCATCTTTTAAATTTGCTGTCAGTCAACAAGCTGAACCAATTGAGAATTTTGCTTTCTCCTTACCCAAAATTTAACTTTAGGTGATTAGTTACTAAACCTCTAGGGTTATAGGCTATTGCAAGAAGAGTTTGACCCTCAGCAATGAACCTAGCATAGGCCAGCAAGGAACGGCATGATTGCAAGTGATGTTGATGTATGGAAAAGTGTCTGCTTGTGTTAACATTTTAAACTGCTTTATAAACAGCTTGTGTAGGAGAGAAGCAAGAGGGGTTTGTCCATTATACTGTCTTTTTTTCGTAATTTTTTTCTGTTGTACTAGCGCTCAACTTACATGATGCTTGAGGATTAGGGTTGTGTCTTGTAAATAATGTACAGTTGATCCTCTAAACAAACTAAAAATGAAAGGAAATTATGTGTTCATTTTAATTACAAGCTTCTAGCCCCAGCTCGCCGAAATTGAAAAGGATTCCCTGTTGATACCTTTTTAAATGATTTTGTTGCCCTTACTAGCATACTGAAATGATTTGACTTTTGGCTGAACTTTGATGAACTTGAATCTCCTATTGTTATACAATTTGAAACTATCCTTATTCAATTGACCGTGGCAGATACAGCCATCAGACAGTTGACCTCGGGGGATGACCTCTCATTAGGCTTGTCATTACTGATGAAGAAATCCATCTCAGATTTTTCATTGGTGGCATTTTGTCTCTTGTCTTTGTCCATGAGGGGTAGAACTGTGTGAGTTGTTGTGGCTCCCTCTGCAGTGGTCATGGACTCTAACTTGTCACTCTAATTCCACACAATTTTGACGAGTTCTCAGTGGATAGTGGGGGTCAGTCATAGGTCACTTCAAGACCAGTTTGTTACTGCTCAATTTGTTCTTTCAAATACTTACGAGATGCTTTTGAACGAAAAAATTGACTTGTTTTGTCAAGATGGAAGGCAAAATGTGTGCTGTTATCTCCAAAACAGGATTGTTGAATTGTAAATCTGGTTTGCTTAAAATTCATGTGGATAGTGTGGAGGTCACTAACAGGTTACGGCAAGTCCAATGTGCACCAGTTGCTCACTTTGATCTCTTGACTAGATCTGATCATTTTTGATTCCTTGCCCACAGCAGGCAAGGAATCTATACCATGGTGATGTCGTGTGTGTATGTGTGTGTGTGTATGTGTGATGCTTTGCTTGTTTACACAATGTCTTAAGAAGGGTAACCTTGAATGATCTCATACTTTGTTTGTAGGTTGCTCATGCAGAGAAGATGATCCCTATTGTTTTTGATGGAGGTCAAAGGTCACCAGAGGTCAAACTTTGGAACCTTGTTTATACAATATCTCAAATTAGATAACCTTGACTGATCTTGTACTTGGTCTGTAGGTTGGTCATACTGAGTAGATTATCCCTATTGTTTTGGTGTAGGTCAAAGGTCATTTGAGGTCACAAGAGGTCAAACTGTGAGAACCGTTCTTACACAATACTGTATCTCTCAAAGGGTAACATTGTCTGATCTCATACTTCGTTTGTGGGTTGGTCATACTGAGTAAATGACCCCTGTTGTTTTTGGTGGAGGCCAAATGTCATTTGGGGTCACAAAAGTTCAAACTGTGAAAACCTTGTTTACATGATATCCCTGCTGAGAATAGTCATGGGAATGAATTTGTAAAAGGAAAGAGAGTGATCTACATTTTTCAAGAAATTGTGTCATTTTCTATGGAAATCAAAGGTTACTTGAGGTCAGCTGAGACCAAAGTTAGAAATCAAGTTGTCAACGTAGGCTTTACAGTGTTTGATACAATATTTGTGCTTTATGTTGGTTATCTTTTTCCCTTTGTAAAATATGGGCAAGGAATCAAAAAGACATTAGACAGGTTTCGAAAGAAAATTCGGACTTGTTTTATCAAGATGCAGGCTAAATGTGTGCTGTGTTTTCCATGAGAGGATTGTTGAATTGTGAGTCTGGTTTGCTTGGAAATATTCATCTGGTTCTCATCACAGTGAGTGGCAACAAATCGCCATTTGGGCACCCTTGATGCGTAATGGGATTACTAACAAATAATCATCCACATATATGATGCATTTTTCTTTTTGTATAAACATTTATGATATGATGATAATATGTAGATTGGAGCAGCATAGACATGATCAAAAATTTTGTTGGATGAGAAAGAGCTCTGGTAACTTCAAAGCAATATTATAAAAGATGACATTGTGTAAGTAGGTGTAGTGCACTAGTACCCCAAACTTTCTGCTTTTTGTCAACCGAAGTGCAACGCAAAATATTATGAAACACCCAGGCTTGTATCATAACAGGCTTGAAGGTGTCTACAGGCTATATTGAGATTTTTGCTCATCTGAACAGATTTAAAGGAACCTAAGCCTATGAAGAAAATTTTTTTTCATTACATGTGGGAAAACACTCTCTTTTTTGTTGTTGCCACACTGCATCTCAATAGCATGATCTGATGGATGTTTTTAGCAAATTTCTGTTCCACAGCAGTGCATTGCATCATGGAAAAGGAATTGGTATGCAATTTAAAGTGCCTGACAGTGCAACAGTGTTTAAAACTATTGAATTAACATACCCTTTAACTTGCTACTCAAATAGTCATTTAATGTCATAGGCTTTCTAGGCTTCTCCTGTAAGAAGTGTAATGACCTTTCAGTCCTACATCAAATCCTCTTTGCTTTTTTCATCTCCTCTGGCTTCTGCCTCAACCCTGTCAGCTGCGATTTATCTGTCAAAAGTCTAAACAGTCCCCAGGAAGGGTGTCATCAGCCCAAAAAGTTGGAACTGTCCATTGCAGTGAAACCGGCCAGCTTGTAAATCAATGACAGATGTCCCACAGTCTCTACTCCAGAAATTCATAATTGATTATATTTTGATATACACTATTTTCTTCAAATTTTCCTCGGAGACAACCCCCAGGGAATGAAGAATTTCAGACAGGGAAAGATGACAATTTCCTCCACAACTAGAAGGACGGTCCCCTGACGCCAGATTTTGACAGTTTCTACAAAACAAGGTGACCGTTTGATATTTCAAAGGGTGGGTGGATGGAGACCAACAGGTTCGTCCTTCCCCAAAGGGAAGGAAGTTAGGAAATGTCTCATTTATGTTTCTGCGCTTCTCTGTTTGTGTAATCTCATGGACAGAGTTAAATGGTGTCATCCTTAGCGATATGCCCTAGTTCATTGTTTACTTCACAAAAAAAAGAAAAAAAGAGTAAAAGCTAACTTCCACTTTGGAAACTATTGGAAAGGTCTTTATAAGGTTAAACGTTTAGTTCTGTGTTGGGTGCAGTGGTTGTTGTAGGGTAGTTTATGGGTCTACTTGCCCATCATAGCCACTCTCAGAGATACTTGAGAAAATAGAAGCAGGCCTACTGTGAAGACAGAAAAGACGGTGGCTGCTTATGCTTTTTGTAAATCTTGACACAGGTATCCGAAGGATCAGTGACAGGATGTTTGAACCAAGTTTTGATGGCAATTCTAATTATCAGAAATTGTGCAACATGTTGTTTGTGCTAGTAATGTGCACAACCAATCTGTGCATTCTGCAGGGGCAGCATCCATTGTCATTTAATGAGCGTAAATTACGGTAGCTCATATCAGTGATCTCATATTTTTAAATGGTAGGTCAGCATAGCTATCATTAAGTTACCATATTGCGTTCATCCCATCAGCACAAAGAAAATAGCTGAAATATTAGTAAAGTTACTACTTTGTTTATTGTCAACAAAAGTCATATGATATGGTACCCCAAAACCTGTGTACTGTTTCAGTCATCGATATTTTGATACCGCACCTGTCACCCCCACTAGGCAATAAAAGTTTATGCTCTTGAAATTTTCAGATATTGTTATGACAAATAACTATTTTGTAAGAACTTGACAGTAGCCCTGAAGATGCCAGGAGAGGTGACAGGAATTGGTGAGCCTTCATTTTTCCTACAGGCCTACAACTTAGTAGTTCAAAATACTTGGAAGACTGAAAGGAAGATCGGAGGAAATTTGCTGTCATCATCTAACCTCTGTGAGGATTCTGAAATTACATGGACCGTATCTAGAGAAGTTTGTGTAATAAACAAAGTGAATGTCCGTGGAAAACATGTTGTAAAGTGGAACCAACACACACTCAGATAATTTTTCGATAGCAGGACTGCATCGAGACCATAGCTGTGGGGAGGGGAAAATGGGGGACATACCCCCCAAAAATAAGAGTACTGATCTGCTTGTTAATGAAATATAGGCACAGAAAAATTATTATGGTGACTGTAGTCCCATTTGCATCTCAGCCATATTAGCTTGCGATCTTTTATCCCGCAGAGTGCACACTCTCGCAACAGTCGCAGGAAGCACCGGCCGTTTCGCAATCTTTTGCTGAACCCACGTTGTACTAACACTGCTATTGGCCCCAGTTTAATCCATCTGTCTCATTGTCGCCAGCTGTTCTGAATAAACTCACTTAGGGAGCTTATTCACTAAAGTAAAGAACAAATACATGGCTTCCTGAATGATTGTGTTCAATAGGAACTAGTGAATACACCGCCCATCAAAACCTCTTTCCCAACTCCTCTATCCACTTTCAATCTTCACTAACAGGTAAAATTCATGACACATTTTGTGCAGCCTGCCCTTATTTTCTTTTCTTACTGGATATTTTTCACGTTATGAAGTAAACAATCTTAACAAATGTTTCCAAAAGGAATGACACATCTTGTGCAGCCCGTCCATAGTTTCTACTCTTGCTCGGTATAATTTGTCTAGTCATGAAGTAAACAATCTTAGCAAATGTTTCCAAAAGGTTCTACATAGGCCTACCTCTGTCATATGTGCATTTATTGGAAAATATGAAATTAAGCCTGTAGGCCTATGTATGCAAACCATGGTTGTTTTCAAATTGTGAGGCAGAAGGGAATATTAATAGGTAAATCACCATCGTAAAAGTAATACTCTCCAAATGTGGACAAATAGAAACGAGTATGGGTCTTGTGCAACATATGTAATACGCAATACTGCATTGCAGCTGTC
The DNA here is from genome assembly GCA_021234535.1 of Stichopus chloronotus. NCBI lineage: Eukaryota > Metazoa > Echinodermata > Holothuroidea > Aspidochirotida > Stichopodidae > Stichopus > Stichopus chloronotus. The sequence continues at coordinate 17,601,690 of CM037843.1, forward strand.
AGTGTTAGTTATATAGTGTTACCACTTGTCATTCACTGCAGTTCTACGTTGCAACAAAGTGAATGCACCTATAGCATGTTCTGCTCACAGTGTACAGTTTCATCAGTTTCCAGTGGCAAAAAGCTCACACCAAAAGTGACTTTTTGATGCAATGTATTTCATACAAAGTGAGTCTCACATAGGCCCACAAGGGCCCACAAATTGAGTTTATACTTATAATATGGTGTTCCTTTTCATGCAAGGCAGTTTTGTATTGTTTGTTTTTAGTCTCTCATGCATTGTATTTTCCTACGGTGTGAGACTCCTGCCTTATTGTAGCCTATGTTTACTTTGCTCCAGATCTCTCACCTCTCCGGGTTATAACCCATGTTCATACAGAGGATGCACCTTCTGTTCATCTTAGCCACATGGCGCACTCTGCCAATGATTTTGAAACTGCTCTCTAGTAATGAGAAATTGGTCAGTTTGTCACTCATTAATTTACCAGACCAAAGAAGTTTTGATTCCTCATGAATAAACTGTGAGTTTCATCATGGGAGTTTCATTGTTTCATGTAGGCCTATCAGTATAGATTCTATTTCACACAACAGTTTTCATACAAAATAAATTTATGCTGTATAGTTTTGAGCAGTTAGCTACAAAGCTGTCAAATTTTTCATGCAGTGCAGTAATTAATATAAACAAAGCAGTTTCATGTACAGTGGTATGCATTTTATCATTATAGTGTGGTGTCATACAGGTTGGAGTGGTAAAATAAGTATTCGTGCTTGTTCTGAATATCCTATGTTTGTTCAGTTTTCTCTTCTCCTCTTTTCTGTAAGCATCCCTAGAACATAGCCTACATCTCACGTTCTACACCTGGTGTGATCACAAGTCTAATGTGCCTACATGTTGAATTTGTAAAAAGCAAAGGTGGAAGCAACCTTCCTGTTTAATGTTCTGTGTAAGGAAGTGTTAAATGCTAATGTGTGTCGAGTAATGAGCAACAAAATGGTTTTCAAGGATGCTAGACATAATGTCTCGCGATGTACTTGAAAATTGTTCTTTTTGTGTGTGTGTGTGTGTGTTTTTTAAGACCCCAGCAAAGTTTGATCTCTACATCTTTCGCCTAGGAACAAAGGGGTAAAAAGGATTATGCCACCTTTTGGAAAAATCTCACCTAAGTTGTCAAATACTTGACAACCTTTTTGACCTTTAACTTGATGTGAGCCAGTAAGCATTGTTTGCACATTTAGTTAGCATTCAACACTCCAATTTCTCTGGAGGATTGAACCTCTTCTATATAGCATCAAATTTCAAGGGCCCATTTTTCATGACTACAGCATGGTTATTGAAGTGAGATCAAATGTGGCATAGATTGGTATAATAATATAATCCAGTGGAATCATTAAGGATCTGTTAAGCTTTCACACTGGGAGAGAGTTTTGATTGTCAGGAAGTACCCGTAATTGAACAATATGAACCAGTGATGCTTCTGACCGGTACAGGAAGTTGTAAAATGTATGTGCTCCCCTCTGTGCATCTGGATCCAGTTTCACCAGACCTCATCTTCATGTCGGTTCATCCGATGGATGAGAAACCGATTTTGATTAGAAACAGCGGTAATCCATGAAAGGAAGTACACTCTGTCGCTATCATTCAAGGCTCAACCAAAGCCTATGTGTGGAGTCACGATGGACAGCACCTATTACAAATGCAGCTGTTGTGTAGTAGTTCTCAAGATACTTCCATGAGCTCAAAAAATGCCATTACATCTGGCAATTAATGGCAAAAGTGAAAGGTGCCTTTGCTGTAATCCTTCCAGTTTTGTTGGTGGGACATATCCTGAAAGATGGGAAAGCTGTGTATACCTTGCCATTCAGAGCGACTTTTCGCCCACTCTGGGAACGGTGCACTCCTGAAAGATCAGGATTCCTGAAGTTTCAAGGGTGGAAGCACTGTTTCTATTGACAGTTGAAAGTGATTGACTGTAGTGACTGTAGCATGTTTCTGATTGGTCAAGATTTGTTATTGGGACACTGGCTAAAATGTCTGTAAAGCTACTCTAGAGCATTGTTTCAGGACTCTGCATCACCATTGTTGTACACCGATTTTCCTAGCGGATGTGAAAATAGCTTCATGGTGGTTATCTCAATACAGCAAGTAAACGTGAAAATAAGCATTATGCAAGAAGCGAAACCTTTCGACAAAATCACCCCAAAATTTAATGGTAGTGATAAAAATTATAAGAAAGAATCATGCTTGATCAACTTTCAGAGGAGCCCTTCAAGGGAGCATCAATGAATTATGTGTGACATAGCTTTTTATTTTTCTAGAGGGAAAGCCAAGCCAAAGAAGTTTTGAATACCTCATAGTGTGAGTTTCATGGAGCTTCACACAGTAGGCCTATGTCAGTGTGAGTCGTATTTTACACTCACAGGTTTCATGTACAAAGCAGGTTGATGCTGTATAGTTTAGTGCAGTCAGCAGCAAATCTGTTGTACTTTTCATTCAGTACAGTAATTCATATAAACAAAACAGTTTCACATTCAGAGTGCATTTCGTTATCAGGGATGAGTCCCTCGAGTGAAGAGTTAGGTCCTTCATTTAGTGATATATTGACAGTGACTTCCGTTGCAAACTATATGAATTTGTCATACATTGCCATTTTAAGTATTGCACTGTGATGATTAGCTAATATCTCAACAAAAAAAAAAAAAAAACGATACTAACAAACACTGAATCCTTACTTTAATGGACCTTAAAATAGAAGGTCTCACAAGATAGATGTTGGCATTTGCCCACAGGTTAAACAGTGCATCAAAACAAGATTGAGTGTTTGCTCTGTGGGTGTTTGTAAATTGATGTGATCTACCTTGACTTGGCATGTGCCAAAGTCTGCTTAGGTTTTGCCTACAATGCAACAACTTTGAATGCACTCTGCCATTTAAGAAGATTGTTAAAATTTCGTAGAGCTTTTGTTCTTAGTTTCAAAGTAAAAAAAGTCACTGACTCTGTCAATAACTTTGTCTGGACTTCATCCCAAGTCCACATTATTCAGACAAAACTACCAAAGCGGGCTTATGTTGTGCAGTTAAAGGAAGGAATCATTGTGTCTTCTTGGCTTTCATCTAACTCTCCGCCCCCTACTTCTCCACAGAGCTGGTTGTCAGTGGTGTCAATAACAACCCATAAACTATTAGGAGTCAATGCTGTAGGGTCTGGTCGATCTGAAAAGAAAGGAGAAAGAGCAAAGAATAACAAGGTATGCGGAAATAATTTGAGGAGGAAAGCGAGCTATTATGGGAGAATTAGCTTTGTGCAATCACTTTCTGGGGGCTTGTTTATTGATTCAAGTCTAAGGCAGTGCTTTTCATACTAATTCAGGGATTAGCCTCAGAGCAATGGCTTTTGCATTTTTGTGTTCCATTTTGCACACAGTTGTGTAAGATGTGTAACATTCATCCATCAAATTTTGAATTACTCAGGAGTAACTGATGCCAATTTGCACTAAATGGAACTCTCTCTTTTTTTTTTTTGTAGTTACTGTTTATGGTACAGTTTAGGAAAAACACAGCATTCTGCACGTCACAGGATTTCTGAGGAATGGTTTTCCCCGTCATCATGCAAAAAGTAAACTCTCTTCCTCGATCTAGAGATGTCAACTCCGGCCATTGTTTGAATTACTCCCAGTGTTCTATTTTTTCATCCTCAATAAATCAGGACCAGGTTTTTTTTTTCCTCCTCTTTGTCGACAGGGGAGTTACCACATTTAATGGGATCTCTTACTTACCTGTTAATAAACATTATTGCTGTGTTCCTGGAATGGTTAAAGAGATCATGCCTCAGCCTGAAATACGGCTACATTTTACTGACAGACAGCGTAGGTGATTTTGCAAGCAAGTTTCTTTGCAACCTTTGAAGCTTAGCTGTGTGAAATTTTATCTTATCTTAAACAGTGATGCATTTAAACACAGGTAACCTGTCAATCAAGTTTCCAGTTTAGGCACCAAATGTGTTTAAATTACATCGTTTTATCTTTCAACGTGTTTTCAAGAAGAACAATCTAAGTCTGTTTCATTGTTACATTTACGAAGGTTCACTCCACCTTTTATATTCATAAGTGGACTTAAGAACTCAGATTAAATTTTGTTACCAAAGTAAAAAAAAGGTGCTCACATCATTTTACGTTTCTCCTTCACTGAATACCTTCTTTGCAGAAAAAATTGAATCTGGATCTCGCCTGTTAAAAAAAAGAGGTCCCATCAATCACCTTCTAAATTTTGAAAATTTTATCCCTCCCTTTTTGTTTTGAAACGCATTTGCTATTATCTAAATGGTCTAAATGGTTAGGTTTCATTGAACCAGGTGAAAAGTCTTTACAGGCATTACATTCGTGTTCTCTTTAACCTGTTGACGTATCCACATGGGGATTGTGTTGTGGGAATGGATTCTGGGTGGTAAATAGTGTGTTGGCAACACTGCTTGCTCGTGAGACTGTCTGGCAAACCACCAGACTGTTGATTGGTTTGCTCTTTACATAAAGATCTCAAAAGTAATAAAGGTAAATGCATTTTGAATTGCTCTGATTGCTGTATAATTTGGGGTAGTAAATTTGGAAAAGAGTCTTGTGTAGATGTGGGTAGTCAGGTTGTAACCAGGGATTTTGTATTTAATGCAACTCCCTGTCACAACGTATAGTGTTGTGACTGTGGTTCAAATATGCAGTATTGATTTGTTTGAATTATATATGGCTGAATTATATATATCTCACATAAATGGCTGGTTTGAGTGCATGATACTGCCTTTCATGTACAAAATTTCTATGAGTTGTTTACCATTGTATGTGTGAAAATATGACTATTCATACTTGTTTTGTAGTGCATGTGTTATATATATATATATGAATAATAATTTATCCTGCAAAATGTGGGATTCGTGTAAATGAGAACTGAACGAAGGTTGGCGGACTCTGTCCATTGTGTATTGAAAGGGTGTACTATGATCACTGAGAGAGCGCCATCTGCAGCGGGAGGTTACTACAGAGTCTGCTCTGCAGGCTAGTATACACCAGCGTTCACTGTAGGGAATTGAACCTGGGAGGGAACTCCCTCTCTCTGGATGTATTTTTGGGAGGTATTTTCGAAATCAGAGAGGGAGTGTATGTCACCGGTCAGGATTCTATTGCAATTTAGTGAGTGTATTTATAATCATAGCTACAACCTCAGCCGTGAAAAAGCGTGCAGGATTGATTTTCCCGCATAAAATTTATCTTCGTGATCCACTCAATCTCGCGCCCTGGCGCGAACACAGGTATTCACATTGTAGACGTTACAGTATTGGGAAGTTCAATTACCTGATTTATCAGTTTGCCACTCTTCAAAAGATGTGCCCACAGGGACTACAGCCCTCTATGTGTGAACTCATACAGTTTGGCTATTGCTTTTAAATAGTTGGCTTCTGTTGGTTTGTCCCATTTTTGTCAGTAAATAAGCTAAAACTGAACGTTGTCATAGAACTGTTGTTGGAGATTATTGTAACTCATTAGATTGTCATCCTGACCAATTGCATTACTCTTGGAATGGGACTAACCTAAATTCAACACTCCATGAAGACTTGAACAATACATAGATTATGAATACATCTTGTTAATTGTTACCAGGGAAAAATTTCATCTCAAAACTGTTATATTGTTAAATAGGTATCACTTCAATATAGCAGGAGCTGCATGTGTGTCATGCTGGAAGTCTATTGCAGCCAGTATCTGCCATTCTTCCTCCCTCCCCCCTCCAAAAAAAAAAATGTTTTCTTTGTTTGAAAAAGTTGACATAGTTTACATTCCAGCTAAGAACAACTCACCTCAACCTATTGACCCCTAACCTGAAATTGATAGTGACCCACAGGGAAAAGGAAGGGAAGGTTTATTTCAGTCCAATGTCTAACTGGGAGAAATACAGCTTGGAAACCTATATTTGGGAGGTGCTATGTTCTTGATTTGTCTTTCAAGTAGCTGAGACAACAACAGTGAAAGATCAAAAAGTTGACCTCATTAAATCTATGGAATTGTCATATATGCAAGAGAGGTATAAACATAGGATAGTTATGACTTGAAATGTATTCAATGTAATCATACCAGAGACCTCCCTGCATCAGTTCATTGTAGTGCAGTTAAACTGGGAGTAGATAGAAACTTGTAGATGTTTTTCTTAATGCATTGCAAATCATTGGTAACAACTATAAAGAATCTTGAACCAAATACAGGGGCAGGGTGTAATGTCAAGATAGTTGGGTGTGTTTATACAGCTGAGGAAGTTCAGTGCTTCTGTATGTAGGTTACCTGCAGAAAACTGAATAGTGGCATAAACTGCTGCTCAATAAATTCTTTGCTATAATGCACTGATAAAATGCTATGATATTTAAATGAAACCTCAGAGAGACAGAATGCATCAGCATGTGAATGCAGTAAACTGAACGAGTGACATATATTTCTGGTAAAATGCTTAGATAGTTGAATATGTAACACAAGGGAGGTGCAATGCTTAAGTGTGTACATTAAATTGACTTTGTGTTCACAACATACTCCTGATCACCTCATGTAACCTGTGCATTACCATATTGAATATGGTCAAGCAACTGGCAATTGTGTGTATCTGGTCACTGCCCTTCAATAATTCCTGGACAGCAGAAGCGAGTATGTTGCTCATTTACATAGTAGACGTACCCTTCCCCCTTCCTTACTCAGCTCAAAGAGCACTCAAGGAGCAAATGAAATTTTACGTATAGCAGAATAAAGGCGAAACCTAACAGTAAAGAAAAGAATACTCAAGGTTTGCATAGGGTACAGCTCTCGCAAGAGGAGAATTCGGAGCTGACAAAACTGGACACGATGTAAGGGCAAAAGCAAAAGTCAAATGAGGGCAAGCCAAGGGCAAGCTTAGTCTAGAGGGCGCTTTGTCAGAATACATTTCGATTGCACTTTTGAGCTAGGTTAAACTTAATGCATGAGTAAACAAGAGGTATGTAGTTGTCACTTGTGAAGACCGGCCATGCCAGTGAGTTGTGGGGAGTTTATTCAGAAACCATATAGGATTCACAGGGCGTACTCCCTCACCTCTTATAACCTATGCTAGAAACTTCTCTGTCAGACCAAAAGGCTGGCAATTACAGAAGGGCGGTGGCCAGATACACACACACACAAAATTGCCAGATGCTAGACCATAGTCTATATGGAAATGCATAGGTTATTTGAGGTGAGTACGTCGCTAGCGAATTCCCAAACCCGTAAGTTTTGCCGATTTGGGGAAATGTAGAACCATGTAGCCTGTTTTGTAATGCTTTTGCTATCACTGATGATTGCTAAGATATTTGAATGTAACACAGGGGAGACTGAATGCAATCTGCATGTTGGCTAACATACAGTAAAACTCCCTGATAAATGCTAGGATTAATATAATACAGTCAAGATAATCCGCTTTGCTATGCATACAGTATAAGCCACGACACAGTGAAATGAAACGTGACTATTCCTTTGCATGAATTGCAACAAGTGAAAAACAACGGCCAGAATAAATCTTTCAATGCTGTAACTGTTTTATATCACCTTAAGAAAAAAAAAATGCTCTTCACCTTAAATTGTGTGACTAGATGATGCCAGCATAAAATTGTGACAGACTTCTGTGCGAGGGTGCTCTCTACGCTGCAGAACTAATCCACACTTGTCTCTGAGTGATTGCAGAACAACATGGCAACATGTAAATATGCAGAGAAATACTGGTAGTCATTTCTTACTCGAAAGGGATCATGTTTCATCCCTGGGTGGTCATTAATGATTTACCATGAGAATCTTCGCTATCCTCAAAGGGTGTCTTGAGCATCCCAGCTAATTTTGATATGTAGCAAAGCAATTAATTACTGACTCCCTTCGATACACGAGTCAAAGTCATTCGCGACGACGATGCTCGACTTTGGCTCTCAGATGAGGCTTGAATACAATGTGACGTGTGCTGAATAAAGATGAGAAAACGTGATGGAACTTTTGAAAATGTAACATTGCACAGTCTCTCATAATTAAGATTAATGCGTAAAATCCGTGGATCGAAAGCCTAGAACGGAGACCTGCAAATATGAATAGGTGGAACATGTTGATTTGTAGGCCTATATATTTCAAATGAAAGTTGTCTCCTTACCCTTATCTTTGAGAGCATTTGCAGATCCAGGGATGCATCATTCAGTGCCATGCACTCTAATGATTAACGTTGGAGTTTTTCTCTCTACCAGTCATTTATGAAATATCATTTGAATTCTGTAGTAATAACTTGAGAGACTTTTTAGTACGACCATTTGGGTTTGTGTTTGCTTCAACGGTTTACTGAGCAAACTTAAAGGAAGATAGATAGTTCTGTTAAACATCTGACATAACTTTCTGCATTTTCTTCTTTCAGTCAGCTATAAGCATATCTCCTCAGTTTAATACTGCATAAAAATTTCTCTACTGCTCTTTTTATATGACTTGGTCACTTTGGGTCAGCAATTGGAGAGCTGAAATATTCAAAGGATGGAAGTTAATTTACGTGACGTTGATGAATTAAGTTACACTGATCATTTTGGTTTCTGCCTTATCAGCATTTTCATGCACTTCGTTTTGGCCACCCACCACTGTGGTTCGTCAACAATTCCAATTACTGGTATGAAGTTACTCTAGCATATTCATGGACTCTTTTAATTGTCCTGCAGTTTTCCTCCAGCTGGCGGGAGAGAGCTCTATCGTGGCCATTATTCTCATATTTTTTCCTTTGCCAGTCATTCAGTAGGAATCCTCTGGATGTTGATTCATGTGATATTTGCTCTCATAACGATGGAAGTTAATTTACATGACGTTGATGAACCCTCTGGAATTTGCCCAGGCTTTTAAGAAAGACAGGAATATTTGCAGAGACGTCTCTGGAAGGTCGTCTGCTTTTATGAAATGCCGTTCGAGATCAAAGAGATAGATGTTATTTCACAATACAGCAAGCACTTCATAACTTGTTTGAGATTGTTTACTTGCATGAGTGAATTTGGTAACACAATTTGTGTTTCAAAGCTCAGTGGAGTATTAAATTCAGGATTGCATGGAATTAATGGTCACTTGCCAAAATTAATCTGGTATAGTGACACATGTAGACACATGAAACATATTGAACTGGTTCGTTTTCCCCTAACTTCAAATCTGCTTGAAGTCTGCACATTACTGGTAAGCTAAGGTGATGGCACGCACGCCACTGTAAATGGTGGAACTAACTGATACAGAAATGTGACCCTAGTCTGTGTAAAATTTCTCTTTTTTACTTCATTCCTCACTTCTCTGTCTCAACACAATCACTGCACTCCCATCCTCCAGCACCCTTGGCATGGAGTATAACAGTGCAGTTATTGAATTGAGAGACTGCATGGTAAGTGAGCCATATGAAAGTAACCAAGCCCGGTTAGCTTTGGGAATGGTTGTATGATGGATTCAGTTCTGCAGTGGAACACAAATTGTGTATGTAGACCATTAACAGGAACCAAAAAAACTGCAATGTTTTCAACCTCCCCATGGAGCTTGAGTCTCATACATGTGCATCACATTGTATCACTATAGACTTGTGGTGCTAGTGTCACACAGTTTGCATGTGTTTGATTGATTAGCTGACTACAAATTTGTGAGGATAGCATATATTTGTCCTCTCCCCTCTACCTTGCCATACATGTAGGCCTACATTTTAGATTCTATGCCCTTGCCAGATAAGGTAGACCCTAGTGTTTTATCGTCTGTGTGGAGCCTGGACATTGCAGCAGAACTGTAGTAGCAGAACTTAAATCACAAGAGATGTACATGTAGCAGTGTATCACTCTTGCAGATCTTAGTAACAGGTCTGTAGCAGGCATTGTAGCAGCTCATTAAAAGTCATCTGTAATGTATTAAGTCCAGAATTAATTAAACCCATGCATGCTCTAATTTGCGAACACTTTCCAAAACCTGCTTACCATAGATTCATGCTCTCCAAAAAATTTTCAGATGTTGTGAGCCTGACGGTCATGTAAGACAATGAAATGGCCAATTTATTTTGTGTAATATTAGCTTCTGTTTTTTAAAGCAGACACATGTGCGAAAAATTTGACAGTTTTGAGATGATAGTGGTTCATACCATGGTTCATACCGTGATATCGTACAGTGGTTCATACTGTGATAGTGCAGCATACCGTAACTGGGGACAACATGACTACCAGAGATTGAGTCTTACACATATAAATGGATCTTAGCTGTCAAAGTACAATTATAAAAATATGGAAAGTTGTACAGCCTTCCTTAACTTTGCCAATTGTAATGCTCATTGGATGGACTTTTTCCTGTCATTGTTTATGTCCCATGCATTCTGTGTGTGACATCAGATGTTTAGGATGAATTCCTCGTTAATGTTAAATCCCCAACATGCTGTGTATGACATCCTATGTTAAGGATGACTATCATTGAATCACCATTGAAGCAGCCTGTTCCATGTGTGACTTCAGAGGTTGCTCAAGGGTGACTTGTGCTCACCATGCATCAATAACATTTTATATTTTGACACTTTTAGTTTACTGCCTGTGTATCCCAGACTGCTAGCGGGTGCCTGCTGCCATAGATTGCAGAGGAATGATTTGTGGTTGACATGGGACAAACCATTTGGCTCTATGGAACGTCACCTATGTACCCCCCAAGCAGTGCACTGGGAACATACACACTTGTGGTATATGCTGCAGACATATGCGGTGCAAAAAAAATGAATCATGTAATCTTTATTCTATATTTGACAGATGTTGGCAAGGCTCACTTGATAAAATGTTGGACACGGTATTAACACTGGTAGACTGTACAAGTGGAAGATCATGCGTGCACTGAAGGTATAGGCCGAAGTGTTCTAGGTGTGTGTGAAATAGCTATAGGGCTGCCTACATAGTGTGGAACATTAGCTAGGCATGTTAAAGTCAGTGTCAGCTGGACATGTTTATAAGGCAATATCAGCCGGGCATGCTAATGGCAGTGTCAGTTGGGCATGTTAAAGGTAGTGTCAGTTGGGCATGTTAAAGGTATTGACAGTTTGGTAATTTTAATGGGGGAATCTGTTGCAAGCCATTTCCCTGCAGTCGATCTGTTTGCCATCAGTGGTAGTAAATGGACTCTGAGTGATTGTAGTGAATGTAACAAAAATGAATGTGTGAAAGTTAGAACCGAATGATAAGAAGATGAACAATTTTCAGTCATTTTCAGTGGAAAATGCAAATTGCAACTTTTGGAGCAGGATAAATTTCATTTGGTTGAGGAGGATGGGAATGAATTCACTCAGGGTTTACTTTGCAACTTGTGAACGAAGGCAGCTCTTTTCTAGAAGCATGTCGCACAACCTTTAAGGTAAATTTTTATCTGTGTTTATCACACTTTGTAAACTCCATCTGGTCTTCCAGATTTACTACAATGTTGAAATGAAGAGAACATACATCTTGAGTCCACAGAGAGTCCTTTTCTCTGATAAAAATATCTGATGCTAAGAATGCAGTTTTCAACCGACCTACAAAATCTGCTACATCCCTTTGTTTCATTGAAATTTAGGAAAAATTGTTTTTGAAACACCAAGTCTATAAAGTCTCCCTTTCCTTTGTCTTTTCTCCTGCAGTGACAGACCCACCAGCAGACAGATGCGCCGACGTGTACTGCCAGATATACGAGTGCCCGAGAGACAGCACCTTACTGCAGACACCGGTGGAACCAGGAGAGTGCTGCCCCCAAGCCCCATCCTGCGAATGTGACTTCAGCAAGTGCTCTGTGATTCTGTGTGCCAGTGGATACGAGAGGAAAACCAAAGTCTCTGGCTTGGGAGAACCTGGACGTTGTTGTGATGTCCATGAATGTGTGGAAAGTAAGTGGGTTTCGTGACTTTTCCCTTCTTTTTTTTTATTCTGAGGTAAAATGTCAGTCAAGTGTATCTGGGTCAGTTAACATGATGCCCCATTCAATGTAGTGTTTTGCAAAAGCTATCAACTTGGCATGTCTTGAGACCTTGAAAGCAAGTTCTCAGTACAAACAATTTCATCACACGTATGGCTCACTGTATACTTATGTCGATCAATACCCGGCTGTGCCAATTACTTAAACTAAGTTTATCTTTAGTTCCTTGAAGCTGGAATATGAGTTGTACTGGCAATGGCCTGGTCATCTTCGTTCATCCTACCTTCTTCTACCTTCTTCTTCTTCTTCTACCTTCTTCGTCAGTGTCTCAGGGAAGAGAAAATAAGGGCAAAGATCACCTGTCATTGTAAGAGCAATTAAAGCAACCAGGCAACAGTGAACATTGTCGTATCACTCCCGTGCTTAATTAGCGTCAAATTGGAAAGAATTCATACACAACATTATGGTACCATTGTGAACAATTGTAACATAGTTTAACCATTTACCTGGCTTGCTTTGTTCCTGCCCCTCTGCAGAGTCAAAGAATCATGCCAGCAGAATTTCCCAAATATTTCTCTTTATTGATTTTGCATGAAACTCAAACATTATCCTCAGCAATATTGGTACGAGACAGTAGTATGATGAAAGTGCATGCATGCATGCATCATTTCAAGTAGCAGTGATTAAGTGCTATGCTTTCTCGGAGAGCTAGAATTTTGTAGGTCCAACAAAAATGTTGAGACAATTTTCATATTCAAATATCTGGAAGATGAGTGCATAGTCCTCTGTCAGGTTTTGAGACAGGTGATCTTTCCTCTACTTTCTCTTCCCTGAAACACTGACGAAGAACAAAGGTAGATGACCACGCGATACCCAGAACAACTCGTATTCCAGCTTTAACTCATCATTCCATTCTTTTGTGTCCTTGCCAAAGGGCATAAGGAATCCATTGTTATGCAGTCAACTTGTGTCGGTGTGTGTTGTTGTGAACATGATATATTAAGGGGGAAAAGTTTCTTGAACTTCAACATAATCCATTTTGTGTTGTTATTTTTGTTTGTTTGGTTTTTTAGGTAGCAGGTCCTTTTAGGCCGCCTGAGGTCAAAACTTGAAATGGAAACATGTTAAGACTAATCAAATTGGGTATGTGGGTTAATTTTACTGTTTTCTGGAAGGTTAAGGTCACACTGCCCAAAATGTCAAGTAATAATCAAACTCAAGTCTCCTTGAGGACTTAAATACATTGTGGTCCAAACTTGATGACATTAATTATGTGGTTGTAAGGTAGGCCTACTTCACTTCACACAACAAAGGTCAAAGGTCTTGTTAGGATCGATTACAGTGGATAGGTAAAACAATCTCTTGAGTAAAAGGGAGTAGTAGCAGAAATAGTTTTCCTTCATCTATTTGCAAGTGTCTAAAGAGATTCTCCTGGTGGTTCTACAGTCGGTAAACCTATGATTCATCTTGAATCTGGCAGGCAAGTTCTGTATTAATGATGCATTGCAGTACAGTTTTCCCTTTGGCTGCTTCCTGCACACCATGTATTGTCCTCTTATTTTGGTCCATTGTCCTCTAATGATTAAACTATCGTCCTCTTCTTATTGTCAGTAATACAAAGTTGTGCCAAGGTTTGCAGTCAAGTGTCACATAAGGAATGCCAATTGAGCCATCTCATTGTCGATGTTCAATTTCAGTAGGAGCCTTTGTGTGTCTTGAATTTGCTGCGCATCTGTCGAAGAAAGTGTCAATAGTACGATTGTTTGGCGTAGTAAATTAACCACATCAGCATCACTGTCGTTACATCATTCTCTCCAAAACATGATAAAAAAAAAAAACACAAAATGTGGGTATTTATCCATATGAAATGAGATGTTACCCTTGCATTGATCATGATGAGACTAGATAATGACTCACTGATTTCTGTGAAGTTTGGCGTACAGAGAGCTCAGTAGAACCTTCAGATTCTAGAATCAATCCAGTTATATTTATAGGAGATTTATTTATAGGACAAACAGAGATTCTTCCCCTGCCATTCCCTGTTTTCACTGCTTGTCACTGTTTCAAGCCAAACAAACAGTGCCATTAAGTGATTGATTGTCTTGTTTCCGTGTAAGATGAGGTTGCAGGGAACCCTATTTTGCAATTTGGTCCATGTCTGCTTACCAGTGAATTGTATGTCTCTGAAGCATGCACATGTCTTTGTACTGATTGTACATAGTTGCATGATAATGATGACAGCTACAGTGAAATTTGAATGAAAGTTCAGAACAATTATCAGTAGTAGCAGCAGCATGTAGTGGGTCCCTGTTGTAACCTCCGGTATATGTAGTTCTTTTCTGCCCCCCCCCCCCAGATTTTTTTTCTCTTTAATGCCTCTCAATCATTCTGATTCTGTCTGCTCCACGTTCTGTTCTTTGATATGATCTTAACTTCCCATGCTTATGGTTGGCCAACTCGATAATAGAACATGGTCACCCTTCTCACCATTAGTGCCCGTAAATCACTGCAGTGGTGATGTCATCAGCTGTCGTTCGTTCCTTGAGGAAACACTTTCCCATTGTAACTTCGTGGTAGATCCTGCAAACGAATGATGACTGGCACCGAAGCCTTGGAAACAGATACATAGGCGAAGCTTTTGTGAAAAGCTGCATCGTTGGGAGCAAAAGCATTTACCGGCATAGCATTGATAAATGTATTAAAAGATAAGCAATACCGTAAGAAAGTCTTGATTTGTGACATTTGGGCCAAGGAACATGCAGCGTTTAGTTTGGAGTAAAGTGCTTGTAGTCAAGAAAAGTGCAACTTATTGTGAGCTCAATTTATGTGACGTCCAAGTTCTTGCGACTACTGACCAGTACTCCGTTGCATCTGTCAGCGCTATGCTATAGTCAAGTCAAGATATATACACTTTGTACAAAACATTTCAAGGAGTGAAGGGAGTAGTGTAATGTAAAGCAATTCACACCACAGTGTAATAAATATTCAGTTTGTGCAAGTTGGCTGTTGTTTGTCTACATTTACCAATTAAAGGTGTGACAGACGGGCTTAACAGGGTAATTCTGTCTGACAAATGACATTACAATATCCATGGAACATATGTATGTAGAATTGTATGTAGAATTGAGTGTCGCATTGTCTTTTGTTTGGAACTTCAGTGTTGTGACACGGTCTTGATGACATGAGTGTGTTTGTTGTTTTCGTAACTATGGTGATAGCCACGTCAGATCCTGATTATGATGACCGTATGTTGCGTTTAAGCATGCTTTCAAGTGCATTGCTGTAAGAAACGCGTTACCGCCAAGACAACATCCATTAGGTCTCGCAAGCAACCATTGACTCATTGTAAATTTCAGCAGCATGCAACTATGCACTGGGCCCACGAACATCATTGGGTCAAATTGCTAAGTCATTGCATCAAATTCGCGTGAATATATGGGCTTAGCCGAAACACTGGTTAGGAGTGGGTCAACAAAGTATAATTTACATCGTACACTCACGATTCACGTACTACAATTTCAGTGTAATTTATGTTGATACAGTTGTTGTATTCATGCCTGATATTCAGTGCTTGTGTGGCAACTGGTATGCAATATATTCCCACGCGAAGATTATCCCAAGGGGAACATCAAACAAGGCTTCATCAATTACCGTTGATCTCTCCACAGTTGACGATCCTCCGGCCGACTCCTGCGACCAAGTCATCTGCCAGGAATATGATGTCAGTTGTCCCGGAGACAGCACCATATCGCAAACACCGTTACAACCGGGCGAGTGCTGTCCTCCTCCTCCCACCTGTGAATGCAATCTCAGTCTGTGTTCGGTCATCCTCTGTACAAGTGGATACAATAGAAGAATCAAAGTTACAGGCACAGGAGAACCAGGTGCCTGCTGTGATGTGTATGAGTGTGTAAAAGGTAAGCAAAGGTCCAAAGTTGGGGGAGTGATGAATCCTGAGATTGTGGGATTGAGGAGCCCTGGTGGGGGAGAGGATCTTTAAAGCAGCAAAACAATATAATTCTCCATTATTCAGTGAACCATTTTGAAATGAACTTGTCGTTAAAAGCCGTACCTAGTACCAGTGGAACATGCCATTGAGATACTGTTTTTACCAATGAGGAGGGAAAAATATTTCTATTTTTTCTGTGAAATATCACTTTCTTCCAGGTGACCAATCCCTTCAATTATGGAGTACAGACCAGACCTTATCTCCATCTTTCCATCCTCTAGATCGTGACTGCTTGGACTTCACTAATCATCATTCAGGGCTGCCTGTTTGTTGGTAGTACTGACTGGGAGTTTCCACATGCCGATTAAATTGTAGGAGGTCATAAGGACCCATTGATCTAACTCTTAGATGTTCTACTCAGTCTGTCAGTGTGAAGAAAAAAAAAAGAGAAAACATTTGGGATTCACTCATTCAAACCCCAGGGGAAGAAAAATTAACAGCCTTCCTCGATGTGTGTTGCTGTTTACCCATGCCACTCAACAAAACGAAAAAAGACAAAAAAAAAAGGAGAGAAAGAAACAATTGTTGGGGGAATGGGGGGAAGAGTCAGTTACAATACCATGATTGACAAAGAAACTTGCTGGTCATCATTATCTTTTTGAAGTGTTTGTTTAATTTTGTTGTGGGAGATCTCCTTGGTGTGATTGAATGTAAGTCACCAAGGTTGCCAATTCTCTGTTATTAAGTGGCAGATTTTAACCGTCTTTTTGTTCCTGGCATCTAACATGCATCCTTTAGACTTTTTCAGGGGGGGTTGTCTGATGTTTGTCCTGTACCAAGGTCTGATCAGAACTGCAAATAGAGCATGGTACAGTTCGTGCAATAACATTTGCAAACTTTGCTTTTCAATGAAAGAAGGGGGAGGGGTTAAAGTGTTGGTATCTTCAGGAGGTGTAGCTAAATAATTTTTAATCAGTTTGCCTGTCTGTGACAAGTTAGAGGTAAATGGTAAGAGACATTTACAGCTGAACCCTATGACCTGTCTCCCATGAAATTGTTATCTAAGTGTAACTTATTTTCTTCCAAGTGACAGTGAAACAGAACTAGGGAATGATTGTAGGTACGAAATACCAGCAAACTTTTAATGGATCTTTTACTGCCAGTCAGAAAATTTATGATCCAGCTTAGTATATGCCAGGAAACTGTTCCTTCAAAAATAATCTATTTTAATATCGACTTCCTCCACGATATGCCAAGAGTACCCTGCTCAGCAAGGCTTAAGTGCACATCGGAGGACTTTGTTAGTCCTGAAATGGTTTTCCTGCATGTTGGCTCTTGTCCAATTGATGTTTGGATAGCTTGACAGATGGTGAGAAGGTACCAGTACTCATGGCTGCTTGCGAAAAATGAGCCAAAACAATTGACACATATGGATTGTAAATGTTAAGGGGAGGAGGGGGGGTGGCATACCATGTTGATCTTCAAAGGGCCGGCCATCAGAATTTTCCAGTTCTCCTCATAGAACTGTACTTACCCCTTGCTAACACATATGTCTTGCTGAGCTTTGCTTATCGTGATCCTGAATAAAAGTTCTAGCACCATGCCCTCTATTCCCTCGATCGACCTTGTTTGGTTTTCCACCTGTGACAGGTTTCCATGTTCCCTTTGTGACCTTTCTGAATTTGTTTTATTCAGCAATATTTGACAGGTTAATCCAAAACAGTGCAACCACCTTTTGATGGATTTACCTCCCTTATTGCTCATCTTTTTCTAAACCTTCTGCTACTGCATACTTTCCTGTCTGACAAGAGACTTTAATTGCTTGACTGGACCATGCTGGAAGAATGTCACTTTGGCGTTAAGGTGTAATATGTCAGGAATTGGGGTGGATTTGTAAGCAACCAAGGAGTACGATTGCCAAAGATTTTGCTGCATAATGATAGAGTTTTGCAATGTGGCTGATAAGGAAAGTGCATGAATCATGTGCATTATTAAGACAAAATGTCCTTGTTTTACAACTTACCAATCCAGTCAGTTTGAGGTGATTGCATCAAATTCATTGAGGGTATAACGTTTACCTGGATTTAGTTCTTTGCTTTGGTGAAGAAACTTTGTAAATCTTACCCTTATAAATTGATTGTTGATAATAATTTTTTGATTTATGGAATGCACATACCCATTTGATACGATGATCAAAGTGCTATTCATGAATTGCACATAAGCTGTTCAATGTTTATTATGAATTATTATGATACACTATTTAGGTACTGAACCAGTTTGTGGTTGGAAAGTTTATGGCTAGGCTCATTTCATTAAAACTCAATTGTACTATTAATGTCAGTTGCATGCAAGCACAATAGAAAGTATCTGTGGGAACAAGCTTTGAAAAGGAAGTAGGATGCACATAATGTCATACAGAGAAAAATAGCTTTGATCATTGGTGAACCATTCAGGCTCTTAAATAAACCTTTGCAAAAGCTTCATCTCTTCAAAACATTGTGCACAAGATGAGTAACGGAAAATGCGTCAAATTTTTTCCGATGAGAAATTTATTTATTTTTTTCAAAGAAGGCCACCCTCCTTTATTTCGAATAAGCTATCAGTCTGTGTTCACATACATTGGTTGTGAAAATGTGATTATTTCCTGTAGCAAATGCCTTATTTCCCATTAAGATGGAAAGATTGAATGTATTTAGATTGAACCTGTTTGTAGTAGTTAAATGTCGTACGAGCATTAACGGTCTTTGCATGGCTTTGTGAAAACCCCTTCGTAATTTTTTTCTCTAACTTGGTTTGATTTACCTCTGCTCAAAATTCTAACAGAGACCGTCGCTGACTGCAGTGGTGTGGTGTGTAATACGGGTCCACAGCGGATATGCCCAGAAGGAACGAGGACCATCATGGGAGGTCTTTCAGAGGATGGATGCTGCCTCCTACCAAGTCGCTGTGACTGTGACCCTGACCAGTGCATCATTCCATCTTGTTTGGAGGGGTACTCACCCAGGAGGTCACGAGAGGCGAGAGGGGTGCCAGGCGACTGTTGTGATGAGTTTGAATGTGTTTCAGGTACACACATTAAAAAAACGTGTGCATGCAACAGATTGAGTATCTGCCATCCTCTATAACTCTGCTACTCCCTTTCAAGTTCAAGTCTAGTTTTATTAAAAGACAGTCACTCATCACTCAAAAGTTTCCTTTTGGGTAAGGGGTAAGCAAAATTCTCCATTGGTTCGGCTCTTGATTGACAGCAAATTGAAAAGTTGCAGAGTGGCTCATATTAGACAGGCGCATAGTCTTTTGATTACACATGTCCTTAAAACTAAGATTGTGTTCAAATGCCACGCTCAGCCCTACGAGGGCGAGACTACAATCTTGGACAAAATACCTTGAGACCCCCCCTCCCCCTTTAAATGTAGTCTATAGGATTACTGCTCAAAGTGTACATTCACTCCTATAGCTCAGCATTGGGTGTGTGGTTTCATGTTATCCTTTCACCTAAAATTCAGTATTATATTTGGAAGGTACGACAAAGTGTCGCAACAATTTTGTCCAAGATTGTAGGTCTAGAGGGTGTTGTATCAGAATTGTTTTCAGGAACATTTTGAGTGAGGTCAAACTGATGCATAAGTGAGCAAGGGGTAAGTATGGTCACTTGGATACCCACACACTAGAGAGTTGTGGAGATTACACATGTGGTCCTTAAAACTAGGATTGTGTTTGCTCAAGGAGGAGTTAATTAAGTGGTTGGGAGAATTGGAACTCTGTAGGGTGATGAGTACCTGCCTTGAAATCTCAAAAGTGAAATTAAATGCTTTGTAGAAAAATATGAATACATCAGAAAATTTACAAATACAAATGGACAAGAGTCTCAAGAATAAAATATTCAAATACATAAAAAAAAGTTTTACAAGTCAACTATTTTACAAGTCAAATGAAGTTGAGATGGGTGTAAGAAATAAGACAAAAGATGATAAGATATGAACACAGGCTAAGACATAACAGCAAGAAAGTTTAGTAATTTTAAATAAAAATGCTATGGATTAAAAGGATCTTTAAAGAGTTCAATTGTGTGTACTGATTTTTATTTTACTTGTGTGCTGCATGTTTATATTTACTGTAGGAAGCGGTTAAACTTATAATAGTGAATCCATCTTTTTCAGAATCAGTTTGTGAGATTTGAATATCAGGTATCTCTAGTCTCCTTGTGAGAGAGTTTATGGTCATTTCAGGTTAACAGTGGTCAGTATCAGAATTGTTGTAAACACAAAACATTACTTTGCAGTTCTCAGGTTCCATGAACTTCCATGTAGAATGTGGATCCACTCCGAGTGAAGTATTATCTGATAATTGATATTTAGAGAGGTCAAAAGTCATATGAAGTCACCAGATGCCAAGACCCCAAAAAACATGTAAGCACAGTGTCTCAGTGATGGAAGCTGCTTGCTGTGGAGTCCTTATAACACAGATTGCTTAACAGGTTTTATATGATACGATGTATTTTCTGCGCATGATGACAGTGAAGTGTTCTTAGTTTAGATATATGCTGAATTTTGTCACACACAGAGTGTATGCTTAATAATGAAACTTTTCATCCAGATAGCAATTCTGGAACGGGGTCCTGGCATTGTCTGTGAGGTACCCGGGTACCTGTCGAAACAGTACTAGTTTTATTTGGACTTGGAACCTTGTTTCAGCTAGCCGACAGTTCTTTATTTCTGTGTTATATGTAATAGTGTAGTGACAATGTAGTTCTCTAATTTATGCAATCCGGCATGCTGTCTTGTCTTCAGGTGGTATAGTGTCGGGGTGCAATAACAGCGATGTGACTTACTCAGAGGGCGAAAGGTGGAAGATTGACGAATGCAAAGAATGCGAGTGTCGTCAGGGGATGTCTCACTGTTCCGTCAGACAGGCCTGCTACTACCAACTCTGCTTTGTCGATGGTGTTTTGCAGGAACCAGGGTACAGGTGGCACGTCGATGATTGCACCACGTGCGAATGCAGGAACGGCATGGCGGCCTGCACGACCGCCAGCTGCAGACTGGACTGTTTGCACCCACGTAAAGTCCCCGGAATCTGTTGTCCAGTTTGCGATGGTAAGGATTTAATTCACTGTGGACACATGTTTGTCCTCCTTTCAGTCGTAACATATTAGCAGTGAGGTTTTGGTTAAGAAAAGAAGAAATGGTTTGCCATGATGAATATCGGACAGGAATCACCTTTGAACCAACATTTAAGATATGTTTCTAATACTATGTGAGTACAGGTAAAAAAATACAAGACCTTTTATCTCAATGGCCAAAGGTATGACATTATACTGTCTCAGCTGTAACATAGTTTTCTGTTTTGGGACCTGATGGGGTTACAAATGAGTGAATTCAGTAAATTCTGAATTTGCATGTAAGTTACACCTTTACTGCTTGCTTCTTGTCAAGAGATGTTTTAACATAGTCTATCATATGTCCAAAAAACACTCTTTGATGGGTAGAAAGAGAAAGGTAACAGTATAATTTTTGAGGGAGTGTTACAGGTCATCATTTCATTGTGGTTATTGTATTATATGCATTGTTCTTGTGGAGAGTTGTGCAGTGGTTATGTGGAGACAGGGTAGCTTCTCACTCATGAATGTCCACTTATCTCCCATTGACATTTTGTACTTGGAAGTTATGTACATACATAGGAATCTTTTTTTTTCAAGAATGAAAAAAAAACAAAAACAAAAAAACTTAGGTAATCATTTTGCTTGACTTCCTAAGGTGTAGACCTTTCATGTATTTTTGCACCAGTTATTAATTGTACCTCATATTTATAGAAGTTGTTGCATTTTGACTTTTATCAAAATTTTCTCTCTTATACTCCATTTGATTTTGTTTGTCATGCATAATTATCCTTTGCCAAACAAGTATTCTTCTTTGGTTGTGTATATATGTATCTCATAGTTGTATTCCATGTCCACGCAGGTGGATATACCACCTCTCATATCTGTCTTCTTTTTTTTTGACATATTACGACTCCTCAAACTAACCCACCTCAGGAACATCTCACGCATTATATTACAGCTGCATGTGCATGATTTGTCGGAGTGGTGTGGTTATACTAAGTTTCATTCTTTCTGCAGAGCCAACCTTTTTCACCATGCCCCCTTGTTTGCCCTTGTATGACTGCACCCTGGATTGCCCCTTCGGTCTGGTCACTAATTTCTGGGGCTGCCCCACTTGCCAATGCCAACCAGGTAAATTGGATACATGTCCCTATTTGTTACCTTTTACGTTACATTCTTTTCAAACGTCATCGTCCTTGCGCTTTGTGAGTAATCAAGCTGGTTCTTTGTTCAGTTCCCAATAACTAGTATTCCTGTCCTCCAGAATCCAGCTTTGAAAACATTGATGGAATTTTCATTCATTTCAGTTCTCACAACCATCGTGGTAGATTTTTGACAGTTAAATGTTTGTAGTTGTCAGTATATCCCTACCCAACCTATTTTATCTCACATTTATCAGTACAGGTATTTTCTCAAGAAAAATTTCTGGGAGAGAGTCTTCTTAGAACCTAGCAATACTTTTTTTTGAAAGTAACATACTGACTTTGTTAGATGGTGTTTACCTTTCATCGTTCACGGTCGGAAATTAAACGTGTTTGTGCTTTTGTAGCATAAAAGTTAATGCCGTCTGCACGATTGAGTAGAATCTATCAGTTTGAATAGTTTTTGATCCGTCCATCGTTGCCTATTTAGTATGTGCTGTGTGTTTTTAATGATGTTTATATACTTAACAAACCTTATTCTGCTTGTGTTGTTAATTTGTAACCCTTTTGTGCGGCTTCTGGGAGGGGAAAGCATGGGTGGGAAGGTGGAATGTTGGGAGAGGTGAGGGAATTGAGGGAGGAATGTTAGGAGAGGGAAAAAAGAAGAGAAGTAGGGGTATTGAGAGGAAGATAAGGGAAGGAATGAGGGGGGAGGGGAGGAGCAGGGGTTGCAATCATGCATCCATGCAGGAAACATGATTGCACATGTCATCACAATATTGAAGGGGACAAAAGTGAAAACCGTTATTGCGTTCATTACGGAAACTTCATTGTAAAATTTCCAGACATTAATGTAGTTGTCATTAGACTCTACAGCATTGTAGTTGTCACATCTTTGTGTAGTGTGGAGCGGCAGATACTACGATATAACAAGACTGGAATTGGTTACATCTAATCTATTAAGGCTCTTTGTCGCAAGTGAAGGTCAGATGAGAATAAAGATATCAGCGTAAGATATGGAAATATACCAGATGACATGTACCTTGGACTTAGGTGGCTAGACGTTTCTGCTATTACTCTGATCTGCTATGGATGGCATATCTTTGTGTTCCTCTTATATACCTCTCACATACCTTCAAGTTACATATCCTCATTGATTGCATGTTTGAATGTCAGTTAATTGTAAGGCACATCATGGTGGTCCTGTAATGTTTGTTTGGGATTCTCTAGAGGATGGTCTCTAGAGGAAAAATTAGCTTCTGCTCTTTCATCCCATCTCGGATGCAGATACCGTGACAACCTCTCAACCTCTGGTTTCTTCAACGGTACTATCCGTCTGCCAAGAGAAGGATTGCTCTCATCAGTCCTGTGAGAACGGATTCGCTCTGGACACTTTCGGATGTCCCACGTGTCAATGTCTCGATGGTAAGTTCACGTTCTTCTCGAAAACAGTTTCATACCATCCAAGTCACATCTCCAACTCCCATCCAACAGTTACCATTCTAACCTCTGATAGGGGTCCAACTCTTGTTTATGTATGCCACATCACCTTGTCAGCTATTCAAGTTCAGATTCTGTGCTCAGTTCATACTCAGTGGGTTTAATTCTCAGAAGTCACTACTGATTTTTTTGGCCCAGACAATTTTCCAGTCATCAGCACTTACTATTCATTGTCACCAAAAACTACACTGATTTTTCTTCTAGAAAATGAAATCATTTCTCTCAACACTGAAAGATAAGCTGTCACTTTTGTTTCCATATTCTGGATACGTCCTGTTGTTATTGTTGAGTCATTTCTTGAGTTTGGTCAAGTTCAAGCTTAAGCCAAAGCAAACCTTACTTTTATATACATTTACAAATGGAACCATGTTGACTTAATGCAAGGAGATACATTAACTTTAAATGTGTGTTTAAACGAAAACACTGTCTCTGTTACATTGACTCTTAAACAAAATTGTTCTTTCTGTTTTAAGACTCATTTCTGATGTCACATTCTCTTCTCTCCCTGACTGAATTAAACAACTTTTTACATGCTTTTCACACATTTTGTATTGATGTTTACATTACCAAGGACTTCTTCTGGTAAAGTTGTCATTGTCCAAGAAAGCATTGGTGTAGATCATGGAGGCATGAGGGCACAACATGTTCCCTTCATTTTTAGTAAGAGGGAGGACATCTTCAATACTTCCCCCCACTTTTCAAAATGATGAAATCTAAAACAATATAACATAGACACTGAAATGGAACCTTCATTTTAAAAGCTAAATTTTGAGCAAATATTGCACCATTTATCCTAAAGACACCTTACAATTTCCTTTTTTTTCAAGGGGAGGGGGAAACACCTGCCCCAGGATGGCAATTTGTAAATGGTGAAAAGTCCCCCTTACTTTTGGAGGTGGATCCATGTCCTTGTAAGAAAGTCTAATATCATATCTTCCTGCACTTTATACTAGCCCTCATCCTCCTCTCATATCATATTGCATCCTTCGTATCTGCTACAATTTGAAGAAAATGTCAGCAAGCCAATTCTTTTCTAGGACTCATAGTATTTTAAGTTCTCTCAACATAAGCAAGATGTATCCATTATTTTCCAGACTGATCAATTTTTTTTTCCTCTGGCACAGTTCAGTGTCCTGGCACAGAGATGTGCCCACCCTGTGCCTCAGGTTACAAGGTGGACGAAAATGGCTGCGAGACTTGCCGCTGCGTAAAGTGCCCCTCCATGGAATCATGTCACAAGTTCTGTCCCTATGGTTACCAGCGGGGAAGAAACAACTGCATACGTTGTCGATGCGAGAAGTGTCCACCCCTGGAGAGGTGTTCGAAGCAGTGTGTCCACGGCAGGGAGACTAATGATAGAGGCTGTCAAATATGCAAATGTAAAAGTAAGGCACGGCTTAGTTGTTGTCGTTCTTTGTGGTCCGCAAGGGTTCAGACTGTGTTGAAACATCTTGTCGTAAATGTTGTTCATGTTGTTTGCATTTGGTTTAGTTGTGTGTACAGAAAGCTCAAAACTAACACGCTCAACATGTACTGTACTCATTTCTGATGACGCCATGTCTCGGCAAGCATCGGAACTGAGAGCCCGATCTGCCCTTATTAAAGTTACATCATATACACCGGATGGGCTCTGGACTGTACTTGACTGAATGTCATCTACCCGTCACACTGCTAGTTCCAGATCTGGATGCAGTCTAAGTGTCACATTGATAGTTCCAGGTCTGGATGCTGTCCAATTGTCTGCATAATAAATATGCAGTTCCTTGTGCTCATGGTGGATGAAATTAAAGACCAAGAAATGAATTCAGGGTATTTATCCTTAGAATATTGAGTCTGTGTATCAGGAAGCCTGTGAAGCTGTCGTACTATGTACTTGAGTGTTGTTGAAATAGTCATGAGTGCTGCCATAGCTACACTCTGATGGAAATTTCATTGTTGCTACTTTTAAGCTGTTGGAGTGTCAAACACAGTCGCCCTTCATAAGCATCTGATTGGCGTTTTCCAGATTCAACAACTTCACCGTCAAGGCCCACCTCGTCTCACAGCTGTAAGACTCACTCAGGAAGAACCTACTCAGATGGAGAGGGCTGGCATGATGGGTGTAGGGAGTGCTTCTGTCATGACGGTCATGAGATGTGTGCCCTCATTTCGTGTCCAGCACCCAAATGTGATCAACCTGTGATAAAGCCAAACCTGTGCTGCCCTGTTTGCCCTGGTAAGGATGTAGTTTGAATAGTCACCCCCATAGGTATAGTTAAAACTTGAGAAGCAGAGTTATGGGGTCTTGGAGGGAATATGGGTTATGTTTGGTGAAACAGATTTTCATCACTCAATCTTAAGTTACACAAATCCCTTAGGAAAGAAACAGTTGATGGTGCTTGCTGCTTTTTACAGTCCTTTTGCTATTTGTAGACGTGGCCCTGAATTGCCATGCAAAAGTTCCTTTGATAAAACTAAAGGATCACAATGTCATACTGGTCAGTTTTGAGTGAATGTGGAAGTTGATATAAATATCATCATGGGTACGGCATTGTAATTATCAGAGAGCAGGCAATAGTGGGATTGGACATCGGATCGGGCGAATGTACCACTATTAATAAAACTGCAGATTGGCAAAATTTAGTTAATTCCATGTGCCAATGTTTGCTGATGTTCGGCAACCTTAAAGTATGTTTGCACTGGGGGGGGCCTTTTTATCCATGCTTCAGGTTAAGACTCCGGACATGCTCAACTGGGTGTATTTTGCATCTGATAAAGTAAAAGTCCTCCCGAATGTGTTTATGGGGGCTATGTGGTCGTTGGTGTGTGCTCTTTTTCTGGTACCTTTAAAAACTGATGATCTTGAAATTGGCAAAGCTTTGGTCAAAAAAAAAAAAAATTGTCATTTGATACTTGAAATCTTGTAGATTGGATATGAGTCAATGTTCAAAACTGCCCAAAGCTGATATGCACGTGTAAAGGCACGGCTTACCGGGTATCAGAAATGTTCCATTACGCTGCACAACGATTCAAAAGCTTTGATAGCGAATATATCGGATCAGATCAGCAGCAAAAGCCCACATGGATTAACCTCTAGTCATCACGTCTTTGTATTGTTTTTCTACACATACCTGTAAACATTGTCATCTAAAGAATACATGATGTGCCAAAATGGTTTATCTCTTTGAAATCTCATTCAAAAGTAGTCTTAAGACTCCCTCGTTCATAGAGTGAACCTTTTGACATTGTGGTTATTTCATTTAAGGATTCATGTATATCTGCTGTATAAATTCTATCTGGAAAGTAGCGTTCCCTTTTCTTTTAACCGATAGGTGCTGTTCCAACCTTCGTCCCGCTGTTGGAGCCTAAATTACAGGTGTGCCATTCCCTGGAGGGTGCCTTCTATGTGGAGGGGGAAACCTGGTCCATTGACAGCTGCACCAGCTGTGTGTGCCACAACGGCCACGTGTTGTGCTCCATACAGGAGTGCCCTCCTGCACCTTGCTTGTCTCCCGTAAAGTCAGAGGGACAGTGCTGTGGCACTTGTCCAGACGGTGTGTAATTGTACTTTATTTTCACGACAGTTGTTGATCCTTCTATCACCCGGGGTCATAACTTGGCCAAATACGATACATGAAGGACCCCACCATCAAACTTATAAAACGGACAAAAAAAAAAAAAAGGAGTGTAATTTTGGAAATAATAAGATTGTGCTAGTCTCAACATGGAAATCTGATGGGCATCAACTGTGGGAGAGAGAGAGAACATGTTTAGGTGCAAACTGTGAATCTGGAGGTTAGGTTTTTAATGTCTTGATGGGTTATGCTGTTTAGGTGTTTTGGGGTATGTTTGGTAGGTTAGGTTTTCGACACTTCGATGGTAATATTTGTTTTGGTAGGTTATGTTTCTGTTGTGGTTGGTAAAGCTTTTTTTTTGGCACATGAATTTATGATTTTGGCTGATTTAATACGACTGATAAACTGAAATAGTGTGAGTTGGATTCTCTCTGATTTGGTGAGTAAGGTTGGTTATATTTAATGAGATAGGCTGTTTGTCTTTTGGAGTTGACGTTATTATGGTTGGTGGGTTAATTTGTGTTCATTGGAATGGTTTGTTCTTGTTGTTAAGTGGGTTAGGTTCTTTGGTGAGTAATGAAAAGTAGTGAAAGTATATTTTTCAGTCGATAGCACTTGTCACAGAAACTTATTTTCGTGTTCTGAAATATGTGCTTTTGAAAAAATCCATATCTTTGAAGTAAATATCTACGAGATGTATGTGACTGTTGTCATTTTTCCCATCCTGCCGTCACCCCAATATTAAGTGGCTGTTTACTAGAAGGGCAGATAAATGTATGTGGGTGTTAAAGTTTGCCTTGAGTATTCCTATCTTCACCATAGCGACTATATATGTGATGGAGGCTCATATTATCTCTAACAGCCTCTGTTTGTTCCACAGGCATGAGGTTTACAAGATCATAGGTTAGCACACACCCTGTAGTTATGATGCAGAAAGTGTATCAAGTAGCAGATATTTTCCAAAGTTAAAGTGTTGTAAGCTACATCGTTAATGACAGTTTTATCAAGACAAATATTGGATGCTTAAATGACTTTTAGAAGGACCAGTCAAAATTTAGACAAGGAATGTTTATTTATACAGAAGGTTATTAGTTATTACTTGGCAATTGTCACGATCCCTTGTCTCAGCTACCAGGGAAATCTCGGCCACTTGGGAATTAAGTGCCAACAAGCATTTAGAAGGACAACCTAAAAGTGAAAAGAAGACACAACCAGCAATTTCAATTCGTTTGAACTAACAATTTCGTTTTTGTCACATTTGGTTCCTTTCCACAGTTAATTCTGGGGTTAGTGAATTTGACAGCCTGATTCCATGCGTTCTGCCAGCAAACCATTTTTTCCCGAGTGGCGCCTCTTGGAAGGAGGACGACTGTTCCAGCTGCCAGTGCATCAATGGAGAAATTTCCTGTTACAATCAGACGTGCCCTCCGACATCTTGCGAGAAACCCATCTTGAGGAAGGGACAGTGTTGTTCCTCCTGCATCGGTGAGTTCAGCCCTGGCATTCAGAGGAAACAGGCCTTTGCATGCTTGAACCGTCGTGAAATATTTAGAAATTGCAATAAATACGACCAAAACTATCGTGCTTTTGAGTCAGTAATTCGTGAGCTGGTGAAAGCTGCTCCTTTGTCTGTATGTTACATCTGATACTTGACAAGTTAGGCACTATTCTTCGATGGAGCTTCCTGAATTCAGCAATCATCACTGGACCACATGATCATGGTTGTTTTCAAGGTTTATTTATCATTTCTGTCCTTCTGGAGTGTCTCAGTAGGAAGGAGTGTCGAACCCTTGCTCTAGAAATTTCACCCCTCGCCCTATAACCTTCGACAAAACTGTTAGGAACTTGTCTTAGTATTCGTGAATCTCAGTACCAAGGTTTACATGAAACAATGAAAAAAAAAAAAGATGAAAATGTTTCACAAAAAGAGTGAATGTATGTAGTGAACAAAGAATCCTTTAAGCCAGCATCAAAAGGGAAGAGGGTAGTTTTGTCCAAGATTTTAGATATGTTACCATGCCAGCTCAACTACACCAAATCGTTTTCCTACTCCGTAAATTATTCGTTTTCGCAGGGGCAGTGTTTGATTCGGTCGGTTGCGGATGGTGGTCATTTTTCTTATCTGTTAGTTGATCTGACGAAACAAACTTCCTATTCTTTTCCTCTCTCCTCAAGAAACACCGCCCGTGTCAGTCTGTGAATACGCAGATGAAGTCTACATGGACGGCGACAGCTGGTACGCCAGCACATGCGTGACCTGTGCCTGCTACCAAGGGTCCATATTTTGCTCAGAGGCAGAGTGCCCGCCTCTGGACTGCGAGAGACGGACGCTGCTGGAGGGGGCTTGCTGCCCTTCGTGCATAGGTAATGATCCGCGTAATTGAAGTAGTTATGACGGTACTCTTAATCTGTGTCAACTGGAGAGACGCTGACTGAAGTCCCAAATGTGATCAAGTACGTGACGAATCAGTGAGCTCAAGTTGTTGTCGGAGTTGATTTCATTCATTTGTGCTTAACTTTTTGAAACTTATTTGATTCATATGAAGCATTCATCAATGTTAACAAGAATCCTGATATTGTTCAATGCTCCAATATTTGTTTGTTTTTTTTTTCCTCCCAGAAAAAGATAACAAAGGAACTACCAGTCTTGGTGAGTCCAAAGTCCCATCTGTCAGTTATTTACCCTCCATTTTAAAACTCTAAAATATAGGCCCTGAAGATAGTTTAACCATACTGGGATAAGATTTCCTGTAACATGCCATTTGATTTGAGAATGCTCCACATTAGCCACCGACTGTGAAACACACATAGTGCTGTCTTCAATCTACACTCCAGTCCAGCCATCTAAGGCATCAATGCTCATCAGAGGTGTTTCTACAAAGGTGGGTCAAGGGGATGGAGTGATGCTATGCAAACAGTCCGAGGAGCCTATCTGTCAACTTAAGACTAATGCGGGTCAACGTATCAATCGTGAAGCATTTCTAAGTGTACACTGTTATGTTACAATCAGGATAACTAGTATAATAGATCTCTAATGGAATAGTTGCTTGAATAGCTAGGTGATGTCTTAGTTCATGCTTGTCTTTTCACAATAGTATTAAATGTGTCAGCTAGGTGGCACCTCAGTTTGTTGTTGTGTTGAGGTCACCAGTAGGCCTAATGCAGGCTTCCCCAAATAGTGGCTTGCTTGCCACTTTTGGCGCACGACATGATTTTGGATTGGCGTGCAGAAAGCACAGGGAGAATATTGAGAAGTTTCTCATTTTTTAATCATGCTGGCAATAATTGTTTTGCCTCAAAAATGGGTAAATCTGTTACTTCCTACAGTTTCACAAGAAAATTTCACCCTTTTACATCTGAGCCCCTTTAGGAACAAAAAATTTTCACAAGAGGACACCCCTCCCCTCATACTCCAGGACGGCCATCATTGGTGCATTATATAAAAAAAATATAAGTCATATGGCGCTTCAGCAAATTTATTTGAGGAAGCCTGGTCCAATTTGTGGACACATGCATGACATAAAAACAAAAATCATGTCATGGAGCTTGTTCCTGATCTTCTCCTTCTGAAGTGGTCTGGTATAGTGAAAAAAAAAAAAAAAAAACACTTTCATGTAAAAATGTGTCATCTAATCATTAAGATCTTTCGTAAATTATCTGCCATTTTTTAACAATCCATTAATTTGTTTGGAGGAGAAACGAAAGTTAAATCTATCGCTCGCATACATCAAAGATTTAGTGAAATGTTTCCAGAACCATCTCTGGTCATCATGAATAGCAAGTAGTTTTGTTATTTGTTTGTGTAACTCACTTTGTAGGTCTCCCAATGCTCAGGTCCATAACCTGCCGGTATCTCTGCATGTGTAGCTTCTCCTCGAAATAAAAAAGAACAGACTAATGCACGCAAGTCCTGATATATAGTTGCCTGTATCAGCATCGTTGTTGTATGATGCTGTATGTGTTTACTTCGTCCACAGGGTCAGATGTCACGTCAAAACCTCACACGAGCAACTCCGGACCAGAAAGGCCCAAAATCACCCCTTGGATACCAAATCCAGAAGGTGAGCCATTTAAACAATGAGAAGTGACTCACTGAACGTGATTTTGACTTAGATTTGAGTGTCCAGAACTTATATTTTTGATGTCGTTACTCGAAAGTTGCAACATTTGTGAATGAGCAATCACCTATCACTTCATCAAGTAATAATGTTGATGTGAGATGCCGTACAAAGTAATGTAGCCAGTGCAAAGTAAGATGGTACTGACAGATCCACCATTTTTCTTTATGACCCAAGTCCATATTGTCTGTCTCAATACAAGACTAAAACAAGCTTTTTGAACCATGGGCGTAAATTTACATGATGGAGTCAAAACCAAGGAATATACTGGTTTACTAGAATACAACTTTTTTTAAAAAAAAATTTCTCAGAAAGTTTTAATGTTCAAATAATTCAAGGTGAATATCACTGAAAAGATGCACAGACAAGACTTCAACTGCTCTCAAGTTTCCTGACCCCATCTGGATTTTATCATTTGAAGCTGAACAAAACAGATGATAGCATCTCAATTGCTTCTTCGCATAAACCATGAACACAATCATGTGACCCTTACTTACATAACCCTAAACTACATATATGCTTCCTGTGGTTTATTTCTCCTGTGATGTAAGATTCATCAATAAAGAAACCTCTCCAGTATTCATCTACCCTCTCTTTCCTCTCTCCAAAACAGAAGGTGAAAAGTCAACCAAAGGTGGTCCGACCCTGGAGAACCTCCCTCCCGCAGCCATCGATGGCAGCAAGGGATCGCCGATATTGCTAATCACCTGCATAGTCCTGAGCTGTGTGGTGGTGCTGCTGTTACTCATCGTTCTGGTCAAACGGAAGCACAGGTTGCTCTACAATGTCAACCAGAAGCAGATGCCGATCAAACGGCCAGAGGACACGGCCGTGACGATCATGTCCATCAAGCCCAAGAACACAGACGTGGCCAAACAGAGCAACCACGAACCGGTCCGCGATTCCATAAGAGATTCCAAGATCTTCAAGGAGAACTTGGCCAACAAAATCAACAATGTCAACTCCAAAATGGACAGCTACGAGATCAAGTACAGCGACAAATTCGCGGGGAACAAAATAGACCACGTGTAGCCTCTGTAACAATCGCAGGCGAATAGCAGAGAGAAAAAGAGAATTTCATTGTTTTTATATTTATTCAGCAATATGACTGAAATGATTTATATTTTGCAAAGATAACGAAAATTAAGAGAGAGAACGTTTGTTTTTTTTTTCTATGTTTTTTTTTTCTTTTTTGTCGCAAATAGTACTTTAATGAAAGAAAGAATTTGTGAATGTCAGTTTTTAACTCGCTAGAGTAAAACAAATATTCAGAGTTGCGAAAGGAAGTGTATTCATTAATAAAATATTAGTGTGTTGAATTCAGTGTAGTTGAATAATCTCTTGAGTTGAAATTAATCCAGTGTCTATTTTCCCTTTTTTTCCCTTCAATTTTATCGTACTTTTTTTGTAAGGCTCGTTGTTTTCCTGGTGCCTTCACCGAGAGAGAAAATGTCTCCCCATTTGGTGTTTGTGGAATGGTCTCGTTCCTTACCGCTGACTTTCAGTATTAGTTTTCCACAGAGTGGTAAGGATAAATGACTTCACAATCTTAGTTTTAGTATTATCACATTTGGAAGGTTTTATAATTCTTCATGATGGTCAAAATGATCTCGGAGACGTCCAAGAATGGAATCTGTCTAAGTTAATCACTTGGATTGTTTAAGTGATGCCCATTATCAAAGCACTGTAGGCTCCAGGAGTCTTCTACACATTTGCTGCTTTTAACAAATGTGCTTGTTGTTGATATGACAAAACTGAGTCTGCCTTGCTGTCTACCATTCCCACCCTACTACCACCCACGATGGTGGTGGTTGGTGGTGGGATGGGTGGATAGTTCAAGGTAGTAAATTACAGCTGACTGTACTGTGCAACAGAACCATGTAACAGCTTTCACTGCACCTCAGACCAGCGGCATGTGCATCAAGTCTGTCAGTGTGCTACATGGCATATACGATGATGTACGTGACCGTATTAAACCACCCAGTTGATATCTGGTCTGTTCGTGTGAGCATCCGGTTCGTTGTGGGTTATTATTCTCAGTGGGTGTCCGCGTGCCTTTTCTTCATCTAATCCTAGAACTATGTTCAAGGTTTTGTCGGTGCAGCAGAAAAATGGTGCAATCAATCAAATGACACCTTCTGACTTCATTTTGTAAGATTCCCCTCCCCCCCTCCTCTCCATTTCACCCACTCCACCGAAATAACATACACAGAACTTCCATTTGGACATGAAAGTTGCACTCATCTGCCTCGCTGTATTTCATCTGGCTTGATTTTTAAGCAAGTCTGGAAGTGCGAGGCATTTCTCGATTGATTTTTTAGGGTGGTCTGGTCTTCCAGCTTATGATTTGATCCCTCCATATTGTTTTGTGTGCTCATATGAAAGCAGAAACGCCAACAGGGTAGAAGAAACTGCATCTTTTTTTTTTTCTTTTTTTTTAATCTTGGCTCAACTGTCTTTTGAGTTTCTAAGGCTGCCAACCGATCTGTAGCTGTGTGCTAGTCTACTCATTCTTTGCGGTATTATTCCAATCTGTTTATGTATTTCATCCATTTTGTCATAAAACAAGTACTATTTGTTTTTTCAAGGCCTGTGTATTGCTGCTTGAAGTATTTGGAACCGAAGCCCGCATTTTTGGTCTTCTCTAGTTTTTGTCTGTACAAAGTTCTGCCATTTCTTTTTTCTGTTTGCCTTCATCTGCTTTTTAAAATCGTTCAGAGCAATTCAAAATTGCATGCTAGAGAGTGTAAGATATATTTTGTACAAAGTTGTATTTGCAAAATTAATTTTTGACATGCAAAGTTTTTTCTCCTTTCCTTTATGTTTGTTTTCTTTTTTTTTTTGTCATCTTCTTTTGTCACAGAAGTCGCAAACTCAGAAATGTGTTTCTGTTTGTCAGGTGCACTTCTGGTCGTGGCTGAGCACCATCTCCTGACCTTGATTAATATTGTTGCTAATGTTTTCATTTTCTTTCCTTTTTGTTTTCACATTTCCTGTATTCTTTCCCTAAATTAATAAACTGAAACAGTAAGGTCATTAAAGCAAAAGCCACTGCAGTTGAGACAACTCTCAGAAAATAAAAGCAAATGATGAATAATCTGCCTTATGCATATAACAAGGATCATTTCAAGATCCCCCTTAGCAACTGGCCATCCAAAATCTAATCAGTTTGAGTTGGAGGAATGTTTGTGCCTCTCTTACATCAACCATTGATTGGTTGATTCATCTGTTTGTTTTGACCTCTGTTTGACAAATATAACATCTGGCAGTATCTGGAACTACCACCTATGAAAATATGTATCTTTGGTAAAAACATTCAGGGACATTTTCGAAGCTTGTCAAATTTTTTACCCAATACGAGTCCTTTACTTCTGTGTCTTAAAATGAAGACACATCTTCATGTGTTACCAGATTGCCAGCTAGTTATGCATGTGTACCTTTTTGCCCTACGTAGGTTTACTTTAGGTCCAAAAGTCTGGTCCTGTATTTTTGTCGGTAATTATGGTGTAGCATGAAGCCCCACTGACAAAGCGTACATTCATTACACAAACGATGAAAGGGAATATGTAAACCGCTTTGGTTCTTAAATCGTCTAAGCCTAAAATATACTAACATGACTTCTGTATCAATGGGTCGGATCCTGACAACCACATTAAGATGAACTGTTAACACATGGACAAGACATTCCTCAAAGTGTCATCAATTTTTGTTCTCATTTTCAAGTTTGATTAACTCGTTTGTTATAGTGGTAATAATAGGGACACTAATTAAATCCGGAAATCAGTTTTTTAAAACCTTATAGCTAGCATTGATACCAAATAAGGTAAAATCAAGGAAGGAGATGGGGGAGGAAGATGATTGGTCAATTCTAAATGTGATGTTCTTTTCATGAAGTTTATGATTAACAATGATTTTGGACAAAGCTGCCGAGCTTTCTTAAATTCTATATGCCATAGAGTATTACAATACTGACAAAGACAGGTAAAAAAAACAGCCATTAACAATTTTTCGAATATTCACTATTTTTTTAAGTATTAATGAATAAAATTTTATAGCCAAAAAGGAAGGGATGAGAATATGTGATTGTGTCAAGACAAAAATAGGATATGTGTGCCATTTTTATTTGTTGCAGAAAATAGACAATATAAATTTTATGAATAAGATCACCTTTTGGTTGGATTAAAATGTATTTTAAAATTAAAAGGAAACTTGAAGTAGGCAAAGCAGTCATAGAAGAGATACTCAATGTTCAAAATGCCATTTAATTATTTCCCTGAATCGTTTAAAGAATTGTTGCAATTAAAGTCACTGAAGTTTGTTAATTCATTTTAGCCCTTTTGGACAGCCGAGAAATTACAAGTAGTGAGAAGAGCATCATTTTACCAATAGACTTGGTGAAACTAGGTTATAATATAAGCCAGAAATGGTCATCTCAGCGGTTGCATTCCGAACCTTGTTTGGTTTGCTGTCCTTTCAAGTTTTCTTGAAAAATCTGTTTAATTGTTTCCAAAGTATGTCAATAGGAATATCATACCTTTGAAGGGCAGCTATTTCGATATGCCCAGTAGTGTGCAGGAAGCCTGTGGCACATATATTACCACCTCTTATCTGGTGACTACCATCTTAACAATTTTGGATTTTTTTTTTTTTCTAACAAGGTCAAGTCAGATGGGGGAAAACCCATCTTACTGGGAATCAACCAGGGATGGAACCCTGAATCTCTTGGTCACAGAGCTTCATTGCTTCAAATGCCACCACGTTTATCCACTCGGCTACAGCACCACTCAGACCGAGTGTCATTTCAAATGCTTTGCTGTCAACTGGCAAGCAATACCCGATGTCAATGAAACATCGCTTGAATAGCAGACTGTCTGAGAGTAAAATGCCTATGCAAGCTCTCTAAAACAACAGATAGTGTGTGACATTTCACTCCCCTTGAATAGTTATGTGCATCGCAAAAAATTTCTGCAGAAACACTCCTAGAAAACAAATTAGTGTATAGGACAATTCACTGCCTATTGAATAGTGACATGCCACATAATAGCCCTTGCTACTCAAACACCCTCGTGTCTGTGACAGTTAATGTGACAGCTCATGTGACAGCTCATGTAATGATTAAAACCACCAAATGTCTTACAGAACCACCTTAATGACTGTTAAGTGGCCAACCACTTCGATTATACTTGTGTGTGTGATGTTAAAAATTCTCCAGTTTTGACAACATGTGAACCTCCATTTTTTTTACAGTTGTCAAAATTCTTTCAATAAGTTCCATAGCGCTCTTCCTTACGATTCAGTTTCTGGGAGGAAGTGGGGGGGAACTAAGAGGACTTTCAATTGACAAAATACTTGCTTTGTGATATATTTTGTTCTTATGATGTTTTTGTCATTCTTTTAGGTGTATTTTAGTAATTTCCATTGAGGCTTGTTCAAAGAAGCAGTAGCTAAATCTAAGTTGCTTTTTCGCTGCACAGCAGAAGATGGGCCTGAATAAAAAAGAGTTTTCAAAAATGACTGGTGTTGTTTTCTTGGTCTTGTCGTGTGTTTTAGTGTCTATTTTAGTCATTTTCATCTTTTTTGAGAGGTCGATGAAGGTAAGAAATAGTTTTGGAGGTCGGTGGACTCTATCAGTAAGAATGTTGAGATGTTTACAACTTTGAAAAATGTAATGGTGGAAGAATCCTTTCAAGTCATCCAATGAACTGTTTGTATTTTATCTGTGAAGAACCCAGCGGCATCATTCCAGTTGATATACTCACATAAATGATGTCAAGTTGCTATACCTGGCCAAAGAACTTCCTAGACTTAAACAGACAATCACAAGAATTTGGCAAACAGAACGTACAGATTTATCGATTGTAAATGTATTTCTCACACTACGATGTTAGCGACCTGTTTTTAACCACCAGAAAGGAAGCTGACATATATTATTTTCTTGCTATGCTATTTTCCAATCAAAAAGGAGTATTTTTACGTAAGTAATGATGCTTCTCTTAGTCCCATCGGTACCTATACAGCAACTGTCAGCTTTTTTATTGCTCATCTTGGATCAAAGAGAATACACGCGGCGGTAGTGCCGTGTGTGAGTGTGCGTAGCTTAGAAGAAAAAAAAAAAGGAAGTGTAAAAAAACTTCCGCCACATTACAATCTCCTCGTCGTCAGCAGCCGCTAAAAGAGATTTATTTGAGTTGTAGAAAACGTAAAAAAATGATAGTTTTGAGTGAAATCAAAAGCTTTTTCAACGTTTACGTTTTTTTCTTTTTTCGATGAGGATGCCGATGTCTTACATCTTCTGTTGTTCTATCTTACGTTTGCGGTCGTTTTCGCCAGTCAGAATTTTGAAAAATATGTGATTTTTAGATGTTTGTCTCGTTAAATTAGAGGCCATTTCCAGCTACGTTACTAGTTCATATAAATGGGTGATCCAGATTTACGCCTATAGCCTATACAGGCCTTAGTAAGGATGGAAGTATTCGTGGATTTGTTTACATTAACCCGCACGGCTATAGCCTCACCAAACTGTCGAAATTAGGCTCTGAAATCGACTTCCTATGTCACTTTCCAGCTAAAATTATTGGTACGTGCAAATCTCGTCGTCAGCAACCGTTGAATAGACTGCTACCTTTTAGAAAAGTGAAAAATAATGATTCATCCTCTTTTTTACAGAAAGTCAAATATGTAATTTTTAAATGTTTTCCTACTTTAAGGGAAATAGGCTGTTTGTCATACAGGACCATCCATATTTTTAAAACCGATGTTTGTGGACACAGAATGGTAGATTGTTCAAAGTAAGGGAATTACTGTAGCTTTTTTCAAGAAATTAGTTTCTCACAGATAGAAACTCAGTTATTTGTTGCTCAACACTAATTTGTTCACCCAAACTTTTCAAAATTCAAATGATGCATCTTCTGTTACTCATCACATGGATAATGTTTTGAGGAGATGAAGTTTTGGCAGATGTTCATTGATGAGACTGGATGGTTTAGCAATGACTAAAGCTACAGTATTTCTTTTGTATATCATGTTGGTGTATTCTAAACGCCCTATTTCCCTTTAAATTACAGACACCTTTAGACTGTATTATTTCATATCGATCTAAGCTTTCCATTTACCCAATTTGCAAGACTTTTACAATGATAAAGAAAATCATCAATTTGTGTCTGTTTTGATTAAACCACAAGACTAAAGCCTTACCAAACATTAGACCAAAATCAACTACGTTTCCAAATGTTTTCGAATTTCAAAAAGGTTGTGTATTTGTAACGTTAAAATATAAACTTCCCTTTTGTGCAAATGAAAAAGCCTAAAACTTTGTGTCTATGAAGCCATAACAAAACGTTAGAATAACCTTAACATCGTGTATACTTAAAAACAATGTATTCCACTGAAACTATTCCCACACTACAAGCCCTCTCGGTGTCAGCAACATACTTCTGCACTGACCGTTACAGCCTTCGATAACAAAAACTTTCAGGAAACCTTATCCCCCATTAAAAAGTCGGAGGTTTAGTTTAACTTGGTGGACTTACGTCTTATTACTGCACATCAGGCCTGTGGCCAATTACGTATTAATAAGGGGTGAAGTGTTTTGACTGGGGGGGGGGGGGATAAAATTGACTCCTTATTTCCGATGTACTACGCTATGTTAGCGGCACCTTCGGTTGTCGGGTAGCGTACAGCGAATTTTCTGCGAGCAAAAATAGCTCGCAGATTGCAGGAAATTCCACTTAATCCCTATACTTGTAAATTACATGTAAGCACTCTTTAAGCTAAAAAATGGCAAATTTCACCAATATAGAGGGAGGGCACCAGAACCAGATTCAGGGGTCCCATCAGGGTCAAATTGTGGTGGTGGTGTGCGTGTTTGTGGGGGGGGGGGGTGCGTATTGTCATTGATCATTGATAAGACATCAGGCATGTTTCCAAGATTCTCAGTTGTGGGTGGGTGTCTGTCCTAAGGCGGAATCCTTTTGTACTCACCTCGCCGGCAGTACTATGTAAGCGGAGCGCCACCAAGTGGCTGGAAACGGCACTTTCTTAACTGCGTGATGTACCCAGCCTTGAAATAAGGATCTCATGTCTGAATTTAATTAATGAAAAAAAATCTACGGAAAAATAATAGTAATTTAATTGCTTTTATCTAGAATATTAAATCACATTCGCCCATTCGTCGCACGTTAAACTTTACAAAATCTCAAGGTCGGAGCGAGTAAAGACTTTTACGGTCGCCTGCGTATACTGTCTAAGCGGAACGCCACCATTGTTGGCGTGGAGTGTAGCGTAAAGTCGTTGGCAGGAGACAGCTTTCCAGATCAATTGAAATCGAATATTCGAGACCATTTTTCAGTTTATTTATGCCTCACTCCACCCCTACAAATAAAGTAGCTTAAATTCCTTTTCAAGTATTTTTTTTGGGGGGGTCAAAATGTGACTGAGGACTGGGGAATGCGCCCCCATGACATGGTCACCGCAATGAGTAGATTCCAATAAATTAATAATTATGCAGTTTCAATTTTCATCTCGTGGTCCAGAAATATTTTTTAATGGGGCTACGTTCGCGCAACACTTTAATTTAGCAGTTGGTAAATACATTGGAAAGAAAACGTTATAATAACATGGAAATACAGAAAATAAAAATCCTCATCATAAATTTGAAAAACATTTTCATGAGTAGTTGACATTACTGTTGTTGGCACAGATATTGGCTGCTGATGTTAAAATGTTGACTGGGAGAGACTGCCTTTAATAATATCAAGTAATACAAGACAGAGGTCAGTCTCTGGGTTGGGGTTTTAAAGGGAAATAGGGCGTTAAGAATACACCAACATGGTATACAAAGAAAATGGCTTTCATCATTGTTAAAAGCATTCAGTCTCACAAATAAACATCTGCAAAAACTTCATCTCTTCAAAAGATTATGCATGTGATGAGTAAACGGACCATGCATCATTTGAATTTTGAAAAGTTTGGGTGAACAAATTGTTGTTGAGCAACAAATAAGTGAATTTCTTTGGGTGAGAGACATTTTTCTTGAAAAGAAGACCATTGTCCTATCTTATTTTGAATAATGTATCATTCTATGTCCACAAACATTGGTATTAAACATATGGTTGTTTTCTGTCAAACAAACGCCTTATTTCCCTTTAAGCACAGACGTGGGACTTTTGATAGAGGTCACTCCGAAACTCAAAGTAATAAAGGAAACCACCGGCAACTTTATATGGAAAATTACATCTTACATAATGTAACTGACCAACGTGAGATTAATTATCCTCCGAGTTGACCTACCAACATACCTTGGATGAGACCTCCTGAATACCACGTGATAAATCCCTGTACTCTGCAAACATTGAAGATATTAGGTGAAGTGATGCTTAAAGCAGAATAAAAAAAAAGAGGGGGGGGGGGTGTTTAGAGTGATTTCAGGGTAGAGACCAATATTCTCACACAATTTGTAAAATAATTTTAACAAATCTACGTTTTCCCGTATTTTTACAAATATTTAAATCATTAGTATTATTTTTTTTTACACATACTGTGTAGATTGCAATTCTGCTTTACAAAGGGGGGGGGGGGGTGATTTGGAAGTGCTGTCATGCCGCCACTCTAGAGTGCAGCATATATGTATTCCTCATGGATGTTGGGTGCCATGTGTCATACCACTATCCAGGATTGTTGGTCCAACTGTCGCAATTAAATCAGCATAACGAGAAATGAGAAACGGATAATTATGGTGAACAGTTTTTTTAATGGAATAACTCGAACATTAGTATTAATGAAAATATTGTTTTTCATAACGATTATTCTGTTGAAGATGTACTTTATGTTTTAAACCTTATCGATCAAGAAAGTTAGACATTTATCCTTTAATTTTTTTTCAAGAGAAGTTAATGTTGAGATTCTCCACCCTACCTTCGACCGGGGCCTGATCGACATTATTCAAATCAGGTAGCGAAGCATCGGAAACAGTATCTGTTGTCAGGTTATAGAAATGTTAATCATCCATAAAACTATTTAGCCCTATATATGGACAAGTTTATTTACTTATTTACCTATTTATTTGTTTGTTGTTTATTGATTGATTGATTCATTGATTTAGTTATTTAGTTACTTATTTATTTTCGAACTTTAAACAGTTTTCTTTAAGTTAGAGCAATGCAAAAGGGTATAAAGAAAAATGATCTAAGAATTATTGAACGAAAAGACGCGATTATCCTTTTAGGGAGAGGGGAAAGGAGAGCCATCCTCTTCGACCTCTCCTTGTGCCACTCATCTGTGGTCTGACTGATCTGAAATCCTGGATTAAGCCCTGGGAGGGCTTATACTCCCCTTATACCCCTCCCTCTGACAGCGGTCCAAACTAGGGACGATGAATCGATTTTGCCCCCTAACAAGTAACCCCTGGCTATGCCCCTGGGGTGAGCTGTATATTCTGTCTCCGACAATTATGCAACCTCATTTCGACATACGTCGTGTAAGATTCATTCACCTGGTCTACATCAAGTCTATGTAATAAATTTAGTCTCATTGGAACTTAATCACAAACATATCAAACAGAATGTATGGAGACGATTAGTTGACTGAGAATTGTTAACATTCTTCAAACACCGATACAAAGAAGTCGATTTGGTACAATGAGTAGCCTCTATAGAATGGCTTCAACAAAATTTTAATTGGCTTTTTAAGAAACAGTTTCTCTGATACCATTCTTTTCGTTCTTGCATAAAGAATATCCTAGCTTAACTTATAACAAAGACATCTGCTAAGAGGAACGGAGATTGTGGTGCAGGTCCATATAATTTCTTTGTAAGACAAGAATGTTTTAACAGAGCTTTAAGAAGGACTAAGTTCATATGTCCAAATAGAAGAGAAATTTACTGACCAGTAGAATGGCTCAGTGGTGTAAGTCGTTGTTTCGCGTGCAATACATCATAGGTTCGGGTCCAACTCCTAGAAGGAGCTATCACAAAGTCTTTTACGTTTGGTACATATTGTCCATCATCTATAATATATATTATTTCAAGTCAATGATATATCAGCAGACGTGGTGGCCATGCATTATAAGGGGCGGACGAAAGACTCCTGCTCTGCTGGCTGTGTAAATTTTCGTGCTAGGGTTCAAGGCACGTTGGGTCACAATAGCCCGGCGGTGGTATGGTACTTTTTGTGGCCTAGGATCCCGTGCCATGTCTCCCTTGATGTCGTACACTGAACCCGGAAGGATACGAAGAGGGTCGGTCAAAGGTCGACCAGAAGCGTACTAGGTGGCGTGAGGTGAATCCATGCACCTCGGCCAGAGGGTTGAAAGGTCCTTTGCGTCCGGCATGTGTGCAGCCCATGGTCCACTGAACACGTGGCCCGATGAGGAGTGTTCTTCTGAAAGTGTTCCTACGGAAGCTTATAAAGACCATCAGACAATTTAGGAGTTCACTGACTAATTTCAAATTCGACAACCGCCATCTATTTCGCATTAGCTGTTGTAAGGATGTATATAAGGAGCGTGTGTACCTGCAATGCGGACGGTGAACTTGACGACTAGAACACTAAAGGCGTAATCTTGTCACTCATAATCTTCTTTGTCATCTTATAAATGTCACTGATGTGATTAATTTAAATTCAAGTTAATTTAAAAAAAAGTCTACAATACGTTTGAAGTAAAAATTCTCTACCGTAACTCTTATCTGTCACAGTCAACTTGCTGGCAGTAAATAATATATTTTTGAAATTAAAAAGAGAGGCAAACAGGATAAGGGGCGGGAGGAGTGATGGTCAGTTCACAGCCCAAATAAGTGATGAACGGTCCATGTAACTGATTTATATTGACAATGCTTAATGCTTTAATGAAAGCAAAATTTTCGACATTCAATTACGAAAACTGACACCGAATAGCACTCAAGTGTTATTGGAACACCTTTTGCATTGTACATTTTACGTTTTGAGCCCCGCAGTTGTAAATACGTCACCATCGTTCATGGTGTTAATACAAACGACTCAAGGTGAAACAAAACCCTAAAAGAAAGATCACATCGTCAACCTCCCGTCATTAAAAGAAGAAAAAGACAGAATACAAACGTGCACATAAAATTCAAACAAGACAACGTGTAAACCTATAAAACTTTGACGATAGTTAGTGACTCAGTCTTTCGAGTAAGCTGTGGTCGGTAAAGATATTACGTTACCATGGTTACAATGAATACCATCATCAACCAAAAGAGAACATTGAATAGTTACTCAACCTGTAAGCCTTTAACAGAAAAAGCAAACATTTGTCACTCTTTGTTATATACTTGGAGTTCTACCCAAGTGACATTGCTTAGGAATTCCAGTTGCAAATAGTTTCACAGCGCATTATGTAATAGCTTATGGATTTGAGAAAAGTTCACAGGTGCACTGACATATATAAAATTGCTTTGGTATGAAAGTGTCCTTTGGTAAA
The DNA here is from genome assembly GCA_021234535.1 of Stichopus chloronotus. Taxonomy (NCBI): domain Eukaryota; kingdom Metazoa; phylum Echinodermata; class Holothuroidea; order Aspidochirotida; family Stichopodidae; genus Stichopus; species Stichopus chloronotus. The sequence continues at coordinate 17,645,413 of CM037843.1, forward strand.
CATAGTCCTAGAAATTTCCCTGATGCATTCATCAATAGCAATAAAGCGGTAATAATAGTTAAAGACACCCTTGTTCAGCTGTAATCTTTAGTCCTATTCCTACAGTCGAATGCACTGCCTGTAAACTGTATACGTTAATAACAACGCAATGACACATTTCGATCAACATGTGCTGGATGTGTTAGACCTTGTTGGTAAGTTTGCGTGAACGTTTGGACCTACAGGGCGGCACTAAAAAAAAGGCATTTAATGCTTAACTTTAGTCAAAATGATACAAGAAAAAGAAGACCCGGGCTCAGAATATAATCATCTCAATTATTTGCAGCATTTCATGAGAAAAAGAATGATTTGATGGGAAAAAGAATATGAAATTTAGATCGATTCTGTCCCACTAAACTTATTTCTGTTCCATCAGTAAATTATGCTAACGGTTTAAGAGTTGATCCCTAAATTAATATCATTTTCTTTTCAGCCGGTGTGACCCTAAAAAGATGTCTAAACAAATTGATATGGGATGTATCAATACATGACAAATATCTTGTTGACCTATTGAAGTGTAAAATTTATTAGTAAATAGTATGTAAACCCGTGTCATTTTCTACAAATGTCTTTCCGGCATGGAAATTCATTAAAGGGAAACCAAAAAATCCGCACCTCAATGTTAGAGTAAGGTTATTATGTCTTACATTTTGTAATAATGTCTTTACAACTGACTCTGTTTAAGATGAAACGATATTCAATAAATTGATTTATAAATGTTTAAAATGTTTTAAAAGCGTCAATTTTTTTTACGAAATTTAGTAATTTTGTAAATTTTGTAATTTTGTAAATTTTGTAAACCCTTTGGTTTTTATCCAAATTTCACTTTTCGAAAAGTTTATAAAATCTCTAGCATAGTTTACTTGGTGATTCTGGCTTGATTTTGATAACGGAATTGCTCTTTTAGCCTTCATTTCCGTACTTAAAATACGTTGTTAAAGTCACAGTTTATGTTAATTTCAAGAATAAAATGCTCGAACACTTTCGTCATTGACCTTCAGTAACGAAAAGTTGTTTAAACATCAGACCGGTGGATCATACAGACATAATTCCTTTCTTTCGATAAACAGAAAGTTGACTCCTAAAATAGAACTAATTTAGAATAATCTAAATTGTGACGTAATCGCAACTTAAAAGACTGAAAATGAGTGAAAACCTCTTCTACAGTCGTTATAATGTCTCAACAGTGAAAGAATGACGACTTTTGAAAACGTCAAATTTTAGACGAAATTTAATAATTTTGTAAGGCTATACCTTTTGGTTTTTATCCAAATTTCACTAAAATCGATCACTTTTCAAAAAGTTTATAAAATCTCTAGTATGGTTTACTTGGTCATTCTGACTTGATTTTGATAACGGAATTGCTCTTTTAGCCTTCATTTCTGAAGTTAAAATATGTTGAAAAAGTCAAAGTTTATGTTAATTTTAAGAATAAAATGCTCGAACACTTTCGTCATTGACCCTCAGCAACAGAGAGTTGATTAAACATCAGAGCGGTGGAACATGCAGACATCCTTAATTTTTTCGATAAACAGCAAAATCACTCCTCGAATAAAACTATTTTACAATCATCTCAATTCTGACGTAATCGCTACTTAAAAGACTGACAATGAATGAAAAACCATTCTACAGTCGTTGTAATGTCTTAACAATAAAAGAATGACGAGTATTCAAAACGTCAAATTTTTGACGAAATTTAATAATTTTCTAAGGCTATACCCTTTGGTTTTTATCCAAATTTCACTAAAATCGATCATTTTTCAAAAGGTTTATAAAATCTCTAGTATGATTTATTTAGTCATTCTGACTTGATTTTGATAACGAAACAACTCTTTTAGGGCTTCTTTCTGTACTTAAAATAGGTTAAAAAAAAGTCAAAGTTTATGTTAATTTTAAGAATAAATGCTCGAACACAAACGTCATTAACCTTCAATAACGGAGAGTTGTTTAAACATCAGACCGGTGGTAATCGCGACTTAAAAGACTGACAAAGAGGGAAAACCTCTTCTACAGTCGTTATAATGTCTTGACAGTGAAAGAATGACGACTTTTGAAAACGTCAAATTTTTGACGAAATTTAATAATTTTGTAAGGCCTTTGGTTTTTATCCAAATTTCACTAAAATCAATCACTTCACAAAAAGTGTATAAAAAATCTCTGGTATGGTTTATTTAGTCATTCTGACTTGATTTTGATAACGAAACTGCTCTTCTAGCCCTTTTTTCTGTACTAAAATAGGTTGAAAAAAGTCAAAGTTGATCTTAATTTTAAGAATAAATGCTCGAACACTAACGTCATTGACCTTCAATAACGGAGACTTGTTTAAATATCAGACCGGTGGTAATCGCGACTTAAAAGAGTGACAATGAGTGAAAACCTCTTCTCAAGTCGTTATAATGTCTAAACAGTGAAAGAATGACGACTTTTGAAAACGTTAAAAAAGTCAAAGTTTCTGTTAATTTTAAGAATAAAAGCTCGATTACAAACGTCATTGATGTTCAATAACGGAGAGTTGTTTAAACATCTGACCGGTGCTAATCGCGACTTGAGAAAATAAAACATAATACAAATCTTATAAACTTTTTGAAAAGTGATCGATTTTAGTGAAATTTGGATAAAAACCAAAGGGTATAGCCTTACAAAATTATTAAATTTCGTCTAAAATTTGACGTTTTTAAAAGTCGTCATTCTTTCACTATTAAGACATTATAACAACTGTAGAAGAGGTTTTCACTCATTGTCACTCTCTTCAGTCGCGATTACCGCCGGTCTGATGTTTAAACAACTCTCCGTTATTGAAGGTCATTCACGTGAGTGTTCGAGCATTTATTCTTAAAATTAACATAAACTTTGACTTTTTTCAACCTATTTTAAGTACAGAAAGGAAGGCTAAAAGAGCAGTTTCGTTATCAAAATCAAGTCAGAATGACTAAATAAACCATACTAGAGATTTTATAAACTTTTTGTGAAGTTTTGGACGAAATTTAATAATTCTGTAAGGCTATATCCTTTGAATTTTATCCAAATTTCACTAAAATCGATCACTTTTCAAAAAGTTTATAAAGTCTCTAATATGTTTTATTTGGTCATTCTCACTTAATTTTGATAACGAAACTGCTCTTTTAGCCCTTTTTTCTGTACTAAAATAGGTTGAAAAAAGTCAAAGTTTATGTCAATTTTAAGAATAAATGCTCGAACACTAACGTCATTGACCTTCAAAAACGGAGTTGTTTAAACATCAGACCGGTGGTAATCGCGACTTAAAAGACTGACAATGAGTGAAAACCTCTTCTACAGTCGTTATAATGTCTTAACAGTGAAAGAATGACGACTTTTGAAAACGTCAAATTTTAGACGAAATTTAACAATTTTGTAAGGCTATACCCTTTGGTTTTTATCCAAATTTCACCAAAATCGATCACCTTTCAAAAAGTTTACAAAATCTCTAGTATGTTTTATTTGGTCATTCTGATTTGATTTTGATAACGAAACTACTCTTTTAGCAATTTTTTCTCAACTTAAAATAGATTGAAAACAGTTTAAGTTTGTGTTACTTTTAAGAATAAATGCTCGAACACTAACGTCATTGACTTTCAATAACGGAGAGTTGTTTAAACATTAGAACGGTGGTAATCGCGACTTAAAAGACTAACAATGACTGAAAACCTCTTCTCCAGTCGTTATAATGTCTGAACAAGGAAAGAATGACGACTTTTAAAAACGTTCAATTTTTGACGAGATTTAATAATTTCGTAAGGCTATACCCTTTGGTTTTTATCCAAATTTCACTAAAATCGATCACTTTTCAAAAAGTTGATTAAATCTCTAGTTCGGTTTATTTGGTCATTCTGAGTTGATTTTGATAACGAAACTGCTCTTTTAGCCTTCCTTTCTGTACTAAAATAGGTTGAAAAAAGTCAAAGTTTATGTTAATTTTAAGAATAAATGCTCGAACACTCACGTGAATGACCTTCAATAACGGAGAGTTGTTTTAACATCAGATCGGTGGTAATCGCGATTTCAAAGAGTGACAACGAGTGAAAACCTCTTCTACAGTTGTTATAATGTCTTAATAGTGAAAGAATGACGACTTTTCAAAACGTCAAATTTTAGACGAAATTTAATAATTTTCTAAGGCTATACCCTTTGGTTTTTACGTAAATTTCACTAAAATCGATGACTTTCCAAAAAGTTTAAAAGATCTCTAGTTTGGTTTATTTGGTCATTCTGACTTGATTTTAATAACGAAACTGCTCTTTTAGCTCTTTTTTCTCTTCTTAAAATAGGTTGAAAACAGTTGAAGTTTATGTTACTTTTAAGAATAAATACTCGAACACTAACGTCATTGACATTCAATAACGGAGAGTTGTTTAAACATCAGACAGGTGGTAATCGTGACTTAAAAGAGTGACAATGACTGAAAACCTCTTCTACAGTCGTTATAATGTCTTAACAGTGAAAGAATGACGACTTTGAAAAAAGTCAAATTTTTGACGAAATTTCAAAATTTCGTAAGGCTATAGTTATACCCTTTGCTTTTTATTCAAGTTTCACTAAAATCGATCACTTTTCAAAAAGTTGATTAAATCTCTAGTATATTTTATTTGGTCATTCTGACTTGATTTTGTCGACGAAATTGCTCTTTTAGCCTTTTTTTCTGTACTTAAAATAGGTTGAAAAAGATCAACGTTTATGTTAATTTCAAGAATAAATGCTCGAACACTAACATCGTTGACCTTCAATAACGGAGAGTTGTTTAAACATCAGACCGGTGGCAATCGCGATTTCAAAGAGTGACAACGAGTGAAAACCTCTTCAACAGTCGTTATAATGTCTTAACAGTGAAAGAATGACGACTTTTAAAAACATCAAATTTTAGAAGAAATTTAATAATTTCGTAAGGCTATACCCTTTGGTTTTTATCCAAATTTCACTAAAATCGATCACTTTTCAAAAAGTTGATTAAATCTCTAGTTCGGTTTATTTGGTCATTCTGAGTTGATTTTGATAACGAAACTGCTCTTTTAGCCTTCCTTTCTGTACTAAAATAGGTTGAAAAAAGTCAAAGCTTATGTTAATTTTAAGAATAAATGCTCGAACACTCACGTGAATGACCTTCAATAACGGAGAGTTGTTTAAACATCAGATCGGTGGTAATCGCGACTTGAAAGACTAACAATGACTGAAAACCTCTTCTACAGTCGTTATGATGTCTTAACAGTGAAAGAATGACGACTTTTAAAAACGTCAAATTTTAGACGAAATTTAATAATTTTCTAAGGCTATACCCTTTGGTTTTTACGTAAATTTCACTAAAATCGATGACTTTCCAAAAAGTTTAAAAGATCTCTAGTTTGGTTTATTTGGTCATTCTGACTTGATTTTGATAACGAAACTGTTCTCTCAGCACATTTTTCTGTACTAAAAAAGGTTAAAAAAAGTCAAAGTTGATCTTAATTTTAAGAATAAATGCTCGAACACTAACGTCATTGACCTTCAATAACGGAGAGTTGTTTCAACATCAGACCGGTGGTAATCGTGACTTAAAAGACTGACAATGAGTGAAAACCTCTTCTACAGTCGTTATAATGTCTTCACAGTGAAAGAATAACGACTTTTAAAAACGTCAAATTTTTGACGAAATTTAATAATTTTGTAAGGCTATACCCTTTGGTTTTTATCCAAATTTCACTAAAATCGATCACTTTTCAAAAAGTTTATAAAATCTCTAGTATGGTTCATTTGGTCATTCTGACTTGATTTTGATAACGAAACTGCTCTTTTAGCTCTTTTTTCTCTTCTTAAAATAGGTTGAAAACAGTTAAAGTTGATGATACTTTTAAGAATAAATGCTCGAACCCTAACATCATTCACCTTCAATAACAGAGAGTTGTTTAAACATCAGACCGGTGGTAATCGCGACTAAAAAGAGTGACAATGAGTGAAAACCTCTTATTCAGTCGTTATAATGTCTGAACAGTGAAAGAATGACGACTTCTGAAAACGTCAATTTTTTGACGAAATTTAATAATTTTGTAAGGCTATACCCTTTGATTTTTATCCAAATTTCACTAAAATCGATCACTTTTCAAAATGTTTATAAAATCTCTAGTTTAGTTTATTTGGTCATTCTGAGTTGATTTTGATAACGAAACTGCTCTTATAGCCCATTTTTCTGTACTAAAATAGGTGAAAAAAAGTCAAAGTTGATCTTAATTTTCAGAATAAATGCTCGAACACTAACGTCATTGACCTTCAATAAGGGAGAGTTATTTAAACATCAGACCGGTGGTAATCGTGACTTAAAAGAATGACAATGACTGAAAACCTCTTCTACAGTTGTTATAATGTCTTAACAGTGAGTGAATGACGACTTTTAAAAACGTCAAATTTTAGACGAAATTTAATAATTTTGTAAGGCTATACCCTTTGGTTTTTATCCAAATTTCACTCAAATCGATCACTTTAGAACAAGTTTATAAAATCTCTAGTATGGTTCATTTGGTCATTCTGACTTGATTTTGATAACGAAACTGATCTCTTAGCCCATATTTCTCTACTAAAATAGGTTGAAAAAAGTCAAAGTTTATGTTAATTTTGAAGCTAAATGCTCGAACACTAACGTCATTGACTTTCAATAACGGAGAGTTGTTTAAAGATCAGACCGGTGGTAATCGTGACTTAAAACCCTGACAGTGACTGAAACCCTCTTCTCCAGTCGTTATAATGTCTGAACAGTGGAAGAATGACGACTTTTAAAAACGTCAAATTTTTGACGAAATTTAATAATTTTGTAAGGCTATACCCTTTGGTTTTTATTCAAATTTCACTCAAATCGAACACTTTTCAAAAAGTTAATTAAATCTCTAGTATATTTTACTCGGTCATTCTGACTTGATTTTGTTGACGAAATTGTTCTTTTAGCCTCTTTTTCTGTAGTTAAAAAGGTTGAAAAAGGAGAACGTTTACGTTAATTTCAAGAATAAATGCTCGAACACTAACTTCATTGACCTTCAATAACGGAGAGTTGTTTAAACATCAGACCGGTGGTATTCGCGATTTTAAAGAGTGACAATGAGTGAAAACCTCTTCTACAGTCGTTATAATGTCTTAACAGGGAAAGAGTGACGACTTTTAAAAACGTCAAATTTTAGAAGAAATTTAATCATTTTGTAAGCCTATACACTTTGGTTTTTATCCAAATTTCACTAAAATCGATCACTTTTCGAAAAGTTGATTAAATCTCTAGTATGGTTCATTCGGTCATTCTGAGTTGATTTTGATAACGAAACTACTCTTTTAGCCTTCCTTTCTGTACTAAAAAAGGTTGAAAAAAGTCAAAGTTTATGTTAATTTTAAGAATAAATGCTCGAACACTAACATCATTGACCTTCAATAACGGAGAGTTTTTTAAACATCACACCGGTGCTACTCGCGACTTAAAAGACTAACAATGACTGAAAACCTCTTCTACAGTTGTTATAATGTCTTAACAGTGAGTGAATGACGACTTTTAAAAACGTCAAATTTTAGACGAAATTTAATAATTTTGTCAGGCTATACCCTTTGGTTTTTATCCAAATTTCACTAAAATCGATCACTTTAGAACAAGTTTATAAAATCTCTAGTATGGTTCATTTGGTCATTCTGACTTGATTTTGATAACGAAACTGATCTCTTAGCCCATATTTCTCTACTAAAATAGGTTGAAAAAAGTCAAAGTTTATGTTAATTTTGAAGCTAAATGCTCGAACACTAACGTCATTGACCTTCAATAACGGAGAGTTGTTTAAACATCAGACCGGTTTTAATCGCGACTAAAAAGAGTGACAATTAGTGAAAACCTCTTCTACAGTCGTTATAATGTCTTAACAGTGAAAGAATGACGACTTTTAAAAACGTCAAATTTTAGACGAAATTTAATAATTTTGTAAGGCTATACCCTTTGGTTTTTATCCAAATTTCACTAAAATCGATCACTTTTCAAAAAGTTTATAAAATCTCTATTATGTTTTAATTGGTCATTCTGAATTGATTTTGATAACGAAATTGATGTTTAAGCCTTCCTTTCTCTACTTAAAATAGGTTGAAAAAAGTCAAAGTTTATGTTAGTTTTGAAGCTAAATGCTCGAACACTAACGTCATTGACTTTCAATAATCGAGAGTTCTTTAAACATTAGAACGGTGGTAATCGTGACTTAAAACCCTGACAGTGACTGAAACCCTTTTCTCCAGTCGTTATAATGTCTGAACAGGGGAAGAATGACGACTTTTGAAAACGTCAAATTTTTGACGAAATTTAATAATTTTGTAAGGCTATACCCTTTGGTTTTTATCCAAATTTCACTAAAATCGATCACTTTTCAAAAAGTTGATTAAATCTCTAGTTTGGTTTATTTGGTCATTCTGAGTTGATTTTGATCTCGAAACTATTCTTTCAGTCCTTTTTTCTGTGCTAAAATAGGTTGAAGACAGTCAACGTTTATGTTAATTTTAAGAATAAATGCTCGAACACTAACGTCATTGACCATCAATAACGGAGAGTTCTTTAAACATCACACCGGTGCTACTCGCGACTTAAAAGACTAACAATCACTGAAAACCTCTTATTCAGTCGTTATAATGTCTTAACAGTGAAAGAATGACGACTTTTGAAAACGTCAAATTTTTGACGAAATTTAATAATTTCGTAAGGCTATACCCTTTGGTTTCTATCCAAATTTCACTAAAATCGATCACATTTCAAAAAGTTGGTTAAATCTCTAGTAGGGTTTATTTGGTCATTCTGACTTGATTTTGATCTCGAAACTGACCTTTTAGGTTTCCTTTCTGTACATAAAATAGGTTGAAAAAAGTCAAAGTTTATGTTAATTTCAAGAATAAATGCTCGAACACTAACGTCATTGACTTTCAATAACGGAGAGTTGTTTAAAGATCATACCGGTGGCAATCGCGACTTAAAAGCCTGACAATGACTGAAAACCTCTTCTCCAGTCGTTATAATGTCTTAACAGTGGAAGAATGACGACTTTTGAAAACGTCAAATATTTGACGAAATTTAATAATTTTGTAAGGCTATACTCTTTGGTTTTCATCCAAATTTCACTAAAATCGATCACTTTTCAAAAAGTTGATTAAATCTCTAGTTTAGTTTATTTGGTCATTCTGAGTTGATTTTGATAACGAAACTGCTCTTTTAGTCTTCCTTTCTGTACTAAAATAGGTTGAAAAAAGTCAAAGTTTATGTTAATTTTAAGAATAAATGCTCGAACCCTAACGTCATTGACCTTCAATAACAGAGAGTTGTTCAAAGATCAGACCGGTGGTAATCGCGACTTAAAAGCCTGACAATGAGTGAAAACCTCTTCTTCAGTCGTTATAATGTCTGAACAGTGAAAGAATGACGACTTTTGAAAACGTCAAATATTTGACGAAATTTAATAATTTTGTAAGGCTATACCCTTTGGTTTTTATCCAAATTTCACTAAAATCGATCACTTTTCAAGAAGTTGATTAAATCTCTAGTTTGGTTTATTTGGTCATTCTGAGTTGATTTTGATAACGAAACTGCTCTTTTAGCCTTCCTTTCTGTACTAAAAAAGGTTGAAAAAAGTCAAAGTTTATGTTAATTTTAAGAATAAACGCTCGAACACTAACGTCATTGACCTTCAATAACGGAGAGTTGTTTAAAGATCAGACCGGTGGTAATCGCGACTGAAAAGATTGACAATGAGTGAAAACCTCTTATTCAGTCGTTATAATGTCTGAACAGTGAAAGAATGACGACTTTCAAAAACGTCAAATTTTTGACTAAATTTAATAATTTCGTAAGGCTATACCTTTTGGTTTTTATCCAAATTTCACTAAAATCGATCACTTTTCAAAAAGTTTATAAAATCTCTAGTTTGATTTATTTGGTCATTCTGAGTTGATTTTGATAACGAAACTGCTCTTTTAGCCTTCCTTTCTGTACTAAAATAGGTTGAAAAAAGTCAAAGTTTATGTTACTTTTAAGAATAAATACTCGACCCCTAACGTCATTCACCATCAATAACGGAGAGTTGTTTAAAGATCAAATCGGTGGTAATCGCGACTTAAAAGCCTGACAATGACTGAAAACCTCTTCTCCAGTCGTTATAATGTCTTAACAGTGGAAGAATGACGACTTTTAAAAACGTCAAATTTTTGACGAAATTTAATAATTTCGTAAGGCTATACCCTTTGGTTTTTATACAAATTTCACTAAAATCGATCACTTTTCAAAAAGTTGATTAAATCTCTAGTTTGGTTTATTTGGTCATTCTGACTTGATTTTGATAACGAAACTGCTCTTTTAGTCTTCCTTTCTGTACTAAAATAGGTTGAAAAAAGTCAAAGTTTATGTTAATTTTAAGAATAAATGCTCGAACACTAACGTCATTGACCTTCAATAACGGAGAGTTGTTTAAAGATCAGACCGGTGGTAATCGCGACTTAAAAGACTGACAATGAGTGAAAACCTCTTCTTCAGTCGTTATAATCTCTGAACAGTGAAAGAATGACGACTTTTGAAAACGTCAAATTTTTGACGAAATTTAATAATTTCGTAAGGCTATACCCTTTGGTTTTTATCCAAATTTCACTAAAATCGATCACTTTTCAAAAAGTTGATTAAATCTCTATTATGTTTTAATTGGTCATTCTGAATTGATTTTGATAACGAAATTGATGTTTAAGCCTTCCTTTCTCTACTTAAAATAGGTTGAAAAAAGTCAAAGTTTATGTTAGTTTTGAAGCTAAATGCTCGAACACTAACGTCATTGACTTTCAATAATCGAGAGTTCTTTAAACATTAGAACGGTGGTAATCGTGACTTAAAACCCTGACAGTGACTGAAACCCTTTTCTCCAGTCGTTATAATGTCTGAACAGGGGAAGAATGACGACTTTTGAAAACGTCAAATTTTTGACGAAATTTAATAATTTTGTAAGGCTATACCCTTTGGTTTTTATCCAAATTTCACTAAAATCGATCACTTTTCAAAAAGTTGATTAAATCTCTAGTTTGGTTTATTTGGTCATTCTGAGTTGATTTTGATCTCGAAACTATTCTTTCAGTCCTTTTTTCTGTGCTAAAATAGGTTGAAGACAGTCAACGTTTATGTTAATTTTAAGAATAAATGCTCGAACACTAACGTCATTGACCATCAATAACGGAGAGTTCTTTAAACATCACACCGGTGCTACTCGCGACTTAAAAGACTAACAATCACTGAAAACCTCTTATTCAGTCGTTATAATGTCTTAACAGTGAAAGAATGACGACTTTTGAAAACGTCAAATTTTTGACGAAATTTAATAATTTCGTAAGGCTATACCCTTTGGTTTCTATCCAAATTTCACTAAAATCGATCACATTTCAAAAAGTTGGTTAAATCTCTAGTAGGGTTTATTTGGTCATTCTGACTTGATTTTGATCTCGAAACTGACCTTTTAGGTTTCCTTTCTGTACATAAAATAGGTTGAAAAAAGTCAAAGTTTATGTTAATTTCAAGAATAAATGCTCGAACACTAACGTCATTGACTTTCAATAACGGAGAGTTGTTTAAAGATCATACCGGTGGCAATCGCGACTTAAAAGCCTGACAATGACTGAAAACCTCTTCTCCAGTCGTTATAATGTCTTAACAGTGGAAGAATGACGACTTTTGAAAACGTCAAATATTTGACGAAATTTAATAATTTTGTAAGGCTATACTCTTTGGTTTTCATCCAAATTTCACTAAAATCGATCACTTTTCAAAAAGTTGATTAAATCTCTAGTTTAGTTTATTTGGTCATTCTGAGTTGATTTTGATAACGAAACTGCTCTTTTAGTCTTCCTTTCTGTACTAAAATAGGTTGAAAAAAGTCAAAGTTTATGTTAATTTTAAGAATAAATGCTCGAACCCTAACGTCATTGACCTTCAATAACAGAGAGTTGTTCAAAGATCAGACCGGTGGTAATCGCGACTTAAAAGCCTGACAATGAGTGAAAACCTCTTCTTCAGTCGTTATAATGTCTGAACAGTGAAAGAATGACGACTTTTGAAAACGTCAAATATTTGACGAAATTTAATAATTTTGTAAGGCTATACCCTTTGGTTTTTATCCAAATTTCACTAAAATCGATCACTTTTCAAGAAGTTGATTAAATCTCTAGTTTGGTTTATTTGGTCATTCTGAGTTGATTTTGATAACGAAACTGCTCTTTTAGCCTTCCTTTCTGTACTAAAAAAGGTTGAAAAAAGTCAAAGTTTATGTTAATTTTAAGAATAAACGCTCGAACACTAACGTCATTGACCTTCAATAACGGAGAGTTGTTTAAAGATCAGACCGGTGGTAATCGCGACTGAAAAGATTGACAATGAGTGAAAACCTCTTATTCAGTCGTTATAATGTCTGAACAGTGAAAGAATGACGACTTTCAAAAACGTCAAATTTTTGACTAAATTTAATAATTTCGTAAGGCTATACCTTTTGGTTTTTATCCAAATTTCACTAAAATCGATCACTTTTCAAAAAGTTTATAAAATCTCTAGTTTGATTTATTTGGTCATTCTGAGTTGATTTTGATAACGAAACTGCTCTTTTAGCCTTCCTTTCTGTACTAAAATAGGTTGAAAAAAGTCAAAGTTTATGTTACTTTTAAGAATAAATACTCGACCCCTAACGTCATTCACCATCAATAACGGAGAGTTGTTTAAAGATCAAATCGGTGGTAATCGCGACTTAAAAGCCTGACAATGACTGAAAACCTCTTCTCCAGTCGTTATAATGTCTTAACAGTGGAAGAATGACGACTTTTAAAAACGTCAAATTTTTGACGAAATTTAATAATTTCGTAAGGCTATACCCTTTGGTTTTTATACAAATTTCACTAAAATCGATCACTTTTCAAAAAGTTGATTAAATCTCTAGTTTGGTTTATTTGGTCATTGTGAGTTGATTTTGATAACGAAACTGCTCTTTTAGTCTTCCTTTCTGTACTAAAATAGGTTGAAAAAAGTCAAAGTTTATGTTAATTTTAAGAATAAATGCTCGAACCCTAACGTCATTGACCTTCAATAACAGAGAGTTGTTCAAAGATCAGACCGGTGGTAATCGCGACTTAAAAGCCTGACAATGAGTGAAAACCTCTTCTTCAGTCGTTATAATGTCTGAACAGTGAAAGAATGACGACTTTTGAAAACGTCAAATATTTGACGAAATTTAATAATTTTGTAAGGCTATACCCTTTGGTTTTTATCCAAATTTCACTAAAATCGATCACTTTTCAAGAAGTTGATTAAATCTCTAGTATGGTTCATTTGGTTATTCTGACTTGATTTTGATAACGAAATTGATCTTTTAGGTTTCCTTTCTGTACATAAAATAGGTTGAAAAAAGTCAAAGTTTATGTTAATTTCAAGAATAAATGCTCGAACACTAACGTCATTGACCATCAATAACGGAGAGTTGTTTAAAGATCATACCGGTGGTAATCGCGACTTAAAAGACTGACAATGACTGAAAACCTCTTCTCCAGTCGTTATAATGTCTTAACAGTGGAAGAATGACGACTTTTGAAAACGTCAAATTTTTGACGAAATTTAATAATTTCGTAAGGCTATACCCTTTGGTTTTTATCCAAATTTCACTAAAATCGATCACTTTTCAAAAAGTTGATTAAATCTCTAGTTTGGTTTATTTGGTCATTCTGACTTGATTTTGATAACGAAACTACTCTTTTAGCCTTCCTTTCTGTACTAAAATAGGTTGAAAAAAGTCAAACTGTATGTTACTTTTAAGAATAAATGCTCGAACCCTAACGTCATTGACCTTCAATAACGGAGAGTTGTTCAAAGATGAGACCGGTGGTAATCGCGACTTAAAAGACTGACAATGACTGAAAACCTCTATTCAATCGTTATAATGTCTTAACAGTGAAAGAATGACGACTTTTGAAAACGTCAAATTTTTGACGAAATTTAATAATTTTGGTTTTTATCCAAATTTCATTAAAATCGATCACTTTTCAAAAAGTTTATATAATCTTTAGTACTGTTTACGTGGTCAATCTCACTTGATTTTGATAACGGAATTGCTCTTTTAGCCTTCTCTTCTGTACTTAAAATAGATTGAAAAAAGTCAAAGTTTATGTTAATTTTAAGAATAAATGCTGAAACACTAACGTCATTGATCTTCAATAACGGAGAGTTGTTTAAAGATCAGACCGGTCTAACATGTAGGCATTCTTACTTTCTTTCCATAAACAGTAAATTCACTCCTCCAATAAAACTATTTTAGAATAATCTAAATTGTGACGTAATCGCGACTTAAAAGACTGACAATGAGTGAAAACCTCTTCTCCAGTCCTTATAATGTCTTAACAGTGAAAGAATGACGACTTTTAAAAAGTCAAATTTTTGACGAAATTTAATAATTTTGGAAAGCTATACCCTTTGGTTTTTATCCAAATTTCACTAAAATCGATCACTTTTAAAAAAGTTTATAAAATCTCATCCATGGTTTATTTGGTCACTCTGACTTGATTTTGATAAAGGAATTGCTCTTCTAGCCTTCATTACTGTACTTAAAATAGGGTGAAAAAAAACCAAAATTTATGTTAATTTTAAGAATAAATGCTCAAACACTAACGTCATTGACCGTCAGTAAAGGAGAGTTGTTTAAACATCAGTACGGTGGAACATGCAAACTTCCTTACTTTCTTTTGATAGACAGTAAGTTCACCCCAATCAAAGTACTTTAGAATGATGAATATTGTGACATAATCGCGACTTAAAAGACTGGAGAAGAGTGAAAACTCCTTCTACAGTTGTTTATACGTCGTAATTGTGAAAGAATGACGACTTTTAAAAACTTCGAATTTTTGACGAAATTTAATAATTTTGTAAGGCTATACCGTTGGTTTTAATCCAAATTTCACTTAAATGCAACACTTTTCAAAAAGTTTATAAAATCTGCAGTATGGTTTATTGGGTCATTCTGACTTTATTTTGATATAACGGAGTTACTGTTTTAGCTTTCATTTGTCTATTGCATCTAGGTTTTAAAAATTCAAAATTAATGTCAATTTGAGGTTAAAAGCTGAAACTATCACATCATTGATCATAAAAAGAGAGCTTTGTTTGAACATTAGAACAGTAGAACAAACAGACTTAATTATTTTGTGTTGTTTAACAGATTGTTCTTCTATATTTCCCTCTTCCAACACTAATTATTTTAGAATAATCTAAACTGTGACTTAATAGCGATTTAAAAGACTGACAAAGAGTGAAAACCTGTTCTACGGTCGTTATGATGTTTTCATTGTGATAGAATGATTTTTTTTTGACCAACCTGATGATTAGGTAAGACTGTAGCCTTTGGTTTTTATTGAAAGTCCAGTAATTTCGATTACTTCTCAAAAAGTTCCTAAAAATCACTTGTTTGGTTTATTTTGTCGTTCTGACTGCATTTTAATATTGGCGTTCTTTTCAGCCCTTATTCTTTAAGTGAAACTTCTTTTACAAAAAGTCAAAATGTTAGTTAATTCTGAGTGTGCTGGCTCGAAGTCTAACATCCTTGATTGTCGCAAACTCAGGGTTTAGAATAAAAGTCTTCCCTCCTTTGTACTGATTACCTGCTCTTTCTTTTGTATTTTTCTCTTACCACCTAAAATCACTGAAATTGTAACGAAATAGCGACTTTTTGAAAGTTGAGGTATTTCTCAATTTCATAAATGTGCCGTTTAAACAGTCGTACCAACATTATGCAAATTACGCTGAGTTTCTTTGAATACACCGGATGAAGCGTAAAGTGGATTGTAAGTAATAATAATACATTCAGGGTTAAACGGGGGGAGGGGGGGGGGATGCAGGGTTTGACTGGTGGTGTGATATGGGAAGTGTCTAAGGGTTAGCCTTCCCCCTTTAGAAAACCTTTAGGATAACACAATATATATATGAGATGCGAAATGTTGCAAACTGTGACAGGATATACTCCATTTTCAGAAATTCTTATTTTTTTTCTTCTTGTTTTAAATTTTAACTTGTAATTTTATCACATGTTGCATATTGACCCATGCTTAACTAAACAAAGTGACAAAGATTCAAACAATTTTTGAGGTGATGATCTACCAGTATACGTTGTGTACTGCGTGATGCAGCTGATTCAGATACGGATCAAATGCATAACTAGAGCTTTTTGTGTGTGGCACAAAGTACTGGTGGATCATTTTTTCTTTCCAATATGATACGAAAATACGGAGTGCCTCCACTGATACGACGCATCCAGAAAATGTTTGGACAAATTACTCCTTAGATCCATGAAACCGCCTTCCCAGCGCCTCAACAACTACGCTCCTGTAAATGGCACTGTCAGTATTTTCTTGGATGATAGCCCTTTCTTCCATAACATTATTGAAAGTTTTTCGTCGTAAAATAGTCTGTACAGAAGTTCAGTTCAAGATGAGTTATTTGAAGAAAGAATTGTACTCCAATCTCTCTTACTTTAACTAGTTTGTATAGTTTAATTTCACTAGCAATGTCTGGTACACCACTTTATTATCCCATCCCCTACTGGATCATTCACCCCTGATTATGTGAGTTAACCCACTGGCCGTTTCCCACCATCCGAAATGGGGGTGCGTGGGAATTCGCCCCTAGACCCTTGCGCACCCCACTGGAATAAACGTTCGAAGAGTGTCAACTCTGGAAAAAAAAAATTAAAAATAAAAAAGAACATCTGCGAAAATTTACACTTTGACTGGACGAGAATTGTGAGAGGCTTTCGTTTGGGAGGCTTTATCGTCTTCCATGTCACAGGTACAAATAGCTCATGTATGGTTAGTAGTACCACAACATACGTACTTTCAAAATAGTGACCATGAGTTTTGTTATGTTCTGATTTCTTCGTAGCTGAAAAGACTTCAAAATGTTACATTAAGTAGCTTGTTGCCGTTTTCGTTCATGTTGCGGTCTGCATGTAAGCTGTCAGTTTAGGTCGTCAAGATGAGTTTGGTATAATTCAAATCTAACCTCAAGCCTTGAAATCAGCTTCTCCCACCCCCTTTCACCTTCAAATCTTGGAGAAACCTTCCGACGGTCCTTTTATTCTTAATTTGTTCTCTGTTTGAGTGCGAAATTGATAATTGCAGTTCGTTACAGGTACGGGGGAATGGAAGGCACGTTACCCCCTAAAAAAATTCAATTAAAGGTACAGCCCTTTTGCAATACAATTATAGGCCGAAAATTTTTTGGATTAATGTACCCCCATTGGTTAGTCTGGATACGGGCCTCGCGTTAACAATCCCTACAAAAGCACAACACAAAGTTGATTGCTTCATATTTTTAATAACCGCGGGGTTTTTTTCATGAATCAAGTACTAGAATCATAATAATGAAGAAAAGCCCTTTAAGATACTTTACATAATAATGACAGTGAGCGAGCCTGTGCAATGCCTGTTTGTCAAAGACCGGGGAGGGAGAGGGGAGGGAGAAGGGAGGGAGAGGGGAGGGAGAAAGGAGGGAGAGGGGAGGGAGAAAGGAGGGAGAGGGGAGGGAGAGGGAGGGTTGGAGGTGCATTTGGGAAAGTCTCTGAAGAGGATGAAACGGATGTTCAGCCTCCGACATCGTGTGTTTCGTGAGATGTGCGATCTCTTGATTCAAACGAATACCAATGTCTGCCTTTTCTTTGTCCTTAGAAGAATCGAATCACGACACTAGTCAATCACACTGATTACAGGAGGCTAGACGTCTAATCAGACCTTGCAGTCGTTCCTACGCAACTGCCATCTGTCATGAGCTATCCGGGACGACAGTGTTGTTTCCATGGCAACTGCACAACCAAGAATCATTTGACAGATGGACACACAGTACACGTCGCGTAAAGACTGGCCACATAAGGATCATAGCACTTCGGCTGATATCGATGGGAAATGAGTTCGAGATTATGTGAAAGTTGAAAAGGTAGACACGATGGAGGTCATTACGACAGATGTTTTTAAATACCAAGGACAAGGTGTGTGTATATGTGATGCCTATGGCTTGTACAGCCGCCATCTCAAAAATTGAAAAAAGTGTTTGAATTTCAAAGTTGTAGTGTTGGTAAATTCAATTGGAGTGGATAATGCCGATTGTTATTCGTGGAAGTCAAAGGTCATTAGAGGATCTACAGAGGTTAAAGGCATTAGTTGTGTTTGAGGAGTAGATCATCTCTGTCACATTTTAAGGAGGTCAAAGTTAGCTCTATAGAAACATGACAGTGTTAGCGATGTTAGTGACAGTGCCATATCCAAAATCTCTCTTACATAGGTAGCCCTTCGTTTGCAGAATCACTTAGCCCCCCGTACTCATGCATTTGGTTGGGAATGTGATCAAAATAGTAACATTCTGTGCTCCGCAGACTTCAACAGGTGGATGGGTATTGTGAAATGCTTCACTAGTCAAAGTCACTGCGGAAAACTCTTCAACACACTGTTCACCTATGTACTACTACACACAGAGTTGATTTCATTGCTTGAAGTCTCAAAGCTGGAATACGAGTTGCTCCATAATCGCCTGGTCATCTACCCTTTGTTCTTCGTCAGTGTTTTAGTGAAGAGACAGTAGAGGAAAAGATCATCTGTCACAAAATCTGAAAGAAAACTAAGCACTCATCTTCCAGATACTTGAATATGAAATTTTTTTGTTGGCCCTACAAAATTCAAACTCCAAGAAAGCCAACCAGTCAATCATCTTTACTTGATATCAAACAGACCAATGGGCATATACATGAATTATCATGCATGCAAATATCAGACTTAAAAGTGTTTTTTTTTTTTTTTTTCTAGTGGCTATGACATTTTCATGGAATTTGACTTTGAACAACACTCATTAGGCTTGAAGGACTTGCAGAGGGCTTCATAACATACAACAGAGTATAATGTGTGCCTTGTAATCGACAAGCTTCTACGGACTCCAATAAAATATTATTATTATAAAGGGCATTTCAAACAAGGTGATATTCTAAAATGAAATTTGCTAAGTCTCGGGGTGAAAACTTCAGGTTAGAAAATTCAAATACGGTAAAAGACAAACTAAAATAAGTAATTCAAACACAAACATGTTTTTAGTTTAATAGTTCTTTAATAGTTCTGCAAAAATCTAATACATGTTTAAAATACTAAGCTTTGTCTTCATTCTTGTTGAAACAATCAACAATGCTCTTAGGCATTCACTCTGGTACAAAACAAATGGAGAAAAGAGATTTCTAGATTAGCGTGCTTGAACCGTTATACTACCTATGATGTACCTCTGCCTTCTCTCTCTCTCTCTCTCTCTCTCTCTCTCTCTCTCTCTCTCTCTCTCTCTCTCTCTCTCTGAATCTGTACACTACGGTCGATACATCGACCCTCTGCAACATTCACACAAAACAGCTGGGATTATCTTATCAACAATTTCCCTATTTTACAACAGGTACCACGATTAAACTAAACAATAGAGCTAACAAAAGGATCATTCCATGGGATAGGGCTCTGAATTGCATACCTTTTCTTAACTTGAAAAGATATCGCACAGTCAATAGAGACTTAACTTTGGCATGCCTATAGTATGTGGTCCGAATAAGTATTGTCCTCCCCAAACGTCACTACGATGCATCCACCCATGTTACCATAGATACAACAGAACATGATTTTCATAGATTTCTTCTATTAGTAATTTAAGGTCAATTTGTATCTACATTAATACTCACATACATACATACATACATTTTAACTCTGTTTCATGACCCTGAGCACACCTTTGAGAATGAGTTTGTTTAAAATGCTATTCGAAGAGCAGAGATTTACTTCCATCCACTAGGGTGAGACATGCTTGAGGTAAGTCTTTACTTTGAGAGTATAATTGAAATGCTGGAGGAGTTCATGATGATAATCATGGATATGTTAGCAGAGTTCAGGATAAAATATTGCGTTCAACATTCCACGTTTGTTGACCACACACCTCGCTATCCCAACCTTTCTAACTTGCCTAAAACTTGTTCCCATTTGAATTCTTTAAAAAAGGAAGATGAAATTGACAAAAAGAGAAGGAGACAGTGTTCCAGGTTCTCCGGTTACCTCTCACAGAGCAGAAACAGCTTTGAATGTTAACTGACAAGCCAGACATGAAAGGAACAAAGGTGTCACTTCTACCTAATTTCAAAACTTAGCATGTTTTCTCATTCCAATAAAGAAAGTGCTGAAGGAACAAGCGAATATAAAACTAAATTCATAACCAAGATGAGCAAAATAATACAGTAACATCTTTTTGTGACTCCTATATTTTTGGAGGAGTCAGTATTTTTCACATGGTACATTTTTACAAGCCACCCCCACCCTCTGTCAAACAGTCTTGTGACGAGTAAACACAGAACTGTATGAAATGATGTGTTCATTGTATATTCTGGAATGTGGGGGGTGTTTTCATTGGTCTATCGCAATTTGCAAAGAAGTTAAAATAACAAACCATGTGCGTTAAGCAGAGAATAAAGTTTCGCAGCTTCCCTCTGTCACTGACAATCAGTTCAATTGCAATGTATTGCTACTCAAGAGTAAAGTGACAGCACTGAGCACCACACAATGTAAAATGCTCTAAGAGGTTTCCAGACTACACTTTGACGCCCAACTTTTCCAGGCACTTTATCCCCTTTTCTTCGTATTCAGCACGCGATATCCAGAAGGTGTCTTTGTTTTTCATGATGTCTGCCAGCACAGCACCGCCGAGGAAGACCATGTGCTTGCGGCGAGGTGGATCCTCAATTCGTAGCTTAAATTTCTGCAAACATGGGAAGAGAAATGACGAGCATCAATGAAATGCAAGTAGAAACACAGTCAAGGGAGACGATGGTAACCACGTCAGCAAATTACCATATAGTACACCTGCACTCTCTATCTGACTCATGTTAATTCACATTACAAATTTAAATATCACAGGAGCACAATATTTAAATGGTTCTATGTTGTACAAACAGAAGAAAGGACAAGGGCTGGTACAGATGCACTAGCAAAAAAGAACTACTGATATTCCACACTGCTCACTGTGGATGGATATCTCTTGTAGGTTTAGAATATAAATGAGGGTTCCTCCTAGAGGATGGGTAGACAAAAGCATGTTTGAATTGATGCCAAACATCACACACGAGTCAGTATGAAAAAACAGAACAAGAAGAGCTGATAAAATTAGTGAAAAATAAAGTAGGTCACAAAAATAAGAAACAGAAAGTCAAGGAACTTTGTAATTCCTTGCGAATATTTATGACAAACAAAGAACAACAGTATACAAATTTTGAAGTTCAATTGCTTTACCCTTGTTGAGATGCCATGTCTACATGGTTTTTAAACTAAGAATTCTGCTGACCTCATGTGATCTTTGACCAACATTGGGAATGACAGAGATCATCTCCTCATCGAGAGCTGCCAATATTAACAAACCACTCCCAGAAACATTCGGTTGCTGAGGTATTATCCTTAACAGGCTTTCAGACTTTAACCTCTGGTGACTTCAAATAACCTTTGACATCCATGGAAATCACTAGGGATCATCTACCGACAATGGCCTACTGTAACATCAAGTTTGAAGTTCCAATAACGTTAAGTTGCTAAGACATCTTCCTTAACAGGTTTTCATAGTTTCCCCCTCTGGTGATCTCAAATGACCTTTGCCCTACCTGGAAAATCATTAGGGATCATCTATTCTCAATGGACAACCTTCACATCAAGTTTTGAAGTTCCAGCATCTGACATAGCATCCTTTAAGCTGGAGCATGAGTTACACAGACAATAGCCTGGTGAGCTACCTTTGTTCCTTGTCAGTAAACAGAGAGTAGGGGGAAAGATCACCTGTCACAAAATCTGACACTTAACTGTGCCTTCATCTTTCAGATATTTGAATATTTAAATTGCCTAGACATTTTTGTTGGCCCTGTAAAATTCAAACTCTCCAAGAAAGCATAGCCATCAATCACTGTTACTTGAAATCAAACAGTCCAATGGGGATGGATATGAATATTCATGTGAGCAAAAAAGGGGCTTAAACAATATTTTTTTTGTAGTGACTATAACATATTCTCTGGAGTTTGACTTTCAGTGGCAAAATGTGACAGTTTTTAACTCACATTCTACCTTTAATAGGTTTTCATACTTGAAGCTCTGATGACCTCAAATGACCTTTGACATCCACGAAAAAATAGGGGTCACCTGCTCACAATAAAGGACTACCAATACACCAACTTTGAAGTTAAAACACCTTCCCCTTCTCGAGATACTGTGTTTGCAAGGTTTCCATAAAAAATGACAGACATCACCTACCCCTCAACTGGTAACAATAACCAGAAAGCCAAAAGGCTTTGTGATTCCTTGCTACATGGTTATACTACAACAAACATGAATTATTCAAATGACAAGTATAAGATCAACTACAGTTATTTTTCTTGATACACCACAAGCCTTTAACCCAAAATGACCTTTATTTTGGTGACCTAAAATGACTGCGACATTTGATGTCCACCAAAAGCAATAGGGATCACCTACCCAGGCCATACAACCCACACATCAAGTACAGTATGAGTACGGTATGACATCAGTCAACATTATCTCTGAGCTCCAAGAAACACACAAGTAATCAATGCTGCTTCTAGTCTTGCCTGTTGTTAGTTGAATCAAATAACTCAACCTTACCTCATCTGAACTCAGCTTGTCTGCCATATTTACCTCAAAATTCTTCATAAACCACCAGGATAATTTCTTCCTTGTTACAAGTAGCTTTTAACACACTCAAAGTCCTCGTAAGTTGACCCTAAGTTATGATTCCGCCGCAATATTTTTGCTTCCTCCATCTTTTCCGACATTGTGAAATATGATTGAAAGCACTCCAATTTGATTGTTAAGAAACCTTGTTCTGCTACCAGCTGTTCCTCTGGATATTGATATTATCCAAATAAATGACAGAACAGATGGTTTTTTTATTTTCTTCATTTTTTTCATAAACCCATTAACATTCCATTGCATGCTTTTCTATCTGACCCCATGACCTCCCATACCAAGACTATCTCTCTGGACAACTTATCCAGGCCCTTCACACTAGAAGTTACTAAGTTACAAATGCAGTACTGTAGGGAGCAATCCCATTGAGTTAACTGTGTGCGAGAGAATAAACACCTGCTATTGCACAATGTAGATCAATATATATTTGTACTGTAGTTTATAATAACCACAATAATGGTGTTGAGGCTATTATTATTGTTTTATAGTGAAAAATTATCCCTTCCTCTCTATTGATAATCATTAAATTTCACAGGGTCGTGAACCTGTTAATAACAGACAACCTTATCAAGTTTAAAACAAATCTAACCCATGGATAAGGAACTATGGCAGTTTCAAAAATTTTTATGTTTCAACCCATAACCTCATTAATATGCAAGATTTGGACACCAAAAACAATAGGGATCATCTACTCAATATGGGCAACCAACATGCCAAAAATGAAATTACTCAGAGTTACCCTTCTTGAGATAGAGTATTTACGAGTAACCGTCACACACACACACATACAGACACATACACGACATCAGGACTGCATAGATTCCCCTGCCTACGGCAAGGAATCAATAAGTCTGAAGTTCCAGCAACTTTCACTTGCTGAGATACCTCACTTAACAGGTTTTTTTTACTTTAAGCTGTGGTGACCTTAAATGACCTTGGACCTCTATGAAAAACAATAGGGATGATCTATTCACAATTGACTTCCCACATACCAACTTTAAAGTTTGCTACCTGTCCCTCCTTGAGATAATGTGTTTACAAACCAAGGCGTCACATGCACACACACACACACAAGTCGACATTAGAAGTGGATTGCGGACTCCATTGAATTTTGCTTTGTTGCTTCCCGAACCTGACCTTAATAATACACTCCTCCCTATTGTTGTTTTTCTGAGGACTTGAAAAATCTATAGAAATTCTCCCTGAAGACCTGAAATTCTTTTGTTCACATCCTTGGAAAGCATAACAAGGGCACACATACACATGCCACTGCGAACGTATAGATTTCTGGCCTGCCTTCGGCCAGGAACCGAAAATGCATACTACAGAGGTGGTATTGGAGTACAGACTGATGTCTTCAGCACTTCATAGAGGGATGGTTAATAGGAAATTCATAGATCACTATCTTATCTAAATCAAGTCATCAGGCATGCAGTCTGTATTTGAGGAATCATGACAGGCAGTTTCATGACAGGCAGTTTCATGACAGGCAGTTTCATGACAGGCAGTTTCATGACAGGTAGTTTGTAAGTGATGAAACAGACGATATTTGTTTATTTCTATCTTTAAGTGATTAGCGCTAAGTTTCTGCTCAAAGTGCACATAAGGAAAGATTTACACCATGAAGTATAGGCATCATACCAGAGGAGACTTTCAAAATACAAAGTTGAGTGGAGCACATTTTTTTTTATGGGCATTATTGACACAGGAACCTTGAAAAATATGTCTGTGCCACTGTGATCCACTGTATGGTATTGAATTCCTATTTAAAAGACCACGAAAACCTAACCCCTAACCTGTCCACTGACTACCTTGCGACTAGCACTGCAACTAGCCACTTCATTTTATTTTTACGCAAATGATACTTTCAGCAGCATTGAGTACTAGGGTAAACGTAACAAACTCTATGACAATAACCATGACTTCTTTTTAAATTTTTAAAATTAAAGGGGATAAATATGAACAGAATAACATCTGACACCTCCATGGAAGACACTGCAGTACCCAATGCCTGCCACAAGGCTCATCTTTGAGCCCTGATTCTGGTCACCACTCACCGAGAGTCTGGAGGTGTCTGCTTTGAGAACCCTCTCTAGGTAGAGCTGTTTCAGTTCCCTCTCTAACCTGGATGGGAAACCTGGGAACATGGTGGTGCCACCGGAAAGAACGATGTGTTTGTAGAACTCTGGCCTGGTGTCGATATCTGCAGCCTGGATGGTGTTGAAGAGGTACTCTGAGATGCCCAGGCACTCCAAATTGATGAGATGTGGTTGGAAGAGTGCTTCAGGGGCACCGAACCTCTCGCCCCCTACTTTGATGACACGCCCATCAGGTAGCTGTAGGGGGGAAAAGTAGAAAGTGGGAAATGTACAAAATGTGTGTTACATGAAAACAGTCCTCAGAAATACATGAACCTACGGATTGTTTACATTCTTGATTAGTACCAGGGTAAAGACAACACCATCACAGGCAAAAAATCTCTTTGAAAAGTACACATTTCAAGGTTAGTTCACATAGAGTTCCTTGCAGCCTGTTTACTTCTTTATTAACAAATATTTCGCTCTCTTTAATGTGAGAAACATAGTCACTGATGGAAGCTGTTCTCAAATGTCTGGATCATCGAAAGAGACAGATCCATACACAGTACATACAAAAGATCAACTCGTGATGCCTTCAGCACTTCATAGAGGGAAAATGATTTGTATTCAGTGATCATCATCTTTTGTGGATAAAGTCATCATCAGACATGGAGTTGAAACTTTCTGTCTTTCACTTCAAATGATAGCCTCTTCCCAATCAATTCCAAGTCTGACTGTTGCCAAAAAAAAACTTTTACTGAACAGACTGTCTGAGCAACATTTTAGAAAACTACCTCCTACCTACCACTTATGAGAGAATTGATACTATGGCAGCACTCTTCACGGTGGGTCGGCTTATCAGCAAAAACTGACACATCCTGAAATAGCTACCCCCTCCCAAAAATGAGTCTCGACCACAAAAAAAAAGCAAACCAAGCTGACAATAGGCCACTGCCATTTAAAATGGAGCAAGAAATGTCCCTAGGTGCACCTAGTCATCACATTTCCATAATGTGCTTACATCATATCTCAAGAAAACCCTTTTCTGCATGATAGAAAATGACGTGATATCGAGACATACCATCATGGTTAGGGTTTGTTCCTTCGATGAACCTTTATCATGTATGATATCGTGTGAGGATTGTCTGCTAGGTGGCACAATTTTGCATCAATTTGCATCTCAATTATCAACTACTTCTGGGAGTGAGGTGGAACCCCCTTCCCTATGAAAAACTTTGAGATCAGGAACACTTTCAAACATGTCCGCCCCTCTCTCTTAAAAATCTTTGGCAAACACTGTATAGGTATTCCCTTTATCAGACATTTGTCACTTCTGCAAATTTAGGATATCAAATATTTCTAAGGTTATAAGCAAACCATGACACAAGCCTTATGCCATGGCATCAATGCAAAGCATGAAAACTGAAAATGATGGGGGTCCATTAAGCTAACTTGTAATTAGATGAATGAAGTGAAAAAATCTACAAAAGCATGCTCCTGCCCAATTTTTGTGTTTTGACTAACTTCTGGATGCATTTCCTGGGGTCAAAGGGGTATCAGCAGCAGGTCCCTTGATCAACAATGTCAACCTTGATCCCTTGATCAGCGACGTCAACCCTTGATCAACAACGTCACTTACTGTGTAGTTCTCTACCAATGTCGTCGTCTCTGTGGCTAACTTCTGCTCTCTGAAAATATCGTACCTGTAGGGAGCAATGTTTGGAACATCAGTCAAATGAACAATAGAGGGTCAAAAAAAAAAGAGTAGAAGCACAAAAAAAAAATAAAATACTTTAAGATGTTCCATAATATATGTATATATTCATTATATCGCACAAGAACATATAGATGGGGATAGGGTGGGAAGGGTCTTTAATAGATCTTTTAAGACTATTAAAAATAAATGACTTATTCTGACACTGCTTCACATACAGCAACCATGCCTTCCTTTAATCCCCCCCCCCCTACACACACATCACAGTTTTTGTTTTCAACGTTTGACTTTGACAAATGGTGGTTACCATGGTGACAAACAAATTTAACCGGACTAGATACTGAACATGACTACCAAACGTTGATCACAATCTTGGATCAGGCGATAACAATTTCCAACAAAAGATCAACTCGTGATGCCTTCAGCACTTCATAGAGGGAAAATGATTCGTATTCAGTGATCATCATCTTTTGTGGATAAAGTCATCACTAGGCATTGAGTTAAATCTTTTGAGGTTTGTTTTTGTAACATTCATAAATTAGTAAATCTATTATAAATGCACACCTTCTCATGGTACGTATGCGAACAATTCAAAACAAGAAGGGAAAAGATGCATCATCCACACACAATGGTTTGTATCTGGTATGGATCTGAATGAAGCCAACCTAAAGCATTTCCCAAATAATTTCAATGAGATTCTTGAAGATATCTCATGCTTCTGGTCAGTTATAGTCTTACAAAAATACTCAGTAAATACAATCTTCACCAAATGGTTGACTTAACAGGTTTCCCTTTCAGATTATGTACAATGATTGCATGTAACTTGCTAACACGGAATGGAAATCAAAACGTAGTTTTGGTAGTGGTTTTATTTCAGTATACTGGTATGTATTTGTGTGGCTTTTCTACATAGTGATATCTCATTTATTTTGGCATTTGCAAACTGCCCTCCACTCAAAACAAATTATCGGTGGACCAAAGCTTCTGGACCTCTCTCAAACCATCTACGAGAGAGACATCGTCTTTTTATTCTGCGAATTTTCCTCGTACAGATTCATTTTTCTGGAACTTACCCAACGTAACAGAGCTTCTCTTTCATAACACGCAC
Source organism: Stichopus chloronotus (assembly GCA_021234535.1). Taxonomy (NCBI): domain Eukaryota; kingdom Metazoa; phylum Echinodermata; class Holothuroidea; order Aspidochirotida; family Stichopodidae; genus Stichopus; species Stichopus chloronotus. The sequence goes on from CM037843.1 coordinate 17,673,134, forward strand.
TGTCTCAAAGTCAGCTGATTGGTTAAATGCATACCCACGTAGAAGAAGCAGCTGAGAAAATCAACGGAAAAAATTTGTCAAATCATATCTCGCAATGGTCCTGACAATTATCACAGAGTGAAGGCCACAATACAAAGCGCTCAAGCATATTTGTTGTTTTTTCTTTTGTTGTTTTTCCATGGATGGTATAGAATGTGACGTTGCTACGGTTGTGTTGGCAGATGATGTAATGCTTTAAGAACCGCTTTGTGAAAATCTTCCTCCTAAACTATCGAACGATTCTGACTTGACTTGTCCCGTATTCCTCCTACAGCATCGATGAATGCAACACCAAAATTCCACAGACAATGAGGTACGTGTATGTCAAGTTTGATGGTCAAAGAAGAGACAAACCCTTTTGCTATTTTATGAACAGACATGTTGTTAAAAAAAATTTAAGAAGTCAAAAGTGACAAAGCATCTATAAAACATTTCCAAGCTTTTCAGAATTAGATCTCTGTTAACCTCAAATCATATCTGAACTCTACCAGTAATGATTACAATTTTTCTTCCTAAATATGGTTCACCTTCATATTAAAGTTGGAATATGAGTTGAAAATTTGTCAGTGAAATCAAATTCCATGGAACATGTCATAGCCACTACATATAAACATCGTTTAGGCCCCATTTTTGAATACGTGAATATTCATGTCCATTGGTGTGTTTGATTCAAGTTACAGTGATTGACTGCTATGTTCTCTTAGAGAGTTTGAATTTTGTAGGGCCAACAAAAACAACAAGACAATTTTTATATTCAAATATCTGGAAGACATGTGCATAGCTCTCTTTCAGGTTTTGTGACAGGTGATCTTTCCCCCTACTTTCTCTTCCCTGAGACACTGATGTAGAACAAAGGCATATGATCAGGCGATTGCCAGAACAACTCGTATTCCAGTTTTAAATATGAAATCTCTCTACTGTAAGCTCGTATTCTTGAAATATTGTTTTTCACAAAGACTGTTACAACTCGACCTTGTTAAAAAACAAATGACCTTCGTACCCTAGAAATGTTTTGCATTCTCAATGTGGTACACCTGCAAAACGAAATATGAGATACATCCATGCCTCCCTTTTTGAGATACCATGTTTACAATACTTTCGAAACTTTGCTTTTGTTGAACTCAAATTACCTTTGACCACCACCCATAATAACAGGTATCATCTAAAACAATGTCTTACATCTACACATCACATTTGTCCACGTCGTCTGTCCTTGAGATGTTGTTCACAAATTAAAACTTCCAAATATGAGATGTTTTCCAAGCTTCACTACCCATGAGATTATCATCTAGGCTTTACAAAAGGATATACCTATACATACACATATGCCACCTTGGCTGCAAAGGAAATGACCGTCATCAAAATAGAAGGAGAAGAAAAAAGCACGGAAAAACACACTGTGTAGGAAAGAAGAGAAATGCAGATCGAAAGATGATGGTATCACGGACAATTTGATGAGCACAAAACATGATGATGTTACCTTGATTAGATATCTGGTAATGTCCCTTCCTGCAACATCTAGACGTCTTGTGAGATGGGGAAGAGAGAACCCTTCGTACACTGGACAGATGTGGGTTACACCGTCACCTGAGTCAACAACTACACCGGTCAGAAGACCTGTCAAAATGACCCACCAGAAACAACACGGTCAGTGCGAGATATCACCAACAGAAGATATAGCTTTACTTTAAGAAAAATGTTAGCTTTGTTCACTTTGTAGAATTCCTCCTGAAACACCACATCCTGTGAACTGGGAAGGAATTCCTACCAATTCACAGACTTTGGAGGCCAAGTGAAACATTAGCTGTCCTGGTATCGTATCATGTTCCACTAAACGAATTTGATCACACTGGTGCGCAAATACAAACATGTGCAGCATATGTTGTTGACATTAAAATGTCGGGTTTCCCTGGAGTCTAGAACAGAGATCACGAAAGGCTTCAAAACTGACGAGTAAAGCAGGATGAAAGAGATGATTTCCTGTGCCATATTTTAAAAGAAATGAGATGCTTTCAGAACTTCTTAGAGTTATACAGCTTCATGGAAGTCAGTATTTATATGAAGATCATCACTAAGCAAACTAAATTAACTGGTTACAGGAACGAGTGCAACAGAAGGTATGAAGCACAGTAAGAACTTCTTGGGCAGTGAGTGACTTCTGGTACAGAACTGGGGATGGAGGATGGCAAAGGCATACAAAGAGCTAATATCATCTTTCTTAAAGTAAATGCAAATATGGCTTGATTGCACCAAAATAAATACTATCATTTTGTTTTTCATACACCGATAACGTTGGACCAAAAGGTTACCACTAGCTTATGCTGATAGTCAAAGTTTGTTGGCCACCTTACAGCCAAAACGTTTCTGCAGCTATTTTCACACTCCTTGGCATACTCCTCTATGGAATGTCATGGAAAACATTTTGGACTTTACAATAATTTCAAGTTGGAAACCAGTTTCACTCAGATTTGAAAGGCAGTTGCTTGATCAATCTACAAAATCCTCAGGAATCGATTGAAAGTAGAAAGGCAAAGCATTTCACAAATGTCTGGCTATAAACACAACCCACGCAAGTCCAAGGTCTAAAGGTATTATGACTGATCACAAAGAAAACAAACGACCACTAAGGAATGACTCACCTTGAGCATAAAGAGTAAGTACCGCCTGAATTGCTATATAAAGGCCATCGAATTGGTAGTTTTCAAACATTACCTGTAATAAACACACAACAATAAGTAACATGTTAACAAATGGTTCACCTCGGAGTGCTATGTAGGGCTAGGCACAGTAGTACTCTTGAAGGAAGAAAATTAAAACTGTAACCTTATCCCCTGTTCATAAAAGGATAACTTTGTAGGAGTTGTTGATACTTTGACGGATAATCTCAAGTTCAGTCATATTTTTATCCCTAGGTTCATCTCATACACAGGTACTGTACACACATGTGGTGAGAACAGGACTGGCGTGGGAGCGCCCACACTATCCCGAGTTGCGATGAGTCACCCAATGTTGCCGTCCAGTCGGCTTATACACTATAGTACTTTTAATGTGACTCGAAACTGTGTGCTATTTCTATGAAGAAAATCACGCACAATTCCGTGAGTCATTTCCCCTTTTAAAAATTGGTGACCCGTGTCATGACTCGTTACAACTGTGACACTATCACGGAACAGATCTGAGTCTGCTTTGGCAGTTGACTGTTTATTCTAGTATTTACTGTGCTTCCAAATGTCACAGGCTGCTTCTTCCTCTCTGCTGTCCAAATGTGGCATATACAAGAACATGCACTATAATGCTAAAACATCATCAAATAAAGACTAAAAATATTTGTAACTAAGACTATTAAAGGGCTCATTAAGTTGATGTTGCTTATTTTGTGACGATTTTGAGTAAAACCATTGCATGCCAATTCTTCCAGTTAGCCTTATTAGTCATGTACATCTATTCCTACCGTTACTGAAAATGTGAGGGATTGAAGGTTTTTACGAACAGGCTATGACTATGTTTAACACCTTACGGTAAAAATTTCCGGTCACAGATTTGCAAATAAGTGACTTTGATTGTTAATTACCTGATCATCTCTGCTTTTCAGTTGTGTGCCATATCTTATGAATCTCTGGACCATTCACCATCAACCTCTGAGTAATAATCAATAGGTGTGGCAAAGTATCAAGAATTTTGTGAACCACCTCAACGAGCCCCTTCAAAGTGTCACATTGAGTTAATATCGATAAATTTGTGAGGCTCTCGAAGGGCACAATCACATGGCAATGCTTACCATTAGTAGTGTTTTCACGGGTACTGTAAAACGGGTAGCCCTATTATATTACCCGATTCCTAGTTTTAGGAACTGAGAAAAACTTTACTAATTAGCATGTACTGTAAGTAAGTTGGATCACATCCCACAATTAGAAAACCCAAATCTGTCAATTCCTTACCCTGGCCTGTACTGGCTGCGTGCTCTGAATCGGTACTAATGTAAATGTGTCCCGTCACAAATTCATTTGTATTTGACACATGGGGATCCTATCAGTTTGACCATCTATCATTAACATGTGAAGAAACGTGACAGGTTTGGAAAAAACTTTGTGGATTTTGTGAAACAACTGAAGGTGCTCAACTGCTCGTGCTGATTCATACAAACCTCAATCATTTTCTCTCTGTTTTTGCTGGGGTTCATTGGAGGTTCTGTGAGGAGAAGCTTGCTATTCTTTGGGTCTATGTTCAGTCTATTTTCGCCAAATGTGTAATCCCAGACGTGTTTCATGTCATCCCAATTTCGGACGATGCCGTTTTCCATCGGGTAGTTGACTTCCAACATCGATCTCAACTGGCTGGCCTCGTCGCCAACCATCAGGTCCTGGGAATGAGAAAAGCAAAACATGAAAAATAGTTTGGGGCCCCTTTGGCATGTTAAGTCCTCATGTGGAATGAAATAGTTTATCCGTACGGTAACTTACCTCCGACAGCCAGAACAAGTAGACCAAAGTGGATAAAAAGGGCAACTTCCCTAGCTCTGGGTAGGTTCTTAACAAAAGGGAGTCCTATGAATGGGATTTACTGATTAGCAATACAGTGAATTAACCAATTTACCAGAGTTTTGTACTAAGCACAGTTTGAGCGTTTGGGGCTGTACTGGTGCAAATATGGAGCAGTCACACAACACTGAAGATAAGCAGAACCCCCAGTGGGGAGAAACTGATAACAAAAAAAATACGAAGAAATGCAAAAAATGAGAGGATCTTATAAACACTTAACCTATTAACACTGCAATTGAAAGTTACCTCACTTTGAAATCACCTTAAGCCTGATATTTACTTTACTACCCATCAATACAGTACATGAACAAGACACAATGGGAAACAGTGTCGCAAAACATTACTAATTTTGAAATTGTTTTATAAACCTCCATCCTACAGTACGTGATGGAAGATTCCAGATGGATGGATCATAATGCAGTGTGTCATTCCCTGACAGAACAGTAACTTGGTGACTTGGATAACGAGAAAGCATTACCCCTTCAACAACATGAAAAGTAAAACTGTACAGTAGTGGGAAGAAATGTAGAGAGGTATTATATATATATTTTTTTGGAAGGATGTCACATGCAAACACGGTATGTATGAGTAACACAGAAATAGCATAATGATGAGAACAGCAAACCCGCGAATGGAGGAAAGGAAAAAAAACAACAACACACAGGAGGAAGATGCAAGCACACCACAAAAGTTGTAAAACAAAGCACTGCACAACAGAAAAATAACTCAGAACAGTATTAAAAAGAAACTCATTATTCAGTCATAATACTGTACAAACAAAAAAAAAAAGGAAAAAAAAAAACTTTAAATTGGTCATCATTGCAACAGGATGTGGATTTGGTAGGCTTTCCTCCTGTTCAACATTCAACATAGTCACAATTTTAACATTCTGGGATGTGAAACACTATTTTTTGTTTGGCCTCATTTTGACCAGCAAATCTAATTGAAAACTTGAGCTGTAACACAACTGCAACAACTCTTTTAAAATAAAGTATTCGGAGTTCGCCGTTCTGAACACTGTACGATGATGTCGGTACAAAACTACAGTAGGACTCCTTCTTTTACTCTTTGCTTCTTTTTTCTCTCTGCTTTTCTTTTCACATGGGGAAATACCAAGCAATGATTTAGTAGTTTTTGCACAGTATCAAAGTAACAGCAAGTCAAAGGACAAAATGTGGTTTTGAATTCCAGGAACATTGATGGGCAATTGGGAAAGAAAATGGGGATGTAAGGAATTGTTCAATGAGACAATACATGGATGGGTATATGGATGGGACCGTTTGGGACGGCGGGGTGGGATATCAAACAAATATGTACAAAAAAGAAAAAAAAAAGGGGGGTTTTGAAAAAAGCTGTAGGTAACTGGTAGGAGATTTCAACATGGAAATGCAAGGGAAACTCAAGAAAAACAATATGAAAAAGGAAATAGTAGTGACTCCATGGCTTGATTCCCTACCTGATTCATCTGTTACACAAAGATGGCAGGAAAGAAACAAAAAGGATATGTATGAAGCAAGAAAACAAAATTAAAAACAAGAAACAAATAAACATAGGTTTTGTGAGGAGATGGACGTTCTCAGTGAAAGAAGAACATTGACACATGTTGGGTTCCTAGCCAAGAAGAGCTTTCCAATGTTTATGATAACGTAATATTATTTTTAAAATAGGCATGATTGTAGTCTCTTCATACACATTTTACTGTAAAGAGTAAGATACAGTAACCTGGATCAATTTTTGATGGCTACAGCAGCTAGTTTCAAAGCTACACCAAGTTTCTCATCACTGTATTACTGTAGCTCTGAGAAAGCCACTGTACCACACCTCAATGTAGGGGCTACAACACTGATATTAGTCATGGGACTCATGGCACTCTCTGAGATGCCTAAAATGGTTAGGAACAGGAGACACTGGTCAATATTTTCATTTTGCTTAACTATCTCGAATAAGGAAATGCAAGTAAAGCAAATCAATTCTGTACAGTACATGTCACAGTAACTGGCCCACAGTTGACTGTGGAACTTAAAATGGAATGATCTCAATTTAACTGTTACAGTACAATGACACAAAGAAGCGCAGAATATTTAGTAAAGATACATCCCTACCTTTCTTATGAATAACACACAAATGACTGAAGGATAAGACACAATTTGAACTTTTATGGACCAAACAGAAAAAAGAAGAAAAGGGATTGCTCAGTTAGTCATACTCGTTACAGTACAAATAACACAAGGTGTTATTTACTGATTACTGTAATATGGAACCAATTGCAAGTATATGTATGTTGAGGCACGATTCACACATGAGCTACTACTTAACTTCAGGGGAAAGATACAGTAGTAGATCTTGAAGTTATTTCAAGATAATTCCAAATCTACTTCACTCTAAGGAAAAGAGAACATTTTAGGATAATAACTGCTTGTTACCTTCACTTCAATATCACCAACTTTAGCGGTTGATCTGATGATTGGTCTCCCAACCAGAGATGGAAATATATGGGCAGGAAAGTTGGATCCTGCAAAGCCACATTTAACAAACTGTGAAGAGAAGAAAAAAAAAGACTATGCTTACCATTGCTTTATTGCACACACCAATGCTCTACAGTATGTACTGTAATCAAGTCCCAGCATGGGCCAACAACTGCACAGTGTGCGGTGCAGTAGGCCTGCTGAACAGTATATGAATACAGCATAGTAAGCTGCTGAGCTAGAATTGTATATTGTACAGGTAAGGATGTCGAAAGATTGAAACCATTCACATGGATGCAGTGAAGAATATGTGCGTCAAAGTATCATGTAACTCAGCAAGGAAATGATACTAAAATTTGTACATTGTGATGTTCCTGAACATTCTAAGAATTGAGCAACACAGGTAACACACTGTATCTCTCCACATAACTCCCATGGCTTTCACAGAAAAAAAAATTTTAATTCAAGGGAGGGGGGGGGGGGGAATTGAATGGGACAAAGGCTTGATATCAGGGACAAAGTAGTTCATTGCTGGAACATCATCAATTTTGATCATTTTGTTTAACATTTGACGAAGGTTCTGCAATGGCCATTGAATGGAAGGAAACTGATATATGCTTCAGTTTAGCTAAGTACTGTAAGGTTGATGTAAAAGATGCTTACAGGGGCATAGCACTTTTGTTTCATGAAGTTGAACTAAACATGCATTTTGCCATATTCTCACATTTCACTGGGAGGCAAGACCTACTGTACTGAAGACAACACCTTAAGGTAAGACTTGATCATTGTTTGGATTGAATACTGCCCTCTGTGTATAAGATTTTCACAGAAGGCAGGTCCTACTACTACAAAGAACTTGCAAATAAACCATTCATTACTGTACAAACAGGGAATAAACAATGACTTAGTGTCAGCACTACTTTACCTACACAGTTGATAAAGAGCAAGAAATGGGAGTACAATCTGCTTGCACTGTTTAACAATGTACTGTAGGACTAGCATGCACATACAGCAGATTCCAAGTCACACAGCTAGCTGATCGAGGAGTAAATTAAACACAAATTATGTGTACAGTACTGCCAGAATGGAAGAAATAAATTTTTACAGGGGCCCGTCATCGCCACTGTCCCCTCAATGAAGTTCCCACAATCCAACATATTCTCCCCAATAATAACTCAAATCCTGTATGTCACCATAGAGCAATTAAATGTCCACCACAGAGACTACAAGATGTAGGTAATGTTATTTTTTTTTATGTTTGCCTAATTAAAGGAAGACAAGAAGTCCTTTGTTATTTATTTTGGTTTTCCCAGTAGGCCTTGCAGTAGTGTGAAAAGCCAACTACAACTTAGCATGGTGGCACTTAGAATTACACACCATCGTTATTCCTTTGCCTGTAGGAGAAAATAGACGCGTGTTGTCATAACCTGTGGCGCCTTATAAAGCGTACATACTGTACGTACACCACAATAAAGAACTCTGTGTGCATAAGTAAGTGCGTTATGTATATATGGTCAAATAGATTTTGAAAAAAAAACGGTTTTGATTTAAAAAACAGTTTTCACGGCCATCAAAACCGGTTTCCAATTTTTTACCAACCGTCACAGCCTTAGTTAAAGTTCCATAACACTCGTTCAGGTGGGGTTTTAGTACAAGCAGTTCACACCTCACAAATGTAATAATGCAAAGAGATTTGCTGTGCTATCCCTTCCCAATTTTAAATGGAACACAACTTGAGTCCAAGATATTTGCTGTTAAAGAGTAATTTGAGGCACCTAGGCCTCAATTGAAAATTTGTAAGTTTGGTGGAATTGTAAGCAATATCAGGCCATTATAGATATGTGTATCAGGTAAACTTATGTCTAGTAGGTGGATCATCATTTTGGAGATCTCTGACATTAAGGATAAAAACTTAAAGTTAATGGTGGAAAAAACCTTATCACAGACTAATATGAGGCAGGCACACACCTGCAACAGGCAGATTTTCAGGAATTATGTCACTGTTGCTGTTAATAAAATAGGCTACGGTGTGTTGTCTGAAATACAGTTTCGGCAATAGCTAGGGGTGTGTCATTCTCCTACAGGTAAATGTCACTCTAGGTGCACTTGCATACTGTACACAGTATCCTGCCTTGAATTTAATGACTGCAAGAACAATAAACAGGCCTATACACTAGGAAACAAAACTATTTCGAAGATATTCATATGGTAAGGGAATGAGACTTCGAGGCAGATCACCCAGCACAACAACGCTCAAGTTATGGCCTACAGCCTAAGTACAATAACCAACACCGCTTTTGTACAAATGGGTACGGCTACTGTAGATCTTAACAACAGTGGGATAGGCGTCGACATCCGGATTTACTTGGCCATGGATCTCAAAAGTGATATTACTGGAACTTGGAAGAGGGGAAAGAACTTTTGACAAATAGAATGTTGCAATAATACCCTTTCTAACCATATCGTTACATTAAACTTGGCTCAAAACTTGACAGCAGGCTTACAATGAAGGACCCAACCTACAGAATGGATCCAAATAAATTTTGTGTTGTTCAGAGGCCGTTTACTTCCTTATCAAGATCTTCAAAAATCTTTCCAATCAACGTCGACAAATATTCTGGAAATGTGACTATATTGAAGTTTTCTTACCCCAGTTCCATTGTCACATACTATTACGCTCCTTCCCTGGCTATCCATGGTGAAATTTGAGGAGTTTTCGAGTGGGATGATCCCCTCCTCAATCTTTTCCGCTTGTACTGACAACACCTCTTACACTGTGTATGTGTGGAGAATTGAACGAACACTATGTATGTATACGGTGATAGGCTCTCCGTGCGGAAAGGTAAATTGGGTAACACTAGGCTCATCCTACATCCACATTTACTTCCGCGTTTCAGTCCATGACACTGCAGGGTGTCATTAACTACGGTGGTACTGGTAGGACAGAGGGAAGAAATGTTTTGGGTATTTATGTTTGAATAGTGCAAATGCTAAGACCTTGCCTTAAAATGTGATCCACAACGATGAATGTGAATGTTATGTATTTTCTTTTTGTTCGTGATTCCACGATCATATATATTTTTTCCTTGTTTTTCCATTGGTAACATGCATAGCAAGCAATCTGGTCAATGGGCGGTAGGAAGCAATATGAAAGCGGGCGAGGGTGATGGTGTGGGTACTAGGAACGGTATTCGGACTTCACACCTCACCCTGCGCCCTAGACCAAAACATACTTTTTTACGTTACATTCTTCGGGGTTTTTTCCACCAAGAACTGAAGAGACATTTACAAAAAAGGTTATGAACAATATGTATGCCATAACTCATATGCTAAGTGAAACTGATCGGCATTGAAAACTCTAGAAACATTTATTTTTGGCAACCAGGGTACATACCAAACACCAACCCAGCAAGGGTGGCAGAACGAAAATAAATATTTGGGAAATGGGGGGGGGGGGGGGGTGGAGAACAGGCAGGACTGTCTGAGCAGAGTGTCATCATTGCCTTGCGTGGAGTGCCTATATTTTGGGCATTAAAAAAACCCCTCAGATGGCCTGAAACCTCAGCTGAGACACTGAGTCCCGGATTGATCTAAGCTGTACATACCTAGTCTTGAAATAGCGATCTCATGTCTACAAATTTCTCAATGAGAAACTCAGTCTGTTTAAATGAAGGCCGGTAATGCATACATATGTCAGATGGGTCGAGTTGATAAAATAAGTGATGGCAATAAGAAATGATGGATAGAAATATTAATGATGTTAACAATGCATTAGACAAATACTTTAAAGACAAAAACTCATCACCCCAGACAGTTTCAATTCTCCCAACCACCTACCTCTAGTCCCTCCCTCAGCCTGTCTTAAATTCCTCCACATGTGTAATCAAAACAATGGATCCCTGTGTACGCTGTGTAATACAAGCTGCTCTGCATCTTTCGAATTTGCTGTCAATCTAAGAGTACTGTAACTTAGAACCAGTTGAGAATTTTGCTTTCCGGGGGGTAAAAATATAGCTTAGGGTGATGCAATACAGCCTTTAAGCTTCAAGTTTGTGACTGAGTGTGAGATTTGTAGCATTATTATTTTTTTTTTCAGAGTCCTCAGTGTCAATCGGAATGAATTATGATCCTCTTTCATTTTTCCTTGGTGCAGTTGGCATTTTTTTTAGGGGGACTCATCAGTTCTTATCCGTTCATGTTCTGCTGTCAATGCACCTGAGACTTCACAGAAAGACTTTCTCCAATATTTCATGAATCAAAAAAACATTGCTTCCATTTTTGTTGGATTATTTCTCTCAGGAACACAGTAAGGTTACTAGACTTTGTTCATAAGAACACTCTGGGATCAGCGAATCAATTGAATTAATCATGACATATATTGGTACAGAGTGACATGGGTGTTTCTACGGCTGTGTTTATAGAGATAGTTATCTCATGCTCAATTGTCAGTACATTGCAAAAGCGTATTAGTCGCGCGCAAGAAAAAAAAATTAATTTGTCCTTACATATTATTGATTTTTATTACAAATTTGTCACTTTTTTATTAAAAATATTAATTTGACATAAATCAATAATTTGTTACAAATTAATAATTTGTAATAACAATATTAATTTGTACGAAAAAAAATTACTAAATTTTGTTTGTATGGCACTAGTAAGCTCTCGTATATAGTATCGACTGCGACAGAAATCGGGTTCGGTTTTTAAGCCTGAGTACAGTGCACACCCACAATAACTTAACTGGCTGCTGTTTGTTGTTATTTACGTATTACGTAACCAGTTTTGGAGGAAAGCGTAGGCCCAGTTTTGACCAGGCAGTGGAAAAGACTTCAAGGTCAGTAACCTAGGCCTTATGGAGTTATAACGTAACTTTCATAACCACAGTCTGTGTCAGGCTGTTCAAACTCGAGCATCTTTTTTTCTCTCTTCTTTATATTGCAAGGTACACGTAACACTTAAGTTGGGCTACTCTGTGAAGTGTGAATGTGATGAGTCTTCAATTTCAAATCTGGACTTGCCTGTAGTGTAGCAGAACCAGATCACCGTCTATACCGAGCAGTGAGCTCAATATGCATTACCACAGTATAGTACAGTACCCTAGGTCAAATATACCATTAGTTAAAACAGTAATAAAACAGATCTTCTAGAATTACTAGCGAAGTCAAAGTACGATAGAAAGTATACTATAGGTATAAGTACAGTGAGCATTGTTCCCATGCTAGTTTACTGTGCCAGTGATGCTCACGAGGAACCAAGTACTGCAGACTGAGCTATATGACATTGCTTGTCTCTCCATCTTCACTAGCTAGGCCAGCTGGAAACCGAAACTTGTGCAAGAAACAGCAACACAGTTGTAATTGTTAATCATCAACAATGAAGAAGTGTTCTCTAGCAGTTGGATCCCTGGTGTCTACTGTGGTTCTTTTACTGATGATGGCTCTAACATTAAGTGGAGGTGATGATAATTCAGAGAATCTCAGAGCATTTACACCTGAGGAGATTGCTGAGTATGATGGAAGTGATGTAAGTACTAGTAAGTTGAATTAAATGTTGCTATAAACTGTTTTCTACACAAAGTTAAAAGTTTTCCCAGAAATTACAGTGTGTGTCATGATTGTCAAATATTTTCACGTGTGGTCAACTGAAATTCAGCATCATTCTTGCACATTGTTTGTCAGCAACAGAGTGAGGTCAGGCATGCAATACCAATTTCCATGTCACTACAGTTTGTATGTAAAAATCCTTCTGTGTCTCTGTATAGTATTTGGCATTAAAGGCATACTGTTTCATTTTGTATGTTAACTTGGCCAGACAGGATCATTATTCAGCTTTAAAGTTCTTTAACAAAATGCTGCCACCATCCATTATCACTTGCATGCCACACACTGCATGGTAAAGCTTTTTGCTCAGTGAGTCACTGACTTAAAATGCTCCATAGTAACTTAACACTTAATCTACCATGTCTTTTCCAAACTGTCACTAAAGGATGAGCCACTCCTCAAAGATGCATAAACAGAATGCAATGCAGAGCATGTGTAGCACAAAGTCATTTCTTGACCAGCAGAAACCAATTTCAGGTATGGTACATAGCAAGATAGTATCCATTCTTCTTGATCGACATCCCATGCTATCCAAAATGACCTCATGTTTCACAAATTTGCAATGCTGTGTCCTTTTCTTATAAATGCTTCAAGCATCAGTAATTATGTGTTAAAGGGAAAAAACAGTCACCCTGACTCCTATTTTATTCCTTTATTACATACAAGTATCTTTCATGATGTTTCAAACTATTACATATTCAAGGCAAACAATAACTTAACCTATTTAGCAGTCCAGTGAGAAAACAGGGTCATGTGATTCAAAAGATCCATACATTAAGAAGGATAGACAACTGTACTAATACAGACTGGGGTAACTGCATTTTCTGTTGAAATGAACACATCTTGAGATTGCATTTCTTCATGTGTACTGTACAGTAGCTTGAACAACTGTTGTTGTGAACTGTTGTTCAACGAATAGGAAGAGAGAATGTCATAGAGAATGTCAAGTGAGTCCCTCTTTAAGGGGAAGTTTTAACAATGTGCAGTATATTACCTTGATAAGTTGAGACCGACACAAAAGACCTTTATTGTAAGTACACTAATTTTGGCTATTATTGGAATGTGTTATCTTTTCACCAGATTTTTGGAAGGGATACAATTAGTCAATCAGTTTAAGATATCAGTTTAAGAAAATGTTTCTTTCATGTAATACCTGTTGGAACCGTTACCAAGTTAGTTAAGTCACAGGATTGTGGTTGAAGTGATACAAAATCATTCCTAAACTTTTGAGGACCTGAAGTATCATGAATTTGATGACAATTTGAATTGTGGACAGTGTCATTTGTAGATTTACCTTGAAAAGTGTTTTCAAAATTCTTGGAAATTCTCTGCTAATGCTGTATATGAAACTTGAGCAGAGGATCTACATTTTCATTGAAATTTATGAAAGCTACAGCAGAAAATTGCTGTTGCCTGTCACTCACAAAATAGCAAATTTCAGAGCATGTCAAAGAAACCTAGTGACATAATTCCTGTCTTTTTATGAGTACACTGTACCTTTTATGCTTTAAATATTGCTGTCAGAATAGGTTCCTAAAATGGGTGAGCACTGAAAGTATGGGTAGCTCCCATTGCTCACAATTTTCTTCCTGAGTGATATTGTATAAAGTAACATTTCTTTTGGGTTCAGTGCAACAAAACACTACAGTAAAAGTACTGATTTTTGACAACAAAAACATGACGATTCAAATGTTTATCTTAGTCTTGGTGGCACCTTTATTAAGCTGTCATCGTACACAAAATTTTTTGGAATCTTAATTGACATTAAACTGAACTGGAAAGAACACACATTCTTAATTACTATTAATAGCTCATGTAAATGGTATTACCTATAAAACCAAGCACTTTTTTCCCAAAAGTACACTTGTATTGATTTATAATGCTCTAATGCAGCTCTAATCTTTATCTTAGCCATAGCTTATTACTCTGGCCCTAAGACTTTTCTAAATAATTTATATATTTTGCAAAAGAAGATTACTAGAAGTATCCATAATGTCCCATACAACACTCATTGTACTCCTTTTTTAAGGACTCCAACATTTTAAATATTGTTGATCTTTACAGCTATAAAGTTGGGATATTGTTGAAATTTCATCACGGTCTTTTACCAGAAAGCTTTCATTCATCTTTTGCATACAATTGCGACTTCCATAATTATAATACTTGCTTAAAAGACCGTGTACAGTAGTTTATGCCAGGAAAAAACACAACTAATCGGAAATTTGCTGTCATGGAGTTTTCCTCTAGGACTCTCTTCCAAGTATTGTCAAGGATTCCAAATGGTTGCATCATTTTAAGGCACCACCCAAGAGTTATATTCCAACTTCATTAATCAAACTTAGCTAGTGTTGTCAACCATATTTTGGCCCAATGCCCATATTTTTCATTTAAGGAAATATTTTTGTAGTTTCAAACCTGTTCTGTACATTTATTGGGTGTTAACATGTGTCTTGTAGAGTGTGTATATATTTCAAAGAGAAACAAAGTAAAATTTTCTATATATATTTGTACATAATTTGTTCCAAAATTTCATCTATTTTCCCCCTGTAACTATTCTATGTTTTTTTGTTTGTTTTGTAGCTATGCTAATTAATTGTTTGGTTATTTGGTTTTTTCATCTTTAGAAGGGATCAGACATGAAAAGCTTATTCTGGTTCCTATACATTATCACATTCTAGTAGTCTGTATTGTCTGATTAATTCAGCTACAAAGAACCATATTCTGTCATCACTTTCTTCTTATGGATCCATTCGAATATTCCTTCTTACACATATGTATCATACTATTGATTTACACTTAGTTATGTTGGATATTAATCCACTTTTGTGTATGTGATAATGGTAGAAATAAAATTGAAACTTGAAGTACAGGAGAAGAATAAAGTCATCAATATGTATGGAGATGAGTCTACTGCATATATTATATTGTCAGAGTGTCTTATTCATCCTAAGTATAGTTTCGACTTAATTGTTAAACATGGTTTTACTTGCGAGTTCTGAAAATCTGCAACTCTCTTTCAGAATGAAATCAATGAATAGAGAATAACGTTTAAGAAGATAAATTACTTTCAACCATACAGAGAGCATCCAATATTTTTAATATTGTGTCGACTTGTCTAATCCTCAGCCAAACAAACCCATTTACATGGCAGTGAAGGGAGTTGTCTTTGATGTCACCTCAGGGAAAGGTAATCTCTCATTAAATTCAGATCAGCTTTTGCAATGTTTGAGATTTTAATTTGGAATAGGTACAGATGTCAGGACAAAGGAAAGTGGGAGGAAGGTCTGTGTGAACATGTGAGAAGTTTAATGAAGTTAATACTAGTACAGTAAGATGATAAACTTTTGCCCATCTTTGCATAAAGAGGATTATACCCACATAAATAATAAACCAGTCTTATCCATCTGCCACCTGCAAGTATGTAAATCTCTGACAGTTTTAATTTATTCTTCCGCAAGTTTCACAACATCAGAGTTAAATTAGTAGCCTCTGTTCTCCAACATATGGATTCTCAATACCCAGGACTGTATAATTTTCTTCTGCTACTCAGGATGCCCATCAGCCTATAATGGAAGGCACTTTTTGTCACAGTCTGGAGAGGTGATTTGTAGTCCTTAAACTCACCATTGTACTGATTATTCATTTTGCAGTGGGATAAGTTTAGAGTTCATATTATTTTTGAAAATCTCTAACATGAGAGCTCAACTTTATATTGTCACAGGATGAAATGCAGCTTACCATGATCAGCAATAGAATATCAAGGACATAAATATTGTTAAGTTTCTCGTTGTTCTTTATCCTAGATTTTTATGGCAAAGGTAAAAGCTATAATGCATTGGTCGGTAAGGATGCTACAAGAGCAGTTGCTTTATGGTCCTTGGAAAAGAAAGATTTAACGCATGATGTGGTAAGTACTGCAGAAGATGAAGATGTTCGGTTAGCCTCAGATGATCAGGTCTGGGGAAAGATATATGTCGCAGGTCGCAGATTGGATGAATGGATGGATGCAAATACTACTGAAATTTGTTGAACATAAGCCACTCTGATCATCGATGGAAAAAGTTGGGAAACTGGGAGGCTCTCTCCTAGGAAATATGTGTATTAGGAGGGGAATGTTCGCCCTTGAAAGGGAATTGTGCAGTAGTTTTCCTTTTCCTCTTCAGAAATGTTACAAAAAAAAAATATCACAAATAATATTTCAGAAATTGTGGTAGATTTAGACTCATGGGATGGGCATGGGCGAGTGGGGAGTCATTTCTTTGACCCATTCCTATTATCATTGCTTGTAGAGGTCCAATTTTCATTGAGGTCAAAAGTTCAGTTGTTGTATTATATCCTTTTTTTAAGTCCAGCCAAAAACATACAGTACTGTACAGTGAAAGAATAAGAAGTCATTAGTATATCTATACATTGAATACAACAGATACTGTACATACCACTCTACTTGTTCATGTAAGCATAGTACATGAATATCATTAATGTCCAAAGTGACAGATATTTCTAATATTGGCAAGGACATCACAAAGTCATTCTCTTGCCGTGAACCAAGTGGAGATCATTGCCAATGAATACACCAAATGGATCAAGAATTTATAAAATTTCTTTTGGTTGTTGATTCTTGTTATGTTGACAAGTCTACTATTTTCCTCTATTTTGTCTTCTTTTTTTTTCTTTGCTCTGCAGACAGGACTAACAGAGAAACAGCTAAAGGGTCTCAATGATGTATTTGACAATGTTTATAGAGCAAAATACCCAATTGTAGGACACATGCAGTTTGAACACAGACCAAGTAATGATGAGCTCTGACCTTATGGTTGTAAGTATAAAAAATTTCTTTTGAATCTCTGCATTCACATTTTGGTTTCGATGATAAACATATCTTTTGTAATCATGTAGCGGTGTAAGTGTGTGTATCTGCAATTGTGATGCCTACTGTACCTTGTAGACATGATATCTCAAGAAAGAAAGCCTGGACAGATGTTATATGTAGTGTGTAGGTGTATCTCTTTGAGGACTAAACCCTGTTGCTTTTAGTGGAGGTCAAAGCTGATTTGAAATGAACATGGGTCAAATGGGAAAACGGTGTAAATGTGATATCTTTAGAGGGAAAGCGTGGACAGATCTCGTATTTTATATATAAATGTACAATGCTCAGCACAAAAAGCCTCTCGTTTTTGCAGGAGGTCAAAGGTCATTTGGGGTCAATAGGAGTCAAATTGTAAAAATTATATCTCCAGAAAGGAAGCTTGAACAGTTGGGATCTTTATTGTTTCTGCCATGTGAATTGTGTCCCAATTTTGAGGCTGTGTCTTCATGTTCATCTCAGTGAAATATTTCGAGCAGCGATGTTTTTCTGTTATTTATGCAAATGTGACATCAATCAAGGTCACTGAAACAAGAACTGGAAAGCCAGCTAGGTGGTGACGTCCAAAGGTTGGAGTAAAAGCTCTTGGGTTGCATATGTTTAATAATGTTGTTACACAGCTTGTATGCATAACAACTTCCAATGCATACTGCTGGTGATGAAAAAGGGTGAATTACTCAACATTATTGAATTTGTTTGGGCTAATACGTCTTCATGTATTTTTTCGGGTATGGCGTTGGACTGATTTTGCTGATTTTCATAAGGTGGTATCAACTTGTGATATACTTTAAAGCAGGGTTGGATTTAGATGGTGGGGGACTCCCCTCTTGGAATTTGAAATTTGGAACAATTGACAAATTCCAAACAAGCAAATTTTTTACAATGGTTGCATGCCAGTGATGACATGGTTGCATCCCTCCTTGGAGGGGGCAAGGTTCAAGTGACACCCATCCTCACTTTCATGATAACTAAATATGTGGGAAAACAAAGCAGAGCACCACCATTGGTTGTTGTGGAGCACACCAGAAAAGTTTTTGGATAATAATACCCCTTACATTAAGTTGACAATGATTTGCGATACATGCAGGGAGTCAAACAAACTTAAAGCTGTGTGAGAAATGTAGATGTATGTTTGTATCTCAGTTTCGTACAATTCCGGGAGGGGGGGAACCTGTTTGGGGGGCCCTCTCTAGAGTTTGGTTATGTTTTTGGTTAATCCAGCCCTGAGTTTGTCTCCAATGTGCAGTAAAAGTGACATTGCACACATCATACTGCAATTAATTTTGAAATGCCAGTTAAGCTGTGTCCTGATTCATAGAATGTGACCAATACTCCTATTATCTTCTGCAGCTACCGATGATTAATCACAGCCAGGATTAACTTTCTCAAAAACACGAAGAGGAAGGAAGAGGAAGGCAGTAAAGAGATTATGAGAACCTAACTTCATTCAGACTGGCCGCATTTGTTTGTTTGGTTCTGGTTAGTGAAGAGGATGGTGACCTCTTCCTTGAGTGCAGCCTGTTTGGAGCCAATGGAGAGCAAAAGCATCATCATTGTCATCATCATCATAATCATCATCTGTCTCTTCTTTGTCATTAAAATCAATGTGAAGTATCCTGTCCAAGGAATTCAAGTCCATGTAATCTTTGTGATTCAGAATTGACTAAACTGAGATCAGGTCAGCAATGCTCAATTGAAGTTCAGCTGCATGTTATTGTCGCCATATGTACTACAGTGCCAAGTATGTATGTCTAACTTGTTTTTAGCAGATGCAGGTTCAGGGGACGTGCAGGGGTCATGAAGGGGTCACCCTTGGGTCATGTCACAGGCAGTTTCAAAGCCCTAAACAACAGTGGCATTACATACCAGAGCAAAGAATAAAGCAATATATACATCTTTTGTCTTTCTATACAAAATGTATGTAGGCTTTTCATTATTGTAAGATATGCAGATATCCATTTGCTATTTGGTAATAGCAGCTTAAACCAAAACCTGTTTGGTAAAGATATTTCACTCAAGTTTTATACTTTTCGTTGGTGATGTATTTCCTGATGTATTCATTCAGCCACTTTGTGTGTACCTTGAACTTGTTTGTGAATCTCTAAGAACCACACTAGAGTCAATGTTCTCAAGAAAAAAAACAAAAAAAACCTCTGGTTTAACCACAATCTACACTGCAGAAGGTTCTGCATGGTTTGTGTAGCATCATTCACACAAATTGATGCAGAGAAAACAGTTAGCCAAGCAGTCAGCAATATTTAGCTGAGCACCATTTTCCCATGTCAATCCAAAGATCTGTTTTAATTTTGCTTTAGCAGTTGACAGATCAGATACTATGTAGTCATGCTCATGCTTAGTTTAACTATTTGGATAGGCCAGATTTTTTTTTTACGTAGGTGACAACTTTTTAAGACACTTATAACTCATACAGCATGTGTAATATTAGTTGCATTTTGTAAAAACAATTTTGTAGAGAATTCAGAGAAATTGTTGTGTGTGAATTGACCCCAAATGTTGCTTGCTACACTGCAAAGTTTTTCGAGGTAGTCACTGATTTGAAATAGGACAAATGAAGTAGTGACCTGCATTTCAAGCTGCACCCTCAACATATTTCCCAAAGACACTAATTGTTCGTACAAGGGATGCTCAACCGTGAAGAAATCAGTTTGATGTATCGTTAGTTTCCCAGGTCAGCTTTATGTGGCCACAGGTAGCAGACAATGCCTGTATCCCATTCCTCGGTGAGCCAAAATAGAAATAAAGGCTGGACTCTTGTGATGTGTAAATACTTTGTCAGCCCAAAAAATGCTAGGGAGACACAAACATGTTCAGGGATGGCACCCCTGTCCTCCTTCCTGGTGTGGATCATGTTCAGTAATCAGGAAACATGCCTACTTCTAGCATGCTATACTTGACGACAGAACACAAGCAGTAGTTAAATTGCTGTTTATAATTATGTTTACGTCAATGTGGATCAATTAATACCAATGTCTTTCAGTCTGAACATCATCAGTATTATAAGTTACAAAGAATTAACTCATCTTCATCAACTCTGCAGCTTCACTGGAATTCACTCTCTAATCAGCAACAATGAAAGTATTAAGAAAAATGAAAAAATTATTATTATATATGTAATGTCTTGTATTCTTGCCTCTGTTTTTAGAATCTTGAATAAATGGTGTGAACATTCTCTAACCCTCAAAGAATTAGTCTGAAAACATTTTCTTTTTAAGTCTTTTCGCACTAGGCCATTCAGTTCAGCGTTCCAGTTTGAGGTACCATACCACCCGGATGTCTGATGGTGGATAACGTACAGAAGAAGCAATCAGAAGGAATGTGTTTTTGGTCATTTGAGAGGCACTGACAGGAGCCTCAAGAATTCCATTTGTTTTTCCTTGACACTGAGACACCAGAATTATCAATGTGATGAATGTGGTCAAATATTTTCCTAATCTTTGGGATACTTCAGTATCTCAAATGTGAAAGCTAAACAGAGACTGATCCATCAAACCTGTTATTTGGGAATTACCAAGGGTAGGGTCAAGCTAAGCTCAAGATGTTTTAAATACACATAAGCGACCATCATGTTACTCCACTACCAATGTGCAGATTAGCAATGTGCCTCGATCAAATTCGTTTTATGTTTATCTGGATCATTTTGACCACTTCATCCGGATATGCAAGAAATAAAAAAAAAAAAAACAAA
The DNA here is from genome assembly GCA_021234535.1 of Stichopus chloronotus. Classification (NCBI taxonomy): domain Eukaryota; kingdom Metazoa; phylum Echinodermata; class Holothuroidea; order Aspidochirotida; family Stichopodidae; genus Stichopus; species Stichopus chloronotus. The sequence continues at coordinate 17,694,346 of CM037843.1, forward strand.
CTGGCGGTGTGTATAATGTTGTGTTTGCCATTTTTCAAAGTGTTGGTCTCTAACCAGTTGTGTCATTTGAACCCAAATGAAATATACTAAAGAAATATTACTTGGAGAGCAGTATTTGTTGCTGGCTCAAAGTGTCTGATCTTTGTGCAGTGGTGTTTGTTGTAGGGGTGCTACCATGCTAATCAATTTACGGTCTACTACATAATAATTGCAGGTTTCAAAGCTTGACTATCAAAAGAGTTTCTATGACAACAGTCAGGTTGACTGATTGCTCAAAATGAAAATTGGATAAAATTTTATGAAGTGCAAAATGCCATGGAGAAAATAAGTTAAAGTGTGGTCCCAAGATATCTTTGGATGTTGGAAAGCAAATGAAAATATTTTCTCATGCACAACATTTGGCACGTCCTCTTCGAATGACATTTCGCACGTGCTCTCATTTTCCGAAGGCAACTGATGTGTTTGTTTACTCAATATGATTGTGGTACATCCAGTGTTTTTGCACCTCAGTAGATATAATGTAACATTTTTGGTTCATCCTGAATAACAAGCATGTGCAAGCAGTGTAAACATCTTGCATCATTATAATGTTTTGGTGCTAATCATGACTTTATCACATCTGAGCACAAGTATTCAGAGGCAGTCACAACAATGTTGACTCTGTTCCATCAGTTTGATGACAAGCCGAATGGATTGGTTGTCAGATCGGATTGGTTGCCCAACAGTATAATCTCCCTCCCTGGGGAATCCAAGCATGTGCACACATGTCTCTGTACTAACACCTAGGCATGTTAAATGTATATGTAAATTATGGGTCGCTCAAAGATGATATTGTGTATTATATATATCCTTTTCTGGATCATATCACACATGGAATCCACATGCTCATGCACACTTAAGCTTGATAGGGGGTGAAAATGTAATAGCATAGACCCCTTGCATGTGACTTCACAGTTACAGTGACAGATAAAGCACGGAGATCCCCAGAATCCTGCCCCTTTGTAAATCCCTGGGGTTTTGTAATGAACCTCTAGCTACACGCATGCCACTCCAAAGCCATGTGGTGTCTCTGTAATTTGATCTGCAAACGCTTATGCATAGCAATATGTGCTGCTTGTATGTTTGCCTCAAGGAGGGTGCCCTTGTTTGTTATGTGACGTCAATGCAAGGGGTCTATTCACTTTACAAGAAGTTAGTATTTCTCAACCAAAACAGATAGAGGTGAACGTTTAAGCTGCAGTCTAGATGATGAGAAGCACCACAATACTGACTTACAGCTGATGGTATCTTTTGCTCTGCAGGAGGGGTCAATACATCTTCATCTTGAAGGTCAGAACCTCTTGCATCAATTTTCTAACTCATCGAGTAAACTCCACACTTTTTGAGGTGAGCGATGGTTGGAAAGTTCAATTCTGAAATTTAACCTCAAATTGGTTCTAAAAGGGTACCTTCAGAAATTTGCATTGTTTAATATCAAACTACTTTACGTTTTAGCCATAAAACCAGCAAAACCACTATTTCACTGCCATGGTATAACTTTTGGAGAACAAAGGTGACAACACTTTCTATTGTTTGCCCCATTTGGTAGAGGAATATATTCCGGAAAAAAAATGGATCTATTCCTTACCTCACCATCCACCAGTTGGGCAGGGTTAATGCACTTTCACTAAAATAACCCGACTTTTCCAAAACTAAATCACAAAAATTCATGGCAGGATGGCAGCAAATTGGGCTGATTCTGATTTCCCCATCCTCAAAGTGGCATAGTATTCAGCACTAAAAAAAATCAATTAGCTGCATGAAGCTCTTTAAATTGGAATATCAACAATTCATGACTTTCCATTCCACCACAATCTTCAATCACAATTGTTCCAGGTGTGCAAACTGAAAGCATTTCATGACTTCCTCAGGATGTTTCTTCATCACACGAATCCCGAGGAATTTATACTCGCAGAAAATTGCGAGGATTTTTACGTGATCGCAAAACATCACACAAGGTATCTACACTATGCACAGGGAAATAACTGTGCAAGTTAAGGTGCCCAAAAATGATGTGAACACACTTTTTTAATACACAAACTATCTTCCAAACCAATCCTCAAATGGGAGTCATCTATGAAATGTGCAGTGAACTTCATCTGACAGGAGTCAACAGTGTATGACAGACACAATTAACACTGTGTATCTACAGGATTTGTACAAGTACTGTAAGATTGGAATGCTTTTACAACTTCCTCGAGAGCATACTGACCAACAGAGGTATGAAAAGTTTTCACAGGTTGGGGAGGGGGGGGGTGGGTGAAGAGGTAGCTACAAAAATCATTAGTTCAAGTGTCTATGGATTATTTGAGTGGTTATTAAAGCTTAGTGATTATTAAAGGTGGGGTGTATCTGATATGTCTGGGGCCTTCCATATGGACCAAAAGGAATTTGAAAAGCAAATCCGTAGGCACCTAGAAAGCAGGTGGAAAATTTTTGCAAGAGTCCAAATGGGCCGGATCAAATGTGCAAAACAAATTCTCAAAGAAAAAAAGAGAAACATATGGAAACGGGTTTGTAATATGATTAATGTGGGGCGCCTAGCAGACTTTTGTCCATGGGGCACCCGTCAGTCAGCAACTGATGCTGCATGCAACAAGTGAATCACATCAACAAGAAGACAAGATACAACTCTACGCATTTGACTTCTCTTTACTGTTTCACCTGCATGTTGTTTTTCATTTCTGAGTTAAGCTAGGATCATCCGATATGGTTACAACCACCATCTGAGCATCATACAGCCAAACATTTTGATGTACAAATCAAGCTTTGCTCTGCTGGTCCACCTTAGCAATTTTTCCTCCCTCAGAAGGAAATTAAAGCAACATGCTGACAAAGAGAAAACATTGTACGATGGAAAAGCATCCCAACGTAACCAATAACAACATGAAGTCAAATGAGCTAGATCATCCAAGCTTTGAGACAATTATTCCACACATTTCAGAAACTGGTGTAACAACCAAGTGCAGTCCAACACACTGACAGTATACTGACCACATTGCAGGACTGATACTGATCCCAGAATGAGCTTCGCTTTAAAGCAAGGACGACAGTGGTGCTCACCAGCGCAATGCTTGGATATGTAGCCTGATGATCATGTTGCAATAAATCCTGATGACTGACAGACAGCACATCTACACAGCAATGCAGACTCCACCTATGTTTTCCACAAATGGTCATTCAATTTAATGGACAGTATGGATCAGTATTTCTGATTAGAAAAGTTGATGCAACTTTTCATATTTTCAACTAAAGCATGCATTTATAATGCCAGCAAGTTTAATGTAAATTTATGCACATTTCAAATTTCAGCATAAAAAACATAAATATATGTTACTTATTTTGAACTTTTTCAAAGCCTGATACACAAAAGCCATCTCTGAAACAAGTACATGTGGCCTTCCACTCTTATCCCGATTCAACAAAATTGTTTTCTGTTTCATTTTTACCAATTTTCACATCTTGCAAATAAACTGACTGTATAATATGTGCAAGGTGAGTATAGCATCAATGTTGCAAAGTGATGACATTTAAATGAAAGCACAAAAACAAAATTCAATTTAATTGAAAAAATAACTTTTTGGTGGCAACTGGTTCCAGTGTTCTCACACTGAAGTAGGACATCTTTGTCACATACACATGTGAACATAATGAAATTCTCATCCACATTATTTGAAACATGGAGATATTATCCTCACCAATGTAGTACTTATGCAAATCTTTCACACAACGTAAACAGGCCCCAACGTAAACGGCTCACAACGTGATGACGATAACCTCTGAACCCATGAAAGCATATGAGGGAAAACATTCTCACACAGACTGAGCACAAGCAAATCCTCACACACATGAATATGCAACAGTTCCGGCACGCATGACTATGAACACTTCTCACATATGTAGATGACGTAAGTCATTCTCACAAATATGACATGAAGACATCAATCGCACGTTGATATGAACATCTGTGTCTTACATATGTAAACATCAAAACATTATTCGTAGTAATGAAAACATCACAAAGCAATTCTCACAAATATGGACTTGAACAAAATCAATCTTGCAAGTCATGACGGCAAATCATTCTGACATAGATGGGAATGAGAAAGAAATGTTGCATGACTTCCAAGGTTTCATGTTACCTCCATAAATAATTGGTAAATGTTATTCCTTTTGTACTTTAATTTTAACAGAAATAATACATCTCCATAGCAGCACTGTATGGAGTACTAAACTTTAAATTTTAAATGGTTTATGATGTTTTTTTTGTTTCCAATTTGTTATATCTACATGAGTTATGCCAGGTCTGGACAATAAAACAGTAAGGTCATATTTAAACATTTGGAAGATTAGTGCAAAGTTCCCTTTCAGATTTTGTGACAGGTGATCTTTTCCCCTACTTTCTCATCCCTGAAACACTGACAAAGAAAAAAGGTAGATGACCAGGGGATTGCCAGTGCAACTCATATTCCAGTTTGAACAAAATTGATTGGACCATCACTTAAGTCCTATCACAAATGGAGGGTACTTAATAACAACAATACATGGCATTTAATTCAACATATTAAAGGTTAAGGTGCTATATATTAAAGGTTATGGAGCTATCCTTAGTATTCAAATCTATCAATGGGGATGTTCCACAAAGCTTAAAAAATTTCCTGCTGTTAAGCCCCTGAATCAAAGTACAGATTACAATCCAGTGACCAGGAGTCAGTTTCCGTTACTTGGCCTGGTCCTTATAACTTGCAGAATTCCTTTCCAGAGAGCATCAAATGTAGTTCAAGAACTGCAATATTTAAGGACACGTTAAAAACCCACCTGTTTTGATGAATTTTTGGTACTCAATGGATTTTTTTTTTAATTGTAAAGCAGAATTTCTTTTATTGGTAAGCACCACAGTAAACCTGTTGTGTAGCGTGCTTTATATCACGTGTAATGTACATTACATTTTCCAAAAAAAGCAACACCCACTTGGTCCATAGCAATATTGTAATTGGAAAAAAAGAAGCATGTTTTACCATAAATGATAATCAAGACAGCCTTGTGAAGAAATTTATGATTACACCATGGTGACGTTAAAGGCGCACAATTGTGCGCTTTTGTGTCCGTGCAACTTCTACTTCATAGGCTGGGTGGGTGTGTTACATTTTTTTTCTTTTTAGTTTAATCGATCCATACCTATACACAAAGACTCTGAGCAGATTGGGAGCTCTTGACTTCATGTTGTTATGAATTTTACAAGAATATTTTGGCCATTTTCTGGACTAAGCTCCTTACTGATGATGAGATAAATTGATCTTTTTCTTGATAAAACATTAATTGGTGGTAAACTCTTCACTATACTTACACAACTCAAATCAACTCTCAAAGCTGAAAGTTGTATTTTTTCATATGACAGCAATGGCAATTATGAAACCTTGCCAACATGAAGAATTTTACAGCATCCCTGAAATAGCACATTTAACTTTAAACAATACATTCTCACTTAAAACCCCAGACCTACCAATTCACAGCAGCATGTTCTCCTACAAAATCATTCCTTTTCCACATATTTACTCAGAACTGTGCTACTGACATTTTAGGAAACATACATTATGGCCACACTAGTTTGAGCTTCAAATCAAAATTGTAACAACCAAAAGACTTCATGAAATCCTTGGTGGTACGAGTCGTGCCTGGTCAAATTTCAAAGCTTCAGTTTATATTCAATACAACCACATCACTGAACTATAAGTATCTGCAAAATTCATACTATTTTACACACTTTCAATATTCAAATGGTTAAATCCAGCTGCCACAGAAAGTCTGGCTGATCTGTTAACCTTTCTAACAAACGCTACCATACTCCAATCACCACAACCACATGTTAATAGAGCCATAAAACACACTCACAAAGGAACTTGCCATCTTCGGGAGAAAACTGACAAACAGAAGACACAATGTCATACACACATTTTGCTTCATTTTTTCATTTTTAAACAGCCCAGGATATTATGTGGTAATTTTGCGTACTTCTACAAGGGTCTAGGTGACAAAAGTTGGTATCTCACATCAGTTCACATTTATGATAAAGTTTAGTTCTCACCCAGACTAAACAATGCAACTTGATTGTTTTTCAAAGAAGTATCTGTCTCTGTTCAGTGATACACACAAATATCAACAGTCTGGAGAAGTTCTTGTCCAGAGCAAACATTTTCCAACCTTTTGTTCTTAATATCAGAAACGTTATTAAACCTCCTCTAAAAATGTGCTTCTTGCTCTGTGTACCCTTTCAAATGGTTGATAATTACTCGAATCAAGTCTCTTGTTTTACACTTGTTTCATATTTTTACCAAAAAAAAAATAAACAAACAAAAACCAGAAACCAGAATGAAAAAACGTATTGCGGTTTTGATTAAGTCATTACACAACATTTCAAACTGAATGTTTACCAGAAATGACTCTTTTTGACTATTACTTTCTGCTTCACAATTGCATTGGTAAAGACAAGTCATCCCTGGCACATGGTTGGTATACTGATACTGACCACCATAATGAACCACTGCTGGATATCAGTAATACTTTAAGAACTAATTCAGCACTTTAACTCAAAGACAGCTTAGGGGAGGGTGGTATTTCTGAAGAAAGTCCTTAACTTTCCGCATATTTTAATGCATCAGTGACATCATCATTTGGCTCGCTTGAACTGAGGAACTAGTCTCGAAAAACTTACTTGCTTCAAATTTGATCAGCAAACCTCTTTCCATCAAGTCCGGCTGAACACACATACTAGAGTTTCCAAAGGTTGTATGAAGGGAAACCCCTTGGAAACGACAGCTGTTAAGTTTTTTGGCGACTGTTGCATCCTCTTGGTCTACAAAACACACGATGATGTTGACACACATTGCAGCAGAGCATTGAGGAATCTTACCACTCTAGCAGAGAAACCATGCTCTTTTGATACTCTGCAAATAATGTTACAACCATCATTGCAACATCCATGGCAAATGCTAATAAGTGTATTAAAAACAAGCCTACTCTTGGTAAAGCTTTCTACAATGCTTTATAGTCTCAACATAGCTGTTGCAGTGCTTAATCTGAGCAAACAAGAAATCAATGTGGGAGCAAATTTGGACCTTACTCTGTGCAAGACCGTTGATGACCAACAGACCGACCAATCTTTTCAGTTTTTGCTTTTCTTTCTCACGATATCCAAAATTAATTCCACCAGGTGAACAACAAATGACAGGCTGTGGCTTTCTTGCTTTGTGATTCTCTTGTCTCAAGCACACCAAAATGCAAAGATTCAAAAAATACAACTCCAAGGATAGGCGAGCAAGCGCTTCCTCTGTGCGATGTTGCTGGGACGCAGCCTCGCGTAGATCACCAGATTCCGACACTGCCATGAGAGAGTCACACAGCTTGTATCCTGCAGTTAAATGCAAGCTGGGCAAACATCTCTCACACAGTCACGGTCACTCCGCATCGCTGCTTTCATCACCACTATCATCCACCCTGACGTCCTTGTAGAGGAGAATGTCCTTCAGAGGTGGCGGTATGGGTAACGAGTCGACCCAGTCGTCCGTCACCAGTTTCTTCGTGCCCACTTGGTTTCTGATGTATATTCTGCATAGGTTTTGAAGGGATGGCGGATTATCTACGTGAATCAGTGAGCAAGCGAGGAAACAGAAAGAGAAAAAATTTAGCATCTTTGAATGATGGGTAAATCTCCAAATGAAAATCTCAACGAAAGAACAAATCCCCAACCTTACGAGACAACAAAATTGCATCTTTGGTTCTGAGTTGACTATGTTAAATATATTTTCATATCTAGAAAAGCTGTGATCAGTTCCCTGTCTCAGACAGTAAATGATAATCACAGACCCCTCTCATTAAATTTGAAAAATAAATTTAGGTCATGTTTTCATCAGCCTTGAATGTACGCTAGAACTAAATATTCGTGATGAACTATAACAACACTACTAAGATTCCAAAAAGCAGTTTGATACTAACAGAAGCAACTGTAAGCTATTAATGCTCAACTAAGAGTCCATAATGTAGCATTTAATGTGAGGCACTCCAAATATCACCACTACTGACCAAACCAGTGATTCCAAGAATTTTAGTACTGATAATTATGAATGGTACTATAACTCAGATGCAAAGTTTAAAGTATATGGTTCACAGGCCTTTCACACTGCAGCCTCTACTGACTTAAGATGAAATTTTACCTCCCATTAAACTAATATATGGATCATCTACTCCTCAACAAAATAACTCATTTCATAAGCTAAAATATCTTGACACACCATGTTGAACAAGCTTCTATTAACGTTGACATATATCCCATGAGGAACGACAGGAATCAAGTTACTCACCAGGGGCTACTTACACATTTAACGAAAGTTTGACACTCAGACACAGTACTGCATTTCTTGAGACTCTCATGTTTAGCAACACCATTACAGATGGGCAGACACAAATACTGTACTTGATTGAATAGATCCCTGTTGTGTTCCAATAATAAATTGACTAGAGTGCACACAAGTTTTCCCAATTCAGAAACATTTTAATTGTGCTCTCTATGCTCCAACAGGGACTAAATTCCTTATTGTACATCCACATTGCACAAGGCAAAAATGGCATGTACATGATATTCCATCCATCAGATAATTGTACGTACCACCAACAAGCACCACTTACAAGCCAAACACAGTACAGATCATCCCGTGATCATACACCAATTCATCCGATGAAGCGGCACCTAGTAAGGATTCCGCCCGCACGTTTCCTTCACAATGAATTGGATACGATGTTTGCAAGTGTAATCTAGCAGATTTGCTATTTAAGTGGCTATTACTTCAACATAAATTCACTGAATACTAAACCAACTTCATGTCATCTTTAAAGAGAATATGACATTAACCTGTGGAGATACTGAACTAAACCTTACGCTCTAACCCTCTTATTGAAAATGCAGGATTTGCAACATAGAGGACATTAGAGATTGTCTAACAACCGCCTGTAGTGCATCAACCATTTGTTTTCTTCTTGAGATATGTTTCAGATGGTCACATACACACACACAAATACACACAGACATTCATACATCAAACTCAATAGAAATGTTCCAATGAATGGAGACAGATTGGAGCTCAAAACTGGAACCTGAGTTACACCAAGAACAATTTCAAGTCATGTTCACTCTCGTCTGTTAAATTACAGTTAACCTGATTAAATTTTTCAATCCAGTTCAAATAAAAACATCAGACTTCTTACCCACAATTTTATCAGCCCTTCAGAATAAAATTAAGTGCCAACAAAACTAAAAATGATGGATCAATTTAGCTAGGAAATTTTCATCAAAATGAAACATATCTATAACTAACTGGCAACAAAATCAGTCAAATTCAGGATCATAATAAGGGCAAGATGCCGACGAGCTAAATATTTGAAGTGACCGAAACTAAGCTATAACCAACCAGAGGCAACACGACATACCCGTCTGCTAATGTTCTGCCCCTTTGATTCTTGAAATAACAAACAAGCTTGACTAAACATTAGTTTTCACTTTTGACGCTGTAAACAGACTCTTACCGGTTATCCCCTGTATACTCTCCAATACGCCACGAGCTTCTAAAGCAGCAGCTGCGTGCCTGCAGAGTTTGATGGAGGGCATGTAATGGTGTAGCAGCTTGAAGTATTTCACTAAGTCTGTGAGGTCACTCATGTTTTCCATTTCACATTTATCCAAACTGACAAATTTGCATGTCAGGCTCTCTTTCATGCCCTTGTCCAGTAGGAATTTTGTGGCATGCTTGAACTCGTTCCAGTCGCCGAGGTAGTCTCCCCATATGCTGAGGTGTCCACAGTTAATGTCAGCACCGTATCTCAAGAGCAAGTCCAGGCTTGGAATGTGTGGGAATGATATGTGGAGAGGACACTGCACCAAACAGCAGTCCAAGCTCTCCGGAAGCCCTAACGATAACAGATATTCAGCGACTTTGATTTCCTTTTCCTCCAGGGCACAATAAAGTGGTGGCTCAGGCCGGTACGCTGGCTCTGACTGCTGCCTCTGTCCTGTCTCCGGGTCAAATTTCACTCCTGTTTCCTTGTCGTGGCCGTTTGCGATCAGAAATTTCACCGCCTCCAGCTGGCCATTTTGAGCTGCATGGTGAAGTGGGGTGTACTTTCTTACACAAGGTTTGGTGAGGGGATCCAGTATTTCCATACACCTAAACAAAAAGATGTGTTTGTTATAAAGAAATTACTTTCAAGTACAAAATCAAAATAAAGCAGACACAATCTGCTAAGTTGTAAAGGAACATTAATTTCTGCTAAAGTGAACAATGGATGACTGCAGAGTACACGATTATCGAAATATGCGCTTGAATGTTACGATTTGACTGAATCTTGAGTGGACAAATGGATACACTTGGTGTGTTTTCAATTGGAAAAAGGCCCAAACGTGTCAGAACAACTGGATGGCCAGTTGGGTTGTGTGCATCTGAGGACTAATGTCGTTGAAGCATAAGTGCACATCCAAATATTGCTGTTAGGTATTTAATGAAAGGTCCAGAGTGATGGTGGCCAGAAACCCATCAGGGCCAAAGACTTAAACAGGGAACAGGGCCTTTATCGGTCCCTGGATGCAATGACTTCTGGTGTCTCACCTTATGTTTCCTCGCCAAGCTGCAACATGCAATGGTGTGGCATACCCTCCTACTTTGAGATCTGTCCTAGCTCCATGGCTGAGAAGTACTTTGATACATTCTGGATAGTTTTCCTGCGATGCAATGTAGAGAGCAGTCGCTTCATCTGTAGCTCTGGAGTTAGCATCAGCACCTGCAGGAAATGCAAATGGACAACTGCCTCTGAGTAAAAGTAAAAAATCATTAAACAAAAATCATTTGAAAATTTTAATCAAGAAAAGCCCCAAGAAGTTTTGTAAATATTCAAAACAAAACTTGCATACAGCAGTTCAGTCTAAGGAATGGAAATCCTACCTCCATGACTAAGACGAGTTCAAAGTGCTAGGCAAAGGTGGCCTTTCAAAATTTTTCCGCAATGAAAAGGAAGTAAGGTTACGATGTGTTACCTGCTTCTAAAAGTATTTTCAGACACTCAACGTGGCCATACTGGGCAGCAGTAAACACTGGTTGTATATCGTAGTCATCTTTGGCATCCACTGAAGCACCCTCTTGCAGCAGCCTCTTAATCACCGACGTATTGCCGCGGAAGGCGGCCTCGTGGAGGGCAGTCCATCCATTCCACATCTGGGCGTTAACATCTGCACCATACTGTATCAACAACTCCAAACATAGTGGATTGACAACCTTCTTACTGATCACTGACATGGGAGAAATAAAAGAAGATCACAGAAACTTAAACTGGATTATTCATGTAGGAATTTCTTGAAATTGAAATTACAATGGAAAACTTTCCAATAAATTTTGGCCTCTCAAAATAGCTCTGTGGCATCTGTGAGGCATTTGTGTGGCATTGAGACTCACTAATGAAATTGCTACTGACAGATAACTTAGAAGCTGGAGGCTAAGAGCCTTCACAGGTTTCGTACATAACCATGACAAAACATCTAACTCACAGATTCAGATAAGTTGGCAACAAACTGGTTGCATTCCAGAATGGCCTCAAATGAATGACTTGAGTCACAAAATTTATGGTGAGACCAGAGACTCTAACTTTCAAGTTGAGGCTTCCAGCAAATGATAGTGAGGTGCATATCTAGTGGAGCAAATTCTCACTGAAATAAACTCTCACTTGCTAACAGCTCGATTTTTAAATAAAAACTTGATCAACAAGGTTTAATACTAGCTCCTCCACTAAAACTTACACTTCATGAGTGGGGTTTGGTCCATGTTATTAGGGGTATTGACATTTGCTCCATTCTCTAATAGTACTTTCATTGATTCATCACAGTTGGACATTCCAGTTAGGAATAACGGCGTTTCCCCTTCCAGAGTCTGTAGGTTGATATCTGAAAAGACATTTAAATGACTCAGTGTCAAGGAACAATATAGTGTGAACAAATTCAATAGTTGAATTTTTTGCTAATATTTATTTGAATTGGTGGTGTAAATAATTTGAAAATTTGACTCATTCAAATATGTGCCATAAGCAAAGTTGAGGGTTTGAATTTAAACAACTTGACAGAGAATTCAACTTTTCAGGTACAGGGACCAGAGAAAATATCAATATTAAAGCAACTACTGTGATACTCGCATGAAATGGATTCGCAACTGCCCTGTCATGTGCTGGAAATTGAGATGCAATCTCGATTATTTCATACCATGAGTGTTATGCTATGAAGAGTCTTAGGGTAATCAATTTGTCAAGGTAAAGAGCTCCACCAGGTGGAAGGGTGGGCAGGATTCTTCGTTGAAAGACAAAACTAAACATTTAAGGATATATAAAACAGGAAAATCAATAACATCAATATCAACAAAGCTTCAATTCTGGTCTTCTAAATAACACCACAGACTGCAAAATTTAGATGCGTAATTGTTTCCCGTAAAGGAGCAGGTTACATCATTAGATTGGCACATGAATTGCATGATATGAAAATAAATCCATGCAGTTCACACTACATATTCTATCACACTAAATTTGAGCCTTCAAAATGGCACCACAAACTGCAACATTTCCGATGCATTTGTTACATGCAAAGCAGTGGTTTTTCAAATTTTTTCGAATGCTGTCCCCTTTCTTCATCTTGAACTCTACATGAACCGTCCCCTGACCTTCCCTCTCCACTCGTCCTTCCATGGCTCCATCCACAGTCAGATGCTCTACAATACTCTTTTTTTTCTCAGTTAACTTTTCCTATTTGCATGAATAACAAAAAAACTGTGGATGGCAAGTACACTGTGAAGATGGTATGGAAAGTCCAAAATGTAGTTCAATCAGTGTGAATGGTGAGTCTGGTGTAATGCTGAAAAAAGGTTACAGCAGTCTGTTTACATTTTAGGAAAGAAGAGGCGCAAGATCGCCCTTTCCGTTAATGGCGACTCTGAAGTGGAGGAGAAGAACTGGAAGAGGAGAGCAGACCCTCCGGGTGTCTTGTACCCTAGATTGCCACAGTACAGTGATGTGTGGTAATCAGCAAGGACCCTAAAATGCCCCCCTGCATTTCCCATACACTTTGTAGTGCCCAAATGAGACTTCTCACAGGGGGTGGTCAGGACCACTACGAGGAACACTGCTGTCAAAGAAAAAGTGAAATTGTTAGTTTGGCACACCATTGCAGATCAGAAACTCAATCCATGTGGTTCACACTAAAATTCTTCGACAATTCTAGCCTTCTACATGACACCACAGACTGCATCATTCCTAATGGGCAAGTTTCTTCTAGGGGAGTAACTGAGATCATTAGCTAAGCACATGAAGGACACAAGATTTAATCCATTTAGTTCACATTTAACCAGATCATAGTCACATTGCATATCCTTTGAGTGAGGCACTGACATACCTCATCATACATTGCAGACCAATTAATGGCCCCAAAATACAAGAAAATGTAAGCCTGAGGCATTGATATGTTCAGAAACTTGGCAATTCTCAAAGCTTTGTCAAACATTCACCAACATCAGCCGCAACTTTAAAGCAATAAGAGATGGCAACAGTGAGCTTGACCCTTTTAAACATTCTCTGCTATTATTTCTTTGCACTGATAATTCTAAGCATGTGATATACTACAAAAAAAATAAGGCATGATACAAGATTATCCCCACCTTCTCTATCTTCCATCAATGCCAACAAAACTTTCATGCATTTGGCGCTGTTGTGCGCAGCTGCTTCATGAAGAGGACTCCATCCACGGTTGTCGCGTACGTCCATAGGTTTCCCCTCCTGGATGAGTCTGTAGAGTAGCTCGCAGTCTCCTTCCCTCGCAGCTGCACCCACCGCAGAACAGGAGTCACGATAAGTGAAAGGATCCATGCGAATCAACTGCAGAGGACGGAGGTATATACGTAGAATGAGAAATTACGATCTGTAGATGGAGGTTCAGTGGTTAAGGTTAGGGATTGGCCACATTGGACACAGTGCAATCCGAGGAAGGGCCAATGTTTATTGGCAGTACAAGAGTGTGTGGACTTACATTTCTTCTCTCATGAATTTGCATGGGGAGAACATTGTCTATGGCACAGACAGTTCATTGTTTTTATTACTTTTTCAGGGTATATCCCTCGCAACCACAAACTTTCCAATGTCATGGTTGAATTGTTCTTTCACCACAACTGCACCTTGAAGCCAGCTTGGAGGCTCTGTGGACTTGGACATATTTTCCAGAAAATATGGCTTTACAAATGTACTGTGTTGTCTCCAAAGTACAAACAGCAATCACAACAACATTTACACCCCAAAAATTACAAATTAGATGTTCTTAGGCCTAAGTTCTGTTAGTTAGTTCTACCACTGTGATTGTGGTTCCATCCCAGATTGGAGGCTCAGATGGTCTTAGAAAAATTTTCCAGTAAACCAGGCCCAATTCACAAACTGTGTTGTTTGCAAAATAGTCTCCCATACATTCAGACCACGACTGCACCTCCTCTGTTTCGAAAGACGTTTCTCCATCTGTGGGGAGTGGTATTCTGTAGGTTGCTCCCAATTGTCAAATGCAAGGGTTACTCTTATTTGTTTGTTAATGTTCCAACAGGAAATGAAGCATCAATGCCAACAGTTTTTATGAAACAAGGATAGCCTACTGAAGGGTATACAAGGGTCACCATTGACAACGTGAGTCCGTTGAATGCACATCAACCTTACCTTCTAAATCACATTTTTGAAAGCTTGGGTTAGGCAGTTTGAAATAGTGAAGCCCGCCACACATTTTGTCTTTTCTACACTACGTCAATGGCGAGCGCATTCAATGTGCACCTTGAAGATAGTTAATTTTGTGTTGGGTTGTTGTAAAGAAGGCGAAATAACTTCATCTTAGGTGGCACAATTTTTTGTTTGGTGAATACATCTTCATTTTAAAAACACTGATTCATAACAAAATGTTCTGACTTTGGAACTGTCACAATCTTAGATTGATAGATTTCCTTAAGTGCACATTCAACAGTCACCCTGTAACGTATGAAATAACCGAATTTGGCTACATCTCAAGATGCAGTTACAATAGGTTGGTCTGCATTTCATGCACTACAGAGCAAAGATCTTCAGCTTGTGTTCCGACTCTTCCTTGGGGTAGAGGCAGCGAAATGTTTACCTCGGCGTGCCTTCATGCACAAAAAAAAATTAGTCTTGGCATACTAGGCCTGCTGCAGTCTAATTACTATACATTTTGGACTGCAAATTAGCTCTAAGTTAAGACCACAGCTACAAAGTTTCTGCTGTAGTATGTTTCCAATTCACAAATTAGGATTATTTCCTGCCAATATGAAAGAATGTGTGTGAAATCGTCATACAGCAGGTCTGTTGTATTATGTCGTATAGATAACACCTGTGTTTTGTTGGCTTTCGAACACTGTTGTGACACCTCGGCATAACTTCGGTGTCTGCATTAGGCTACATGGAATGCACCCTGGACAGTACAGTGATAGTCAAGGCCTAACAAACATTTACTCAAATTCAATTAGCCTAGGCACCAGCAAACCTACGTCTAAGTCAAGAAAAAGTTGACTTACATCTAGGGACTAGGTTAACAAAGACAAAAGTGGTAGACCTTGTAACATTTACTTAAGTTACAGTTAACAATAACACTACAGCATAGTCCTTATCAATAGGCATTACGTAGCCTAATTTTAGTTAGGTCTGCCTAGCCTGGTCGTCTTAATATTCAGCTGGGATGAAACTAATGTCGTATTTCTTACATGTCTTGCTGGTTGAAATAAATGAACTGCCTCTCTATTTCCTACTAGAGACAAAGGACAGACATTGGAATGAAAAGGGTTCATTCTAAGAAGAAATCATGGATATAGTATCTTCTCCGACAGTCAATGTGTCCAGGGCTTACTTTTCTCTCGGCAACAATGTCTGAACTCTGATAATCTAGCAGATCCTAACAAATGACCAAAACACGCACTCGAAAATTCCAGAAGGTGTCCGTACTGTATACCATGGTCATTCATTGAGGGCTGATGGGGTTCTGTCCTGGAAAAGAATGAAACCCCGGGAATACCTCTATGAAGTATGGAACAGAATTAAGTATTTGAAAAACATCTTCCCAAAGTTTAAAAATTGTTGTTTCGTTCAATGTGCAATTTTGAAATCAGAGAAGGTTGCTGCTATTTTTGCCATAGTTGAATGTAAGATGAACCCGTGATAGCGGCCGGGATTTCATGCCTATGTCTTTGTTTTATTAACCTGTAATTTCCATTAAGTGGACATACACTTGTACGTATTTTGTGTTAGATTCCTGAGGGGTATTATGCAATAATCCAACTATAACCTTTATTTGAATCTTTGCAATAACCGTTAAAGCGTTGTAATTTAAAAAAAAACCAAAACCAAAAAGACAAAGTAACACAAACAAAGGTTTTCAATTACAAGTGGTCAGGTTTGGTATTATAATCTTAAAATGGCAGCTGTCAGATCGATTTTGTACAGTGAACATTCAATTGATATCTTGACAAGTATTTGTAGGTGAAATTGGCATGAAGAAAACTTTGCCTTTTCAAAATCTCCAGATGTCGGGAAACTGCACTTCCCGAGTGTACTTGGGCTGCATGTACCCAGGCCTTAAAGTAGGATCTTATGTCTGTAATTTCTCTATTAACGATGAAAACATTTTATAGTAAAATCTCTTAAATTTGGATTGATCTTATCCAGAATTTTTATGCTATTCTCATTTCTAGAAAACAATTCAACAGCTTTTACTTTCTAACGATGACAGTTCTTTTTTTTTCTTCTTTTTTTTTTGAGAAATTTTCAACTACCAGGCAACCTTAGACAAAATTGGTGCAACATTTTGCATTTATTGCAGTCAATTTTTCCCTAGAAATTATAGTCCCAATTAAGTTAGAACAATTTTTGCTCTCTGGTGATTGGTTTTTTTATTACGTTGCTACAACCGTCGACGATTGCATAATAAAGTATAAAGCCAGTTCTTTAAGTTTAACTTTGTAATGATAGTCAGCTGATGAGCAAAAACTGTGATGCAATAAAGCTGTATTTTGATGGATGGGGAAAGCATGAGAGATGAGTGCCACGGTTATGGGAAAGGTTGTAAGGAAGGTGGTGTCCCCACCCCCTTTTGAGAAATATTTTACCTTCTAGGTAACCTTAGACGCAATCTGCTGCATTTGGCGTCTTCTAAAGTCATAAAATGTGCTAGACTGAGATATGAAAAACTCTAATTGGTATTTCCTTCCGACTATCGTCGCAGCTATAGAAGGCTAAAACATGAAAAATTCAAACTGGCATTTCAGAGTTATTGAGAATTTTTTTTCAATTACCAGATAAACTCAACACAATCTGGTGCAATAGTGTGCATCTTTCCATGCCATAAAATGAGCTAGACTGCGATATAAGAAATTTCAAGTCGCGTTTCAGATTTTTCGACTATCAACGCTTCAACCGACGTTAATATGAGAAATTCGAATTAGTATTTCAGATTTATTGAGAATTTCTCAATTACCAGGTAACCTTATATATAGACACAACTGTCTGGTGCAATAGTAGGCATCGCTCTATGTCATAAAATGAGCTAGACTGAGATATGAAAAATTCCAACTGGTATTTCAGATTTTCCGACTATCGTCGCTCTGACAGATTGGGGGGAGGGGGGGGGGGGATGAGACTCCCATACGACCCCTGGTCGACACGGCCCTGATGGTGCGTCATAGGTTTTTAGCCAATCATCGTCGCAGCTATCAGATTGTGTGTATATAATTTCATTTCTTGTCAACTGCTCTTAGTTCAGATTTTCACTTTCTTATGCTTTCCTGCCATTCTAACTCAACTAAACTGGAAAAATTAACTATAGGATAAGTATACGCACTATATGAACAAACTTTCTCTCGGATTCGATCGACTGGCTGTAGGCTCAGTGATGTCGGGCCACGATGGTGTATTGTTGCGAATCTCCAACCGTTAATGGCGCCACGTCCATTCGCAACCAGGAATAAAAGCGCAGCTACGGCAATTCAAGAACCAAAGATTTTTTTTTTTAAATTTAAGCAAGTTAACGGAAGTTAACTGAAAATGTGTATTACCCTACAACATATCCTGCAGTCAGTATACCACGTACTTTGGCCCACCGACAATTCACTTAAAACAAAATTGGTATCGGTTGAGATATTCACTGAGGGATATTACTGATTCTGCAGCTTAACCTTCATTAGCTTCGGTTATATAGAGGAACGGACGTTAGTCCTAATCGTAGCAACATCTACCCTGAGATGAAAAGAGGCCCACTATCAGGATTACTCAGACTCTATGATAGTCTTTGGCCAAATCATTCTCGGAATTTAACAGATCTTTCCTTAGTTAAAATCTAATACTTTTAAAAATAGGGCGTCGTTGAACCTTACAGATGTAAACCGAAGAATCTTGCAGCTCTGTTCGTACTGGACAAAGGTCGTTGTCACTATGAAAATATAATACAGGTCAGCTACTTGAAATATCGTAGAGTCTTTTTTTTTCTTGTTTCTATTTTTTTTTTTCATCAGTGCTTTCCTCTTTTCAGGCATGTATTTCTTCTTCTTTTTTTCTCTCTAAAACTGTAGTCACGAAGGACAAATACAGCCCTTTATCTGAACTGCTCCAACTAGTGTTCTCAGACAAAGCATATGTAAACGAGATCAATACAATTGTTTCTTCCGGTCAACATGTAATTTCCTCACCGGAAGCTGTACTTCCCACATCGTCGCAGCTGGTTACATTCATTGGGAAAGGTGTGGTTTACTGTGAACTCATTGTTTGCTTAAGGATTATCTAATGGAATCTAACATCATCATTCCTAGATAGGTTATCTTTAAAGTCAACATCAGCTTTTTGAGTCGAATTATTGACTCAACGACTGTCAGTTTACATCGGTGTCCTTCAGAGTTTGAGAGGTGGTGGATGTTCCTCTTATGTGGAAAGATTAAAGATCTTACTTTTCTCTTTAGCAAGAAATACTCAATTCTGTAGTTTTGTAGCGGTAAAGATCTGAATGTTCGCCATAGTACCTAGAATTGCTCCCTGAGTCCATTCTTGTATTTTAGAGAGGTTGGTAAATGTTTACTTTCTCCATTGGTACTTTCGCGGTAGCTGTCAAGTTTAAATCTTAGCCACAACAAATGTCAGTTTCATCTTTTGTTTTACTTGGCAAGCCCTGTTATCTTTATTCCAATGTACAGAGCTGACATCATCCCCAGCTGGAAGTGACAATGATGAGTAAATGCATGTCAAAGTCCTCTGCATGCCGGAAGATTAGGTCAACGACCTCTACCTAGGATTCGAAAAGCCTGTTGCGCCTCATACAACCAAGAAGTTGTGATGTCATTCTTGAACCATTCAAAGCACTGTACTTGCTTTGTTCTTCTTCGTTTTTCTTTTCCAAAGCTATTGTTCCTTGCCGCGGAATGTGATCACTGTCTCATGGAGTGACCTGACTATGCAAGTCCACTCAATACAACATGCTATGCAAGAAAACATAAGACTTTTCAAGGTCATGTACATATTTTCATTGAACAAAGCGGGTAATGTGAGTTGTGCAAGGACATCACGAATTATTGTAAAACTGGCTTTCAAATTAAGTGAATGTCTTTCAACATTTCTTATCTCAGCAAAGGAACAAGCTATTCAGATGGAAGTTGGACATATTTCCAAACTTTGGAAGTATATTTTTTGTAATACTAGACTTTAGGATACATTTTAAATGTATATCAAAGAGAAAAATCTGCATGGTAATTATGAAAAACGACGAAAGGCGAAAGGTTAACACCTTTCTAGAACATCAAATTTAACACGGACGTCATTGCATTATTAGTTTATCTTCTCAGCACATATTGGCTACATCTACCACGCTATGGCATGATTTAATATGCAATTATCGGCGTCAGTCAAAAGAGGAAGGAATACATTATTTAGGCTACTTGAAAAAAAGGATCCCACCTTACGCATTTTTTTTTTTTTTTTTGGTGGAACTGTTGAACACCACACATCAAGCTAAACCCCATTCGATACTTCTCACAACGTATAGAAAGTTTCATTTCCTGCAATCTGAGAAGCAAATTTGGCAGTCACCTTCTCTCCACTGTAGGCGCCACTTACAGCAATTGTGGTCCTTTTGAAAACTGTCCCCCCCCCCTCCATCTACTTTTATTCACACATCTACATCAGTATCAGGTACTGAAAGGTGAACAATAAAAGTGTGCTTTAGACTGTGACAGTACTGTGATGAAGGTCTCAAGCAGGTCAATACAGAGGAGGTCAAGGGCGATTATTCGGCGGTCCCGGTTATTGTGACTGTTCATCTTCTACACCATATCGTCCCTTGTTTAATGCCTCTTCTCCCCTCCCCATACTCTTCCCTCCCATTACCTCACCAGCCTTTCTGTCAATTAGCGCAATCCTGAATACCGGTTTTCTGAAAATGGACTCAATGTATCTACACACACATGTAGGTATATGTTTACTTTTCAATGACATGAAATATCCCAATTCAAATATCTGTTTTAATAAACAAAAACAAATCGTAAAATGAACTATCATGAACAAAAAATGTTGTTCTGTATATGCACTTTATTACAATTATATTATTAAAACTGCATGCAAAAGTAAATCAGACCAGAAAGTCAATTCCTTGCCAATATCTCCTTTTTTCCAAACACACACAATTACTTTAGAAAGAAGCACCACGGGAAAAGAATGAGACCATATCAAAATGGAAAAACAGAACACAAAAATGTAAGCCACATATGAAAATTATGACATATCAGAAAGTTCCTGACCCCAAAGTGTGGTTTGAAGTTGGCAAAGACTACCTGAAAAATATTTCCTTGCGTACGGGTAGTTCCCTTGGGAAAGGAGACTCAAACAAAGTACTTTGTTAATCTTGACAGGGATTTGGTGGCAAATAAGTGGCTGATAAATCAAAAAAGCTGTGAAAGGATTGTTTATAGAGGGCTATAAATAGCTTGTTGAAGAAAATGAGACCAAATTCTATTTAGCAACATTTTATTTGCCACTAAACATCTACTTTTTGGCAAAGAGCAAGGGAGGGGGGATGAGCACGTTCCTTTCTATTGAATTTCAGTGATGACGAGACGTGACACTTGACTTCCCCAAAATACCGGCACAATTGTTATCTACAAGTAGGTCCACAAATGTCGGCTTTTGCTATAAATACAAATCGCTAAGATCATTAACTCTGCAATTTTAACATTTGACTAAACATGAAGACATGATTTTATCAGTCTCCCATGGGAATTCAAATAACAGAGATCATCTACTCATCGACTTCTACCAATTTTGACAGTTAGAAGTGCTACTTACATTCAGTTGCTGAGAGATTATCCTGAACATGTTTTCATACTTTCACCTCTGGTGACCTCAAATGACCTTTAACGTCCATGACAAATGATAGAGGTCATCTACCTACAGTGGACTGCCAACACAACATCTTTGAAGTTCAAGCACATTTACCTTCCTTGAGATACTGTATTTACATGATTTTAAAACTATGTCTTCTATTAACCTCTAATGACCTTTGACATCCATTAAAAATTACAGAAATTACCTTTGTATTAAGGGCTACCAACCACAACACTTTGAAGTTTCAGCAACATTCCAATGCTGAAATATGTCTCTTTGACTGGTTTTCATACTTTAAGTTTTGGTGACCTCAAATGACCTTTGACTCACATGAAAAACAATAGGGATCATCTACTCACAAAGTACTTTCAGCACACAAACTTTGAAGTTTAAGCACTTTTCCCTTCTTGAGATATCATATTTACAAGGCTTTCGAACTATGTTCCCTATTGACCTCACATGACCTTTAAGCTTCATACAAAATGCCAGACATCATCTACCCATCAAGTGCTACCAGTGATAGGAGTTTGAAGTTCCAAAAAAATTCCATTGCTGAGAAATCATCCCCTAATAGGTTTTCATATTTCTTGCTCTGGTGACCTCAAATAACCTTTGACCTCCATGAAAAACGATAGGGACAATGGACTACCAAAATATCAACTTTGAAGTTCGAGCACCTTTCCCTTCTTGAGATATCAGGTTTACAAGCCAGGGTGTCACATACACACACACACACGCCATCATCATCGCATAGATTCCTTGCCTGCTTTCAGCAAGGAATCAAAAACAAAACAAGAAGAATGATATAAAAGTAAAAGACGAAGAAAGGAACTGTATCAAGAAGTCATACATCTTTCACTAAACCTCAAACTGTCCCAATACATCTAAAAGAAGTCAGGAACCAACAATCACTTCAACCTCCAGCAGTTCTAAACTTTAAAGAGGGTCCACGGTAGGTTGTTTCCTGAAAAGAACTTGAAAGTTAGCTTAAATTTCTTGATATACTAATAAAGAAACAAACTGAGAAACACACTCTTTCACGATATCTCCGAGCAACTTCAAATTTTAATTCAAATTTTAATCTTAGAGTTCTTCATGCTGCAATCTAAATACCCTTAAAAGGGACAGGTGACATGCATCTAGAAAAATACTGTTTGAGTCATTCAGTTTGAATTGCAGAGTGAAATCCTGAATGACAATCCATTGGGATTGTGTTTACATCTATTACAATTTTAGGATATATTGCATTTCCAATTTTGATGAAAATGCAAAATCTGATAATGTGGAATGTTGCACAGTGTCAGTATCTTTCTTTTTAGGGATATATATGTGGTCTCTTAATCACTGGGTTTCACAATGGTGAGTGATAGCAATAGTATCAAAGGAATACAATACATGTTTAAAAAACCCTTCGAGCACATCAAACTCTCAATTGTGCGTGAAATAAACAGTGAGTCAACAAAGGATGACATTAGGCATATCATGGGACTATGATAGTACCTCCCTTGACATCACAAATTTGAATCTTTGACTTATGTTTATTCATGATGTAATTGTGAAAAAGAAATGAGTATAAAAATTGGTCATTGTTTGATGTATTTTGAGGAATATTGTAGCTATTTTCAGCATTCACAATAATTAATTTGAACAATACTCCAAAATATGTTTTTCATGTCACTTAACTATTGAAGTTTACTCACAATGAGACAACCCTCCTCCACCTCTGTTTTGCAAACATATTTCAGTAAATGCACATCATAAAGACAAGCAACTAAGTTTCTCTACTACAACTTCACTAGTATTGGCTCATGTCCACTTTCTCTCCAAAATTTCATCAGATCATCCGGAGATACCCCTATTGTGGCCGAATTGACCATAGGATGACCGTATATTCTTTCATGTCCTCCATCAATAAAATTGGAGTCAACTAACAGCTTGACTTTGTTCTCTTTATCATTGAAAACTGCGAATGGCGTGACACAACCTTGACTGACACCGAGAAATTCCTTCAACAGTGACTCATCTGCGAATCGAAATCCTCCTGGGGCGCTGACCTGCTTCGCCAAATCATTCAAATTGACGGTCACTTCATGTCTTGCTGTTAACAGCCATAACCCTTTCTTCTTCTTGTCTTTCAAAAATAGATTCTTGCTCACTGCACCTTTCAGATCTTTTATATATGGCATCATTGCTTCCACAGTGAATACCTGAAATAAAAGATAGGCATCAATTCTATTAAAAATGACCATGCTTTCTAAACTTGTGGGAAGTTTTGCATCGGATTCAAGCTTTTTGATCTCCCATGCGATTTTGCTGTAACTGACAAAAATTCTCAAATGTAAGCTTGTTACTCAGTCATAGCAAATGGTTTTGCTATGGATCAATATGCAAAATGTGGAAAATGTATGATGCATATAAGTTGTTATAACTCTTAATGGCAGTCCAACTGTAGCACCAGACGTACTGTACCATTCTGTTGGTAAAGCATGCGGAAAGGATTCATATCAAATGGATCTGTGAGTAAACTACATCCACCTAAATTCATATCCCTCATTTTCATAGACCCTATTGCGTGACAACTGACACATGTTTGAATGAATAGAAGACAACATACAGTAGTACTGCAGTTAACATTATCAGCTGTGGTTTCCTTTCAAAAGATTATTTCTAATCATAATGTTAACTTGCACTGAAATGTTTGAAATTGGGTTCATCATAAGAATCCATACTAGCTGAATGAGCTGGCTTACTTCAACTTGTTTCTCAAATTAATTAATTAGTGTTGCACCTAGCAGTAAAATTAGGAGATCTGCTTGGGTGGGCTACCCTCATACTAATTAGATATGATAGAGACGCTACACTGTCTCTAGCACCCAAACTTGTTTTTGTTTTACATCACTAAGCATGTAGATAGAGTTTCTAGCATGTCAGCACAAACCAATAAAAAAAAAGCCTCCTCAGAGTATATGTACTAATTCCTTTCTTCTACATCAGCATTTCTCAAAGTGGTCCCTCCTTCCACCCAGGTAGACTAACCAACCTCAAAAATGGAATACCTTGAGGTTCTCACACAGAAACCTGAAAATCACACTCGAGATTTTAAAAAAGCTCATACCGTAAGTTATTTTCTAGACTAGGAAGATTTATCTTCTTTTCTTCACACTCTTAATCATGTGGCACTGGATAGTTCATGAAATTAGTCACTTTTCTGACAAACATGCATCTGCAAATTAATAATAGCTTTAAACAGCAAATGGAATGCATTAATCATGGTTTAAAAATGGAAACATGCCACATTGCATCAAAGTGATTTTCAGCGTGAGATCTGGCATTTTACTCATGAGACGATGTCTGAAACCACTGAACTCACATTGAAACAGTGAGGGATGGCAATAAGTCTGCCTAGGGTGGATGCTGCTATACAGAGTACACAGGGAATGTGGGGAATACTGGTACTTATATCATTGGTGTCCTGACAATTACTGCTCATCAGGATAGCAATTTAGGGTACAATAAGGCACACAGGGGTTCGGTAGGACTACTAAGTCCCCTTCTCCCCACAACCATCCTCTATTAAATCAAACATTTTTAATCTCGCAGCATTACACCAAGGTAAGCCCTCACAATGACTGACACAGAATAATCAGTTGCCCCTACTTTACATAGAAAAATCATCAAAATGTTGCAATTCTGTTCTCATTTCTCTTGTACAATGATGTTGTTGAATATCAGAACTGCATGAGCAAGGTGTTATGCTGCAAAAATTGTGCAATTCATCAACAAAAATGGGATCACATAATGCAACAAAGCCATTCAAGATTTAGCATGGGGTGGGGGGTTTGTTGACTGCATTTTCAATTGAACTTGGCTGCAATTGGGCTTTCCATACCAGTTTTTTAGGACGGCCTTCCACATGATTTTGTTGTTTTAAAGTTAACAGAGAAAGGGAGGGTGTGTGTGTGGGGGGGGATTCAAGAAGGTGTGGGGGGGGGGGGTAGTTCAAGCCACTGCTTGTATTGTAGCCTCTAGGCCTACAGTGTATATGGTGTAGGCTAGCAGTAGGATGAATGGTCGTATTTCGTGCAGTTAGGCTAGCCTAAAAAAAGGCGTAGGATTTATGCTGTATGTGCCCACTTCACGAAAAAAGGGACGCACGAAAATATGGGAACGCACTATAGGCTACATCGCACAGTAGGCTACTGTACATCGTGCGTAGTGTAGGTTATGAAGGCTCGTATGTGACTCAACATCAGTTACTTAAAAAAAAAACAGGAAAAAAAACAAGAGAAACATATCTCTTTCAAATAGCCTTTATTGATGATCTTAACTCCATCATGTGCCCAGAGGTCAGGGCATGTTATCTTTCAGAATCATTCTGGAGGAAAACGATGATTAGTATTATAGAGTAAGAGCCTAATACACGGGGACTAGATTAGCGAAATTCGTGTGCCTGTAGTCAAGGCCATCAAACTCACTGTAAATGTCAAATTCGTTTTACCTCTGGATGTTCCACAGTAACTGTATCAATGGATAGCGACTTAAGATAATCTTCCAGTTCTTTTCTGTTTCCACATTTCATATTATCATTTTCAGACGTGTCGAGTTTGTTATTGTCAGCCATCTTCGTAAAAGGTGGTAGCGGAATGTAAAGTCACACATTCGTTGCGTGAGATCCGGTGTTGCCTTTTGTTGTCGGCGTGTTGCAAAATTAAGCATCATGTCCTCAATACAAACTTTGGTAAGAAAGTATCTATTTTGATAACACGAACATGAAGTATTAAGTAAGAAATAAAGTTTCAATGATCCTTCGTTTCTTAAATTTCTACAAACAAAGATTGCTTATGTTTCCAATTGTCTTCTGTTTTACTTCTCAATTTGAAGGTTACTCTGTACAGCTTATAAGGCCTACCTTCCTAGGACTGCATCCATATTTATTCGATGTACATTCTAAGATCTGTTTAGCCCCCACCCATTATTCCAGAAGATATTCCAACATAACAAATAACAATTAAATCGGCTAATACCTAATTGGAAAGTTTCCATTGTGAGTGACTACCAACAACAAGTTTGTATTCTGAAGTAGATGGCTCATTTCAGAGAACTATATTTTTGAAGAAATATGATAGTGATTTTAAAGTAAGCTACAGACAGCATTAACATTGGGTAGGCCTATCGGTGTTGATATCTTGTTTGATTAAGTTTTATTTTATTCCCCCTCACTGTTCCACACCATACAAGGGATCCCCTGCGACCGTCCATCGGCGCCTACGTTGTGGACATGGCATCTGGTCCTGCCTCCCCCCCCCCCCCCATTTAAAAAGCGATATGCGCAACCTGATGTGTGAGATTATTTTCAAAATATAATTAAATTACTTACCCCCACCCTTTCTCTAAATTCTCTCTCCCGGAACAACATCAACGGGGATACAGTTCATTAATACATTAGGTGCCATATACGATTAAAATAACATTTACGCTGTATCTGTGTTATTTTGCGACGATCGTCCCAAGATCAATGAACTTTCAACTGTTGTCTCATGGTTAGCTGAATTTTGCTTTGAATTTTTATGGTCTAATTTCTTCCATGTATGAGGCAAGATGGTAGTAATTCGTTAAATTACAAAAAGAAGACTTGTGAACAAGTCAATCGGAAAGCAGTTATAGTGAGGTCATTAGCCCAATTCTTGATGACAATAATGCAGAAAACGTCCATACATACCGTCCGGGGAATGTCTTCAAGTTGTTCGTTTGTATCAAAATGATGTATCGGGAATAACATTTATGTATGATACAATGAGCCCAACCACTCCCCACCAAAAAACAACAACAAAGAAACAGATGTGTCAGTGTCATGCAGGGTTAGAAGAAACCAATATATATTTCTATGAATTTAAGTCGTCTCCAGAGTGCATAGACCTTTA
Organism: Stichopus chloronotus; assembly: GCA_021234535.1. Lineage (NCBI taxonomy): Eukaryota > Metazoa > Echinodermata > Holothuroidea > Aspidochirotida > Stichopodidae > Stichopus > Stichopus chloronotus. The sequence goes on from CM037843.1 coordinate 17,721,771, forward strand.
TGATAGTCATGTGACTGCTGGATTGTTATGTGTCTGACTCGTCTATAATACACTGCATCATATAGTCAGTTATATGTTCGTTTGCCCTGAGAGCAGATGAGAAACTGGCAAAGAAAGAAAGAAATGAGAAAAAAAAAAAACCTGAGTGTAAAATTAATCATATCAAGCAAAAACCAGAAAAGAATGTACCAAATGCACCATGCTGATAACTAATTAATGCGTAACAGCTACAGAAACAAAAGATCTTCACTGAAGAGGAGACGTTTTTGAAGCGTAACAAAGACGGATGGACTTGAATAGAAACAAGACAAAACGACTAAGTAAAAAAAAACGAAAGCATGTTACAATCGATATAGGTGAAGAACACCAACTTAATTATCATAAAAAGAAATAAAAATAAATTTCTCACGGAAACAATCATAACTTGGTAAAAAATCCCCAAGACATCACCAAGTAGTATCTGATAGTTTAATAAAGTCATGTTTAATAATTCACTTCACTGTTAAGTAATCCATAATCCTGTGATTAAAATCCTAAACGTCTGATGTCAGTACCTTGTAGAGTAATCAGGTCGACATTGAAGTTTAAATAAGAATTTTTCATTTGTCGTAAAAGGTCGATTCCGAATACCTACTTACATTACGTCATTCTGGATTATAGATTGTATTTTTCAAGAAAGCAAGTTGAATATTTTTTTTGTCCGTCCTTTGTTTTATGTCCTCCGGATGTATGAATAAATGGGATTAAAACTTATTTCGAGAGGGAAGAATTAGCCTGTTTTCTACACCGCCTATACCTGATGCAGGGAAGTAGCATACAAGAAATGTAGAAACAGAATTGTTCAATTTCAGATAGACAGTTTACATATCTTGACGGAGAATTGCTTTATGAGAGATTAAATTATTGGAAGTTTTAGTTACGACGGGTAACGATCAAGTCCATGCAATGTCACTCAGGCTGGTCAAGTCTAACTTTGAGAAAAATCCGTCTATTTTGTTTCTATGGTTTTAGGTTCTATGTAGAGTCCAATTATCTGTCAGCAAATAAGAATGTTTCCTCCACATATGCTTAAACTTCCAAATAACAAAGCTGTCATCAGTGAAAAATGTGATTAACTACCACATGAGGAAATAAGGTCGCTCTAATGCTAGACGCCTTCTCCTCTTACACCCCTTGAAGGAGAAGGGGATATAGCCAACCCCTTTTGCCCCCCCCCCCCCCCGCCCACGAACCACTTCCGCACGCCACACTTGAATGGGTTGCATGTAAAAAAAGAAAAAAAAAAGCCTTTCACATAAAATAATAATGCAGAACATGTCGCTTATATCCAAGTAAGCTAGACAACACTAACAATTATGTTTTGTATGAAATACAGATATCATCTTGTCTTATTTGTTTTCATTCTTCATTGAAAAGTTGCCTCAGTATGCCCTGCAACAATTATCGTGAAAGGAAAATAGAGCTTTACGTCATAGATGGCCTTTATTGTGACGCTATTGATTCTTTTCCATCGACAAAAATCACAATTTTCTAAAGTAGGTGTGCGTATAGTATCTATATTCGGTATGATTAATACAATTTCTTGAAAAGGGTACCGAGTAAGAAAAAGAGAAATAAGCACTCATCATTTTGCCACGTAAGTCTCAATGGATTTAAAATTCAAGGAAAAGAGATACTTCGTCTTTGTATACGTAGGACAATTTGTTTTCATCCAGTCAAGTAAAAAAGTTGTTTCTATTGATAATGCTCTAACTTCCACGGTCACTCATTTAAATATTTCTCTCATTGATCTGACATTAATACAGATTGAGATGAAAAGCTGTGACATCATAGATGACGTCAGCTTGTCAGTCCCTCGAGTGTTCGTGATGTAAAACATTCTTCTCTACGATATCCGGTGAGACACATCCAATTCAGAAACAAGATTCTCGAGTGACGTTTCGTGTGTATCTTGTATCCTGTACGTATACTATTCCATACGTTATTTACGTTTCATTTTACCATATTCCCACGATAGAGTCTCGTTAATTTAAGAGACAAACGAGAAACTCACGAAGAATGAAAAAAAAGAAGAAGAAAAAAAAGATGGAAAACCATAACCAAAAAAATCTATGAAATAATTTCCGTTTCATTTAGCAATGAAGTTTGGATAATCTAAACATGGTTACAAAGGCGAGGTAATTAACAGTCGTTGGTGATTTTTGTATGAAGACCCAAATTGTGTCTGGATCAGTTGGTATTTTTCGAAACTGTCTGTAAAGTGGCACCATTCTACATAATTTAGCATCTCAATTGTCAAAAATGTGTGGAGTGAGGTTGAGTCCCCGGCTTCCCAAACCCCTCCGAGGCATTTTTGACGAGCTTCACTCGAGTCCGTCCGTTCTTCCCATCCTTGAAAACAATCTGTGAAGAACACTATAAAGTGTTTATTAAATTTTAATGTGTTGATCATTTTACTGTTGTTGACCATTTATCTGGTGTTTATTCCAGTCTACCAGAGTTGTAAATGTACTAATGTTGATCGTTCTACTGGTGTGTTTACTGGTGTTGGCAATTCCACTGCAGTTGTTGACCGGCATGTAAGTCGTGTTTACTACTGTACTGGAGTAACCATATCTACCATCTTTCTACTGGTGTGTCTGTGTGTGCCCTTGTTTTCGGGTGGGATCGAGGACCGAAACAATAGATTTAAGGTCCTCTGTAGAAAATTCAATAGATTTCTCCGGTCCTCTCAAGATTAACAATAGACAGTCTATTGTTAAGGTTAGGGTTGAGGAAGAAAAAACAAAAGAAATCACAATAAGGTCCTCGGAATGAATGGAAAACAAAGCTGGGCGTGTGTGGGTGTGTGAGTCTACTGAAAGATTTATCATTTTATTTATGCGATCGTTTCGTTTCCTTAGTGTTTATCTTTTAACCGGCGTGTATAATTCTAACGGTGAGTATAAGACTATCATACAGCTGTGTTGATCATTCTGCTGGTGCCCCAGTATTCATAATCCTCCTGGTGTTGATATAACCCTAAACCGTGTTCAAAAATCTATTGATGTAAAATTCTCTAGTGTATGTTTGTAATTCAATTTATTGAATATGAAATGAAATAGGTGGTGGAGACCCACAAGAAGCTGGATTATAGCTTGCAAGGGCAGGCCACCGTTACAGAAACAAAAACATAAATTACACTACCACAAATAAGAAAGTAGAACAAAATAAATAGAAAAGTAAACCACAGGGTGTTTGTGGTTCTACTGATGTTGAAGTTAAGACAAAGTCACATTATCTCATGCAAACAGTATTGCTGCATTTAGAGGTGTTTTTTCCCACTTGTTACCAAACCTCGCTTGGCTCCAAAGGTAGACTGGACCGTGAGTAGTTGTATGGGCAGGAGGGAGGGATTAGATAACAACTTTTTTACTCGATTTCGCTCGTGTATGTTTCTTCAGTTCCGTCTCGAGTAATGTGTCATTTGTAGGCCAATGTACCCTGCATCTGACGGTACCCCGTCTAGGCGGTGCGTTGATTACAGTACCATACTTTTTCACGTATATACGCTGACTCTGCTGTGATCCAGTGAAAGAGAATTCGGTCTGCCACGGGAGATGCTGTTATCTATGTCTCTATATAGGGCCTCATATTCTATATTCCTAATACGGTGACATGGTATGATGTTATCGGAATCTTTTTTGTTCTTCTTTTTTTTTCTTGCTTGTCAATTTGCTTGGTAATGTATTAATTAGCATTCTGATGTAATGTATACATAGTAAGTAGTTACGCATGGCGGAGAGTAATGTTAGATAGGCTTAACAACATCCAATCTGTTCATAAGAAAAATAAATGGTAAGGTCGTCGTATACATTAAGCGACGGAAAAAGCTCATTTAGACATCGTTGAATAAATTTCAGTGTATGAAATACATGCTTTACCCTTCAGAGTATGTGTTAGTATGAAATGAGGGTCGCAGAAACCATGATAGAAATTAAAGCGATATTGGGTGACCACAATTGACTGGGTTTTAGCAATACGATGAACTTAAGACTAAACATAAAATGCGGTACTACTTAATTAAGACTGGTGCTAAATTTCGGGCATTCATCTGTCAAACGAACCTTCATATGCAGGGAGATTCCATTACGAATTCCATGTTTATATACCACCTCGCTTCTTTCTAATTCTCTACAGAAAATGACAACCACACCGGGGTGTCACATAAGACTCTGGTGCATGTAACGAGGCTATACCAGACTCATTAAAGATTTATTAATCAACGCTACGTACATCACTTGATAATTACGATGTGTTTATTATGCATTTATTAGCAATGTAAATGTTGACGGCGGGATAGCTTTGTCGCACGACTGAATAGAAGATGAAAATTGTCCAAAAATGTCCAAAGATTTAACTGATCCCTTAAGAGATTTCGCCACCCACATGCAAGATTTTCACGACCTGTTTCTGCTTCCTTATCCCCTCTTTTCTTTTCTTCTTTTTCTCTTTTATTTCTTTTTTTCCTGATAAGAGTAGTTTTACTAACTTACGAATAATGGTAATCGCATGTATACAGCTTAAATATACAAAAAAAAAAAAAACAACCTTACGCATTATTCTTGCATGAATACAAGAACGTCGTTATAATTAGCTGATAGAAAGATAACGTGTATACTGCTAAACCCAGTAGATGCCGGGATGATATTCAAATTTTAGGTTAGTCTTTTCCTTTCAATGAAGTGAAATTGAGAAATAAGAGCGTCCCAAAAATTCATTGAATAGTAGACTTTTCTTCTAGAAGCAAAACTATATATAGGTCGGAGGGTAGAAAAAACATTTACTGTGTATTATCAATTAAAGGACGTTACGACAATATGTAGCCCACTAAAAAGAGAAAAAAAATCCAAAAAGTATCGTATTTTTGTTCGTTAATACTAATTGGCTTGTTAGTTTGATAATACCATAGATCTATATTTCTACGGATTATACTAGTCCTCTTGTACTGTCAATATTCATTCACAAATGTTAGTCGAAGGTTTACGTCTTCTATTCATTGCAGTCATCCAGACCTGAAATCCAAGGGGGGGGGGGGGAGGGGAGGAGGTGTCGTCACCCTAACAGAAATTCGTTATCATAGATTTTTTGGGGTTTAGAAAATAATTAACATATATCACATACGCCAATGGGACCCATCAGATGTTTCATTTTATCCTCGTATAGGAATCTGACCTGGACATGGCCTGCAGTAACCTATATTGGAATGTACTGGCTTAAAAACTGAATTGTTATTTATGCATCTGTATTACGTAATTAGTTCATCAATGATACAGAGAGAAACGGTCGTCTGAGTACATGTTTGCAGGCGCCGACGAATTTTCCACCAGATTTGAGATACAGCCTAGTCTGAATGTGTCAGTGAAAACAAAAGCTGACTGTAGTACTGATTAAAATTGAAGGAACTCATTACTTTCTTCATTGATTATTTAACGGGCTATTCGTGTCCTCTGTAGAATGTTAGTACTTCTTCGTTGCCTGTATGCGAGTACGGTACTTCTTCGTTGATCAATGATGTATCTTAAGAGGAGCAGGGCCCGATATGCGGACAAGTCAGGACCAAAATTCAAAATGATGCACTATCATCGTTGAGTTTGTAATTGAGTGAAAAAAACTCCAACACTAAAATTTTTGTCATCAGTAATTTTCTTTGTACGGATTGAAGAAGCAAAAAGTAATAAAAGTTTCATCGGCTTAAGCTGCGCCAAGGACTTAATTCTCCTTCGGTCAAGTGCTGATATGTAGTCACCCAGGTGAAGCAAAGACGAGTGATGTTCATACCACAAACGTGTCACAAAGACTATAGATATGACTTACACACATTTACACAAACCGATCAGGCGGTCATTTTCAAGGTCATTTTTTCCTGTGACAGTCGGAGTGGATGGCACTCGATTTTGTTAATCTGAAAATACGCCCTCTAATACTCTTCTACCGCGAGACCAAATAACAGCAGGAAACGCTGTAAAATCCTCGGTTGCTAAGGATGAAGAAAAAAGTTAAAGATTTGTTGAGATCTAAAATGACGTCAGTATTTAACAGCAAACATGGCTACACTTTGATCAAGATTGTATTTACTCTGGAAACTTGTGAACCGTAGGTGTGCAAATGGTGTCTATGGTTTGATCTTTGCTGTTTACTATGAACTTTGATCCAGTTTCAACTAGCCTTAAATTCTGTATTTATTACTACTCACCGGCCTCTTGTCACATGGATAATCTATCGACGGTATTATTCACAACATCTCTGTAAAGTATTAAAGACGAAGAAAAATCAACAACTTACAACGTTGGCTTTATTGAGCAGACTACCGGCCACGGATAATTTTTAGTGTTTGTGTGGTAAGTATAGTCCTACATGATTCAATTCTGTTATTTTTACATGAAGCATACGTTTATCTGTCACTATATGTAGAGGGTAGGTTTTGACATAAAGACTAAATTGTGAATGAAACAAGCCATAGAGAGTTCACGTAAAGTAGCTTAACATGCCAAGAGCGGCTATAGGTGTTTGGAGAGTGACAGTTTGTGACTATATGTGTGGGGTGTGGGGAGGGGGTATATAAGAAGAGCGGTCTGGTCTGTGCATCGGGACACTTTTGAGTTTGTTATCGAACAGAACATGTTTAATCAAGAAGGACTGTCAAAGGTATGCATATGAAACTGAGGAGATTAACGAGAAATTATGGGACGGTACGCTGTAGCACATCACCTACGCCCCCCCCCCCCCCAGGAATGACGCTCTGGTACTCCACGTGCGGGTGACGTAACTCACACGAAGAGGGAGGTGACTTTCTTCAGCTCATTCGGTTTCATTAATGGAAAGTTGCAAGGTGGGGGTGGGGGTCTAATTGTTTATTTTTAATCACCATCAAAAAATGTATTAAGGACTAGCACGGTCTTCCATTTCTATGCTATAGTATCTGTTATAGTGTGTATGGTGTCATGGAGAGGATGGAGACGATTGGAGCCTGGGCACTTCTGGGGTGGGGGGAGGGGTAACAGTTTACCTTAAAACAACACAGGGTTGTGAGTTAAAAATAAGTTACTATAAGTCACTGGTGATCATATAATAACGGCGTGATTATTTAGAAAAGTTATTTCCCTGTCCATGTAACCTTTATTGTATTCGCAACACATTACAGAAACGGCAGACTCAATTCATCGTCAATACCAATTGTTTTATTGTATTTCAGACCACGTCAGATACGTAAATGACTCCGTCAAGCTACATGATTATGTAGGTCGGTTAGATCATTTGTTAATTATGTACGCCGTTTTTTTTTTGTGCATAATGTTGGAAGTTAGGAGACCTGCTTGTATTATCGTAAAAATGACGTCATCAGAAAGTAACATTAAATGGGTGACTTTATCGCACTCAAAGGTTCGTCGGTATCAAAATATAAATTGCACATTTTGCCAAAGAGCTGGAAGTTTTACCAATATTTCAAGGAAAACCAAAGTAAGAACAACTGGAGAGGGAGCGCCACAATTAATTTCTAATTCTACCTTGAGTTACGAGTTAAACTGCATGATAACCTTAGAAGACCTTTAGTTGTTAGATATCACGTTATCTTAGTCCATTCTTAACTTTCATGTAAAAATGCAGATAGCAGGACCTTGAATATATGAGGAAGTTAAAAGTAGGCTGTACAAATGGCTTAACCATTTTATTTTCTTTTTGTTGTTGTTTTTGTATACACTCTTAATTTCCTTTAGTCGTCCTGGCTTTTGCATTGTCCTTATCTTAACAATTGATTAATACAGTTTCTAAGTGACAAACATGAAACCCACCAAAAGAAGACAAAAAATAATTATTATTACTAATATATTATAACTATTACTTTACCATCAGCAAATGTACACGGAAGTTATGTCATGCTATAACCTCCCCTTTTCTCTCTCTCTGTCTGCAAACGATATATGCAAAACCTTAAAAAAAAAAGCATACACGGTATGCACGCAATAACACTTCTTCTCTTGCCTAATTTCAAGAACGATGTTACGATCATTTATTCCCGCTTGCAACGACTCTGTCGCGCACGTTGTTCATTCCATTACCCGAAGTAGATTACATGATAAAGCGAAATTAACCTTTAAAAATATGAGACGACTAAAAAACAGAATTGTGAGACATGGTTAAAAAAAAAAACTCGTGGCGAGCATTTGGCCAAGTAACAATTTCGAAGTGTTTAATGACAATTTGAATACACTGCTGGGTTTTATCTGTGTAATTACTGTATACAATTAAGTCAATTCGTATACGTAGAGTAGAGATCGCTTTTGACACATATGTTACACCCCATTCATCTCAAAATCATAACATGAATCATCATCAAATATCACAATCTCACTCCTTTCGATCGTCCGTGTTTTGTTTTGAAATATTTTAAAGTATCGCTAATTTTCTGATTTCTCTGCCTTTCGGTCAAGGTCACTTACAGAAAGTCCTTCATATAGTGTAGGAAGTAATTACAGAAGGCTGTGAAGAAAACGAAAGAAAAAAAAATCTCAATTATATATCTTTTGTCCACCGGGTGGTTCTCTGCCATGCATAGCTCTCTGCATATTCACATAAATACTAATCGGTTAATGGCCACCATACTGGAATTGTCACATATCATGCACACAAGAACTAACAAAATTAAAAAAGGGGGAAAAGCGAATAAATAAGTCAACAGAACAACGTTCACTTGTTCAACGACCACGTAAATGTCATACAGAATGTTGTTATTTTTTGCACAACCATGGGTATAGTGAACACATAATTACAGCAAAAGACAGAAATATCGCTTCAGCTGCTGTGGCAGTAATTGCAGTTTGTGCTGAAGATCGGTTTACCAAGGTTTTCATGTTGCCTGGAACTGTGACAATGTCGCCGTTATAAACTTTTATTAGAGTTCCGGACAAATTTTTCTAAAACAAATAGAAAATGGCTATAGGTTCAGACATGGGTGTGGATCCATCTCTAAAAGTGACGGGGACGTAACTTTTCACAATTTACAAAAAGCCGTCCTGGGTAGAGGTCTATGAGATTTGTGTGACCCTCTTTGAGAAATTGAAAAATAAATAAAATTGGAAGGTGTCTGAATGACACCTGAATGGAAAAATGAAATTGGAAGGCAAATGGTGCAATATTTGGTCCAAAGTTACCGTTTAAAATGTGGTGTCACTTTCGCAGTCTATGTTATATTGTTGACATTTTTTAAGTAAAAAGTTGGAATCCGTCTCATCGTCATGTTCCAATCCAAAATCATTGTACTGGCTCATCTTCAGTAGGTATTCCGAAAACCTACGATCATTGAAAATTTCCAGATACTTCTCTGACTCCGAAAAACAGTTGTAAATACTATGATCAAAATGTCAAAATGTAGGTTGACAATGGTGAGATCAAAGAACTGTACTAGGGTGCGCTCTAGACTAGGAGTAGTAGGTAATAAATTGAATATAGGGTAAGTTGGTACTACATATTCATGTAAGAGCTTCTTAGGATACTAAACACGGGAGGTACAAGTAATGACATATGACTATACGTAGTTGATTGCCATAGAAATTCTATGAGTTGACTAGAGTGCTTCGCAACAGAACCTGCACGTTACAAAAGACGTCATCAGTTAGAAGGAACGCCGTAAGCGACAAACGTCAAAGGAAAACAGATGATGTGGTCACTGCACAGCTATACAACCTTGAAGTAGTAACACAGTCAAATTGACGATGCTGACGTTTAAAATAAAAAATGCTCACAATTATGTATTCTAACCAGTCATCGCAGTTTAAGGTTTTCATCATTTTGAAAAAAATGGAGGGGAGTGGCTCCTCTTACACAAAAGTTAGGGGGTCGTACGTGTCCCCAGTCCCCCAGGGCGAGGGGGGGGGGCTCATGTTTACAGTTCCTTACAAGTTTACTTCAAATCATGACACAATAAGAGAGAGGTGTTTTTTTTTTTTTTGCTGTTTTGTAGTAAAAACGAGTGCCATGGCACAGGACCTATAAGAACCACAACATATATCTGTGCATGTGTTCTACTTTAGTTTGTGCAAATATCTAGTATAATTTCAAGTTTCACAAGCCCAGCTGGTACAAGAATCGTGTTCAAACCTTGACAGGACGACTTCCCCCATACAGTTCCCCCGGACAATTTCCCGGGACAATTCCCCCCTTCGGACAACAGGGAAAGGGTCAGTGATGTTACTTTAAGTGCTGATATGAATTATTGGAGAGGAAATTGTCAGAGCTGTAGAATTGTGCGGGTGGGAATTGTCCATGGCAAGTTTGTCTGGGTGAGAGTTGTCGGTTGGGGGACATCCTTAGGGGGTAAAATGCCCGGATTTTAGTTTCCGTTTTCTTTTTCTTTAATAACTTTCTTCCTTCAATGTGGGTGGCAGATTGCCAAACACACACTCTCTCATCGTAACTAAAAATGTTAAAATGCACGATTTTAATCGTTAAAAAATAAATCCGATTGGACACTTTTTTAAGTGTCTTGCGTGGATCTCCGAAAGTGCTGATGAGAGTTGAGAAAAATAATGTTGCTATACCCGTAGATGTTAGCTAACCTGGTTGCACTTTCCTGTCAAAGGGCAATCTAGACCTCTAGAGTTGGATGTTAGAAGTTGCTCTTTTGCATTTTACATGACTGAATGGCAGTTTTGTTTTTCGCATTTCCAAAAAACCAGCTTTCGCATGAAGGATTCTAGTTCCAATTTACGCGGATGTGATAAGTTTACCATTTTGACCTCACATTGCAAAACCAGCTTTACTGCTATCGGAAGATTCAGAATTCGAAAGACAACTTGAAGACCTGTCTCCATAGACGGTAAAATCCGAGAAAGTAAACTCAACAATACCTGACTAATATTCTAGTTGAAGCCTATGACCGATTACTATCCATAAAAAAATAGTTATAGATATTTTACAATGGAAGTAACAGGTAAATAACGTTTTGACGAAATGACGGGAAACTGTCACTCATTGTTCGCTATGTTTTTTCGACTGCATGACTTCAAACCCAGTCTATCCGCAACCGCCGAGTAATAAGGTCACGTGACCCATTCTTTTACATTCTCGCCTATACTGGAAAGTCTTAACGAATGGATGTCGTGGAACTAGACTGAAAAGTTATTTCAAACTGTTTGTTGAATTTTGCAAAATGAGGCTTTCTCGTTTCCATTATAAGAAGGTAGCTGGATACTTTGATCTTCCGTCTCTTAGGAAATTAGAGATTTCTTAGGTATTATGTACGATATTTAAAAACAAATACAATCGAAGAGAGGCTGTTATTTCCCATGTCTCAATGAACAGTTTCTTCAAACTTTGAGAGTACCTGATTCAGTTAATGAATCAATTCGATATTTTTTCAGTGGATATTTGCAGACGACAGCATAAGTTTCCGTAACACCAAAATTACAAAGTTTAAGTGCTACAACCGCCTGTATTCAACAATTTAGGATACATCGATTTTATTGTACATTTTGTATGTACTGCATCTAGCCTATATGCATACGAGTACTCACCGGTGGTCGCGAACTTGTCATCGTTTTATGTACCGTAAATAGTCCTGGCATGCACGCGGACGGAACTGATTCGTCTTATGTTTGTCGAATACCTGACTCATTTACGAAATTTAATGGTACAAAATTGATATCAGTGGATAGGAGATAACATTTTCCTTCTATTTTGATAATAACTGAGTGGTTTTACAACGTCTCCATGTAGTAACAGATAATTTTCCCAGGTGCTGTAAACACATTTGTAGACCTTCTTTAAGAAGGGTCACATTCGGACTTTCACACATCCTTGCTCATCGAAGTGGCCATCAACAGTATTTCTTTTTTATGTGTTAGCAAATAGTTTTCATGATTGTAATCTCTTGTCAGTTTCTAAATTTTTAGTTATTGTTCTTGAAAAAAATCACCTCTTTTAGTTCATTAGCGTTCAAAACTCCATGACGTCACGAAACGTCATGCATAAAATGTAAGAGAAGGAAGCTCTTTTTTGCCTGGTTGCGCATGGACTGAACCCGTGTTTGTGGTGCCCAAGCGCATTGCGATAATGATGCATTACAACCATGCATCCAATCACAGATAATCACCCCATCTTGGAGGGTGGGGGAGGGGACAAAGAGGACGCCCTAGTGACATGCAATTTAACCGTATACTGAAGCAATGTCTGATGTTCGACACCGCACTCACCCTGTCGTACTGTGCTAAAGTGTGAAGGTCAAGGTGAGGGTGAATGCGACTTTATCGTGTATCCTGACACTTTTATACATGGAAATTTCGCGTACTTGCGTTGTTCGGTGAGCAGGTTATCAATGTTTCAGTGCAAATGTAAATGTAAAAGCGTAAATGTTTCAGTGCAATCTGTTTGTAATACCGGAGGTACCTCACATACCGTGACATTCCCAACAAATAATTTTATGTTGGGGGTAACTTCAGACAAACCGGAAACTGTCAAGTGACTAATCCCTAAGTATGTTAACATTGTGTTTATACTTTGTACGCTTTCATAATCATAGTGAAACCAAACTGACTAGATCAAATCGTGTCTCCTTTACCCTTCCCTGTTTTGCCTCTCAAGGTAAGGAGAGAAAGGATAAACAAACAAACAAGAGTGTCTGCATGGTTAAAGTTAAAGTTGCTCAAAGCAGAGCCGATGTTTTGTTTCATTCATTGAATCATACGTCAGACTAATATGTATAATGTCCACACAGTGAGCATGGGTCGTTCAGAATTAACTTACCAAAAATCGTATAAATAGTGAATCTTCCATTCTATCATGAAAGAAAGTAAGCAAAAGACACGTTTCATAGGGAGGTGAAACCCTTTCAGTGAGGAGGGGGGAGTGTCAGAATTCAATGCATGCGCAAAGATTTTTTTAAAGATTTTTTTTCGTTTAAAGGCAGTAACTCATCACCCTAAGCTAATATTTTTGGCTTCCGGGAAGCAAAATTCTCAACTGCTTCTAAGTTATGGTAGTCTTTGATTGACAGCAAATTCGAAAGCCACAGAGAAACTCCTATTACACAGCCCACACAAGGATCCATTGCTTTGATTACACATGTGGAGAATTTTTAGACAGGCTGAGGGAGGGGTCTAGACGTAAGTGGTTGGGAGAATTGAAACTATTTAGGGTGATGAATCTTTGTCTCTCAGCTTACTAAGATCATAAGATATGATGTGCCGATTTTGCGTGTTCTCTACATATATAATGTCCAGCCAGTAAACACGGGTAGTTTAGAATTAGCTTAAAGGGAATCAGTACGTTGATATTTTTCTATCATATTTCGAAGGAGACCATGTGGAATGGCAATACTTTTATTTAATTAGTCATCTATCTATTTTTACAGTAACTAAAAATGTAAGAAATTAAAGTTTTTATGAAGAGGGGTTGCCTATGGCAAAAAACTGTCTGGTCAAGACTTTCGATACCTGATTTGAATCTTTAATTTCCTTTTCATTGATGTTTCAGTTGTGGATCAAATATTCAGAGTCTCTTAGTTTGACCATTTACGATCAACACGTGAAAAGTCCTCTATACAGGTCAACGAAATATTGTGAATTCTGTGAACCAACTCAGTGAGCACCCCTTTAACAAAAACCGTATAAATAGTGAATATAAATAGTGAATCTTATTATGAAAGAAAGTTAGAGACAAGTCAAATCAAGAGGTGAAAACTTCTTCCTTCAATATAAGTGTCAGAATTCAACGAATGCGTACAGAAAAGTTTAGCCTCGATTCTGCTCGTTTTTTTTACATGTATTCTCGGATATTGATAAAATGGCAGACTAGATCTGGCATTATAAAAAGGTTGATTATGATGATTTGACATACCCAGTGGTATTGATCTTGATCAAACCGAGAAAGAGAGAGAGAGGGGGAGGGGTGAGGGGTGGAGGGGGTGAGGGGTGGAGGGGTGAGGGGTGGAGGGGGGTGAGGGGTGGAGGGGTGAGGGGTGGAGGGGGTGAGGGGTGGAGGGGTGAGGGGTGGAGGGGGTGAGGGGTAGGGGTGAGGGGTAGGGGGTGAGGGGTGGTGAGAAAAATCCAGGATACTTCTCTAAAGTGGAACTTTTTATTCATATCATTGTTATCACCATATACTCAAACTTTGTCCTGGTTATCATACACGTCATCATGCACGTGCTCTTTCACTTGTAACCACTGATTTGGGTTAAAAATACAGTTTTGACGCTGACCATGCGATACTACTTACATGTTGCCTATCACTCGATGAAATCCAAGTTCACATCGGTGAGTGTTCACTTTTATGTTCCGTTTACCCTTATATGCTCCACCCTAATATAACATTTGCAAGATTAACAAAACTCAGAATGAAACTCTTACCGGGTAGATACATAAGATGACATACAAAACAAAAAGGATAACGAACAATGAAGTGTCTAACTTATAATTATAATTCAATTACAATCTCACACGAAAGGGAAGCGACAGCGACAGCGAGGTTTTAGAGATGTTAAATAACGAAAGCGTGAGAGTGACGGATTTTCTCTCGCCAGAGTGGTTTTTATAAACTAGAAAACTCTCCCAAATGTACCCAATTGAGCGTGAAAATTTACCTCTAATTCGGCGGTATCAAAACAGCGGATTGAGCATCAATTTGTGACCTTAATTAATTCAATCGAAGTTCCATCATGTGATCACCGTGAAAGCCCCACTAATTGTAATGACAAGTCCCTGAATAATTCCCAATTAAAGAAGTACAGGCCGAGACCGACAGTAGCGGTAACGGTACAGTAGCCTCACTATCTTTTCTCATACAAATGCACCTGACAAGTAAAGTATAGCAGAGAAAACGTTATATATATATATATATATATATATATAACGTTTTCTCTGCTATACTTTACGTATATATGTATATATACTTTATGTATATATATATAGACCCATGCTTTACTACTTTATTAGACGCTAGGTGGATTATGTTAAGAAACCCCATGTTGGCATCCCTAATTATTCCGAAGACTCTGTCACGTGCTTCAATACCCCGAAGAGGACAAAAGCCAAGGTGTATTCATTTCTCTTTTTATCAAGAGAGGATCACTTGACCGAGTCAATGTTGATTATTAAGCTTTTGATACATTTTTGCTGACGTTAAAGCTTTACGGAAGTCCCCCCTTTTGGATTTGTTTAATGTCTTTTATAGAATTTGAGACTGCAATTGAGTTAGTTGGGACGGGACGAGTCAATGAAAAACTATTCTCCTATTAATCACAAGATTCATCGCTTGGCGTTATCGTATCCTTTGCACGAAAAGGAGAGCAAAACAAACGGAAGACGACGGCAAGTCCAAGAAAACGGTCTCCATTACATGGAGTGGCATTTAATGAAAGCTCCTCATAATCAATCACAGAAACCTTGCATTTTATATCGGTTTATGTGTTTTGAGTGAAATTTTTAACAATCGCTTTTGTTGTTCTTACTTTGCTTTTTATTTCTCTTCACTTCCTATATATCTATCCCATCCACTCTTTCTTTCCATCTTTCTCCAGAGTGAATCAATTTTTACTTCAAGGAAAATAAAAAAAGAATAAAAGAGACATAAAGAAAAGGCTGAAGAGGTACAGATAATTTCGTAGTTTCCCCTGGCTGACGTTAGTGCACACCAGGTCTGCAAAGATTCGCTTTCTACAATAGGTAAGAGTGTGTATCGTCACGTAGTAAAAAGTCACACACAGCCAAAAAGTCACCAAGCACATCACAATATATTGTATCGTCTTGCGTTGTATACTAATTGCATTAATTTTGTGTTGTGTCGAATAGTTACTGTTATGCTAACTGTACGTCAGTGGAGTGTTGTGTTGTGTCGTTGTTGTTTCAATGCCACAGACCCGTTTGTTTTACCTCGGTGGCATTGGACCCGTCCGCTCAGCCCTGATTCCGTTGGATTGCCCCAAAATTCTGCAAATCCGGTGAGGAAAAGGGATATGTCAGTGAGACTTCTCGTTCCAGGCAGGACTGCCTCTTAACCTTTACGTTGTCTGCAAGTGTTTAGCTCACCTGTACACTTCAAATCGATTGTATATCTGTATATTGTATATTGTGATCATGAGATTGGAAGGGACCTTTTCTTATTGACTTTAACACCAAACTGGACACTTTTGAGGGCCCCTCACAAATGAATCATTTTAAGCATTTCCTATCTATCGCAGCACTTCCAAATTTCCTAACGTGTCGACCACTCAGATTTCGAGCTAAAATTAGTCGTGAAAGTTTAAAGTGATGATCCAGCATCCTCTGAAAAAAAAAAAAACAAATCGGAAAAAAAATGTCACCATTGCAAGGCTTCCATTTCGTAAACGACTGTGGATAGTCTCCAGAATAAATCTCGCGTGAATAAAACGAATTAGCAGTGTGAAAAAGAGATTTTAGCCAATCAGCGATCGTTATTAAGGTTAGGAATTGGGTTCGTGGGAATAACGGAGGTTAGTACTCGATCGCAATTCTTTCGTAGTTCCTTAGAATAATTTCAAACCTTTGTGAAATGCTCTAAATATCAAGCATTCGACTTTTCACGTTATTATCTGTACTGTAGATTGCACCCTTCTACATCGAACTGAAAGAGAGGATAATGATCCCAGGTATCACAAAAAGTAATTCCCGTGATTCAACGAGATTAGCTAATCTTTCCGAGGTACATTACTGTAATGGTTGGGGTGCTAGCTGCAGGCTACACTCATTCCTACAAGCATCGTAATTCTCGCGCACAATTCAGCTTGGCCCAAGGGTTGGGAAATATTAATCCTTTAAGATAAAAAAAGGAAGAGCTTATATTACCATTACTGTTATTAAGACCATCTATGAATCTCTTAGCCATTACACATATGTTCACTCCTCTAAAGTTTTGTCACTAAACATCCTTTGCAAAAATAGTACTACAACCCCCCTGTATTTTTTTTTTGTTTTTAAATCTGAAATCGTATTTTTTGTTCAAAATTTGAGATCGCTCCAATGACATCATCACATTGGGCCTATTTGTGGATTGTGATGAGGTGCATATAGTAACGGCAAAAGTATTCAAACAGGTATCGTCAATCCTGTTGCCCCTTTTGTGTGTATACTCCATTGACATACGTTTGCATCATTTCTATTGAACAAGGTGTTTTTCCCACTTCCTTGAAAATTTCACGCGTTGAACCTGCAAATGAGTTTATGAATAATTATAGACCCATCTCAATCCTTACTTGTTTTTCAAAGGTTCTTGAAAAATTAATGTTCTCAAAACTTTGCACTTTCCTCATTGAGCACAACTTACATTAAGTAAGTACTAGGCTGGCTTTCTTCCTGGTCGATCACCTACACATGCTATCGTTCATTTTACTTGTAAAGTTGTCAATACTTTCGAAAGAAAAGGTTTAGGGATTCTTGACGAACTCCGTCATATCCTCCTCGAGGCATTATGATTACTTTGTACAATATCCTTGATTCTCTCTCTCTCTCGTCACCTACTGTAATATTGTTTGGGCAGTACTTATCCCGCTAGAATTCAGCCTCTTTTTATTTTACATTAAAGAGCAATTCGCTAGATTACCTTCATCATACTGCTCCACTGTTTAAGAGCATGAATGTTTTTACTCTTTATGACCTGAATCGGTATTATGTTGGTATTCTTGTTTTCAATTGGACCCATGATAACTTGCCATCCATTTTCAAGGACTATTTCCACCTTCGTAGCAAAACCCATCCCTTACCCAAGTCGTATCCATTATCAATTTTCCATTCAGTTTTGGTATTAAACTTGGGAAATCTCCTCCTAATGCCATCGTGATTTGTGAAACTGTAAATATTTTCAAACAGTTGAAATCTCGTCTTACTTCAAATTATCATTGACTCGTCTGCTTTTCTTTTGTACATATTTTTTTTCTGTCTGTTTAATTACTATTTAACTGTCATAGTCTTCAATTTATTCTTCTTCTTACGTTGTATTTAAGGGTGGCAATGTGGATAACTTCCACTGAACTTCTTGTTTCACTCCCCAATCTCTTCTAATCTGTCCATCTAATTGTATGATCATCTTCAACGAGATTGAAAAAAAAATCAATAAAATTCAAAGTTAATTGTTTCATTAAAAGATGCATCCTATCTATAACATACATGCATTCATGTGCAGATAAAGTCAAAGAATCAGTAAATATTTGTAGACGTTTCATAACACTATTAATCCCCTTACTAGGCTCGGATGACGTGCTCCAGGGTGGTTCACATTTATTATGCTTCTCCTAATAACTGAAGTCAGCTACTGAGAGAGGTGACGGTGGCACAGTCAGCTAGTTACAGCCTGGGATAGTGTTACCTTCTTAAGGGTTTTGTATAGGATGCATGTGATGCCGGATCGACAGAAAGATGTTATCTAGCACATTAGAAACATAATCGTGAGAGGCTAAAACCTAACCTCCTCTCACAAACGAATTGATTTGTTAAAAAATTTGTACCTAACCTTCTCTTACAAACGAATTGATTTGTCAAAAAAAAAAAAAAAATGAGCCTTATATACATGCATATGTACGTTGCATGCTGTAGAGTGTAGACCACACCTTGTACCTAGCAATAACATCCATACAGCCTATAACGTAATATCAATATGTCAGTCAAAACTACCAGTAAACTACATTATGTGACGTGTTCCACCGGTTAGCCCCTAAGTTATTTCTACGCTTCTTGACAACCATTCGAACATTTAATGATTCCATTCCAATGATAACATGTTTAGTGCAGAGAGCTCCAAAGGAGCCTAGCTGTATTTCTCAGCACATGATCACAATAGAGTAATTGTAGGCGACAAGTTTCATGTCTTGCTTGAATGTTTCGAGAAATCTCGATTTTTCGTGACAGCACTGTGTCTCAAGCAGGGTTCAGCTGTCATATGTGACTGCCCTTTTTGCAATTCAGATAGTGCTATGTTGCTACGTTGCTATGTTTTTTATTCAAAACTTTGGTGTGCTTTGTAGTCGGAAGAATCGAGCAATAGTCCAACTCCTACGAATACCTCACACCACAGAGGGAAACTATATCAGTCACGTGACACATTTAGAATACAGCACGTGATCCGCCCTGTGCAAACCTGACGTGATTCCTCCAAGTTTAGTTAACTACACTAGATCAAATAATCTTCACTAGATAATGCGAAAGTCAAATGTGATTAGGGGTTACCTTTGGGTACTTGTGGGTTGGTTTACAGACGAAACAGCGCTGCAGTAGCTCCCTTTGATCAGGGAGTTGCTATTTGACGAATAGCAACTCCCTGCTTTGATGAAGCCTACAGGGTGTGCTAGATCAACTATGTATGCCTTGTCAGAGGTACAGGCTGACCTACAACCAGGTCGCGGTTTTTTCAGTAATGAAGATGAAAAAAATGCACTGTCATTGTGTTGATAGCGCACATTACAACCGCAAAGAAAAACACATTTGGAGGGAACACATGCAAATAAAAACAAAAGCAAATGTACTAATGTAAACAATGACGAGATTAAATGCAGTTATTTTATCGGATATGTTATCAATATCAGGAAAGAAATTTTAGACCTTTCACTTGATCTATTGAAAGATGAAGTCATTAAATCACCAGTTATTTCCAAACACCATTGTGATCTTTCACCTCGTGTATACTCTAAATCTTTATACCCCTTGTCAGCCTTAAAGGTATTATTTAAAACGGTTCCTTACATTGCTGTAGTCAGGAAAATATTGCTTACTAGTAGAAAACACGTATTCAACAATTCCAACGTCCAAGAGGAATTACATGACGTCATGTCAGGCAATCTAATTTAATAGTTCTGGTCAGATTTCTATTTGACCGGGAACGCTGGTTATCCGAACCATGCATGAAAGGCGTGACGTAAAACTCAATTTAAAGCTGATAAGGAGAGTTGTTTATCCATTGTCTATAGTTGGAATGATTGAGACGAGCTGAGATTCCTGAAGTGAAATAGAATGATTAGCCGGACTGGGGTTGAGTTGGGATAGGATGGACTGGAAGTGGATGGTTGGTTGGGTTGGAATGGCTGAGATAGGCTGGACTGAAATGTTACGGGGGAGGGAGGAAGGGAGTTAGACTCCTAGTTTGTAAACAAGTGTCTTAATAGTGGAATCGTTACGACAGGTAGGTTTCATACCATGCTCGTATGTATAGGTTCATCCTAATGGTCAAATCAAGAACCCGTATTGTTTTAAAACAGTTTAATTGTTATTTGGGGTGAGAAGGGGCAATCATAAAAAAAAAAACATTTTAGATACTATACTTCAAAAGAGAAGCTTGCTTTGGATAGGATACACTACATTAACTTGAGGTTAGGTCAATTTTTAGTTGGGGTTAACACGGAGTCAAATTTTTAACTCATCGTAAACTGAACAGGATATCTCAAGGGAGGTTGAAGACATAAATGGTCACACATTTGGTTTTCGTGTTACAAGACGGACTTCAAGAATTTTGTTGTTTTTTTTAATTGGCCAAGGTCACAGTTCTAGGTGGGTGGGTCAGAAGGATAGAATTTGTAACAACCTTGAAAAACATTAAATATCAAAAGCGGCAAAACTGTTTACATATATTTGGCATGTGGATACTCGGTAGCCTATATGCGTATGTTTCATCTTTAACCGTAATTAATCACCGATGAAGACTGGCTAAGTCTTAGCGTAGGCTGTATGTGAGTTCGAATCACAATTGGGTCTCCACTTCAGTTCCGTGTCTGTATCAGTTCTCCGTTTCTCTCGATTCTCCATCTAACCATGCAGCTTCACAGTCTAACTGATTATTCAACCTCTGTAGATGAACTTGTTACTGCGTCTAACATATTCCATAAAATGCAGTCTGTCGATCGAAAAGTAAAAAAAAAACAAAAAAAAAACAAAAACAAAACAAAAACAAAGAATCATAGAAAAGTGAATTAGGAGACAAAAATCGAAGGCTTACCGGATACTGGTTGCCCATATATGTCAAGTTAGGACTTTTATCAAAGACAAGGAAATGGCATTCTCAGGTTGGATTTAGGTATAACTTATTCCTCGGTTGTCTGAATGCAGTTGTCAGTTATTACTTTGAACCGTGAGATCAATGGTTGTCAATTTCTTGGTTTTCGTGTCAATTAATGCAATTACGTCTTGTTTCGTAACTTAAGGATGAAAACTATATCTTCTTCAGTTATTTTATATTACCCCCACTATTTTTTAATGGTTTCTCTGTTTCTCTCCGGTCTCTGCACCGAAGGCGATATTTAACATCTTATATCTCTCTTATATTCCTTGGAAAACCATAGGTGGATCAATGGAAGGGTGTATCGATAACGCGATTAAATTGTTTACAGAGAAAATAGTTCACGACATTTTTCTTCATTGTTTCCATTGATCATAAAGAACAAAGATGGATGATTAAAATATCAGAAAATTAACTAACTGACAATATTTTTTCTTCCCCCATGAATGGTAAAAACGGAAAACACAAAAGGATCTAGTTTGTTTAGGTTTGATATTGGAGAGAAAAAATACTTTGAATGTTATACAAAATCAGGGACCGACAGGGACGGAACATGCAGGTACCATATTAAGGAGGGAAGGAAAACCAGATCATGTTAAACATAATTTACCACACACAATACACCGTCGCTACTGCATGGTGTATACATTTAAGTAGAGCTCTTTACTACATGCAGCATAAGGGTCTTTGTACTGAGATCACTGGATGCACGCCTTTGTTCTCCATTTTTGCTTTTTTTATCTTCGTAGAATAGACCAGCTTATAGAAGAATGGTGTTACGAGCAGTACTTTCGCAGGTTCTATATGTTACATTGAGTTGCCTTCTGTTATGGACCTTCTCCCTCCAAGGGACAAGTGCAGATTCTTGGAGGAGACCAGGATGCCGCCTTTTAGGTGAGTGCCACCCCATGGCCACTGGAAATGGCAGATCTTTAACTTTTGTCATTTACTTTTGTTATTTTTATTTTCCTACTGCATCTCCTTGATTCCAAAAAATAAACAATATGTTTATTTTTACATCAAACTTAAAATAATTTTGCTTCGCGTCTTACATTTTGACTTTACAGCATGTTCACAGAAGCCAGTTGTTAGTTAACTCTTTTAATCAAGCATGTTAACTCATAATTTCTTAATCAACTTTGTGTCATCTTTTGAGTTCAAATTCTTATTTCCTAGCTATCTCATGCAAGGAAATCTAACATCCACAAATCCGCAACTTCCTTGAAGTCGGTTAAAATCTATATCTTTAGCGGATGGTGTTTCGTAAAGGCTAGAAAATAAATTTTCCATAATTTTAGACTTTTTTTAATTAAGATATCACTGTTTCCATTGTTCATTAGGGTACGAACAGTTAATTGAAATACCTGGATGCAGATCAGAAAGGATTCGCATGAACGCTTGCCGAGGCTACTGTATGACGTATTCGTTTCCGTCAAATCTTTATACCCTATTTCTGAGTGGAGGTGACCACGTTCTGACGTCACACGGATCCTGTTGCACGATTAAAACAACACACGATGTGAGTATACTTAAAGTACATGTGACATGAAAAACACAAATTGAAGTACTGACAGAATCAATCATCAAAAGGCTTGAAAAATGTCCATCAAATGTCTATCAAAATTCATCTAGTAAGGATCATTTTACAAACAAATATCTATTGTACATTTGCATTATGAATAAATGTAAAGGCCAAATATAAAAATTCGTGAAGTGGAGGGAGGGACTCACATTGTATGGCTTCTGTTATTATTTCAAGGACAGTTGAGAATTATTTATCCCCGAGCTAGGGTTTTATCTTGGAGGTATGTGTTGTTTTCTTTGAAATTATTGATATCACTTACTAAAGTGAGACAAGATAGTATAGGTGTCACTAAAGGAATATTCACGTCAACAGCTTTTGCGTTGTCATCAAATTTTGGAAAGAAAATATCTCAAAAGACGACACCAGATATTAACACAGTTCCAACGTCATTCAAGAATTCACTCAGCCGGCAACTTCTAAACTAAACCAGCCCTCTTCTAGATGCTTGCCACTCAATCTTTGAAGCAGAATGTGCTGTTTGAAGAAAACAAATTATCCTTTATCAGTTATCGACTGCACTCTTCTATTTGATATCAATCAAGAAAATAACATCTATATACCACATCTCTTTCAGGGGAAGTTTCATTAACTAGAGTTTTTAATTACGAGAGAAAAGAAGAGGGATTTGGGTTTTTTCCGCTAAAATGTAAGCGGAAACGGGCCCTGTGGTGAATGTGCGATAATTGCGAATACTACAACCATGAACTTACCTCTGTGCAAACGTTTTTTTTTTTTTTGAAATTGGACAAATGGACCACTTCACGGTAGACTTAAAAGCTTTTTACAACTGTAAGAAATACAGCCAGTCCTTTGGGTGCAGGTCTACTTTTGAAACTGCAGGAATAAGAGCACATCCTGCTTTGAGAAGTGTATGGTAAACTCAGCAAAATAATAATAAATAGATAAATTACATTACAGTTGTAGCAACTGAAATTTGGAAGCAAAGTTAGAGAGGGAGGTGTCCAGACTTTAATCTGAGCAAAAAAAAAACAAAAAAAAAAAAACAGGCAGCAACCTTCATGATAGGCTAATTACGGGCAACTTATCAACATCTTTTAAACTATACCCATTTCAACGACAACATTGCGCCATGTAGACCAGAAACATGCCAGATCGTCTCCATAAAGTGGTCACCCGATACGAAGATGTACGCATTTAAAGCCATTAGGTACCGTGAAAATAAAGTGCCCAAGGTGTAGCCATCACGTTTCTCTTCGAGTTTGCATGATACTCTATTTTAACTGACAAACATGGATGCACCCTCCTTGAATTTTTTATAAAACGTTTGAAATAATCTTTGTCGACAATGTTCTCGGTGAGAATTTATCTTCCTCTCTCTCTCGTTGAGGGGAGAGGATTAAGCCATTGGTGAAGTGTCCTATGAGAACTCATTTGTAGTTATGATCAGAATACAGATGTCTTCCGTCGTGTGTTGGTTTTAATATAACATCAGGGCTGGGAAGATGACAATCTCGAAAAAATATCGTCAGAGCCCGCAGCGATTGCATTAAAGTGATCTTAGTTTTTTTTTTAATGCGTCGAAGAGTACCTGTAATGGACAACACAGCATTTCGATCAAGGCAGTACATAGTGGATAAAAAGGACGTAGGTAATATGCAATTGTGATGCTACTTAAGGTTGATTGCATTGGTAAATGCTAAAAACTCATTGAAAATTGCACTGTAAGACTTTTTAAAAGTTTGTGGAACGCTTGCTTAACTTTATAATACCTCAAACGATCAAGTTTCTTTATTTACTTTTGGGGAAACAGAAGTGGTATTGCTTCATGAGAGCTTCCGCGTATATGAATCAATGACAGATTAAGAAAATGTGACATCACGATTGAGCGAACTGCCTTCGAACGCAAGAATGTGGCATCCGAGCATAAACCTCGACACTAACACACAGAAGGGGGGGGGGGGGGAGTCTGGGATGAGGAAGAGGGATACATCTAGGAATATGATCTCATGATTGAATGGTGTAACAATTTCATTTGTGCCTTTATGTTTTGGTTAACTCTAAGGCTTCTTATATCTGATTACCAGACATTTATACAAAGACTTCCATTATGAATGGTCTCTGTTGTTATCTTAAAATTAGAGCCAAATTTATGTGTTAATTGTTTCCGGCTATTGTTTTTTTCTTATTTTGTACAATTAATAGACCTTCTCTAAATCAAACTTATACGTCAGACTTACAGCACGGTAGGCAGTTCCCTTGTAGAAAAAAAAAATCAGAAAACTGTCATTAAATTTCTCATAAACAGTTGTAATACGTTTGTTTTGTTTTTTTTTACAATCCATATTGCACGCACACAATATCAGGTTGCCATTTTTTTTTCATTTCCACCGTTATTTATCTTTTTTTTTTTCGTTTCAGGTTCATTTTACTTTACAGTGTGAGAATAACCACGTATACGAAAATGTTATCAAGTCGGCGGCGTCGTGTGAATGTTCCTTGTGTGAAATCGACTGATATCCCACCAAAGGCAAGTACGGACAAAAAAGAAAGAGAGAGAAGAATAGAAGAAAAAAAAGTCTCTAAGAGCAAAAAAAAAATGGACAGTGCGTCTCAGTGATGTTACCAGGCGCGTCAGATTTCCTGGGTTGGGGGGAGGAATAAAAATAGGGAACTGGCCCACCGGCACATGTGATATAACGTGATATATGTCTTCACCCCCCAAAAAAATTCTAGAGGTGATAAAAATTCTTTAGAGAGAACTCCCCCCACCCGAGTACGGGTCTGAATGTTTTTGTACTGTTGGAACCCACCACCACCGTCATCATCTTTGCTGTTAATATCCGCGTTGAGAAAATACAAGATCGCAGACGATGATATATACTTCGAGTTTCAGTGAGTCACATGGTCCTTGTAAACAAAACATATGGGGAAACTAAGGAGACGATGACCTGTACGAACCTAATTAAAAGTTACTCAAGAGACAGATGAGGTAAACTGGAGGATCCGAGTGATGGGGGGGGGGGGGAAGCAAGGGGAGACATGGTCCCACCCAAAGGTAGATCAAAACAAATATTGGTAGGGTTGCAGAATTGTACCTTGGTAAAACGAATTTTTTGTAAAAGAAACCTGACCTCATAATTGAACATTTTGTTGCACAAAATCGCTCCTGAAAACCCTCTTCTGATTTCACAGCATCATTAGTTGGGTCCCTCCCCCACCCCCCCAAAAAAAAATGGACCTGAATTCCCCAGTATTAAGGTATTCAACCGACAGGCCTTTGCTTTCTCCTAAATATCCTCGCTCCCATCTTATAACCTCTTTTGTGTATTGATGTATCACAACCTAACGTAAGATATATCATCGACAGTCATTTGTTCAATATTTATTTTTTTTAACTTCAGAGCTATGTTTTGGAATAAACGTCTTTGGCCAAGTATTGGTATTAGCAAAACTTTAAATAGAAAATTTTCTTTTAACTTATTTTACCATAGCTGTGATTAATGTCAACATACGTTACATAAACACTATGTAGTAAGTTTATACCACTGGTCAGGAAACAAAGCGTGTGCTATTTTTAATTGGTAAGAATGTCGACTTTCTTATTTTAGTTCCAAAAGTGGAAAAGTACAAGAGAATTAAAAAAAAAAAGGAAAAGGAAGGAAGTAAAAGAATATAAGAACAAAAAGAATCACTTTGGAGGTAAATTATTATGACTATTATTGTTATTATTTTCTTCTTCGCTTGCAATACTTTATGTTCGATTTACCAAAATTATAGAAAGTTTACGAAGTCAATGTATTGAATTATGCATTATTATTTTCGGCACTGTCTTATTTGCAGTGGTAAACTAGAAAGCAAATATCAATGTACAAACAAGTAAGTAGGCGCTTGACAATTACTAAATATTTAATCAATGGTTAAGTTACGCCTAAGTTTAAATGTTTTCTCTGCTTGTCCCCAAATTTCTTAGTTTTGTGAAAGGACAGTTTTGTAAATTGTACTTCAGTGAACCACAAAGATGAATTCATTAAATATTAAACCATGTTTGCTATTTAACGACAAAAAACACATTCTTTCTTTTCAAAATGATCATTATTATTTTAATCTTCCTAGAAAATAAAACATGTATTCTAATGCTCAAGTTTTCCTTTTAGTTTCCTTTTATAGTTACACACAAAGTTTGCATCCAGTGTTTGCATCAAAGTTTGCATCAAGTGGAGATGATAACAACAATTACTTTGCGCTCAAATTTATGTATTAAGTGAAAACTTCAGGGTACATCTTTAACGTTCACTTTACTACAGAGATGAGGTTGCAGTGCATTTAGGTAATCATTTTAATTAAATGTCTGCAGCACGCTAGCTTTCGTTTAAGAGTAGGTGGGTGACCTGTACATAGCCACAAGTCGAAAGTTTCCTTCTTTTGTAATGTGCAGACATATATGCGTATACATGCATATATCCAAACATGGACGATAAACAATTTGCAATATATTTGTTGAAGCTATCAAAGCAGATCACGTTGGGAAATACTTCCAGCTCAAAACGCATCAAGATAAAATAAGTCAACAAGATATGTTGTCAGACCTTCACCCTTTTTCTTTTTTTTTTTGATTTTGATGGATTTCCAGCAAGTTGATCCATCGTAAGATTTAGTTGCTAAAATAGAGTAATTCATCTTAACCTGAAATAACCATGTGACCATGACGTAGCATGGAATGTTATAATCTGCAAAGATTTCTACAAGTTTCCTATCACTACAGTGCACCACAGTGTCCTTCAAATGGTTGTACAGCAGTATTTCTCATTTGAGTCACTCAGGTTGTAAAAATTACCTTGTTCGCCAAAGTTATTCGATTTCTTCTGGGGCTTTCTTCTCCCCAATGGATATAAGTATAAGTATAGGTATACATATGTAACAAATTATAAGTATATATATATATATATATATATATATATATATATATATATATATATATATATATATATATATATATATATATATATATATATATATATATCTGCTGCTCTGCTGCTGCTGTGTAAGTCAGTCCATTAACATGTTCTTGACGTATAAGCCTATTTACAGCTTTGGATTGTGTTTTGGTGTTTGATGCCTTAGGGACTTCATGTCAGAAAACATATGATTA
This sequence comes from Stichopus chloronotus, assembly GCA_021234535.1. NCBI lineage: Eukaryota > Metazoa > Echinodermata > Holothuroidea > Aspidochirotida > Stichopodidae > Stichopus > Stichopus chloronotus. The sequence continues at coordinate 17,749,493 of CM037843.1, forward strand.
AAGATCAGGTAATATAAGCTGTATGAATCAAGGAGGAAAAGAAAAAAATAAACAAATACAGACTCGTCCCGTTCAGCTTTCTTTCTTTTATCTTCGTTGTAAACGCGCCCTTTAGCAACGGTAGTCCTAAAAGGAAACGTATGCGCAATTGCGTGAAAGTTGGGCTAATGAAACATTCGAGTACTTTACTTACTTCATTTTCTAATATTCCTTACATTATCTTCTTGGCCATGAATTGCACTGAATCTAGTTTATTTATTGGAATAATTGCACCAGTTTTTCTAACTTCTTTAAGAGTTCCCCTTTTCTCTACTTTCTTCATTGTTTTTCTTTATGGCACAAACCGACTATGTTTCTTCTTTGCTTCCACTTTCTCTGTTTCTACATGTCCAAATGGTGACATTAATTAATATATTCATAAGCCGAGGTAATAACCTAAAAGAATGTGCTACTCAGGCCTTTACTCAGCTTAATCATATGAATTCAGCTCGGTGGCTTGTGTAACATTTTCGTAAATCGAGAAATTTACCACAATGCAACGCAAAACAAAGAACATTATATCATATATCCGATTTATAAGTGGCAGGTAATACGATCTGTGTGACCAAATTAAATTCGTAAATTGTTTAAAGTAAATCTTCCGAAGGGTTGGCAAAATGCAACCTTTGTGTTATTTAGTAAGTGTCGAAAATGATTAACGTACTTCAAAATGGGCTCGTTTGCTTCCTTTCCTCAAATTAAAAACAAAACATCGGAGAATCTTCCCCTGTTCACCGACATGAACACATACAGCTATAATGATCACGTAATTTGATTTCGAGTCTGAAAATGTGACCATTGGTATCTTACCTCTTCACCATTCAGCTCGTTTTGCGAATCCATTATCTCAAAATGTGAATACTGTTAAATCTGTCTGTTTTAAGTGTTTCACTTTAGCATTAAATGTAAGAGACGTTTCAACGTTCGTGGTCTGAATCATCCTACAGTTGGCTAAACATCAGTCTGTATTTTCTTAGAGCAGTACTCGTGGTAACTGTCGCATTGCAGCATTTCTCTGCAATGCAACAATTATTTTAACATTTATTACTCAAGGGAATTCTTTTGTGTATCTATTCATTTAGTGTGATCGAGAATATGGTCACGCTATTCCTTGTATGTGTGCCATTCTGCCAGTCACTCAACGTGACAGATATTCCTTTATCTTTTCTACTACAAATGGATGGATTAATAATAGCCTATCGAACAATAGCAACATATGCTCATGAGCCTAAGCGTAATATTTCAGTGACGCAGGTTTGGGCGGAATATCGACCACAGATTATCTGTTTAACATTTGTCAGTGCTGCATTGCCCCACTTCTAAAACATAAACCTTCGACTTCACTAAATTTAACGGCAATTCAATAAATCACACCAATCCCCCCCCCCCTTTCTTTGTGTGTGATATGAGAACACTACATTGTTCTGTTCATTTTGTACAGAATGGAATAACAACGATTGGGTTTGTCGTCATGACAGTCCATAGAAGCCCCCAACTATCGACCGTTTCGCCATGTCACAGAAATCTCATGCACTGCTTGTCTGAAGTGCCATCTGACCGACAAAGTAATTCACGAAATGCGGCAGCGCCTTCTCAAGTTTCGACATCATTTCCGCGAGATGATTGCATATACTAACGTTAGGACATCCATTCTCCATAGGGGATCAAATCCATCCAGCATTATTTAGATCTCAAGTGAGTAGGTTTACGAGTCACATACATGCGGTTTATCGGAATATGTTAACATTTGATCATTACCGATTTCGTGGGGGTGATTATTTTCAACATCATAAAGTAAAGAGGGAATAATCAGTATTGTTCTTTGTTTCATTCATTTTCACTCTTTGTTAACTACTGGCATCTTTATTGTTGTTATTCTTTTTCACAGCAACTCCTCCATTCATTTCCGTATGGTAAAAGGTGGGATCGATTTATCACAGTGGTATGAAGAAAGATTTTAAATACTGAAATCTGCATATTTGTTGCTTTATTCAAGACCGATTTGTTTATTATCCTGAAGAAGTACAGAGCCTAATAATTAAGGGCAAAGAAGCGGGATGGGATGGGAGGGTGAGGGAGCGGTGGGGGGGGGGGAGTAAAAAGATAACAAGGTGGAAAATGGTAAAGGAGCAATCGTTTTGAGTCTGGCAATTCTTTGGGTTACGATATATGAATCAAGCAAAGAAGAGAAGCTCTCATACTTAAGCGGGTTTCTATGCCACCGAGGTGTGTATACGAAACATGATCACTTCACAAGGAGGTTAAGAGATACTGGGCTATATTACTAGAGAGGAAGCGTTACCGATTAGTGATGTCATTGTGCAAGGTTCGGGCACTTGGGACAATAGGCGATACTTAATACAAATGCAAATGGAGTAAGACATTCCACCTTTGAACGCAACGTGCACACTGTGCAAACTGCTGTTAAAACCGATCATGGGTTTGTTGTTGAAACCAATAAAAACAGACATACACGGGCTCATACAAATATAGACAGACATTCAACGTTCTGAACTTGCATAGTGGTGAGCAAACCAATAGGCTACATCAAACGAAGCGATTGGAGCCAATTACAAGATAATGAGCAGTTAAGACGCGAAAATACGTATAGGCCTTTACATAAACTGCAGGTGACCAAGTTAACTGGCTTGACCTGACATGGGGCCTACTAGTAAGAAACAATTTGATAAAATAGTGCAAATAAGTGGCATGTTGATTTTATCATGTAATCTTATCATATCTACACCGACGGTACGTTTTATGAAATTACCTTTTATTAATAAGCGGAATGAGCAAACTGCACTCGTTAAAATTGGATGCATTAGACGAATCGACATTGTGCCCTAGATCGGTTAGAAAGAGGTCGGAAACACTCGTTGCAGCCTTCATGTATCTCCTTTATTGATTTTTGCAAAACTTCAAAAGAAATCTAAGTATTCGATGGTTAGGGAGTTTTACTAATGGGCGCAAAGAAGTGGTCACTGGTAAGCAAAGTAGCTTTATGACCATTAAAAACATAGACGAAGAGAGATGTAATCCCAAGTGGTTTTAGTTTCCAATAAAACGTATAAAGATACTCCTATCCTCTGCACCCAAATTGTTCCCCCTTTTCTGCTTTTTAACAGTTACAGTCGTCTCCACGGTGGGCTTAGGATGGAGGGGAGGGGGTGGGGCTCGAGTGACCTTTCCCGGCACTTAAAATAGCAACCCAGTTGTAGAGCAGTCCCACCCTCCTACAAAAGCTTGGATCACGCCAAACTGATGAATCATTGACAATATACAGATATAGGCTACTGCCGTTGCAAGTAGAACACGGAGTAGTCTGTAAGTTGCACCATTTTGTATTATTTAGCATCAAAGGTTTCTGCAGGTGATGTTGAAGCCCCCCATAAAACCCCTCCCGGAGACTACATGGTCGCCACGCCCTCTACCCCTGCAACACCTTGAAATTCTGTTTAGAACACCATGATGTTACATAAAATGCGTTAAGGGACTACAACTAAGGAAGGTCAACAAACACACAAAAATGTCTCTTACAGCCCGACACTATACGCAACAATAGTTCTTACAGTATCGAGAGCCTACCAAATGATGTTGAAAATTAACCTTTACAACGAATTATCCGTTACATGAAACAGATGTTATTTCTAAAATTGAATGACAGGCCTGAAATTACAATAATTAACCTAGATGTGTCTAAAGCAGCGTTCACGACTGAACACTAGAAAGAAGTCAAATTGAAGGAAGGGAGAAAGCGATTTAGTAAAGTGGAGAGAGAGAGGGATAGATACCAATGTAAACAAAATATGTATATAGTGATGCATCTATAACCCTTTAAATAATTCAGACATGACAAGAAACCCCTTACACAGAGAGTATGTGACCTTGGATTACAAGCAGAATGCATGTTATTAATTTATGTCCACAATATAAACATAAACTGATAAAAATCTACATTCATGCCAGGGATCACATCCAAATTAAAGTGATGATGACACGAGAATGAAGACAATTATGGAAACGAGAGGGCTTGTATGAAGCTGAGAGGAAATATGTAAACATTCGTTATGGTACAGATACAGGTTAACATGCTTCTTGAGTATAGCTGATACGTGTTCTTCATCAAATATGTCTTTATGTTTCCTAGAATCAAAATCTTCATTGTGGCGTGCGACACGTGTCAGGACGTATGTTTTCTTTCTTTTTTTTCCACCGATAACCCGTCAGCTTGTTTCGTTCTATAGATTAGATAACTTCGCTTTTCAATTTTGTCACGGGGTTGAATTTTAAGCTCATAGTTCCCCGTGAAAAGCGCACGAAAATGCAGTGCACGCCAAGTATTGACATTTATGTTTTCTTTGTATTGGCCTATGGCTTTATTTTCCGGGATGCGTCTGATACTCTAAGTGCGGACAACAGCATTCAATGTATTCTGGGCTGGAAAATCTTAGCTATCGTATAGTTACGGTATTTTATGGCCGAGTAAGAAGCGGAGTATTTACCTGGTGACCTCCAACATGGAAATTATCTGAATGTGATGAACTGACACAGGTAGTATGGGAACGATTTACATCCTAAGGCAATTTTGCTCGTCACCTCAATGTCAACTGAACAAACAAACGGTGCAGAGGTGATGACGTGAATGTTTTCGGAAGTATCCGTATGAATTATTGGATAGACTACATTTTGAACATTCGGTAGCGAGGCCTCCGATTGACTTCATTCCTCCCTATACGACCTGAAAATTACACAACAAAGTATGCGCTAATCTCATGACGAAATGTAACTTCACAAGGTTAAAAAGTATGGGAAAAATTCTAAGACTCGTGACATGAAAAGAAATATAGAATGAATTTCATTGCACGTTCCTACTTGGGCAAATATCAATTAATTGTTTTCGCATACTTCACATTTCAAATTTTAATGAGGATTAATAGTTGTGATATAGATTTCACATAACTTTCTACATTTTCTTCTTCCAAATCGGATCTATACATATCTCCTTAATTACCATGCAGATTTGTGATAAAAATTGTTATGGCAATGACAAATTCAGTTTGAAAGTTACCCAACAGACAAACCAAGTAATATTTTTTTTTCTCTTCTGTTTACGTTCCCGATAGATAATATTCATGAACATGCTTCTCACATGGAACATTGATTATATCACGGGTCGTCAATGATTACCTGAACTTCTGCAAGTAAACATCAACCTCATTTCATCTACGTAAGATGTATATCACAACCGACAATCCTAATTTAAGCACACAATTGTTACTGAAAAAGGTAAGATCGACTTTATCGAAACAATGTCTATAGGATATACAGGACTCGAAACAGTTTGAGAAAGTCGTTCCAACTGATCTTTCTACGTCCGCGTTAAAAAGGTTTTGAAGATCTGTTTTAACGACTTCCCTCGGCCGCCATGGAATGCGGTCAGTTTATAACCTAGTTTCCACTGAATTTAACCGAAGAAGCTTTGCCTGCTGCAGTGCAGAGCTTACGGTAAATAAATCCTTCTAATGGGTTGAATGTCGCACAAGTATATAGTAAAGATCAAGGTTCACGTATTTAACCTTCCTTTTTTATGATCGACTACCCGTATAATTACAGGAGGTGAATCATAACTAACGTTTGCATTGTATACAATTTGTTTGTAGTAACTAACAACCCTTGTCTTTACGAAAGTGATGCCTGTTGCCTTAAAGGAGGCAGGGGGAGGGGAATTCGGTATCAGGTATAACGTTGCCTTTAGTGAAATTCCTCATGGCTGTGCGATATATACGCGGCACTGTATAGAGCAGATTCAAAATTTACTACAAAATGTTACTTTTAATCTTCTAAAAGGATGAAAAATGAAGAAGCGGACATTCCAATTGCTTCTAACACGATCGCTGCTACGTATCAGTTCTAAGTCTGTTCGATAATAGCTCTCTCTAAATGTAATATGGCGATTAGAGTATGAAATGAAATAAAAAAAATCTGATTCAACAAAAAATTTGTTAAAAGTAATTGCCGCCTAAATCCTAGCGTGGTACAGAAACCAGAAGGACTGATTCCCTCTTTAAATCAGATGCATTTAACTTTATGCTGCTCAGATGCCTCATATCAACTAAGGGCTATCCGATGTTTGTCTTCATTTGGAATTACAACACAACACTGGTGCAAGCAACGGAATGGGATGGGAAGTAGAAAAATGGGGTAGATTTTATAGCAATGGAAATGTTAAAATCTGCTAAATATGTCAAGTCTCTTGACAACCATGTAAAAGTTCATTTAGTGGGAGGACAATGTCAGGGAAGGACCGTGGCGTCCTGCTTCGTTCGTGTCATGATGGTATTTGTTGGGAAAGCCCTTCGTTCAAAGTAGGTGATGGCCACCCCTCAACGAATTACTTTCTTGTGTATGGGTTGAGAAGCGCCACGTGATTTAACTGTGAACTCAAATTCTCTTTAAATGAGCAATTGTCGAGAGTCATACCAAACTTAGAGTGAATAGTAATCGGCCGTCACTCATAAGGGTAGGAGTCCTAAATGAAAACTGTGCATAGATAAATGAGTGGGACGGTAATTTGAATTTTCGATGAATTTACTCCAAATGACATGAGTCTACGCTGTTACAAGAAGGTGATTTGAAATGCATTTCCAACCGATAAGCAACACTTTCAAAAATGTGTTCAAGGCATATACAGAGCTAATTCTAAAACGAAATAATGCAACAAAGTACTGTCACTTAGAACACTTAGAAGAAGCAGGTCAAACGAATACGTAATCGGGAAACTTTTTGCCATAATTTCGCCAGGTAGCATGTTATTGGTTATTTCAACAAACTATATTCAAACATTTTAGGGAAACTTTAAACACAAAAATTAAAAAAAAATTATGCAACACAGTATAAATATAAGACAAGTAGCGGGTTTTCATTCGATACTCAAGTTCCCCCCCCCCCGCCTCCACATACCCATCGTGGTCTCCATGTCACTCCCACTTCCATATAATAGACAAAATGACAATGCCGTGAACACAACTACAGGGCTTCTGTGATGTCAAAGGTGTTTACAGAAAAACACTTTTAAGAAGAGAAGTCAGTCAAGGAACTCAATACCCGGAAACGTTTTATCTCTCAGATTTTTCTTACATGCATTGGTGGACAGTAAATGAAGCATGGCAGATGGATGCTCCCTTGGAAACGTCAATCGGATATACTGATATTTTGTATTATGTGGTATTTTAATAGTTCAGTGAATGTCTGTTTACGGTGGTAAGTGGTTCGTGATTGCTCGGGTATGCTATGTCGTATTCGTCAGATCGATGACGTCATAGTTCAAAGATCGGGTCACGAGTTATGAACGAAATATTCACTCCAAGCATAATCTGAATGTGTGAATGTTTCAGTAATTTGGAAATATTATGTCCGACGAATTTCCGATGACGCCACAGGATGTCAAAGGTCAAAGGTGTTATAGCACAAAGTATATAGGCTATGGTAATCTGCCTCATAGTGGTACGATAGCAAACTCAGCCTGTGGACTAGGGAACCATAATCTGGGTGGGTCCATGTATAAAAATAGTGTAATGTTTCATGCGTTGTAGTGGTCTCACTAAGTATGTTTCAGATTCATATACATAGGCCTTTATAGGCATACTCTTCATGGATACTGGGTATGTATACTACTTGAAAAAAAAAAACCTGAAACACGCACTAGACGAATGGCACGTGTGGATATGAGAAATACTTTGATGCGCACACAACTTGTACTAATTTGACGTTCATGCACGCGATCTCTAGCAACAGAGCCAAAATTTTGTTTCTTTTGATGGTGACGGTGCATCAATGAAAGTATTTCACCTGACTGCAAGGTAATAATTCCATGGTGCATGTAAACTCAATAATGTTGAACATAGTTATTTAGCACTTCTATCCACCACAATGTGAATCACTGACACATACCATTGAGTCCAACATTGGGGAGTACATCATTAAACATGCTATACAGTGAGGGATACTTTAAGGTGCGTAAACACAGAGCTAAGTCGGTCTTTATAATAGCGCACTATAATATTGGGGACTTTTCAAGTTGCCGATGCAAAAAAAAAAAAAAATAATAATAATAACAAAAAAAAAAACAGAAAAGTACAAGTGACAGTGCATTGCCTGCTTGATCGTATACATTACATCCATTGCCAAGTGCCCACTAATGTAGCGGCCTGTGCGATTAATTTAAGCATACAGGTGCATAAGTATGTGAGAGAAATAATGATTAACGAGACTGAAAGAGATAGAGGTGATGTTTGCAATCCCTTGGATTGCCAACTACTTGTTGTATTTTAACGTCTACCATGAAAGTAAGTTTACGGTACATCCTTTATCGATAAGTGTTATTGCTTGGAACAGTTAATGTCTTTGCTTTACCAGGGACCGAGTATAGAACGGACAGAGAGGTAGGAAGCGTAGAGACGAAGTAAAAAAAGAAACTCCATCATGCAATGGCAGGTCTTCGTAAACTTGATAATCTTGGTGATTTAATTCTTCTAATGACGTCATTGTATTTGTTTGTTTCCTCCGATTCAGTGCAAATAACAAAAAGAAAGACACTTTTCCGATAAGTCACAAAGTACAAGATAACTAAAAGATTGACCACAGATTGAACCTTTTAATTTATTATAGTCTTTACTCAGTGCAACGTCAAATCATTGCAGCTTGAAAAACATATTAGTAAATTAAAAAAAAAAAAATAACGAACAAATGGAAGAGACGAATGTACAAAAAAAACAAACAACATATTTATAACTTAGAATCACTCCTCATTACATCTTCTCCATTTGATGAATTATGTCTGGAAAATTTTGGTCTAAAATTACACCCCATTTTCCCTCGCTCCTTTTTTTGTCATTGGTTAAACTTGACCACTTGTATTTTGTCATTGCTGCAATGTAATTTGCGGAATTATGACATCTAGCCTTGCTGGTTTTCTTCTTGTAGAGTGGAAGAGGAATTTTACAGAATGATTTTTCTTTTTTGTTCATCAGAAAATCTCAGTATAGAGATGCTGCAATATGGCGCTGTATGGTTGATTTTTAACTTGCGACAAGGTTACTATAGTCTTGAAAAAAAAACATGGAACCATTATAAGACATGGATTATATTATAAAATGTCATATACAATTTCTCCTAACTACCAGTTCAGCGAGAAAATTTATATGACGGGTGGGTAAATTCTGTGCTATCAAAGTTAAGGACTACCTTGTCCCTTGAGTAAAACCGATTTATGTTGTGAGAGTAATGGAGGCCTTTAGTCATACCTAACAAGACAGCTTTTCGTGAAAGAAGAACAACCAAAGCAGGACGTGATGTTTGATGAAAAATAAAATACCTTTCATCGTTTTTTTCTTCCATCTTTTTCTTCCATTTGATACCAACCTGAAAACAACATGCATCTATGGCACGATCTTTTCATGAAAACTTTGGTTAATTAGTGTGTTTTTGTTGCTGTAGAAAGCCGGTTGATAAAACTGTTTTGGCTAAAAAGTTAGCGGGCCCTTTTTCACGACCCAAACTTAATCGGAAATCCCAACCTATGCAGTCGTATGGGGTCCAATGGCTCACGAAGTTTTTGTTTAATATATAGGCGTCCGAAATAAAACCGCATAAAAGAAATATCGACACCATGCAACGCTTCCATATGATCACATCTGCATTTTCATCAAACTTTGATGAACCATATCCCAACCACGCCAGTAGATATAAACACTATTCCAACGGATTTTCATTCGATGTTTGATTTTGTTGTAACATCTGAAGGAAGCCGACTCTTTCCTACATGCATGTGACACGTGACCCTTTAACTCTATACATGGAAGCTCCTCTCGTCGTTAAATTTACTCCTGCATGCCCTTACCGTTGGTTTAAATTATCATTCATATAGCTGAACAGTAGGTCCGTAAAAAAAAAAAACTCCGATAAATGAAGATTGGTAACATTTTCAATGACAATACGTTTGTATCATCTTGAATTAAATATATTTAATTTATTATATACATCAGGCTGCTGATCAATACCACCACAAATCTTCACATGTATAACCAGCCGTGCTTCCACCTGACAGGATTTGTGATCCGTTTTGTCGAATTTAGGAGAACTTTATAGGTAATCATTTCCCTTTTATTACATCAAGAGCAAACGATTCTTTGTTTCAATTTATCTGCTTCCGTTTTCGTACCTTCTTTCAAACATTTCTCTTCTTTCATTTTCACTTTTCGTTAATACCATCATCAATTTCTCTTTCTCTCTACCTCGATCCAGCAATCTCTCTCTTTTAAGTCTGTTTGTAAGATATTGCAGCCAAATTAACCCAATTTTCTGGTGAAATTGTCATCCATCACTAACATTCGTACCCTTTCGCTGGTTTATGAAAACAAGAGTAACCTTCGATAGATTGTAAATTTTCTGCGCTTTTGGATAATCTCGGAACCTTTGTTACATTTCCCGATTTCTCTTTGCCTGGTCAAACAAATAAAACTATAATTCCTGTAATGAGTGAGACATCACCTGTTTGAAATGACGGTTTTAACGTATTCCTTTGTACTGCATGAGAAACTTCTACGAGGTCAAGGTTTATACATTTTTTTTTTCATAGGTAAGTTTACGATAGGTAATAATTTTAGAGTAGGTAGAATGTTATAACGCAAAAGCAGCAAAGTCTGTTCAAGGTAATACTGAAGGAAGATTATCAGTTTAATTACTGCATGCAGACAAATGTTTCCAAGTCTACTTTTGAAAACTCTAAGGCTCATAGAAAATAGGTATTCGGTATCTTTGTTATACCTTCTGGCTTTTTGTATAAATTACAATAAATATTTACTAAGTCTGCACGAAATTTGTATCGTAGGAACAGCGTTTGGACGTAAAGTGCGTGCTTGTCATAGAGAAAATGAAGCGTGCGCGTGTTCGAAATAACAATTTGGGGTGCCATGTGGGTTGCTAGGTAAGCACTCCCCTCGAGATCATACGTGTAATCCATTGACATTAAACCTCCTTGATTTAATTTAAATGAAGCAGTGAAGGATTTCTAAAAACTAGTATGTCAAAGTGTCTTGAGTGACTTATAACTTTCAAGCATGACGTTATTGACGCCTGTCGCCTTTAAAAATAAAGCAAACAAGAAAGCAAATATTCTCTTCCTACAAATAAGGAAGAACAAAAAAGACATTCCCTCTTGGAAGGAAAAGACTGAAAGTTCACTCAACTTGAAAATTTATCAACAGCTGAGTGCGATATTTACAGACCTAGGAGACAGGGGAGGGTAGGGGAGGGGACTGCAGTCACGTCACCCGGCCCCTATAAGAAATATTCCTGGGATAATTCGGGCGATGATGAAGAGATTCTCCGAGCAATCGTAGACAACGTTGTAATAATTATGTACTTTTTTAATAAGTCTGATTCTCTGCCAGACAAAGAAACAATGTAGCATATATGTAACTTTATGGCCCCTTCCAAATTTGTCTTAAGGCTTGTGCGAAAAATGTTGGTAGCTTGCTTTGCTTGCAAGTCCTTACGGACCGACTAAGTCAAACTTGGGCTCCCAAGTCTACCCCAGTATCACCTAGAAAACAAAACGTTTGATTCCAATTTTGCAATACGTCAGTCACTGAAGTTCACTTACTTGTCAAGTTTGGAAGAATTGACTAGTTTTCCCGATTTCTTGTTATAGATATCGCTACAGCTTTTCCTCGCTGCGATTGGTGTTCACGGTGCACGTCAAAAAATAAACCAGAGCACCTGCTTTGTTTCCCATTATCTCAGAAACCTTGCCGCCATTGTAGGTTAATTCCCGAAATGGGGTAACGAGTTTTCGTGAGAAGATTTGTGGAGAATCTTACTTTGCCGGAAAACGATTTCCGCTCTCTTATTTTTTTTTTTTTCCGTAAAGTTTATTCTCAAGAAAGAAAAAAAAAGTAGGTTTCTTATTTTTCAGTTTTTCACAAACATGTAGGCAAGCGAATTCTGAAAGCTTCAGATGTTATTTTAGCACAGTATGACGAACTGCATCAGGAACCTAAATCTATGATTCCGACTAAAGTGACCAAACATATTGGGGACTTTCAATGGACCATCTCTTTTGTCCAACACTTGCGATATGAACGACAAACCGTCTAAATTGTGATAATAAACACCAATTTGTGCTAAAAACGCAAATTCTGTCACGTGCCGTGTGATCGTTGACTTCCGTAATGAAATTTGCTTCAGTTTTTCTGTCGATCTTTTAAACTCGTTCGGACCAGTTTTCTATCTTTTTAGACGTTGTGGTTAGACATCAAAGCTACAACTGCGTTGATGGACGTCAAGTGCAAAAAAAAACAAAAAAAAAACGGATTATCAACTAAGTGAGCACTGCCTCAGTCTGTAGGTCACTCGACTATGGCGCGCGAAAAGGGCCATCAAATATGATGATGATATTATTTGATACGTTGTTATACCAAAGACATATGTCACTATACTAAATTTACATGTTGTTGTATCTATAATATATGTCACTGTACCAAACTGATACGTCGTTGTACCTTAGACACGGGCCGTGGAGATACATCATCACTTCTGTTCATAGTATAGACATAACAATGCGGTACAGTAACGTATGTTTTAGGTACAATGACATGTCACTTTGGTATAGTAACGTATATTTTTAGTATTACGACATGTACTTTCGGTATAATGACATGTATTTTAGATACGACGACGTATCAGTTTGGTACAGTGACATATATTTTGGGTACAATGACATGTAAATTTAGTATAGTGACATATGTTTTTGGTATAACAACGTATCAAATAATATCATCATCATATTTGGTGGCCCTTTTCGTGCGCCATACTCGACTGTCTGTTCTGTGAAAAGAGGCTCTGAATTTCCAGTTGGTATTAGGTCGAAATAACAATCATGCCTAAAAATAAATCGCAAATGTGAGCATCAATTGGTGAAATTTTGAACAGTACCTGACAGGTAAACATTGTTCTTAACGATGGTTTTTTCCGCTGCGTCATCTTAAAAGAAATGGAGAATGTTATTTCCTAGGCCTACCAGATAGCGTATATTGCCTCAATATTTTCATCGCTGTCGATACTAACGGTATTCAGCCAAACTGAATAGCATGAAATACTGAGGGGTTAAATTCGAAGCATAACATGAATGAAGGTCACTTAGGCCTATCGAACTAAATGTACAGACCATGTCTGTCCAAAAACATTAAAAGCTGTCCTACAATCACATGTACACACTATACGTAGGTGTGATGGAACATTTGTTGTGCACATTTTTCCTCTGAGCTAAGATTATGTTAGCTAAGATGTTAGAAGTTTATCTCTTATAGCTTCAGTTCGTTCGACCAATACATTTTTCAAAAAAAAGTCCACATCTCGATTATTACTAATCAAGCCCCTCCCGCTCAAAACTCACCGAAGAAACAGACCATATGTTAAATACCGCATAAGACGGGAGTATTTTCACTGTTTGCATTGACTCATCCTTAGACGGGTAATCCATAACACGTATTTAAGCCGCTACATACCAATTTAAAGTAGTTTACACAACCATCGACATACTGTTTAAAGCCAGGAAGCGGGAAGTTTTACCGTGCTAGTGAAATGCACTCATGTCATCTCCGCTGGAATAATAGTCAGCAGCTTCTGCAACATCCGCGTGACTCTCATGACAATAAGTGACGTCGTCTATCTTACGTAATCGTCAAGGAAAGGCGGTGGCTTTATTTTCTGAATGCTTTGCTAAAGAAAAAAAAATCTGCTTTGTCTTATTTTCGTTTCTATAGCGAACCGTCAATGAGATCGAGGTAACACAGATAGACGGTGATGAAATTATGTTTGCATATGGCGGTTTTGTGGACAGAAAAAAACTCACACCAGTTTGACAGAGGAAAAAAACACGCACACACAAAGGGGAGCAATCGTAATTTCAACACGTACACTCACATAACGTCGCCGGCGAAGGCGTCGTTTACTTTGGTCACAGTATTAATCATGTTTCAGTTTCAGTAATAAGAGAAATGAGGTCACGCCTCCTATTCTGGAAGCCATACCGCACATCCGAACAGTGGTACATATAGGAATCAACAAACAAATTCCATGTTGAATGCACGCAATACATACTATCGTGCATGACGACTGAAATACTTTAACACTTCTTTTTTTTTTTTGCTTGACTTCACGAGTAATGATAATCACACCGCAAACACATCAATTCGACATTTTTCCTGTATGTGGTGTGCACAATTTTATATAAAATCGATAGGTAAAGGATGTTTTACAGGGTTTTGATGTATCATACAAATTATTTATTTTATTTCTGTACTGTCAAGTCACTTAGATCCGACTTCAAGTTCTAGTCAAGATCACATGCTACTAGTGAAGTGTGCAGTAGATTGTGCTCCTTAATGCCTGGTAGGAATAGTCAATTCCTGTCGGTCCTTTACAATCAGGTGACCGTGTTTTATCCTTGAATACAAAATACTGGGAGATGAATACAACAAAACCGTGTTTTGTCGTCTGGTATCTCATGTCATGATAACCAAACTATGGCGGTACATTGTTGTCATGTTCTAATCATGTTACCTTTTCTCTGGATTCGTTTTCAATAAAAACGTGGTTATTGCAATCTCAAATTTTCTATCGTTGTTGTGTTTTTTTTTATCAAAATCTCGTTTTGTATATATATGAACAAGGTTAATCAACTTTGACCTGTGTACTGACGGTGGGATAATGCACGGTGGGGTTAATATGCTATTACGGAACTTGACGGAACTTGGTAAAACTTGGTCTGCGCCCTCCAGCATCGCTAGCATTAACCCCCCCCCCCCTCCATCGTGCATTATCCTCTAGTCAATAACCCTTTGATCAACCTATTTAGATATGATACCTACATAGAGGTATTCATATATAGAAGGGTATGAATTGATTCTATTTCTTACAATTTTATTTAATACATCACGCCAATACTATCCTAAGTAACCAACTCTATTCTTGCCAAGTGGCCCTTTCAACTTTCTTCTTTATTTACCTTATCTGTGTTTTGGTGTTACATCATCAGCTCTGCTGAACCCTTCACAATTAGGCTTATGCTGTTAAAATTTTGAAAGGATTACTTCGCATACTAAGAACGCGGTTCAAACTCATAGTGACAATACGCCGTGACAATTTTAATTAAGAACTTAAAAGGAAATTACACTCATTTTTCTTTTTTCGCATTTATTGCTCAACCTTCGTTTTGACACAGAGAGAGAGAGAAGCTGTACGAATAGCTTTATGAATAACCTTATCGATTTTTGTTTTATTTCAATGTATCGATTAATGAGGAAATCGCCGTTAAGTTTGCAGGAAAGGTCATATCGGCCTTTTGTATGCATATCTACAGATCAGTGTCAATGAACTATTTTCATGAGCGGACTTCAACTCTGTAATACAGTACTCATTAGCTAGCCGCACATTTGTCAACGGAACTGTAATACGGTAGTTGATGTCTTCCCAGACATTACTAAGCTGCACAACTTTTTTTTTACTTTGTTAACTTTACAACAACAATCCTATATGTCAATAACGCTACTTCGTAGCAATGCTTTATGATTTTCGGTGCAAATATAATAGGATATCAACCCCCCCCCCCAAAAAAAAATGATTGATTCCAGAGAATGACAGGGAAAAAGGTATTTGATGAGAAATACAGCCAGAAAAATAAATTGACATATGCATGCAGTGTATAGGCTGCAAGTATGTTACTATACTCGCAAACTACTTAAATCATTTCAGATTTGCAGTCATACATGGTTACCCGGTTGTGCATCTAACGATTACGTAAAAAAAAAACGATATATATCAAACATTACGCAAGCAAACACGCCACTTGGAAATAGCTAAAAACAAGAGAAAACAGAAAATTATAGACATATGCACACTGGCACTGACACAGACATACTATGTTTCGATGATGTGATGTTATGGGGCCTCAAATGCCTAAAAGATGGATTACGTTCTACATTTCACACCAAGTTGGCTTTATTCTTCCTTTTGTTCTAGATCCATTTCCATGTGTATTATGTCAGCAAACCAGTCTTTTCACCATCGTGAACTACCTTGGACAGTCTAATGGTCGGCCTTTAACTTTAGCTACTGTAACTATCACGTGACCACACGGATGGTGGGGGAGGGGTGGTGGTAACGGATATGAAGTAACTGCCCAGGGGGACTGCTGAATTTGTTGACACAGATGTCACGAAACGTGTAATAGACTCTTTTCGAATTTTGTCAAGCAACATTAAAGAAAGAGAAACACCACCATAAGAGGGAACCGAACCTTGAAATATAAAGCAGAAGCGTTTGACAAACATCTTCCCAAAAGTCTCATTCAAAAATATTTTTTCCCAAGATATATAGTCATTCAGAGGAGGGGGTTGCCATTTTTGTCTCATTTGAATTTAACCAATTTGAGTAAGCCGAATTAACGACGTCATATAACTCGACCTGAAGAGCAGGAATTTAATGTATTTCTCGATTAACTTTACCTACACAGTTTCCATAAATGTACATACACTTGCGCACACTTTGTGTTCACTGTACTTACTGAGGTGCATCATGCGATGTTCAAGCTATCAGTACTGTGATCTGCATGACCGTTCATTTTTTAACAATAACTTAAAGAAAACCAAAAGCTTTTCTATACTAGGGGCCAGATTATGACATCACAATCTCACAATATCAACTTTTTGATTGAATTTTTACAAACTCTGAAATCGCCATATCTTTGACAAAGAAAAAAAAAACGTGTGTAGATAAAACTTGGTAATGGGGTTCTCCGCATGTTATTCTCTCATTGAACAGTAATATTCTATTGTCAACGGATCTAACTTTTATGTTTCTGTAACATTCTGTTGTAGATTTATATGTAATTCATCTAATCATCATGTAAAGGCAGTCAGTAGTCACATCCAGATGAGATATAAGTTTTACATCACTCTTGAACAACACTGAAATTAACAATGGTGGTCCAGCAGAGGTTTTTCGGGGGAGGGGGGAAGAACGAGGGTAAAAATATGCCTGCGAAGAATGGGAAGACGATTTCCGGCGACCTTGTGGTTTTTTTTATCCAACAATTGGTGGTATACGCCAACCGATTGTGAAACTCAGTTAGGTAGTGTTCCCCATACATCCCCCTTCCCGCTGTCACGTATAAGTGATGATAGATGCTACTTGAACCTCGCCCCCACCAAAAAGATGCCCTTCATAGCTTCACTGATAATTATTTCACTCTTACGAAAGACTGATCGCTTGATACACTTTCGAAGAGGAATACAGTCTGCACTTTACCAAAATTAGGGATTATCACGTGTTATAAAATTGAAAAAAAGAAGGTTAAATATCACACATTGCAATTCGTTACCAACGGTTTATCTGAATAAGCGATCTCCGACACGAATTCATTTACTGAACCTACTTTTTTTTTTACAGACGGGTGGCCTAATACCTTCATTTACAAACCCATCGAATCTGA
Source organism: Stichopus chloronotus (assembly GCA_021234535.1). NCBI lineage: Eukaryota > Metazoa > Echinodermata > Holothuroidea > Aspidochirotida > Stichopodidae > Stichopus > Stichopus chloronotus. The sequence goes on from CM037843.1 coordinate 17,767,083, forward strand.
GTAAGCTTCAAAACAAACAAAATCCAATAATACCTTCAAAAAGGGGAATACGTGTCGTCTTGATATCAAATGCCGAAAAGAGACTGACTCGGGAAATGTTTTCGCCATCTTGAGCAATCCCTTCCGTGTGTCGTGCACAATAAGCTTACATCTCCTTATCATTAGAGATAAGATTGCACCAATGAATTGACAAGTATTACCAAAATGAAGAAGACACAAAGAAAAAAAAAAAACGATGTTAAGATATACGGTGTATACTAAGCATCTTAAGGACAGTCTTTTTAGACGAATCAAATTCACGTGTTTTTTTTTTTCTTTTTAATCAATAACACGACTTTGCCTTATGCTTAAGAATAAAGCAAAGGCCGACGCATTGCGAAGCTTAATAATAATGCAAAGTACATCCTTATTTTGGGTGTGTGTGTGTGCTGCGGGGGTGGGGGAGAGGGGGGTTAAATTAGGGACAAATCTAACTGCATTTCTATTTTTAAGATGAGATAATAAAACAAGACTTTGTAAACAAGGGTCGCGTCTTATCAACTTGTTTGTTACCTTGTCCTTTGACACATTTAAAAGATCTAGAAAGAGAGCAATATACAAATAAATGAGACATATTGACAATGTAATCGGTAACCACGTTTCTATTTTAATCTAATTCGTGTACGCATACTTCAATGACATCTATACAGGAACGTGAATGATAAATAGAAATGAAACTGTGCAGACTATTATTAAAACCTGTTTTCCGATCATACGTAGGAGGCTATCTAAAATGAGCTAGGTTCAGTTATCAAAGTAAAACTATACGGAAACAAAAAATGAACGAATGAACTGGAACAAAAATAAAAGGAACGACTACTTTGACAGAGACTATTGCCCGTCGACACACAAAACTTCGAAAAATGATAACAGATTTTAAAAGAACTTTAAAATTCTTATATACTCTTGTAGCAATTACACTAATTATTTTGCCGTAGCTTATAATTATGACAGAAGCTATTGTGAATCTAAAGCAGTACAAACCGAACACAATATATAATGGACTACACTGGTGAGCGCAATGCAGCTATATACATAGTCAATTATAGTCGTTTGTAGTATTTTGCGTTGTACTTATTGGTATACCGTCAAGATCCACTGTTGTCGTATATATATATATATATATATATATATACTATATCGTCATTCCAATTGTTGAACTGGAAACTAGCAATTGTAATGTAGAGTTCCTCTTTGTGGGGAATACAAAGAGAGAGAAGGGGAGGAGTAGAGAGTGCATGTAGTCCTTTGTTTCCATTGAGATTAATAAAAATGATGATTTCTTATCCCATCTTAATTAGATGGATATTATTGAATTCTGTGACCTAAAGAGGAGTTGAATACGTTGCCATTTTGTCACTCTGGTAAGTAAGATACTGTGCGATGTGCCATTGTCCACCACCTCAACCACCCCCGGTACCCCTCCACCACCCTATCAGGAGGATATCACTCATTTACTCCTGGTCCACCTCTTGCAACACTTCTCATTTTACAAAATTCATTTGCAGTGATTCGTCAAACTTCCGGCTTAATCACATACTTGTTGTCAAAATGACATCTCCCACCGTGTTCATACAATCAAGTTATATTGCTTCTTCATGTACATCATCACAATACGTTGATGAACCAATATTTACTTTTATTTTCCAAATTGTAGTCAACTACACTGATCATTCCATCAAACAAAGTACACTCTCAGAGGGTTACTTGTGTATACCTCGTTACAAACTGTTGGGTAGGAAAACACTCAAATTGAATAACAAATAACCATCGTTGGGTAAAATTTACCCATCCCCCTCTCCCGGTTAATTGTTACCAACTTGTTATATTTTTACCCAACAGTTCGTAACGACGCATATTTAACAAACGTTTTTTTTGTTTTTTTTTGTCTTCTTCCAGTCTTAGGTGACCCATCCTCTACAAGAGAACAGTAGAACAGTACAAGGTAACTGTGGACAGTTCCACTTCCATATCATACCGTCACTCACCCCCCCCCTTTCCCTCCCCCAATCCACTGTTGCCTTTTGTAATCTGCCTACTGACGACGACTAAAGTCCTTTGATTCTCTTATCCTTCTCATTTACCGGTGACAACTTCTCTCCTCTAATCATCCCGTGATGAAGTCACCTTGTGACGATACGTTCACAAAATAATTGACACCAGCTTTGTGCCACTAACAGACAATTGCTTTTATCAAAACCCGACACATGTCGATATCAATGTACTAAAGATGATCGTTATCAGAGTGCAGTCATGCAATCAGGCCTGATGGTGACGTCACGATCAGCAGACAACACTATGTTACAGGTTGTGGTTGTAATATTGCCCATTTCCAAACGTTGACAATGAAGTGTACAAATAATACGATTATGATTTTTAATTTCTCTGGCCACGGTAAAGTGATCATTTTAACCTTCTCTAGGTGAGAGCCACACAGAGAATGGTGTATATGACTGAGACTTCAACTCATGCCTGATGTTACGGGGCTCATCAGTCATAAGAGAAAGAGAGAGAGAGAGAGAGGGGGGGGGGCAGTGGCTGAGAGGAAACGAAGGAGAAGGACACTTGATCGTCCATCTAGTCCCCTTCCTCCTCTCCCATACCATCCCTGGTTCATTACCTCAGATTCATTGAATAATTAGCCGTCAAAGTGCAAAATTCCCTTCGCCGTGAAGGGACACATTTGATGTAATTCTCTTAAATTCGACGATAGAAATGTAGGACCTTAATGCAAAGGCTCTGATATTTGCAATCATCTCAATTGAGCTTCCTACTTGTGTCGTAGATTCGTTCATATATTTCAAGGACTTCGTGAACAGATGAACAATAGATATTGCACCAAACAGTATTTTATTCGCTTTTATTAGGTTAATATTTAGGGTTTTATGAATTATATATATCAGGGCCAACTATACTTCGGCAAGGCGTATCAGTTACATTAAATACTTTGCCATATAGGATTTTGTGCATTCTCATCAAATGACAACAAAATTGACATCCATTTTTGGTCAAAGGTTTTGCGTCGATCCGAGGATGCAACATGTCAATGCGTGGTCTTGCAGGTTCTGTAAATGAAGAAATTTCAATGTCACCTTATGGACAGAAATAATAGAACGTTCTTGGTATATCCATTTGTAGCCATAAAGGATAGAATAGTGATTGTCATATTTTTAAAAAATAAAACAAACAAATTGAAAGCCAAAATATCGTTTGAATACGTTGTATGCTCCAAAAAGCCACTGCGCATGATGGAAATAAAACGATTAGAAAAGTGAGTCACGTGGTGCAATATGGATAGAATTATACAGATTGATCAACTTCTTGGAATGACGAAAATATTTCTTTCCAATCACAACAGACCGTGCGACCCTGCATTCTCCATCGTAAATAGTCCACAAATGTGAACAGTGAAATGTTGCACTTGTAGCAACAATGAAGATGCATTCTAGAAAACGAAACGTCTGTTAATGTTGCAATTGTGGCAGCGGTTAGGATGCAATCAAGTTAAGTGAACGTTGTGATGTTGCAATTGTGGTAAGGATTAAGACATTCTTGTGTCTAACAACAGAGGTGAAGGTAGGCTAGTTGAATAATGGGAGGATTGTTGTGTTAAAACTTGTTGTGATTGTTGTGTAAAAAGAATGTTACAACTGGCAGGAAATGTAAACAGATGTACGTAATTCACCGACCTGCCAAATTCATTGTGAAAAGTCGGTCAGGACTATGAGCATCTGTCATCAATGCGGTATGATATTAAACTAAGAACACTTCGTTCATGAATATGCATGATCTTTTGAAACCTGTCTTTGCGCATCCACCAACCGCCGTTAACTACACTGGGACCGTGATCCGGTCCCGCCATTATAAAGTATGCTATAATAACAGAACGAACAAAGAAATACTGTTTGAATACACCCTGATAAAATAGGGAACTGCGTGGTAGTTTGCATCAAGAGATACCGTAATTCTATTCATTGACTTAAATCAAGAAGTTATGATCAGAATTGAGAAGGTGACGTCATCACTATGAACACAGCTTCAGAATCAATAAGTATCAATCTTACAGATTTTTTTTTATAGAGTGCGCGCTCAAAAAGAAGGAAAAATGATATGATGTTTGTAAACATTTATTTTCCTGCAAACGGTCATACGTTTTCCACGTTATATTACGTAGTGTTACCATAGTACGGAGTAGGGAGGACACCCTGTAAAATCGCCTCCGTCTCATTTCTCCGAATTTTTATTTTTATGCAGAACAATGACTTCTTGGCTGGGCTTATACTGCCATTTTTGCAACGTTTCCGCTCCCCTTACGCTGGTGGCGCTTCGCTTATAAACTTCCTGTAATTACAGTGTACCAGATGAAGGACACTCCTTGAACCTCGAAATACACCCACGCCGCCACTAATGTAGAATGTTTTCGTATTTTTGACATTGTGAGTTCTGTGTCATGCTGTTGTTTGTTTGAAAACTTTATGTGTCAGAAATAATCTTATTCGAAGTATGAAATGAGCATCGTGTCGGAAATGTATCTTTAACACAGACCGTCTGCAGTATTGGAAATAACGGTGAAGTCAATGTATCAATCCTTTTACTGTGACGCCTTGGAAAGAAAATAAAAAAAAAGAAAAAAGAAGTACATGACCTATCATCACACTAAGTAAAAATCCGGCCTGTAGTCGTAAGCCATATGGGAGTCTTTAATGGAACTGCATTTACATCCATCGGCGTTGCGATACGTAAAGGACGGATCAACTCCTTCATCGCAGTCAGGTAACTCGATGGTTACTAGCGTGTAGTCTTCATGGACGCAACACGGATGGACCGAATACACGTAAGGTGGCAGTAGCTCGGGTATCTAAGAAATGAAATTAAAAAAAAAAAACAGAAATGATAATAAAAGGGGAAAAAAAAACAGAAACAGAAAGCCGAAAGGCTGTGTTGATCCCTTGCCATATTGATGTATTGTAACAAACATGAATCACCAACGTGACAAGCATGAGATCAGTTACAGTTATTTTTCTTTAAGACATGATGTTAACCCGCTTTTGATCATTGAAATATTTTGACCTCAAAATGACCTTTACTTGTCTTAAACAATAGGTGCAAAAATGAATAAAAACCATCTATTTAGTATGGGCAGTGAACATACTAAGTATGAGATCCTTCGCAGTTACCTTTCTTGAGATTACGAGATTACAAGATCTTGATTTCTTGTGACCTTAAATGATCTTTGACTTGAACACAAAAAAAAAAGCAGTGTAGAACGGCAAGGAATAAAAATGTAAAAAATTATTAAATGGGTCAAATTGTGATTAAGTCTTCAGTCAAATGCGATTTTGGTTCCGTAACCTGGTCTTGGGAAATTCCCTTTGTATGCTATTCACGATGACATTTTACGTTTACTTGCTACAGTTTAAAACATGAGTGAATGTTGTTTGAAGAAAGCCGTACCATATGTTACTGTAGCGTCATTTAAGCGTCACTTAAACAGAAAAAAAAGCTTGGTAGAAAACTGAGCGTCTCATCCGTGTTTAATAATACATCATAAATTAACGAATCCCCTTAAACAACAAATCGCAGTTACTTTCCTGAAATTTGCAATTTATAAAATTGTTAGATGTTCCTTTTGTGTTTTACTAATAATTATTTTTCTGTTTTGAGCTTGAAAATTATCAAGAAAAATCCCAGGGAGTTTTCCTCATAAAGATAATTCATGTTAAAATGAATGTCGTTAGAATATATTCTATTTGAAACAACACATAATTAAATGAAAAATAAGACAAAAGGGGGGGGGGGGGGAGCGAAAAAAGCGAAAAAGCCGAAAGCAGTCAGTTTCCCAACGACGGATTAGAAGCTGTTCAGTAGGAGAAACTATTCTTTGAATCCTAAATAGTTGCTTAGAGGACTAGGTTGCTAATTTGCGATTATTACATCAGTGTATATGTTTTGAAGCCAAATTTTGTTGTTACAGGACTTTGGATTATTAAATCTCATCGAAATTCCATTTTGGTCATCTTAAGAAAGGGAAAAAGACGTTTTATTACAAAGACAAAAAAAAAAAAACTACAAAATACTAAATGAGTAAAGAACTATGAAAGGTAAAGTCCACCCGGATATTGACTCTTGAAACAGGGAGGTGTGTGCTATTTTATCCCATCTGATGAACAAACTTATACTTGGCGTTAAAGTAATTCGTATATCGTAAATTGACGCATTCTATAATTTATCAAACATCAAAAGCCAAAGCTAGGACATTTGCAGCAATTACGGTCCAAGCAGGTCGATATGAATATTACTAAAAAAGGTGTGATAATAAAAAAAAAATGAAAATTAGGGCAGCAAATAAGAAACATCCGGAGGTGGATTGAAAGGGGATGATTTGCTATTTTTGAGACATCACAAGGAAGAGAATTTAATAGCTAAATGACTGTGGTGGTGTGGGTGGGGGGGGGGGGGGAGGAGCTGTAAAAACACCCACAAGAAAAAGGAGGACTATCTGCTACGATAATGTACGGTTATCGACTATAAGATACAAATTGAAACGAGACTGATAGGAATAAATGATGATCTTACTATGAAGAAGTAAAGACTCATTAAGTACTGTTGTTAGGGAAGTTATAAACAGGTAACAGATAGCGAAAGTGTGTATGTGGGGAGGGGGAGGACTACTTTATGTCTGACAGTGCTTATGAATAAGAATAAGGTAACCTCGCACAGTGACGGATTCAATGCTGACACTATAGAATTTGATTTCAAATTTACATGTTATACCTTAGTCAGTGAAACTGTATTGATCCCCCCTCCCCCGGTAAAGTATATTTGCTCATACTTGGTCAGTTTTCTGCTCGACTGCTTACTTTCGCAGGTGAGATGCCAAGTAATTCCACAAAGTGGGAAGCTCAACCTTAGCCTTAACCCTATACCTCACTCAAGTGAGACCTCATCCTACTACACTGTATGTTCCGCCACAGATGTAAAAACCGCCATTCGAAACCGTCTCATAACATTTTCCCCCCTTTGATATGAAGCACATACCGAAGTATCTCTCACATGCTGTTAACTCGAAATTTACATCGTGGGTCCATGCCACAGATTGCAAAATGTGTACTTTTAAGTTTTTTAATAATATTCAAAACGATAAACTTTAAGCAAAATATCCCCTACTCTTAGAGGAAGAGCATGGTAAGATGAGGAGGAGGAGATGATGAGAGGTAAATACTAACCTGATAACTATCACATCTTCCCCAACATCCTTTTACGTCTAGATCCAACGGCCTGCACCCTTCCTTGTATGCTCTGAATTTCATAGCAGTGTGTACGTAACATCCTGTGGCCGTGCTGGGGTCTACGCAGCCACAGACTGGTATCAATAATAAAATAGCCAATAGAAAATCAGTAGCACGTCCAAGCAAGGTAGAATTGTCCCTTCCTTTCATGGTTGATATCTAGGGGAAAGGAAATATAAAAAAGGAAAAATTTCAACGTTCTTTCTGTCTCTATATACTCCAGTTGACAGTTTTGAAAATTGATCACAACTTAATATTTCCATTTCGTTCCCAGGCCTGATACAACCATGTTCAAACTTCATACTTTCATCCAGAGAAGTACACATTTGCATTTGAGCCACATGAAATTGAGTTACTTCCGCTAACGGATGCCATATTTATGTCGGTGCATGTGCAATGTTAACGTTCCTTCATTTGTGTGTGTGTGTGGGAGGGGGGGGGGGGGCTCTTGCATAGATATTTCGAACGCTATTTGATTTTAACTTATCTCTCGATGAGATTTTTTTTTCGAATGTTATTGGATGCATTTACAAACTTTTCTTTCTCTCTCTCTCTTCCTCTCTCATCTATTTATTTTTCTTTTTTTTTTTTTTTTGCTTGGAGCACCATTCCAACTAGAATCTCTTAATACATCACCATCAGCTGAATGATTGAACGGGTTAATGTCTAGTCATGAGTTTAGACTTTTCCATCTCACTCTTCGAAAAAAAAAACTTTGATTTGCACACTCGATGATCGGTTGGCTTCGAACAGGTAATGAAAACCTGTGAAGTTTTGTCTTCATTATGGAAATCTAAAATGGATTCAAATGCACTTAGTGACCATATCTCTAAATCTCCCTGATCAGAATTAAAACATTCGACAGAAAAAAAAACCACCGATTATAGGAAATTGTCAATATAAATCCCCCGAAGAGTGCACTTTATGTTTTGAAAGTCTAATCGATGAACTGTGGTATTTATTAGGAGTCAGTTCAAAACGGCATACGAAAGACTCACTTAAGGATAACAACTAAACAAATATAAAAAAGAAAAAAAAATATATCAACTTGGAGATAAAGAAAGTAAGATTAAGTAACTGACATTAGCTACAGTAAATTATGGAGACAGCGCAATCCATCAGCTGAATTCATCCATTAATACAACATTAACAATGAACTACGTGATGAACATGAAACGGCTTAAAACGGTTTAGAATGTTGTAGGTAATGTGTATAGCAGCCTAGCCCACATTGACATATCTTTTATCTCAAATGTAACCATGCGTGCGCGATAGAATGCTGAAGGTGTACGTCATTGTTGACGTTTTGATTCACGATAACCTGTCGAGAGGCTCTGACTTAAGCAACATACAGATAAAATATAGCAAATCTTAAAAATACAACTCATTCGCGATATATCCCCCCCCCCCAAAAAAAAAAGAAAAAAGAAAAGAAATTTGCACTGCAGCTTTACGTTAAATCGAAAGGCATTAATTTCCTTGAAAATTAAAAATCTACACACCCCCAGGCATACCCTAATGAAGAACATAATTACCAATTGGAACTTATCGTAAGGAGTAAGTTTTAAAAGGTTTTTTTGTCAGTTTTTCTATGATTTTAAATCACGAAAGTTTTCCTACTTCATAGAACTAAAATGTAAAAGATTAAGCAATTGGAGACGGTGAATGTCAAAGTGTGTTTAATTTTATTGAGAAGAATTTAAGTCCAAATGACGCGCATCTAAAACAGAGCCAGCTTTATTCAGAAATTGTAGAATGAAACCCTGGGTAATAATCCATGGGAATTATATTTATTTCTATTACCGTTTTTTTTTTAATAGGGCTTTTCAAAGTTTTAAGAAAATGCAAAACAGATGATGTAGAATGTTGCACAGTATCAGTATGTCTGTTGCTAGGCCTTTATATGCTATGTCTCAATTACTCAGTTACTGGCTTTCACGGCATTCACATTGGTATAAGTGATATCAATATTTGAAAAGAACACAATGTGTGATTCTAAAATAAAACTTTCAAGTCACATAAACTTCTGAATAATCATTGAAATAAAGGTTAAATAAACAAAGGATAACATAGGTACATCAGGTGAGTCTTTCCCTTGACGGTCGCAAATGTGCATGTTTAGTCTATTTTATTCACGGTGCACATTAGTGTCTCGAGACATGTACATCATACCTGATATATCTGACCAAGAGACATTGTGGGAAGGTGTGGGGGGGGGGGGGATACAAGTCTCAAGACTTGTCAAAATGCATGATGTAATGTAATGGATTTGGTGTAAAAGAGACATCTCTTTGTAAAATGGTCAATATTTGATGGCTTGCCATGAAAATTGTTGCTAATTTTTAATGATCAACCCAGTCAAAATTTCAAAATGTGATTTTCATATCACGTGGAATTTAAGTTATAGCCAAAGAGTAAATAATGTTTTATCATAAAACTCGTATCATAAGTGAATCATTCCTCCGGTGCTATACCACTTCGGACTTATACCTCACATGAGGAACACGTAAACATGATAAAACTCTACATAATTCAGGCGTGTCCGTAGTCAACAAAGTACACTATTATCAATGAACTTATTAGAATCACATGCCATTAACTGCATGTTCAACCATAGAGCTATTTCAGCTCCACGGTTTCCTGCCACCGTGGGCATCGAGCACCTCAAAGCTATAAAACTTGCTTAAATCTTTTTCAAAGAAATCAGCTTTATGTCATGTTCATTCAACCAATGGACCGATCAGTGATTGATGTCTATTGACGAGGGCGTTTCGTTTTTGAAACTGGGAGGAGGAGGTGGAAGTTGTAAAAGGGATATGACGATAAACCTGACGGATGAATCTTAGGTCATTGGTCGGGATTCCATTCCTCTTTGAGAAATTTTTGTTCATGTAAGGTGTCTTTGACACAAAATGGTGGCATATTTGGAGGAAAAAATAAAGTGACAGCGTTAGGGTGTGCATAATCGCACGTGGCGAGAGAAATGTTACAACGGTAGGCTGGAAACACATCCCATTAAAGTTATGGTGACTCTTAGAAAAAGGGTCCAGTCATTTGCGACTCTGTGTCTAAAATGACTTTAGAATGGGAATGAATTGACTGTGGTGTAAAGTCTGACTTAAACATTCAAACGGAAATCATGGGTATTTACTGACGTGAACTGTCGATAGACGGCCATTGGAGAGTCAGTGAACTCATTCATCGGAGGTAGATGAATCTCTTCCATTGTTAGTTGCATGGAGATCACTCACCCAAAAAAACTCCATTCCGAGAGTCAGATAACTCCATTATGGTTTTGAGTAATTTCGATAATTTATGGACAGATTTGTTTTCTCTTTCCCGGTTAGAGTGAATGAACTCCAAAACATTATCGAACAACTGTTGACATGTTTAGTTAGACAAGATATTGTTACTGAAGTACGTTTAGGCGGGAATTCTGAGCACGAACGCACAAGAGAAAACACACCATTGGGGGGTCGACTATACATTACCTCACTCTTGATTAGCATGGGCCTCTTTGATAACCTTAAGTACACTTACCATGAAGAATAAAATACGGAAACAACGGAAGTAAAAAGAAGAACAAAAAAGAAGGATAAAACAAGGATAAAAAGTCAGGTTTGACGGAGACGTAAGCAAATTACGTCATGAAAGTGCGTTCTCCTTGGCCAAAAAAAAAGAAAAGAAAAGAAATATCGTCAACAGCTGTATTCGTACCATGAAAATGACATTTTCAATACGCACCCCTACGCAACGCTATCTCCTCCCACCCCCTTCCCACCAACACCCTTTGCATGCAGTAACCGTCTCTATTAAATGAAGGACTTAAAAAGGCCTTCAAAACATGTTTGATTATAGACTAAGCCACATGAAGTGACAAACAATAGAGAAAAAAGGGAAGAAAAAAACAACAACAAAGAAATAAATTCAAGGGGTCTGATGGGTTTTTACTAGACAATAAATGTTACATCTTAATTGTCTTAAGTTAATGTTTACATTAAGAGTCCCCATTTCCAGATAGTAAGCACACCTTAAACTTTCGCCTAAGTGCTGTACATTTACCACGTGCGATGAGTGGGTATAAAAGCCTAGCTGTGCTTTATCCAGCTGACATCTGTGTTGTCCCAGAAGATGGGAACTTTCTTCAGTAAACGTGTGGTCATATCGAAATTCAGCCGAGCCTGCTCGGTAACAGATTATCCATGTTAATTTTATTGAGCCGTTTAGTGCGGGTCAATTACCAATGGGTTTGCCACGAGGTATGCATATACGATGATGTGTATATTTTATTTTTATGTACATCATCGAACAGAGAGGCCAAGGTCTTCTTTCTTGCGTCTCTTTTACAACCACATGTCGTTCATTCATCGGTGCACATCTTTTAAACAGTAAAAAAAAGGGTTTATACGATGTACTCGTCGTTTTTTGACATGGTAAAAATACTTACAGAAAACCGAATCAGTCAGTAGTTGCATGGCTGCAAAACAGCAGATGGACAAGTAAATTCAAAGTGGAAAGAAAACACACATGCATACAAATAGGATGATACTTCTTTCGAAACACGCAACGATCACGTGACGTTATGTTGCCGAAAAAGTGTAGGCTGTAGGCCTAAGCGTGATGTGGTGGTACACGCCAGCATTTAGGTCTTTGTGGAAGGCTGCATATCAGGAACATTGATTAAAAAGAATACATATGGGCCTATGTACAGTGTCAATGTCTTCTGCGTACGTGAGTGAAACTTCACAACTCAGTAATTGCAAATGCATATTAGTTTAAGAGGATTAAAAAACATTCTTTTCAGACATTTAAAACAAAGCATTTCTTTTGACTATATGTATTAGAGGAATTTGCCGTTCTGTAATCATCCTAAGGTATTATGCGTTATCTGAATGATCCTTGGAGATATATTTTGAATTTTTAATAATTTTCAGTTTGAGTGTTTTGTCATTATTTATACATAATTGGGTGTGAAATCGTATATACATAATTGGGTGTTATATTTTTATGTATGAATATTGTGTACAATCTGCGTTGTATCAGTATACGAATATTTCTACCGGAATAAATTTAACGCGTGAACTGTATAATATTTACAATTATCTAAATAATTTTATTTGCGGTTGACCTCGTAGCATGCATGCTGGTGGGAGACTGCCAGTGAACTCTGCCGTATAAAGGAAACTTTTAACTTTGTGGTACCCGCGGTTGAACTCAAATAATTGAATAGCAACGTTACGTAATAATAAACCCGGATGTCGTTATAAAGAGGCTTAAGCCCGATGTTTCTCAATCAGCCACATAAAATAACGATTACCGTCAAAACCTTACTGTCGAACCCATCAGCGGCACAGAGTTCACCGAGGTTCCTCCTGCTATTTAAAGTTTACCTGAATTATTTCGTTTGCAGAGGCCTACTAAACTGAGTCGTTTTTTTTTTTTTTTTTTTTTAGATTTTAACGACTTCTTAGGAATGGTATGGGGAGTTAAGGTATTGTTCTGCAGTGAACTGGCGTTCGATACGCTTTACCCTCTACCCGAGGTCTCCGTATTGTGTAATGAGTTCATTTCCTTATCAACAGCATTTAAAACACCAAAGGGCAGTGAGTTTCTTGGTCTTTCAATAATAATCAATCCTGGTAATAGAAACCAGTCAATCCTGGTAAAGAAAATGGAAGTCGGAGACATTGTCAGATCTTTCGGTCCTCTTGATAGGAAATGAAAGGTAACAACAAAGGAAATGTATCTATTGGACAAGTAAGCTGTATAATACATGTCCGCTTCTTTCAATATGAGGTCGACGATCTCACTGGATCGTGTTACTGCATGTGAAATAATCAAATTCAAGTATAAGGAGAATGCGTTAATAAAGCTCTTTGATGTGCTAAATTATAAATAACCGAAGGCAAAATGTTGTAGGTGTATCACGAGATCGACGAATATTCGGTGCACCGGTAGTGTTTCCTTTCTGCTGGCTTATCTCTACGAAGGAATCTACTACCATCGAAGTTCAAAATTTAAAGAAAAAAAAAGTAAGCACTGAATGAAGCAAGTAAAGTAGGCCTATCCATGCACTTTTCAAATAATGGAAGATAAAACAGAAAAAAAAGAAAGAAAAGAAAATCATGTAGGAAGAAACTCGAACTATTTTAAATAGTCAAGTTATAATGAGTAAGTATGTGAGAATAATTCACCTGCGGAGGTCATCACATCTGTGAGAATCAACCCACCAATGCAGAGTGGACTTAGCTTTGGTGGTATGGTGTGAAATACTGCGCCTGCGTGTACTTTGCAGTGGAGCCTTGAGTGGAGCCTCCTTCAGGAAGATACACACAACTAACTTGACTTCATTCAATAAAGTGGAAAATGTTACATCACAGTGAAGGAATGCATGTACCATGCATGAACAATGGTCATGTGATGTGAGTGGATGTTACAACTGTAGAACCCTGCCGAATTCTTTCACTAACCAGTTACATTGTACATTGCATGTAAGTTTCAAACAGCTGACGATGCACTTTTCCGTAGCAATGGCATCCCAGTAACCTAACGCTATGAATAACTTATTAAGCTAGATCATACGAAAATGTGTTTCACGGTCGAAATATTATAAGTAGGGGGCCGATCGCTTTTCAAATGTTCTTTTGCACACACATTTGAAAAAAAAAATGGACTAAACTGCAATGAAGTGAATGTAGATTCAGCATTTCTAACTTTAAGATACCTTTCTTTTTTGTTGTTTGTTTTGTTGTGCCTTGTTTTTTTTGTTTGTTTGTTTGTTTTTCTTTACTGACATGATTCTGCTTACAGTCCGGCGGGAGTTAGCGTTACAGCTTACATTAGCTCTGTGATCGGGAGAGTACTTATGTATGATGCAGTGACGCGAATGCAGGCGCGTGGTTTAGGGAGATGAAGTGGAGATGGTTGACTTTTCAGCACTCGGTGATTTCGTGGTCCATGAGTATGAATAAAAGTACGGTGTTACAATGTGAATTACAGCACATTTTAGCGTTTCACACAACAGTCCGTTCAAAATGTTTTTCCAAAACGTCACGGGTCAGTAATTGATGGAAATACAGTTACAGTTTGATTTTTCTTCGAGGAAAAAGTGGAGGATTGGGACATTTTGTCTGTACCCAACTCAAAAAGTGTGGGGGGGGGGTGACATGTACCCCGTCCCCCAAGGATCGACACCGATGATTATGAGGTGATCACTATGGATACCAAAAGGGTTCAATGACAACCAGTCTCACTGTTCATGTGCTTACTCAATGCTCAAGATTTACATACTGATTTGGTTAAGGATGAAGGGGAGGGAGGGGGGTGGCAGGATTCAGGTCCAGCAAAAATTTCGCCGTCTAGAACTTCTTTAGGTGAGAAGAAATTATTAACATCATGTCACATGTCTGTGTGGGCACTTGCGTATTTCTATTTTACCACCCCCCCCCCTCCCCATAGGAATCTGAACTGGTTGGAGGGGCTCTATTGAGTTGAAAGCCAAACAACGAGATTCTGTTTACTTATGTGATGTCGAAGTTATGTGCTTTTCTATACTAACGTGACTGAAACCTATCTAAATTGCGAGCAGATTTTGACCTTGAGCAGAGCGTCGTCCAACATCTCCACTGACAGAGCGATCTAGTCCATTTTTGGACTAGATCACGTAACAACGTACTAGATCACATGACCCTCACACGATTCTCCGTCTTTTAATTGAAAATCGATGTAAAGCAGACGCATGAGGATGCCGTATATCATCACTCAGACTCACTACGATTTACAAAGATGTTGCTCTTTTCACCATTTTCTAGAAAAAAAACAGCTTAAATTTTTGACCCTCTATAGTGGAGCACGTGTTAGAAGTTAAGATAATGATGATCCAGTACTTACGGCAGGCTAGATAAATATAAAACTTACACAACCTACAGGAGGTGGGCTGGGATTTGAAATGATGCAATCTAATTTTAAGAATTCTTTAAATGTTTACAGTCTTGTCAATTTATTTTAAATTAGTATGCTGAGTGTAGGATGATGAAAACCTACGCTTTCCCATCCCTGAACTAACCATGGTCTTCTTAGAAAAAGAAAGAAAATGTGCATCACTGTAAATTTCAGTTTCCTCTGTGAAAATTTACGTGGGTATTTCTTCAAATTGGTAGGTAAATCCATTTATCTGGGTGCTAAAATGGGAAGTTACGCTAGTGAGGGCTGGATGCAAAGGCATTGTTTATCAGAGAGGATGATGAAAAGGAGGAGAAGAAAGTCTATCAGGAGGACGTAAAGGAGTAATAAGGAGATCACGAGGATGACCATGATGAGTATGACCGTGACAAAGATACTGATGATGAAGAAAATGATGAAGATAGTGATGACAATGTTGATGATGTCAATGATGATGATAATGATGATGCTGATGGAGATTAAGATTATAATAATGATGATGATGATGAAAACTAATGATGATGACAATGATGATAATAATAATGATTATAATGATGGTGATCATAATAACGATTATAATGATGATTGTGACGACGATAAGCATGGAAGAGGGGAAAATGATGATGAGTGTTATGATGATAGTAAGGACGAAGATGAACGTGACAATAATAGTGTCCATGATAATTCTTATTTTCCTATATTATGTTGTGATACGATGGAGTATCGTGTGTAACTGCATACACGATATGTAGGCGAAAGTGACGATACATGAAAACACCCAGAGAAGAGTCTTGAATTCCCACCATACAGCTCGGTAAAACTTACCACCACGTACAATCCTGTCACTAGTCTTGAAACGAAATACATCATGTTGTCATGTCTTGCATGCCACGTTATTCAAGTTTGGTGTTTTTTTGTTTCTTTTGTACTGTAAAGTTGGGTCTATCGTTGTAAATTTCCATGCTCATATTTTCCCTTTGTATGTCTTTGTCTGTATGTCCTACTATGATTTAACTTTGCTTCGAGCGGTTACATCTCACAGAATCCAAGAGAAGCAATTAACTTGATCATAAACAAAGAAGGAAAAAATTCCATTTCATGTAAGGTACTGTGTATTTTTTACTTTTTAAAGTACAACGTGGTGTAGTCAAATGCACTTGAATAATATGGATGAGGGTTTACATTTGCGTGTGTGTGTGTGTGGGGGGGGGGGGGGGTGGTTGATATTGTTTGCGTATATGTCTGTGTATGTCTGTCTAAATGTGTGACTGTGAATTACAATAACGGCATGATCGGATCGGGGAAAAACTAATTTCTTAACGAGAGCAATGGCCAGAATTCGTTGGCGAGTTACTGTGAAACACTATGAAATCCACGAAGTAACTTTCCCGCAGGAAAAAAGTCCTTCAGCAGGTCATTAACCATGTATACTGCCAAAGATTAATACATTTGTCGCAGAACTTATAGACACCGTGATGAGTTCATTTCATGTTCAAGACGAATATGACGAACTCAATTAGGAACATTAAAGGAGACAAACATATTGTTAATCGAACTTTAGGAACGAACCGTGCTGAAAGCACCATAAAAGTAATAACCTCAATGTTTAGAGCTACTGAATTAAAAAAGGGGTTTTGATTGTTGTCGGGGTCCGTAATGTAACTAGGGGTAACTGCAGGTAATCAATGTTATTGGAAAAACCTTTTTTACTTCCCTTTTTATGTACAGTTATAATTGTTGTTCAATTTCGTAACCTTATGGAAGAAACCGCTGTAAAAGAAAACTTTTTTGGTGGGCCGTTGACGATGAAATGTATGTATAACATTAATGCTCGATTTGGAGCGTTATTTTGTGATGACGGACGCTCTCAGCGTTATGTAGTTATTTCATAATACTTGCAAGATAATCTTGGAATAAATAGAGACACGTGTAAGAGGCAAATGCATACCAAATATTGACGTATATTCAAAGGTCGTGAAAAGAAAGAATCCTTAAAATATACATGCAGCTAAACTCTTTGCTGCTCTGGCATCAAAACCAAACACACAAACATATTTCGAAAGGCTACATTTCTCTGAGAAAAAAAAAAAGTATCAATGAATCTGGAGACTGGGTTGCTGTCAAGTATGTCAAGTCTCGATTCTCGACAAGGATTTAACATAAATTAGAGATGAAACTCCAAATCTCCTCGCCTTCGAAAAAAAAGTTGATTTTTCATTATCAAAATTAGACAATTCCCAGAAGATTCATTCCATATCATCAACTGTAACCACGTAGCATTTTATTCCATTCCAGATTCCTTGAAGTCAAATCTCTGCATGAAGATATAACGTGCAGTAATTATCGTAAGCACTTCACCACGATATCAGAACGAATTTTCATTTCACTTGGAGGAAAAAGGGACGATGAGCGTAAATAGTCTCTCTTTTTTATTACCATAAAGCAAGACTTAAGGGAAACTGTAACCAATCTAGCTATTGCCGTGACGTAAACTTTAAATTGAAAGTTACGATAAAATGGCAAGTTTCTTTGAGAGTAAAGTTGATTCGAACATAGATTCCCTCAAGACTGCAATTCAGCGAATATGTTTTAGCTTGAAATATTGAATGTATAGCGTTACTAAACAGGAGATGCAGATGTGGCACTGTTTTACGAAAACGCTACAGGCTTTCTTCTGCTATACAAGACGATTGTACCTTGTTGTATGTGCACCTTTACCCATACACACATGTCCTATTCAAATGCGTATACGTACACATTTAACCCGGTTACCCCACTACCCATCAAAAATATACAAACATTATCTGGAATATATGTGATGATTTATAAACTTTAAGGCCAACGAAAATCACACATTTGTAATAAAGTTCAAAGATAAAATGTTTATGCTTGTCGGTTGGTTTTGAAAAGAAATGTCATTGGTGAACATTGTTTATAGCCTTATAAAGTACTGTAGTCTCATTTTATCTTGAAATGAATTTTAGTTTGGCTATGATCCTCGTTTTCAATCAAGTTATGCATAGTTTGTCCTTGTAGCTCTGTGCTATTTCAAATAGTTTGACGATAGAGAAGTA
Source organism: Stichopus chloronotus (assembly GCA_021234535.1). NCBI lineage: Eukaryota > Metazoa > Echinodermata > Holothuroidea > Aspidochirotida > Stichopodidae > Stichopus > Stichopus chloronotus. Next base: position 17,785,426 of record CM037843.1, read on the forward strand.
GAGTGAAGACGTTTCGCAACAGAAACAACGAGCCACATAATTGTAAACGTATGTTATCAACGAGAGAACTTTGTTCAACGATTTGAAGGTCGTTAAGCTGAATATCACAATCTTCAATTTTGTATAGAGTTTCAGTTTACGGAACGACACATACATTTTCTGTGGTATTCTAACAAGTTCCCGTGGGATAGTCTGTTTCAGATTAGAATTTGAGCTTTATTTGTTTAATATGATTCAGCAAATTAAGATTTTTCTGCAGTTTGTGGTTCATGAAATGAGACAGACTGGCAAACACCGATATACCTATAGATGATGTTTCTTTGAAATGTACCATATCATACATGAAACTTTTTTCTTAAATAACAACAAAATTATGATATTATAATCGTTTTATATTCATAATGTCTCCACTATGTCGGTCTAAAGCACACGGGGAGATGCATACGACGGATGCCATCAAAAGTAAATGAAGTTGTGGAAATTGTGTTCTCATTTATTACTTTATTCCTTCACTTTACTTCGTCATGTTGTGTAAGAAATGGGAGAGAAAATAGGGCACGGATTCCTGTAGTTGGTTAGTTACCTGATGGGCTTTCTAAACGAATTTAATTGGAAAATAATAGAAAGTGACGTCACATAGGTAGGTTTCAACACCACCGTCAGGAAAAAGTTTCCGACATTTTTTTAAATGTATCTTCTATCCACTCAGTACCATAGGTGCATGTTGTTTTAAGTCACGAAATAGAGACGGCAAGGTTAACATGAATTTATAAAGTCAGAATGCAAGCACGTATTGGAACGGTCATAACCGTTGCGAACTTTAAGACCTTACACCGGCGATCCTCAAGTGTTTGATGAACCTAAACAAAGGTAATTGTGACTAGAACAATCTCTTTAGGAAATTGCTGTATAATGTATGTATTTTATTTTGTATCATCTAACAGATTACAGTCTGGTTAAAACATAAAACAACTTAAGGTGTAACCGTCCCGCCAAAAGTCTCTATAGCCTAAGTTATTAAAATATCTTCATGCAATCGTGTAAACAGATACTCTTACGCTAACGTGACCTTGTGCTACTTCCGCGCATAACATTTACACTCTGGTGTGACCTATTTTTCTTACACATGCAAGTGAACCTTGTCGTGTCTACTGATATTAAATGATATTTGTTTAGAATTTGCAGTTGCTGTAGTAACCCTTTCTATACATTTTGCTTTTTAAATTTCTTTGGAGAGGTTATAACGAAATGACAAGATAGAAATAAAAAATGAATAATTAATACGTTATAGGAATCGAACTTTCCCTGGCATAGGAAAGTACTGCCATTTCTCAGGTACAGTTACCATACGAATAACACCCTAGGCGTTGCTTTAACAGTTTCGGTAATGAGGTTTGCTTTAAAAGCATACTGCAGGATCGAAAAAGTGATAAAGTTAGCGGGATTTGGATTTCGAAACACATTATGACACGTGACTATTGACGTCAGCTCCCTTCATTTCGGCCTTACAAAGTCTTTTTTTATGACTTGACTTGAATAAATTTAAAAGTCTATTTCCTGTTTATTCAGGTCGTCTAGCTGTACAATGGCCTAGGACCATCCTTTTCTCTTATTGGTCGATAACAGATGGCACGTCATGACCTGTTTTCCGAGAATGGCCGTTCCGTGGGCTACCCGATTAAATCATTGACCAATTGCGGACTGAGGTACGGTAGCCTTTAAATGACGTCATTTACTAAGTTACTTTGGCATCGGGCTGATTTTGAAAATGGCAAGTTCGGATAATACGCAGATTACGTTTTACTGCCTTGGGTTTCATTAAAGAAATTTCGATGTAAAAATAATAACTACGTTCGAATGTTTTGAATATTAATTTCAGACAGCAAAACAAAAATGAAAATGCCTCAGTTATCAAAACACTCTGTACAAAGCGACCAGAGAGACCAACTCTCGCGCCTTGTATATTAAATCGGATGACATTGTGTGGAATAAATATACAAAAATAGCAAATATTACTACATATAATAGTACTACAAAGTAAACGCTCTTGTTAAGTCACTCTTCTTCTTTTTTCAGTCATCCACATTTGCAGTAAAAATCGCTTTAAATGATTGCCACGCCCTCTTTTTCTCCCTCCCCAGTATGAATATCATCGATATTGCGTGATAACCTTAATACTGAAAGAAATAGCAGGAAAAACATCAGGGTTTGTTGTACGTTTCATTTTATTTGAAATGAGTATGTTGTATAGGATAACTTAAATTACTATAATAATTTATTTTAGATAAATACCGAAGTGTTTAGTCACATGCTCATTGTAATAATGTCGTTATTTGCTACGGTTGCGCAAACCTGGAACAAATTACGCAATCCCAAATGTTGATGTACAAAGAAACTACACAGAGAGTTATTTCAGGGCAGAAAAGGTTATCCGGAGAGGTGGGGGTGGGATCGTGGAGGGGGTTTATGGTGAATGTGAAAGTTGAGGTTATAATGTTATGGACTAGTGTGAAGAGGCAGGTATATAGGAGGGGCAGTTTAAATAACATTGGTATCGTTCCTATAATTGAATCACAATAATAATATAATGAATGAACGAACTCTTTAAGTCTTTTTTGAAATATAATGGCAAACTTAAAAGACTTCAGAAACCACAATACGGCAGGTTAACTAAATATTAAAATATAAAGACGAAAAAGGGGGGAATTAAAGGAAAAAAGAGGAGTTAAAAATGAACAAGCTTACCCTTTTTATCTGTCGTCTAAGGTTGACTTGAAGACTTGCAATCTAGCTGATGTTGTTCCCTTGTATAATGGAGAATTTATTGTTACCATTTATTACGATAGTTCCTTTGAAAATTGAAATCCAAGAATCGCTCAAAGTAATTATCAGTGACAGGATTTGATCATCACCTCGGTTGATAGTTTTGTTCTTTCTGTCGACTTCTCACAGCTGATGGTGATTGTATCATTGGCATATTTTTTTAGTCAGGTGGCTGTTTGTCTGCACCCACGCAAAAAATTCTGACCCTATACTACGATACCATGGTAGCATAATAGTAGTAGCAATATATACGTTAGTAGAGTAATACAACGTTACATGTACTATGTGAACGATATGTTAAACCTGCACACGATAGTAAATAGATATCTGTTACTAATGTAAGATAAATAAAAACAATAAAATGAATTAAAATAACAAGAAGAAGCGACAAAAGTTGAATTCCCGCTTTAAAGTTTGATTCCGACTTTTAGTAGATAACGTAGGCTATAGCTTCACGAAAAGGCTGACCGTTGTCTCTGGATATCCGGTTAAAACATAAACAGCTTTACCGATAAATCACTGGTCGTACACAGTATATAAAATCCAATGAACTTTGGCCTAAGCTTGGATAATTACCAATGAAACACTTTGCAGCCTACATAGTCTGGTTGTTTCTTTGCATTGACGGGATTTATACGACAACAAGGGAGGGAGCTATATAAGTCAGTCAAGAAACGTGGAATAATGTCACCTTGTCAAGTTAGCCATGTATATTGCATTAAGGTTGAGTTTAATATTTCCGCGAGAAGCTTGTGCGTTATCACCATAACGTAACGTAAGCGGCTAGTGGTCACATCAGCAAGGGAAAGATAAAACACTTAATGTTAAACAGGTTATACCTATATATCAACTGTTGGATATATAGTGCCCACGGGCTTTTAATTTTATATTTACAATAAAAGTGAAATATCAAAAATTCTTACATATCAACGGAGGTAAATTTCAGGCAACGAAATTGTGAGCCGGAGGTTATTGGAAATATTCTACTTTAATGTGTTCATTACAATTTTATTGTAGAATGAGAGACCATTTCCATCAGCAAAATATATAAGAAAAATGAACTTGAATAACATATGGGAAAATGTAATCCCTCACGGTTGAGACAGACTTCATTACCTTCATGTCCACAAGTTTGTAGTAGATGGCAAAGATGAGAAAGAAAAAGATTGGGAGTATAAAAAAAAATAGTGAGTTAGGCGATAAGACAGAGAGGTTGGAGAATGACAACTAGAAAAAAAAGAGAAAGGTCTTGATATCTGAATGATTTTATACCAGCTGGTGCATTCTAATATAACTAAAAGAAAGGGTGAACGTCTGCGTCTTAAAGGTTTGACAAAATCATCGAATCTTGCTTAAGTAAAGTGTAGGGTACATTGCAATTTCAAATAAAACGAAATTGACAGTGAATTCAACGATGTAATACAGTTTGCAATATTCAAGTCAATTTAGTTCATATCCATTCCGTAAGATCAGAGAATTCTACGTTTCACCTTTTCATCAATTTGCGACAGCGTGTGCAGCATTTGTCAGAGTTTTCCCCAAAATGGATGCAGTTGTTTCCGAGGCACGAGAAATCATTTTTTTTTAAATATTTTTCGCAAACTTCCTTCCTACCTACCTTCAAGTATTTTCTGTTTATTGATGATAAATATCTACTTTACATATTGAATGTGTTGATGCTGTGTATTTAGTGCATGGACACATGACAAATTTATCAATCATTTTATTTCGTCTTCTATATGAGATGAAAAGTCGATAAACTATTTTATGTCTCAAGCAGCAACAGCAACTAAGCTACCGACGCATAACTGCAGGTTTATTGTGGCCTTTTTATTCAACACGAAGTAAAATGGTTAAATCAGAAAGATCTATTCGGATTAGTTTTCTACACAGTAGGTCATTTTTTTTTAAACTAAATGCAGAGTCATCCCTGCGACAGGTTTTTTTTTATTAAAAAAAATACAATCTTATTCTAAACATAAATGATTTTTTCCTCAATCGTTATTTTCTCAAAGACTATATTTGAAGACAGAACAAAACGTAATTCAAACTTAACGTTTAAAATCATTAATGTACAACATTGGTAAATGATTGAAGGTCTGTAAACAAATCATATGAACACCAAAATGACTCAATTCTCGTTTATCTTTTTTTGATATATTTTTGTCTTTGCTACTTGTGCTTTAACACGGGACAGATTTATTACATGGCCACGTGACAATCGTTTGATAAATTTACCTTCTTCAGGTGGATTTGTCGCCCCTTTTCTCTCTCCTGAACAACGAAATGGAGTAATTAAGAATGAAACGCCGAGGAGGTGAATATTAGATTATTAGGTGAGTAATTTATTTTGCATTCCGTTGTCTCATGTGTATTGTTTGGTATACTAATTTCATTCTCGCTATTTGACAAAATAAATCAATGAGAGCGGATGCTAATTGCTTTCGTTTTATTTCGTTGGTTTTATAGATAATTGGTTTCTGTGATGCCTTAAAGATTTACTTTACTAAAAACATTTTTAAAATTCAGGTGGTAAAAAAAAACAAAGACCTATCATTTGTGAAAGCAAAAGATGCAAAGAAGAAAAGGAAGGTTTAATAGACCACAACCACAAAGCAAATTATTATCAAAGTATAAATTTGGTTTTTCCAAAACATAATTAACCCTTTTTCACATCTCAGCCTAGGAGACGTGTACACCATGGAAGTAATTCCATGCATGTACTTAGAGTCTCCTCAATCTTTCTATTTGGCAACAAGGTATAAATCACACGTTATCGGGGCATCCGGTTTGCCACGGAGGGACGGTTGGGAACTTTCAACGGAAATCTTTAACATTTTACGTAATTCCTGCAACTACCAATTCATCTCAGAGTTTGATGACGTCAGAAGAACAAAAGTAAACTATTTGTCTGTCTGTATCATTGTTGCTTTTAGCTATCCCGGAGAAAGAGGTCTTCAGTATATCGAAGATTATCGAACATTATTTCATGTTTGTATTTATTCATAATTTTAACGAAACAAGAAGGGGCAACAAAATGCCAGCTAAATGATTATCTCTGATTTCATGTACAGAATTGGCTTTTCGTCTTTTTGGTGCTAATCTGTGTGTAACGCTAAGTTTTCAAACACTGAGTTAACACCCAATGTTTTTTTTATGGAACAGTGTACACACTAGGAATGACAAAGCGAATGATACTACTAAGAGAAACAGATGGCGCAATGCAGAAAATCGTACACAGTTATCTACTGAAGATGCATACACACAGATAGGTAACGTACAGTATACATACCCGTCTAATGTTACGGTAATATAATATTAGGTGACATGTGACGGTGACATGAAGTTACCTTGACAGTACAATTTTACATTTTGTTGAGACTATTCTTGATTTAAAGTAAACTTCAAATATTCTTCGCACTGCTAAATTGACATAGACCGAAGTTCGATTTAAACATTGCCTAAAAGCTCTTTTTTCAAGATAGTCTTGTTTTGATGAAATATCTATAACAACAAGTAAACATTTTGCCGTCAATCGGATGTCGGTTTTGGTCCAATTGGTAGGATTAAAGTCGGGCACTGATTGACGGTTACGGCGTCCGACGTCGTTCTACAGAGGACCCTTTTTGCGACTGAAAACCGACGTCAGATGGAGATCTGAAAATATTAGTCCTTTTCCTGACGTCGGAGTGACCTTAAACAGACCTTACGCCCTCGGCCCAAATGACGTAATATGGTCGTCTTTTTTTTTTTTTTGCTAGTCGATCCAACGTCGAACGGCTTTACAAACCCAGCGGATGTCGAACCGGCATACACGCCGTCTTAAAATCGACGTCGAAATGTCGGCAAAATGTTTACACTACAGAAATCAAATAATATTTGCTATAGTGACATGAACAATTTACTTGCTTCCAATCTGCAATAAATTGTGTACACGACGTACGGAATCACCTGACATGTAATTATGACTTTTTATCTACAATGTATGTCATTAATATTTATTCTACAAAGGAATTTTGTGATATCTTAGTTACGAATACTTTGGAAAACCACTCTGTGCGTGCTAACAAACTTCGTAATAATAGACATCAGGTTTACCTTCCAAAATTTTGTTAATTGATATATATTCCTCTGCAAATAACCAGACTTAACTATTTAATGACATTGAAGAATGTCCCTCACAGAGGATGTATTTCTAATATGCTAGCATTCATCACCCCACACATAAATTCATATTGATATTCCTATATCGTTAAGAATAATAACTGTTCCAAGTCCATCCTTGTATTTAATTGATTCAACATTGTTAAAGTGTTATGTACAAACGCTATGGTAATAAATAGACCTTAAGCAGCGTTATGATGAGTAACACAGCTGATATTTTTGGATGAACCAAAATATAATCAGCTGAGTAGGCTATCTCATCTGGGTGACTTATCAAAACAACAGCAACGTTCCAATTTAGGAAAGCGATTAAGTCATACTGTCAGATCAGAATGAAATACCGCTCTTAAATGCGTTTTTATGGTCACCATGACAATATGTAACGAAATAATAGCTTTTTATTTTGAGCAACCTCATTACAGTGATATGGTTCCCTTTCACATGAGATTTTGCGTCATTATTTACGAATAACTTAATTACATCTACCCAAAGCTTTTTGATAAAAGATTATTTATCACTGCAGAAGGTGAAAAGTGCGACTAAAATGGAATCTCTACTCTTGAAAATAATCTAAAGACCTATATACATGGCAAAGTTTTTTTTTTTTTTTTATGCCACCCGAACCTAACATAAATTTACACATACTGTACTGTATTTACCATGTGTTGAGCTACAATAGAGAACTTTACATAACGGGATGTACATTGCTTCAATGTTGTCCATTGCCTCATAATGATGGATGGGGAGATGGTTGGTTATTAAGGGAAACGCTATTTGTATTTCACAATCCCATTCAACACTTCACTACGTATCCCATGGAAATTTATTTTATTCTCTGTTTTGTGTATGACAGAGACGCAACATATACACGCTAAATTTCAACACACACGCTAATAGTGGCGAGGGCGCTACAGAGAAGCACCCCTCGAGAAGGGCGCTTCACTGTATCTCTGTGACGTCACACGAAGGGGGGTCTACTACGAAAAAAGGATGATGGAGTGGTTACCTTTTTTTTTTTGCAACAACCAAATGTGTTGAATTGTTTTTGATGTGATTTACTGTTTTATTACATCGATGAAAATGTAATCCCCGTGTAATCGACTTAGAGTTTGAGCAGCTTAATTGAAGTTGGTAAAAAAAAAAAACACTTGCTGGGTTATTTATATTTCCAAGAATAGATTTGAGTATTATTGGCTACATTAACCGATTTTGCAGTCGATTGGATTTTACTGTATTTTTGCTATTATCGTGACACAATGTAGTAAAAAAGTGAAATAAAGAAGTTACAGATCGGACGAGTTTGTCGGTTCAAGAGGTATCGAGTTCATTGGGCTCGTAGAATTATGCCTGATAATGAAACTTCTCTGCTCCCCAAGCGTAATATTTGATCAGTTCTTATAAGGTTTCTTTCATATATCTGTAACCTCTAAATTTAGAAGTCAAAACATATATGTGAATTCCTTCATGTGAGTTTTCCTTTTCGTTTCGGTGATTTAAAGTTATGTCATTAGCAAAACTGTAAACACGAACAAATTTACTCCCAAATCAAGTTGTAAACACGATTGGAACTGTTTATTAGGATCTCCCAAACAGGATATTGATAAACGACGGGGTGATTTAAATATGCATCATAGTTTGGTTAAAAGACCAGAAAGATCTCTTCTAGATTAGCTATGAAAGCCTGGAATTACCAGGACATGCTGAAAAAGTTACAACGTTCAAGAACCTTTCAAAATGTTTAGATATGTTGAAATTTATGTCAATAGGCTAATTCACGAACTGAGAGTTTTTGAAAAACAGCTATTATATCTATTGTAATTAACATATGGATTTACGAAAGCATCCATTATGTTTTCAAAGCAGCATGTCTATATTTAGAAGTATCAATAACGGATAGAAGACCAGTTTGTTTACTTTCACTGCTCTAGTGTTTAATATACAAAGCAAATGAGATTCACGTCAAAAGGTAGAAAAAAATCGATAAGAGGAAGGTTGGATATTTCAGCGATGATAAACTAAGAAAAAATGAAGCAGTTATGGAGAAGAAATCACATGACTGGGTGACCCAAATCAATTATATTGTTATTGATAGATTCCTTATAACTTATTCGGAGAATTGTTAATTCTGGCATTTAGGGAGCTGCTGCAGATATATTGCTTGATATGCAACACAATCAGATACTTTCAAATACTTTCGAACTCTCTGTGCAATTTGACATTCGGGGGAAAAAATTATCGATTGAGCAGTCTTACGTCTAACAAAACCAATCTTACGCTCTATAGAGTATACCCAGCAGTATCCAACAGAGTATATCCAACAGTCAACTTCCTCGATTTAAAGCACTCCCAAACACTTCCATCTGGATAATACATTTTTTTTGTCCATATAGTTCTATATGATTTTTTTCTTCGTGTATTTTTATTTTCATATAAAAATGCACGAATATGGAATAAAGGAAAAACAAGCGAATACCTTCAGAGTTGTCATATTTCTATAGCTCGGACTGATGACCAGTGCATCATCAGGGAAATGCATGGAAACAATGATTTCAATCAGTTATTTACAGATACGAAATGCTGCTACACAAAGGGGGGGGGGGGGCAAGGCCAAATACAAAAACAAGTTTTAGGAAAACTTAAGACTATTATTTTTACTTGTGAACACTGTACTAAGTAAACAGAAGACACAGAGTAACAATAAGCAATGAATCAAGTTGTAGAATGGAGATTAAATCCAACTCCAAGTTGTAACTCGTGATTAGCTTTTAAAATTGTTCGTAAGAAGACTTTATCCAATCTTACGCCTGTGCAACTGCGATTAATTTCCAATAACCTTGCCGTGGTAGTGCTCACAATCAGAAAGGCAACTACTCTCGTTGGTAACCTCAGGTGACCTCAAATGACCTTTGACCTCCACCAAAATGGAGATGCAAAAAACTGCTTTCTGATTGCCAAAGGAATCCTATTATTTCAATAGGTGACATTGACCAGCTCGTGGCACCGAGAAAGCTTCACGTTGGTACTTGAAGATTGTTCAACTGTGGTTGTTCGTAGATATTTTGTGAACTTAGACTTCCATGTTTTATTCTATAGCAACTTTACTACTTACCATACGAGATCTGTCCCACATGAATTGTGCAATAATTAACGTAAAGGCTTGTAATACGAATAACTAAAAAAATAACGAATAACTATTACTCTCTTTGTGTTGTTATGGTTTATAATGTCATCGAAGGAAATTTTTCCTATGGTAGGCCGATATTTTGGTAAACTTACAACAACAAAAAATATTTTGGTAAATGCATGGTAAACTGGTCGTTTGCAGGGTAAATGATGATAATTATAATTCATCCACCTGAGTCTATAAGTAAAATGATTATTTACATATCAATAGCCTATAATATAGAAACAAAGCCGGTGCATGTTACATGTGTTATGTAAATTCAGCTTTCTTGAGACAGTGATCAGACAGAAAATCTGCAGACACCTTTGAGTCTTTGCTGGTCTACAAATCAACATTATAAGACATTTTGTGGTTGAGACGGAAAAGCTTAAAAATATCAAGATAACAAGTCCAAGATGGGACATACAACAGCAAAAGACAGCTGGGTCTCAATCTGGACAATCTGGGTTCCAATTATCCCATCTGAGCTCCGTTGGTGACCCATCTGGATCCCATATGTCAGCCCAGTTGTACCCATCATGCCAAGTTTAAGCTAAAATATGAATAAAGAAAAAGTCAGTGAAAGTCAATTTCCGCGGAATATGTAATAGTCACCACAAAATAACATTGTTAAAGTCCCCCACTTTTGTATAGATGGATATTTATTTTCATTCCCAATTGGTCTATTTGATTTCAATTAACGGTCATTGACTGCTATGCTTTCTTGAAGAGTTTTAATTTTGTCGGGCCAACAAAATTGTTGAGACGATTTTCACATTCACATATCTGGAAGGTGCAGTGCATAGTTCTCTTTCAGATTTTGTGATATGTGATCTTTTCCCTCTACCCTGTCTTCCCTGAAACACTGCAGAAGAACAAAGGTAACTGACTAGGCGATTATAGTGCAACTCGTATTCCAGCTTAAAGTGCAAATGAACTTGTTAATCAGCTTCTTGATATAGGTAGCCATGATGTATTCGCAATGTGATGACATGAACTGAATGAAAGAAATGAAAAAGGAAACAGAAACCCGTCGAAAAGAAACAACCCATAACAAGATCCATAACACCTTTCTTTCATTTTACTGTCACGCATCAGATGTTCTTTCCAGCGTGTGTATCATAGAAATGAATAGTAAGTTTTTCGAAATGATTAGCGTAGACAAAAAATAATACGTTTACTTAACTTTAAAATCTGCTAGCGTCAACAATTAAGGACTATCCATCATCTTACTGTCACGCATCAGCTATACTTTCCAGCGTGTGTCTCACAGAAATGAATAGTTAATCCTTTTTCGAAATGATTGGGGTAGACAAAACGTAACACTTTTAATTATCTTTAAAACCTACTTTCGTCAACAATTAAGGGCTATCCATTATGAAACCCCACTACTAACTCATGACAGAATGCACGAAAAATTGAGAGAGACTTAAAGTAAGCCATATGACCAAGAGTACTGTGTTATAGCCGATAATTTGCGTTACAGTTGCGAGTCTGTAGACTGTAAGCTGAAGCCTTTGCTTTCTCGGTTTGTCACCGAGTGCTTTTGAAATCACTTCGATAATATGGGATCTGGGATATTACGTGGAGGGATAACAAATTAATGTGTTTGAATGTTTCGTATTTCTTGCAATACATTCAAGTAAGGCTTTCGTGGTCGCTGTTTGAGGTACCTGTGACATGTTACCATTTTCGTTGTGTTTTGGGGAGTTACATCAGCCAGAAATAACATGGACAAAAATGCTGGCATTGCTGATGGTGAGTGTGTCTGTTGGTGCTGTATATAGTCACGATGTCTGCAACAAATTCCATCAACCTATTCAAGATAAATTCATCACTGTTGGATACGACGAGGTATTAACCTGTGAAATTCGTGGCCTATCATGTCAGTTTGGTACCTGGAGTCTACCAAATATTCACACGGATCGCTCCCTTACACTGACCCAAGATAACTGTATGGCATGCGGTCAACATTTCACAGTGTTTAACAACCAAACTGCGAGTTACCTGTACATTAAAAACTTCACTTCAGAGCTCAGTGGTCTGTACATGTGTATCAGTGAATCCTGCGCTGGTGGAATAAATGACTCACCGACGGAGTGCTTCAATGTTACCGCGATAGAATTGCCTCAATGTCCCTTGAGTGTGCAGGTAAACGAAGACGAGGTAAGTGTGCAATGACCTTAGTTAAAGTACATGTACGATGAAAAACATGTTTTGGAGTATTGACCAAATTAATCATTGAAATATTAAAAATGATTAATTTCGGTCACAATCCATCAAACATTGACCAATTTATAAACACATTCTATTTTATAATTGCATCATGAAAAAAATAACACAAGTCAAATATTCAAATTTTTAACTTCTAGGGAGGGACTCACATGATATATCTTACGTTATCCTTTCTTTACCTCACTTTTTTCGAGGACAATTTCGTAAGAGTTATATAGCTTTGATTTTTGAAGCATTTATTACCTTCTTTAAAAATACCGGTATCACCTACCGATGTGACAACTTCCAGTAATTTATCAATTAAAAGATAAAATATGTATAGGCTCAACAAAAGAAGTAATGACACCGTGCACTGTACTCGACACAATTGGTTTTGCATTTCATAAAACGTATGTTGAAGAGACATATCTCAAAAACGGTGATAGATGTAAATACACTTCCAACAGATCATCATTTACTAGAAAACTTCTGGACGGAGCCAGCTCTTTCCTAGATGCATGTTACTTGATCTTTAAGGAAGAAGAAATTCTATAAATGGGTACCAACTTTAAGGGATACGTGGTGCGGTTAGCATGCGTTAAGTTGCAATGAACTTGGAAGTGCCGTTATGACTTCAGCCTGGATAAGGTTTAGTGCACCCTATATACGCTAACACGGTCCGAGTATATAATATAGTGGGGTGATTAATATCACCTGTATCTTCTCACTAGTAAGGGTCTTCCTTAGTTGTGGGGCGCGTTTTATATACTGTGAGTGAACAACGCTATCAATATTCTTCGGCAACCTATTGCAACAACTTGCATCTGAGTACCAGTAAGTAAAGTAAATTAAGTACAGAATCCGTCTTGCCTAAGACCTAACATATGACATATCAAAAGTCATTGGAATCTCTTGATTTGTCACTGTTTTTGTCATAGAAAGTCCTCTGTAAGATCCCTAGATGGCATTCCCTTCTTTTACAGGTTTATACCTTTTCTGAAGGTTCACATAGTTTCATTGTCCAAGTTGGATTCAAGTTGAGTTTCAAGTGTCTCAACGGAGCTAAAGTGAGAATCAAATGTCCTAGTAACGTGGGTACGTATACCATTCCTGCTCCGTTAACAAACTTAAGTCAATAGCTGAAATGATCATGTCAACTATTTTTTTTCATCAGTGAATGGACCCTTCTATTGACTGATTATTTCTTCAGCAACGGACAACGCTCTCAAGGTGTCATTTAATCACAGCGACTGTAGAATAAGATGTAACGTGCCCTTCTACAATGATTTCTGTAGGACTGATCTTTACCTTGACGTCAGAAATCAAACTACACCTGTGACGTCATCAGGTCCAACACTATTAGAGATGACAGATAGGTCTTCGTCGGTGGATAGGGAATCACTCTTAGAGACTCATCCAGCGTTCTTTTTCGTATATGGTTTACTTGCGGTGTTTCTACTTATCGTAATGGTATTATCAACAACCGCTTGCCTTAAATCAAGGAATGGTGCAGATGTTGAGCAGACGGATTCCGCTGTGCAGAGTTCTGAACCATTTTATGCAAAAATATTGAAAGTTGAGAGTAATGCTCTCTGAGCTCTAGATAGATTGAATATTATGACAACCGATACATTAACAGCAGATGGTTAAAGCTCATGCACATCAAGATTGTAAGTTTACCTCTGCGATATATAGTAAAATGCTACGGTGGTGTATTAATAACCGTTTGGAGAACGTTACCGCAATGCCAACTTGTAGGTGTGTAAGACTGTGCTTACTGGCTGAAATGCCAGATAAAGTAATCAGTGGTTATTCTGCACAACCAGCTAGTAACCAGCTGCGATCAACAAATGGCTAGGGGAATTGTTCAGCTACGACTGGACTGGTAAAGTATAGTCACAGCAGCTGTGTAGCCATGGCAGCAATCTTGCATCTATTCAGCAAAAACTTTGTTAGTCACCAACAGCTGATTAGTCAGTTGTGGTTCGCATAGCCAACGATGGTTGGTTTGGTCAGAAATAGTGAAATAAGTCAGCTAATGCTGAATTTGTCTGTAATGTTTTTTTTTTCTTTTTATCAGCAGTAGAAAACATGTTGTCAGCAACAGTTGATGAAATTACTAATGGTTGGAAAAGTTAGCAAAGTCCTGTCATTGACAATGCTTTTACTATACCTTTAATGTCTTTAGGCAAGTAAAATACCAAAACCAAATGACTTGTCAAAAGAGAGTAATAACAATGCTGAGACTGCATTGATAGACGTATTAGTGAGGTGCTGGCTGATATCACAATTTATTACATTTATTACATTTTCTGGAATGATAACCTAAACTTACGTTGGACTATAATCCATCAGATTCTGTTGGATTATCTGTTGGCAGTGGATAATGTACATTGATCGTTAAGAAAAGTGTTGAAACCTTGATGCTAACATAACTTTACATTTATGTAATTTGGAAGTATCTAACAGTATCAAAAGGTTAAAAAAATTTCACAAATAAAGGTAATCATGTTAAGCCGACAGTAATGTTATAGACAGACTAACGTTTTGAATGAGCTATTTACTGTCTGTTAAGTCGACAGTATGAGTTACTTTAAGATCACATGTTTATTGTGTGGATAATGCAGACTTGTGTAAAAATAATTCTTTGACTCCATGAGAGGGTGGAAATTTACTGACAAGCATTATTCTTCTGTTTTTTTATTTTTTATGATTTTGAAACTCACCCAAACCTTATCAGTGACTTCACTCGTCACGACACATAAATATAATCAGTATCCTATGTTTGACAGCTAGTCTTTAATGCAAAAGTAAGCATATCGTTTATTGTGGATTTTTATATTAGGAGACTGGACATGGTACTATGTATTAATTTGTGCTTGCGTTATGGCCATTCAAGGCATCGGTATCTTTTTAAATACATCTAAAAAGAGGGTATAAAAATTAGAATTTAGTAACTCATCCTTTGTTTTCATTGGTCACCTTCGTCCGGCTGGGATAGAAGAGCTATGAGATTGGAAGGAGAAGCTCAGCTTCTTTAGACAGACAACTTCATGAATATTTAGTGTCACCGCTTTTTATGTAGCTTAGACAAGTGACTCCCTTTTTTCCAGACGTCCCCTACCCGAAGTTCGACACCACCTGACGTCACCTGAATGATCATCACCAGTTGCCTCACCGTTGGAACGTTAACTCCTGCTCTGTTACGACAGTAACACGGAGGCCTAGGATTTTATCTGCTTTTCTTATCAACGTCTCTTGCTGTACGCAATCATCTGTCATCTATCCGCAATTGTCACTTAATGTGCGTGAGTCGAATCATCAATAAAAATCAATGTTAATCGTCAAAAATCAAGTCTGTTTCTCTCTGACGTCTCTTTCTCAATGTCATCTGTCAACTTTCCGTCTGTCTCTGTACTTGACGTGAACATTCCTAACTGCTACTGACTATACTTTAAAGTCACGGCGGTCGTAGGCCCACTCATTTTGCCTGGAAGATCCAAAAGAAACTCTCACAACATATATAATGTGACACTGAATGAAGAAATGTTTGAGAATTGACAAAAGAAATTTCATACCTGCACCATATCGTTCGTTTGTTTGACCCCTCGGACTGTCACGTGATTTAACTGGTGGTACGACTTCGAACATCAACCTGTTGGTGAAACAATGAGGGAATGTCAGTCTCGATGGGGAAACAATGGACGGTCTCTTAAGTTTAATTCCAAATTTACTTTCGTCATCTGCTTAAAGGAAACTAGAAGATCAACATGTATGTTTCATATTAATAGTAGCATATTTCTGGTGAAATGTTCGACACCTCTGGAAGTATTTCTCTGAACAATCAATAAATAACAACTTAATGAACTTTTTCCACCACTAAGTTTCTATCATTTATTTTGATGAGAGACATAATTCCATAAACCAAACAGAAAAGAAAGTGCAACAGAAACTACTCAGTGAAATATTTCATAGACAACAACTTAAGATGGGTTATTCAATAAGAGTGTGCTTTGAGTTTTTGTTAAGTAACTTTTAATTTATATTGCTAGTATTTCATAGAAGCAAAAAATGTTGCAGATTACCCTGTTTAGAACACGTCTCGTGTGTTCATTTTGGCATGATCCAGTCACCTCTTAGGGGGAAAAAACCAGTAAAGTTGTGATTTAACATTAAACAAGGTCGATTTTGTCTTGGATTCGGTAAGTTTGGAGTACAAATTCTCTTTTTGGTCTGCAATATAGACTTCTTTGGGCAGGCTGATACTAATTTGTGGATCGAAATTTTTTGGTTTTTACTGTAACTTGAATTCGTCTTCTGATTTTGAACATCTTCATTTTCATGTGATAAAGAATGGCTGGATTAGAACAATAATACGTGAAATCTTGACGTTACTTCCCCACATTCATTGCAAATGTGTCAAGAAATCTAGATATCAATTACTTTATTATTCCATCCATAGATGCTGTCAACTTATAATGGTCATTTCTCATTGATTATACCTTCAGTCATCCTTCACTTCAGGTAATATGAAAACGAAGTTATTGACATTGCTGGTGGTCTGTTTGTCTAGTGGGTCTGGACACAGTCAAGGTACCTGCAACTATTTCCATCTGCCTACTCAGAATAAACTCATTACTGTTGGATACGACGAGTTATTAACCTGTGCCATTCGTAATCAGTGTCAGGTCGGTGCATGGCGCCTCCGCCTTATCGGCGACGACGGGTCCACGACATTGACCCAAGACAACTGTGATTCTTGTGGTGAACATTTTACAGTGTTTAATAACCAGACCGTGAGTCACTTGCACATCAAAAAGTTCACTTCAGAGCTCAGCGGTATCTACGTGTGTATCAGTAAACGCTGCTCTGGTGGAATCAATGACTCACCAACGAGGTGTTTCAATGTAACCTCCAAGGCTAAAGAACGGCCTCAATGTCCCGTGAGTGTGCAGGTAAACGAAGACGAGGTAAGTTTAAAGTCGCAGGTGAGAGAACGGTTTATTGTGAGTGGTGAGCGAGGGTTCAAAGATTAATAAGCAACATATTGGGATACTGCTACTTTCATCTGCACTGTATTTTGGGGTATATTTTGGCAAATCGGGGACGGAATCACCACGTATTAATGCGCATTAGACAGTAACTACTAAATAACGATTACTGGCTCTGTACACGCAAATCCTTTAAAATTCTTTTTTTTTTCCTCAGTATATTTGAAAAATCGGTGTTCAACAGTAGTCGAAATTACAAATAGTATTTTTGCCATATATACAATATTTACAAACATGGTAGACTTTAAAGCTTAAATTATTCAATAATTCTGAATGAGACATTTAATGATGCAAAGAGTAAATGCAGTACACATATTACTGTGATTATGGTAATAGAAGCAGTGAAGTCAAGTATAGGAATACTGTTTGCAGAAATGTCATAATGCATTAAGAGAAACAAGTCTACTGTCAGCAAACGAGTAATTAAACATTCCAGCAGAATAAATCTGGACAAACAGCAAAGGCAGACTGTAATTCAGTGTAATTTACTTTACGGTTCGTATGTCTTTTAATTCTAAGATTGTTGTATCGTTCTATGCTTAAGGCAAATTTGAATTTGAAGAAATCGTTAACGCTTGGATTGCGTTCACTTCTTTTACACTCGTAAACATAATACTTCAAATGAAAAATTAAAAAGTCGTATGGGTGGCTAGGTCCTTTACTATAACCAAAGAATATATCAGTTTTTGAGAAGAAGAAGAACTGTTTCCTTAAGAAACGCCATTCGACGTCTAAAATAAAATTAGCAACTATACTGCATTCCCAAAATAAATGTTCCAAGCTTTCTGTCTCGATAAGGCAAAAAGAGCAGAGATCAGACTCACATTTTCCCATAGATTTTAAAAGTTTGTTTGTGGCAATTAATCTGTGTAAAAATTTGAATTGGAAATATTGAAGCTTGACTTCAGACACTGTATTAACTGGCCTGGTGAAAATCTTACTCCATTCCTTGTCTGTAAAAGTAATTAAATTATTCTGCCACTTTTTTCTCAATGTAGGTGTAGCAGATACACGACTCAACTGGTGAAAATTCTAATAAGAATATAGATATTGTACTTTAGGAAACACAGTCATCATAAGTGAATACACTAGAGATACACTACAATTAAAGTGTTAACTTGAATAGGCCTACACTTGGATCCTACCAGCCTATGTATATTGTGGGTGTGAGATCTTTGACTTCACAGGAGGAGTGCAGCAGATGATTAAGCTCACAACTAACCACCATTACTAAATCAAGTTAGGCCTATATAATGGTTTTCGTATGTAAGAAAGAGTGTCTCTATACTCTTCTACACCATAATGCAATAGCTTCATCCGATAGCCTTTAATAAAATAAACATCCAAGACTCCACCCTTAACTTTAACATGGCAGGTATTGAGTGTTACTAAGACTTATAGATCTCTCACTGTTTTTGCTTTAAAGTATTCTTTGTTCACTCAGCAGTCTGTTTATCGTGTAATTACAGGTTTACAACTTTTCTGAAGGTTCAAGTCGATTTACCGTGATCGTTGGATCCAAGTTGAGTTTTAAATGCCTCGATGGAGCAAAAGTAAAGGTCAAATGTGACGTAAGGGGTACGTACAGATTTTCTGAGTTTCAAGATAAAATCAATTGGTACAACAACGATTTGTAATATCAACCATTTAGTAAGATGTATTTCATTAAGTATCAAACATTTTCTTTACTGAATTTTCAGCAATTAACAAGATAACGACTGTGTCGTTTACTCACAACAACTGCAGAATAAGATGCAAAAAGTCTTTCGTTAATGACGTTGAGTGTAAGACTGATGTTCAACTTGACGTCATAAGTCAAACGACATCTGTGACGTCATTAGCAACAATATCAGAAGCTATGGAGGAGTCTTTCTTTGAATCTATGGAGGCAGTTCTGGTAACACTTCCTACGGTTGTTACCATATTTGTCTTGCTTGTAATATTTCTTATCATTTCAATTGTGCTGTCAATAATTGTTTGTATTAAATCAAGAACTAGTCGACCTATTGAACAGAAAAATGTATTACATGCACCTGATGCCATGTATGAACAGATGAAACCCATTCAGGCATATTATGGCACGTACGGTGGAATGGGATAACTTCACCATGAACTGTATATGTAATAATTGCCCAAAATGACTGGGTGGCCGTAACGAATTAATACTGGCAAACAGTGTAGTCATCAGTTGTAGACGTAGTCATCAGTGAGTTACTTGGATTAGTCTGCAATGATTTTTAGATTAGTCTGCAGTGGTTCCAGCATTCATCAATGATTGGCATAAATACGCAACGGTCTACCTCACAATTAGCAATTGATTGTGTAAGTCAGTGATTGTTGAATACGTTAGCCAATGATTGGAGTAGTCTGCTGTGGTTACAATTAAATGGATGGTTGGCGTAACTCTCCTTTGGATGAACACACAGTCAGCAAGGATTGGATAAGCCAGTGATGATCTGAAATAATCGACAGTGTTTGGGTCTTCAGCACCGGTTCTTCAAAAGATTTTTGTGTTTCAATTTGATTTCTTTGGAATGTTTATTGTTAAACGTTGATGTATTGTTTGTAGTGACTTCAAAGAAAAGACCAAAAGTTTGTTGACTCACTGCATAATAGGATTATGTGCAATATCGACTAAAGTACTTTTCACAACTCATTTGTTTGTGAATTGTCGTTGTTGCTTTTTTTTTTTTTTTTTTGAAATGCAGCTTGATGGTGACATGAGTCAACTTAAGATAGCGTTCACTTCCTCCTTCATAACTAGCTGTAAAAATGTCCTATTAAAAAGAAGAAAGCATTAGAGCATGTAATCCATTACTTCATATTTAATGAAATATAAATGAACTACACTTCAATAAATAAGTAATAGGGTCAATATAGTTAATTACTTGTTGTGTACTTTAGGTCAAGTACATGCCAACTTATGTGAATAGGTTTTTGTAAATTATTAATGAAGTGATCTATTTCTTAGGCAAACAGTTTTCATGATATTAACAGGCAATTTAGAATGTTAACAGCCAATTTATAACAGAGATTATTCAACGGAGTTAATGCAATGACATTACATTACACTACGCTGTTGATAACCGCTGTAGTATGGGAATCTCAAGTAGAGTGTACTCTGGTCAACATTTTGACCTACATCCTATGAGGGCAAGCTCTCGTATACATAGAGGGTTCAGTCTCTTCACAACATCCAATGGAATTTCTTTGCTTTGATACTGGGACCCTTCCAGACTTGGTAATGGCTAGTAGATCAGAAAGTAGTTACAATTTAAATGTGTCTGAGATTGTCTTCCGCAAAATGATATACAATTCTCGGTGGTACCTGGAAAAGAGAGTAAAGTGGAAAAGTTTTTATGCGATTGTTGTTGAATGTACTGTATGAATATATCATGAGCTGATACACAGAGTTACTCAGTTCAAAGAATGAAAACTGTAGTTTTTCTTTTCTAATGTAATTACATTACGTTTTTCGCTTGATTTCTGCATCAATGACATGTCTTTGGGTGGATGAATAAATATTACTAGATCAACACGTATCAGTAGTAACGTCGGTGTTATTGCAAAAGTAACTACCATGGGGGGGGGGGGGGGATCTGTTGAAGGTTATTTATAAGGTGTTAGCAATAAAATGATTGCTGGTGATATCAAGTAAGAGGGTGTCACCATCTTCAACTGTATGTTATCAGAAATAGTTGGTAACGATAAGAAAGAACCTCGGATGGACAGAGCTTTACTTCATTGCTTTGTACCTTACATGATATGGCCCTCTGGGACCTCAATGAGAATCAACTTTAGAATCATAATTCAGAAGTATTTATCGAAACATAAGCTACTTACAAAAAATACCTCTGTTAATATCATTTCATCATTATACCATGAAGTTACAATCAAACTAACTGAGATCATAACATCAACAAAGTTCACAGAATCGTTGCATGACTTCCTAATGCAGCTATTCTCCTAAACTTATATTGATAATTAGCTTCAAGTAAGTTATAAGAAATAAAAACAGATTTGGTCTCCACTTCAATCTCCGAGCTCTTTGACAACATCTTGCGGTGCGTATAAACTTTCTTGCGATATAGACTGCTAGTAAAAGTAGTGAGATCAGCGTTAGGGGAATTGATTTGGTAAGCACAGTTCTCTGTCGAGAAGTATAATTCGTGGTTTACTTGGTATAAAATTCCTTAAAGCAGTAAGGTTAACGTATTTATCTTCACATGTAAGCCCCACAGGTTACTTTCATCCTCAAGAAACGCCTTCCAGTACCGGTACGTGTGAAAGTCACATGTGCTTTATATTTGGGATGTCATCTGACAAAAAAATATTGTGATCTGTCCGTATTATTCTCATCCCCATACGTAAAAGGAGGAGATATGGCACTCCATCGAGCTGTTTTGGTCGCCAAAAATAATTGTCTCCCACCGGTAGTCCATACAAGAAACCCTCGTCATCAAAATTCGAAGAACTGGATTACACCAGCCATCATACTCAACCCTTGCAAATCGAAGAATCGCCTATGCAAAAAAGCTTCCTCCGTAATCGGTCCACTGTTAATGTGAATTACTAAAAACGTTTTCGAAACCGTCTTACTTCATGTATTAGACCGACTAGGAAATTCTACTTCTCCAAATTGTTCAGCAATGGTACACAAGATACGAAAACTGTGCCGCGATCAACGAATGGGCTTTTTTTATAGTAGCGGTGGTAATATTGTTAAGTCCTTACGAAAACTTTGTTTATGTTATATGTGGTGTTTCTCAGGGATCTATTCTAGGTCCTTTTACTTTTTAATTTACTAACTTTAATTTATTTCAATGATCTCCACAGCCTGAGGGCGAATGACAAATTTCATGTAATTTCGTATACAAAAGACACTAACCTTTAGTTCCATTGTAATGATCTCTGCCGTTTATTAAAAGTACGAAAATGATTTTATCAACGTTCACAACTGGTGTGTGTGAAGACAGATTTGGTTATTTTTTCTTCACCCAAAAGAACTCCGATCTGTAAATAATGCACACCTATGTGGTCTTAATGTACGACGTTTTAACGTAATTAAATTCCTTGGCGGGTTTGTTGACTCGCATCTTCTAATTTATAATAATAATGAATGATCTACATATTGTAGCAATATGTACTGTTCGTTTTGTTTGGGCGCCCTTGTTTGGTGTTATGTGACGTCAATGCAAGGGGGGGGGGCTTGGAAATCGGAATCCTAACTGTTGGAAGAAGCGCGCCAATGGACAAAATGGCGTCAAACTGTCCGCTGCATGGAGGGTCAAGTGCCGACTTGGAACGACTTGGTATAGTAGGTGTAATAGTGTCATACGTTCGCGCTTTAAAACAGCACAAGCAATGCTGTAGTTCGAACGAATGACGCGCACATTGCACAACGTACACTGTACAATACTGTGCTGCTAACTGAGACATTTCATCAGTTGTAGCAAAGTGTCCAGTGATTTGCACCTCAAATGCAGAATATATGTGGTGTGTTGTAGTGATGCCCTATTTCGTACGGCTGTGGTAAAATTGTAATCTTTTGTACATCTAGATAAGCAGTAAAAAAATAGGGTGCACAAACTTATTATACTCACCGTAAGATTAAATTCCCGCAGCACGTGACCTTCCAACACATAAAAATGTTTTCTATAGAAATCTATAGGAAAAGTTCTATAGAAACGATATAAACTTTGCTATAGAATCTCGGTAGGAAAAAAACCTACAGACCGTCAATAGAAGACTTTACGGACCCTCTATAAAATCTTATAGAGTTTCCTTAAAACTGCTCTAAAGAAAATCTAAAGATCGGAAGCTCTAAAGAAACTCTATGGAAACTCTATAGAAAAGTGGGTGTCTATGGGATTTTCTATAGAAAATCTTATATAGTTTCTATAGAAAGAATATAAGCTTGGTATGGAAATTCTATAGAAACTATACAAGATTTTCTATGCAATCTACGAGAAAATCCTATAGCGCACTCTATAGAATTCTATACAGTTTCTTTAGAACAGCTCTACAATACTTCATAGAAACTCTATAGAAACCCCACAGAAACTCTGTGGAAACTCAATAGAAACTCAATAGAAACTATATAGAAAAGTGGGTGTCTATCAGCTTTTCTATAGAATCTCTAACGAAATCTGTATGATTCTTTGAGGGTTCATAGAATTTTTTACAGCCCCAGTCAAAAGTTCCAGCAAAACATTCATTTAAGAATTCTTGATTAAAATAGTGTTTATTTTCATCCCTTGGGAATTCAAATGACCTTTGGTGGTTTTGACCTCTAAAACAAATTGGGACAATCTCCCTACCATTGCCTACTTTTACACCAACTCTGAAGTTGAAGCAAGTTCCCCTCATTGGTACATCGTGGTAACAAGCCAGGGCGACACATATACCCACTGACACACACCATTACACAGATTTTGATCTTCGGCAAGGAATTAGTAATTAAACGTAGTAAATGGAAACTGAAAGTTCTGTAAATGTATAAAATACATGGAGATAAATAACAAACAAAAATTAATACATATATAAATGTGATATGTATTGGAATGACAGTTTAACAGAGCAAAAAAAAAAAAACAAGACTGTAGAAGCTATGACCAAAACTAGAGACCAGGGTTGTACAGTTTGATGGCAACTGGGAAGAAGCTGGAAGTAAAACGTTTTTCCTCATAGTAATGAGCGATGTCATGACAAGAGATGGCTGCACAGGAAGCTCTACATCCGAAATAATCATTTCTGTTCTTCGAGAGTTATGACTCCAGAGAAGGAAGGTCAGCTCCAATAATTCTTTCTACATATTTGACTGTGACGGATAACTTTCTGACACCTGATTGTGTCACACGATGAACCAGACAGTTATGGACAACTTGACTATGTATTCTGAACAATAGCGCAGTAAATATTGATCAGAATGTACTGACTGACTTCATATGGTTTCAGTTTATAGCTGTTATCTTGCTTTCTCTGCATTTCCAAAACATATTTGGTATATGGGAGTCGGAGGAATTAAAAAGACAACTGCTCTCTATTGCATCCTCTGATATAAGGCCAGTGACAGTTATGTCATCAGCAAATTTGACTACGTGGGAACTCTGGTTTTCAGCTTTAAACACATATGTGAAAATCAGTGGAATACAATTTTAGTGACATCTTGACAAAACCGGGGTGTAGCAGTGTGCATTCAAGATTAAAAAAATAATAAGTTGCCACCAATCTTAACAAGCTGAAAACATTTCAAAATAAAATCTTAAAGAAAGAATTGCGTATGGAAGCAGGGAGCTTGGCGTTAAATTGATGAGCCGTAAATATAATTTCCAAAGTATAAAGTGCTAAAAGTGTACTGCTCAAGGTGAAAAATGTAAATTATCGAATCTGTTGTTAATTATATGAATGTATTCTACTTAACTACGCCATAACCACACTGACTAAACTATGTTGAAATAAATGTAAACGAACTAATTTTAATGTGAATGGGGTTTAAAATTCATTGCCTTAGATATTTGCCCCTAACACACTATTCTGCCTTAGTACAACTACTACGGAAACTGAAGCCCATCTGGGTCGCATATGGGTAATATGATGCCAACGTAGTCTATATAGCCCACATAACATTCATCAGGGACCCCTGTGGATACATATATGGACATCATCTTGCCCAGATGAACCCCAGATGGGTCCCAGATATTCTGCTAACTGGGACAATTCTGCCTTTATACAACTGCAACCACGATGATCAGAATGCACCAAAACGCGAAGGCTAGAAAGCCTAGCCTAGATGCATACAATATTGCTTTAAACTTTAGATCGACTCCACAACATGACACTAGGCCTATTGAGAACAGCATTCTCAATAAGGTTTTTTTTTTCTTCAATAGATTACTCACTGATACCTTACCAAAATTATTCATTTCCTGTACCTGACGGGATTGTAATTAGTAGTATGAGTAATTGGATCAATAACATGGATCGCTGATCTCTTTAAGTCTATAGGCAAGGCCTACATATAATGTGTAGGGGCGTAGCCTATAGGCTATACCATGCAGAGCGTATAGGCCTAGGACTTAATAACAGTAAGATGAGTAATCAATCTGAATAGCCACACTTTTAACAGAAACAAAAGGCACAATATGTGTTAGGCCACCATGAATACACTTAAAATTTCCCGACTGTCACTGCTTGCTTGTGCTTCTGCAAATTTGGCCCAGACTACCTTGCATACAGTGCCTAACAATAGACGTAAGCAAATTGCACACCTGTTACCGTAGCAACCCGCGCTTACACAGCTATCCGGCTGTACGATCACTTGTTACTGCTTTTAGTCTACGTTACGGCACGTTAGGATAGGAGCTTATAGCCTAAGTTAAGTTTGACTGCAACGAGTTTCTAACTCACACAAACTTGGTTTAGAAATAATTCTAGCACAATTAAAGAGTATAATCGTCATGTCTTCAGCTTATTTATCATTTTATGACACTGAAGACTAGAAAAAGCATACCTGCGGCTGCAAGGAGAGGACAGAGAAGAGTACAATCTCTTCATGATTGTGAACGTCAAGACGATTTCGAATTATACAAGCCACATGTGCAGCATGACCAGAACATTGAAGCTTTTTATGCTAAAACTGAAATGCTAACGTACGCGTTGAGATAATTATGGCATGCTCGATGGACAATAATTCAAACAATAGCGATCAGCACAGATAAGCAAACACAATTTTTTCGTTACGCTGGTGCTACTGAGCCTAGGTAACGCACGGGCTCCACGTTGTTGAATCTTTATGGGACCCATATGATTTTGCACCCAAGATCACCCATGTTACCTAGATAGTTTTCCATCAACGATTTTTGTTTTCAACACAGAAAAAGGTGTATCGACAGAGGAACACGTATCATTCCAAAGCTTTTTTATAATTCGTCGGAAAACTTATGCTTAATGATGCTTGCTAGTA
Source organism: Stichopus chloronotus (assembly GCA_021234535.1). Lineage (NCBI taxonomy): Eukaryota > Metazoa > Echinodermata > Holothuroidea > Aspidochirotida > Stichopodidae > Stichopus > Stichopus chloronotus. The sequence goes on from CM037843.1 coordinate 17,811,806, forward strand.
AATACTGGCTGATAGGAAGATCCATGCCGCTGCACACACACGACTTCCACGCGCGGATCCATGGAGTTTGAATTGTAGATGCGATTTCCCAGCATTTGGGAAGGGTGCTTTCCATATATCTATTTGGTCATTTTCGCAGTATTTGAAAAAAAGTTGGTCAAAATAAATTATTGGTCATCGAAAAGAAGAAGTGAGGGGGGGGGGGGGATGCTGCACCTGGAGCAGCGCCGTCATCGATCAGAAAACTTGTCAACCTTTTCTTCTGCATACAAGTCAGGAAAGTTTCTGATAGGCTTATACTTAAGGGTTATAGGCTACATAACGGTCAAGTTTATTGTGTGTTACCGTACTAATAGAATTTCTATAGAGAGTAGGCTACAATGTTTACAGAGATTGTTCTTTGTAAAAACTAATGTATAGAAAGTTGTAAATTCTATAGAACTCTAAAGAAACTACAAATTTCTATGGGGGAATTAAAGCATTCCTGTAGAAAATGAGAAATAACTTGACGGGTATGCGATTTTTACGCACACCTGCAACAATTTGTTCCTGTCGATGGTGACCGTGCCTAGCCTCAACTCAGTTAATAATTTTGAATGTTCAGACTTCTGTCCACTACCTGGACACTATCTGAATCATCACACGATATAGAACTTCCTTGCGCTTTGGAAAGTACATGCATGAAATATGTCTGGACGGAGTGTGCGCAAGACGCCAGGGTCAAATCCTGTTAATGTAATAGTGCACTACGCTGTTGGTAATGGTGGGGTCTTTCCACATTGCTAGTAAACGACATAACATGTGCGTTAGGGAATTAATGATTATGGAAAACTTACAGCGATGATATATGCAGCTCCGTGGATTACCCTTTTTTTCTGAATATTCAGTACTTCTGCCCACACTATCTGAATCACATGACATGTGCGCTTTGGGGAGTACATGCATAGAACATGCCTGGTATTAGTTAGGGTGCTCAAGCCAGAGTCAAGTCTTGTTGTAATAGTTTACTACGGTATCATTTGCTGATGATGTGGTCTTTCCATATTGCTAGTAGCTCGCATATAACGGACGTATATTACTCATGCATCAGCTCTGACTGCATTCGAATACAACGTCCGAGAACTATCGCTTGGATTCCGACTGAATGTGCGTACAGACTGTAGGCTATTAAAATACATGTATGCTGACTTAATCAATTACACTCAGTAACACTTCTTGTAGTCTGTTAAAATTATTCATGTTCTTTTAAGCCAATCCTCAGATGTTAAGAAAGACTCGTAAATATAGAGACCTTGAAACTAAGATGAGACCAATCTCTGAGCCTTCGCGGATGTTCAGGGTTGTAGGCCTACGTTAAACGGGCGTATATACCAACACCCGCTGGGAAGGTTACATTGCTAGTAGTGTACAACAGAACATGTGTGTTACAGAACGAATCACCATGAAAACTTCTATGTGTGAGATAAAAACTCTGCGAAACTCTCGTTTCATATTGTAATGATTACTTTTTGATTCCTTGCGGAAGCAAAAGGAATCTATGCGATGGTGATGTCGTGTGTGTGTGTGTGTATGTGTGTGTGTGTATGTATGTGACGCCGTTCGCTTGTAAACACGATATCTCAAGAAAGGTAACCATGATTACTCTAATACTTGGTGTGTGGGTTGGTAATATTGAGTAGATGATCCCTATTGTTTTTGGTGGAGTTCAAAGGTCACTTGAGGTCACCAGAGGTCAAAATGTGAAAACCTTGTAAACACGATATCTCAAGAAAGGTAACTGTGACTGATATCATACTTGGGTGTGTGGGTTGGTCATATTGATTAGACAATCGTTATTGTCTTTGGTGGAGGTCAAAGATCATTTGAGGTCACCAGAGGTCAAAATGTGAAAACCTTGTAAACAAGATATCTCAAGAAAGGTAACTGTGACTGATGTCATACTTAGTGTGTGACTTGGTCATATTCAGTAGATGATCCTTATTGTTTTTTGTGGAGGTCAAAGTTTATTTGAGGTCACCAGAAGTCAAAATGTGAAAACCTTTTGAGCACAATATCTCAAGAACTGTAACTGTGACTGATTTCATACTTAGTGTGTGGGTTGTTTATATTGAGTAGATGATTCCTATTGCTTTTGATGGAGGATGAAGGTCATTTGAGATCACCCGAGGTGAAACCTTGCTAAGACATTATCTCCAGTTCATAATCTTGACTGATGTCATACTTGGTGTGTGGGTTCCGCATACTCGGTAGGTGATCCCTATTGCTTTTAGTGGACGTCAAAAGTAATTTGAGGTCACCAAAATAAAGGTTTTTCTGTTAAAGGCTTATTAATGTAATGTTTCAATACCAGTAACTGCAGTTGATCTACACTTGTCATGTGGATAATTCATGCTTGTTATAATATAACCATGTAGCAAGGAAACACAAAGCCTTTTTGCTTTATGGTTTTTAATTCTTTTCCTTTGAGAATAAGTTTGTTATGCGAAAATGAGCACAAAATCTGCTGCTTATGGGAATTTCCAAGAGTGAGGACAGTTTTAATGTTTGAATCACAAGAGCAATATTCCAATGATTTAAACGGAAAAGAAAGTACAAGAGAAACCTATATAAAACGGTTTGTTTTTATTTAGTTTGTCGTTTTATCACATTACATTATCACGTAGTTTTAGTTTCCTTTAATAATATGATGTTTATTACCTTATTGTAGACTAAGAAGAAGAGACGTACGTTACCGGTACTTCCTTTTTCAGTCTGCTTCCGTCTACAAGAAGACGTAACTCAGTAAAGATTAATTGGATATTCAACCGAAAACACATGCAAATACTTCTTGATCTGTGTGGTAAGTTTATTATTTTTATTGATTGTTGTTTATTGAAGACAATTTGATGTGTTGGTAATAATCTGTTGACCATTAGTTGTTGTCATTGCTATATTGTGCTTTGTACATTCTTCCACAAAAATAGCCGACTATTATCATTATTACACAGGGGTGACCCTAAGTTAGGAGGACTTGTCGCATGAACGAGGGAGGCTACGTTGAAAAACATACACTCCTTTTCTTCAAATATCAATATATTTAACCCTCATAATTCAGGGGTCCTATCATATTTGGGGGGCCTGGGCCCCTCAGACACCTCTCCCTCGTAGTTATGTTACTGTTATTACTTATCAATATACCAAAGGCTATTATTTTATAATTCATCGTGTTGAGAAGTCGAACTTCAAGATAAACAATCCATATTTCAATGAAATAAACACCATAAAAGAATTAAAGGTATTCTTCACACATCCAAACTTAGCAGTTGAATTATTACGTTCTTCGTACACTGGGAAAAATTATGACCGCACAACTGTTTCCGAGTTCTCTTCATCAGGCACTGACATTATGAAAGCAGAATTTTTGACATTGCTGATGGTGGGGATTTCAGTTAGTACTGGACACAGTCAAGACGTCTGCAACTATCTTCAGCTACCTATGCAAGATAAAGTCATCACGACTGAATACGATATTACGTTATTACGTTGTGAAGTTCGTACCCGCTGTCAGGGTGGTACCTGGCGCCTCAACGCTACCAACAACGACGCGTCCTTGACATTGACTCAAGGAGACTGTGCCTCATGCGGTGAACATTTCACAGTGTTTACAATCGGACAGCGAGTTATTTGTACACCAAAGACTTCACTTCAGATCTCAGTGGTCTCTACATGTGTATCATTATATCCTGCTCTGGTGGGATAATCAGACCACGGACGAGATGTTTCAATGTTACCTCGAAGACTGAAGAATTACCCCAGTGTCCCCTGAATTTGCAGGTAAACGATGAAGAGGTAAGTGTAGAATCGCAGCGTAGAGAATGGGATGTGGCATGTCGAATGCTAGCGCACATAAGTGAATAATAACCGATACTATTGATTAAGTCTGTACACTGAACTGTATAGGTCGTTTAAATTACATACATTCTGCAATGGGGGGGGGGGGGGGGGAGCTCGGCAAACATATATAGGCTCAGTTTGCTTCAGGTCACAGATAACGCATAAATTATGGTTACTATAGGGGTTCAGTGATATTAACCAATATTTGTATTTTGCAGTACACGATCTTAAGACCAATACATAGCCGAAAATTCTTCACCGTTGGGCTCTGCCTGTGTTTCGTGTGGATATCAAATCATCGTCATAATTGTTCTGTTTGTTGTAACTTCACAGGGGGTCCAAAGCTTAATGAATGGTAGTCCCTTCCCTAATTTATGGATATGCTCCTTCTCTCACAATAGAATATTTTTTCTCTACATTTATGCACCCTAAAATCAACAGCTTCACGTCAGCGCCAGCAATAAATTATAAAGTTGAATGGAAGAATACCTAATAAGCCCCCCCCCCCCCTTCTCCCCTTCTCTCTTAGATCCTAATATGGCAGATATCGATAGACATCCCATATCTGGTTAAGGAATTGTGTTTATAATAAAAAATTTTATCTCAATCGTATTTTCGTTGTGTGACTACAGGTCCACACATTTTATGAAACTTCAAGTCAACTAACTGTACAAGTTGGATCCAATTTGAGCTCCAAGTGCCTTGATGGAGCAAAAGTGAGGATCAAATGTGATGATAGGGGTAGGTACAGATTTGACGAGTTGAAACGATAAAATCCATGACTACAATAACGACGTGTGACATTAACCTTCTAGTCAAATGTGTTTCATTACGGATTGAATATTTTTCTTCACTGATTTCTTCACTTTCTTCAGCAATTAACCGGACAACGGCAGTGTCATATGCTCACAACAACTGTAGACTAAAATGTAAGAAGTCCTTCGAAAATTACGTTGAGTGTAAGACTGATGTGTACCTTAACGTCACAAGTCAAAGTACAGCTGTAACGCCGTCAGATGCAACTTTTGAAACATCAGGGAGGTTTTCTTTTCTAGGTAGGAATGTCGACGTTTTTACCCTTGCTATGTTTATTAAGATAAGTTTGTTACTTGAACTGTACTGATGATCTATTATAACAGATGTTATCAATTGTCAGTAATGCCAGTAATTGTCAGTAATGGTGGATTCAAGGGAGGGGCATTGTGGGCCATGTTCCACGTAAAGGTGGGTCTATGAAGAAACAAACTACTTGATAATCTATCTACAAGTGCAACAAGGGAGAAGAACCTCTAAGAAGAACTTATTTTTACGATTGCACACCTCTGTTGCACCTGATCGCACCTGAGAGCAATCAGTTATAAAAAAGCTTTCCAAAGGGGTGACCACCCATTAGGCCCTTTCACTCACACTGCTAGTTTTTGGCCCCTCCAGAAAGTAGAAGTGGGATCCGTTTGGAGTGGTTATAAGTGATTGAAATTTCTTAATACAATAGCTCATACCAACAACTGCTTCCAGACAGACAACAAACAACACCGTCTTCGACTTTGTGTAAACTATGTCGTTAAACATATTTAGCAGAGAAACCATAGAGGAGTTGCTAATACTGCAGTTACGTTCGTAGTCATTGGCGACTAACTTTGAAATGAGCTTCACAGCCGCGTCCGACTTTGCAATCCGCAAATCTCAAGTCGAGAATATTTCAGTCTTAATTTTGGAGCCAATTTCCCTTATTTCATTTATTGGAATTTAGAAAATTACGTGCACTGCTTACACAGCCATTCAAACATCGGGTAAGATGCATATTTGAACATGATAGTCCATTATGTATGTAACGTATACACAGAAGGCTAGCTCATTTACACTATTTTTGAGGACAACTTTGCATGAGAGAAAGTTATCACATAGAAGCAAAAGAGATTTATGCACCTTCAATAGTCCTTGTCCGATAACATTGTTGTTCTCACTTAGTGAGTTGGCCCCGACTCTGCAGGTTACTGCCCTCGATTATATCGCTGATATCTATCATTAACAGTACTTGCACTTCCGACTGACTGAATACGACTGAATACTGACAAACATGCATTTTCTACGCCTTCATTGCAAAACTTTTGAGAGTGTTCAATAACATAGTTAGGCTGGGGAAATGAAAAACTGTTTTTGTCGCAGTATTTCATTCGTTGTGGAATTACAGAGTGATATTTTGTCTGACAGTTCACATTGGTTCGCTGTTCAAGTTGGATTTTCGTTGAATTTCGATCAAGTAAGTCAACGGAGCTAAAGTGAAAACCATATGTCCTTCTAGGGTTTCGTGTCTACAATGTCTCCTTCATCAACGAGCTAAAATCAGTGAGCACTAAAGTAATGTACTTTATTATTTAGGTTAGATGTTTCCCTTGACAACTTTTTCTTTCAGTGATTGGCAAGAGTTGAAAGATGTCACTTACTCACAAGACGTAGAATAAGATAAAGAGTTGACGTTTACCTTGATGTCACAATTCATATATTAAATCTATATTAAGTCTATGTTAAATCAAGAAACAGTCGGGGATCGTATAAACGAACCCCCCCCCCCCAAAAAAAAAAATCGGTATGGAGATCTGAAGCAATGTGTGTATGAATAGATTAATATCAGACATTCATAACATGAAACATACCACAGAGCAGTATGGTGATATGAACTAATTTCCCCACGCTTGTACACAATATTATTGTGGAAATAACTGCATGTAATGGGGCTCAGAGTAAAATGGTTTGCTTAGTCAGCAATTGTTGGGTCAGTCAGCAATTGGTTCTCGCATATGAAATGGTTGGTACAATCCGGGTCGATGATGGACTTCAGCAATGGTTGGTGTAATCAGAAATGGTTCGAGTTAGTCTATTGGGGTTACAATTCAATGGATGACTTGCACAGTCAGCGATGCCTGGATTAGTCAGTGATGATTTGATATAGTCAGCAGGATTACTGTCATGTAACAAAACGAAGCGATGATAATGTAATAATAATGTTACTCTTTCAACTATGATCTTCAGTCTTTGATGTGATAGTGATATAGTTTGCTCTTCTACATACTCCAATGTTTGATTTAGTTTAATGTTCCTAAAGAATAACGTCATATGGTTGTCTGGACTGCCTCATTAACAGATATATAAACGAACAAGTGTACTTGAATGCTATGCAATTAAGCAAATTCTCTCTGACATATTTGAGAAATCAGTGGCCAAGCATCCAGTTACATCAAAAGTCTTCGAGCACGGTAGGCTATCAGTGTTAAAATTCAATAAAGGAAATCAATTTGAAGAACTAATCAACGTATTTTTTACCGCATTCTTTTGATATCCAAGGTTTACCGATCAGGAAAATTCAATTCTTGATTCAAGTGCATGGATGCAAAATTTACTAATTTGCAGAAACGTTAAACTCATCGTCAGATGTGACCTGTCACATGTTCTTGTCATCTCTACTCTAGCCAGTAACTGTGAAAATCGCACGCACTGATTACCTTTTAATTACTTCATGTGACAATACGTGATCTTTACAGGTTCATGTTTATTTGTATTGTTATTACATTATTATTTCTCTGTTTATTCCCTGCGTTAGTTTGCACCTCGGAGATAAGGCACATCGTAATGGTGATTCGTACCTTCGAGAGGTGAGCAAAGTTTAGACATTTGAGTCACATGAGCAATAATTCAATGGAATGAATTAAACAGAAAGTGCGAGAGAAACCATTATACAAGCTCTTGCTTTGCCCAGATTGATTAGGGGAATGATTTTTTTTTTTTGGGGGGGGGGGGTGATCACATATTGTTGAACTGTAGCTTTTAGTTAATTCTGAAAGTACCTTGTTAAGAAGAAATTTTATTGCCAAATGGTTGGCTTAAAATAAAGAGCATTGATTATTTGTCTACTTTCGCCTAACGAACGATTAATATGATCATTAAACAGAACACATCAACTACTCCATGACCGTTTAAAAACTGCTAAGTTTAAAGTAAAACATGTGTGGTCCATCCGCATTGCTGATAATGACGATATTCTATTGTGTATTTGGCTATATGTCTGCAGAATGTTAACTATTTAATTATTGTATCATCCTTCAGGCGTTAGAGATTTGTAAACTTCCTTGACGAAAATTGTTACTTCAGAATGAAATCAGCACTACAACACATTTAAAGCATTTATGTCAAAGTATGCCCTTCTGATATCGTTTGATATTCATGAAATATTTCATTTGTCACTTCCTGCATGAAAGCGATAATTGTCTGGATTGCTGTTTCATTTTTCTCTCAATCATGCACGAGCAAAATGAAACCAGAATTTTTGGAAATGCCAATGGTGACTGTGTCTTTTGGTGATAAAGACACAGTCATGATGTCTCTAACTTTTTTTTTCTTCTACCCATTCAAGATGAAGTCATCACTATTGGATACCACGAGGTTTTAGGTCGTGAAATTCGTTACCGCTGTCAGGTTATACCTTGCCCCGATCATTACAACTACATGGTACTGACCCAAGAAAATGAACTGCATGCAGTGAACATTTCACAGTGTTTAACAACCACATTGAGAGTTATTGGTACATTAACAAACTAAGTTTAGCACTCACTGGTCTCTACATGTGTATCAGTAACTCCTGCTCTGTTGGAATAAATAACTCACCAACGGGGTGCTTCAATGTTACTGCGAAGACTGAAGAACTGCGCCAATGTACCAGGAATCTGCAGGTTGACGAAGTTGAGGTAAGTGTGAAATTCGTAATGGTGACCGGCAGGGGTTGGTTGAGAGAGTTCTCGGTGCTTACGACTTATGATTATTGTCATCTCACGTCTCGAAAAAAGATGTAACAGTTACTTATAGTTTATCTGACAATATGTGTACGACAAATAATTATCCAATGCTCATAAGTAGGCATAAACATAAGTTTACATAGAGTCTGCATACATGTGTTCATTGTGGACGATGGGAGTTCAACAGTTATCCAAATTGTAATTGTTAATTTTACAGCAGGTGATTTAGTTCATCAGTAAAACCGTTTCTAACTTATGAACAGGTTGCTATTGCTGCTGTGTACATGCCAAGATGTCGCTACCTTTCTAAACGCTATTGAACAGTTTCACTCCATTGTTGTCTGAAATAATCAGTAGTGTTTTGAGTTGTAAGCAGTGGTTGTTCAAGAAATCTTTTTGTTTTCGTTTTCTATTTGATATCTTTACAATGTCTATCTTTTAACGTGGATGCATCCTTTAGTTCCAATAGAAACAAAACCAGAAAAAAATTGAATAGAATCTCCTTCATAATTCATTACATAACATTATATGCAATATCTAGTACATTAAATTTGATGCAAGTAATTTATTAGTGAGATTCGTTTTGTATGCAACTTCGTGTTTACATTAGGGTTGAATTGATAATAACTTCCTTATTTATAACAGATGTACAAAAAGCGAAACATATGAAGTCATTGAAAAACATGTTCACGACATGAATCCAATTAATATTTAATGAATTTTAATCGTGCATAAGATAGGACATAAATGACTAGTAAGACTAAATAGTTCACTAAGGGTATATTTTAGTTCAAGTACATGTTAAATAATGTTGAGAGGTTGCTATGTATAACATTAACGAACTGACTTGACTTGTTATTGTTTCATGTTTTTACAAACTTCAATCAGACTTCCAGGCAAGCTATTAAAATTAATAGTTAACCTAAGGCAAAGATGGTTTTACAGCATATACGCAATTATAACATGTAGACTTCACTGCTCTGTTTACAGCCGTTATAGCATGGAAATCTCCAATACAGTATATCAGCTGTGGTCTACATGCAGTGAAGGCAACTCAAAACCGTTGTTCGCGTTTGAGCGCACGTGGAAGATACGCGTATTGAGTATCTCTGCATGGAGATTTTTGCTATGACCTGTCCTGAAAATGTGAGCACGATTCAACAAAATTGTATTATATTTTATGTTTAAGTAATTTAGGACACATAGTTAAATATTAACTAATATAATCTCTCCTTCATACAGTGTTTTTAATAGTTTGATCCTTAACCAATATGTAAATGACATGTGAAATATGACTATGTGTATGTAAAAATAGGATTACTCTTTGAATTTTTATTCAACGGTATTGACGGAAATTTGATATAATTAACACTTTCCATAGTGAAGTTAGTCACAGTCAGTTAATCAAGTTTTTAAGCATCCAGTACATATGACGACTGTCAACAATATTTTAATTTTTCAACCTGGCTTGTTCTGGCTGTGTACATGTGACTCAGCGTTGATGCGAAAAGTGGTCCCGAAATGTCACAAATTTTCAAAAGCCAAGTTAAATCGTCAATTACTCATTGACATTCCTTTGTGTGTAATACATGAGGAACCTCTTAGTTTGACCATTTGTCTATATGAAAGAAACTTGACAGGTTTGAAAAAAAAGGGAATTTCACAACACAGCACAATGAATCACTTAAAATCCGATTAAACTTATGTAAGACAAATATTCTTTTAAGAACATTTTGAGAGAATAACGCAATAAAATGAATTGGAAATTCCATCTTTTTTTTTTTTTTCTTGCTCCCCTTTATCTTCCTCGCGAGCTCTTTTTTCAGAAACGTAATCACTTTATGGAACAGTGGGAGTAGCCTCTTTACATTAACATCACACTACAAACGCTATTCCCAGTGTTACACCAAATTTAGGTACTTATAATGTGTACATCTGTTATGCCATAGATTGGAGAAGGAAACACTTGACAGTATTTTTTCACACAGTACTTGACATTATCTCGATATGGGTTTGATGCAGATACACCAGCGCATGGTTGATGATAATCTAAAAGAAAAACCAGTACAAGTTTTACTTGAACGTGAACTCGTTGTAACAATTACATTCCTTCAATAACTCGAATCAAATTTTGCTGACTAGTGTTACACTTAAAGAAACACTGTTCCACTTGTAAACACACATTGAGTGTTTAAATAAACGTATTAACACTGGAAATTCGACCTGATTATCTCTTTCGGAAACTGAAGTATTGTGTGTGTGTAAAATACGTGTACTCCCATGCAGAATGAGTGGTCTCTTGTATCCTCCTTTTCTCGGCACCTTGGAACCCTTTCTCGGCAGAAAGTGCTCCAAAGGCTTCCCCTATTTAGCTTACTTGTACCAATGATCCTGTTAATAATACGAAATTGAAAGTATTGTATTGCAATTCGTGCTAAATTGGAATTGTGATCGTTATGCCAGCATATTTGTGTATCTGATAGCTTCTAATGAATATATCAGGCTGATGAATATGACAGAGTACATCAGACTATACTATTGTTCCCATAATTTTTCATCGTGGTCGAGAATGTTTGAAGTGCTTTGTATTAACTCGAACTCCTTTGGTGAAGTTCGTTACCGTTTGTACATACGTTCAGTTAAAGTGGACCTAAAGTCAAAATTGTCAAAAATATATGTTACAAAACATGGAAAATGCATCAAAATGTTCCAACTCCCATCTCTATTGGACATTCCTGACCTGAGATATAAAATGTTGAAATTTTTTCACTAAATTTGGAATCATTGATTGCGTAATAGCCTGTGATGGCTTTCTTGTACAATTCACATTACCTGCTTTTGTTTCCTTTTGGAATTAAAATGTTTGTTTGACCTTTACACAATTACTGTTTCTTTGTTAGCATGTTGTAAGGAGAGGGCTATTATAGCCCAGTCACCCTATAACCATAAAACAATGATCGCATTTTGGAACAATGTGTGATGGCCTTCGAAGAAACAAAGTAAAACAAAGATGGCAATTTGAGTAGTACAAGAATGACATCAAAAATTATTGCGCAATCAACCATTTTGAATTTAGTGAATTGGCTTCAACATTTTATATCTCAGCTTAGGAATGCCTTGTGAAGATGGGAGTTTTAACATTTTGATGCTTTTTTCAAGCTTTATAAAATATATTTTTGAAATTTCTGGTGTTAGGGTGCTAAAGTGGGACAGGGTACCAGTGGCATATTAAGAGTAAGAGAACCTGCATGCCTGTAGCGAAACAAACATAAATGATATACAAAGCACTCAAGATGTCGGGTGCAACTAGTTCAACCTTCTGTATATTGTGCACTAAATGCCCTAACTGGGGCAATCTGTTAAACTGTCAGTGACAATGAAATTGATGTGCATAAGGAGAAATTTTATAAGGTACACTTCCAGGAGAGACATATCATATTAACAAATCATTTTAGCGTCTTCGGTGGGTCTGCGTAGTATTCCCTCATGTCCCGACTGATACTCATATGTGGGTAGGCCGCTCCTGGCTGATGTTTAAGTGGTGACCTAGCCTCTCTGGGACTTGTCTTCAGTCCCAGGCCCAAGGTAGCTTACTGACATGGCCCCATCCTCAGTGTCTAGGGTAACCTAGGGTACCTCCTAGGGTAACCTCCTCTGAGTCCACCGGAATCTAACCTGGCCTACCGCCCAAAGGGGACCTGAATAATCAAATTGATTATGCAGTGAAACACAAAGTAGAACACTTCTTTCTCAGCTCGAGAAGGTCTCCTCCAATGGAAATAACAATGTTTGAAGATAATAATGGTGCTGCCTCTGGATGCATTGGCAGATGAGTGATGCATCCATAGGACGAGAATAGGTTTTTAAAGTCTCGATTTTTCAAAATCAACCTTTAGATCTGAGGGAAGGTTAATGACCTTAAACAAAGAGGTGTTTCCGTGCCCTCATGGCTGATAGAAGATATTTACTTCTTTCTTACAAAGGGTAACATAGTGGTTCTATCACAGATTATTCATGAGGGCTTTCAGGAGTGGTTTGAAGTGAGAAAACAGGAAGTGCAGATATGACCACATTGTAGGTAATAGCTTTAGAGATGACGTAAGGAACAAAGAGAGGAGAGGAGGATGAGGATGAATCAGTGGGGTCAGAAGCAGACTCTTTGTCTACATCTGCCAAATGTGTTGACTTGAAAGAGTAAACATGTGTTGTGTAACTTGGGGGTCAGTGTCCTACTAGTCAGATGACTGACCATCAATTCTTGGAAGGGTGGTTCACATGTTGAGGGGCTGAGAAACAAAATAGGAGAGGGACAAAGGAACAATATAGTAGAGGGACAAAGGAACAAAATAGTAACAAGGGCTAAAATAGCGCTGTGCATGCTACACATACATCTTCTCGAGATGAAACACGCTGGGTATGCTGTTTTAACTTGTTTTAACACTGTTTTAACAGTGTGATATGTAAGTTATAATACGCCAACTCTCTGGCCGAGCATCAACAGGTTCAGAAAGTGAAAAAAAGTGTACTTCCCATTTTCCTACACCTCAAACCTCATTTTCCTCTAACTATCAAATTTATACAAAGTTAGCACTACCTAAAAGAAAATATTTTGAATTTTTCATCACATTTGAAAGGCTTACAAAGCTAATCCAGGATCCTAGATATCCACCATCAGCCTCCCACTGGTAGATCCCACTGGTAGATCCCACTGGTAGATCCCACTGGCGAATGTCGACCTACAGGTTCTGTGAATATTTCTTGAACGCTTGGAAAACTCTATATTTAGGTGTTTTCACCTTAGAGACCTGATAGAGAACGCCTCCTTCTTGCTAATGATGGAGACCGTTCCTCGATTCTGAAAATTTACCGACATTGGTTTTGGTTCAATACTACTGTTATTTTATGGAGTTCATCTTCTTTTCGAGACCTGTTTTAAAACTATTGAATTTAATTAGGATCAATTAAAGACTCTAAAAGAGGTAAAACCTTAGAGTTTTCAGGAGGTGAAGTCCTAGAACACCTTCGTAGCAATGGCGTGACTGGGGTAGTGATGGGGTTGGGTCACGGGGTGGGGGGTTAGAACGTCGCAAGAGTGCATAGATCCTGACTGCAATTTCCAGAGGGAAAATTCATCACCCTCAACAAACTGTTATTTGTTTCATAATTGATGATTGGCAGGTCTTTCACATAAAAGTGTTCTAGTTGGAATGCGATGACAACAACTAAAAAAAAAATGTAACTGATTCCCCTTAAATGCCATGCTCCTTAACAGGGTCTTGATTTTGCATAAACTTTCTTACTTTACAGACTGTGCGCATTTGTAGTACCAGCGTTTTGACATTCCCTTGACACGCAAATTCTTGTTTAAAAATGTTATATAATTTATGTTTTAGTTGATAAAAGAAACTGTTTATACGATGTTATATATTATTGTCCATTTATGTCATATATTACTGGTCATGGTAATAATTAGATAATTTTAATCCAGATTTGAGAAGACTAGACCATTAATTAATCATCTCAATGCCAGTATCATCGTCAAGCAGGGCCGTCAATCCTCTCTGAAATATGGTGGTGGGGGGTCCTCTGGGGAAACGCCCATTAAAATGACCACAAGAGAAACCCAGGAGGTATATGCAGACTTGTCGGCTTTTGAACAAAGCATATCTGTATCTTCAAATGGTACTGAATGTGCTAAGCTAGTAAGACATTTCACCGTCCATTATAATATAATATTTTTTTTAAACAAGTATCATGCGCACGTCCACGATTTTAAGATGGTGACGGGCTGGTCTGAGGACATGCAAGGCAGGATTATCAAGAACATTAACAAGACAATTGTGACTTTTCAACACCCAGATGGGAAGAAAAGGTACTTGTGTGCTTGAGCTGCATATACCCAGCCTTGACATAAGGATAATATGTCTGCAGTTTCTCAATTCATGTGAAAAAAGTCAATCTATGAAATTTGGTTATACTTATCAGTTTGGGTTGAGGTGATACAAGAATCATAATGAATTAAGGCAGAAGATGTCAATGAAGAGAATGAGAACAGAAATTACCATGACACCACCATAGTCTAATGATCGGGGTCACGTATTACCTATATGTTACTGATATGACATGAAGCCCTTATATCCAGGGTTTTCACCAAAGGGTGGGGTCTGGCCGGAGGCTTTTTCGCGCACCTAACAGACGGACTAGATAAGCGGGGCGCCACCATCAGTTCGCGTGCACCGTACCAGAAAACTTTTTACTTTACAAACGCCTTAGATGGTCGGAAACGGTACTTCCCGGGTGTATTAGGCTTCATGTACACAGCCTTGAAATACTTATTTCATCTTTGCAATTTATCAATTAATGAGAAAAACATCATTCTATATAAAAATGATAAGAATTTGGATAGTTCTTATATAAACATTTATGCTATCATAATTTCAAGGAAAGTTAATTCAACGGTTTTACTTCCTAACGACAACAATTTTGGTTTTTCTTTTTGAAAAATGTTCAACTGCCAGGTGAACTTAGGCAAATCTTCTGCAATATTTTTCTTCTATTGCAGTTAATTTTTTCCGGAGAAATTATGATTCCAGAAAAGTTACTCCAACAATTTTTACTCTCTGGCACTCAGTTTTTACTGATTGGCTACAACCGTCCATGATTGCATTACGAAGTAAAGCTATAGTTATAACTTTTGAAAATGATAGCCACATTGAATTGAAAAAAAGTGTCATACTGTAGTATTTACATAGGTGGGAAAGCATGAGATGAGTAATGGTTGGTCTGGGAGGAGGTTGTAAGGGAGCAGGTGTCCCCTTTTTGAAAAAGTTTTCACCTAGTAGGTAACCTTAGACAGTTAGATGTAATCAATAATTGACGTCTTTGAAGTCATAAAATGTACTAGACTGCGACATGAAAGCCAACTGGTTTGTCAGATTTTGTGACTACCGTCGCTCCTATGGCTGAAATTTAAGAAATATAAGTGGTATTTCAGATTAACTGAGAACTTTTTCAATTACCAGGTAAACTTAGACACAATCTGGTGCAATGTGTGACATCTTTGTATGTCATAAAATGTACTAGACAGAGACTGAAAATGTACTAGAATGAGACTCGACTGAAAACTGGTATTTCATATTTTCTGACTACGGTCGCTCTGACCATTTTTTTTTTGTCTGAGGGGGTTGTGGGTGGGGTGTCTCCCCGGTCGCGACGATCCTGAGCACATTTCGATAATTCATTCAAACAGACGACGGATGTATCCCTCGTAACTTAGTCTCTACTGGCAAAGTGAGTCAGTAAATCCCTTCTCGTACCTTTTTTTTTTGCTTGTTAACGTAATATAGCAAACAAATCACTGTGGCATTTGGGAAGTGTAGATGAGTCGAACGTTGGAATGTGAACACCCAAAGGGGGTTATGAGCATTCACAGGCCGAGTGTCGTGGCTTTCTTGCCTAACTACCAGCTTATCACCGTACTGTTTTGGTGAAGTCCCAGCCAGGAATCCACTTCAGAGTTGTCACCAGTAACCAGTTTATACCACGTTTATAACCTCCAATGATTAAACCTAATTAATTAACTTCATAATTATTTTAAAATTAAGAAATAGTTTGTACATTATAATTTGAAATCTTATTCGACAAACTGCGTCGAAAACTTACGCGCCACTTTCATTTCTTTCTTTTTTTTCTACTCCGACGCACAATCATTCGCATTTTTTTTTATTTACTGTCTTCGTTCCGTGGCGTTAAAGCTGGAATATGAGTTGACAATCAGTAAACGTCAAATTCCTTGAAATATGACATAGCCACTACAGGAAAAACATGGTTTCAGCCCCATTTTTTGTTGCAGTGATGAATATTTATATCCATTCCCATTGGTCTGTTTGATTTCAAGTAACGGTGATTGACTGCTATGCTTTCTGGGAGAGTCTGAATTTGGTAGAGCCAACTCAAGTAAACGTCAAGACAATTTTCTTATTCAATATCTGGAATATGAGTGCGTAGGTATCTTTCATATTTTGTGACAGGTGATCCTTCCCGCTATTTTCTCTTCCCTGAATTACTGACAAAAAATAAAGGTAGATTACCATGCGATTGCTGTTTACAACTTAGTGCCTATTTTATATTCTAATTATTAATTTCTTTTATGACTCAAACGCATGAGCGATATTTCAGTGACATTGAACGTATCTGGAATATGAGTGCATGGGTCTCTCTCTTCCCTGAAACAAAGGTAGATAACCATGCGATTGTTGTTCACAACTTAATGTCTATTTTATGTTCTAATTATTAATTTTTTTATGACTCAAGCACAATAAGAAGTATGTCGAGATCAAAATTTCGAAGGGTGGGCAAAGTTTTTATATGTGCTTCACATGAGCGATATTTCAGTGATATTGAACGAAAAAGAAAGCACAAGGAAAACTTGTTTACGATTGGGTTTGCTGTTCAGATAGGTTATTGTTTTAGCGCATTGTACTGTCACGTAGATGGTTTCGTTAATTTTGAAAGTGCCTTTCTGAGAGGATGTTTATTACCTTATGGTTGACTTGGAATGAGGTGCACACGCTACTCTTGTTTCGCCGAGTTATGTCTACACCTGTGCAGCCTTTGCACACCACGGTACAGATCAATCCGATTTTCAACTGAACACGGCAACCGTTTCTTGAGGGAATGAATTTGGTAAACATATTTTATACATTTACCGTTCCGTTGAGTTTAGTGCACTGACAACGATTTGCTATGTTGGTAATGTGTGTTTGTCTGTTAAGATCGCTAGTCGTTTTCATTGTTTCTCCATCTTCCTTACGTACTTTGCAATTTCATTGTCAATCACTCAGAGAAAGTGTAAGATAGACCAATTGAACATAATTTAACACAAAGGAAAACGGCAACTACGCTATGTCCAAACATGTAAAGGTATTGTTTCTTGAAAAACCAAATCATATTCCAACGGAATAAACACGAGATATACAGGCGACCTTTGGGTCAGAGAGGTCTAGTTTATACTTCAGAAACTGGTAAAGTAGGCTAAAAGTATTTTGCATATATTCAAAGTTGTGTTCAATTTAAGGAAAGATTTTATTATTCTCATGGATGTATTGCTAAAATTTATGACTGGCTGAATATTTCGTTTTTTCTTTATCAGTAATAAACAACATGAAAGCAGATTTTTTGACAATCCTGATGGTGGGTGTGTCTTTTGGGGCTGGATACAATCAAGACGTCTGCAACCATTACTCTTTACTCATGCAACATAAACTCATCACTGTTGGATACGACGAGGTATTACATTGTGAAATTCGTGACCGATGTCAGGTTGGTAGCTGGCGTCTCAGCACTATCTACACTGGCGACAACTCAATCACATTGCGCCAGGAGAACTGTTCTGTGTGCGGTGAACATTTCGCAGTGTTTAACAACCAGACTGGGAGTTATTTGTACATTAAAAACATTATTTCAGAGCTCAGTGGTCTCTACATGTGTATCAGTGAATTCTGCGCTGGTGGAATAAATGACTCACAGGCGGGGTGCTTCAATGTTACCGCCAAACCTGAAGAACTTCCCCAATGTCCCCTGAGTGTGCAGGTAAACGAGAATGAGGTAAGTTGTAACTTTCAAATCCTGATAATGTGGAAGGGTTAAGGTGAGTGCTAGAGCTCACGGGATCGTAGTTTAGTACCGTTGATGTAGGCCGCATAATGTAGATCGTTTAACCTTGGCAATGACTAGGGGAGGGGGAGCACTGGCATAAGGCAAGTTTGCTCGTAGTTACAAGGGTGGTAAATTCTTACTAGAAAATTGTTAATAACTTGCTAACGTAAGCAGTAATAATAATAAGAGATTAACAATTTAACGCCTTCACCTTTCTAGCTTAAGCCATAACATGGCTAATATCGATAAACATCCGACGTCTTGATAAGACACTGTTTACGATAGGACACTTTTCTTTATTGTATCTTCGTTGTGTGACTACAGGTTCATACCTTTTACGAAACTCCAAGTCACTTATCTGTACAAGTTGGATCCAGTTTGAGATTCGAGTGCCTCGATGGAGCAAAAGTAAAGAGCAAATGTGATGTTATGGGTACGTATAGATTTGTTGAGTTTCAAGGATACATGAAATCTTTTAATAGGCCTACTTGTAATATCAACCATCAAGAAGAAAAAAATCTATTTCATTAATGATCGAATATGTTTCTTTCTGATCTTTTTTTTCAGCGACTGAGAGGATACCAATAGTAAAGTTTACTCATAACAACTGTAGATTAAGGTGTAAGAAGACCTTGGACGATGACGTTGCCGAGTGCAAGACTGATGTGTACCTTAACGTCACAAGTCAAACTACGACTCCGTCATCATCAGCTGGAGCATTTATAGCAACGGAGACGTCTCATTCTCCTGGTAAGGATGCAGACCCATCGGCACCGGTCGCTTTAATTACCGTATCTGTGTTACTTGTAATATTTCTGATTATCATAATCATATTGTCAGTCATTGTTTGTCATAAATCAGGAATCAGGCGACCTGTTACGGACACGAATTCCCCGAAGACATCTGAACCGATTTACATGCAAATGATGAGAAGTACACAGAGACGTTAATTCCGTGGATCTAAATTAGCTCATAATGGATATACATAAAATAAAATGAACGGACACAACTTTTGAACTTCATGCTCCATTGATAATGATACAGCTGTCTCAAACTGGCAGAAAATGTCAATAGAACTAGCCATGAGCAGCGTGGTAAACAATGGTTGTAGTGGTCAGCAAAGTGTCTAACAACGCAATCTATAGTAGTCAACAATATTTTACAGTTTTCAACTGCGTATCTAGAAGTCAACAGTGTAACCGGTGTATCTAGTAGCGAACAATGTATGTCGCAAAATGTGTGTAGTCCGTTATCCAGAAATCAACAATGTATCTATAGTCACGACGGACAATGCATGTCTTGTAGTCAACATTATCGGATGGAGTCAGTCAGAGATGATGTAATCCACAAGAGTGGAGGGAACCCAGAAATCGTCAGAATAGTTCAAACTGACTTAACTGCAGTCAAAAGCGAAACAGCTAGGGATATTTTTAGGGATGCACTCAAGGCAACTTCAGATCCCATAGTGCATCAGTCATATGAAATGAGTTGATTTATGAAAACGATGACGAGCGTGCTAGGACGAACAATGACAATAATTGATAGCTCTCAATCACGTATTCGTTTTCAGTACAGGCGTGATGCCTATATAGTCTACCCGTGAACTAGTTTTCTGCTTGATCATACGTAAGTGAACAAACCCAGGAAAGTGTGTACTTTGCTGCGTATAGGTGATTTTACGTAAGGTTATTAGTCGGGGCAAAATTTTGACAATTTTCACCGTTCAGCAATTTTGCAGACACACATTCGGGGAATTTTTACGATTTTACTTTCGATAAGATTTTTTTAGGCCTACGTATTTCTTTTGCACTTTATCGCAAGGTTCCTAACTGACATTAATTTCAGGAAATATATAATTCAAATCGTAAATAATGTTATATAAAAGATAATCATACCATAAAAATGTCTGTAAAGTATTACGGTGACTGATGGTTTGAAAGTACAGGGCTTGCAACGGAAGATTTTTTAGGGAGTACTTCAAATACGTAAAACTCCCAAATAAGACATGCATTAGTGACTTATTCCTTTTACGCTGCCATCTAATGCTGGTAAATGAATACCCACTTTCAATATATAGGCTAAGCTTCTCTCCTACACACCTTCTAGGAGATCTCCCATTAAGACATTCTGACCACATTAAACTTGAGCAAAAGTGTGCTCTCCTCCATGAAAATATCCAACGCCCCTGTTGACGAAACTTTTTTTTGACTAGATAGCACTCTAAAGTTTGCTATTCTTTACAAGGTAAACATCTATAAGAATTCTGACGACAGATGCATTTTTTTAGATAATCACCTTAGTACAGTTTTACAGGATTACCTTCGTAACAGCGTCAGGCGCAATAAGTAAAGTGCATTGAAAAGTTTTAAAGAGAATTAATGATCAATGTTACAATTATTTTAGCATTCTTTCACATCAATGATTCAGTGTAACATAATGGATACGTTTAATTTTTTGCATATATAATAGTTCACTTATTACGTAACAACGCTGCTTTGTTTAGAATTTAATCCTATTTGCTACAAACGTGACAGCTGTATGACCTACCACGTATGGTATACATATATGCCCCTGAACACACACAAAAACATTAAAGCAATATTTTGTGGACGGAAAAATGTCAAAAGAGTATAGAAGACTAGGATCCAAAATAAACTGGAACGACGGGCGATTTCAACTTCCGAAAACAAAGAAAAAAGCCCATTGGGCGTGCAGATGAAATTATCTCGCTTTTGTTACCAAAATCGCTGTTTCGTGAGAACAAGGAAAACCATTTATTTGTAAACGTCACTTCTTTATTGAGCGTGCTGACATTGTCCTCCTATTAAACAAAATGCAAAAGTTATTTGTAAAAATGATTGTGATTAGGTTGGCTGGAGGTTCTGCTTACACTAATACTCTTAAAAGTAGCTCGATCGAAATGTGAACAGCATCCATTTAAAATAATTTGAAAAAGTAATGTGAAGTATTGAAATTATTTTTGAGGTAATGTTTGAAATCTGTGATAAGTGCATGCAGCGTACATGCAGATACTAAAAGTCAGAGCTTTCTATCCCTAACAGCGTGGTTTGATCTCCTCAAGGTGCACATGTTTAACGTATACTCCAGTCTTGTCTAACCTGCCTATGTGTTAGTGATGTGAAAGTACTGTAGTATTCTCACTATACGATTTTCAAATAGTTTTTTATCCAAATTATTTGTAAATGTTTGAAATTTGTAAATATTTTTAAATGTGGTCTAATATATATTGCTAAGCTTCCAATGGGTCATTATCAACAGGATTGCCTCTTTTATGTCAAAAAGTCATTCATTCAACTTAAATATTTGTAAAGTATCTTAACATATACAACAGTGTTTCAAACTAATGACAAGCCTATCAAAACCCAATAGAGTCGAAATTAATCTTAATCATATATTTGCAGATAGCTACATAGGGGAATGGGTGCAAAATTTACAGGCACCACTAGAGAGGTCTATTTTAAATTTTTCAGTGCTTTACCTTTATTTAAAGCATACATCACACTAGAGATTCCACAATAGGCTATGTTGAATCAGTTGCAGTAGAAGTAAGGGGGGGGGGGGGCTAATTTGGAGGATTAACCCAATGAAAAAATGGGAACTAAAGGTATGTTCAGGTCCCCCCCAAGAAAAAAAGAAATATTTGCCAACTGTTCCAAGAATAAATGAAAGACAATGCGTGATTGCGTGATATGAATCTTGTATCAGTTCAACCCATCTGATATGTATTGCCATTTACTATAAATTGTGAAATTCCTTATTTCAAGGCTAGATACATGCAGCTTGGAATGCACTGAAAGTGAAGCTTCCCTTCACCTGAGGTGGGGTGAAAAGCCAGAAATGTTCTCGTAGGTTCTCGCTCCAATCAATGGTAACGCCTTTTAGATAGTCCTGCCCGCACTCATCCAACTCCAATACTTTTTACTCTGACCTTTATTTGAGACTCATTTGTGCACTTGCAGAGAGGAGTCAACCTTTACACCATGATATGGCAATTGGGAAATTTCAAACTTGATCCTCTTGGGTCAAAAGAGGGGGGTACCCCACCCTTATAGACTTCTCCTTATGTCGCGTATCGGTGAACACTCCCATTTGAAATCCTGAAATGTCAGTCACCTGATAATACTATAGCAGTATTACCTTTTCAACTGTTCACTATTTTAGTCCTTAAGATCTGTCACAGGTGCAGTAACAATTGTCTGCTTATATCTGTTGCTGCTTTTCTTTTTATTTCTAATGGAAAATATTTTCATATACTGTATATTCTTACCACAAAGCATGGGATACAGTTTAATTGTAAACTCGGAGTATGAGACATATTGATTCCATTTATTCTAATCTGAAAATTAACTGTTTTACTCTGGCTAGTAACTAGACAATTTTGAATAAAACTGAAAACAGTGGCCACGGATATCTGGGGTTGGCTACTAAACAGTCGACGCAAGTGACTGGCGTTGCTTGAATTACCATGTACTTTCATCGACTAGCAATGGCAAACTGTCGGGTTCCTTTACCGTCTTTTGCTTGCGTGGAAGACGGCAGATCGTCAAATGATCGCAAGGACAGATGCAAAGGAAAGTTCATCAAGATTACAAGAAACTGAGATTCTCTCTGTTGGAACTACAAGGGGATCATCGTTTGATGAACTGTGGGTGTTCTAGATACATAAAAAGACAAAATTATGAAGACAATACCACATGCATGCTAGATACAAGCAATTGTCAAGCTCATTTGATTCGTTCTGAATCCGTTTGATATGATTTACAAGTCTCTCGAAACTCAGTGAGTATATTCAGTCAGCATTACAAGAAACCTGCTGGTAATCGGGGCAGCTCCACACGGTACGTATAAATGAATGTCTTTGGCTCAGATCGTGGAGTAAGTAACACTATGATGGTTCCTAATGTTCTGCAAATACTATCTTTTTTCCCCTAACATTATTGCATTTAGTACTTTCCTTTTCGGTAAAATCGATGGAGTTGTTCTAGTCCACAGTTGACAACATGAACGGGAATGCGGATTGCAAAGTCGGAAGTGACTTTCATGCTTATTCAGATTCTACAAACGTGACTGAGGTATGAGCGACCCGGTAGGGTTTCGGTCGTAAATACGTGTAAAGAGAGATAAGCTGCACAAAGTCGAAGACGGTGTTGTTTGTCGTCTGTCTGGAAGCAGTCGTTAACATTAACTATTGCAGGTTACGCTGTACCTTGAATGCTAGAAGCACCGCCAAGAAATGAAGTACAATTAGGAATATCGTACTAATATGTATTTAAAATATTACTAGTATTTAACAGGTATCTTTTTTAAATGTTTGACCATCCTGCATTTCTTTTGGAGATTTCTCACACTTAAAGTCAAAGAACCTATAGGCCTTGCCTGTTCGTGTGTCACGACTATGATGTAAATTGGTAGGGGGTTCGCGCCAAAAAAGAGAGAAACATTGTATTCCATGGAGTACGTGACACACGTGCACGCTTCTGAGTGTTCCTCATTGTGCTGTTGGCTCTCCCCCGGCCGTCAGCCCCATGCTCTAGGGTGACCTCACAAGGTCAAAAGCCTGTACATGTTTATTCAACAGAGTTTATATAAGTGTCATTCTTGTTTGCTCTTACGATATTCTGCCTGCACGGGTAATCTTAACTGCTGGACTTTTCAGAGTATATTGCTGAAGTCTCCAAAAGACAGAGTGCTCTCACGTTACCCGGCCTTGAATAACAAAAGTTTACTTTGATTACACTTAAATTTAGGATTACACCACAAAATTATAAAGTTTAAAACTTATGACACTTAAGCAACAAAATCTCAACCACACCTAATTATTTATTGTTTTTCATAGTTTCAAATATTCCTCAAAATGAGTAAAAGTTAAGAGATAATGCTCCTAAATCCACTAAAATAGTAATTACGTTTGTTTTATTTACTATTGTAGAGACTTCAATGTCATTTACAAAATAAACTCTCTACTACCACTCTGCCTCGATTAGTTCATCAGAGGTCATTTGAAAATCATTGAAGGTCACAGTTCGGAAGTTTAGCCTGTATATTAATCATGTAATCAGTTCATCAAGGATAACAGCAAGAAGCAGAGAAATTCGTAGATGCAACCCGCGCGATTTCCACCAACATCTAGTAAAATGACAGCAAAAAAAAAAAAAAATGTTAACATGTAAGATGCTAACGGGGAGAGCGTTCGTATAGTCGAGTGTGCTTCAATGGGCGTCACTATAAAAGGGTTGAGTACGTCTGTCTCATTATAAACTTAAAAAACAACAATTTGGTTAAAAAGGAACATTGTTTGGTAATATTTAACCTAAGAATGGTAACGTTTTTTTTTCTAATCAACGTGGGTATTTTTTTACCCAACGGTTTGTAACGAGACGCAGGGTAAAAGTTTACCCAACTGTTTTCGGAGTGTTTAGAAAGAGGAGAGCGTCAGTTTACGGTTACCAGGAAAGTATTAAGGCTTACTCGGTATCCATATCAATATAAAAGATGCAAATCCATCTTCTAAGTAAGGAAGATCCCTTTATGATGGAAGAGGGTTTTGTGAAAAGAGAGTGGGAGCTTATTTTCGTTTCACATTTCTTGCAGAATTTTAAAATCACCACTCCATTTTCAGAAAGTTTGCTTTGTACTAAGTTCTTTTTTTATCATGATCTCATGTTACTCATGTTGTTTTAGACATAATATGAAAGGGATTTTACCAGTAAAAAAGATGGAATTGTCACAAAAATAAAGAATTTTCGTTTCTTCATTCGTTTTGTGGAAACTACTTAATGTGTCTTTAAACAAATGTTCATGTCACACTGGTGAATTGCATTATGGGAAATGTGTAATGTCATAACAGATTAATTGAATATCGGTAAAGTTAAGTTGAGGAAGAAAGTCCACTGAAGCTATTTTCACATCTAATTGAATATCCTTTGCAACTTCATTGTTTTCTAGTCTGCGTCTAAGGAACCATATAAGGAAAATGGAGTTTGTAAGACACCGCCGGGGGATAGTGATAAAGGATGAGCACTCATTATGATGTTTTCTTGAAAAAAAAAAGAACACACAGGAAACCTGAATGCAGAGGATACGTCACGTCCAAAATCATATAATGCAACAATAACATCCACCCTCCTTGATTCAGAGTAACAATTAAAGTGTCGACTGTCACATACAAAAAAAAAGATTCTTTAGCACTTTTGGGAGAAAAGTTCCTCTATTTGCTATCAAATATAATTCTTTCTGAAATATACTTATAATTATGGTTAACCAGAATATTTGTCTCAACAGCTCAAGATTGTTCACTTTCGGATTGAAAAGGGTTTTAATCAAGACTGAAAAGTTAAAACATGAATTAGTTTATTTATTTAAGTTTTTTACCGTCATTTTATCTGATCTGTGATTACGTTACTTTTGGAATGAGTTTTAGATCTTTGTATAGGTTGGAAGCAGGAGCACCTAATGGCAGTAACAAGGGAAATCTTTGAAAGAAATCTTTTCCCTTTTGACGCAATTTTTAAATTTGCCCATAATGCAGGACCTTCCGACTGACAAGTAAACGACAAGCCATGTGATTTGTTTCTTTAGTTATTTATTTTCAAAAGCAGAGTAATGTAAAGCTGTGGGCAACATCGCTGATGTTAAATTCTCATTCTGAAATGAACATCCAATTGAGGTTACAAAAATACTTTGTTTGGGTTTTTTTCACTTTAAAGATTTACATTTTGGATGACTTTCAAAATGATGTCAATGCAATTTTCCCGAAAATGAATTAAAAAAAAGGATGAAAAAAAAATGAATGAAAAAAAAAAAAACTACCGAGGAATCTGGACTGTCTGATGCAATTCGTATTCTCTTGTGTGTCTTTCTTATGCGGATGTGCGTCATCCCGGTCAGCTTCTCGTTTCGTCAAATCCGAAGCGTTCAACGGAGGTCAATATTCACACAAAGAGCAACGGCATAAGGCCGCTGACTGCAGCGTAACGCTACGCTGTCGGTTGTTGACGCAATTCAAAATGACACGCACCTAAAATGACAATGACAATGAAATTCGTTGATACATATGCAACAGTTTAGTTAAAAAGGTCTACATTAGTAGTACAAATAACTAATTTAAAAAAATTATCGTTTCGTAACTGCTCTTATTTAATTATAACCTTGCACTGTCACAAATAGGCCTACGTTTCGAGGTAGATTTATATATATATATATATATATATATATATATATATATATATATATATATATATATATATATATATATATATATATAATGAAGAAAATTTTTATTTAAAGCATTCTAATCCTTGTAATTCATATTCATTACCTAAATGATTGCTTCCCAATCTTCAGCAAACATGCACAAGTTTATCTTTTTCTATTGGGTTGTGGTACACTTACACTTCAAAGCTGAAGTATATTAGGGCAATTTCCTTGCTACAGTGGGTAATATTATTCTTGATACTTGGTATCCACTACCACCTACTTCTGGCATATGCTAACTATCACTTTAGAAAAAAAAAAGACTTCAAAAGCCAATTGTGACATTTTTGTGACGAGTTTTTTTTTATAACGTTGTCAGTGAAACAAAACTGGATTTTTTTTTTCTTGTAGACGTGTATCTTTGAATTTGAAAGTCACGTTTATATTTCCCCTTTTTTAAGGATGTGCAGGTTGCGAGGGTTACTTTAGCGTTTCAGGGTAGACATTTGATCTACGAAAGGAACTGTAAGACGAGTCAATGACTCAAGTGCATATTATTTTAAACTGAACATTTCTGCCAAACGAACCAACGTGAGGAGTTTCGTTAAAATAGGTATGTTTGGAGTAAATGTTATGTGGGAACAAAATTTAGTCACAACTTCATCATACCTCGTATACGTGAAAATATTTTCATTGATTGATGTTGTTTTTATAGCTCAGTTGTGAGTTAAGTTTTATCGTCTTAATTTCTTCTTTTTTAAAGTTTAATTTACTTAATAACGTCAAAAACCTGAGTGGGAACATAAGCTCTAGAGAGAAGTTGGGTGAACTTTTTTTCCAGGTTAGTTATGTATGCCCCGTTGTAAACTGCTGGGTGAGAAAATGCGACACCAAAGTGGCCAAACAAATTATTATTATTATCGTGGTAAACAATAAAATTATTTCGTGGTAAACTGTCTAACCAACTTGGCTGTCTCCTTACTTAACACTTTATAACGAGGCATACCTATCCAACCTTCATGGACAGGAATTAAACATGGGCCATCGGGAGACGTGTCCAAGGGTCCCATAAAAGGGAGTCCCACAAAGTTCCATTATTGTATTTTCTGGGCCAGAGTATTCCAGACTGAATCAAGAGGTAACCAACGTACGAAACAGAGGGAATCCTACATTGTCGATATTTTGGCTGTTTCGCATAACTATAAGGTTTCAATGAAGATATATAAAGTTCATTTAAGCAAGCAGAAGAGAGGGGTAGGGAAGGGGGAGGGGCAACAACATTTTTCCTTTTTTCCTGACTCGCGCAACCGCAGTCTCTTGGAAAATTATAGTCGAAGGGCACCCCTTCATTAGCTTGTGTTAAGGGCCTCATTAACCCTTCCACTGCAGCCAGTGTCCATTACGGATACCACCCCAACCACGCAAATAGAAACATTGAAATTTTACGTAATAGTACGTACTTGGCTGTAAATGGAAACCTTTTGATGATAGGTAATATTACCTAAGTGGCAGCGAAAGTTTTAAAAGTAACTCCGACGGTAGATTTTGCAACATAGTCACCATTCCAGCCTCTCCATTTGGGTTCATTGGTGTTCATTGTATACTTACTTCGTGGGTAGTAAAAATAGAGCAGCACGACCCAGTCGATGTTACCCGCTGTCTTCCGTTACTTATGAGGTATCGATCGTAATCTGAAGGGTAGGAGTAAGACACGCAATATCCCTGACAAACGTTGATGAGGACCCTATGTGAACGACAACCTTCTATTTCTATCAACCTGTATGACCCTGAAAAAGAAGAAGAAAAAAAAGGTAGAGAAGATAAAAGTGAACGTGAGAATGAAATAGGCCTATGAATAGGTGTGTCCCTCGTGATTTTTCTGGAAAACGTTCGTATTTTGTTTTTCTTTAACGTTGACGTATAAAAGTATTATTATTACTCTTATAAATCGTGATTACAGATCTAGGTATGTTTCTCTTCTTTCGTGCTGTGGCGGATCCAATATTTGTTGTTTTTAAGTTGTATTGAGTACCCCATCCCTCCTGCTCCCCCCCCCCCCCCCACACACACACACACACTTCACACACTCGCTCATACAGTAAGAAGTGTTCTTGGCAAAAGCAAAATGTTTGAATTTGCTATGACAGAATTCACAGGAACGCGAAGAGGAAACTCTCACTCCCGAAAAATCTCCAATGTATTATGAAGAGTTAACCTTGCCAAGACAATTCGGTGAACGCCAGCGTTCATCTTTCACCGGCTCTGTCGCAGACACGATGTCGTCTCGGAGTATTACATTCTCAAGAGCGCGGGCAACTAGTTAAAGTTCTCAGGTAAAAATCCATCACCAAAAATTGCGGTGAATACCTTTTGCCGTTTTTAGTCACTAAGTAACAGCGACAATGAAAGATAACATCAGTATGTAAAGACTTTTTCCTTCATGTTCTTATGCACTACAGTTCAACGAAAGTAAGGTTAACGAGCACATGACGAGCAAATGTCCACATTTAGTAGCCTACATTGAGTAGCATGACGGTATTCAAGTGACTCATTCGTAAACGTCAAATGTCATACATCTGGGTCATTCCTTTGTAAAATTGATACTGTAACAGCTGATATTTAGATCACAGCGAAACGTAGCTACCCGCTGCGTTTTTGTTCTGACACTGATTCAATTTGAATTAGCACACTCGGAGTGTCCGTGAAAAATTTCTCTCAACAGCTTGGTCACAATGCATAAACTGGTGTCGTACTTGGAGCCTCGGGTCAGTTTTACATAAAGCACCACTTGAAGGTACATCTGTGACATCACAGTACGGATTAGGATATTAATATTCAAGTAAATCTTTAATTCATTATATCATACACCATTTTATTCCGTCATTAAGATGGCTACTGTGCATTCACCAAAACACTAACACGTCATTTCTACGACAGGTTGCAACACTTACTAAAATCAAGTCATCTTTGATTCATCATCCTGCTTCAATCCAATGAGTCTCAGGTGGATGAAACATTTCCAGAATTTTGCAATGTAGGCCCACAGTGAACGCCTACTTATTAATTTGTATATATGCTTTCCTTCTCAGTTTATTAATTTATTGATTATCTTATTATTAAAATTATTCATTCATAATTATACGTATTCACACGGTGGTAATGTTCTAACACATGTATCAACGAGATAGGCAAATGGGATCCACATGAAGAGCACTTAGAGTACATCTACGTAAGAAAGTATATATACCACATCATCAGACCGTGGATGAATCAATGGATTGGTGGCAACTGAGGTAACATTGCAAATAGGTGATCAGTTGCAGGAATACATTATGTGAAAATTATCAAGGACAACTATCCAGGACAGATTACAACAAGTAAATGAAACTTTGGAGTGTAATATTATACCAGATGCCACTGTTTATCATTTCATACATTTGGTATATGATGTTAGCAGCAATAAATTAAAATTTTGATCAGGACAATAGGACAGATTATCAGGGCAATATGAGTGACAAGACTGTTGGTCGGAATATAAAAGATTTAGCTGGACCCTGGGACTGCTACACTTCACAGGACTTTATGTTTTAAAATTATGATTTACTTAGAGTGATAGGAATGTTATTTACGAATAGTGAGTCAATGAGTGTATAAGAGATTTTATGAATGTAAGGAAGAATAGACGTATTGATGGAGATTTTGGTCAGTCTAGGACTGTGGTCATGCTTTCAATGTGCTTGTAATATTTTCTTGAAACATTTTTAAGAACAAGAAACGTTATATTAACCTTTCCGGTAGCACCCTAGCTGTGGCCGAAACGGCCTACTGCCGTCGATTCCGGGTAACAGAAATGATGTTAACAAAAAGTATGTAACCAAGCGAATCAATGGGATGTCTCCATTCATGTTGAGAAGATATCTGTGATAAAAACAAAAAAGAAACAAGATTGAGTAATTACGAAGTATCTGCTTTCGTCTTTTTCGTATTCGTCAGTATTTGTTAAGTCACCCCACCCATGCTGTGCTTTCATGTACTGCTTCTTAACACTTGTATTGCTGAATCGAGCAGGCGCCAGCTCGGCGTTTTCAGTTATCATCATAATTTCTTTTTCCTGAGATGTTGAAGAGCATAAATAAAAGTACATCAGGAAATTTACGGCGATTCTAGGAGATTTAGATTGCTTTAGAAAATCGAAGGTTTAAGATTGATATTTTGGTCGGAACGTCTTGTCAACGGCGGCAGAAGCTTCTCTCAAAACTTTCACACCTTTTTTAGAATTTTTTACATTCAATGATAAGCCAAGCCATTATCAATCACATGATAAGTAAAGCAGATATATTTAGTGTCCTCTCACTTCAAGAACGCATTTCTCATGTCATTTCTGTCAATAATAAAATGGTACGCATGCATTCAATCATGCACAACGAAGACAATACGAACATTTTACATTTCCGTGTTGAAAAAGTGATGCTTTATTTAAAAGGCAAAGTCGAACATTCTCTTTTATCATCATAACACGTGTTGCCATAGTACAGACGTTTTCTATTATCATGTATATAGACGTAAACATCATTAATGTTAAAAGACAGCTGTCGAACATTCTTTTTTTTTATCATCGAAACATTGCTAAACGCATGTCGGCGTATAATACAAACCTTCATAGCATTGTGTATACGCGTGGATATCATCAGTACGCATGTTACGCATGGATCAGTTTCATGGGACAAATATCCTGTATTTGTGCAACGTGACAAAAGAATGATACTTTGGACCTATGCATGACTAAGACAAACCATTTGGACGAACTAGTTAAAACTGGGTTTGCCTTTCTTTTCTGGGAACATTGTCGAAGTGACTCAATTACTACAAACAAAGTGCCATGCGGTACCAAACAATAAAATCTCTTAATGAAAACTTTTACAGCCCATATCATTATCTTTCTTAAGTTGTTGCCTGTTGGTATTTGAACCTTGCATAACCGAAACATACTTTTAGGCTACACTGTGAAATATAACCAACTTTAAGAGTAAATTATCATAACATAGACCTTTAAAATTTATGTCAGTGTAACAGTATGATGCACAATCAACAACGTTTAATCAGGATGGTGTTACTGTAATGCTCACTGGTGATGCCAACATTGATGTGTAGCAACAATAACGAACCATAATGTGCAACGGATATGTGTGACGATAAAGCTCAACATCCATGGCATATGCAATACTTTAAATATGTGTAACATAACCTTGCAAAACAGAAGTATGTGTAACATAAATGTGTAGCGGTAACCAACATTAATGTGTAACAGAAATGTGAAACAGAGAAATGAAAAAGGATGAAAGGAAAACTTGAAAGGAACTAACACCAAGCGACCTAAAAAGTTTTTGCACTATAAGATATCTTACCAGGTGGCACTACACACTTTTATCTGATAATGTTGACAGCCCTGGAACAACGACGGGTAGCGGCTTGTTGCGACTAACTGACGCAATGTTTGTAAACACGACTTTATATGACTTTGAATCGTTTTTGACATCATATCATATTTATGGAACTATACAGCGAACGGAAGTTACAAGTTCACCGCCAGCTGCATCGAGCTTGATGTCTTCACTGAATAGTAGCTCCGAGTAAACAAAAGAGCATAAAGATAAGATATATTTACCAGGTCAGCGTATATCATATCAGCTATGAATGGAAGTTTGTATTCGAGATAAAGGGATCACTATATAAAGTGTGCTGGAGTGTATTTCAATCATTGTCAAGCCTTGGACACCTAACACAACAGCCACTTGGAGAGTGATTCGGCATTATTTTGGAAAACGTAACGTTAGCTAGATCGCCTCCTAATCCTCTTTCGAATGACCTGTCATTGACCTTGAAAGGAAAGAGTGCAAGTCATTGCAAGGTCCAATTCGGTGAGTTTTTTTTTCAGCAACACTACTTACAGAAATTAAGGCCTACGCAAATGTAGTAAACAAAGACCCATGTGACGATATCTATGGATAAAACCACATTCATTGTCTTTACCTTGCTTTGGCAATTTCTGAACCTTACGCGACTGTTTCATCACTTCTCCTTGAAATATTTTCTTTCTTAAGGCTTCCAGGTAACTGTTCCGGTTCACATGCTTATCCGAATATAGGCCTAGCGTAAATCACTGCACATTATACATAACTTAGTGCAAAATGATGTATTAAACCTCTATCCTTTATCTCTTTCTGTTCACTCTTTATCTTATGTCAACCATTGGTATAGCTGTAGATTCCGGTTACCGTTCCCTGGGTTTAATAGCACGTAGCCTACGTCAATGGATGTGGTAGGCCTACAGACCTATAGCATACTGATTTATCAGATAACCCAGTGGTCTACCATAGCCTATATAACGGGTCTTTACTCGCACATTCTCATGGAAACATATCGTGTGTAACCAACTAAAACAGCCTGATGAAGCTGTAACACTTCACTCATGATATGTTGTTATCACTGATAAATATATATATAAATAGGTATTTAGGGCATATGCGAGAGACGAACACAAGTATACACATCTTTTTAGAATACACAATAGATAGCCGTACATGCCAAATATTAATTCGACTAGCCACTGACTTTGGAGAGAAGCGATGATAATTAATGGAAAAGGGATGAGAAACATTTTAGTTCTTCCATTTCATGTTTGTTTCTTGTCATTAGCAGTAGAGTAGACCATTTTGTAAAACGAAAAAAGTCATTTGATGAGGTGATGGACCTTCGTATCTTGTTTTAAAGTTATATTGATTAAGCTTTAAAGTCACTAAGACAGCTTTACTCAATTTTTTTTTCTCTTTTTCCACAAGAATCTTAAAAGAATGTATACCATGGATACTATTTGTAAACAAATTATTGCTTCCGGTTTGTTGTATGCTTGTTGGCATGGTTGTTGCCAGAAAAGCGGCACAGGAAAAGCGGCACAGGAATTGCTACGGTAAAGATAATTTGATATTTATCTTTCCGAAACGTGCAAACATACTCTCAGTAGATTTCTGACCGATGGTATATCTCGGAAATTGATTCACATAAACTGTATGCAAGTAAGAGGTGATGACATTTGAAGGCATTTTATGTGACCAGTACATCTCTTGCGAACATTAGAAGATACAAGATTAAAAAGATTATCTTTTTTTTATAACGCGCGGGATTGCGAGACAGTTCCATAGTAGGTGTCACATCGACATTACACACTGTGTATGTTGCTCACATAATCGTCACAGAATTTTAGTTTGTTTTTTTTTTTGTAACAAAATCATATTTCTGTATAATATAGTATGACGTGATAAACAGACATAATGTCAGGGTTAGAGTCTGTAGATTCAAGTAGTTATCATCATTAATGACGTGCTGTGCAGAATTGGCTGATAGTCTTCATACTTGCTTGCATGGTAAATTTTCAATACAATGGTCAGCTTATAGTGAGGTCTTGTCTAAGATTGTTAAATTTGTACTAAACGGTACCTATATAGTATTCAAGAACTAAGTAAAACATTTAGAGAATAGGCCTACGCGAAAAGACTTTTTCCACAAGAAAGTAATAATTAATGCAACACTCTGTTATTTAAGTCAAATATGTCGATTCATACTTTCAATTGGATGGAAAAACTAGACACGTTTTAATGTTTGAATAAAGAGACATATACAATCATTGTTAACGTGATTGAAGAGTCATAAAGTCAGGATCAAACAAGAAAAGAAACGACTGCATATAATATGGAAGGAATAGCCCCACCCCCCAAACAATTATACCGCTTCAGAAAAATTTGTTTTCTTTGTTTTTAGAGCGAAAGAGCTGAAAACTGCTGTTATAAAAAGAAAGTCATTATTTCTTGCATATGAATATTCTTGTGCCACGTGATGTGATGATATAGCAATGAACGTAGAGGTTGAAACTTAAACGTAGCAACATTACTATACAAGTTATGCCTTTATCGACGATATTACTTCACTTATTATTATTATTATCATTATTGCCGTTTTATCTGTTTATCCTTAATTGTACCTTACATTGCATCTCTTACAATCACTATTCTTCTGTTAGGTAATCTAGTATACAGAAAAAAACTTGAAACTAAAACATAACAATGAACAAAGAGCAAACAGAGAAGAGAAGCACAAAGAATGAAATCACTTCAAAGACAATAACATGTAATTGTTAGCAAAATATCTCTCCGTAACCACATTTAATTTGCAGAAAACCATTGTTACCGTTAAGCTTTGTTCCATAGGTCAATATACGTTAAAACACATTATGTATATGGATTATGACCCACTGCATGAAGGACCAATCAACGAATAAAATTTCCAGTATTCATGCAAAATTTAAGTGACACTTACCTGTATTTTTGTCCAAAAATATTTTCGTCTTCAGAGTGAATATTTTATCTTAGAACTGACTTTCGAAAGATATGTTTTCTGAATTGGTTGTTTCTTATAACACAGTCATGTGATGAACCGCCTTTAGACTACATACAATTTTGTCCGTCATTTTCTCTTTGCATCGGCGGTCATGGTAGAGATAAGGTCATAATAGTTTTTAATTAAACATTTTATCGAAGGGAGAACGGCAAAGATGAATGCACACACGTATGTCACGGCCGGCAAAATTCACGACTCTCCCAGCTTGCACTCGAAGTGGACAATTTACGCCCACACCAGGAACGAGCTACTCTGTCACCTCTTGATGGCTTTCTCTTCCCCTTGAAATGATTTCCATTTTATGACAGATATAAGCTTATTAAC
Source organism: Stichopus chloronotus (assembly GCA_021234535.1). Lineage (NCBI taxonomy): Eukaryota > Metazoa > Echinodermata > Holothuroidea > Aspidochirotida > Stichopodidae > Stichopus > Stichopus chloronotus. The sequence goes on from CM037843.1 coordinate 17,847,112, forward strand.
GCATGAACCAAAAAGTTACAACAAAATTATGCAACAGTAATTTGCTATTAGAAAACTCAAATAACAAAAATCAAGTTCTTTCTGATATTGATCGATTAATAGTTTCGTTTGGTTTTGTTGAAATTACATGTGAAGTGCATGTGAAGGCTTTGATTCAGACTGGGATGTACCAAAATGTCAGCGTACGGTAAGAAGATTAGCCTTAGGTAGCATACACGGAAAGCAAGTCAGCTATTCGTTTCTATACGTTATCATTCTCCATGGTGTAAACATCTACCATAATATCCCCGCATGTAGTATACAGTCATCATTAACAAAGGCAGCTCCCAAATTTTGCAGCCATTATCATGTATTAATTAATTTGAATTCAAGTTGGGTGTTTGATGTGAAGAACACTCCATGAGGAATTAACATGTGGATCATCAGTTTATATCTCCGATTTCCCTAGTACGGGTTGTGATGAATACAAGTTCGTTTGTGATAGTTATGTTATAATAATGGAGCATAAATAAAATATGACAGTATTTTAGACTTTCAAAATCCTCATAGTCAATACACACTATACATGCAGCGTAAAAACGGAGTCCTTAACGTAAAAGTGATATCTGCTTGATTTTCTTTTCGACTTTACTCTCTTAACTGAATTTGTTACCTCTCTTTTCTTATATTCTTGACGTGGCGCATGACGTAAGCGTACACACAGAATGTTTTTACTTTTCAACGATGTTGCGCGACCATCGAAACATTCTGATTAACAGTAGGCACATTGAATTAAACAATGAAATACATTTGCGTTGAAATTATTTTTAATAAAATCATTTGGTGGAAAATCGGTATTATTTGAACTTTGATAAATAAATCTGAGTATAAATTTAGCGAAAATTATACGGATGCCGTTAAAAGAGTACCTTTGTTGACCGAACAACACCCTGGGGAATAAATGGATAAAGCAGACACTAAATGTACACTGATGTAATTACAGTGAGCTCCGCAAGAACGGTAAAAATAGCCACAATGTATATATCTATAAATAAAAGACCTTTTTCGATTCGTTGTGATTCATAATTCGAAGAGAGTGTATTTTGTTTTTGGTAAGTTACTTTGTTGACAATAATTTGATAAAATTCGATGTTTACAACGGCAAATCTCGACGGTTGGTATTCCGAAGCTTATAAGTACATACTGCAGCAGATTATGTGTTTGCCTCAGATCAAGTTCGTCAGCAATGTGACGTAGATGGTGAGGTAATTTCGAAAAAAAAGGATAAATAATTACGATTTAACATTTAACGTATGAGTATATTTTAGTGCGCAGAAATCCAGATATCGTATAAAGACCACTATGTATGACGAAAATAGAGGAAGAAAGGAGATGGCCTGATGTGTGTGTGTGTGTGTTTTTTTTCCTTTTTGGGGGGTGGGGGTCGAGGATAGGGGTGGTGCTAAGTGTTATCTGACCATAAAAAGGCCAGGCTGGCTCAAAATTCCATCGTGATTGATTAGCCAAGCCATTCCACCATTGCCCTTCGGAGAAGAATAAAAGACATTTAGCAATTAAAGAAAAATAAGATGTTCACTAAGAGTAAAGATTATTGGCTTAAACAAAGTCAGTTTAAAGCTTAATACAAAATATTTTACTTCATTGAATATAACAAGATTCATTTCGGAGATTAATTTTCGTTCATTGAAACACAGAAAAAGTATTTTATCATTATTTGGATAAATCATCGTTGCTGAGTGTGGCAAGGAAGTGGTTCTTTATACTTCCATACCCCTCCCCCGCCCCCTCACTGGCATTTTCCGTTTTGGTTGACATTTACAAGCAGCACACAAGTGCAGCTTTTTTTTACTCTCATATTTTTTACTGTTTTGCATTTAATAAGATCAAACCAGGGAGTTTGTCAAATAGAAACTATAGCTGATCAAACAATGAAAGACGGACGACACAGTAAACCTCTCCATCTATACCGTAACGGACTTTTAAATTTTACGAGTGATGAAGTATCGGGCATCGAGGAGGTAACTAAACCCTAGTAATAACGAGGGATGTGGTTACCACTAATGTAAAAGACTTATCAATGCTAATTTTTCTTGTGTAGCATTAAGGTTCCTATAAATACAAACGTCATTAGAAGGGGGGTGAAATTTCAGTTTTAAGACAAATTAACTTTACGGCTACCATGGAGACGTCATCGGTTTTCTTCTAAGAGTTCGTTATTATTCGTATTTTACCTTCTGCACCAAAAATAGTAACAGTTTTATCTCGGTAGATCTTTAGATAAGTGGGTCAAGATTAATTAACCGCGATTAATCTGCCACTTAAAAGTATATAAACCGACCGATGAAAAAAAAAGGGAACCGCATTACAACCGCATTACAAATGCATATGGTCATGGCTAAGCAGTTAAATCAACATTTCAAGTAAAGATAGACCAATTCAACCTACAAAATTGATATGTACGTAGATATTGACGGCCTACACGTATACTTACAAATAGGACGGTATTCAGGAAACGTTTAATAACACGTTATAAGCACTACTCGTGAGGCTTATCCTTGGCGGTTTGAACCAATGACGTCAAACATTTAAGATGGGTGGATTATTAAACCCGGTGCTTAATGGTGGCTGGACTTTTCTTCTCTTGGCAAACTTCGGCCGAATATATACAGACTTAGGACTTATGCTACGTCACAGAGTCATAAAGTGCGTTTGCACGATCTTACGTCTGTTTTGATTGTTTTCTTTATTTCTGTATTGTTGTTTTTAATACCTTAAGATTGTCTGGGTCACGCTCGTAAGATATTTTACCGTTTTCCGTCGTACGATTCTAGATATGATATCAATAAAAGTGAAGAAAATATGCTAAATAAAAAAAAAGCACTGCAAAATCTACAAATGAAATGTATTATAAATGACGCGATGTCATGATAGACTGAGCATTCCAATAGTTTCCAGTGTAAAAGTACCAAAATATGACAGTTACGCATTATCAACGTAAAAGAGTAGAAGATCTGCGGGGAATGTTAACGACATTTTAGGTGATGTTTTCCATCTAATTTACGATTATACATTTTTTAGCTTCATTTCTTATGAATGGTTTAGCTTTTGGGTCTCAGTTTTAACGAACCATCGTTTTTTTTTCTGAAAAAAAAAGTCTAACGTTTTCGTTTTGTCTACTCTTGTCTGGGAACCCCCCTACAGAGGGAATTTGTAAAAAATGCTGAGAGAATGTCCAACAAACCATCCCTTTGGTACTCCGGGGAGACTTTCGTGGAATCAACCATTGAATTGAGGTATGACGTAAACCGACCTGTATCAGTCGGGCGTTTTTACTGACTTTTACGGAGACAAATAAAATGTCGTACGAGACTCGAAGCATGTACGTTTCGCCGAACATACAAAAGATCTATGTGATGTAAAAGTGAAATATATCTATATTTCTGTTTCGATACAATGCTCACTAAATCAGTACCAAGAACTTTAAAAATTTGTGTAATAGACAGTCAGGACAGACGGGACGATGCACACAATGGTAGCATTATCAAGAATGTCAAAACAGCTAATTTTCAGATCACCTCATCCTCCGACAACCGACCCTTCTCACTTGCTCTCCCTCTCTCTCTCTCTTCCCCTCCCCCCCCCCCCCCACTTTTCCACATCTGCCAGCCAATTGTGTCTTCTCGCTCTTTGTTAAATTTCGTAGCCTATATTGTTTCAGATTGTGCCACGTCATTCACTTCAACCAAACTGTGTTTCCAAGAATAAGATATATAATCGATAATCAATTGGGTCTACTTTACTATTTTTTTTTATTATTTACTCCGATCATGATCCTGTTCGTGGCGACAGCGTTTGTCGGTTCTGAATCGGTAATGCATCCCAGACACGTTTCCATATCTGGGTTTCGGGATTCTCAGATACGAGTTAAGAATCACACATGCTTGATAACCGCACTCCGTTCATGTCTGTATGTGAATAAGTCATAAGTAGCACAGCGGCATTACTCCTATATGGGCTCCTACAGTGCCGAACCTGAGTCTCGTACCAAACGCGGGCCTCGTTATAGGGATGTACAGAAGAAGGCCATCCGTACCCCTTTGGATACGGATGGCGCGTTTCTCTCGTTTTTTCCAGGTGGAAGCAATGTGTAAATTGCCTTTCGAATATTCCAAACCAAAATCCCTTCACTGATCATGCATAAATCGTTGAAACATGGATCTCTTGTGGCTCGGCGTCGAGGACTCATCGTTGCCTCTGAAGTAAGAGGAGGGAAAGACAACCCTTTTTAAGATCAGGACCTCAGCAAGTCAGCATGATAACACACTGGCTCCTCCGAACATTGTTTGCAACTTGGTCCATACATATGCTAACTGCAGGGCATGCCTACATGAAAAAAACGGTACAAGAATAAGAAATTAAAATTTCACAAATTACATTTCACCTGTTTGTAATATGAACGTGATATCATTTCTCTATTGAAAATAGCAAAAGTTCACTTAAAGGTTTTCCCTGTTATAAAAGTTGTGCCTAAAACCCAACATGTAACCAAACGATTGAAGAGAGCTGAAAATGGGCGTATCCTGTGTACGCCCCAATACCGGATATTTAAATAAAACCAGGGGGATGGCACTTCATCTCCCTGAATAGGACGATCGCCAGTTCCCGTTCTCTTATTACGAAGAAACCGGCGGCAGCAAACTTTTTCTTGTAATACAGTGAACGGGTTCTCAGTGGTCAGATCACACGCGCGAACAAATCAACCAACAGTGTCATATAAAGTCTAACGGGAAAGGCTGCAAAAGCAACAGAAGCCCAAGGTGCCCGTAGGAACAATTGAAACTTCAACGGCCTATTTATCTATCCGATTTATTTTGTTTATTGTTAACAACATTAACGGCTTTGATTTAACGGTTTGTGGGTAAGGTTCACCCCGCCTTATTTGTAATCAAAAGGTACACAGCCGGGCTGAGAAACGACGTACTTATGCTGCAGGGTGGTGTAGGTCAAAGGTCATCCAAGTACCACACCTTGTTTAATTAAATGATTAGAGCATGTAGACATATTAAAGGAGAAGTAAATTTGTAGAAAGAATTTCCGTATAGTTTTCTGTGTTGTCTTCCTCCTAAAAAAAATCACTCAAATACTATCAGTGTACTACATTGACTTCAACAGTCAAATATTTTTGATAATAATTTTTCTTTCTGTTGACTGAAAAGAAAGTATTCAAATTTCACATTTTCTCAAGCATCCCTCTTAAAGGGAAATTAAAAATTTTAACCTGCGTCGGTGTCGTTATATAGAATGGTCAAAATCAGCAGAGGGACTGAAGTAACCAATGGACTTGGCCAGGACATGGTTTTCCTGTCCGTTGAAATGTCATCCCCCAGTCTCCGGGGGAAGGTAAAATAAACGTTGGACTAATATTGGCAGTGAATATTTCCAAACCTGTGTTGTAAAATATCCAAAGTAAGCCTACGGAAGCTCTACCCTAAGCTGAAACTCACGCGACCGGAAACATCTGAGAGGACTTTTTTATCAAACTTTTCTTCTGTGTATACACTACACGCCAACTCATGGTGGCGCTTCGCTTAGATAGGAACATTACTTCTTGCCGCCACTTCAATGCTTTGCCTCTCCCTCACCCCCCCCCCTCCTCCCCACATACACGGGCGCGCGCGCACACACACAGTAAAGAAGTTTGGTTACACTTTACACTGGACTCAAAGAAATGTGACTAAGGCTGGTGAAGAACAAAATTATAATCCGCGGATGCTACATTTGTCTACTCGATATTGAGTGAGGTACAGACTAAATGAGGGAAATGGGACTTGTGTGGGGACCGTCTCATAGGAACACACCTTTCTAATTTAAGTGCAAGATTAGGATTATTAATTTAACCCCCGTTCCCCCCCCCCCCCCCCCCGAGACAAAGACATATCTATCTATAATTCACCTTTACCGTACGTGATTTTTTTTCTAGAATTAAAGTCGTTAGAATTTCAATATTAAGAAAAGTGAGTAGAATTATAACTCCGATAAGAGTAAATGACAACCAAACATAATCTTAGCTGCGACACGTATTGTGATCGAGAAAAATACCCATGTTATGATGTCAATTTAGGTCCTCATTACTGGGGTTTTCAATTTTGGCCTACCATTGACTACATGACGTTTTTGCGCTTTAGACATCCAACCGTCCAATGAAAACCGATCAAACAATAGTTGCGGATACAATGACTTACCCAGTTTTCAGCATTCAGTGAATGATAATGGCTGGCATCTATATGCAGTTGATTTCTCTGACGATAGCACCAGGCAGACCAGTAATTGCGCGCGAATTTGTTATTTTGATTGCTAAATTTACACGCTACATGTATATACCTATTTTGCAAATCGTATTTGCTATTCGGGAAACAACCGTATACTGACGATTGTTCTCCCTGATATCAACTGCTTTACTTACATCTTTGCTCTATGTATTCTTTCCAGTATGTCTCCTATTCAATGGCTCAATCATAATCAAGTTGTTTGAATAATATTTTGTGGTCCTTTCATATTGGCCGTTGCCTTCCCTCAGAGGACGAAGAGCTGAGGAAACCGGAAACTTCTGTGAATGACTTGTAACTTAAGAACTGCCGAAGTCACTATTCTTTTTCTTAGTTAACTGCAAAAATGATTGTGAATACTATATTTCCCTGGGCGATCAGACTATCCTATTATAAAATTTGCTATAACTTAAGAATGTGCAAAACTGCATGTTTATCGGATAAGAAAGCGCAAAATATCCCTGCACCATGTGAGCTGAACGAAAGACACACACATGCACACACAACTTTGGTTTACATTCAATCCGAGGACCTCATTGTGCTTTTTGTTTTTTCCTTCCTCAACCCTAACCTTAACAAGGGTCCTCGATCCCACCCGAAGACAAGGGCACACGCAGACACACGCATATATATATATATACATATATATATATACATATATATATATATACATATATATATATATATATATATATATATATATATATATATATATATATATATATATATATATATATATGTATATATATAAAAGGAGTGGGGGAGAATGGGAAGGAACGCCGTCGTTATTTTGTATCGGGTGAATATTAATTTGAAATACAATATATACACAAGAATGTTGTAAAAGGCCCACGGCTGAGACTAGTTTTTGCAAGGTCATATGAATGAAAAGGTGTTTTACAACTGCAAAATAAATCAAAGCCAACCATCCGATTGAACAGCTCACAAAACCAATCGAACGCCTACAATTTGCACAAAGATCCTAGGAGAGTAACGGATATTAGCACTTGGACTATAATCGAGTAGAGGGAATTCTCTCAAGTATCAGTCAGATAGTTAAGAAAAAATGTTAGATAATATTGTGAGTTCATCTTTCTTTCTTTCTTTTTTTTTTTACAGCTAGTAAGCTGCTTTTCGAAGTGATGCTGCATTCTATTAATTTTCTTTGTTCATCTTTTTCAGAAATTTTGCTTTTTACTTTCTCGGAAAACCGCTCAACCGGAAGCACTCATGACATCTGGCAAAATAAAAGGGCTTCGCCGTTAAGAAAAAAAAAAGCACCTCGTGACGATTAGAGAAACTTAGAAAGAAACACAAAATCTTTGCAGTGCTTTTCGCCCACGTCTTACCCGATATTTACCGAGAGTAAACATGCTCTACATGACGTCACGAGGAACCTGCAAGATCTGGACATGCCCAGTCAGATAGTATAAGGTTTTTCGTAAGCCAAATGAAAAGAAGCCACCAAGCAGCACAACGAAAGCTCGCTTCCCTTAATCGTGAGTGTGATAAACGCCTCTGCTCGATTGATAGAAAGTGTAACGATACACAATTTCTTTCGTCACACAATATATTGGACGCGTATGAATACTATTAATAGGTTTGCACATTGAAATAAATAACGATTGCCGTGTGTCAAGTTGAAGAACGAGGGAGAAATACTTTGAGAGAAAGCAGACCAAACCTGCAGCAGAAGCACATACGAGTGAGTCTCTTATTTTTACAAGTAATAATTATTAAAACTATGCTCATATTTTTTGTTGGTCTATTTTGTTTTGTAACATTGATATCTCCAAATGCAAAGAAAACGAAAGATACAAGGCACTTAACGAAATGTAAAAAAAAAATGTGGAAGGCCTTCTGTTGCATATGAAAGGCATAATGCAAAGTGCGTTGTAATATTCAGAGGACGGATCGAAAACATGCCACCACTAACTATTGAATATATATTACAAAATGCGAACGAGATCAGATGGGGAATCTTGTATGTTTTCCCCGGAATGTTTCATATTTAAAGAATAAAAAGCATACTATGTATCAGTTCCACGATATGTTCTTATTGATGAGTTGAACAAAGTTTGGTAGCAAGTCTAAAGTCAATGGGTATAAAAAAAAGGTTGTTCTTTTGACATTGCTTCATCATTCAAGTGAAGATACTCGGAGAGGTTGCGAAATATTCACGGATGGAATTGAGATGAGCCGGTAAACTTATAAGCACACTATTATACGCCTTCGAGGACTAAAATAAACAGATTATGGCTTTGTCCGCTCTTAACTACCTTGCTTTGTGTTAAGTAGATTAATGGCACCCTTAAATAGTTCCTTAGATTATGCAACACATTCTTTGCTCCACGCAAGACCACGTGTAATGTTGCTCATTCAGCTCTGATTTGATTGGTTCTAATGTCTCCAAACTTAAATCAGAAAGGCATAGCGTAAAAAGAACATTAAGCCACCACTATAGATTCAGTTCAAAACTTGATCTTTGGACTCCTCCATCTTGAGTCGATACTTCTGCTGCAGGAAATGCTAACCCCCCCTTTTTTTTTTTTTTTTACTGCACACCGTATACTTCGCACTACCATTTTGTTTCATCTTAGAGAAACGGTCGCCTGACAATGTTCTTAGCATTTTATGTTTCAAAAACTTTGACCGATTTCAAGCAGAAATTAATGATCACAAGAACGTCACCCACGAAGTTAGGACACGAAGTTAGGCATCATAACGTATTATTTGTTGATGACCTGCGAGAAATTACATAATTATATAATATTACTGTAAAAAAACAGTGATAAGTGTAGAAAATCCATCGATAGTGATAATATCAAGAGCAATTTATCTTCATGTTAAACTGAGAAAACTGTGTTCAACTTAAGCATGTCAGGTGGGTGGATGTCATTTGAAATAAATTCATCCATACGTTACCTAAGTGTAGGAATAAAATTGGCATTGACCTATAATGACGAAAGGCGTCTTTTCACACAATTACATGACGTAATAGCGACGTCAGATTAACTCTTCGCTTTAATCTACGAAGCTTTTCGCTAGACTCATTGCACATCTTACCAACTAGGTCTAACTAGCTTTATAGACGGTATACCTCCGTCGTCATTGTATCTCTTCTTCCGTAGCATGATGATACAGTATGTGAAAGATGTATACTCTTCAAGAATATACCTCGGTAATTAAGAAACTGGTACATGTAGATTCTATTTTTGTTGTCATTTTAAAGGAGGTCAAGTAGGGAAAAAAATCACACAACGTAAGTAATTCGTGATGAAAACATAAACTGAGGAAGAAAGCAGAGAAATAAACATCTTTCAATTAAAATTATTCAAGAGTGAAGATGGGAACTGTTAAGACCGACGCAGAAGCTCTTTATTAGGTCAAATTACCCGAAGAATCGGAGCAACAGAATAATTTGTAGGGATTAAGCAAAATTGAACTTTATGAAGGTTGATCGTTTTATCACATTTAATGTGCCATTAGAGGTTTGACCAAATGCATTCAAACAGCTGTTTCCAATAAATCTGCATCTCAATGTATCTTACAACATTGTAGAAACGCACCCTAAAATTGAATGATTTTTGATACTCTTAATGCCAAAAGGGATGGCGGTAGCGTTGGTGTTAGGCATTCTGCCCACACAAAAGGTTCTAACTTAACGAAGTTGTTCAATTTGATAGATTGCTTCTTGAGGTTCACATTTACGCCTTTGAGACCTAATCGGCAGGGAATGTCACTACCACCCTCCGACACGATTTGCCAACCTAGAAATAAAAATTGCAATTTCACTTTGCGTGTAATATTATTTTGTGAACAGCGAAGGCATTTCAATTCATGGGGTCTTAATTGATAGATTGTTCACAATCGATAAATCGATATCCAGGTCCTACATTTAAAAAACTTCCTTGGGATATTCGAGCAGCGGTGTTCATATTGTTGATGTGATGGGCAGTATATGAGGTATATGATGTCACACGTAGGACTTCCCTCAGTTGCTGAAATATCTCATGCATTGCGCGTGATATTCACAGGGGTCACAGTGGTGAAGAGATTATGTATTTGATCAAGATATGAATACCGAGATAATTAAACATGAGATGATGTACATGGAAAACAACAACACACCTGCAGTTTTTTTTTCCTTGCACATGATATAAGAGTACAACAAAATTTGATCTCGTACCTGCTTTCAGTAAGTCACCTTTTGCAAGAATAGCAAGATAAGCAGTTGTCGGCAACCCCTCCCAACCCCCCCCCCCCCACTTCACTATTTCTCTCGCTTCTTTTTCGTGGAGATCTCGAAATATTTTTCTTGCAACTTGAGAGGTATGTGAAGCGGAATTCCTAGCGATCTGGAAGGTACTACTATATGTAAATGCCAACCAAAAAGTCAGTTTCATTTCGCCATGATATTTAAACCCTTATTCGACGCAGATGCATGTGCCTCTGCGTCAACATGAGGTAGATGTCTGAGAGAGGTGACTTGCTGTATGTGTTACAGACTTTATTTGAGATATTTTTTTGCCAACAAAAAAGAAATCCTATTTCTCATGAAATACCAATTTTCTTCAGTGGCCACTCCCTTTGAATTACAATGAAAACTCTGTAGCCTACATTGTCGTTTCCGTTGTATATAGACTAAATCGAAATGAAATCTTTCACAAAAGAACATCCAATATCTAATGCCCTCTGCCCTATGTATACCCGAAGCATTACAATCTTTTAAGCTAACGATTGGAAAGGGGAAGGTCGCGAGGTTTGTCATATGGGTACTGTTATTAGAGTCGTTGCGATCCCTAATCCACATTATGTGGAAAACTCGAGAACAGATTAACCAAACCAAACCATTAAATTTCAAAGCAAATAATGGACAGGGTCTTCACTTCCATATCACCCGTTGCTCAATGACGTCGCCATCCCCACCCCCCCCCCATTTGTCCGGACTGCTTTTAGGCAGGGACTGAAAAAACGCCTCTTGTTATAGCCTTGCCGCTTGAATTTCTGTTGGCTACCATGGCATAAACTGTAGATACCGAACAGTCCAGTCGATTTGTGATTATACCTAAATGGACTGTTCTATATCCAGGAATGCAGTTAATAATTCACTAAAAATATTTCTTTCGGTGGGAGGGGGTTCTAATGCATAATGTCGTCACCCACTGTCACGCGATCGTTAGTCAACTACAGAAAGAGTAACCAAGGGGGCGCATGATCCTTGACCTTTGACCTCAAGATATCGTACGTCATTCCAATGTTAATCCCAGTGGAGTTGGTGGGAGTCAGTTCATGGTTTTATGTATATTGTGTGAATTTTATTAGTCGTACACTTCCCGTGTAACAGACAATGCAAATACATTATCATTCTTTGAGTTTATAGTTGACTTTAATCGGCGGGAAATAAGATACAAGTTTGGAAAGCACAATCAGACAACGGTAGCCTAGATACGTACGTGTCTGGAACATTTCAAATACGGATGTGTTGATAACATATTCTTCCGTTAACCGTGTGCAACGATGTATTTTTGAATACCATGTTTTAGTTCTGACTGTAAGGTGTTTACTTACTCATATCTCGTATTTTTATTTTTATTTTTCTCTCGACAGAATTTACAAGGAGAATGGAACAATCTTCCAGGATATTAGTCTGCTCTATTGTCGTTTTAAATTTTCTTGCCGTAAAATATACGACAGCGAATCCGACGCCTTCACATCGAGGCATGCCCTCACTGTGCAGGGTACGCGAATACAGAGATTACAGAGCTGAAAAACCAGGTTGCAGACCACAGCCTATCGCAGTAGATGCTTGTTATGGTTTCTGTGACACATTTCAGGTAAGATTTTCGTTACGGATTTAAAAAAAAAAATCTTCAGTTTTTATCCTACCATCGATGAGAGCAAAGTACCTGAATTAACTGTACATATACCAGAAAATAATATTAGTGATATTAATCTGTTCTACCTTTAATGTTCTCTTCCAATCTTTTTTTTTTACCACTTGGTGACTGGTTATTTACATGGGGGGACATGGGGAGCAGAGCAACCGGTGATGACTCAGTAGAGGATTGATAAAATCCTCTCTTTTTTAAATCACATGAAGGTTCCGTCATCATAGTCTATATTTTCATCTTCCACTCGGCTGACAACACAAATGGAATTTGTAGTATACAATTAGATTTGAACATGTGTAACGCAACATTCGTACAGCGAAAGATCTTAACAACAAAATTTTATTTATTTTTTTTTCTCACCCTCTCCATCACTCCACGATGTCCAGATTCCGATTCTAAGACCACCTTTCAAACAGTCTCAGCATAAAATGTGCTCCTACGGCGGTACGGTAGAAGTCACGATACAACTGGATGACTGCGACGAAGATGTCGACAGGACGTTTACGTACATTAATGCCACGAACTGTGTCTGCCGGAGATGTACTCCCGAAAACACATTTTGTTCTGGTATCCACTACAGCTAAAGGAAAATGCTTTTCCTGCCTAGCTGTAGCTGTAGGGCTAGTAGCTGCTTACGGAGGAGTGGTGGGCCTCTGCATCTGTTGGGGGAGGCGGAGAAGATAAAGATGGCTGCCTTGTTCATGAAAAAGGAATGACAAGATGAATCTTCTTTGTCTGACGTTATGGCCTACTGACGTCATCCGAGGTACGCCAGGTCTACATGTCTCTTTCGATGAACATGCATCAAAACTTTCGCATTGCATCCAGAACTTTCTGCATTGCAATCGAGAAATTGTCCTATATTCTGAAAAAAAACTGACGAGTCTCATGGAACAGTCTGCAAATAGTGTGTAATATTTTCAACGTAGTAACATATCGAGGTGCCCGATTAAAAAAGAGTATACTTGAGATAAATATTATTAAGACCTTATATGAGGCAAGGTCATATTTTTTTACATCAAAGATATATCAACTCTTTGTAATGCGACGATCGTGGCTTACCTTTATGATGATATCCACTACAGCCAAAATCGGCGTTACATGGAGTATATCGTATTACAAAACAACTTGTCTCGGTATGCCAAATTTAACCCCTTGAATAATCTAGAAATATGGAGGAGATTAAAAAATGCTAATATACATTTGAAGACATGTAAGTGAAGGGATTGTACAACTGATAGTGTAAGCTTTTCGGTATTACTGTTCCCATCGCTTACAAGCTCTCAAACAGCCTATACGGTACCTAAAATTACATTTAAAAAGTTTTGAAAGCCCAAGTATTCTATGTTATTAATGTTTCAATGTGAGTTACTATGTTTTGAGCTTTATCAACGTTCTCCGAGTCAGAGTCAACGCCACATTTTCGAAAGAACATAATGTATTGGTACATTCCTCTCATTTTACTTTTTGAGCTTAGGCTGAAATTTCACAACTAAGACTACATGTTAGTATCACATGCCATTACTCGCACCTTAAAATGGGATTCACTTCAACCTCACTCTTCTTTTGTTCTACTGAGGTTCAATTTGTTGCAAATTTTTATCGCCTTAGGTCACTTTTATCACCTCATGCTGTGATAATCCACATGGTCAATTAAACATCGTTCTCGTAAAGTTATTCAGGTGTGTCAATCCAATGTCTAGGCTTTCTTGAGCTGCATGGCAAGAGGTATTATGTGTCATGTCTATAGGTAATAGCCTACATGTGTAATCGGGCATGAAAGAGGGTCTGTTGAACATTTTAGCACGGTTGTAACGTCATGACAATCGTCAGCATCGTCATAAGAGCAAGTGAAATATAAGTCTTTGTATTTAATTATTTATTTTTTTTATATTGTATCTTCCCAAAATTAACTTATTCTACTTTATTTATTATACACATTGGAAGAGCAAAGTGCGATTAGTGTGGAAATAACTTGTCTGTTTTTATAGGTTTCATTTCAATATTTTTGTAGATATCATCATTGCTATACCATTCTCTGACGCCTTGAATATATCTGCCGAAACTTCTGAAATTGATAGTTACTACTTCAGCTTTGAGCAAAAAAGAAAAAAAACCTAGTAATATTTGTATAAAAAAGAAGATTGCTGAGCTTCGACGATAAAAAATATGTCACATAGTGCTAATTGTGCCATTCACAAAGGACAAGCTTTGTGGTCCCTGATACTTTATGTTATTTAACTTATTTTTATTATTTATTCATGGAATGGAAACCATTTTGTCTCTTGTCTCGTCCACCAACTATGGATTGTATTCAATATGACAACAGCCATTATTTTTAACTATATTTTATGTTTTATATTTCTTTGTAAATTGTCCTTTTTGCGGTTCTATAATGAAACCAACAACGGGCACTTCGTGTTGGTTTTGGATGGATCCTATATGACCTACCAACGTTCGATAAATATTTTACAGTTAACCTAAGATTACGGTACGGTCGATTCCAGTGCATGCACTTCCATCAAAGGGTGACGGTGACGCGGAATGTTAGTATATAGGCTATAGTTACCATCTGTGGTGTTTTAAATATAGGACGCATATGCCTGTCTGATCGACGCAAAGATGCTCTTTACTGAAGTTTTGACCTTAATTCTCCAAAACCAGTAGCCTACATCTTGTAAACGAGGAATTGATTGGCGTTATAGTTCTGTGCCACCGTCGTAGTGACCATGCAGGAGCTTGACAGAGTGTCCACCAACGCCACTTCTGATATCAAGTTTGGACTCGGTCTGAACGTGAACGTTAATGGAAACATTTCAAGGGCAATATGTGTATGGGATAATGATGCACAGCCACAAGTGTGACTTTAATTCCATATAGTGCAGATCTTTAACGGATGTTAGTTGTGTGAAATGTTACTTCATGCCCATCCATGCATGCCTTGTGTTGTAGATGTTTCTATTCTTGCCGTGTAATTGTGCCTATTACTATTAACAAGCGTAGTAAAGGTTTCATTATAATTCAAAGAGATCGACGGTTTACTAAGTCAAATCAATTTTGTTTCTACGATCCTGTAAATACGTGTGTCTTTTTTATATCGACCAACCTCTGGTTCGGAGATTGTTGGTCGACATGAAAGAGATAATATAGTCTGTTTATCTTTAATTTTAATTTGACGAAGCTGTACTTGGGTCTTCGTTGACACCGTCTGTATGGGTACCCTAAGCCGTTGCCCAGTTTGCTTCATTCATAATTAAAGACGTAATCGCTTTTTAAAGTAGTGCCATAGATAAATAACTGAGGGCGTAAGTTCGGTCTTGGGTATAGTTAACGGAAGAAAAGTCCTGACATGGTACCCTACCTCTTTGTATGTATAGTACCTCTGTTTCATGTTTCTTTGTATTTAAAGCTGCATACACATACAGTGATCAGATTGCACACACGCTCGGTCCAAACCTTCAAGTCGAACGGTGCGAATCGCTCACCGTAAGAGCAATACCTTATCAAAGCGCACATCATGACAGTTATAAATGGGGAATGTCCATGCCAGATTGAAAACAGAATTTGGTCATTTTGACGATTTTTGACGCAGGTGTGGAGCGTCATTAATATGTGAAATGGTTAGGCCTGGAACATGCGTTGGGCCTGTTTAACCAATGTCTAACCCATGGGGTTACGTGTTCATACAGTGTAAGCTGTGTAGTCTAACGGACTACTGTTACAAGATATAGGTTAAGATCTATATTTCGAAATATTTCTACCATCCCCCACCCCTCCAAAAAAAGTAGATACAAATGTACTGAGTAACGCAACAAAGTATTGTTTAATTATACGTTTAGATATATGTATCTTAGCTAATAAGCGTATCCATTCGCTTCGTTCAAATCATGAAGCTATTACAACTTCACTGATCACGTGACTAACAACCATTTTCCTTATTTTCACACTGTCTTTGTCTTCTAATTTTATGTGGAAGAAGCCTGTTTTATCAATATTGAAAAATAAATTCAAAATTTCTCATATCTTACTACATGATTTATCGGTAATGCATAAAACATCCGAGACTTAAAGGCAGAAATAAAGCAAGGATTCACACGTATCACCTACACTTTCGTTTCTTTTTGTGTGCATGCCATTACTTTAACTTCTGACCAACGTGTTCGTTGCTCACTCCCCTGTTCTTTAATAGAGTTACAGCATTAGCGTTTAGGCCTACCAGAATTACAAAACAAAAAGATATCTTTAAAATGAAGAAGATAATCCAAAAAGACATTTTATCTTTTTCTAAAGACAAAAATCGAAGTGTTCGTTCATTCGCAAAAATATAAATTCGGTATTACTAGCCTTCCAGGTGTGATTCCATCTTCTTTCGTTTACAAAAATCTCATTGAAGAGATTTTATTCCATTTTAAACAGAGTTATGATTGGCATCTCTAAATCTAATAAAACCGTGGATGCAGAGATGCTTTGTGTCTTTGATGCAATAAATACGAGTGATAGTTCCAGCGCATCAGGTCTTTTGTAGAGAAGACACATGTTGTACAGTGAATTGTGTATATATATATATATATATAGAGAGAGAGAGAGAGAGAGAGAGAGGTGGAGAGAGATCCGATAACGCTGTGTTGAGAAATAACAGCGGGGAAACTAATATTACAGATGGTTAACTTTCAGACTACCAATTGCATAGGCCTAATGTGCAATAAGTAGAAATCCGGTTTATGATCAGATCATAGTCGAGGTTTACCACTCATTGGCGGCTTCATGGGGTGGGGAGTTGGTGGGGAATTAGTCCCCCCCACTTTTCAGAGAGGTGTTATTTTTTTCTTTATAATTACCCGAAACTGCATTTATTGAGCTGTCGATTTCTCTACGGGGTGGGGTGGGGTACCCAAGAAAAGGCCAACGAGTATTTGGACGGTTTTCGCGCTATGTAATCCCCATATAGAGGAATGATATTTTCCATAGAAAAGCACCGACAGCTTTTTACCTTCTATGCAGTTTTCAACAACAACAAAATAAATAAATAAGTAAATTTCTCTAACAAAATCACGAAAAAAATTACCGCGCGCTTCGTGCTATGTAACATATTTAGCACATAACGCCCGTATAAAACGATTTATATAAAAACAACATCATATACCTCCTACAAAATATTCGACGTTTTACCACGTGTTGCTAATCTGTAACTCACATTTAGTAAATGAGTTACAGATGAACATCAGCAAACATGAACAATCTCTTTAAACCACAAGCCTTTCAGTCTTCTTTTCAAGGCTGCAGTACCAAATTTGCCTGACTGATGTTGCGTAGTAAGTAAAACTTTGTTTACAAAGGGACATAGAAAGTAGCACTAAACAGCATTCCCCTACTATCCTGTCTTTGGAAAATACCTTTAAACGTATATACGCTGAACGTTGATAACGTTTTTCGAATACTAAAACTAAATATACAAATATACAAAAAGTATCAGGACAAGAGCAGAAAGAGGCAATGATTGTGTTAAGGGTCAGTTTCATTAGAACATGATCTCTTTAGGTCGTCCTGAAAGTGTCCTAATATCGTAAACTGCGATACTCTTCCAAGTTGATTACGATGAGACGGAGTTGTGCTATTTGCAAAAAAAACTTAAACATCTGTGATTCATCGATCTTGTTATTTATCTGACAAATAAAAGAAAACAGAAGAAGCTAAATTCTGTTGTACACGAAAAGGGTTTGAAATCGCAACGTCATCTTTACTACAATTCCACCAAAAAAGAAGATTACCTCCCGTGACTGAAGAGAGCTAGATCAGAAACAAATTTTCCAGCCTCTCATACTTTCGTCTAAGTAAGGCTTCACCCATTTACCCTTTCACCATTTTGCAAAAATGCCCATGTAAACCATGCTGAGACCTCAAATATATTATTTACTTTAAAGCACAGATCTTTTTTATTTTGTCAGGTTTATGTAAACCGAATAAATTTAAAGAATGGGAATCAAGTTCCCGAAAGACGTGCGGGGAGAGGGGGGGGGGGTCAGCAAAACCGACAATAAATGGACGAGTTGAGGAATAGGAAAGCTTTCAATAATTATCACTTTTCCGCAACATAGGTGTCAGATTCTTTGAAGACTATAACGATTCAATAGGCTTTTCAATACAGTGATGCGAGAGGGCTTTTGATGAGTTATTTAAATCGAAAATGTCGTCATGATGATGGGTGACATATATCCCCGAGAACCTGATGGGGCCATCACAATATCTTCAGCTGAAACTTGTGACAGTCAGCGGAAGGAGATGGATAAATGGGGCCATGATGGGAAAAGATATACGATTTACTCAGAATCACATTCAAACCAGAAACTTTTTCGAAACCTTTCAAGAACACAGATTTTTCTCCATTAATGAAATTTTCAGAGCAATCAGTATACAACGAAGACAGTGTCGTCAGCGCAATTTGAAATATACAACGTTCGATCTCCTCCTGGATATTTCGTGTTAGAATAGAAGGCGTCGTATGATATATATCAAGGACGCATGTATACGTTGTATGGTACGAACATTCTTGAAGAGCAAAGCACAAAGCAAATAATTCTATACAGCTCTCTCGTGACGTTTTCTACACAGAAAAAAAAACAATACTTCAACTTTTTACAGTTCGTGATAAGTTGCGTTCAACTGTACGATGTTATACCGTTGCAAACATGTTCTTTTACGTAAAATACAATAACTGTTAAGAGAAAAAAAAAAAAATGAGACCCCACAAAAAGAAGTTCACTATTTTTAGATTACGGTATGTCCCAGACTTTACCTTGTGCCACAGGAATGACTGTCCTGTTGTTCAATGAGTCACGCATCAATGTTGCTATTGTTGTTGTGTTAACATTATTAACGGAAACTGAAGACATTTTATGAAACGAAATGTATACGACTGTCACGGCATGCCTATGTGATGTAGCTTCCACCAACGTGCTTCTACGAATTACAACTCCCTTTGACGTTATCGTAGCTGTTGGAAAATATCCGAATTTATGCAGCGGTGAGTGATATTTTTGTAAGTTGCTTACAAATGCGCATTACCGTCGCATTAATCAGTCTACACATGAATGTTGTAAACACAGCTGGAAAGACATGTTACGAATTGGCTGATGACCATGCAATTCCAATATATTGCATATTTTATCAGCGGTTCAACATACCAAATCCTCACGCTTTGCTTTGTAAGGCTTCACACTCGCCGAGTCTCGAAAGATGCACATTATGCCTGATATCATGTCGTAGATTTAAGTTATCTTAAGAAGCATGAGGGTTACATTGACTCCATGCACGAGACCAGAGCCTTAATATCGTGCATGATATCATGTTCATACATGCTTGGGAAGTATCCTCAACCCCTTTTGGCCTATTCCAATCACGTGACCGTGGGGCCATCTGTTGATAAACCAAGAGGATGAACCACAGTCAATCACCGGCTGACCGTAGATCGACGATGTTTTTTCAGTCTGCTAGATTTTAGACAAAACAATGGTACCAGTAATGCTAGTGAAATAACGTTCGATTTGAAGTTCGTTGACCCAAGGTTAATCAACTTTGGACCTTTGTATTAACTGTAGAATTGTGCACTCTCAGGAGGTTAATGCTATCGCTGGATGCTATCGCTTGCATGAACCCCCGATCGTGCGTTATCCTAAGATTAATACACGGGGGGTCCAGCATTCATGAACCTTTAATTACTGATTGGGCCACCAACGTGTGACTGCGTTGTTTTGTAGCCCTGGTAAACAACATAGGCCTAATGGATAGGTATTTATTTGCGTGTATAGTCTGTGGGCCAAGGTTCGTGGGTTTTGGAAAATGTTGAGAGAATATGATGATTCTTAAACTTTTGCAAATGTAAAATTGTTCAGTGAAACGTAACCCCAATAATAATCGCTCATTGACTAAAATCTAGTTCGTACCAATGATACGATTTATTCCCACGAATTTGTTCGGGATAAAAGACAAAACCATTTTAATTCGACAAAAAGATGAAGAAATATCTCAATCACAAAAGGAAACACTGACAAAGAGAGGGGTCAGTTTGAATTGCTCAACATGTAATGAGATTTCAAAGCGAATTTCTTTGTGTTATTTACACTTTTGTACATTTGCCAAGCCTCATACCCTAGTTAATAAGAAAGATAAAGTGATACATCGAAATTTATCTATCGTATTTATCTAATCATGCCGTCAAGTTATTCGACGAAACTTCAAAAGTTGACAAGCAGTTTCTGTTCTGAAATTAAGTCACTATTGTAATGTTCAGCCATCCTAAGAAGCTTACGAAAACGCTGAATCAGGTGGCCTTAATCCCTTTCTTGATTTTGCATATGTTGCGCGTTGACAGACTGTTAAGTAACAAGTTCAGAATTATCTTTAGACATAGAGGTTCTTACGGTTCCATTTATAGCATTCATGAGTATGCGTTTTATGCTTCTATATAGCGTTGGAGATGGAATGTCGTTGGTTAAAGGTCATCAATGTTTTCCTGTCTATAGAGTTCAGCCTCAGGTAAACGTTGATGACCTTTGACCAAGCGACGTTCCATGTACCAGCCAGGAGGAGGAAGCATTTGTACCACAAAATCTGTTAAATAGATATCCTTTTGAAGATTTTGAAGAACAAGAAAGTGAAAAAAAAGTTTGTAAGTTGTATAACTATCCTCCTTTAAGATATAAATATTCATGCTTTTATTGAGTCGATCAACAAACGTTAAGAAAGAATCATAAATATGAGGCCTTGCAGATGAGACAAATCTGTAATTGTTGGCAAGTGTTACCGTGTGTACGTTCAAAAACGGTACATACCAACACCTGCTTTGATGGTTTATGTTTGTCTGGCAAGGTTCATGCCAGAGATCCATGTATAACACCACTATGCCTAGTTACAACCTGTTGGGTACAAAAATAGACAACTTCGTAAAGAAAAATCACATTTCCTGGTTAAATGTTAATCATGGAAACAATGGGTACTTCTTAACCAAAATGGGTACTTTTTACCCAACAATTTATAATCAGGCATAAGTATCCATCCGTTTTCAGACTGATTGGCTACGTGAACAGTAAAATAATTTGTATGCACTGAGACAGTACATAGTCATTTTTGTACTGATGTAATTCGCGCATGGGGTTGTTATGTGATTCGCCTATCAAATGTTATATGTGTTTAATCTCTCCCGACTGCTCTTTAAAGTTATCTATCAGAGACAGAGAACGGAGAAAATCGAGATGGAGACATCTGAATACGTTATACCGTTGATCATTCTGACTGTAGTGATCGTAGCAGTGGTCTATTCAGCTATTCGTCGAAACCGTGGCTACCGTCAAGTGAGGGAACTAGAAGATATGATCCAAGAAGAAGAAGGAGCAATCGCTGCCATCATGTTGCTAACGATAATGGCTGCCATGCTTGATAACGGTAACCCAGCTAGGCCTAGGAGGAAACGTAGGCGATAATAAACTGGCAGCTGTATGCATGTGAGAGTCAGCAGGTGAGTAATAATTAGATGGGGACATAGATATTGAAGTAAGGAAGGAACGGTGCCGTCGGCGGATTGCCCCTTGCTTATCCAATTAACGAAGAATATATGTGAGGGCGCTTTCATGACTACCACGAAACAGCCATCTAGTTCCCTCCCCCCCCCCCCCCAGTACGTGTCGTCACTGAAACAATGTGCATTTCATCTCTAATATTTAACTTAAATCGCTGTGTAATGATTTGATGCTCCAAGAAAAAGTAGAATGTGTGAAAGCAGATTTCAAATACATGTAGTGTGAGGGTATTAGTCTGTAAACTTTATGAAAGCAAATGAGAGGGCGTGTATCATTTTATACAGTAGAGATGAAGGGAATAATGAATACTGTTTACATTAATCCACCTAAAATATCAAGTTGACCTTATTTGGTTAACTTCTCCTTTGAGGCATTATTGGTCGATTCTCTAATTAAAGCAGGTACAAATAGGGATTTGATCTAGATAGTTACATTTCTTTCTCCGAAGGGAAATCCTGTCAATTGCTTCCTTTGCATATTTATAGTAACATTTACGAAGAAACACTTCTTGAATTACCCACACATATTAATGATCTTATTTTCGAAGAAAGATTACAGCAGTGAGTAGCAGGGGTGTATACGTTCACAAGCTTTCTGCTAAAACTCAGCAATGCGCTTCGTCATTTTGTTTTCAACATTTTAGAGACTACCTCAGCATGCATTTTGTCACAAATAATGAAACTGTCGTATATTTTCATGTAGTGTAACAAAATGTTGACATAGTAAAGTTAAAAAAAAATATGACTGATTTTTCTCACCTTGCATCACTTTTTCTGACTAAATATTTGGTATCTCTTTCTTCAGGTCCGACAAGGAGCAATTACAATCGTATTGGACGGCCAAACAGCACACGTGGCGAAGAATGTATACATTTTCGCAAGGGGGAGCGATAATATTTCGGGCATTGAAGGATACGAGCTGTTGCTAAGCATCCACACAAGTGTGCACGGCGTCTGTGGCTGGGTTTTATATAGATTTTGATTTCTTTTTTTTTTTTGTAAGGTGAAAGCCCCACCCATCCCTTCTTAATTGCCCCCTAAGGCCCAACAGAAATAAATAACCTGAACCCCTTTTCCTACACGAGAATGATAGCAAGGCAAGACGCCTGATAACAAATTTTCTTCGCCAACTGAACGTAATCGTCTAAGGTTGAACCAAGCGAAATCGTTCATTCAAGCAATATTTAGCAACTTCTCTTTTTTTTTTTCAATCTCCTCAGAGTCTCTACTGTGAGAAAAAAATCTTTGTTCCAAATATAGCAGGATGTTTTGATGCGATACGGCATTGTCTGGACTGTCCCTTAGTATCATTGCATATTGTTTCCATAATACTACTAAATACCTCCCAGGGAGATTCTGTTATGGTGGGGGAGATTCTGTTTTGATGAAGGCATCAATCAATAAAGCGATATTATAGATTTTGAATGGAAAGTTACAAGTTCGGTTCAAATGTTACCGAAAATAACCTGAAGTTAAGCTTGTCTTCCTTCTCCCACCACCCCCCCCCCCCCCCCCGTCGAAATAGAAAGACAGGAAGAAATTATAGAACGTTATTTCCTACAATCCTGAGCAAAATATCGATCTGTAACAATATATATAGCTTAAAATTTTTACCTCCCGAGGAAAAAAAAGAGAAGGAAATCAATTAAGGCATCGTCCATCCATTTGTGTTTACATGCTTTGTCGTTTGCTTGCAGCGAATTTTCACTCCATTTTCTCCCCGAAATGGTTGTGATTGGTTATGGGAGGGAGTTCTCCTTATTGTTATTATTTTACGTATGGTTTTCAGGTATGTTGTAGTATCCGTGTAGCAGTAATATCTTCCATACTGCTATGGGGATTCCTGATAAAGTCATTGATTTGAACTGGTAATTAACTGTCTCCAGGGCTCTTCGGATTAGCGTTGCACTCTTTACCTCATGGTTGCACGCACATATCGGTTATATATGTACCTTCAACATCACTGCCTGCTGTTCATCGGTTAATACGCTAACCGACTGCTGTCAGTTTTGGCCGATAGGGGGGACTAGTTACAAGAGACTTCGGATTGGGCAGGTACTCCATTAAACATAAGCAAGTTAGTATACACTGAACAACATTCACCATGGCATCATAAAATTTCAATTAAGGGAAATAGGGCGTTTGTTTTAAAGAAGACCTCCATAATTTTTAAACCAATGTTTGTGGATGCAGAAGGATAGATTATTCAAAGTAAGGAAGGACAGAAGCCTTCTCTTCACGAAGTAAGCTCCTCACAGATAGAAATCCAGTTATTTGTTGCTCAACTCTAATTTGTTCACCCAAACTTTTCAAAATTCAAATGATTCATCTTTTATTACTCATAACATGCATAATGTTTTGAGGAGATGAAGCTTTGGTAGATGTTTATTGATGAGACTGAATGGTTTAACAATGATTACGGCTATTTTCTTTTGTATGTTATGTTGGTGTATTCTAAACGCCTTATTTCCCTTTAACTCTATTGAAGTGAATTTTTAGATTACCAGAGGGCAAAAAAGGTGGCTGGATCAAGCATGGCGGAATGGAGTGTTTGAAGAAAACTTGATGGAGTGCTGCCTATTTCAATGCAAACCACTCCCAGCACCTTCAGCTTCCTTTGCTTATCACAAGAGATTATGTGTTGGCTTTGTTCTATGAGAGTCTGTAATGTCAGACCCGTATCCGGGGGGTGTGGGGAGGGGCAAGATCAGGAGTTCCGCTCAGCCTGTGATAGTAGGTCTACCTTAGTAACATATATAATAAGTTGTAATTTGTTGGCCATAAATGTCGCGTAAAATGTTGTCACTTGAAGTAAAATCGACCCCCCCCCCCCCACCGAAAAAGCTGCA
This sequence comes from Stichopus chloronotus, assembly GCA_021234535.1. Lineage (NCBI taxonomy): Eukaryota > Metazoa > Echinodermata > Holothuroidea > Aspidochirotida > Stichopodidae > Stichopus > Stichopus chloronotus. Next base: position 17,871,752 of record CM037843.1, read on the forward strand.
TACGGCCTTATGTATCCAAAATGCATGGCATTTGTTTGAAGGGCTTGAATTAAAAATCTAATCCGGACACATATCGTACTTCACACCTCTGAAATTTTTCATCTGACAGTTTCTCTGTGTGTTTAAATTGCAAATGTTCCCTTCCAAAATTTGCGTTTAGTCCTTATTCCCCCACACATCCTGTTAGATACTTCAGCAGAATTTTATGGTGATTCGAAATGACTTAACACTCAAGCTGGAATAAAATTTTCTGCGGTCGAATTAACATTTCTTGTTACAACACCTTCGTAACTATGTACATTCATTTGTGGGTTATCTGATTCTGAACCTTTGAAACTGAATGAACCGTTTTTTTTTTTTAAACTTGGAATTTGGGGTTACCCGTACCCGGCTCTCCATCAAGTTTTGTCAAAGTCTTGTCAAACGTCGCATTAATGCAGAACTACTGATTTCCTACAGATGTTGTAAAATTGGTTCATTTTTTTCAAGGTTAAGGACAAAATTGCTGACCTCAAAAAATAGTGATTGTATATATCACATTCCTTGTGGTGACAAGACTTGTGGGGATAATTACATTGGATAATCCAAACTCAGCCTTTGTGACAGATTTAAAAAAAAAAACACATTTACATGCTGACTAGTTCAAAGAATTCAGTTCGATTCACGATCACTGTAATAAAACGGCGTCCCATAAACTTCCAAGCCCAGCTGACATTATGATATATATATATATATATATATATATATATATATATATATATATATATATATATATATATATATATATATATATATATATATATATATATATATATGGTATCCCTTTGACGTTTTTCTTTTTCTTTACATTAATTCCACACAAATTACAAACAGAAGAGAGAGAAAACATCGACTTGAATGAAAAGGTTTTCAAAGCAATCCAGTCGCGGTGGTTACTAAATTGGCTGTTATGCATTCCCGACGGAACAATTTCTGTCTATAATTGCATTGGGAATTAGCCTCAAATAGTGATCTATAAAATTGTTTAAATAGGACATATTTAGAGAGGACGTTGGATCCTATTCACGTCAACTGCCTCATTCCAAAACAGAGCGGAAGATATTAACATTATCGCAAGTTGACATTTAACTCTATTCGACGGACGAATAAAGCAAGAATCCCTTGAATTAACGTCACAGAATTTCGCACATGGAAGCAGTAAACCCTTTCTCGTGTACGTGCGCCGTATATGTTTGCCCTCTTTCTAACACTCCCACTGTGCACTTATTCCCTAACACCGAACGGGGTGTTAAATTGCTATGTAATCTTACCCAGAGGTGACTACGTTAGGGGACTTGGAGAGGGTCCTAAGATGATCACGTTAGAGAACATTGTGATGGTCCAAAGACTTAACTAAACTAGAAGTTAAAATCAGAGCAGTGTTCTAGATTTCATGTAAAGTACTCTCCTGGATAAGCAGTGATACCTGAATTTACTATTGCGTTCATGTCGTGAGTGTGCGCGCATGACGGTGTTCATGCTCGTATGTGCGTTGTGCGTGCCTTTCCATAAAGTGTGACAGTGGGGCCGCTCTGGATCTAAATATTACTTTCGACTTCAAACAAAACGAAAGAAAAAAGAAAGTAAGCAGAAAAAAGATGAAAGGTTGGAGGATGCAACCTGCATTGTTGAATTTTGAGGCATGACATGGCATATATTGACGGACTGTTGAGAGTTGTTTTTTTTTTCTTTTTTTTTCAAATCGAACAATAACCAGTTATTCGAATCCTTGCTTACTTTACAAAAACATAAATCTTATGGACAAAGGCTACATACTACAATAACATATAGATGGATGGATGGATGGATGGATGGATGGATGGATGGATAATCTCCCCACTTCCCCCTCCGGATTGGCAGTATCGGCACCTCTCGAGTGTTCTGGGATGTATGTTACCATCCTTGAAATGGGGATCTCCCTAGTCTCTCTTGGGATGTGCAATTTTTCAATGAATGAAAAAAAAAACATTTTATGGAAAAATGGTAATACTTCGGATTGCTCTTATCTAGAACATATATGCTATCGTGATTTTCGGAAAAGGTAATGCAAGTCTTTACTTTTTAACGATGGCAGTTTTTTTTTTTTTTAAATACCAGGTTATAGACAAAGTCTATTGCAATATTTTGCATCTATTGCAGTCATTATTTTTTGTCAACACAAAGTGACTTTTATAGTTTCAGAACAGTTGTTCCAACAATATTTACTCTCTGGCGATTACAGTTCTTTTAGTGAGTTTGCTACAACCACAACCTAATTACAGAACAAAGTAGGGCTAGCTCTTGCACCGATAACATTTGTAAATGATAGCCACCTTGATGAAAAAAAATGTCATACAATAGTATTTTGATAGGTGGGGGAAAGTATGAGATGAGTGATGATTGGCCTGAGAGAGTGTTGTAAGGAATAAGGTGTCACCATCACATTGTCAGATTGTGAGAAAATTTTACCAAGGTAACCTTACATGCAATCTATAGTGCAATAGTTGGCTTCTTTTGAATCCATAAAATGTGCTAGACTAACATATGAAAAATTCAAACTGGTATGTCAGATTTTCCTACTATTCTCGCTCTTAGAGTAAAATATATGAAATTCATACGGTATTTCAGATTAATGAGAATTTTTTCAATCACCGGCGGTAAACTTCAACACAATCTGGTGCAATATTTGGCATCTTTTCAAATCATAAAATGCGGTAGACTGAGATATGAAAATTCCAACTGGCATCTCAAATTTTCCGACTGTATATATCGTCGCTCTAACGAAGCCGGGAAAGGGGGGGTAAACATCCCACCTTCCGGTCGCGACCGTCTGCTCGTTCTCGCACTTTGTACTCACACTTCCGGTTTGTGTATTACGTTTAAGCTATTTTTGATATACTTTGTATGAAAAATAGAAAAAAACGCACGAATGACCAAGGAAATGAGAAGCTGTATCCACATGACTGCACGTCATCCCGTACTGAATCCCTCAAAATTGTCACCGCCATGTTCGCCTTACGGTTGAATCTAACGAACTTAACGTAGATATGAAAATTGGATGGCGGTCGCACAACACTTATTAAAATGGTATCCCTCGACCATAAAACACGACACGTTTCTCTTCATACAGGAAAACTACTTACATGGACAAGAAAACCAGTGACACTGGCGCAACAACACAAGATCAAGGAAAATCTCAAGACTAAATAACCACATGAAAGAACCGTCTCATTATCTGCTAAAGTCCTGTGGGGAATGATGGGATTGATGTTGTGTTTTGTAGTTAGTTCAGTAGTTGAATTTTCTGTCGGTCCCTGGAATGTTCATCTCAGCTGCATCGACAATAACCTCCCGTTGTTCGTAGTTTGCCACAGAATGATGATGGGATTATTCTAAATAAAACATCATTTGATTCCATTTAACGAAGATTGAACAGAACCGAGGGCAGAACCAAGGACAGAGAGAGTTCAAGTTTGTCTGGGAATTCCCTGGTTTAATAAAAGTGTGAGCTGTTTCATAAACGAAAGACTTTATATAAAAAAAAATGTTTTTTTTTTTACTTTATATTTTTTCAAGAAGGAAGAAAATGACTGGCGTTAAATTGTTGTGTGCACGTATATTCGGTGGTGGGGTGTGTGTGTGTGGGGGGGGGGGGGGTGAGTGGAATGGTGGTTTGGGATTTGGTCATGGGAAGTAGTTATGTTGTGATCAGGGAATTGTTCTAACAACTCCCTAGTGTGATCAAAACGTGGGGGGCTCATCTAAATAGCATAGCTGTTTCTAAAAGGATGTCATAAGTTTTCAATAAGAATATGGCCGCGGGTGGCTGGTTGACTGGGTTGTGAGGATGGTTAAAGAATAAGAGAAGACCCATCACTAGAGGGGTCTTAAGGATGTCGACGGTGATTGACTGTGGGGGTGGACATGCTTACGGTGTGAAATAAGATCAAGGGAGGGGGGAAATCGAGGTTAACGAAGGGTTGGTGGTCGGCGTTGGTGATTCGGTAGACAGAAAATGCTAATACCACAAATTTAAAGCTGCAATATGAATAAAAAATTCTTAATATTTTGCCAGGCTAAAGACAAATATTGTAGAGTCATAACAAACGAAACATTTCTTTCATTTTACACTTTTCATCTCATTTTTGCATACATGAATACTCATATCCATTTCCATTGTGGTCTGTTTGATTTCAAGTAATAGCGATTGACGGCCAGGAGAATCTGAATTTTGTAGGGCCAACAAAAATGTCGAGACAATTTTCGTATTCAAATATCTGAAAGATGAATGCATAGTTCTCTGTCGGATTTTGTGACAGGCGATCTTTTCCCCTACTTTCTCCTCCCAGTACAACTCATATTCCAGCTTTAAACCATTTTTGTCAGTGATCTCAAATCTGGAATTGTATCATAAAAGTTGATCGATATAGGAAAAAAATTTCAAATCTATGTTCTCTGACTACCATCGCGCAACTGACCTCTGCAAACAGTCGACCCGTCCCGTCCCACGTATCAGTATTTCCCACCACTTCATCCCACCTTATCCACAGTTCTTGGCGACTCCTCCACTGAAGTCGTTGCGATCTGAGGGGATATTAGCTTGATCCACTTGCACATAAGCACCTGAAACAGGTCCCCCTCCCACTTTCATTACTGTTCTATTCATTCATCACGATTTTTCCATAGTGGGTCAGATAGATGGCAAATTCGTGACTCTATTCTTACATACCCCAGCACATCAACCAACGGGTGAAGTTAAACGTTGCCAATGTGGGTTAACTCACCAAATATTCCGAAGTTCTTAAAGGGATTCTTCTGTTCTTTGAAGAGGCATACATTTTACTCATATAATATTTATTCCTTATCATGTTAAACATCTCCAGGCTTTTATTTAATAGAGGACGCAGTCTTCATAATTCAAACACATCTTTCACTTGCTTTGTTTTACCGGCAATATGAAATGCTTACCCTTATGTCAGCTTTCAAGTTGACTATATCACAAAGTTATATACAATATCTGTGAATTCAATATACACTGAAAGTATAACCTGCGCTAAAGTAACCTAGAACTACAAGCAATCACTTAAACATGTAAGTTAATATCTGACTTGGATATTTTCTAGAAAAAAAAAATCCTTGTTTTGTTTTCATGGCCTATTTCCACGTTCTTTTGTGCTATCTTCTCTATATGACGTCATCAGTTCCATTCTAATGCTCACTTTAATGCACGTGTCTCATTGTTGATTTTTATTAAACATTCTAATAAGTACTGGATTGTTGCGTCTGCACTTTTAATATTATTTTGGTAAAGATGCAAAGTAGCAGGATTATTTTTGGCGTATTTTTGTACATTGTAAAACAATGTATTAAAACCCGAATGCTTTTTGCGAAATATAGTAAACGTACAGTGTGAAGCTGTGAGTAGCGAAAAAGGTCTGTCGAGTCTTCAAGTTGAAGGTAAACTGTCTAAAAATAAATGAAGCATTGGTGACAACATGGAGTGGCGAGTGGAGACGAAGGCTCAAGAACAGAAATAAAAAATATGAACAAAAAAGGAAAAAATGCATGGTTATTAATATGTGCAAAAACGTATTCTTTCGCTTAACGGCCAACAAGTTACCTGTGTTGACATCTACATAACAAGCACGATTGTACACCACAGAAGGTCGAAATTCATTTCCGTTCAAAAATTGCTTACCCATAAACAAAATCATGGATCATTATTTGAGCGGTAATACAATCAACAATGTGCATCACGAACATTATATTATATGTATCACAAATATCACAAACAATGCAGTCATTTGTCAGATACTAAAGTAGCCTAGCTGACAAAAGACAAAAGCGGCTATAGAGCGAGATAACCTTCCACGAATCATCGGATGTTGATAATGTTTCGAAAACTATATTAAAGATTGTTTCCAATTTGTTCAGAGTGTTGTTTTTCTTTCTTTTCTTTTTTTTTTTTTACAGTCATTTCAGAAATCGTGTCTTGGTCACTGAAGTAAAAATAGAAATTACGAGACGAGTGGATGGAAACAACGCACGAGAGCTAATCCAATTAAGACCACTAAGCTAATTGTGTCAGTTAAGTCGAAGAGGCCGCGTATCCTTTTTGGAATCCGCCATGTTCAGATATGTGGTTAATGTGATCGATGTTGTGGATGTATAAGGCTCTGAGAGGCTCCAACATGAAGGCACTCCAAAATGTCCCTTACTTCTTGAAATAAATTTAGTTGAGTGAATCGTGGGATACAACACCTAGCCGCATAATTTCCCCCTGGACTTACACGAGAAATAGTCAAATTGAACGAGGTTTATTTTTAGATTTTCTCATAAACGCTAAACGTCCGGCTAACTGCAAAGCCATGTCATAAACGGCCAGTTGACACCTCGATTAATTTTTGTCTTCATTGACTCTATTTTATGAGCGATCTATGCACTTTCTGTCACATTTCAATTTTCCTGACATCGATAGCGTCGAGGCCAAATTTGGAGTCTCATGTTAGTCGCACCTGAAATGAACATAACGTATATGGTATACCCCAATTAATTGCAGTTGCCATTTATATGGAGGAAATTTCAACCTTGTACACATATATGGAAATCAATTGATATTTTTTTTTTCGTTAGGTCCTACTATTCCTCTCTATTTATGCTACTCTTGCGTTCTTTGCTTTTGTACGAATAAGCAAACACGGAATAAGAAGCTTTAAAGTAAATTATTCACCCATATAAGGTTCGTAAAAAACGGCAGCAAAAGGAGTAGTGACAATCAAAGTAATGCATTATTGGTGCTTAATTATGACGTCACAACTGCTTGCTGTAAGTCAGTTTACCCTTAATTAAAAAATAAGGTTTACAGGCAATATCGTTTATAATTACTTCTGTTGAAGCTGCATGTCTTCAGATGTTTTCATCTTGTTCTTCATTTTCAAATAAATTATGGTTTGGAGTATCCTAATAATTATTGACACGTAATTATCTTCGACACGGTGAGATGTCCGTGTGCTACAGTTGTGGTGGTGGGGGGGGGGGGGGGGACGCACGAGAACCACTTGTAGATGACGGTATGATGATAGAGCTCACAGAAAGAGCACTCCTGTTTGGAAATTGCTTCCGTTACTTTAGTGTCGCTCTTTGACATACATATTCGTCAACAGATATAGCCTGTGTTGCTGAGGACCATAAGTATTGTCACTATACACTCGAAAGCTTTTTTTCTATACGATTTTCTATTTGTGTAGTGTTATACTTTTGAACACAACGCGTGGTTAATTTAAATAGAAGGAAAGACATGCATTCATTTGATATTATGACGTCCATTCATCAGAAATAAATATCCGATAAACAACATGGAAAGTGTGTTTTACTTTACGTCGGCTATGTGTTTGAAGACTCTACGGCCAGAAGCTGGCACTAGATTATCCCAGTAATCTCGAGTACATCTGCAAAATAAAACATGAGAAAGATTTAAAGCTGTACCAGAATTAAGCAGTTAATTTATTAATTTCATTTTTTGTTTTTTCTTTTTAGTGGTTATCTTTTGTTTGTACAGCACTTTTCTTACCTGACCTCGCCCCCCCCCCCCCGAGAATCGACACAAAGAAACACCCAAGGCGAGTTTCACGAAGCATTTGACTCACAGTAATATTTTATTGCCGAAAGATCTGACTTTAAATCTCCTTTAAAAAGTTTCGGGGGGGATATCCGTTAAAAAATCAATACCGACTGACCAAGTTTGTTATGAAAATTGTATATGCCTCTGTAATACAATGTGTTGACGACGTATTCAAATTTACTAATAAGTTGCATTGTTTATAAATAGTCAGGGCCGTAGCTATAGGGTCACATCTTTAAGGGGTGGGGGTGAAGTTAAAAAATCGAGATTGGCTGGGTGTCTTTTTCCGACTGTGTGGTGACCCGACCCACACTCGGAATACCTTCTCATGAGGCTTGAAGAATTGAAAGGGGTGCAGCCTTTACAAAACGACCTTTATCAGGTGAAACAAACAGATTATCGATGAAAGAAACGAAAGAAAAAGCTTGGGGAAGGGGCGGGGTGAGTAACGGCAGGATATATCTAAGCACAGCGGTCCCTCGGTTGGCGCGGAGTGTACAAAAAAGTTTGGCTTTTCAAAGCTCCAGATGGCAGGAAACGACACTTTCCGGGTGTTCTTGAGCTGTATTCACCCAGTCTTAAAACAGGATCTTATGTCTGCAATTTTTCAATTAACGATAAAACACTGTATGGGGCTTGATCTTATCTAGAATATTTATGTTAATGTCATTTCTAGAAAAGTTGATTACACAGCTTTTACTTTCCAACGATGTCAGTTTTTTTTTTTTTTTTTTTGAGAAATTTTCAACTACCAGGTAACCTTTGATAAAATTTGGTGCGATATTTTGTATTTATTGCGATCAATTTTCCAGAGAAATTCTAGCCCCAGTACAGTTCCAACGATTTTTACTCTCTGGCGATTAGTTTTATATTACTTTGCTGTAACCGTCAATGTATACAGCTAGTTCTTGCATCTACTAACTTTGTAAATGATAGCCAGTTTGATGAAAAAAACTATTATGCAATATAGTATTTTGATAGGCGGGGAAAGCATGAGACATGTGATGGTTGGCCTGGGAGAGGGTTGTGAGGGAGGTTCCCCTATCCCCTTTTGAGAAAAGTGTCACCTATTAGATAACCTTATATGCAATCTAGTCCAATATCTGGGGTCTTTTAAAGTCATAAAATGTGCTAGACTGAGATATGAAAAGTTCTAACTGGTATTTCATAGTTATCGAGGAATTTTTCAATTACCAGATAACCTTAAACACAGTATGGTGCAATATTTGGCATCATTCTATGTCATAAAATGTGCCACTGCCTAAAAAGTTCCAACTGGTATTTCAGATTTTCCGACTTTCATCGCCGCTACAATTTAGCATGAGAAATTCCAACTGGTATTTCGAATTTGTTAAGAAATTTTTCAATTACCAGGTAATCTTAGCCACAATCTGGTGCAATAGTTGGCATTTTTTTTTTTATATGCCACAAAAAGAGCTAGACTGAGATATGAAAAATTCCACCTGGTATATCAGATTTTCCGACTATCGTCGCTCTGACAGCTTTTTTCAGGGGAAGACACAACCACCCCCCCCCCTCCTCCAGTGGCGACAACCCTGTGAAAAGTTTGTACAACAAAAACTTTACGTGAAAGTTTTTGAGGTTAACTTGAAGCAAACGCTGACTGATGTGTTGACTAACAAGTCATTATAATTGGAGAAAAGTCAACGAGGACAGTATTATGAATATTATTTTCTGTAATATTGTAAAAATTACCAAATTTTCGGATGGAAGTAGATTATCCAGTCAAAGTGATTAGACCACTGAAGAATTCTGATATTTCATGAAGGGGTTTTTGTTTTCTCTTTGTTAGTGAAAACCATATCTCCATAGCGTATTCCGTTTAGAAGTTATGCATTTTGTAAGTCATATCTAGTACATTGCATTATGGGAAATCTATGATGTCACACACGCACACACACCCACCGACATAGGTAACTACTTGGATATCCTTTACATTCCTTAATAATCTTGACTGTCTTAAAGGAAACATAGACAACTGAAAGATAGTTGAAAAGACGTGTCCTTAATTTTCTCAACATTCTGAGGTAAATTTACGACAATTTTTTTCATATTTACTGGTGTCAAATCTTGATATGTGGAAATCTTGAATTATGATCAGGATATTGGCGAGCGGTTTGAAATGTCTGCAGTGAAAAAAAATATTCTCTTCATTTAAGAACCCCCCCCCCCCCGCACTTATCAGTGGATTATTCCTCTAAGGTCGTGTATTATTCATAAAAATATATATAATAATATATAATAATAAAATATATAATAACAACGGAAACTCTGCCAGACCGAACCGATGGTATGAAAGCGACGTTGACAAGACACAAAAGTCTCCGATAAGAAATTAGGTGACTGATCACGTGTCATACGGTATTGATAGTTGTAATAATTATTTGATGTTCATACGAACCTCTCATGTTGATTCTTCATCAAGCTTTTAGCTAAAGATTTGTAACCTTGGCAACCTTCTGTCTCATTGTGACCGCCTGGTCGTCGTTCTCTTTCTGTTGCAAGCTGTAAATGAAATATTGACGATGTCCTCAATTCGCAGCGTGCATCATCATAAATTGTTATTGACGTTTATGAGAATTAATTTATACATTATTCATGACAACTTCGTACAGTTTATTGCGAACGTATGATGAATATCCACAAGGAAGAGTTACTTCCACTTATAATGAGTAATGAAGCAAAAAGACAGAAAGAAACAAAACACCAAGCAATAGAACAGAGACTTGAAAATTAAAGACTGCTTCCAAAGAAAATAAATTGATAGGTTTTACAACTATCACAGAGTGTGCAAAGCTACTACATTTCAAAGAGCCATTATCAACAAAAGTAAGGCAAGAAGTTTCTACTGTAAACCAAACGTGGTCGCGTAAACGTACGCAAACATAAAATGTTCAACCGGTAGTTAGAAAAGCAAATATTCAGCAACTCCTTTAAAAGGAGAGCCAATGTAATTGCCTAAGGGATAAGCATTTTTCAGGACTATTTTTTTCGTATCAATCTTGACTTGTTAAACTGCCTGGGGGAGGGGACTTTAACTATATCATCCCGGGGACACACCCTATCAAAGGAAATTGGACAGCAATATATTGTATTTAAATTAATGCTTGACTTATGACGCGGAAGTATCTGGTTATGAACTTTACTTTTTTTTTTCTTTTTTTTTTTGGCCTGCTTAAAGATAATACGCAAAAAACTTCACTTGCTAATTTTTAATATTCACTTCTATTGGAATTCTCCTATTGTTGTACGGTTGAACTTGCCATCAATATCTCCTGTCATGTAATGTATACTGTGTATCAAACTGTTAACTTACAACGGGTCCAACATGCACGTTACGGTGTGCCTGCATTAGCATTGCTTTGCTGTTCTCCAAAGGCCAACTCTTTCACATTCGTTTAGTGGAAGACAACATCACAATTTGCGAGGGGATATTGAACTAAGATAACCAAGAAAAGTTTTGGTTAAATAACTGACTGAAAACCACCAAATACTGCAAATCAACTGCACTCTGGAATTACTGCAAAATTTGGGGTAATGTATGTATATGGAGCCACAACACGATAAAGGAGCTCCCTCGCAGGATAAACCAAAAGGTCTTTCTGTTTATATCTTGGAATCTTAATTTGGTGTTAGTTTGCATCAATTCGTTACACTAGATATAGGTTTGAGATTATCACCGTTCATTCCAAAACGGAAATTTAATCCAATGTTATATTTTGATGCACGATACTTTCATTTCAAGTGATAAGGTAGTGCGCTCTTTTGTTAAGTATTTTCGTAACTTTGTCCTTCAAAATTCAACGTATTCACTAAATGTGACATTACAATGGACACAAGGTAACTACTGAAACCAGATATTATAGCAGTCCAGTCAGGGACAAACTCAGTAAACACCGTTTAATTTAAAGACCATTTCGACTATTATTAAGTCTCTGTCATGGTGGAAGTGACACTGGCCAACTTATTATTACATGCATTCTACATTCAGCTTTTTCTTTTTCGTTTTTTGGCTATGGAGTTTGCTAACAATTTCGTTCTCGTATGAAGTAAAACCAAAACAAAACGTGTATCCACCTGTCACATCACATACCACCACTTGCTTGGTGCTTCAAATCGACTTTTGAAAACAGAATCACAGTTCTTGATAGAACTTCCTTTGGTTCTGTCTATGAAACGCCTTCTAGTGCCTAAAATACGTTCAATGTTTTATGACAGTAATATCCAGATTTCAAGAAATTTTTGCAGAATACCCATCTTAACTTCTACCCCTTATAACCAGTGATGAAAATAGTCATGATGTATACCTCCGCAGCAATGGCTCTGATGTGATAAGGTTCAAAGCCGCAACATCCCCCGATATACCGGACACCGAGATCGTAGGCTTCCCTTGCAAATCGTGCGACATCGACACGAGTCAATAGACGCGGTTCCATTGCTGCATGAGTGTAATATGGTATTGATATTACAGAGTAGTAAAAATATGCAATAAGTAAAAATGGCATAAGGTCAGTTCAATTGCGATATCTATACATCGATTCGACTAAACGTACGATAAAAAAAAAAAAAAAAAACGTTGTGACAGAGTTTAAACGTTAGATGAGGAGTAACGTACTTAATCTAGTTGGCACAAAGAAACAATTACCAGATAAAAGATAGTGGGAATTCACGTGCAATGGTCACGTAAGAAACCGATAGTACTAAAAGATGGCGCTATGTATTAATGATAAACTTTTTAGTGTGTCACTCCGGAATCCGCTTCGCTTGTAGGTACCATACCACCGTTAATCTCGCCATTGACTTACTAAAATACCGACCTTCGATAGCCCCTAGTACATGCAAGGTACGTCATATCAGGGATGTCTACCTGTCACTGATTGGTAATTGCCTGGCCTACCATGGGTGAAAATTTTGAGAGGTGCTCCTGTCCCGTTGACAAAGCTCACAGACCGAAATATCACAGACCGAAATATCACTACGACACCCTCGGTTTTTAAATCAATCTAAATCTCCTTCTATCTTCTTGATTTTCATCTCTACTTCAATCGGTGCTCTTTAACATCCAAGTAAAAAAAAAATAATGATGATGATTGAAAACATGATGAAAAAGTGATTGCCGTGGCTCATTTTAGGCACCTTACCCTAGGGATAACAAAACTCGCGGATGTACAAAATCTAATAGTGGTATGGTATAAGGATTGCCATGTGTTTCAAAATGTTAGAACAAAATCAATATGCCAGAGTATCACCATGTTACCGTTTAACAACAATATGCTAATGGAAAAATTAATATGTTGGGAACATATATCAGTATGTCAGAGAAAATAACATCATGTTACATTGAAATATTAGCATGTCACGAAGAACATTTATATGTCTCGTATTATCATTCGTGTGAACATATCGGCGTTGACTGAGAGTGCGCCATTTGTAGCATAAATTTAAGAATAATATTAACACGTTACAGTTTAATATCAATATACCAGAGAAAATATCAACATGATACAGTTCAATATCAATACATTAGTCAGCCTAGAGCATTATGGATTATACCATGGCGCTATCACAGTAAAGTTGTTGGGAAATTGCAGTTGAGTCTAAAGCGCTAACACAGGTTAATCGTAGTGTAACGGCACAGAAGGTACCGTTGTAGCAATTACTATTTTTCTTATTTCGATGATAATCGTAATCTTTGTATTCATTAATCATGCATGGCGTGTGTGTATGTATGGGTGTATGGGTGTGTATGTGTTTGTATGTATGTACGTTTGTGACGCCTACCTTGTAAACATGATATCTCAAGAATGTGAAATGGACTAATGTCATATTGGGTATGCAGACCTGTGTACCACGTTCAGTGCAAGAAAAGCGAAGCATGGACAAATGTCATATTTGGTATGTAGATGAACAGCATAAGTACAAGAGGCTACATATTTTGGTAGAGGTCAAAGGGATTTCAAAGGTCAGTTTGGGATCAACAGAGGTTAAACAACGAAACATGTCAGATTCAGAAAAGAATTCTCATAATGAAATCATGGAACCCACAATGAATTTGTGCATTCTGTTACCTCCTGTCAGTTACCTCTTAATGTATGGAACGCCAGAACAAACAAATCGGGGTTTTACGTGGTAGCGGCGTACAATGAAGTAGCAGCGATGTGAAATGACACAGTAGCCATGTAAAATGAAGTAGTAGGAAGGTAAAATGAAGTAGTAGCGACGTAAATGAAATAGCGATGTAAAATGAGATGGTAGCGATATAAATTGAAGTAGTAGCGTGATTTCAAACGTAGCGTGATTTGAAGAAGTAGCAGCTGTGATCTGGAACGGTAGCGGCGTGTTTTGAAACAGTAGCGTTGTAAAATGGAGCGGTAGCGGCGTGATTTCAATTGGAGCTCTTCCAAATCCTTAGAGGCGTTTTCTTGATTTGAAATATGTAGGATATACTTATCAGCTTGTTTATCTTCTGCTTCACTTGGTTACACCTAATGCGCGCCCAGGCTAATTGGTCTAACGTCTAGACCTTAGGCCCTTAGGCCTAGGTTAAGAAAGACCAGCCAAAATTTAATCTCAGTTGAGCATCGTTTTGTTCTTAATTGACGGATAACATTTTGGTTGGAAAGTAGTGAATGTTTAAGCAGTTTTTTTTTTAGCAGTAAAGCAGTTTTTATTATCGTCTTACAGTATAGACATATAGATGCCTGGTAAGTAAGGAAGTCCTATACACAAGGTTTTATAATAGCATGAGAAATGCTGTTCTTTTTAGTTGTAAGTTCAGGCATAGGCCTTACTTAGACCTTGTTAGGATTTAGCCTAAATTTACTCACGTATACTAAAATTGAAATAGCTCTAGGTGTAACAAGGCTAAGTTTTAATTTTACCTGTAGTGTTACTAGCAAGTATATGTCAATGTTCGTTACTTATGCCACGCCCAGCACCTTTCTGAAGTGGGCTATTGATTGACATCACCCTACCAACGAATATTACATAGCTAACGCTTAAAATCACGCCTCTACTACTTCAAATCAAGCTACCATTTTAAATCACTCTGCTACTACTTCATTTTACAGCACTACTATTTCATTTTACATAGCTACTGTTTCATTTTATGTTGGTACTATTTCAGTTTACATGGCTACTACTTCATTTTACGTTGCTACTACTTCATTTTGCAAGACTACTACTTCGTTTTAAATGACTACTTGTCATTTCACATCGCTGCTACTCCATTGTACGCCGCTATCACTAAAAATCACGCGGTTACATTCGTTTTGCCCTTTAGGCGTTCCATATTAATGTTAATATTTGAAGTTCACACTCTAGTTATATGCTGTGCATTTCCTGCCTGTTTTTTTTCCTGGAAAAGTCTATTATTAGAACCAAAGTATGCAGAATCTTATTCGTGGACATGTCGCCTTAATGTATGTGATTAGTCAGATCATTGTGGACTGGGGGTGGCTTTTCGTTTGTACAAGTCTTAGTGTTGTTTTTACATTTTATAATTGCGGAAAATTGTTTGCATACAAAAGCCGTGACAAAACAAGAAGTTGGGTGTTCCGATTGAAGGTTCCGCTCAAGAGTCCCGAGGGGGAGTTCCGAAGGTTCATATGCGTCGTCGTTCTACTACACAGAGGTTCAACTGCATCAATCGCTGCTCAACATTCACGAACTTCGCCGTCAGCCTCGAGGGCTTCTATTCTGACAACTGGGCCTCCCCTCAGATTTCATGTGCTGACAACTATTTAGTCACGAGATGTATTGTTATTATAAGTGTTACAGAATTCATTGTTACCATCAAGCCCCGAGGAATTCAAGCGCATCCCTTTTTACGTTGTGACGTGTAAATAGACGTTCCAAACTTTAATTCCTCTTGTCGACAGTTTCATTCCTCGACTTTTCCATCTCCCCGGGCCCCCTTCCTCCTCTTCCTCACAGACAGCATTGAAGAGGGCTCGTTATCTAAGACTTGAGAAGGTAAAATCTTGTTGAAAACAGAATTTATACCCAGCTTCCTGAGGGGCGCCCGATTTCCAGCTTATATCACAAATTTAACCCATGCAGGGAACAGGCATTTCTTTAATTTAGTCTTTAAGAGGGAATATACAAAAAAGGTCCATGTAAAACCTTGGTGGGGGGGGGGGGGGGAGAGTCAAAGCAATCATCACGAAATAACGCCAACTGGCCCTAGTATACTACCTTTTGCAAATTCACTCCCATTTATTTTGTGAAACAATTTTGAAAATAAGTCCCAGCTTCTTGAGAGTTCCAGGTTCCCTTCCTGCATAACAAAGTGTATTACCGAGGAATACAGCACCTTCTCTTATTTAGGGGCGGGGGGAATACAAAAATGTACATACAAAATTTGGGGGACCACTCTCAGTCGAGCACTGGAATGAAGCCCGTGTTGAGCGTTTGTCTCCGAGTCGGATTGCACAAATGTCAGAATTCACCGGCTGTCGGTAAAACGATCTTGCACAATCTGCAGTTCCTGGATTAGTGGTCCATTGTCCCATTGGACTTTCAAACCCATACAAAAGTTTTCTATAGAAATCTATAGGAAAGATTCTATAGAAACTATATAAACTTTTCTATATAGATTCGCTGTAGAAAAAGCCTATAGAACCTCTATAGAAGACTTTTTAGGCCCCCTATAGAATCCTATAGAGTTATGTAAGTTTGGTATAGAAATTCTATAGAAAGTATATATAAGATATTCTATAGAATCTAACAGAAAATCCTACAGAGCACTCTATAGAATCCACTAGAGTTTCTTTAGAAGAGCTCTTTAAAACTTTATAGAAACTCTATAGAAACTCTACAGAAACTCTAGAGAAACTTTACAGAAACTGTATAGGAAAGTGGATGCCTATAAGCTTTTCTATAGAATCTCTAAAAAAATCTATATGATTATTTGAGGGTTTATAGGATTTTTTACGGTCCCAGTGAGAAGTTCCAGCAAAACATTCATTTAAGAATTCTTGCTTAAAATGGTGTTCCTCTACATCCTTTGGGAATTCAAATGACCTTTGGTGGTTTTGACTTCTCTAAGAAAAAAAAAAACAATTGGGACAATCTCCCAACCATTGCCTATACTTACACAACAACCCTGAAGTTGAAGCACCTTCTCCTCATTGGGACATCGTGTTAACAAGCCAAGGCAACACATACATAAAATACACCCACTGACACACAGTGCACATTACATAGATTTTGATCTTCGGCAAGGAATTAGTAATTAAACGTAGTAAATTGAAACTGAAAGTTCTTTAAATGTATAAAATAAATGCAGATAAATAACAAACAAAATACATATATAAAAATGTAATATGTATGAGGATGACCCAAAACTAGAGACCAGGGTTGTACAGTTTGATGGCAACTGGGAAGAAGCTTGAAGTTAAATGTTTTTTTTTCCTCTTAGTAATGTGCGATTGTCATGACAAGAGATGGCTGCACAGAACGCTCTGCATCCGAAATAATCATTTCCGTTCTTCGAGAGTTATTTACTCCAGAGAAGGAAGGTCAGCTCCAATAATCCTTTCGACATATTTGACTGTGACGGATAACTTTCTGACACCTGATTGTGTCACACGATGAACCGGACAGTTATAGACAACTTGACTATGTATTCTGAACAAAAGCGCAGTAAATATTGCTCAGAGTGTACTGATTGACTTATATGGTTTCGGTTTACAGCTGTTATCTTGCTTTCTCTCAATGTCCAAACACAGATTAGGTATATGGGAGTCCCAGGAATTCAAACGCCAATTGCTCCCTATTGTATCATTTGATATAAATTGTTTTCACTGTTGTCCTCCTCCTCTAGAAGTCCTATCTCCTTGCATGGTTTGCTAGACGTTGGGCAGTGCCATCACTAGGGTACAAAAAAGTCTCCTTGAGACGCATACTTTGACTTGTCACCGTCAGATATAACGCCAGTGACAGTTATGTCATCAACTAATTTGACCACGTTGGAACTCCGGTGTTCAGATTTAAAAACAGATCAGTGGAATACAATTCCACTGATTTCACAAAATTGAAAGGCTAGAAACGATAAAAAGGCCAAAACGCTAAGGCTAGAAAGCCTAGCCTAGATGCATACAATATTGCTTTAAACTTAAGATCGACTCCACAACACGATATTGACGTTATTGAGAACTATACAGCTTTCTTAGTAAGTTTTTTTTTTCTTCAATAGATTACTCACTTAGGGCCTATGCCTTAACAAAATTATTCATTTCCTGTACCTCACGGGAATGTAGGCCTAATTGGTAGTATGAGTAATTGGACCAATAACATGAATCGCTGATCTCTTTAGGTCTATGGGCAAGGCCTACCTATAATGTGTAGGGGCCTAGCCTATACTGGCTATACCATGCAGAGCGTGTAGGACCTAACAACAGTAAGATGAGTAATCAAGCTGACTAGCCAAACTTTTAACGGAAAAATATGCGTTATTCCAGCATAAGTACACTTAAACTTTCCCAGCTGTCACTGCTTGCTTGTGCTTCTGCAAACTTAGCCCAGACTACCTTGCCTACAGTGCCTATGTGTGAGCAAATCGCACACCCGTTACCGTAGCAACCCGTGTTTATCCGGCCGTACGGTCACTTGTACTGCTTTTAGTTTACGTTACTGCACGTTAGGATAGAAGTTTACAGCCTAAGTTAAGTTTGTACTGCAACGAGTTTCTAACTCACACAAACTTGGTTTAGAAATAATTCTAGTACAATTAAAGAGTATAATCGTCATGTCTTAAGGTTATTTATCATTTTATGACGCTGAAGACTAGAAATAGCATACCTGCGGCTGTGAGGAGAGAGCAGAGTGTTTACGTCAAGACACTTTCGAATTACAAGCCACATGTGCAGCGTGACCAGAACAGTGAAGCTTATTATGCTAAAACTGAAATGCTATAATTGTGGCATGCCCGATTGGCAGTAATTCTAACAACAGCGCTTAGCACAGATAAACAAAGACATTCCGTCAGACCCATGCAGGATTGTGAGAAAGAAGGGGGGGGGGGCATACAACGTCGGCCGAAGGGAGTTAGAGTTTGAATTGTAGATGCGATTTCCCCCCGTTTGGGGAGGATACTTTCCATATATCTATTTGGTCATTTTCTGAGTATTTAAAAAACGTTGGTCAAAATAAATTATTGGTCCTCAAAAAAAAAAGGAAGTGGGGGGGGTGCATGCTCCAACTGGATCCACGCATGGGCGCCGTCATCGATCAGACAACTTGCCAACCTTTTCTACTGCATCCAAATCATGAAAGGTTCTGACGGTCTTATACTTAAGGGCTATGGTCAAGTGTTGTGTACTACTACTAGAACTTCTATAGAGTGTACAATGTTTTATAGAGACTTTTCCTTATAGAAACTATTGTGTATAAAGTTGTAAATTTTATAGAACTCTAAAGAAACTATAAAGGAATTCAAACATTTCTGTAGAAAAATCGTTGATTCTGTAGAGGTCTATAGAGCTCTATAGACATTTCTATAGAAGTGTATAGAAAACTTTTGTATGGGTTAAGTCTCCTTACTTCACGTAATATTTCTTCAATATTGTTCAATGATCTGTTCATTGGGCTTATGATTGGGTGTTTTTTTTTTTTTTTTTGCATGAATGCTTTGTCGATATTTTCTGTTAGTCTAGGCCTATAAGACATCTGTGCATACCTTGGCTCCTGAGAGTCCACTGTTACATGCCAACTTCAGTACAAAGAACATACAGTACAGAGCGCTTCGTAAGTGTTGCAGCATTGTGTTATACAAACGGCAAATGTGTTATTTTGTTCTAACATATCAAATGGAAATGTGCTATATGGTTGTTAGTTCGCATGTATTACTTATATGCACCAGCTCTGATTGCATTCGTGGTTACTGTGTGTACTTTAAAAAACTACATAACCAACAAATGCAGGTTATATTCTTGTCTATACTTTACCAAACGGAAACTCTGGTAGAGCCGTGTAACCTCTGGTATCGTTTGCTATCTCACAAGTATGCCAACCAACTGGTTGGGCCATCAGGTAACAATTTGAAAGTCCTGCCTCTTCTAGGGCATCTTTCATCATCTTGATTGCCTCCAGACAAATAAAAGGATCATAGTTACAGTTTATGCCGACGAGACTAGCACCTGCATGAAAGATTAAAATATAACTTGCATTTAGCTGAATAGCTATTGTAACAAATTGCATAAGATTATCATCAGCCGCCGTGTCGCACCACTTGAACTAAGGCAAAATAAAAAAACTTTTTCATCTTTCTTACTTGTTACAGTGATAATGCTCTCAAGGGACCAAATGGACATCGCAAACAAAATTGTACTGTCTAAGCTCCTTGGTCAGACAGAAACAGTGAGACAAAGAGATTATCACTTGATAATGGAACCGCTACGTAAGAGTGGCCAACCGGGCCGACGGCCTGTGGACTGGCAAAATGCGGCCGTCGGAGAGGTACCATGAGAACCCCCAAAACCTCTTTGGGGAAAAATGTTAATAGACGAAAATAAGGAAAATCAGAACAATAAACGAATGGGAGGGGGGGTGATACGAACATTATACAACCATACCATAAAGTGTTGGCAAACGTTTGCTTGTTCTCCATACCACTAGCTTGAGGACTAGCATGGTCGACTTGCAACATGTGTGTGGCCCTTCACAAATTTCAAAGAGGGCAATTAGATCGCTTGAATAAAAAAGGTTGGCCTTTCCTGTACTACGTTAAGCATAGGCCTGTGACAGTTAAAGCCGTATGACATAATGAGATGATAAATTGGTGAGGACCTCTTGATGAATAGCAGATAGTGTAAAACGGCCACGGGATACGTATCAAGGGAGAGAGCAAGCGTGTGGTTGCACAAACGCGTAAATGTAATATTAACTGTAAATGTGCACCCATCATAAATGTAATAATTTTAACCATGAATGTAATACCAACCATAAATGTAATAATATTTAACCGTGATCGTAATACCCACCATAGATGTAATAATTTTAACCATAAATGTAATAACTCACCCAACAATAAATGCAATAATTTTAACTATAAATAAAATAATCATAATACCCAATCCTAAATGTAATAATCATAAATGTAATGAATTCTCAAAAAAAGTCGGAGTGGGGCTGGGTGACCTCTGACCCAGATTTCAGCAACTTACCTTTTGAGTCTTGAAGGGTTTTTTTTTCGATGCATGCTGTATTATATCTGATACGACCATGTGGATTTTCTGTCGTGTATTGTTATGTTGACATTTGGGTGGTATAGCATCGATTAATAGCATTCGTGGTCGGCGCAACTGCAGATCTAGGCAATCACACTTTATTTCTTGTTGTAGGAGTAAGGGTAATCACGAGACCACTCCAGCAGTGGCACCTTATATTGGGCATGAAACGTTAAGTTGTTTTACAGTATATTCCCACGCAGTTTCAATTCCAGTCTGCATTTATTTCACCGTATATCGTTCACGAAACCTATTGGTAAACAAAGAATCACTCACAAACAGAAAGCCTACTGCGGTCGAGTCAAATAAACACTATACCCTAGCCTACATGACCTGGTTTACGGGGGCATGGGCATAGGCGTAGGCTTGGCAGACAAAGTAGCAACCCCCTCCCCTTCCCAGGCATTTTTTTTTTTTCGGGCATCAATGCTGAGCGGAAAGCGTCTTGAAATTACTTTTAATGGTTAAAACTAGGAATTACAAGAGAAAAAGTAGAGCAAAAATTGATAGACAAATTACGTTAAAATTGAGAGAAAGGCCAGAGAGAAAGTAATGTGCCACTTCCTGAAATGTAAGAGGTATTATTATCTAACAATTTTCTCAGTAGGCTACGCGCCAACTAATGGTGGCTCTTCTCTTGGATAGCGAAATGACTGGTTGCCCCCCCCCCCCCCCACGTAAACCCTATGCTCCATTCAGCCCTCAGAGCCCATCTTGATGACAAAGACTGTATGTCACTGTGTGAAGCGCAATCTCAGCGAATGGGGTCCAGGGCCATTAGGAGTCTTCGAAATTATGGAAGGAGGTTAGGGAGAAGGTTATGGTCACCCCAGACACACACCCACCCACGCACACGCACGGTCTAGAAATGAACTCCATAGATTTCTAAAGTACATGTGAGCTTACAAAAGAACCCCACATACTCCAACAATAGTTGCATCGTCACACTGATAGTGATCCATGTCGTACCTAAAATCGTAACTTTGCGTGTGTGTGTATGTGTTTTCCTTCCAAAATCGCAATAATGTAATTTTGTGGGGTTCCCTTTGATGCTCGTCCATGTGCACGTGCCCCCATGCTTAAATTCTTAAATTGCATCATAAAATATTACATTTACGGTTACAAGATTACTACATTTGTGGTAGGTGAGTTATTACATTGATGGTTAAAATACTTATGGTGGTTATTTTTATTTACGGTTCAAGACTATTACATTTATGATGAGTATTGCATTTTATGGTTAGTTATTACATTCTTGGGTTGTACATTGGTAATCATTTTGAAGGAGCACCCACGAAAAGGGTACAACCTGGTCATCGCCAAAAGTTCAATGGATTGTAATAAGAAAGAAAATCAATCACGTTCATTTCAGATATTGAAAACGAAAAGTGAGTAAATAGTAGATACCGTGCAGAGATATATGAACGACTGATAGTTGTTATAATACTTGAGGGAGAACAAAAGCCAAAGATCAAAGTATCGAGCAGTGTGATCTTAGAACACATACAGTGACTCTGTGTACTTATCAGAAAGATACTATCTGACTATTCACATAATATCGAAACGGGCTAAAGTGGGTTGGATGTATAGTGTGATAGGATGAGTGCATAACTGCAAGAGAATCTGAGCTATCAATAAGATATACAACTCCACGGAGCATGACTTTTTTTTTCATTTATTCATTTATGTTTTCACTTTTTGCTTTTTACTATAATGTAAATGTGTGAAATCCAATCCGAATCTCTACTTAAAGGAAAATAAGGCCTTTAAAATGCACAAACATGGCATGCAAATCATCGTTCAGCCCTTCAGTGTAACCAATAGACATCAGCAAAGGCTTTGCCTCTTCAAAAGATTTTACACAAGGTGAGTTACAGAAGATGCATCATTTGAATTTTTGAAAGTTTGGATGAAAAGAATAACTGAATTTCTATCTATGAGAAACTTCTCTCATTCCGTGTCCATAAAAACGGCTTTTAAAAGTAAGATATGTTTTATGTAATAGAAACGCCTTATTGCCCTTTAAGTAGCCCTTCAGAAAATTACGAGAGACTGAATGAAACCCTGTGAATATCTTTATGAAATATGAGGAAGAAGTGTTGACCAAAAAATTCTCAAAGTTATATCAGAACTATTGCGTCCTTTCAAGTCATGTTATTTTGGAATTGGGTACGGTGCTGCCATTTTTTTTTTTTTGGGGGGGGAGGGGGGTCTCAGTCAATTGGATACAGACTTGAGGAAGTCGACGATGATGTCACATGACTATACCATCAGGAATGTAAATGTATATGTGTGCAACATTTCGCGTCGAATTACCGAAGTGTATCATGCAGTAATCAAATTATTCATACTTTAATTTGAATCTATGCAAAACTGTTAAAACCGTTCGACATGAGATTACAAAGAAAACAAAAGCTTTTCAATTTCAAGTGTTTAGGTTATGTCATCACAATGTCAAACCCAAACGGCTTTATCTTCTTTTTTTAACCTGCAAATTGCAATAAGATCAACAGTAGACAACATATGCAGATGCAATATGGTTATCCTGTGGTGTTCACAGCATGTTAGTCTCTCATGTAACAGTAACATCTAATTGTTGAAAGTTCTAACTTTTGTTCTCCTTTAAGGCTCGAGCTGACTTTGTATATCCTCGGCACAATACCGCGTACCGTTTCCCCCCACATCCCTTTCCACAGTATATCGGCCACGATTATGCCGTTCAAGTGATATTTCTCATCGAGTAACAAGTTTTTTGTATACATTTCATCATGGATGAAGTTGTCAGTTCGATGTATCATAAAGGCTGAAATAGTCACAAGAACAACGTTCAAAATATGGGCGCGAAGAACCTCCGTTATTCACAAGAGCATAACCACTAACCCTAAACCTAGCCTTAATAACGATCGCCCATTTTCGTGCCAATAATTAGTTTTATTCGCTCGAATTTCTTTTGAAGAATAGCTAGAACCTGCTTAAAAAACCCTCCCTCCAGCAATATAACAATATGATTGAAAGAAAGAAAACACGTACCCTACACCATGTTTAACTTGCCTGCTTTAGCCAACCTGACTGCGCATTCTCCTGGGGGTAGTCCGTTACGGTCCCCAGCAGTTCCTATGTTCATCGAACAAGCCACCGGTAGACCAGTTTCTTTCATTACCTCGACGGCCCACTCCGCCTCTTCGATATATGCAAAAAACTGAAGAGAATGAAACCAGTTCAAAGTTACGTTCTGATACATTTAACCGTATAATGCAAACATAATTAGAAGACGTATAAGATCAAAGTGGTGGCGTACTTCGATCTTGTCTCCCTTGCATAGCCCAACAGGTGGTGGATGCAAATCAAGTGCATGGTTGGATGTTAGAAGATAATGAAGTGTAAGGTTGGCTGTAAAGTGATAAGAGTCAGATTTTTTTTAAAGGCTACAACTTATGCAAGTCATAAAGAGATAGATGTCAATTGAGGTACTGGTTCCACTATCGTATGCAACGTTTCACTGGAATCATGGGAAATGAATCCCCCCTCCCCCCACGACACGCACAAAGATTTCTTCCATACCTTGTCGTACTGTATACACTATTAAACTCTTCCAAGGTAAATGGTCACTGAAAGAGATTGATATGTCGTACAAACTGAAGAATAATGCTTCCTTTCTTGGTGCAAATCATATCTCAATAGCAAGTTCCATTTGAAAGTTATGGATGTTTAAAGAAGTATATATTTCAAATTGGTATACATTGCATTATGAAAAATACTTGAAGTTACAACGGCACAGTTACCCTACGTATGTTTATATAATCTTGATTCTCTTTAAAATTAAACAGTAATTTACGGGATGTGACCTTAATTTCCACAACGCTTACACTCATTTAATTTTGATTTGTGAAAAGTGATTTAAAATCACGGACAAAAAATTATATGGAAACTCGCGCAACTTTGTATTTACAACCACTTACGGAAAACCGAGGAATTTGGCCTTAAAATTACCACTTTAGAGTATTATACTTTGACCAAATATGCCATTTGCATATTCATTGACTATAGGCCTATGTTTACTAAGTACAGGTGTTCTTCGTGCTGCGTTACCTTGAGTTAACTGAGAAAGAACGTTTATTGCATTCAGATGCCGACATGTCAGTATGTTGCTACCTGTTATCTATTCAATTTGTGTATTCGGGAACTGACAAGGCAGTCTTTAGCCTTGTCAGTTCCCGACAATGGAATACTTAAGTATTCCATGGACTTTAACACTTTGAATAAGTGAAACATTATGTTGCAAATAATGTAAAATTAGTGTAAGTATCTCTTCTAGGACGATTATGAATACTTTACTTACCTCTGCGAGAAGAAAATCCACCTTCTTCTCTGTAAAAATATCCACCTGACGCTGGAATTCGGACTGGACGACGGCTTTACCCTTTCCCTGAACATAAGATGGGACAGGGGACAAACAGCCTGCAACCAATGCGTCACCCTCGTTGGCCACGCCCCTCGCAATGTCACATGCCGCTCTATTAAGACTTGAACACTAGCGTACAAAATTAATTCCAATCACAATTATTTTTGCATTCGTATCTGAAAGACAGGCATTGTGAAATGATATGTGTGAAATGGGTGTATTAATGTCAAGAAAGCCTGCGTAGCTAAGAGGTGGCACACGCCTCCATCAGTGCTATACACATGATTTCCACGTTGCCGATACCTATTTAATTAAACTTTAATATTACAAATAAAGTAGTAATTTCTTGCCATTCCTCTAAAGTCAGCAGTTCAGTTTTCTACGTAATATCAGGAATATTGAGAATGCTGTTTCAGGCAATGGATTAGTGCTTTTAAGTGAATTAATTTTCATCTTAATCAACACTAACCCCAAATCTTATTTTATTCGAATGGTTACCGTTAGGACTACACAATGTCATGAATATGTTGGTATATGTCAAAATAATTTAAGAAAATAGGCATTCGAAAATAACCTATGTAGTATACCACTGCCGTCTGCCTCATTTTCGGATAGGACTACTTGATAGAATTGTTTCATTTCATATGATTCGATTTCCTCTCCGATAATACAATATACTCCTTTTTTACTTTTATACATGTGGCTTATCATTTAAACACATGTTAAAGTCCCAAACTAATGACTTTGAATTGGGCTCACATGAGCCAGACAGTTTGTGATGAGTAGACACGTGAATGCGAATGTGAAATTTTAGATGTCTTACATGAAACCACTATATATCTATGTATACTATAATATTACCAATACAATGCCAACCAGGGTATATATCAGAAACGTCAAGTACAGTAACTTGAAGTTGGCCTAAGTAAACAAAGGTTTATGGGGCAGTTTTATGTGGTCACAATATTTTCTCGTTCCTGAGAAATCCAAGGGAAAGGACTATGTATGCAGCGAACCGTTCGAAATTGACGTTAGCAATAGGATGCCTATGTGTTTACGACAACATACAATGCTGGCGCTGATTAATGAGCACACAGCACTTGCACATCGTACATAGGTATCACGTGTAACTCGTGAAGTTGGAAGTCAAAGAATTTGTCAAGGGAAAACAAGCTGAGAACACGAGTGAAAAAGCACCCTTTTTTTCCGATCAAGTCCATCTTTTAAAATATGGTGCTTCGCAAGGTTCGATCTTATGACCATTATTCTGTCATTATTCACTCTATGTAAATGACCTTCTACATGTGCTAACATGCAATCGGGTTGGCAAGTAGGCTATATATGGATGACACATAATTCGTGATTCTCATGTCAAGAAATTAATGGTTGGTATGGTGGAAATTATAAAGTGGATTAATAAAAACAAACTTGCACTTAAATAATGTGAACAAAAACAAAGAATGTTACTATTTCGTTTTCATCATTTTATGTTGGTCAGTTCTTTCTTGTTCTTAGCTGTATTTTGACTTTTTAACTTTCTATTTATTGTGAAAGTTGAACCATTATTTAATTAAGGTACTTTTTCACGTTGCTTATTTTGTTTTAGTTATATCTTGAACTTTTGATGTTTTGTGCTATTAACTTTTACATTTTGTTTCTACGTTAATTTTTGTATTATATTTACGTTGTTGATATTTAAAATCAGGACATCGGGGAAGAGTTAGTTGATGCTGAATCGACTCCCTGCTATATATGTAGTAAGAAATAAACAGTATTTAATAAATAATAAAATAAAAAATAATAATTTTGGAATGATAAAAAAATAATAATAAAAATAAACAAAATGGACACTTTTGTTCTGTTACCATTAGGGAGTGGAATTTACAATGACATAATGGTACCTTTAAGGTACGTATGTCAATTCAGACAGATTTGTGGTATACTTCAGACAGATTTTGTAAGAATCAGTTTAGATTACCTTTATATGCATATTAGAGGCAAGGGAAAGAAAAATTAATCCCTCTGGTATACAATCACCATCACACCCACTGTTTCACCCATTTCAATCACTGTTCAATGTGAGTACAGACACATTGACTCGACATATAAATATCACACACAACTGCCCTCTCAGCACACGTCTCTCCGCTCACCTTCCTCTTATTTGAATGGTCATGGTATATAGAGGTAATTTGTATTTGCGCGTACACTGTGTAGTCCTATGCATAGTTAATACGGATGGTAATAGCCTTACACTTATTTCTTGCTTCTCGCCTTCTTGTTTGTCCAATAAAGTTATTCTGTCATCCGAAGAAAAGAATGTGAATGTTTGCATCACGTCAGCTCCAGCTCTGAGAAACTCTCGATGAAGTTGTCTGACTGCAACGTGGAAGACAATATTAAGTGTGAAGAGAATGAAAATAGGGCAAACAGAGAGTTACGAGTTATAAGAGAGTTATGTTAGGGTAATGCCTAATATTTCACTGTACAGTACTGAAGTCACCATCTAGGACCTCTAATAATGATGCAACTACTATATGAATGTTGGCATGCTCTGCTGTGCATGCTGGCAACTTTGAGACGCTTTGCTTATCAGCTAGAAACTTCGAAAAAAAAAACTTTCTACATACAAATACGTACATTCTGGAAGGAACTGGAAATTTACTCTCTTCTACGTTAAGCATCATGTTACCGAATTGGTGTTTTTGAGAAGAGATGGAATGTTCTCGAATTGGAAGGTTCTAGCAAGTGACATTTGCATAATATACCCTCGTCAATTGAGAGGTTTTCAAGAAGTGGCTTACTTCCACCTATCTGAAATAAGTTCGTTGTCACCAGTTCCCTGTCTTTCTACTTTAGGCCTGTATGATTTAACCTACACAACAGAGTCAACAGTGACAATCATATTCATGGCCGAGGCCAACCTAGCCTACAACGCCGAAGTTAAACGGTACTATAGTTATATTCATCGCCTAACGTCAGCCTAGCCTACACTCTGTGTACATCCGTTGCTGGTGTACCATTCCTATTTTTAGGGACACTTTTTCACCGATCATCTCCATCGCCGAGGCTCAAGTTACGGTTAAGCGACCTTATTGGCCAGTTGCGTTCTACACCAACGGTGTATCCAGCCATACCAGCGTTGTGGTCGCCTACAGTAAGCGTGAGCCATTACAGTGTTGCAGAAAAGTCCAACTGGTCGGGGTTCACAGCTGTGTTACCAGCTACTAGGTACCATCCTGATAGTTTAGTCTAATTGTTAAACTCTAATTAGTTGGGAAACCCTTGTCTTTTTCGCCTTATCAGTCTTATACATTGTAAACTGAATCTGTCGGAACCTGACCTCTGAACGAGTAGCCTAATTATATTGTAACTGAAACTTACAGCAACACTCTAGTCCCATCTGTCTTCTGCTAAGGTATAAATTTATTATCATTCTTTCCTGTCGCCATTCTGTGACAGTTACATGAAAATACATTTAACGTTGTGGATATGTACACATTTCAGTGCAGTTACATAAAAAAAATTAAACACAGATTTTTCTTTTTCTCCCTGCCGGGGCTTACAAACATTTTCTTACCAGCCTCTGGATGCAGGACAACAGCTTCGGGTGTCCATGCTCCGGCCTCAACATAACCACGTCTTTCTAATGTCACCACAAAGCTACCGTCTCCAACAACAACGCCGTCCTTTAAACGCTCAAGTAATCCTTTCTTTGCTCCCTAGTTTTAAATATTCAAAGAACACATATGTTGGCAATTACTAGCAGAGTAAAAAAGTTTTAAAATTAATACCCACAAAATATGATAAAAATGTATTGTTTGTCTGCCTCTTTCAGTGCTCTCAGTTTTTGTAGTGTCTCCGAAAGCGACATCGGCTTTTTCTTTAGGCCCTGGTAAACGTCCTTGAAGGTACTTTCTTGGATTGCCGTGGCATCTCACCACTGCTGTCTGATACAGTAAGGGACGTCAAAGTATATAACTTTCTTCGCCCCAAGTGCTCCATGCAGTTCAATCTTCCAATCTGGTCTACCTGAGAGTGACAGTGTCATGAACAGCGCCTCGGAGGTGGCGTGAGGGATAAGTGGACTTGTGATATTCACCAACTTTTGTCTAAAGATATATAGACTTTCTCTCTCTCATCCAATCCTCTCTCTTTGCTATACTATTTTCCCTTTCCTCCTCCGTCATGTTCCCCATCTCCTGTTCAATGTCTTTTTCATCTTGTAGTCAGCCGCTCCCTAGTTCGAGTGATGTCCTCTCATTTTTCCCTTGCTTGCGTGCCAGTGTTATGTTTTGTTTAAATTATTTCACCTGTGTCCCCCCACCGACACACACCTTTTGCTCGAAATTTACTTCTAATTTCATTTCTCAGTACAATTTGTCCTTACTTAACTACACTTAACGCTAGTGATACAATGCTTAAACTGCACACGAGAAATTGCATGGAAAAAATAACAGCATGTGATTTTGAGTTAATTTAGATATGTAGATAGAAATATCTTCTGGATGTCTGAAAAACTGTCCCCAAAAGATGTCATCAAAGCTTACTTATCTCCTTTCTCCCCCCCCCCCTCCCCTTCTCTAATCAAAGAAAATGGTGCAATTACTCTTATACTGTCTTACAAAAGGAGTATAAATTAGTACTATATGTACTGACAATGCTAAGACTCGATCCATGAGATATAGAGAGATATAAGTTGCAGAGAATATCAATACCGTCCAAGAACAGTTATGATTGAAAAGAAGGGAAACAGACAAAATAAAATAAAATAATAAAACTTGAAAATGGAAAAAAAGGAATCAAAGCAAACTTAACACAGACTGTCACCTGAGAAGTCATATATGTCCAGTTGTAATGTCTGACTTAAATTTTGTTGAGTGCCATCAGTCAACGTTAACTTTCAAGTTATGCCATTTGGAAAACGGCAATTTTAAATATACAACATGCATCAGCCAAAGAACTGAAATGTCATGACCAACGATTACCAAAAAGTCAAGACCCAAGATGTATTTCAGCTAACTTAAGCTACGTATCACTTGCTTAAACTCTATATTTTTCATTTTAAGATACGTTAGTAAACCTACCCACATTCTCAGCTTGTTCTTGCTCCTCTGTGTGCACTTCCTTGATCTACAAGTAGTATGAAGTCTACTATTCATGGAATGCAGAAGACAGTACTCACTTATTCAGAGCCTTACTGGATGCAGTAATGTTTATTCACACACGGATTAAAAGGAGAAACCTTGTTTGTTGTTTAAGTTTGTTTTGCCGGAAACCTTTGAACTGAATGTTGTGAGGCATGACTTTATAAGAGTCCAATGATACAATTTGCATAGCCCAATGATCTGGCACGAAAGCGCATTGTTTACCTGTGAAGTGCCGCAATTAAAAGACAAAGTTAATACTTACAACAGTCAGGATGATTAACTGATTAAAAGTACAGTAAAACGCCTGACCTCGTTACCTCGCAAATCTTTTAGCATCCGTGCATCTCCTTAAATTTGAAATTGTGCGCTCCTACGGTGTAGATTAGGACTTAATTTTACATACGAAAACCGTAGAAGTATTTGTACTTACAAAGATGCTTCAAATCAACATATCATACATGGGAACTTAGGCCTACTTGTTTAAAGGCCGTTGTCAATACATAGTCCTGAGACTAACAAATTGCAAGCAACTCACTGATCCTAATGTTTAGGTTACAGTCACGAGGTGCAGGCAATGTTTTGTTTTGTTTTTTTTTTGCCTTCTTATCCACCCAGCTGCGAGAGTGATGGCCCACTTGTTCCTCATCAACCAGAAATAGCTCCTAATCCCATTTTGTGACCATGACAATCATGCACAGGATGAGTTTCATGGGTGGAGAAAGCTGTATCCAGGGGTGATTCCACAACTGCCAAAATTGTTATTCATGGGGTGGGGGCTTATGCTACTTGATTACGAGTTGGGGAGGAGACATACGGTTATTATCTACTATTTTCTCCACTGTTTATATCATTGCATTTTAGCACTACTATGGCTGCAACCAATTCAAGTGAAACTTTTTACCGACAATGTTACACATAAAGAAAAAAAAGCGAATTGAAAGCTTTATTGCAGCACCATTTGTTTGATCACAACACAGTCTCTTGGAAATGGAATGAAAACACACAGAACGGAAATAATTATACTATCAAACATAGGCAAATGAAAATGATATTCAGGTTTTTTGCTTCATCGTAAGTGTAAAATTTAATAGGGCAACTCAGGCTGCTTTTATTTATTTATTTTTTTTTTGTGAAACAATGCAGGTACTATATTGCTATGCAATGGATGACTAAAGAATTTATGAAGAAAACATATATTTTAAAAAGATGCACAATCATCGAATGAGACAAGAGTATAAATGCAGTCACCTTGATTAAATAAAGGACTAAGGACTTTCAAGGGTGAACACATTTTGAGCACTCTCCAATCTCCACTCTATATTTAAACTGCAACCACCATGTTAGCAATATAACTAAAGGAAGCTGAGATAGGCATTACAAGTGTATGAATAGGCTTCAGTGTAACATGCATTAGGTGACTGGGCTGAATATCAAAGTATAAAGAGGGTCGTATACTCATATTGTCAGAACCGTTAAATGGCCAACAACATGCATGTCTTAGTGATATTAGTAGTACAGAGCTAAGATTAAAGCAGATGAAAGTTGTATAAGATATGCATTTGTGAGAAACAATACAAAGTTCTGGTCCGAACAGGTTAAAAGCCATCACAAAGTGATTAAAAGTAAGCAAGACACACATACAGATGGAAAGTACACATGCTGGCCAATAATACTTAACACTCTTAAAAGTAACTTAAAACCACAAACACAATACAAACCACCTCAGCAACCATGGACTGATAATTCAACACCCTTCCCATGAGCCACACAAACATACAATAATTTGAAATGGTCATAAACGAAAGGCTCCACCCTGATTCCCCCCTCAAATCACCTCAAAGTGATAAATTGTTCAATGTAACACATCAAAACATTACTGACTCATGCTCCTTTTCCCAATGAACATTATTAAGATCAAAACTACTAATACATGACGAGTTCAAATTGGCACAAGTCCAGTCGAGTGGAGGAACGCGTTCTTAAAGTAACAACGCCCGAGCTTCTCTCCTATAAGACTGATTCATTCAAGTTTATGATGATCAACATTTCAACGTTCTGTGTCAGAGTGATAATTTACTGTGGTCTGAGGTTGATGAAATGTTGCAGTGTTATGCAAAATGAAGCAACCACATAGATCTAATGTATTTGAGAGTGTTATCGAAATGCTCAGTTTGTTAATTAAACCACATCCACAGATCCCAAAATACAGCACATCATCGCAAAGTCATTTTAAAAATGGTGTTGAAATATCCTCAACAGCAGAGCATGTCTCTTCTATCTGCACCAGGGTCCAACTTTTTTTAAAAAAATTCATTCCTTTATTGCACTGCAGTGCTCGTCCAATCAGGTCATTTAGAAACTTTACTGTAGTTTTAATCAGTGCGATCTTTTTACATGAACCTTTTAACAATTTTAATCATTACTTTTATACATGTATACAATTTTTTAATCATTTAATCTTGTTGTAACATTTTTACCTTTTTTATTTCTGAATATTTTTACACTCCTATTTATGAATGCTTGTCATTTATACTGGTTTTAATAAATGAAATAACGCTGATCGAAAAAAAATTCCTTCAATTCGCCTAGAAGTGCATTTCCGGTAAAGGTCACGCTGTTTATAAATATCGCTGTAACGACTGAAATCCAAGGTCATACGTCCCACTGAGCATACTGGTAGGTGTACTTATACCTAATATACGGTGGCAATCCTTAAACTAGAAATCTGACAGTGCATGGTAAATCCGACGTAGCCTTGATCGGTAAGATATAGGGTTAAATATAAAACTGAGGTTGGTTAAATCGCCCTAATGAGTCTTGCCGATAATCCATAGCATTGTCCAGGAAATCACTATAGTCAACCAACTCTGTCCCCTTTCAGGGTGAACAAACACGACAAAACCCTGTGCAGAAATGGCATATTCTAAAGAAAAGTGGAACAAATGAACTATTTTTTACTAAAAAAAAAATGATGTATTTTGACCAATCAAATGCACTGTCTGAGAGCGTTTCCGTAGGTTGCACTTTTTGTCGGCCAAAAGCGCGTTCTTAAACAACTGAACATTGCTTTCATAACAATCGAAGATGTTCTGAAGAAAATGAAGTTCTTTTTGCCCGTATTACAAGGATTTCTGGAGATATCTGACCATTCCAACACAGTTGTAATATCTTCATTTTCACGTGTGGAAAAATTGAGGTAGTAGTCTGCAGGCAGAAATAGCTAGAGACTTTGTGAACAAATCTGACGCACTTTACGAAAATCAAAACAAAAGTTGGCGATTGTTTTCCGAATGGATTATCTGTTATTTTCATTTGTTTTGAGAAATTTTTGAGGTCATGGATGGAACGGTAAATAATTAGTAGTTGAGATTTGCTGTTAAGTTGTTGTTTTTGAAACTTTATTCTTTTGTCGTATGATTCCTAAAATTAAACAAACTTATTAAACGAATTAAACGTATTAAACTAAATTTCATTTGGATTCTGTCGAATTGTGTATGTATGCATGAAAGGGGTTAACTAACGTGACATCGTACTGGTTCTAACCCTCCTTCGGAGACTTCAGCATATTCAGGCTGTCAACTTCAGTGCCAAAAAATTCCAGCCACTAAAATTATCGATGCAAGCAGTACACACGGTGAGGATAGAGAGGGACTAAAGGTAGGATTCTGTCGAACAACGATAAACTAAGCGGTTTAGGTCTTACAATCATACTCACTCTGTCAGAGAATGTGTGCATGAGCTATTGCGTAATAGCCCAGTGGAGAACAAAAAGCACAACGAGGACTACTCAGATGTACACTCTTACGTAATCCGAGGCCGAAAGGTAATGTGCATTGATGAAATAAATAAAATCGAATTAAAAAAAGTTTTAATTAACATATCGTCGAACTTCTCCTGGTAAACAGTGAAAAGCCCACTTAAAATTAACATTCTGATAATTGTTGTGACACAGTATCAGGCTATGGTTCTTCGATTATGAAGTAGGGCAGTTTTAATTTGTGATATTTCCAGGAGAAAGTGCAAAATGATCAAGCAATTAAAATAATGTAGCTGTATATAATATTTCCAGTACATAATGGTTTGTATAATATTCTTAATTGTACTTATTTCTTCTTCTTTTTAAAGGGGGGGGGGGGAGTTCTACCGTTAAAAGGACCACATACCTTATAATCATTAATAGTGCAACTGCCGACACAACAACAAGTG
This sequence comes from Stichopus chloronotus, assembly GCA_021234535.1. NCBI lineage: Eukaryota > Metazoa > Echinodermata > Holothuroidea > Aspidochirotida > Stichopodidae > Stichopus > Stichopus chloronotus. Next base: position 17,906,399 of record CM037843.1, read on the forward strand.
ATCTGTCAACGACCTAACAACACCCTCTTCGGGTTTGTACAGCCTTTCTGCGGTTACGAAACTGTACAGGGGTAGCTGATACCGCGAGGACAATCACATTTGAAGTCATTGGAGACCAACTTTGGAATAAGTGTCATGAGGCACTTCCGACTTTGCAAGTCGCCGCGGTCCTATGGCAAGCTCGAAATTTTACATAAGTAGAATTAATTACACTTAAGTAAAATACAATAAATTGATTGTATTTAAGTAGAATTGTATTTTACTTAAGCTTAATTCCGTTATACTTAAGTGGAATTAATTTAACTTAAGCTTAATTGTATTCTATTTAAGTAAAATGACAAATTTCACTTAAGCTTAAGATAAATTCAATTCCGCTAAAGCTAAATTGTATTCTACTTAAGTGCAATTGCAAGGTAAATGTCGGAACGGCTTGCCATACGGTCCCTCTCACGTGTTTGCCTGTCTTCAAAGGTGGGGGGGGGGGGGCAAAAAGAAACATTATTGTAGACTGATGGATGCACATTTTCCAGTGAAGTAACCAAATAGCTGTCAAGGACGTAGCGAAACCTTTACAAGACTGTCTATGCGTACTGCCACCATGAGATGGCGCGAAGTGTACAAGAAAATTTTGCCCCAAAGTACCTTTCAAATCTCTGGAAATCGCACTTCCCAGACGTTTTAAAGCAAAAAAAATGTCAGCCCACCCCATAAAAATAGGGGAAATGCAAGCGATATTACAGTACATTTAAAACCAGAAAGCCCAAAGGCATTGTGGTTTCGATGATTTGATTTATGAGTATTTTGAATCTAACATACTGCATAATATGAGGATGTGCAACATACTTGGTCTTGTAACAGTAATTTATTGCGTCAAAATTGCAATGAAACAATCACTATACGAATCATTACATATGCTAACTTAAGACGATGACTGATAGGTATCATAACTCAACAATGTGCTGATCGAGAGATATGTCCAAGCTTCATGTCTTGAGATTTCATGTTCACATGTTGTTAAAAAAATACCTGAATAGCCTTCACTAAATGCATAGACGTTTCCTTGCAACATTGCCCTGGCCACTTCACCTACATGACATATGAGAGAACAGGGCAAGCTTCCCTACCTGAAATATCGTGTGTTTAGAAGGTGTTAATATTTGACCCCTGTTGACCCCAAATGACCTTTGACCTCCACCAAAAGTAAGAGATTTCTTGAACTCAGTTAAGTTCACCTACATATCATGCAAACAATCTGATCAAGCTTATTTTCTGGAGATACTGTGTTTTCACTGTTTGACTCTTCTTGACGCCTGTTGACCTTTGACCTCCACCAAAACAAAAGGTTGATTTTACTCATCAAACCACGTATCAGATCTGTCTAAGTTTTTCAATCTTGAGATATCGTGTTTAAAAGGTATAGACGCCACAAGCATTCACACACATACGTACAAATACGTACAAACAAACACACATACACGACATTGCAAAGGTTCATTGCAAGATAGGAGTGGGTGGCTCCCCCTTCGCCCTCCCCTGCATTTGGCTACGTGTCTGACATTATCTAATGGTAGCATATGTCAATTTGGCAGCGTAAGTTATCATATTATACATCCCATGGTAGACAGAATATTTTGGTGTGCCATGTATGTATAGCCCCCAAAAGTTGCCAGTTTAGTCATTGGAGTACTTTTATCACGCTTGCAAGACTACAGCTAAACAAAGTTGGAATGCAGCGGAGAGAGAGCGCTACGCAAATAACGAGATCAAAAACTCCGTGTATGACTGGAGAGAAAAAAAAGTCAGTATGAAATTAAAACGCACTCGGCGGCGTCGTCATAACATGATAGCTCAATATTTTGTATAGCCACTTCTTTGCAATTCCCTCTGCAGGGTGGTTGGCTGGATGCGACAGGTTTACGATAGTTGAAAAAGAGTGATTGGATGTAGGGAGGTTATATTTTTTCTTCTCTTTCTTATTTGTTTCCTTTCTTGCTGCTTTCTTCTGATTATTTCAGGCTCGGATTTAAGTAAGGGCCAGCGGGACAAGTGCCCAGGGGTTTCCACAAAAAAGATAGGCCCCTACATAATTTTTCTGCTTTATGGGGGGCGGGGGTATTGTGAACTGAATCCAGAGGTAGCCACTTAAGAAAAAAGATGGCATCACCGGGTGGTAATTTTCATTTCGTGAGATGAAAAGGTACGTGGGGAGGAAATATATGGAGTTGATTTCGAGTGCGTGTGCTGGAGGAAATGGGGTGAAATCGAACACAGCCTTTGAACTTCTTTTGGGAATTGCTTCACTGTAGTCTTGTGGAGAATTATAGTCGAAGGGGGCCCCGCTTACTAGTTGGTCATCTCCTCCCCCCCCCCCACCATATCCCGCCAAAGTTAGATCAGACTCTCCACTATTTATTGTGTTAATTACGTAATTGTTCGTTTGATTTTTTGAGGGTGGCTCACAGCACAAAACAATATTATCTTTGTGAAGACTATTTTGAAAGGGTAATCTAAATGAATGAGTATTTTGTGTCCCTCGTAGTGAACTATTTGCATATAGGCTTATTTATGGTTGACTGATTTAGAATCTTCATTCTCTTGACACGTTCTTTATCAAACTATAATGAACGTGCAATAGGATTTACTGTTATGCTTTGATCATGTTGCATAGGAAAAGGAAGTCTAATTCAGTGCATAACTCAGCATATTCCTGTCTTTCCCCTGGTATTCTTATGTGGATAAGTGGATTTGCTAGCTGTACAATTTAACAATGGTGAACAAATCGAAGGCGTCGTATTTTCCAATTACTTGGAACACCTCTACTAAAATACCGAGTAATTTATTCTATTGATTTCCTAAAGATAACGTGACTTTTTCTCAGCAAATTATGTATCCACTGGTTTACCTATACCTACCGAGTGAGGGCTCCGTTTCCCCCTTATCTATGACGTTACTTCGGTTCTACATATATATATATATACATATATATATATATATATATATACACGCATATATATATACACGCATATATATATACACGCATATATATATACACGCATATATATATACACGCATATATATATACACGCATATATATATACACGCATATATATATACACGCATATGTATGCATACACGCATATATATGCATATACGCATATATATATACACGCATATATATATACACGCATATATATATACACGCATATATATGCATATACGCATATATATGTACTCATATAAATATATATATGCGTCACGTAATGATCCCTCCCTCCCTCCCTCCTTGATTACCGAAACCCCCCACGCCACTCAAACCCACATGCCACCCGTCCGGATCCTACCCCACACATTACTTTGATCTCATTATAGGCCCCTAATTAATGTCATCATTACCACTTTCGAGGAGGCGGATTCATGTATTCACATCGATAAATATCCGAGGATAATCTTGAATGTCACCTGTTCCTTTTCAACCTCTGGTTGCTTCGATCTGCCGAAAATCTTACACATCGTCAATGAGAATGGTATTTCAGTCACGCTGTACCACTGTGATAGCGTGTTATTATGCAAATCATGTACATGAGACGTCAGAGAATAAAGTTGTGCCAATCATTGCGTCTTTTACAGAGGCTGTTTAGGAGATAAAACCAAGTACGCTATATAGGCTACGTTGTGTAAATCTACATTTACACTGAATGGTGCAGTAGTTTCTCTCCAACCTGGTCATTTCAAAAAGCCTATATTCGTGGCCACGTGCCTGTCTGTTACTCATCTTTTTGAGAAGTTTTTTGCAATAAAATCAAAATGTCTGGTAGAGGCAAGGGAAGCAAGTCCGGGTCGGTTGCAAAGTCAAAGACACGTTCAAGCCGCGCAGGACTGCAGTTTCCAGTCGGAAGGGTACACAGGTTCCTACGCAAGGGTAACTATGCCGAGAGGATCGGTGCTGGAGCACCGGTTTACCTGGCAGCAGTCTTGGAATATCTTACGGCAGAAATACTGGAATTGGCCGGAAACGCAGCCAGAGATAACAAGAAGGCCCGTGTGATACCTCGTCATTTACAGTTAGCCATACGGAATGACGATGAACTTAACAAACTTTTACAGGGAGTGACGATCGCTGCAGGAGGAGTCTTGCCCAATATTCAGGCAATGTTGCTCAAGAAAAAGACCGGGAAAAGCAGCAGCTCGAATGCAGTTTCCCAAGAATACTAGATGGTTGAAAGTTCATTATTATACCCCTTATCATGACTTTACTTCTTTTTCACAAAAACGAATGACGTTGAAGTAGCGTTACTTTTAGGAGAGCCCAACATTTTTGTCTAGCAGGATTAAATTATTTTGGAAATCGAAACATTGATTATAGTTGGAGACCAAACATGATGAACTAAAAATGTTGTCGAAGAGTGGACGAAAAATTTATTTTAAACCAAAGACGTCCGACGAGTACGCTAGTGATGACCGGTTAGCGTAACCCTGTTCGCTGGCGACTTTGCAAATGTTGCATCATTTCTTGAAGTTCTCTGCCGGATGCTGCCCCAATATTGTTTTACTTACTCACCATTGGAGTTACTAATATGAATGTACCATCCTTACACTACCATTCAACTAAGATCTAAGGGCACCAAGATAACACTATTCAGAAGATTCGGCGAGGATGAAAGGCATTGGTGGACTACTTACAGACAGACTACAACAGTCCGATGTCTAAATTTGCTGCATGTTTACTTTTTTTTCTTCTATGGCGATGGATATTCTGTGGCACTATTGATCGGGCTAGGTAGGATTTTGGTATCAAACCAATATCCGGTGTTTTCGGTGTCAAACATTACTGTCGATCTTAATTGCATACATTGTTTAATTTAAATTTTATGTAAAGCGCACTATTGCTTAAGATAACGTAAGCGTAGTCGTGGATGTGATATCGTGTCACCGAGTGTTAAAGATGATTATTTCGTTGTTCAAGTTGGTTTCATGATCAAAGTATGAACCAGTGTGCAGGGTCCCGGTCATTGAATTTCACCTGTGGATTGCTATTTTGTGATAGGCCTACAACTACACATGTGATTTCCAGGCCATCTACAATGAGTCACAATAATTCCTCGCCAGATGCAAGTCCTTAAGAGTTATCAGTGATAATCGTCACGGTAACCACAGTCAGTATCTTTTCTTTCATAAACTATCGTTGTCATTCATAGTTGTTAGGAAATTAATTGAAGAGTTGAAGTGTACAAACATATGTCTGGCAAAGTGCTTCAAAAAGTCAATATATACTAGTCGATCGTTCCCAAGGCTGGCAATGTATTTTCCTGTCAGTACCGGGCAAAGAACCACACGATTTTTTCTTTTTCTTTTAAATTTGATTCGAAGTTCAGTTTTGATTTTCATCGTGTTTTCAGTTCGTCTTGATCAAGTCACGAGCATTACATTGAAAGTCAGTTTGAATCTTATCAGGTCTTCCATTGATTTCGGATTGTGGTTTACAGCACTGTTTCCCCATCAACATTCAAATTTGTTTTGTATCTCGAAATCTCAATCTTTGTGACCATGCAAGGCAACTCTTCAGTTTCACAGCGCATAGACTTCACTGAATCTACTACTATGTGGTTTTTGTATGTGACCACATCAGTCGTTCCTTCTGTCAATGCATTCGTAATAGCTTCGCATTTTTCATCTCTCTCTTTTTTGGTAATAAGTTTAAATTAAATACAGTCTGCTGTCTGAAATTCTAGAGAAGACAAACTATATTAAAGCCTCGTCATGCAGACGTATCGCGGTCAGTCCGCATGGGAAATATGATTTTTCGTATTGTGTTACATGCGCTGAGTTATATTTGTTTATTTATTTTGTTAAACTCATAGTAAGCGCCTGTTCTTTGTGGTAAAGAATTAACAATGCACATCAATGTCCTCCAAATTTAGGGAAATCTTACTTCTCGAACTGCGCCACATATTACTGAAATGGGACCGTTTGTTTTAAGGAAATCTTGGTTTTAAAATCAAGTACTTGAATGGACGCAGAAATAGTAGATTATGGTAAGGAAGGCCATGGAAATTATTTATTTGGTCCTGTGAAAGTCATGAAAAAGTCATGAAGATGATTTTCTAGAAAATGTAGAAACCCTATTTTGGGGCCGTCCGGCAGTTCCATGTGCTCGAGAAGGGATGGGTGTAACATTACTTAGTTTGGAAGATTGAATTGACATAGTTGGGCCTATTGTTATTCTTAAGTGCACAGTGAACTTCAAATATCACAATCAATGCAACCCTCATGCAGTAACAAGAAGCAGATCATCTCATATAAAACAAGACTGCATTAGTCACATCACTACAAAGTCGTAACTGAGAGTGTAGCCTATTTTTCTGTGCAAAATATATAATCTGAACATGAAAATCTGTTTTTGTTTTTGGAAATGCACTTGGTACAAGGTCAATTTTAAACTGCCTAAGTAAATTGACGTGTCGAGTTGAATAACGCTCACGATCTCCGTTTCACAAGGGCGTCACAAGAATTTAATAAGTAATAAAGGGGGGGGGGGCACATATTGTCATATGTCCAGGATAGGGCATACGCAATGATCTAAGCACATCGCCACTGGCAGTTGGAGCGAAGTGTACCTGAAAATGAGTGCTACAAGCCACCTCCCAGATCACCGGAAATGAGTCGAATTTTCCTCTTCACGTTATAGGCCTACCCCACCTCTTATAAATGACATGTCTCTATGACAAATAAGAGGCTTTTTAACCAAAGCATCTACCCTCTTTTATTGAAAGGGATCTGTCTATCTGTATGCATACCAGTAAGCCATAGGCCAGCTATGGATGATGCTTCCATGATACGAAATAAGACTCAGTCTTGACTTCCAAGACGGCTGCTTAGTCAAATGAGTCAAGTGAAAGCACCCCCTCTACTTGGAACTTCTTGCCTGTCAGCTACGATCTCCACTGTAACTGATCACGTTGTACAGTTGTATCATTAAGAATTAGAAGACTTAAATGAATTTGTTTAAAGGTAGAAAGATGCATGAAATCAACCAATAATATTCACGGTGACTAACGTTTATCTTCCTATATTATTCTATTTGATTCGAAAAAACGTTTCCCTTTATATCGTAGAAGGCGAGAACGTGAATTGAATAACTATATCAGGCTACAGTGAACAGTCTTTACAATGTCCCCACCCCCTCCTTACAGTGTCCGTGCAAAAATTGCAAGGCAGGCATGGTAGAATTTCGTTCAGACGTTCCACATCAAGAACGTCCGGTAAACCTAATAGAGTGGGCGTAGACTGGGGTTATGCATTCTACGACTTATGAAGCAATCGGAATAGTTCGTTCGGTTGTAAGTGTAAAAGTCTGGTAAGCAAATTTTAAAGTTATACAGGAGTCATGGTTTTCCAAAGGTAACTCAAAATAACGAATAAAGCAACCCTTTCACAGAGTTTGCAAATCGTAGGTACACTTAATTATGGTCTTTTTTCGGGCTGTAGAAGTACACAATAAGGAACTGACTATCATCATATATCTCCGCTTACGACAGGTTGGGCACTGACTCGGGCTTTAAGAAAAGGTTCGCTTTGTTCTTACATTGGTATAATTAGATCCCTATAAAATCAACCGTGTCCCGCCCCCTACTGACAGACCCTGACTACGGGCCTGAAAACCACGTTGTTAATCTCAAGCTTATACTGAAACGAAAGACAAAGAAAACACAGAGTATTATGTAGTCACTATAATTATTGAAAACTTTACTACGTATAAACTTTGTTTCATGGAAATTCTCGAATGTTTTCATCACTACGATGTACTGATTGGGAATAGGAGAAGAGAGTACTACATGCGCTGCGCCTTGTTTGAAGCATTAATTTCGTCTAATTACTGTATTATTTTCTCTACAAAGAGAGTCCACGTCAAACGTGTCCCAAAACTTAAAACAAAACAGTGACAGTGCCGTGTACAGTGTGTGAGAGATACCTCCTAAATGGGAACAAAATGGTTTCAAAAATTCGAGTTGACGCAACTTTTTCTATAGAAGAACCTGCCACTGCAACTCTGTCACCCACATGACTGAAGTCTGCTTAGGTCACTGATAAGAGTGGAATTTACATCGGATGTTTCTCCAACTTTTCAAAATCAAAGCGAAGCCCATGAAGTGTTGTGATGGAAGCTTGTACATTACAGAGCCGTATATATGGCTCTGGTGCGTTAGAAGTAAATTTGTTGGACAAGATATATGCTGTCAATCCCGTATCGACACATTTGCATAATTGCACGGTACACGTTTATGACTCAGATTACAGCACAGAAAAATAATTGCTTAGGCCTACTACATTTCCTCTTTATTAGTTATGAATCAGCTTTTGAACAGTCTTTACATTCAAAGGATTTTTTGTCATATGAAGTACCATGTGTAAATGAAAATGTTAACATAGGGATAAAATCTTGTGACCGTGTCAAAATACATACTTACGTTGAACGGCTTCCTATAAGTTCAGAGGGTGTGCAACAAAGGAATCTTTATTCATCGTTTGCGGGGGATCCCCATTGGTTGCTACATACGCTAGGTTGTGCCATTACAACAATGTACCTACTCCCTTTCGACCACGTTTGCAACTTTCTTTGTGCCCCTAACAAACTTTTTCCTGAGAATGAAAAACTTAAACATGTATGCAATGGACTATGTGAACGTCTAATATATATTTTTTGCAATCTATGACTTTATTTCGTCAGCTTGTCCTGTTTTAATCACGTAAATTACACTTTTCGAACAGGGTATTAAAGGTATTTAGTGTGCCGTCTGCTGACAGATCTCTCGCTGATCTGGGTAAGTGTACGCATGTGATGCGAAAAGGGGTGATTCGATGAGAAACAAAACGTAAGCAAGGGTTACACACAGCATGCGTGCATACTGAGCACAACGCGACGCAGGAGAAAAGGTTGAGAAAAAGGGAAAGCCTGATTTTGAATGTGATTGTGTGTCGGACAGGCCTACTTGCATGCAGTGAATTACCAATATCATAGCGTGGAGACCGACGGGAGATCAAGAAGTGTGCATGTAGCCTGTGGGCTAGGCCTAGTCATTTGTGCTGAATTCTTGCCTCCACGTTTCAATACGTAAGTTGGCCTCTTTAGCCTAATCTTTGTTTTCTTCCAAATCTCAGTTTTCTAGTAACGTTAATCATGTGGCCTAACTTAAACGTAGTGTTGGGTCCGAAGTAACACTGTACAGTGGCTTGGTAAAGAGTGTAATATCTTTGTTGTGTACATGTCTACAGAGACCTAGGCTTGCCCAAGTTAGGTGTAACAGTTTAAAGGCTAGTGTACCTGGCTCACTTGTTCAGTCTTCAGAGTCAGACGTCTATACATAGCCCAGGCCTAAGTTGGGAGGCATGAGAGTCATATCCCTAGTAATTAACTTAGGCTGAGGGCTAGGCTAGTACAGAATGAAGGATTTAGGCTGTAACTTAAGTTAAAGTTATAAATTTGGTAATCTTACAATGGAGTTGTAGTTGTAACTAGCCTAAGTAAAGTTAGTAAATAGGCAAAATTTCCAAACAGTAGCATTACCACATTTAGGCATACAGTTAATTAGCAAATGGTTTCCATGCTGAGAGGAAGCAGTGGCTGCACATGGAACCTGTCAAAGTATCTAAAGCACCAAAGGCTAGCCTCGGTCCTCTCTTGGATACAACTGCAGAATACCATGTCTCTCTTACCACTGAGGCTGTGGAGGCACAGTTGCAGTCAAGGCTTCCAGACCTGAATGCCATGGACAGCCACTGCAGCTGCACTCCAGATTGGAGGTTCAGTGGACTTCAGAAAAAATAGACACATGCATGCTCACTCGTTCTTAAAGTGATTGCACTTCCATAGGAGACCACTATGAGTATGACTGCGTCTCCACTCCAGTTTGAAGGCTCAGTGGACTGCAGAAAAAGTTGACACAGGACACATACTCAGTCATTCTCAAAATGATTGCACAGTCTCCATGGACTGCGACTACGACATTGCCACCTTTTGAGATTGGAGGTTCATACTCAGTAGGCTTCAGAAAAAATAAAGAAAGGACAAATGCTCACTTGTTCTCAAAATGACTGCACCTCCATAGACGGACACTGCAACTATGACTGTGCCTCCCCTCCGGATTCAGTGAGCTTAGAAAATTTTCAGAAAGAATAGAAACAGGACGCATGCTCAGCAGTGAACTGCACCTCCATCGACGACCACTGTGACCTTTTTTTTTCTTAGGGTGAGTTTAAATGGGTTGTTGTATTTTGCAGTTACTTCCTCTCTTGATGATGGGCAAATTTGGTTGTAAATGATAAAGACCTACAGCATACACTAAGCAGTCACATTGTTTTTAATATGTTTCGCCAATAAAGGTACTAATACTATGTTGTAAGCCTTGGCGTGACAGTGGGTCCTAGTCCTCCTCAATTTAAAGACAAAACCTCATCACCCCAGACAGTTTCAATTCTCCCAACCACCTACGTCTAGTCCCTCCCTCAGCCTGTCTTAAATTCCTCCACATTTGTCATCAAAACAATGGGTCCCTGTGTACACTGTGTAATACGAGCTGCTCTGCATCTTTCAAATTTGCTGTCAATCAAAAGAGTACTGTAACTTAGAACCAGTTGAGAATTTTGCTTTCCGGGAAGTAAAAATATAGCTTAGGGTGATGCGTTACAGCCTTTAAATTAAGTCTAGGCCTACACCTAATGTATGGCTATGTCATTCTAACATATGAATTTCATGATAGCTCAATGAGCTTACAGTAACAGAGGTTTAGTCACCACAGGCCATGCTAGTCCTGAGACTACTCAGTTTTGTTCTAGGCCAAGGCCTCAATAAGTAAGGTCTAGCCTTTACCCTATAAACATTTTGCAGTTTGTTTTAAGACATCGTCTTAAAAGTTTGCAAAGTCATCCGACATTGGATCAACATCGCCAAAGACAGCCATCTGAAGGAAGTGCTGAGTGATATTTTGATGGCAAGAACATATTGCTTGTGACATAAGTGTCACAACAATTTGGCAATTTATGTTATTCCAAGGACATGGGTCACCAAATAAGGGTGAAAATATTCCAAAAAAGGTGCATTTTTGTATAATTGATAATAAAAAGGTACTGATAAGATTTCATAAATTTTACATTGTGCCAGTTGATATTAATATTGGTAAACAGTTTAACTTTGTGATCACTTGGTGTAGAGACTTATGATAAAAACATTCTGTAGGTTTCATTTTATTATGAAACAAAGATGCTATGATTCCATCAAATGACTTAAGTTTTAAGAGATAGTTGAATTGTCCTAAATTGCATTGACTGCATGATACCTCCTCATGAATGGTAGACTTTTTGCATTTACTTCAGCAACTGACGAAGTGGGAATGTTCGCACTCAGCAGGAAGTTTAAAGTTTACCCATTGCTCTCACTGTTCTTATATCCACAAAACAGAGAAATGCTGATGCCTCCGGGTATGAAACGTAAATACTAATTCCACTGCTTTCACTGTGCAGCAAATTTAGATGAATTTGAGCATGTCAACAAAGCCCAACATTTTAAAGAAGGATAGTGCAGACTGTTGAAAACACTGTTGAAGCTCATTAACATTCAAGCAGTATAATATCAAACTTCCATGTGTACAACACTATGTCTTCATGCTCGTTTATTCTTTGTGAAAGACATTTTCTGCTAGTGTTTTCATTGGCTACCCAGGTAACCAACCGATGATGTCAGGACATGGTGTAACAGGAAATTTTCCCACCACCATACATTTTTAATGTATTACTTCAATGTGTATTTGTCATTGATAGTGTTCTACTAAATTGATACTAGAAGTTAAGTAACAGATCTTGAGATAGTTTGTCGTGTAAAGTCAAACAGAAAAGCAATAGATGCCTTATTTCAAATACTGTAAGGGGATGCCAGTGTACAAAGAATTACTAATGGGAAAGTTTTGGTTATGGTTCATCTCCATGGTACACTAGTGGCCCAGTTGTACTGGCAATCATGACATTTTGATTTACCTTATAATCTCACCCTAATGTTACTATATATAGTAGCAGACTAACAGTGTCTGCATCAGTGATTGAACTACTGTAAACCTTTTGAAGTTGAATCTCAATTGCCTCAATACCAGTGACTCATTTAAGCCTTTTGAAGTTTGCCTGAACACTTTATCAATAATCAATAAATTTTCAGTAATCAACTGTTCCAATGCATTGTTCCCATTATTACTTGAAAGAAATCACGTAGATACATGGAATGCCACAGTATAAGCAGCAAAGTACTACAAGTTGATGTGGAAATAGGAGGGGCTTGAAGGGACAGAGGGGGGGATGAATTTTCTAGGAAATCTTCACTGGGGAAAATTTCCTCCCCTTTCCAAAAATACCCCTCGAGAGGGAAAACTTTTCTTTTTGGAGGGGGACATTATTTTTACCATGAACAACTTGTGTTAATTTTAGGCAATGAGTAGTACAGTATATATGTTTCAGTTCTCAGTCCCAGCAATCAGCATGTGTAGTATCGATTTGGACAACAACATCAGTTTATTGGCAAATTTACATCAAATGATCTATGAGAATATGTCTTCATTGCAATACAAATTTTTCATTGGTTGTTGATCAAATTTAGTTTACAGCCCCATTGGACATTTTTCACCACTGAGATATTTTAAATTGTCTGATTGGTGAGAAAAATTTGGAAGCTGACACATTAAATTTTTTCCATGTTTTTTTTTCCATTGTTTTGTATGAAGGAAGGGAAGGGGAGGAAGGGCTTGCATTTCAAAATCACTGACTCATTGAAAAAAATCAGAGCAAGGAAACTGTTCGCAGCGTAAATTTTTATTGCGGCTGATATTTGTGAGTAGTACCCTAAGAAGGGTTACAATTCATTATGGCAAGCTGTATCATTGAGCCTAAAGTGGCTGTAATCCAAGCAATCATCATGTAGGTACTTCGATCCTGCCATGGCCAAATCACCCTGCTCTGCTGTTGAAGTGTTGAGGGAAAACATGTAAAACATTTGTTGTCTATGCCTTTGGTATATTAGTGGTTCTATTTTATTAAAGAGTCTTGATTTGGTACTCCATGCAGTGTACACTGTATAGTAGCCTAGGCAGCAGTATATTTGTGAAAACTCTTAATTTATGTGTGGTTTCACCTTTACTTAATATTAAATGGAAGCAACAGTCAAATTAGAATCAAAATTTTAGAAATAATGCTGTGCAGTAGTTTTTTTTTTAGTAATGTGCACAGTAAATGAGTTAATTTCATTTGTAAATATGTAAGTACTGCACACTTCCATGAAGCCACTGAATCACTGAGTATTAAACTGAAACACCAACACTTACTGTCAGTGTTTTCTAAATTTGAGACAGTACAGTTGTTAAATAAATGTAAACTGAACCTTATTTTTCATACTGTTGTGCTGTATGAACCCTTTCCAATTAATTGTCACATTTTGAGTGTTGCACATCATTTGGTTGCGGAAAGGGTATAGGGAGGGGGGAGGGGGGTTGGAGGAGAGAACTCCAGAAGTCATGTATGGACTGCAAAACCTTTTAATAGAGATAGTTAAGGAATCACTAAAATACATATCTACTCAAACTGTGCTTTTGTGACAATTTTTGTGGTCTTTGCAACTTTGTAATTGTACAAACATAACTGTATGCATGGTATCACTTCAAATACCAAAATTTAGTTTATGTAGGGATGAGGTTGGTCTCAATATTTTTGATAGTTTGTCTATACAGTAGTGTGGTGATGACCTTGGAAAGGTCAACAGGCTGACTGTTTTGCTGATGTTTTGGTCATATTTAAAAAGAATAAGAAACCAAAGGAGATCACTAGCTACATGTAGGCCTACACTGTATACTGTAGCTGAGCACTTTGTATCCCTTTAGGCTACACTTACAGCAATAAAATATGCATGCACTTGTCTATTGGTAACTAATATGTCTTTGCTTGCCATTGTGGTTGAAACAAGGATGCTGACAAAAAAAAAATAACTTCATTGAGAAAGAGAACTCCTATGCTAAATTGACCATGAATAACATACATTCATTAAAGCATTAGCAGTCATCTGGAAAACATTGCTTCTACATTTCAAAGAACCTTGGTTTTATCTTACAATTAATTAATGTGGAAAATGGAAACAGCTTCTACTCCTTCCATGGGTATCAGGATGCAGTAAAATAGATCAAGTGTACATATCAGATCCTTCGTCTCTAGGATACGAAGCTGTAACTACAAATGCAGATCATCATTCCACGGATGCATGCGCCGAGACTTTCCCTGCACATCGCTTGGTGAGCAGCCATTGGTTACTTTGAGCATGGTTTTGGTGAAAGTGGCCAGTTATGTTTCACAAACTTCAAACTTTGGTACAGACTGTACTGTAGTGAACTGTACCTGTAGTAGACTCTTATCTTCAGTGAGAAGGTTAAATCTGCAGGTTTAATGTGTCTACAACTAGGTACCCTAAGAAGGCTGGCTAGGGTGTAGGTCATTGATGCCCAGGTAGATTGTACTGTACTGTAAGGAGGAGGCTGATAAGCAGTGAAGAAGTTAAGCAGTTGTTCTGGCATCCGAAATGACTGCTAGTAACTTCTGCAGTTAAACAAAATTTTGTCTCGAGTTTGTCCTTCAGCCAACCACATCATGGTGGTGCTTGACACAAATTCAGATTTTGTTTACTATGTATCTGAAATGATATACAAAGAAAGTTAGCAGAGAATTCGCATGCTAATGCATGCAGCACAATTCATATGTATTTATTGTACAATGTTCAGCATCCTTGAAGAGTATAGTTCATGAACAGTATTAAAGGCATTGTTTTGAATAGGTCAACAGGACAACCTAATTTTGTAAAGGGCAACCATATTAATCCTTGCCTGTATACATCACAAGTGTAATATTTTAAAAACACAATCAGCATGCATAAGTGATGGCAACATTTACCGAGCTGTTAATGATGATGCATACATATCAGAGAGTCAAACATTTCCTCAAGTTTCTGAAAACTCATTTTTGGAAGCTGAAAGCAAAGCAGTTCCCTTCATAAAAATACAAGAGCTGCAGAGTGGAATCTCTTTGTAGAGAAGCTAGCAAGATGCTAGAAAGCAAAGATTTATGGCCTCTTCCAGAACTAACCTCTCCTCCTCCCCGTCTCCTCTCCCATGCATATATATCAGTGTATGGAGTTGTGTAAGCCTTCCAGAAAGACAAGCTTTTATTGCATTTTTTTTTTCATTAGTACCAGTTCACTTACATGGGTGTAAACAAAAGCCATATAGAAAAGTTTAGCATGACTAGTTTTTAAAACCAGCTAAGTGCTTCAAGATTCCAGACTTTTTCCAGCATTAACTTAATTGTTCATAATGCAATGAAGACTATGATTGAATGCTGTTCATAATGTCAGTGAAGTCATGATGAAGTAATATTTGTTTCCAATGGTCTGCTCCCAAGTTGGCAAGTTATAGCATGCTCTTTGACCAGATAGTAAACTCTCCTGATCATAGCAAACAAGGTTCTGCTTCTCTTTCCATGGTTAAGCAGCTGTTGTGTAAATGTGTCTTGGGGGAATATCTGTCCTTGGAGTTACTGTTTGGATGTGTAGTTTGCAGCAATGGATCATGCTGAAAGGCAAAGATGTTTTTTCCATTATATTGCAGTGTTAATGAATTTAAATGATTGAGGCCATTTCTGTGGAATTTTGAAAAGTGTGATAGATACCATTTTCATGTAATTTTCCTGAGTAGTTTTACTGTTTGTGCCTCTTTCGGTTTTTGAATGGCCGTAAGTCATCGTCTGGTAGAAGTTCAGTTTTCCAAAGAATCTTTGTGTACCTTTCATTCCAAAACAGCCGTGGCAGAGCTACAGCACCCCATGTATAATGAAGTCCCCATGCATGAAATACCTGCTGTTGCCCTTGAAATGTTAAACAGAAATTTCTCATATTGTGTCATGTGCAGTGTTTCTTCCAGGAAAATATCCATCTGATGAAAATGATCAATTCTGTGTGAAGTTGACTCTTTACAAATTTCAGTAGCATGTGACTGTGCCCATGGACAGTGCCGGTGGATCAGATTGACAGGTCATCACGTCAAAATGGCACCGTAGCGGGAACACTGATTTTGTGACAGCATGTTAGTTTTGTAATGATACTCATGTAGCGCTGAACCTGCACTTGACTTTCTTCCAGGACATGGATGCTAGTCTCGGGCGATTCCAATATTTTTGCAGTCGATTGTTTGCGGCCAAGTTGTCGCAACTCTTAAACTACTCGCAACTCCTCCTTCTTGATATAATTGCATGGTTTCAATGACATCATAACCGCCATGGACACAAATAACGTATTTTGAGCAGGTGTTATCTTATAGACACACACACAGTGTGCAATTCGTGGGACGAATCGGGCTGCTCACTTATAAACCTATGTTGTCTGACGTAGCCTTGGCCTAATTGTAAAACAAGAAATGCAAAAACAGCAGTACTAGTTTTCACTGTTATGATTTATTAAACTTGAACATTAATTCAAACTGTAAAGCTTCATGTATGATTTTTTCTAGTTTTCTCGTAAAAATTCCATAGCTAGTTGTGATTCCAAGGAAAGTGGAGTCAGTCAGCGACTCCTGGCCAAGAGTCACAACTCAGGAGTAGAGTCAAGTAGGTTGTCCAGGCCTGTACATCCAGGACCATTATTCGAGTTAGGAATCCATTTCAACGCAAAGTTTTGTAAATCATACAAAATGGCAAGTGAGCTTTCAGGTGAGGTATTAGAGGATACATGAGAAAAAGATGCTTGAGTGGTCTGTGGTTTGTTTGTCTCCTCAGTGACATGAAAACCCTAACAGTTGTGTACATTCCTTGACTTTGCTGCAGGGATTCTACTGCTCTCTCTCTCCTTTGAAAATGTGAAATTTGTGGATGAAAATTAACACACTGCTTATGTGTATTATGATGGCAACAGTTGCACAAAAAAAGTGATCATCGAATATCCTCTGTCACTGAGGAAATTTTCAGTTGTGACAGTAGGGTTGAAAACGTAATCACATTTTCTGAAGGTCGGGATTGTTTGCAAATTTTGTTTGCTTGACTTTGGCGACATTTAAAAGCAGGCAATGCTGGGAGAATTGTTGAAAAATGTTCCCACCAATACTTTGGTCTGTCCATGTAAATGACAGGATTGCTTGAATTACAACAATTGGAAATTCGGAATGAAAATTTTGTGCAATATTTCAAAATCACATTGGTCCCCTGCATGCATTTATGTGCCATGCTTAAAGTTCTTGTGTGCATACCTTTGAGACATATCACCATTGTTAAACATTTGGTATTGTCTGTATTTTTTTGATGTTGAATGCTACTCGATAATGCTAAAGAAGTATAATCATCTTAATTATAGAAAAAGATTGTACAAAATATAATTTATGTAAAACTGAAGTTCATTTTACACCTTGAGTAAAGACAACAGTAAACTTTTTTAAGTCTGAGAAGCACATGAGATGGACAAAGAAAATGACATGATATTGTAAGTTGTTTTGAAGCTTCCACTTAGGTCATTACAATGGCATGTTAAAAACTTTTGTTATCCCAGTGAAGTGAACTACTTTAAATTTTGACTCATGTGAGGGAGATGCAATATGCACTGAATACCAATGCCAAACTAAAACTTTACCATCGTAGCATTTTCTCATTGTTTAGCTTTCTCGCCTTCCTCACATGGTTGGCTATCATCCCAAAAGCAATCTCTGTGATTCGGATTTATTCAGACAAAGCAAATTTATTTCCACCTTCCAGGCCAGTAATGACATGGAAATCAATGCCAGAAATCGCCCACAGTGATTGTGTACATTCTCATCCTAATCCTTCAATAGCCCCTCCATCCTTTTTCAGAAAGAACCACTTGACGCTGCTGGCTGGTTAAAAGGAAGGCAGTGGATTGTTTTGTATTGATTTTTTTCTCTTGGCTATTCTTTGTTTTCAGTCCACGTGTCCAAAGTTTGGAGGTTTGGTAGAAGTCCTGGTACCACTTTGTTCTGCTGAAGGGTGTATATATGCATGTATTGTTCTGGTGAATTTGGAACAAATAGAGCAAGTTTGTTTTTGGTAGTAACTTAGTTTACAGACTCCTCTCTGTCCCATCTTTTGGTTTCTTTGTATAAATTTTCTTTCTCTTCTGGAATATAGACACAGTTCAAGGCTGTTTGGATCTTGATACAGTTTGTAAGTAGTATGCCATTTTTCACAAATGCTCTGTTTCAAAATTATACTGAAATCTTGAATCAGGCTTTTTAAGAGTTGTTTGAGTATTGGTTCTTATTTCCTCTTTGAAAAACATGTACTTAGTCCCACAGTATGTGTACTTTTGGTCTCTGTTACCATGAACTTTCTGTTTGACCTTGTAAAACAGCTCCCATAAACCCCTCTCTTTCTTTGGCAAACATGTAGGACAATACATCAACTTTTTTTAGTAAATACCTCCTCCATTTGGGGTTTGTCATTTGTCAAAAGAAGATATGTTAATTTATGGCTAGGTCCTGAGTTCACAACCTAGGGCAAATTGCAAGAATAATTGAACAAATTGTAGGTGGGATATTGGGGTCAGTAATACCCAGCTGACATCTAAGGAACAAGTGATTCTGGGTGTTTTGGGTCTTCTTAATTTGAATAGATTTTGTGAAAATAATGTAATGGATGTATAAAAACGCTATTGACGTTCAGCGCTCATTTTCAAGTAGTTCATGCAGTTGATTGTGTCCTACCAGGTAATTTTGTATTTCAATTGCAGGGGGAGGGAGAGGGTGGGAGAGACAAAGATTCTCAGTGGCAGTCCTTTCATTTCTCTGCCTTCGATGTTTGAGGCCTTCTTATATTCAGAAATGATAGGCCTGCATTCCAAGGAATAGTAAAAATGTCAATTGTTTTCTTACATGTTTACAAGGAATGTTTTTGTTAAAAGGGGGTAAAAAAGTCATTTAGTGTCATGAGAAATATGTATAATATGTAGGCACAGAAGATCCCTCATGTAATAGTCCCGTAGTGTAAAAGTTGGTTTCGCTTCAAGATAGGTATGTACCAAATCTTTCAGCTGTGAGTGTGCTAAATGACAGCGTGCTGACCAAGGTCATAGGTCATTCATGTCTACTGACATCAAGGTATACATAAACCCAATTTTATTGATACAGAATGTGAACACACTTGTTTATTGCTCTGTCAACAATTATTGTAAATGCATTGTCAGACATTGTTGCTAA
The DNA here is from genome assembly GCA_021234535.1 of Stichopus chloronotus. Lineage (NCBI taxonomy): Eukaryota > Metazoa > Echinodermata > Holothuroidea > Aspidochirotida > Stichopodidae > Stichopus > Stichopus chloronotus. Next base: position 17,925,661 of record CM037843.1, read on the forward strand.
TTTCATATACTCTAATTAAATAGAGTACATCAACCAATAAACTAAATGAACGATGCCAAACTGATTTGATGGTCTGAAGGAAATACTTTTCCCTAGCCGTAACTGGTTATCAGTCAAAGCCTGTGCGAGTCTGAGACAGTACTATCACTAAATTTCTCTTATTGTAAAGTTAACTGTTAGTTTACAACCATGTGTAACCTGCTTCGATATTTTTTGCTTCTATTTTCATGTAGCCTTCTGTCTCAAAGATACATAAGTCAGTTTCAACAAAATTTGATCAGCATGCAAGAAGTTAGGAGAGTTTTCTCCAATGATTAACATAATGGATAGCAGAGAATTTGAGAGATGATAATTACTTTATAAGTTTAAAGCTCATTAGCACAGCCAGGGTCTTACATTTTTTATCGGTGTGGATTGCACACGGGCAGCTTTCAAACGTCACCACCTGTAAAGATTTCAATTTGTCACTTCTTTCATTATTTGATCACTTAACCAACCTATTGAATGATTTTTATTTCATTATGATGTAAGTATTACACATTGCCATGGTGATGAGTTGCTGTTGTGTTGGTGATTCGTCACGTTGCTAGGTTCAGCTTCTCCGTGACCAGACTGAAATTTGTGATAAAGAAAATGGCCTCTAAATTTGTGCACTTTACTTATTTCGTTTGATGCAGTGAAGACTCAGGTTTAGGTTATTGAGATGAGATCGCAATATTTCATGATAGCTGTTTCACCACAAAGCAGGAGCTAACATAATAAATAAATAAACCTTCCTCCAAGACTCCATACAATGAAAAGTAAGCCACACACTTGCTTTGCGGTGATATGAATAGTAATTGATGGACTTCATTAATATATAATGAATTTATCTGTTGTATGGACAAGAGTTCGCAACACTTGATAGATGTTGCTACGATATGTGTCTGTATTTAAGCCCTCGTATATATATATATGTTCCTGGTCATGATGTTCACTCATTCATGTTTCAACTCATCTTTGTAGTCCGATACAGTATGTCATATCATAGCAAGTTAAAAGTTTGATATTGTACTACTCTGCCCTCACTTTTTTTTTTTTTTTTGTCACCTTTGAAATCGAAACTAAAACAAACACTCATGGTAAACACAGACAAATGTTCACGGTACGGGACGCTGCTCTCCCAAATCAAATAGACATTAGTGCCGGTGTAGTCAATTCTGGTTCTGCAGCTGGTCACGGTTTCCTGTCACTCTACTGCCACCACGCTGGTCTGTCTTCTTGTCAACGATGTGCAAATCAGTGACTGGAGAGTATTCCTGTCGAAGTGGTTGGCGTGGGACCCCTCCTTCATTCAGCTAGACTTTGAACTTTTTTCCAGATCAGAAAAGGGGCTGATTGGGTGATTGTGAAGGTTATCAATTTCTGTGAGCTAGTAATGCTTCTTGTTGGTTCAAAGTAGAGGAGCCACATACTGTAAACTGCTTTCATATTGAACTTGATCACATGTGCTTTCTATTTGTGGAGCTATCTTTTAAAAAATATAAAATGAAATTGAAGTTTATTAAAGTGGTAAGTAGAGAAGGACCAGTTCTTCTTTCAACCATTTAAAGAAATTTACAACAAGATATTTTCCTTTTCTTTCACTGTTAGTACATTAATTCCAGAGCAGTAAATTCATGTCAGTATACAAGTTTGGTTACATTGATATTTATTTGTTAGTTTAGGGTTGCCGTAAGCTCTGCATGATAGTTCTTCGCAGCATGAGAATGAGGCATGTCGTTTTGATATATAAGTGCGTCGTCGTTCACCAGTAAGGTTCTGTAGCAATAAACATGACATTGGGCTTGATACTGTTAATGGGGAGCTCTAGTATCAGAAATATAGCATGTGCAATAAACTTTCTGCTTTGGTTCAAGCAAGTAGTCATGCCCCACGTATAAAGTATGCTTGGCCTCATTCATAAAAATTTCAAGATGAATTCGCTATCCTCATTTTAAAGTAATGAAGAAGTGGAGTTCTGGGACAAACCGTACCAACTTGGATGCCCCCAAAACTCCAAAGGTGTACTATGGAATTCTTTTGTTTTGTTTTTTCCATTAATGTAGTAGCGGTGGAGCAATGTACTATCTGAGACAGTTTGTAAAGAGATCAGACTGAAGACAGGTTTTCAGTCCATATGTAAGCTTTGAAGACAGGAAAAGTTATTATTTCTATCGATGTATTGATGGTAAAATTTTAGCAGCATTTATTAACAGCCAGTGTTTATTGAACCTGAAGCAAGAGTCATGTCGGGGAAACTAAAAATGGAAGAAAAACTGAAGAGAAATCTCTCTGTGGGAGGGAGGGGGGTGTTCAATAACAGGTTCTTTACTACAGTGGGCCGATATGTAACAAAGCTGGAGAAATGAATACAGAATTGTTTACAAATCATGACCAGTCTCAGTGCATTTCAACACACTGGCAGCCATTTTGAAAATAATCCATTGATTAATTTTATGAATAGTTTTATGAGAACTATGGATGTATTTAAAACAAAATGTCATTAGTCTTGCAAAAGCTGTTTAAGTACTTGAAAAATTAAGTAAAAAGCGATATTGAGTGGTCCTAAGGTGAAAGTAAAAGAAGGGAGGGAAAAAAAGCTCCGTTCTTGTCGCTGCCTGGGAAAACCAGCATCTTCATTAAACACAAGATATATCCTCACCAAATATTAATTCCAGAACAATTTAACTGTTATTTCCTTGATAAGTCAAATTTGTAATTGCTTATCTGGTTGCCTGGCAACCAGCTTTTTGGGTGAGTGTTTTGCCCTCTTCAGCTGTTTCCATACTTGCCTTTAGCTGTTTACACTTGTGATAAGGAGTGTTTTTTTTTTTTTTGCCGCCTTTTTGTCAGGCATTTTGCTAACCTACAGTTCCTCTGCTTCTCTACTTGTTGCAGGCTTCTTCAAAAGGGTAACAAGCTGCTTTCACATAAATTCTATCCCTAATCCTGGCTAAGACTAGATTAGGTAACTCCTTTGATTGGAAATCACTTGGCACAATGGGCTCTCAAATGTGTGGTCAGCCCTTGAAAACTTTCTCCATTCAATTGTGCTCAAGATGGGTTTAGCATACCATTTGGGATAGTTTATTGGGGCTCAGCATGATTTATCAGAGGGTCCCTTCCTTCTTTTGCTAAAAATAGGAATAGTTTGAACAGTTAGTTGCCAAAACATCACTGTTGGGGTATGTGCTTCAACAAGAAGGAAGGTCTTGATAGAGCCAGTTACATCAGCACATTTACCAGACCATCATCCTCATTATCATTTGTAAGTTGTTTTTTTGTTAAAAGTTGAGAGTTGAGATTAATGTTCCAAGTATAGTGTACAGTTTGGTTGCTTAATCTCTTCCAAGTTAAATGCTTGGTACTCCTATGTTTGACAGTTGTTACATCAGCACATTAATCATTATCATAACAATTGTATGTTAGTTGTAAATATTTGTGTTAAATCAAGTTTAAAACTGAGATATACATTGCAAATTATAAAGGTTGGCTGTTTAAATACTTAAAAGTTAAATATTTTTGGTTTAGAGGAAGACAGGTAAATGTGAAAATGGCTGCTTTGTTGGAATAATGAGCTAATCTGTGTATCTTTCGAATTTGCTGTCAAAGAAGGACCAATTGATAATTTGGCTACCTACCAGCAAAAAATGTAGCTTGTAGTGATGAGTGACTGCCTTTAACGTATATTCAGCCAATGAATGATAACAATTAAGCATCAAAATGTACCACATTACTTCGTAAAATGTAAAGTGTAAGAAGTTTATGTGCTCTCTTTGCAAGTAGCAAAGAAACATCAGTAGGGCATTTGTGATACTGCGATTCTACTATTGTAGTGTTATTTACTTTACAAGGATGTATGTGCAAAGAGTAACAGTGCAGCCGTAACTTTTGCTGAGAGTTATCAAAAATATTGGCCGACATCAAATTAGCTCTAATAATGATTAATCACCGTTAAGTGAGCGATCAGACAGTGGTAAATCTAAGAATCAAAACTAGATGAAAGACAGAGAGAGAGTTTTGCTGAAATAAAATTTGTCTTAGTTGATTTTACAGTTGCCTTTGCAGGACTCATGTTTATGGATCACCTGAAGAAATGCTGTACACAGAATCTGACTGTTTAGTCTTTCCATGAAATCTCCTCATTTACTCTCACACTTTCATTAACATTAGCACGTCACCTTTCTGAATATGTTTGATCTTGTTACAGTATTACAAGGGTTGTACTAGTGGAAATGTCATTGAAAGTCTGTATGTTTTGCCTCCATGTAATTACCTGCTATTTCAGCTTGTGTTCGCTAGTGATTTATTTTACCCCAGATTCCCTTGCAGTGTAAACGTACCTCTCAGGAATGTACATGACTTCCGTGCTTTTGAAATAATAGCATTTCTTTCAGGACCTGAATGTTAAGTGACATTTTCCACGTATGAAAGGTGAAAAAATTAATGAACAGAACCTTTTGATTTTTCATGAGTTTGTGCACATATTTTATATGTGTTAACATTGGAAAGGTAAATAATGTTCACTGAGGAATGAAACAAACCTACTGCAGCTTGTCATGGATGTTGAGGCAAACCACTGATCACTGAGCGTCAATGATGCAATGAGTCAGTGAAGATACCCAAAAAAGTATATTGTCATTAAATGATCAAAACTATTGTTGAGAGTGCGAATGAATGATAGCTGCCATGGATTTGTAGACAGTGGAGGTAACCACAGTGTAAGGTACAGTATCTGTTCAATTGCCTATTCCCAAGGACTCCTCTCTTTTAGCAGGTTCATGTCCTAACAGTTGGTCATAAAATGTTGTGACAAACAATGGAAACTTTGTACTATCCTCCTGCGGCAGCTCTGTTCAGATTTTTAATATTATGTATTTAATCCTTAAGGTGCTACAGTGATGCAGTTTGTGTGAAAATGTCTGAAATGGTTCTGCTGGTATTGGGGAGTTGCCATGGTGATGGCATGACAGATGCCTTTTGGGTATTCTGCTGGCCTAAACTCCTCAGAAAATTTTGATACTTGACTGAGCAGAGTGTTGACAAGAGAGGGGGGAGGCTAATTTCTGCATGCCCCTAGCATTTGGTAGTGATTATAATGACCCATGTCCAGCCTGAATACACTGACCATGATGTATCAACAAAATTCATCTAAGTTTGGGATTGGAAAGGATCTGGAAATGTTTGAATGATTTAATTTCCTCTAGACTTGAATTTTACTTGAGCAGTTGTAATTGAGTGTAACTTTGGAAGGAGAAAGAGGAGGGTGTGAAATCCTTGAAAGGAGGAAAAGGGGGGTGGTAGAGAAGCAGTGGCTGATGTTTACTTCACGACTCAATTACAATGCTGAGGTTGCAGATGGGTGGACTTGTTTTGTCAAGGACATAACTGTGTTATCCTCCACTTGGGAGCAAAATGTATGAACACCACATTTAATGCTTGGGCGTAAAAAAGTGTTCTAGAAATTGAACCTTGAAGATGCCTGACCTTTCATACTGTGTTTAGCCTAGTGTTCAATAAACTTTAGTTTAAAATAATGATACGAAAGCAACTGGCAATGCTTGAAACATAATGTAATTATGTTTTTTGACATTAGGCGTACTTGTTCTGAAGGTGCAAAGCGTTCATGCCATTATTAAAGATGCCTTTCAGTATGGGGTGGTGCTCTCTCTCTGGCTCTGGACTCCAAAGATAAGGTCTGATTTAATAAGTGTTCATGTATGTATAAACAAGCAGGGACTGACCATTGTCTATCAAAAAGCAACTGCAGTCACTTTAGTAAGGGAACTTGAGCAGTAATGATGGTGCATTTGTTTAATGTTTGAAACAGCATTGACACAAAGAGTATACAGTAATAATGATCATACTAGGAAGGTCCATTTTGTTGAGAAAAAAAAGGCATCTTGTACCAAGGATATTACAGGGCCTATGTATCTCAGCCCTACGCTAGCCCTTTAAACTTGAAAGTAAGAACGCAAGATCAGCTTCTTCCAAAATCAAGTGCAGAGAACAGGTCTGTCTTTCTCCTAAGAAATGGACTTTGGCAATGTGTTTGTCTGAGCATCATGTGTCAACTTTGGTGTGGATGGCCATGGCCACATTGCATTCTGGATAATTGCCTCTTGCATGACAAGCCAATATTATGTCACACAAATCAGAACTCTAGCGATGATAACTGCTCCTCCTGGTTGTGCCTGAAGGATATCAATTAAGTGAATGCCTGCTGCCTCTGCTGTTGCCATCCTGTGAAAGTCGTTAATTTCGTGGTTCTGCTGCTGCTGCTCTCTGCAGCAGTGGAGAGTCTGTGCTGGATTCTCTTCCTCAGTTTAAACTGCCAGCTCGTTTCATCTTCTGCAGTGCGATAGAGAGACCGGAGTAATTTCCATCTCAATCAGTGTACAGTAGCCAGCTGACTGTAATCCTGACTGCTTGCTGGGTAGGATTCTAGTTACTGTGCAGAGCTCGTAGCTGCCGATGGTCACTGTGTCGATGTGCAGATGTTGTCTGTGTCTTGTTTTTTTGCCCCTTAGTTTTTGTCTGGTCTTTTGTTTTTCAAGGGGTAAGGAGCGACTGCCAGGTAAGATGGTTTTGAGATTTATTTTGCAACCCCTAAGAGCCTTAGTGAATCGTGCTCATATTTCTTACCTGGAGTAGCTGGAGAAGAAGAGGCTGCCAGACTCGATCCTGCTGGGTTTATTCTCAGTTGCATGTCAGGTTACAGTGCTAATCAGTTGGACTTTAAGGTAACAGCAGTGTTGCTGAGGGGTAATCTCGGGGTGTTGGTCCATGCAGTGGTATGACTACCATTCCTTTGATGGTTTGACTGAATAACTTGAACATAACTTGTGCTGCAGCAGCTCTGTTGCCTCCATCTGCATCTTTGTGTGGTGAGAAAGGAGACAGAATTGCTGTTGATGATGGTCAAGTTTTGCTCGCATTTTCTTCTCCTGATGTCGTCTCATCAGATTATTGTACCTGTAAGTACCACACTATGGTGTGATGAACTTGACAATTGCAGCAGCTCAAGTAGTCGGACAGGCCTAGGCTATAGTGAGCTGAGCAAAGAAAAAAAAAGGAAAGGAAAAAAGCACTGCAAATACTAGAAGAGAAGAACCTCTGGGGGGTATTGCAAATGGTCTTGCTCTTGTTGAATGTTCTATTATATGTGTCTGGGCAAAGAATTTCCTGGTAAAATTCTAAACTTGCAGGTATTGTACTAACAAGCTTGTCTGTAAACGCACACTTTTCCGTTCATATGGCCATGCATGTACCAATAATGTGGTACAGTGTACTGAGTGTTCTGAGTGTACTCTTACCAAAATTAATGATGACCAAAACAACTGACCATCCCATGGCCATATGGCAAAATCTTTTAATTTTAGTCCACTATTGTCCAAACTAATAGCTACAGTACTAGTTATGAAGGCTACACAGTACTGTAGTTTTGTAGCACAGCACGTTGTACATTTTTATTTTATTTATTTTTTGTTGGAGGGGCAAATTTTACAGCATTGATAAATAGCCTGTTCATCGTTATAGTCACCCACTTGTAAAACAGATGTAGGTCACTGGTTGCACTCACCCATTTAGCCTTACTGTATTTTCCTCTAAATCTTTTAACAAAATAGATCCATTATTACCTTCCTGCAATACTGTACAAATATCTGACCCTCACAGTTTACACAACCAACATAAAAACATCAGATTTTAAGGTCAGTTTTCTGTCAAGAATGGAAGAAGAGTAGAACTAGAGGCCTACCTATTGGAGGGAACTCACAGATAGGTATCTATCTACAGTATGGAGATATAACATCAGCAATCTTTAGATCTCTGGTAGCACAGGGTCATGTTGCCAGTTCAACGTGTGGTCCATGGCGTCATTTCATCTGCACTGAATTGTGGGTATGACAGTATGTAGCACAGAATGTTAGTACACTGTAACAGTTGGCTATTATAACCCTTTCACAGTGTTTGTGTGTTGGATACTTATTCTGTCACACCTGGGTGAAGATATGATTATTTATTTAGGCATCACCATGATTGGCCTACTGAACTCTATTACCTTCTCTTTTTCAAATAAAGGATGCATTGATTCTTCAGAGTGTTTTCTGCCATGGTCGTGGTGCCAAGATGAACCAAGCAACCTGAATTTTCCTGGCATAATTTAGAGTAATAGGACCATGTTTCACTTTGTTTACATCCATGTTGCCACGATACATGGTGGGAGGGGGGCCTATGAGGATGATGTGTACGCTACTCAGTGAACATGTAAAATAAAACTGTTTTTAAAATTCAGCCTGCCAGTAAGAGAAGGACTTCTGTACGAAGGAATGATTGATACTGTGGGTGGAAGTTTCTTTAAACGGGGGCAGTTGTAACACAGGAAAAACTGTTTATCCAAAATAACCCCCAGCCCCACCAATGGCGATAAACTAAAGCAACTGTCAAGGTCTGATGTTTTTTGTCATGCGTGTTACAAAAGTTACAACTAATATATGATATGAATGTGTCCTAGGAAACATTCATTTGTTGTTCCCAAAAAGTGTAGGGCCTATATATACTGTATTGCTTTGGGCCATTTCATAAACAATTTGAGGACCAACCTCTCATATGGATTTCATTTGCTGATATCGCAACATCGCTAGAAGACTTCTCTTAAATTTATAAATTCCTAATTAAGGACAATGAGGTACTGTAGAAACTCCATTGTTTTACTGATGTAACTGGCAGAGAATGCTGTATCATATTTTCTCTCTCAATGAGCTAAGTCTGTCTCATCTTTGAACATATGTCATTGCTTGTGGTAGAAGACAAGTGCAGATGACCATGGGACTCCATCAAAGAATACTGGGAAAAAAGAAACTGACCAAAGACAAATAGATCTGTGTAATTGCATTGGGAATTGAGGAGGAAGCTTACATGCAGGTCCATTCCCAGTACAGTATGTTATTAACAAAGCTGGGAAGTAACTGATGGCCATTGAAAACCTATTCCCTGAAGTAATGTGGAAGTGTTGATTATTACTGAAGAACAAGAGGGCTTTACAAGCTTACCAGACTTTTATTTTGCTGGAATGACTTGTGGTTTTGTTTGCTTGGACAATGACCTTTAAAATGCTGTCTGTTATGCTTAGATGGCCAGTATTCTTTGGTTAGGTGCTGTGCAGTAATGTAACCTTATTTGCACTGTGTTGTTGCTTTATTCCAATATTCATTGTATTCGATCTCTCTTGCGGTTTGCGAAGAAATTTGTTAAAGATATCAGGGGAATATCATTTTATCATGTTGTAGGGTACAGTCAACTCATGCAAGCTACAATGGACAGTGAACATGCAATACAGTATCTGTTTGTCAGTAGATCTGTCTATCTTCTGGTTGGTCTGACTGAATATTGAGATTTTTTATGTCAAAAGTGCAACAGTCCTAATGTATTGTATCAAGTTAACATGGTTTTTCATCATTTTTGACCATTACAGTATGTAATCCTCTGAATGTAGGTCTCCAGTAGCTAGAGTAGTTGGTCTTCCAGAATAGTTGGCCTACAGTAATAATAATAAATTGGATTTCAATAGTGCCATTCCAGCTAGCAGGGGCAGCTACTCAGGGCGCTTCACAGATGAGGGGAAAACAACACTTTAGAGAGGAATGAAAAAAGTTAGTCTTTAAGTAAACACTTAAACATAATAATTCAGAATAATTCCAAAACATGAAGAGGAAGCTGGTGCCAGAGACTTGCAGCAGAGAAAGTAAAGGTGTGGAAACCGTAAGATTTGAAACGAGGTCTGGGGACACAAGGAAGAATCGATCAGAAGAGCGAAGTGTGCTTGCAGGGTGGTAACAGGAGAGGAGATTGGTCAGGTACACTGGCTCATGAAACTGTAAGGCACAGAATGCCAGTAGAAGAATTTTCGATGGGTAACACTAAAGCTTAGTGTTTCACTGAAGTTCCTACCTGGGTAGGTACAGCACCAGCAGTCCATAGTTGGTCTGGGAAACCCGTAAACATGAAAATGTAACTTCAGCTAGGCAACAAGTTCATTGTGTGAAGTCATGATAGGATGTTTTGCTTTGCATGAACATCATGCAGATTACGTACGGACATGATTTGTGACGGGGAATTGCTCTCAGGGAAAAGTAACATGTACCATAGTGAAACTTTGGATCTGGGTAAAAATTTCATAACCAGGTCCGAATATCGTCGGTTTGGCACCAAACACTACAGACGATAGCGCAATACGTTCTGGGAGTAGTTGAGGCCAAGGGTCGTAGGGACCAGCTCTACATAGGTGTAATTTCTAATTCAATGAAATATGCTGAGCAGAACTTAAAAATAAAATTTTACCTCAGCTGCACAACTTCCAAAAAATTTAAAAATCAAAGTACCTGTGCTTTCTGTCAATTGAAAGAATAATTTCGCTCTTTAATAAGTTATCCTGCATTGTTGCATCTTAAAGGAATTCTGCACCAACAAAAAAAAAATTTATTAGATTTTGTATCATTCTATCAGTTAAAGAAAATAATCAGTTGTCCCTACTTTATTTTGAAAACTCATCAAAATCTTGCAATTCTCTTCTCATTTCTCTCGTATAAGTATTTTTCATGTTGTTGTGGAATATCAGGACTGCATAAGCAAGGTGCTACACTTCAAAATTAAGCAATTTGACAACAAAAGTGGTATCACGTAATGAGAAAAAGCCAATCATGAATTACCATAGGTGGATGTGTCATTATGTCTATTCAGTTTGGATTAAGTGCATTTTCCCCTCTAACGAAACAAAATAAGGTTTTGAAAGTTAGCTTTCAATACAAGCCTGAAAGTCAGATGGCTATACATGACGTACAACACTGTAGGAATTGACTAATGCTGTCTTCCTTTTTTGCACTTTTCATGCTTCCAGCAAGGGTTTTTATGATGTAAACCTCTTTTGTTGAGCGATTACGGAAATCTCATACACATCTACATTTTGTTGTTTACCCTTTTGTTTATGAAACTATAATTCCACCACCAAATACTAGATCAGAAACGTGTTGCAACCCATGCTTAGCAGTGCACTTTATCAGTAACAATGAAAAAAACCTTATTTATCAGAACGTCAGCACTGCATCACAACCCATTGATTTCCGCCACCATGGGGTTCACCCTTTCAGTTGCTACGAATATTTACTTAAATAATCTTTTGTCGGAATTTTGTGAGATATGTCCTGAAAGTAAGAACGGCAAATTGCATACAATATGTTTTAGATATAGACATAAGAAGTGATGGTGAAGAATTTCATTTAGCAATGCATATTTGTTTTTCAACTGAAAAAGAAAACAAAATGTAAAAAAAAAGAAGTAACTTCTTTCGTCACATTTTTGCCTTAATCTTGTGATTGGAGAAGATACTAATAATTACAACAGACTGTATTTCAATGATTTGCATTTTAAAGATGGTCGACTTCCATCACCGACAGCAGTGATGCATGTCTGTTTTGTTTCATATTGCTGGAGCAGCCATTTCAGTTTTCTTTGTGAGCCATCTTTACCCCAACCAAATCAATAAAATGGATTAATTTATAGTTGCTTAAACTCCTCAGCATTGAAGCAGTGGGAAGGATTTTAGAAAAGTGGGCTTTGTCATTACTTGGCAGGTAATCTTGAACCTGAAATAAGCAAGATGTAAAATACCTGGCAGTGAGTTGGAAGAAATGGAAAAGCTACCTGTTTGCCGGGATATTTTTAACATCAAATAGGATACAAACCTGAAACAGGCATGTTGTGAGCAGTTCGACTAAATAAAAAATGCAGAGATGTGTGAAGTTGAACGCAACACAAGCACTCAGTCAGAGTGAACTTCCTGACTGAAGTGATTTAAATTGTTGCCATGGTGATGGACAGTGTGTAAGGAGGTAGTATAAACGTCCAATCAAATTAACTTGAACATTAAAATGCAGCACAAGATTAAATGGAGAAACCGCCATTCATTTCCTATGAGTCTTTCTTTCATGTACATTTTGTTTTAAACGATTTCCCAAAAAGTGCATGGCGAGAATTGTTTTTTTTCTTTTCCATTGCCCCTTTTGTTCGATGTCACAATTGACTACTTCCTGATGAGGGTCCCTGTATCACAGTGATATGGAAAGTCTGTTCATGCAGTTTGTGTTAGCTCTGAGTACCTTCACTGATGTGTAGCATAGTCACACATACCGTTTGATGGATTAACAGAGTGTACGGCTGGATGCTCTGTTGTGCTGTGTCGAAAAACACCAGCACGGTTTAGGTACAGGGAGCATTTCACAGTGTTTCCTAATAAACTATCCTCGTTTCGTGTATAGTGTCGGACGGGGTATGCTGGAGTGAGTTGTAACCGTTTTGCGTGTGGGCAAAAATGGAGCTGTTCTTTCATTGGTAAGTTGCTTTGTGTGTGAATTATCGTGGAGATTTAAGTATTTTATAAACTGAGTTGTTATTAAAGTCTTCCTCGTCCGTTTTCTCTAGATATTGATTCATCTGTAGAAATAGAAAGGTTGAGTTAGGACAATGCAGAATGTTGTTGTGATAATAAAGATCACATTAGGTAAGAGATCTACATTACCATTATCCATTTTGTCCATGTCATGCTATTCAAGTTTGAATTTCAAATTTCCACAGTGGAATCCAAAGTTTTTGGTATTTGTAATGACTTCTTCAAGTTTTCCTGTGGCAGTTGTTCTTGGGATTAAATGATACTTTATCTGTTCAAGAAAGTCAATATTCCATCCTAGCTTTCTACCATATTTAATTTAGACCATTCAAACCAATTTTTTTGTTTTACTACTCCTAAATTGATAGTGGTGTGAAAACTTGCCTTGCTTCAGCCAATGCCGAGGACACTTTCTCGTTGTATTCTAGCAAACTTAATTCCACAGTTTAAGCATTTGGGACTGGTATATAAGAGAAGTAACGTGGACTGAGTTAAGAAATGGTCGGGGAAGATGCAAGTGGCAAGGAGGTGGGGATGTCATTTTGCACCGATGGGTAGGGTCCAATTCATAAATCATAAGTGAGTCAGTAACATTCTGATTAAACCTTTTAATCCTTTTGGATTTTAAGACTAATAGGGAAGGAACTCCTATGCCTCTAAATGGGCCATATACTGTAAACTCCGTCATCGAGAGTCGTGGGATGTCCCTCATTGCAAACACTGGCTGTTTGTGCTCTTGCTAATTAATGTGTCACTAATCCAAAGTTTTTGTGGTTGGTTTGTGGTGTTAGAGATGGGATCTTAATTAGCATTTACAGGTGTTGACAGAAAACTGTTTTCCCTAATCATTAAACACAAACCTCCCTCCCATCTGATAAGATGCCAACAAAATAATTGGTCTCTATTCGAGGAGACTGGGAACTGCATTGGAAGGGATGAATGCTTTTGTTTGTGCAGAAATTAGAGGACAGCTCTATGTGATGGTTGTGAATTGATTTGATACTGCTACTAATCATGGAAGACAATACAGGAAAAGTGTGATCAGCCATGATAGACTGAGGACTTTGTCTGGTCCCTGCATCTTCTGTGAGATAGCAACTTACGCTTGAAAGGGACTATAAGAGGGTAATGGTATTTTAATTGTAATCTTTTCTGGCAGTCCCTTTTATATTTTAACTGTTCATTCATGCACTAATTTGCATCTGTATGAAAAATGCTATTTTATCAAATTTGGTAATATCTGTCTCATTTAGATTGATCATCCTTCCATTCAGTCCTTTGTCTAAGGACCCTGAAATTGCCGTAGCAACCATCAGTGAGTGTTGTTGTAGTGTAGGATCATGGAGATCCTTGATCTATAACTGAATGAAGCGAGATATCACAGTTTAAAGTAGTCCTATCATAATCCCAGCTGCTTATAGTATTTTTGTTCAGAATTTGGAACACCTGCAGTAGTCCACAACCAGGTTGGTACCTGGGTACCTGAAAACTAACTTCCATAAGGCTATGACTGTGAGTTCATCGTCGGCAGACATCGTAACAATGACATTTTGCTTGGCATGTTTATGCAGTGGATGAACCATGTACAGAATTGTCAGAGCGGGCATCGCAATGAAGTGTTTGTAATAGTTAAGCATACATGGTGAATTTTGTTCATTAATCGATGAGACCTGTGAGGAAAAAGCAAAATTTTAAGTTTATCTTTCACACCAAACGATGTACAGTAATTTGTGAAAGTTTGTGGATCCCAGTACTGTAACTAGGTCACAAGGTCCTGACTCCTGACATCACTGTTTTAAGTAAGATGTGCTGTTTGAAGGAATAAAAAGAGCCCTTACGATTGATCTTCCATCATTTTCCGTCATTTGATACCAATGTGGATAATAACATGCTATGCCAGGTTTCTTTTTATTAAAAATGTCATTAGAGTGTTAATTACATGGTAGAGAGAAGAGATATTTTTTTTTTTTTGTTAAAAAGTTAGCATAACTAGGCCCTGTGGTAAATGTGTGGCATCTCGCCATGAACACTGCCACCATGAAACTCCTATACAAATGCAATTCCTTAAGAAATTAGGCTATACATGGACAGATGTACATTTGTACAGGAGTTTTTATAACTTTCTGCAAATGTAAGAAGTCCTTTGGTGTACTTTGGAAATCGCAGGAATAACAGCACATCCTGCTGTAAGTACCCAAGTAGTATGTACTGTACCTGGCAGTATGTACCCACTGCAAACACAACTGTACCAGCTGCTCACCTTTGCAACAATGAGGTGACCTGGTAGATCTGCAGATGGGTAATTCAATCTCTGTTTCTTTGTGTTAGCCTTCTGTAGTTTTTTCCCTTGCAACCATTTTATTGACAAAGAGAACCAATTAATAAAGCACAAATAGAATACATTGATTTGAACAAACTTCCATGTATAAAGATAGTTCTATTAAGCTTGATTATTACAAGTGCTCTTTAAAGTATAACTCTTGGTACCTATGAAGTTCAAAAGGGTTGCAGGTTCCATGGTGTTCTGTCATCAGACTTTTCAATTTTAGGGATTATTGTACATATTCTGTAACTGTTTCATCTACGCCATTTTTCTCCTGAGAGAAATCAACTCACTTTATTTCCCTTGTGGAAATTATTGAATTATATTTTTCAAGGCAGAATAGTCGGGGAAAAAGTAGCTTTTTTGAACAATTGTTACACGTAGTTGGACAGTATATTTGCTCTGATAACTCTTGTTAAATATGTACATGAATCCCAGGCAACCATTCTGTATTTCTGTACAATAGACCCCAGTGAGACGGTAAAGTAAATCATGCTTTTGGCATGTTTTGTCACAATATCATTGACCACAATGATTTGTCTAGGAGTGTATGAATCATTGGCCATTGTGCCTGACTGTGAATAATATTGAGCTTTGTGGTTTTTAGACTGTTTTGAAGTTCTGTGAATGGTTTTGTTGCATTAACCATTCAACAGACATAGCTGGGGTGAGGAGGAGTGGGGATGAGGTGGCTGACATATTGGGAGATGATTTAAGTACATATATTAAGAGGTGCTAGAGAGATGGCCCTTTGCGGACATGTTACACGTAGTGTCCTATCCCGATGTAACAAATGTACCACAATAGTAGAACACACTATCTTTCACAAACCGTTCTTTCATCAGTAGGGGATCTTTTTCAAGTTGCATGATCCTAAGAAAAAGAACAAGTGAATTGAAATATGGTTGTAGCGACATGTCTGGCTCAATATTTGTAAGTTCAAAGTAATAAATCAGAGACTGTCCAATGAAGGAAGGAGAAATAGTTAATGTGGTTTTACTGTTCGTCTGATTACTGCCACTGCATGGTGGTATTTGAACTTGTCTGTCGATATCGTCGATTGATCTTATTTCCCCGCCTATACTGTATGTGCAGACAGTGTACACACCAATATATCCCAAGCATTCATGTATACAGTACAAACAGCATGATCTGCGTGTTTTCCTACATAGTTATGGTTTGTCCCGTGTAGTGATTCAGGAAACTGTTGCCATGCAACTCCTAACTTTTTCTGCTAACGATTTCCTGCCCTTTTGCACACAGCATATCTCACAAACTTTCTTCTATGCACCTCAAGTTCATATCCGTGGTGCAATGTCGGATTATGCTTAAACCAAAATATTATTAAAACATGGAGCCATAGTTAAGTGAGTCTCTATTAACTTGATTTAGTTTCTTCGAAATCTCGCTCAGTACATTGCCATTTCAGTTACAAGCACTGTACAGAACTTGGTTGTTGCCCACTAAGTTAGAGTGTACTTACAGTTTTGAATAGTTTTGAATTGGTTTGTCATACTCTTGATAATTCTTTTTTTCTTTTCGTTTTTATTTTATGTCAGTTTCTGATGTACATTTCATGAATTCTGTCATATACTGTAATGTCTGTAGTGCCTATTATTAAAATTCTGATTCATACATTGTGAAGTGCAGTTTAGAATGTATCATTGTCAGTCAAGTCAGCTCATTGGAAGAAGAGGGTGGGGTGGGTGGGCACTTTAAGTCGGCACAATGGAGGAAGGGGGCAGATAAAAGGTACATGTAGTTATCTGAAATGTATTTAAATAGCCATCTTAGTTGTGAAAGCTTACAGATCTGAAGTGGAGGCACTAGTTCAAACTGCAGATTATGTATCAGATAGTTAAAACATGGAGAACCATGTAGATCTACTGCACTCAATATTGTAATCACAGAACTGTACTGCAATACAATCAGCACAGAGTATTAGCAAACAGTGGTGATATTTCGCATACTTAGGACAGAAACCATTCTTAAAAAAATGTTTGTGCACTCCATTCGGCAGCATGGTTTCACAGTTGTAATCTCAAAATTTCATACGAGTCCATATCCTGTACATGCAGGCGTGCAGCATATACTCTCTTATCACTAGATAGCCTTACACCTTTTACTTTCTGTACAACAACTGTGCAGTGTCTGTATGTAGTTCGTACTGTATAGTTTTGTATTGCAATGCATTTCCTACCCTTAACTTTTTTTTTCACAGGTTTGAATAAGGTATTATTTATCACCGTGACAACTAGCATTCCAGTTACCATGGTGACATAGTGGATGTGGCAAAGTAGTGTACCATCTGGTGGGTTTTGCCTGCAAACCATTGTCTTGTCATGTAAAAATATTCAGCACCTTTGAAACTTATCAGGCTTTGTCTGAATTTGCCAATCTGGCAATTTTCAGATTGTTGCCATGGGAACAGTTCTAATAGCAGGAACAAGCAATAATAGAAGCAGCGAACCAAAGAAACTGAAACGGTGCTTAATAGCTATATGGCCATTCCTAATGTAGCAGCAGCAGGTTCATAGAGTTTAGTATTTTAAGTATGCCATACTACAGATTCTTGCCCTTAATGTTGCTTGTTCATGCACATCTGGTATAATCTGCTTGCATTCATCCACAAAGAAGCACAGAGGGTTAAAACTGCTTTGTTGTCAGAGCAAGATGGAAGAGCATTGCATCTAGATCACATACAACTGAGAAGAACCCAAATACGTGCCTTGAGCGATAATATTGCACTTAACAATTTTACGGGCATCAGGGAAACTTGCAATGAATCCAATGACAATTCAGACCTACTGTTGCTTGATTTACCGTCAATCAAGCCGACTAAAGTCATAATTTAAATCATGTCATGATTGGTTTTAACTCAAAAGGAAAACTCGGTTTAGATTGATTTCATTTTCAACTTATTTGACTTAAATCACTGATTTATCATGTTTCTTTTTATAAAAGAAAATCTCAAACCCTGATTCAAACTGTATTAATTTAATTTTAGATGTTTTTGTATTTTTTAGGGGTCTGTAGTTTCTCCATCTCCCACATGTACCGCTTTTGCTCTTAACCTCCAGCAGTGTGATGAAGTTCTTTTTAGTGTTGAAATTCTTTTGTTTTGATGTAAATTGTTCATTATCCTTAAAGTGTGAAACAAATTTGCTTTCATCAGGTTAAGATTTACAAATAGAAATTAGGACAAATAGAGATGATAATGTACCATTACAGTGAAAACTGAAATGCTACAGAATTGGCCCTGGAAATGAAAACCAAGTGTTTGTTATCTTGTGAGGGTCACAACTAGTGGACTTAGCAGAATGTGCATGCTGCTACAAATATAGAAATAATTTGCACAGGTGCATTTTTGCGAAACCAATTTCATCGGGTTTCAGAAGGCAACTTCATACTTCATTTATGGTAAATGCAACTTTAATCAATCAGTTGTGTCCAGAGCCATGTAGATTACTGTACTTATAATAAAATACTGTACTTTTATTTGAAACAAATTGCACAGAGAGGAATAAAAAAAGTCACAGTTGGTTTCTCATGAGCTATTGCAGTGCCACAAACTTGTAGTAATTTAATTGTGTGTAAAATATTAGCAACAAATCTCACAGTTTTCCTGACTGCGGAGCTTAATTGACTCTCGACTCCCTCTGTCGGGAATTTGTGCAAAGGGCTGCATCTCTCACATTAAGAGCTGCGTACACCTCGCTGTCGATGAATTGGACAACCTACTTTGAAAAGCTACAGGAATCAAGTTGAAAAAAAAAGAAAGAAATTGATTTCAATGGTGAACTGTTTCTTTATCTTGAAATGTAGATCAAGAAATGGCAGTGTTTGGAGTGATGAGGCTGATATACAAAAACAAAGGACAATGAAGTTACGATGACTTTAAAATGGCAAGCTGAAAGGAATTGATCAAGGACGGAGGAGGATGATATGGAATTGGTTGCATTATAGAACACCGAATTAGGAGAAACCTGCATTGACAGTATGTGTACAGTGTGTTCCGCTGTTGCCACAGGGATATGTGTGATGCTGTTGTTAAGTCATCGTGATTGTAATCAAGGGAATCATACATAACATGAATTGATCCAGACATATTTACTCTTGGAATGCAGTAGTTTTCTCTGATCCTTCTCTTTAATATGCTGTCTACAGTAGATGAAAATGTGGATGAATAAGTTGTAATTGCTCCATGCATGTGGATAGATTGTGTAATCATTAGAACAGTGAAATAATTCACGAAACAGTAGTGTTTACATACATTAATGTACAAGTTGATCTTGTTGTCTTGATCAGTGGATCAGATCCCAGCTTGATCCCAGCCAGATGTGATGCTGATGCTATTTCAGAGCACCTTCTGCTATTGTATTGTCATATCCCTATCATACAAATGTTGATAAGTACATTGCTCGCTTGCATTCAAGAAACTTTTTATTATTTTTCAGGAATAAATTTTTGTAACTAATAATTTTGTTTATGAAACCCATTCAGAAACCAGCCATAGTCATCCACTGCCATGTAGCCCCAAGTGTACTGAACATAATCCTGATACACTGTCCTGAATATTTATTCAAATGCCTTCCTGTTAGCCAGAGGGAAACAGTTCTTTTGACATTGCAGTGCAGTATGTTGTTGGCATTGTCGTGGATCAAGTTATGATTGTACCATTAACTTCTGTAGTCATAACTTTTCACAAAGTAATCTTCAGTGTGCTTCGTTTTGGTGGACCTAGACTACTGCAACCTGTTCAGGAGATAAACTGCAGGAGAAATGTCTGCTGGCACTCCAGAAAAAGTAAATTGCTATTCAAATATCCATTTCAGTGTAAATGCCATAGTGCTAGACTGCTCATTGAACACAGGCCACTGTCTGTTGATGTAAAACAAACACAACAAGGTGGGCAAATAACAGCATTCTTAATCAGTTCTAAATGGCCTACGTCAATTTTTTGTTTGGAATATTTTTTCTTTCAATTCTATCATGCCACTTTTCCTGAAATCAGAAGTTACTGAATATCCTTGACAGAAATGGTCCTTTAAGCACTTTTGTTCTCCCAGAGTTGAAACGTCACTATTCGGTGGGTATTGAAAAGGCTTGTGAAGAGCCTTCGGCAAAGATTAGACCTCCACACAACTTATTCAGGCTTGCTGGTTAGAACCGTGATTGGCCTTTCATTGTGTTGAAAAACCTGCCAATTCAAAGGCATCAGGCCATAGCACACAACCGAAAAGTTGTTGTGGAAAGGAAATGTGCCTGGCGTTGTTGTGTCGCTGCCTGCATCGTAGCATGTCGAGCATGGCTTTGATACAAAGGTGTGTATCTGACAGAAGTTTCCACTTTTGTCATGTTTTCCAACATGACAAGTTCTGATGGCATTTATTGTGTTCAGTTCATACTTCATGACTTGTTTTTAATGTCTTTCCCCATTTTTATTCATTTCTCTCTTTTTTTTTTTCAGGTGGTAACCAGCCACCATGCCTCTTAGCCAAGACTCTCTACTCAGTAAACTATCCCAGAGCTTCCCTAGCATGAGTTTATCTTTAGCATTAGAACAAGTCAAGATGGATCTCAATAATAGCTGCTTCGGCTCCATATGCACAGAGAAGGATGACGACGAACTCACACCTCTCAGCTGGCTGCAAAACTCGGACTTGTTAAAGGACATCTACCTCGACGGCGAGGACGATGATGAGGAGAACTGTAAGGAAAATTATGCAGATCCCCATGGTTACTATTACCATGACACCATGGATCCCAAGAGACAAATGAACAGCAAACCACCATTTTCTTTTAGTTGCTTAATATTCATGGCTATTGAGGATTCTCTTCATCAGCGTCTTCCGGTAAAGGACATCTACCACTGGATCGAGGAACACTTCCCTTACTATCGCACTGCTCCAGCAGGGTGGAAAAACTCAGTAAGGCACAATTTGTCCCTCAATAAGTGCTTCCAAAAGGTGGATAAACTCAGGGGACAGGTAAGATTAATGGTACATTCAGATGATATGATATAAGGGAGAATCATCTCCAAAGGACCAAACTAGAACTGCTCTGTGATGCTAGTGCATGGTAGGGCCAGATATAAGTTTCTCTGTTAGCTGTCCAATATTCTCAACAAGTACACCTGCACCTAGGCTATACAGCAAGCTAGGTTGTCCATTTTGAAATGAGCTGAAAATTGCTTTACAAGATGTTCATCTTTTTCACTTAAACACTTATGTTTTGTCCAACAAGGTTACAATTAAAACATCAGTATGTATGTTAGTATGGTTTCTCTGTTTTCAAGACTTAAATGTGGTGAGATTTTTTAAGCTCTGTAGTAAAAATGCAGCAACAGAAAGCAGTGATATGATAGGTTGCCACGGTCGCTAGATTTGACCGAAAGTGGTTCTAAAGTAACTGACTTTTACGCATATTGATAAAGCATGGCGCTATTTCATCATATCTTTCCTACCACCAGTCTACAATTGGAGTGACAGTCACGCAACGCAACAGCTGCCCATCAATGTTATTTCTAAATGCAACCATTTTAGTCTGCTTGCAGATCCATGAGGCAGTCTACTCATTCATGATCACTCATTTTCAATAAAATATATACTGACAACTAAACCCCCAAATAAAAATTAAAGTTCTTACATCCATAGTCGAAGTTCAGAGTACTTAAACTTGAAAATCCTCATACCCAAAGGCCTCAATAACTAATTTTTGTGTTGTACAGTACCTCATCCAAAAATGTGCAAGTTTCTCTCAACAGTTGGCTCCAAACTTGCTCCCAAAAAACTGAGACAACCTTGGACAAAATACCTTGGGACACCCCCCTCCCCCTTTCAATGTTGGCTATAGGATTACTGTTCAAAGTTTGCATTCACTCCTATAGTGCAGCATTTGAAAGGGGCATGGGGTTTCCTGTTATCCTCTAACCTAAAATTTAGTATTATATTTTTTAGTATTTTTTTTATTATATTTTTTATTTATTTAGTATTGTATTATGTATGACAAAGTGTCCCAACAATTTTGTCCAAGATTTTAGCTATAAAAACTACAGTACCATGGGGTATTTGTTGGAAAATTTGCATATTTCCAATTGTAATGCTTTTTGCATGACCGTTTCATGGTGGTTGTTCACACTGGTGTCCCAGATATTAACCACAAGAACCGCTTCTGCTAACGTTTTAGCGGAAAAAAACTTCATCAGTCTTCTTTCTACCATAAATATCACTCTAATTAGCGAAAGTTATCCTGAAAAGATCATGCAGTAGATGTTCTCTCTGGTTGGTATCAAATAGAACGGAAAGATGGAAGATTAATGATGAAGGGAATTTTTTTTTTCATCAGTGAAACAGCACATCCTGGTTTAAGTTACTTCAATCTGTTCCCCTGTAGGTTGGAGGGAGACAGAGCAACTAATCAGAAATGCTCAGGAATGTCTGTCTTGCATTTGTGTTTGTGATATGAAAACACAATTTGTTCGTATTGCATCTGTCAGGGAAGATCAGAACTGAAACTTTTACTGCATCTGGGTGATGACATCATACCCTTAAAAAGTCAAAAAGTATTACCCTTGGACCCATCTTCGGTGGCAAAGGTTAGTTTTCTGGTCTTTGTAAGAAGAGTGTGAAATGACATGGGAATCTGGGTCCATGAAGCACAAGGAGAGAACTAAGTGAGGAGTGGCTGTGGTGAATAGGTGTGTTACATAGATGTATGATAATGATATTGTAGGACTTAACATACGTGAGCAGCCAAGGAAAATGTGTGTCATTCAGTCATTAAATGTTATGTGACATGCTTCTAGAAATGAGCACCCTTCATGGAAAAGTTGCAAAGTAAATTACGGAGTGAAAATTTACTGGAATTTTTTCATACCTTTTACCATTTGTGGGACAGTTTCAAAGTTTGAAAAAAATTCGAAACAGATGAGGTGGAGTGTAAATGCACAGTGTTAGTTTTTCTTTTGTTAATCCTATATATTATGCCTCTTAATTACTGAGTTTCACATTGGTAAGTGATATCGATATTTTTGAAGGAAAAAAGTAGATGCTTCCAAAATAAAACCCTCTGGGCACATAAAATTTTTCAAATATCCTTTAAATAAGGTTACATAAACAAAGGATTAACATATCATGGGAGTCCATCTCTTGATGTCACAAATTTGCATACTTAGCAGTATTTATTCATGACACAGCTGTGAGACACTAACTTTTCTGTAAATTTGTCAATTCACAGCGCGAATCTTTGACAGATTCGGGTGGAATTTGTGGCTATTTTCAACATTTTCAATGCATAATGCACTCGATACTCCAAAGTGTCATTTTCGTGTCACACGACCTTTAACTGTGGTGTGAGAAGTGTTGTGGATTCCTGCAGCTCTTCAGATCCTACTCATTGCGTGATATACCTCACCCTGCATACGGTCAGCTGCTGCTAAGTTGTGCAAAAGGCAATTAAGGACTTCTGCAACTGATGAGCAGAAGGAGATGAGAGTCATTATGCAATATACTTGAAACAAGAAAATTTTAACCAAGGTAACTGTCCAAAGAAAAGAAAGGAAATGAAAGGAAAAAAAACCAAAAGAAGAAGAAAAAGACACCGTGTAGCAAATTTCTTTAAGGTGTACCACCACTAGCAATTCAGGACAATGGTGAATTTGGTGTTAGTGTTGGGTTCTTGTAATTATTATTTCTAGCACAATTTCATCGTTTTTCAGACTTTGTGTAGTCGTAATTTTCTAAATCATTTTAATGCTTTTAAGCGTAATATCACATACAACTGGGTGGAACAGAAGGTAATGTAACAAAAAATCTTTGTCTCTTCTCTATCTTCCCCATCCTCCCTCTTCTCTTTTCCTACATAAATTGTTTCACTTAAAAGTTTGGAAACCAGCAGAATGCAATCGCTGAGATTTTCATGTTGTCAATTCTTTCAAGTGGATATTTAAGTTGAGGTGGTCAAGTTTTAATTCGTTGTTCCCAAAAGAAGCCAGCTGCTGTTGATTCAGTTATAAACAAGTTCTGTTTATAATTGTGGGTGTCATATGAAAAATTAATCAGTCTCTCTTGTCTGCTAAAGAATAAGGAAATACTTTCTAGAAGTACTTTTTTCCTTTTGAACAGTCTTGAGTGGTAACAGCTTATGTTGTCTTTTTAATAATAAAGGTTTCTGTAGTGCCAATCCAGAAAACAGTTAAAGGCAAATGCACTTTTGCTGAAGGTGCTGGACAAGGAAACACAATCAGTAATCAAGTGAAATACAGAAGCTAGTCTTCAGAGTACTGTTGAACTTTGAAAGCCAAAGTTTTGTAGGTTTTCAAGGCATTGGTTCCCAGATATGCAATTGGAAAAAGTGATTTCAGAAGTGCATTCAGAATCCACAAGTTTCGAAAGTGGTATAGTTACTGTATGATAGTGTGATAGTGCTTGAAAGACAAAGTAACTTCATCTGTCATTGTGACCCCTTAAATTATAAAGACACCCCAAACTGACGAAAATATGGATGATACATCATTCACTGCATACCACTGTAACTAGCAAGTGCAATCATATTCCAATTTATTCTGTTGACATGGAAGCTGTCAATAGTCAGAAGTAAAATCTCTTGTAATTTGTCAGTTACCTGAATCATAAACTTTTTTTTTCACATGGAGAATATTCCAAGTTAAATCAAGTATGAAAGTTTTAAATAGTTGGCTTGTAACTGTAGTGCTTCAGGAGACTATGCATCCATCAGAATTTCAGGTGCCATGCTCAGGTAACCGAGGCAGTATGTATTTTTTTTTCTCTTTCTCTCCACTGAGTCATATTACATCACACATACATATCCTGCAAAGCATAATGGTGGTCCCTGGTACTCAGGAGTTCACAGTCACTGGATGGAAACCCTTCACTGACTTGATCAGTTTCACTTGATAGGTCTCATGAAGCTATAAACAGTGTGAGAGACCTTGTGTGTTATGGAAGGTAAATTACAAGGACTGAGGTTATTCGCAAAAAGGACCTGAAATAAAACTGATTGACTGAAAAAGTACTAGAAATGTTTTTTTTTTTACCTTCTGCGGAATGTAGTATCATGTTTCAAACTCTCCACTCATGTGAGTAGACTTCACTTGTGCAGGTTGGCACAATACATTCAGATTTGGTGGCGAACACCGTCTTAATCTTTAGGTTTAAAGAGTTTTCTGTGACTGTGTAAGCAACAAGCACATTTATATTTTCATGAAAGTTCTTACTACTTTTGTAGCTAATGAACTTCAAAAAAACTTGAAAAAATTTGAGAACATTGGAGGTAGTCCAATGTCCAGAGTAAGAGTAATCCAAAGGCCCTTTCTTTTTCTTGTCTTTGTGTCTGCAGACATTGAAAATCACCCATCAGATGAAATGTTGAATTGTTGCCCTTCATTAGGAGACATTAATGTACTAATGTACAGTCCTTTGTGTCTGTAGTATTGGTGTGTCTGTACACTGTGTGATACCATAGCTGTGGTTGGCTATGTTATGTACATAATTGTCACAACTACATAAATGCAAAGTGATCCCTACAGATTGTTGGTACACCTGCCACAGTAGTGAAGTATAGCTTCATCAAATATTTTTTCATAAAGCCCGTTATGAAAGGCAAACAGTACACTAGCAGCAAAGAAAACACTTGAGGAATCACATGAGGTATTAAACACAATAGGTTGCTATGGAATGCCAGGATTACCATGGAAACTTCAAACTTCTATTCAGTTTGGTTGGTGGACTATGCTCGAGGGTAACTAGTTGGTCTCTGGCAGATGGGATCCTACTTGGATATACTTTTCCCCCATGTGAAAGGCAAAATACCTGAGACCACATCTATATTTATTGTAGAACCACCACTGAAAAAGGAGCTTGGTAGAAACCATTGTCTGGTAGTAGCACTATTGGTGGTCCTTTGGCTGGGGAAGCTGCATAGTGAAGTGAAGGGATGAAGGACAACTTGGTAGCACAAACTTTTCTTGAAAGACTTCCTGTCTATGTTTGTTTGTCCCAAAGAATAAACATAAAATCGAAAGAGGGCTCCAAAATTTGTTTATCTCCCAGAACAAACTGCACCACAAACCAAAGTTTTTTACAAAAGAAAGCTTTGTAATTGTGAAGGTGCATGCAGTTGACTGCTGTACAATATCATTTTTCGTAGAAGTCTCTTGCATAATCCCTTACTCCTGAATGAGGAAAAAGCTTCTATTAAGGTCCTGTATACTGCACATTGGTACCATAGCAAAATTTAAGCTTGTGACCTGCTTGCTAACATAACCAGGAACATCATCATCATCATCATCAGGCAGGGTTGAATCCCTGGGGGAGTCATATTCAAATTGTTGCCCACACAGTGAAATAGAATGAAGAAGGAAAAAATATGAAGCACCAGGGTGCCACTGGTGGCAGCATCTGGTGTTGTGGGTAAAAAATGATAAAATATGACCATATTTGGGAATCCAACAGATTATGAACGCTGCATAGCCTGCTACCTCCTAACACCCCAAACTTTGTGTCGTATTTTGAGTACTAGCCTGCCTGTGTGTGATGTCTTTGTTCATGCTCAGTTTCAAATGCTTTAATTGTGATTTAGCATTCACTATGTGTCAATTGGTGTTACTTTCTATCAATCAATTTTCTGTATTGCTTTCTGAAAGATTTTTAGCATGTTTAAATAAATTTGCTGCTTGAAGTCTGTTGTTGGAATTGAAAAGTTGCTGCGACAGCAATGTCGTACTCTACTATGTACTATAGATGAGGCATTTCAGTAGTCTACCTATAGGCAAACAAAACCGGGATTTAACCATGGTTCCATGTAAGTCTTGCTTCTCTCTGGTGCAGTTTTGCCAGTGACTGTCAAACTTAAGTAGGTTTGTCGTGTCAGGGGAGACAGAAAATTCGTTAAAATATCATGCATGCAGTACTGGTGCATCTATGGATCACATTTCAGATAGTAAATGCAAGTCAGATGGCTGCAGAAATGCTCAGAAATTTGTAGATTGCTGAATGATTGTAAGATGGCAATTATGGATAAGGAAAGGGAAGTGGGAAAGTCAGTTTTGCCTAAACTTCCCACATGGTTGCATCTGTAAAATATGTTTTCAAACTTTAGCAAAGTCATTTTGTTGAAGTTGTGAATGCCGTATCCATAGGTTTCAGTTGAGGTTTGATAACGAGCTTTGCATACATTGATAAGCTATGTTGCAGCATTAGTTGTTTGGTTACTATGTACTCAATTTATAATAAGTGCTTTATGGGAGACATCAGATAATGTTGGCACAAAGTACGCAGTCATCGGTTCTAACCATAAAGGAAGATTAATACTTCTTCAAGGGGGGCAGAACTTCTGGAATTTGGTCCCTTTTGAAACTCGTTCATATTTATCCTGCCTCCCGAGTCGAGAAGTATATCTACTTGAACAGCTTAAGTCAACATAATTCATAGCTAGCCGGTCTTGATTGAGGGTTCTGTAACATAATAAATCTAAAGACATTATTAAGCACCAATGCAGTACATTGTGCCCGCGTAGCAGTACAGTCCTTTCTAGAATGCACAGTGATGGCTAAGGGATCGCAGTGCGTGCAAAGTTTAGGATTATATGTTTTGATTCAAATCCAGTTGAAGATAACAGAAGGCTCAGGTGTGTACCTGAGTATAGTGAAATAAAAATCAAAGCTGATTGCCAGTCTTTAAGTAGACAATGTAATACTGTTACAAAAGTTTCAGTGAAAATTCACCGTGTTTCAAGTACCTTCACAGACAAAGCTACTCTGCCATCCATACTCTTCCAAGACTTTGTCATAGGGCTACTGTATGTGTCTTATTTTTGTTGAATACCTGTTGAAGTTTGTCCAATACTAACTTTGAGGACTTGACTTGGTTCATCTCCTTAGTCAGTTTGTTATCAAGGTAGATGGGAAGGGTAGGATGGAGGGGTTATGTGTATGTATCCATTCATACTGTCTTTCTTTGCATATACTTTTAAGGTATGTCTCTCTCTTTGAAACTAAACTCTTAACCTACACTGTGGTCATTTAGCCATGCGTGAGTCAATGATGCCCACATGCACACCATGCCTGTGGTGTCATGGACCACTCTGCTTCTGTAAGTTCCATTTTTAGCTCATACCAGCATGCTGGTGTGAGTCCTATGCGATCACTTGGCATCACTCTGTCCTTCTATCTGTCTGTCCACTAGTGTTCAAAATGCTTCTCCTCCTACGTACTTTTGTGGATTTGTTTGAAACTTACACACAATGTTGCTTGGGTGGTGGGCCATTTTGGGTGTTCAGAAATTTTGGGCCCAATGTCCTTTGTGGGCCCTTTGGTCCATTTTATGAAATTCTGCAAAATTCTTCTTCTCCTACAGAGTCCCTTGTTCAATGTTGATGTTTTGTCACAATGATACTCGATTCGTGGTGCCTTCAGGGTGTTCAGGAATTTTGGGTCCAAGGTCCCATGTGGGGAACTTTTATAAAGTTCTGCAAAATGGTTCTCCTTCTACAGATTCTCTTGATTTCTCTTGATTATTGATTTTAATTTTGTGATACTTTGAATTTATTCTGCTCCTCTCTTACTGCACTTGAGGCCTACATGCCCCATGCCTATGGCCAGACAAGGTACTGAAGGGGTGGGGGGACAAAACATTTTTCAGAGGGGGCCAAATGTATGAAAATGTATAAGTCTACGACAAACCGCAAACACACTAGGGAGGGGCAATTTTTTTTCTCTATCTAGTATCGTTTGACATACTGTAGCCTTCATAGTGCCTCTGTGGCTGCCACACCTATGTGACTGCTGCCCCGAAGAGCCTGCTGGTGATAGCCAAATATTCCTTTCAAAAAGCCCAAAAGTTGATGAACTTAGTATGTCATTTAATAGTCATTGGTCCACTCCTGAGGTAGCTCACTAACTCTCAAATCATTATTATAAATTACAGAAATTTTTGCTGTACTGTGTATGCACACACATGGTATACCACCAGGGTGGTCGCTCTATGTGCATTGGTAGCAGTCTTTCTCTTAAATTAAAACTCTACCCCAGCCAATCTCCATAGAGCTATGTAATACATGTATATACATGTGTTTGTAACATCCTTCTCTAGAGGGAAGACCCTCTCTTTATGTCCAGAATGCCCTTATCCTTGTGAGATTTTTTTTTAAAGTAAAATGCAGTAGTTGTGTGGTAACATGGTAATATCACAATTTCTGTTTCTTTCAAATTTTTCTCAAGAAACTATTGGGGATACTGAAGCTAGACTGTGAACAATCTTGGTACCAACCACAGGAAACCACATCATCAACATATTTTTTTCATGTGGAACTCTAAATGAATCTAGGATCATGCACATGCTCTCACTGAAACATTTGAGGCTTTGTAGAGCAAAGGCATAGAAAAGCTCTAAAAACAAAACAAAAACAAAACAAACAAACAAACAGAGTGAGCATTATGGGAGAAACGTTACGATCCCGTATTCCTTATCCAGCATGTTAATGTGTGAAAATTATGTTAATATCTACTGCATGAACTTCATGTGAAGAATTCTGACATGAATCCTCATAGTAACTTGATCTTAAAAGAGTTTTAGACCTTTGGATGGTGTATCTAGAGTAATCATACTTATAAAATCCTTAGAATTTATTACTTATTGTTTTCTGACTCTCTTTACCTCCTTGCACCATTTTATCAGTGGTCCACATTCCCCACAGCAGTGGGACATTATTCATGGGCTTACTCAACCTACAAATACAATTTCACTTTTCTGCTTTCAGCATATGTAGTGCACAGGTTGTTTCCTGATTTAAGTAGGTCAGCATAGCACTTTCCAGGCGGTCCCTTTGATCAATTCAAGATTTTGATAAGCATTGCAACATGGTGATGAATCCTAGTATGCTTTCCATCATTGCCATAACCTCATAATTTCTGTTGCAGAAGAGAAGGAAGAACTTGGTAGCAAAGAGAGAGGAGTTGGAGAGGAGTTGGAGAGGAGTTGAGGGGCCATGGAGGGGAATTTGGTTTCTGCTGCATCAAACTTGGGATGGTGGCTGTACCATAAAACTGCAAAAATTATATTCTGTACAGTTGCCTCCCTCGACATGTACAGGAGTTGTGTGCTCTGTCTAAAGTGGTCGCTGGTTCATATTACATCAATCGTAATAGCATTCGATGTTGCTCCAGGATGGCTAGCTGTACTTTCTATACCTTCCAGCGAAGCACAGGTCTCGTTGTTGAAAGAAATCACAGATGTGTTACACATTCTACTCTTTGTTGGCCGGCTTTTTGCGACCAAGTGCTCTCTGAACTTTTATTAGTGTGACTCAACCTGTGCAATGTTTTGAATCTTCAAAGAAAGAAGAAAAAGAGGGGTATCAGTGAGTTACATGAGCTTTGCCATGTAAAAACTGGCAATTAGGGAATTCTTTAAACCTGGCAAAGTCATGGAGGAAAATTTCTCACAAGCTCAACTGTGGCATTAATGACTGAATGACAGTAAAAAAAAAAGAAACCGTTGTTATCCCTCTGGTTTCTCCTTCCTCCTCACCCCTACACTATCCAACCTTTTGTTTCAAGTACAATTAACAAGTTGTTTACTTTTCATTGCCTCAGTGAGCAAATCTGGATGAACAAGAAAAACGGTAAGTGTGAATGGATAGGATCTCCATAGAGATTGGGGCCAGTTACAGTAGTAGTGTTCTACATCCTCAAGGGTAGGGTACACTCCCTGATACATGTGCACAATGGCAGATTTTATGAATATCTGTCATCTGTTATTGATAAATAATTACTGTAAGGAGACCCTTGCTCTGAGGATTCTTTTTAAAATTACCTTAAAAAAAAAATTGTTTGAGAAGAGCACATGTATGCACGATGCACAGTACAGCTGCCAGGCTTACAGTGCTGTGTACTGACCTGTCTAAGAACAGCATCTATGCTCTCAGAAAACAGTACACTATACATGCTGGCTCACAGTGCGCTTTACTGACCCATCTTAGAACAGCATTTGACTGTTGTAGTTACATCAATGAAGTCCAAAGTAAAAGAAATTTACTAACTGATGTAGTAGACAGTACCAGTCCTGTGGTGGAGCCAGAGGAGATGCTGTGGATGCAAGTGCACCCCAGCTCATATATATAGTTTATTTCATCAAGTTTTGTTTTTTAATGGAAAATTGATCAATGATGCCTTCAATATTCTATCATATTCTTTTAAAAGGCAATTCATCTCACAGTCACTCGCTAGAGGTTCTTGGTTTTAATGTAGAACGTCGTGGAGCCCTCCATATTGAGAGCGCCAGTCCTGTCTGAGTCCCTCAGATAGATGATACTCTCCCACAATGCTTGAATCTTTAGTGCATCTCCCAAACAAAAACCCTGGATGCTGCTCCTACAGTCAATTGAAAGATGGCAGAGGGAGATGCACTTGTTCTGTGGTACAGTATGGGTGATGTCTCTAATATCCACGTTGAATAGCAATTATTTGCTTTACTTTCAACTAAAACCTGCTCTCCCAACTTTTTAGACCTTAGAGGTGTGTTCCATTTTTTCTTTTCTTCTTTTTTGGAACCATCCCTGATGAAACTTATTCACTTCACTCCTCACTTACCTGTCTCAACACAACAACTGCAATACCATCTACCGTGCAAAGAATGCTGGGAAGGAGGTGCTAATCTTTTATTAGACTGGAAGATGCTGAGGGTGATTTTAAAAGGTTACCGGCACTCATGGCATGGTAGGTGCTGGTGCATTTGTTGCGTTGAGACAGCTAAGTGAGGTCATTTGTAAGTAACCAAACCAGGTTTTTTTGACAATCATAATTTTAGTTTTTTTTCATCTTTTTTTGGTGGTCCATGTTCACAGTGAGTTTTGGACTTGTTTACTCACCAAGGACAAAGAGAGAAAGAAAAAAAAAACAATCTTTTGTTGATTTTGAACTTGGATGATAAAAAGGTTTAAGAAGCTCTTTAAACAGTGGCTTTCCAAGGCTGTCTATGCACCGTCAGGTTTCAAAGGTCAATAGTTGTTAGTTCCTACTGCAGTTACGCAAATTTACATCTCTCAGTTGTGTGTACTCCTAAAAAGCAAATTTTATTTGTAGCTCAGTTACAGTACTGTCTGGATGATGAAAAGCAACCAGTTTTGGTGACCACAACAGCTGCTTGTATTTATCAAAATTTGCCAAATAGTATCTCATATCGTTATTGTTGACAGTGTATGATCCCTATTTGCATCAATTTGAAAATGAGCTGTCATTTGTGGGAGGGGGGGGGGTTGATGTCATTCCCAGTGCTCGCAATGTGACCCATTCAGCCAACAGAGGCCCTTTCAGTACTTCTCTAATCAGATGACGTCATTAAAGTATTTTTTAACTTCAAACTTTTTAATCTAATGAAGTGCACCCTTACATGATTCTCAAAAAAAAAAGAAGACCAGCTAAAAAAAAAAAAAAGAAGACCAGAGAAAATGGTGAATTTATCATGTTGTAGTGAATCAAGGTATGACTAGAGGACCTAATGTAGGCATCATAAAGTCTGTGTCCAAATGGGTTACAAATATAAATTTGAAACAAGGCCGATTTAGAGCATTGAGGGTGCGGTGCTAGAACTTCATTCAGGACTTTAAGGTGCAGAGTAAAACAATGCATTAGTGTTTGAAAATATTGTCACTAGTGAATACCCAACACCATGAGTTGTTGGGAAACTACTCAGTTGGGAGTGTCCAGTAATATTTGTAATTTATATTACGTCCTGCACAATCATTGAGTCATTGACTCTGTGATGCAAAGCAACTGTAAATTTTTTTTTCATTCTTTTTTTTTCTTGTGAGTACTGCAGATGTAGTTATTCTGTAAGTATCTGTAAGTTATTCTGTAGTATCAACTTGATACTGCTTTTGACTGTAAATATCTATTTTCTTCCAATTCAATGTCCCACTGTAGCATAAGTACTGTCAAATTGTGATGAAGTGAAGTAAAAAAAAACAATTGAATTGATACTTAGTATATTTAGCACCACTCAACATGGTGAAGAAGGTTACTTTTAATAGTTTACCTGATATTACCAGTATATTACTTGTGCAATAAGTGGTGATTTTAATTTGATTAAAGTAATAGCAATGACTGACAAAGCACATGTATGTATTTGTAATTCTAAACAGTGTGCACATACCAATGTTATGAATAGGACTTTAACCTACAGTAGGTATCTTTGTAGTACTAAACTGACTGGAAGATTTATTTGACCTATCACAAGTGATGGCAAATGTACAGTGACAGGCCTAAAGCAGTGTCTATTTACAAAGTGATGTACATGTTTAATATCATTATCATATTTGAAGGCCTTTTGGGTATGAAGCTGGCTGATGTGCGGAGGCAACCGATCTTATACTGTAACTTGTACAGTACTTGCAGGAATGCCTTCGAAAAAATGTGCGTACATCCATGTCCTTGATTTCCTCACATGAACTTGCACTTTACTGCTTGCAGTTTGGAAGTCCTTAATTTAATTCTTCCATGCACACCTTTCCAAAAAAAAAAAGAAGTGGTTATTGCAAGTCTGGATGGAGTAAGAAATACGAACAGATGGTGTGGATCAATGGAGGAATCATGAACAGAAGAGAAAGACAATAAATAATGTAACCCCAGCAGGAAATCAATTTAAATCAATTGCTGATGACTGGAAAATAATAAGACTCAGCGATAACACACACCTCACCCAGTGGCAATTGAATCAATTATAAACTTCTTTTTATCTTACGTCGGACCCACGACCCTGCCGCGGCTGTGCACGCCTGCCCGCTTGCCGGGTTTCTTTCCTATCAGATTGGAGAGATTATTTTGGTACAAGATATGATCTGTTGTGAGATAATTTTTTAATGGCCAGAGTAAACAGGACTATCTTTCCCATAATCGATAGTGGTGCCATAAGTTGAAGTGTGACCTAATGACCAATATATGGGCTCCATATCATGTAGACACTTCTTGAGGTGTCAGTACAGACACAATGCAAACACCACTCTAGTGTTAGTTCTTCAGTGGTTGCTAGGTTTAGGACTCCTGTCAGTTCTTGAGTGATATATGGCGCAAACAGAAGCTAAACTGGACACAAGTGAAGTATTACGGACAGCTACTGTAGTTGTTAAATCTAAAACTTCGTGCAAGACTAAAACTGTTTGACAGTGTCAAATGGTAATTGCAAATTAAGCAGTTGATGTCACTGCTGCTGTGCACTCCAAATGGTACAGGCAATTCCTTTGGCTCTTTGCTCCCAAAAAGTGGCTTGTGGTTTTGCAACTACAGTAAAGGCTATTGTTTAATTTCAGAAAAGAAAGAAGTACACTAATTATGCCAAAACCAGCAATCTTTGATAAAAAAAAATGTCAAATTATTTAAAATATGTAAAACTGTGACTTTTTTTAGTTTCTGTTTTGGATTGGTAGGTAATGTAGATATGCCTCACTGTAGAGAATGTTTGTAAATCACAACACACAGTGCAGGCTTCTATATTGTTGGCTGCCTATATGGTAATCTATTCACAGATTTTGCAATGCCATGATTCAAGTATTTCAACATTGTCAAACCATCTGCTTTATGCAGAAGTTCACTTTTGCTTGGTGGTGAATGCTGTAAACTATCACAAATGACAGAACTGTAAATATCTTTTACCTGGTGTGACATTTTATAGTCCTTACATGGCACATAAAACTTTATAATGACATCACAGACCACACATTCCATCACAAGTTTGATGATAGGACAAGCTGAGTATTTTCTCCCTGGAAGGAACTAATGGCTTTGGCCTATCAAAATGGTGGAAAGATGTTGAATGTGAATTTTCATAGTTTTGTAGCAGACCAGTTAGTATGCTGGTTTACAAATCATGTACTGCAGTACCTGTCTGGGATGGGTTTTCGTTATATCCAGTTGAAATGTCAATATGAAAAAGGGATCATTCTGATTAGTAGAAAACTAAAATGTGAGATGTAATGAGGATTATTGATGTATGGATTCATGGAGCTGATTTCAGCTCTGAGAATAAGAAACATACCAAAGAAACCATATTTAATTATATTGAACATCCAATCAAACCTTACTACTGTCCGGTCAGCAGTTATTAGTTCAGTGCCACCAGACGTTTGAACTATTTTAAAAGTGCACCATAATATTTTTGTTTTTGATTTTGTGACCTCAGAACCTGATTCATCACGATTGCGCCTCATTTGCATAGCCTGATACAATTCGGCTTTGAGTTTACGTCCAATCGGAGTCTGCCAGCAAATTATCCACATTGGCTACTCATGCAAGCAACTGTAACTACATTCAGTGATGCAAAGCCATCCCTCCCTAATTAAAGCAGATACTGGAGCTAGTTCCCTTCTCTCTTGCCTATCTGTGTTATGTACTCACTACATGTAGCAGCTCTCAACACCTCTGTACATACATACATTGATCAAAATAGACTAATATACTTTTACACAGCACAGAGGCAGCAGCAGCAACAGAACTGAAACCTTCATCTCAATAATTCTCCTGCCTATGAGGTCAACCGCTTCCTTATGGAGTTACCATGGTGATGTTGTCAGCTGTTGCCTAGTAACATGTGCATGGGAATGTAGTCGCTAAGCAACTCTCCGGAATTTGCTGGCATCCTGCCACTTAAATGCTTTTGGGCATCAGGGTGGAACAGAACAGGCCAGTGAGCAGTTATTATTACCAACAGTGATGACAGATTTTCCACTGATCAAATTTTCAAACTTGTAAATGATCGAATTGTTGGGGAAGTAGAGGACGATGATAGTAGTACATGCGGTACCTATTGATGATTAAGCAGAAGAAAGCCTTTCAAAACTTGAACCAACAGACAATAATTGTTTTTTTGTTATGTTTGCATTTCATGGAAAGGCTAGAGAGATCTGGTGTCTGGCATGAAGATTAGAAAAAAAAAAATGTGTCATTTGTGACTTTGAAATGGCAGTTATGAATCCAGTCACTGTAATTTAATATCCAGAGCCCATCCTCATTCTTCTTTGGACATTGAGGTTTTGTGTATTGGTTAATTGTTTCATAATTGATTAGGTTTGTTCCCAAAAAGTCAAGAATTATTGAAAATTAAATTCCAGAAAGCACTTTTTGAGTTTTCGTTTCACAATTGTATGATGTGACAGGCATTTAGCGGACTGGATACGTATCACTTTGTAACCTGCTACATGGTTAAGACATAGGTCAGGGTTTAACCTCCAGTACAGGCCTAACAGTAAATGATATGGCTTCAGACTGCATCAAAGTATTCGTCACCAAGCATGTCCTTACATTTGGGGATGTCATACGCTAATCCATGGAAATTTCCTGAACAAAATGGCTACCATATAGGCCTATGACATCTGTATATTCATGGTCCTGTGAATCACAGTAAAATTCAACACATACAGCGAATGTATGGAGTGCTTTTGTAATAGAATATATCAGTTCCTCTTTTATTTTTGGTTTATCATAGTGTTCTATTATAGCAATTTTATTACACCCTTCAAAGGTATGGTTTCCATGCTATTGTTTGTAACTGTTTGCTGTTGTAAACATGTTACATGCAAACACTTCACAAAATCATTTTTCCATCCCGCATCCATTTACTTCTCCCATCCAAAGTCTGTGGTGGACTTCAGCCCTGACTGATACACCAGTGAAGTTGAAAGGGAATAGATTAAAGGTTCAAGCTAACATAGATAGGTTCACCTCTTCCTTGAATTGTATTAGAACTGAAAACTATGTCAAGTTTAAGATATCATTGACAGGGTGATCATTAAAGAGTGGTGATGTGTTGTGTCATGTATTGAAAATTACCAAGAATAGACCTATACTTTACCAATTGTGGTTGAAAAATGAGTTCACTGATTGACTTAACATTAACATTGTACACACCTTCAGACAGAGTGAGAATAATTGCCATAGGGTCGGAGGAAGGTGTTGGAGTTTGGAGGAGGGTGGGGAGAAGGAAAAAACTCTTCCGTTAAGGGTGACCATGAAATTGTGCTGAGCCATGCACTGCTACTCACAGTGTTGCTGGATTTACCGAATACTGTGCTCTTCATGTACAGTAATATGGTATAGGACTCGTCGGGTCTCGACGGACAAATAGCCATGATGCTACTTCAGAGCTTTGGCTAGTTGTCGTGTATTCTGTCAGCATTGTCAAACTTAGTTGTTCTACAAGATTACATGAACCAATTATAACATACTGTAATAACTCTAGATAAGTGTCATTTTGTCTTCAAATTTTTCTCATTAAGTATTCCTGCAAAGAGAAAGAGGTTACATTGTACACAACATGGAGTTCGTTCTATAGTTTTTAGATTGTTTAGTTCGCATTCGTACCATTCATTGTTTCCCCCTTGCATTTGTTCAGGACTGTGGTCAATGCCTACCCTGTACTGTATTGTAAACGTTGATGAGAATTAAACACACAAGCATAGTTGCTAGAGAAGCATGTGTCCCTTTTCCTGGAAGCGTAATTGTGCTTTGACAAGGGGGAAACACAAAAGGGAAAGCAAATAACACGTACCAGTTGACATCTTTCGCTAAATCTGCAATTTATATTACAAGAAGCAAGTAAAGATAACAATAATATTGTGTATTATTTCATGTCTTTTCCAACCTTTGATATTTCCCATGTCCATTTTACCCATTTGTCGTGTTTGCCCACACACACAGGAAACATTTGAGTTCCTTTTCGCAGGTTTTGCAATGGATTCATTGAGTACAATCAAAGTACATTAAAAAAAAAAAAAATTCTATTGCTCTTTTGTAGCGTGTTCATCTCGAAACTACACAGCCATCTTTTATCAATTCATCAAGACAAACTGCAGACAGAATTGACTATGGTGATAAGCATGAATTGATATTGTTTTCTTCTTTTTTGATTGACTTTTTTTCCTTTTCTCCTCTTTTTTGCTTTAAACATATCAAGCAGTCTCTTGGCAAAGGTTCCCTGTGGTGTGTGGACCCTGACTATCGACCGAACCTGCTGCAGGCGCTACGCAAGACACCCTTCCATCCTTATCACCACGTCTTACCATATGCACCTCATGGACTTCAAGGAGGCCCTCTGTCTCACATCGCATAGTGAGTGAACTGGAACACGATAATCTGTTAGACTAATTTTGTGCACCTTACATTACAGGGACTTTCATGTAACTGTCTCTCTATAAATGTGTCAAAAACATATTTACTTTTGTAAAGATTATGAGAAAAAAAAAAATTGTGACACCCAAAATTTTGACCATGTGAATTTTTGATCCACCACAGGAGATGCAATTTAAATTTAGAGTTTGTTCCATGTGACTGGGACACCCCTGTGAAGAAAACATAATTGTATTTTTTTCTACAGTACCCTTTTCTGTCAATTGTTAATTATCAGTATTTTGTGAACAAAGCTTTGGCTGTGTAGTCAGCTGGTATGCCTAATTAATGTAATATGCAAAGTTTTCTTGGCTTAATTAGGGAGCAGTGTATCTCATTACTACCTACAGGTATCCTCGTTTAAGATATATCCTTGTTAGGCAATTTTCAGCTGATGGCAATCCTTAAGTATAAATCCCCAGCCATGGTTCTCCCTGTAATACTGCTCTCAAAACCCCTTTTCTTATAGTCAGACCTCATCTTTTATTTGAAGACAAGACTATGGTGATTTCCATTTACTGAAAGGTTCAACTTGCTGTTGTGAACCCTTAATGATTACAAATTGTGTGTGAAATCAGTCCCACAGTACACCCCTTACTAAAATTTTTGTATAAAATTTAAAAGGGTTGTAAGAGCATAACCGTGTTTTTTCAGAAGATTGATACATTTTGGCCCGAAGTCAAAAAATGAAAGCTATTTTTGGCAAGTTTGAACAAGTCACACTGTAAGTGCAGGGATGCACGTAAATACTGTACATATGGTAATCAGGCGACATCGTAGTTTCCTCATGTAACATGCTATGTGTGCAGTGCTGTAAATTGTACAGTAAATCCACAATAACTGCATGCCTTCCTGTTGATGTCACACCCTCAGAGAAAGTCACAGACAATGAGTTGGTGTAAAGCAAATGATGTAGGTTTTGGTAATATTTGCTTCAGTTTTCGCTTAATATCTGTTTCCTATGTGTATTGGACTCTAACTCTGCTTTTTTATTTTTAAGTTTTTTGGGGGGGTACTTTTGATGCTTCAGTGCTCATGTTGCCTCCCCCCCTGCCCTATCTCATTATACAGTAATACAGTAACACAGTAATTCATGCATGTACAGTATGTTCTCTTCCTCCTTCTGTACATCTTCCAAACCTCAGCGGTTTAAAGTGAGTCTTCTTAAGCCTTAAAACCCAGATTTGTAAACAGTAAGCTGTCGATATTTAATACTGGTGTTGTTGTAGCCCCCCTCCCACCTACACTTTCTTGTCCTCAAATCTGAAATTAAGTTCTCCACCCTTCATCATGTTCTGAAAATAAATTGGACCCGTTTCCATGTGCATTTTTCCCAAAGCCCGGACCGTAGCACTTTTGTGGACAATAATTGGACCTTCTTCATAGGACTTAAAATTGTGTGAGAATTGCTATGAGTTGTACTGTTCATAAATATCCAAATCAGTACAGTAAGGATACCCTAAATCTCAACAACCACTAGAAGTCATTTGCTTGAGTGCTGAAGAAAAAGTTGTTTGAAGCTCTTTCATTTTGTACTGTCTGACCAGTATCAACTGTGGTCCAACTGGATCTGGTGTATTTTTTATCCTCTGTTCCTTTTCCATTCCGTTTTTCTCACCAGCAATCCTGCCAATAGGTTACCGATAATTCAGTCAGCGTACGGTAGCGATGTACCTCTCCCAGGTGAGTTCCTAGTATTTAAGCCAAAAGAAAAAAAAAAGAGAATGAATCCAGAAATAATGCCATATGACTCCAAAAAGCAAATTTATCGTAAAGTTACAATTGCCCGTACCTTTCCGTTGTTTTAGGCAGGCATATCGTACTGATTGAAACTGACGTACCCAATTTTTTGTTTTTCAAGAACTTATTGTAACTTTTTGTCCAACTATTTTGGGGGGAGAAGAAGTGACAAATGGTATTTCAATTGGAAGTTGTTAAGTTTGAAAAACTGTCGCCTGCGATCAATCAAACACTGAGTGATGTGCAGCAACAATGCAGACTGGAGATGCTAGTCTTTTCTGCCATTTATACATGTCATTACATTTTCAAATTGTTTACATTTTACTCCAGGTATATCGTAGAACACTTCAAGTGCACTCCAGCAAGATTCTCAGTTGCTTGGTTACTAACAGTTTGGAGTTTCTTCATGGCAATATTTCTAGCATCATATCAGGAGGCACTGCTATAAAAGTACAACATCGCCAAGGTCGGCATGGGTGGGGAAAAAAAAAAAAAGAGAGAGAGGGAGAGAGACCGAGAAAAATGGCCAGATCACACTATATAAACATGCATAAATATCAGTGGGTTGTAGACTTTGGTCTTTTGTTTTGATTTTTTTTATGAGGTGAAAATATGCTACAGTACCTTTTGTCAAATGTGCCGTAGAATCACATGAACAGTAACAGGTGCAAGCTGTGCATACATGTACTGTGAATGATTGTCAGCACAATGTACGTACTGTACAGCGTGTCATGTCGTCAACATTCTTTGCTTCAAAATCAACACGTTGCTGAAAGTTAAAAGGGGCTATTCCAACGTACGCAGTCTTGTTATAGGTTGTTCCAGTGTCGAAGTAATTCTGACCACAGCATACAAGGAATGCAGAGATAATTAAGGCGACCTTTGCTAGTTTGAGTAACTAGATGTATCAAAAAAATATGAGACACTTTAGTGAAAAGTGAGACATTTTCTGACGCTTTTCTGTTCAGATACTGAAAAATTGCATGTTTAGTAGACATACAGTTAGCCCTTGCTAGTTTGTACACTTAAGCATTGTTATCTTTGCTTGAACATGACCTAGAAGATGGTTTGTCAAACAAAAATACCGCAATCTTGCTGTTTATCATCCAGTACAGTTGAGTACAAAAATTTCTGCCACAGAAAAGTCTGTCTTCTGCAGGCTTTTAAATGCACAAATCAAAAATTTATCCGAACTCGCTTTTTAGAGAACCTTAGTTTCCTATTCTGTAACAAGTTTGTGAAGATTCCCTTGTGTTCTTTTCAAGACAAAAGGAAAACATCCTTTACTTCCTGTATTTTGTCTTTCAAAATAGTTTGCATTGAGGATGTGGCCATCTCACAGCATCAGTATTGTTGAAACATTATGCTGTGACACATGTTTATGTCTATGAAACATGCAGCAACATCTTTGACCTGACCCAAAGATTCAAGAAATAATAATATCAGTGATCTTGCTTGATTTATATTTTGTGTATATCCTTGTTCATTACCAACATTTCATAGATATCTGAACTCAAATACTATGTAGAAGCCACTCTTTCTGTTATCAGAAAAGATCAACATATTTTTTGTTTGGTTATTAAACTTCTTCATTGAGTAGGCCTATGTTGTGCAGTAGGCCTATATTGTACTATTAATATTCTTCATGTGATTCAAAAGCTGCATAGCATTGAATGCCCCTTGATTTGTTTTGGGGGGGGGGGGATTGCCAGTTCTGGTGTTGTAGAGGATTTCCCTTAAGTGTACACAATTGTAAAAAAAAATGCAAAGAATTTGAGAAATTTCCTTTTTTTCGTTTAAAAAATTTGAAAAAGGTACAAAGACAGTTGTCTCCAGTGAGTG
The DNA here is from genome assembly GCA_021234535.1 of Stichopus chloronotus. NCBI lineage: Eukaryota > Metazoa > Echinodermata > Holothuroidea > Aspidochirotida > Stichopodidae > Stichopus > Stichopus chloronotus. The sequence continues at coordinate 17,967,202 of CM037843.1, forward strand.
TTCTCAGGTTATCCTGATGATAGCTTTGATCAGTAAATTAGTTTTGTAATAGCTGCAGGGTTCAGATTGTGAAAAGCTTGCAGTACCAGTTTGTATTACCCAGTAGTTGTGCAAATTAGACCGTACACAAAGTCTTGTTCATGCAAGTCTCATTTTGAGGAACACTAGATCCTAACCACATTTCTGTCCAGAGGATGCAAGAGGTCTAGAAGATGAAAGTGCAGTAGGTTTGAGGAGACAGGGGTGCTGGTGGTTCGTGATAGGCCAACCATGAGATTTTTTAGAATTTTTGGCCCAGTAGTTGCTATTTGGAAGCAGTCATACAGTACAGAGACTTAGTGATTTCACTTGTTAAAGAGTGCAACCAGCAGAAGAGTACCAAATGTCCATGTCATTCTTCGTGGCGCAAAAAGAAAAGTAGCAAAATGTTAACCTGAGGGGAATCATTTTTTAATTTTTTTTATTGGACGTGCTGAGCCAACTTAAGGATGATGGACATCAGCAGTGACAGGGTTTTCTTTTCTCTCTGCAGCTCATATTCATCTGGTTGAAAACCTGCTGAGCGGCGCCTCCAACCACCGTTGCAGTAGCATCAACTCCGGTGTGGGAACAGGTAAGGGGATCAGTTGCACCTCCTGAACTTATAATGAATTGGGTGGAAGGGCTCACTGTGTGTGGATTTGTGTGTTATGTATTTATTGTGCATAAGGCTATGATGCCAGTATGAAGAAGACTGCATGTGTAGAATGATCAAGATATCTTATATGCACAAGCACACAAACTTGCACACTTTATGGAGATGTCTTTACAGTATTGATAGTGTCTGAAGAACCTGACAAAATGTTTACCTTGTGTGAATGGATAATAGATTATTATGGTTGATTTATTATTTACAAACAAAACAGTTTTCAGGAGTGTTAGGTGGTGGTTGATTAACAGACAGCCACTCAGGGATGGTGGGGGGGGGGGGGGGAGTGGCTCTTGTGTTTATATGAGCTTATTATTTCACTTCTCTCATCCCAGCTGTCCAGTCCACACTGAAAGTTATGCAACACACTGAACACATGCTTGCCATTGCAAGTCCCCTGTAGCCAGACTGGGTAGTCGGTCAGTATGGGTCACATCACTGGATTTGAAGCCTGTGATGTAACTGCTGTTACAATGCATTCTAAACTCACTTCAGATTAACAGAAATATTTTGAACTGTGTCATGTCATATGCAAGTGACTCCTATGCTGTTGAGGGCAGTTCTAATGTCAAGTGACTTCACCTTGTCACCAAGTACTCTAGGCATTTATTTCATAAACTGATTCATTTTACAGAGAATGTGTGGTAGATGCACAACATTAGTCAGTTTGCTTGTTTGTATTATTGAGAGAGATACCAATGTGCGGAAACTAAAACTTGCAGCAAAAGCAACAAATCATGAAAAAGATACAGACGGTTTTTACACAAAAAAAAAAAAAATCAGGCTTTCTTTGTGTGTGTGTGGGTGTGTGTGCATTGCTGTGTGCATACTGAATTACTATTATATTCAAAATACACAGAAACATAACTGATCAGGTAAGATTTAAAGGGAAATAAGGTGTTTGCAATGCACCAACATTGCATATGAGGAAAATAGCTCTAATTATTGTGAAAACAATTCAGGCTAGGCTCATCATCTACAAATTCTTCATCCCCTTGAAACATGCATATGATGAGTTATGGAAGATTTATCATTTGAACATTTGAAAGTTTGCATGAACAAATTATTCTAACGCAACAACTAACTGAACTTCTATCTGTCAGAAACTTGTTTCTCGAAAGAAGGGCCACCAACTTTATTTTGAGTAATCTATCATTCTGTGTCTACAAATATTGGCTTAAAAAATGTGATTTTGTTGATAATACAAACACCACCTTTCCCTTTAAAAGCACGTCCTCATTCAGTAGATATATTGCACTATTTCTGTAGGGTCATGGATTTACCCAAACAAAAGTCTAGTTTCCAATAATTCCTTTAGTCCAATCCTCTCTTGGCAAAACAGACACTCTTTGCCTGGGTGGTTGTGTGTGTGTGTTTAACTCATTATAGAAAGTCAGTCCCTCTCACATGACCATCAGTAAACCACTGAGGAATCAATCAATAGACAAACTTTTTTTTCTTTTCTCTCCAGACATGGAGGTTGATGCTGCAGCTACTATGATGATGTTCAGGACTCCTCCAGAGAAAAGAGTGGAGCAGTGTGAGTTCAAAGTTCAAGTCATGATGAGAAGTTGGTTTAGATGTTTGGCGATTTGTATAGTCAAAATAGTCCACTGCCCTGGGCTGGCAAAATCATTACACAGATTCCTCACTTGGCCTTTCTCCTCACAACCTAGGCACTCTGCTCTTAAAAGGAATAGGGTAACTTTTAATCACGGTTCATCCTCAACCTTCCTCTTCTGTTCACCTAGCGCCCTTTCAGTCATCATATCACCCCGTGTGTCTCGGAAGTGACATCAATGTTTTTGACGTTTTTCATAAGAATACGCTGGTATCATAATTAGTTGATAAGTGTTGTCAGGGGACAAGTAAGTTTGCTGCTGTTAAATGTCTAGGTCAGGTATGGAGTGTACGCTTAAAATACATACTTTCCGCAAATTCAACTTGTCTGTAGAATTGCTCCACGACTTGATCTTTGTACCTCGATTGACGATGGAAAACATTTGCTGCAGATCAGACGACACTTAAGACGGTACACTTTGGTTCAGCAAAAAGTGCAGTTCATTGTATCCGAGAAATTGTTCAACTCTAGCTATTGTAATCTCTCCAGATTGCTGTGGCAGAGTGACTTGCACACTTGTCTGAGTTATTCCTGCTGGTATCTGGAGAAACCCAATATGTCACGCTCGAGCTCACAGCTGATGTTTAATTCTGAACCGAATTTGATGTTCTGCATCATGGCAATAAAGGTGTGAAATGCTACATACACATGTCCTATACATGAAGCACCTTGCATGAGCGTCAAAGCTGCTTTATTGTTTTGTTTGTTGTTGGAGGGGGGTGGGGGTCTTATGTAAGAAAATTGCAGAGCCTGACAGTTTCCGTCTTCCATGTCCTCCTGAAACGGTGCTGTAAGTAATTACTTTACGGGCTTGTAATATGCAGAACATGATGTCAGTGCGTGGTAAATTTGACCATGAATGTGATGAGGAAGAACAAGAAAGCGCCTCAATATGGTGTTGAGATTCAGAGAGAATTTTATCACCTTGTTAATATGAGACAAAACAACATCATTAACAGTACCCTCACTGAAAGAAAATCTAAGAATGCGATGCAAAACATATGCAATAAAAATAAAGGAAAACAGAAAATACTTTCAGAGGTTAAAAACACAATTTGATTTCCATTGGCACTTTATGCAGTGGCTGATAGTAGTAGCAACTCCTCATCGTGATCTCACGGGTGAAATAACTCCTAGTCAGTTGGTGAGAATCTCAAGCAAGCTAGAAAAATTTGCAGTTAGGAGTTCAAAGGAGACCTTATCAGGGCCTAAAATAGTCACCCATGTATTTACCAGCATGTTTCAAAATGTTACAGTAGACAAATGTTAGTGTACAAATCAGTGTAGTATTATTTAACTTTGTTTCCAAGAAATAGAGCTTAAGTATCTGTGGAAATCCTTTGTATCACTCTATGCTATGCTAGAATCCCATATCTGGTTATCTCTGGCCATTTTCTTTTTGCTAAATGGTTCTTTTTGCATCACTTGAATCACTGGTTTTATCCCGTGGGAAGAATTCAGTTATACTCCAGCAGTTGTTGATCAACATCAGCGAAAAACTCAAAACCACTGTGTGTATATGAAAGGAATCCCTGCAGTAGCAATCTTAAACTTAAATAGTGTGGCTCAAATACTAATGTCATAAAAGACACATGACACGAGAATAACTGTTTTGTATTCCTTTACAGAATAAACATCATCATTGTAGCTCAAGTTAACTCCTTCTCTTCTCAGTCCTAGCAACAGTACTCTGAAATAGAAACCACTCATAACTCTCACATGCTATACTCCAGTGTGTGCCACATGCTGTCATTATAAGAGGCTCACTGATGAATGAGTAGGAACTATTCCTCCCTCTGAAAATTGAAACAGAAAGATTAAGAAATATGGAAATAGTAGCATAAACATGATGAATCAATGCATGAAGACACAAAAAGATGGGTAGCTTTTGTCTAAACAAACATGCCGCTGGAAACAAGAAGATGTTGATGCCGTTTTCATGTGCCATAAATTTTAGACTTGATCAAGAACTCGTCTACCTTGTTTTTGCATTTCAATCTTTTTCAAATAATTTGTAAGGGAGTACTTTCTTTGTCGGCTGACAATCTAAATCATTCTTTTTAATTTTCCATATTTTACTATCAGTCTTTCTTTTGTGTCCTTTTCCTTTCAAGGGAATGATTTGAAGTCATAATCGAACTGTCTGTCCTTTTTGTAAATTGTCCATTTTTCATCTTCGTTTGCTAAATCAGAGTGGGCAGTTTTAAGAAACACTTAAAATTGTTTTCTGTGTGCCTTTGCTCCAGATGAGTCCTGAACATGCATCCTGCAATGATTTCTGGGTACATACTGGCACAACAGCCAAAGTTAAAGACCAATTACACCCACTAATCCACAGGAAACAGGCTTTACATTTTCCTTCAAAACTAGGACATACACGTGAAGGAAAATGCCTTTTCTGTCAACCGAGAGAATGTATTGTTTCAGTAAACATTTCCAGTGTTTAGTTCATTATCTTTGTGATATGCAAGGTTATGGCTGATACAGGGTAGGCTCACATAGCTTTTTTGAAACATTTGGAAACGAAAAGCAGGGAAGTCATCAGTTTTTTCTCTTTTGTGTGTGTTCGCTCCTGTCATTTCCGTATTTGTCAATTTCAAAATGGTTTGTCTAATATGCAGCAAATTGATGATATCATCTCATCCAATTTTTTTTCTTTAAACTTGATATATTGCAAATGATTGTAAAAACATGGGTTACTCAAGGCAGGATTTGTTTATTGACATGTAATGAAACTTGGATGAAAATTACAGTAACTCAAAAACAAGATGGGAGTGTCTGTTAACTCTCTGCAGGAGGATATTGACAAAAAACCAAATATATTCTGAGACAGATGTGGGATATGATATGTTGCTCTCTGATAATTGGATCTAGTCATTTCCACGTATTTCAAACAAGATCAGAGACAGGTAGGATTGAAAGCTTGATAATTTGTTCCTCAGAAATTTCAGACACTAACTGCTGTTTTTAAGCATTTTATGTTACAAGATTATGACTCTGTATTATGGTCACTACTGTTCTACAGTAGCTGTAGCTAGAGGATTCCTAGTGGCTGCAACAGTGCTTTGTCAGTGTTGGTGTGAATGTCATCCAGGGGAAGGGGTCTACGAGGAGTGTACTTCCCCCAGAATTCATCTTTTTTTTGCAGATAAAATATTCTGAGATGGCAAATGCTAGAGTTGTCAGCTCATACCAGCTAGCTGGTGTGTCACTGCATCTTTCTGTCGCTCTGTGTCTATGTATCTGTCTGTCTGTCTATCTGTCTGTTCACAATTGTTCAAAACGCTTCTCCTCCATCATGCTTTTATGCAGATACAATATGCCATAGGTGGTGGACCATTTGGGGTGTTCAAAAATTTTGGTCAGAGATCTTACGTTGGCCCTATGGCCCATTTTATCAAATTCTGCAAAATGCCTCTCCTACAGATTTTCTTGTACAATGTTGATGGTTTGCCTCAATAATACTCTATTAGTGGTACCTTTAGGGTGTTCAAGGATTTGCAGTCCAAGGGCCCATGTGGGCCCTATGGCCCATTTTACAAAATTCTGTTCTAAATGCTGCTTTTTGCAGATGCTTTGATTTGAATGTAACTTTTCCACAATGTTTCCTGAGTGGTAGGCAAATTTGGAGTATTCAAAACTGCTTGGTCCAAGATCCCATTTGGACCCTATGGCCCAATTTATGAAATTCTTTGAAATGCCTCTCCTCCTACAGATTCTCTTGCACAATGTTGATGGTTTGTGATAATGATACTCCGTTAGTGGTCTATCTCGTACATAAATTAGTAGTCCAGGGCTCTATGTGGGTCCTACGGCCCATTTTGTGAAATCCTGCAAAAGTTTGCTCCTCCTACTTTAGAGGTGCCCTTTAAATGTCATGCACCATCTCAAATATCCTTAGCAAGCATGAATGATAATTGAGTAGTGGGGTAATTGGTCAGATTGTGTCCTAACTGAAACTCAATCTAGTCTAAGTAAATGTAGGTCTAGAAATTAGAGGGCACTTTGAGTTATTCAGTTAGTCTTCCCAAACCTGTCAACTTTGTAGCCAGTTTTCTGGAATGGTTCTTCTGACAGATCAATGGTCAAGCCAATATAGTCCCCATGTGACACATGCAAGTGAACACTGACGAGCTAGTAGTTTATGATTTAAATTGGTTTTGGAAAATTTTCAACCATTTTTCCACATAAGCACTAATTCATATGCCCACAGCTAGTACAAACCAGTTGGAAAATGCACAAAAATGACAGTTTCATTATTATTGCATGTCAAACTTGAATAGTGATGCTAATTATAAATATTGTAATATGGAAGTGCCCATTAAATGTATCACAAATTTATTGACAAAGGTCCAACTGCTGCACTTTTTGTGCTCTAGTTTATGGTATTCTGCAAATTATGCAGTCCTTTGTCAATGGTCACCCTCATGCTGTTCAGGTATGAACCTCTGCACCATGGGTGCTCTAGTTGTTTCCTTTTTTTGAGCTAAATTTTGCAGTAATATATATTTCTATGGATTTTCAGACATTTCCTGTGGAATTCTCATTGTATTTTGTGCGGGCGATTTATTCTTCATGTCGGTTGGCAAGCATCATCGCATGCGTCCGACGGCTGTCGTGGCTCTAACCCTGATGGTCACTCATGTGAAGTGTGAATCTGCTGTTACTGTTATAAAAGCCTCGGAAAAACAAATTTGTGACATGATGCAATCAAACAGAAATAACAATTTTTTTTTGTTTCCATATTGTTCCATTTCAGTGGCTAAGTTGAAGAGAGAGGGCCTGCAGCCTTTGCATTCATACAGCATCAACAACGGAGCTGCTCCCCTGCAAGCTAAACCAGAACAACCGCATTGCAAGGCCACATTGGCAGACCTGGCTGAAACTGCTCTCTGTGACTACAAGCCAAAGTAAGATTTCTTCCTCTACCAGTCACATGCAGAAAAGTTACGCTGTGGCAGGATGGAAATGGGTTGATGACGTGGTAGTTAGGTGGGTGGAAGAAGAGAAGGAAGAAACATAGAAAAACTCAGAAATGGTATCACAATCAATTATAGTAAAACAAGTTTTACTGCTCTCCTTTCTTGCCACTTGTTTCTTATAACTCATGTTTGACTCAATTGGAGTATTGCAGTGTCATACTCACTCAGAGAAAACTGATTTAAACAACTGTAACAAGAAAAAAGATTTTCACCTAACGTCGTGGAATATTTTTGTGTCCTCACATCTTACGGCAGCATGGCAGGGTAATGAAGTCACACCACAGTTGGTGTAGACTGACACAGGTTTGCACATAGATTCAAACATAGCCACTTTAAGCACGCTAGTTTGCAACTTTCTGTCTATTACAAAGAACAAGGCTTACAGCAGATGGCTGTGTGGTGTCTCGCTTTAAGTAGATGGCTGTCTGGTGACTTGCTCAAATGGATGGCTGTACTTTGTGAATAATGGTTTTGGACTGCTTAAAGGTGATACTTGAATGTGGAATGGCTGATGTGTTGGTTGCCATGGTAACATCATCTTTTATTGGCAGTGGTGCCTGACAGTGTGGTATAAGTATAGTACCTAGAAAACTTCTCAAAGGAAGACTAAATCTCTATCTTAAGTTATCATAAGTTTTTTCTGTCTTCCTTTCATCCCAGGAGGGCATCTACACCCAGATCAACAGCTGCGCTCAAAGCTAAATGTACACCTTCACCGAACGGTGTCATGGACCACACCTACAGCCTGAGCTCTATGGTGTGCACACCGGTGGTTATCGGGGCTCTGGACGATGACCCTGTGGACTGCGAAATGAGCGAAGGCAGCACGGATGACTCGGACTCCGACTCGGATCAGACCGAATCCAAGAGCTTCAATGACAGTGGAGTCTTCTCAAAAGGTAACTTCAAGAGGTGCTCCGATGACAGCGAATCTGAAAAACAGCTCCCGCTGAAGAAGCGGCTCAAGAAGAAACCAAAGGATGTGGCACCAGACTTGGTAGAGGGTGCCGATGCATTGTTGAATCTAGCAGGAATAAACACACAAGATGGCCAAGAGTCAATCGACAATCTCTCTCCTGTATCTAGGTAACTGGGGGTGAAGAGCAGTGGGAACTCGAAAGAAAGAAATCAGGGTGTTACCAAAAAAGAAAACAAAACAACCTGAAAGTTGGTTTCTACTCACAAAGTTGTTACTTTTGTCATCGTGGCTGTCATTTGTCAGATTTAGAGAAGACTTATGTGGTCATTTTCTCCCTCCTTGACATGTCAAGTGTGGTGTATCTTTAGCGTCTAAACATCAATGTTTTTCTGAACTTCATCAGAAATCAAAATGCAAGAGAGGCAAAATTCATCCCTGAGGAGGTAGAGCCGTGATGTTCCTCTGCTTACATTACCTTTAAATAAAGGTTCACTGGAAATGCAAAAATGGCCAAATGCACAGTTTTGACACAGTGTCAAGAACTACCGTTGAAATACGTAGTCTAAGATTTACCTGCTCGAAGAATTTGTCAGAGATTGGCGTAAGGAACAGTCATCACTTATTTGGGAGTTTTGCAGTCAAGATGGCAAATGATAGATTATCAAACCCTTTGCAACGATTACCACAGCGATAAGATTTGAAGTAGTCACCATTACATCGACTGCAAAAATAAAGTTAGCCATTTAATGATGGTACCTGTTGAAATATACAGTGAGACAATGATGGATAGCAGCAAATGTGTGTCCAGCATACAGACATACATACACACATTTACACACACGGTGCGGAGACTGTTTCACTCGTGTGTAATTTGTCATGGAGATTTTGATAACTTTTGATATGTCAGGAAGGTTTGTAAGATGTGGATAGTTATTACTGAACTCCACGTTTCAGAAATAATCAAGAACACTTGCAGGTCTTGTTCAGTATCACTGTTAAAATCCGAAAATTGTACTGTCAAGGAAAAGATAAACACCAAGAAAGGAAACCAAGATTTGAGAAGGATCACAAAATGATCTAGCAAAGAATTTTCTGCCTGGAATGATGGCAGTTTTCAAACTTACCTGTTTGAATTTTTCTGTGAAGAGCAAAGAGAATCAAAATCTGAGAGAATATGAATTTCTTCACTCTTCCTTGAATATTTTTAAAAGAGCTCTGTGTGTACCTTCACCAGCTGGTAATGATAAAAGGAAGCAAGCAATATCCTATCTGGTGAGACGGAATGGTCATTTCTTGGTTTCGGACATGGAATGAAACTCTTGGTCGGACATTTACTTCAACTTATGTAGTCGGTAGTCTGTTCTCCCAAACGACCGGAGGAAAGTGGTCGTTCAGTTGTGTCAATCACCCTGCAAACACAATGTCGGATTTCTATGTTGCTTCTCTGAGAGGGTGGTGGGTTTTGTCATGGGTAAATTCATTTACAGAGATGTGGACCGATGAGCCAGTGTTTGGTCCATCGGCTGCATCTCAGATTATAGGTGACATTGTGGTACTGTGAACCAGAGTGATACATGGTGCAGCAATTTTTTTTGTTGAAACGAGGAGGGGGATGGGTTGGGTTTAAGTTCTTAAATTTCCCTCTTAACCATGGACTTAAAGAGGAATGTACCATACTTTGGTGATTGTGGTGCTTGAAACCAGGCTTCCAGACATACTAGCTAATGATCTGAAGGTGCAAACATGATTTTGAAGGGCAAAATGCATACCACTGCAACAAAACTATCTTGTCTTCCATGGTTGGGTGCTCTTTGGTCAGATGGCTGTGAACCAGCTCAGTATTTTGACTTATTTTGTTTGCGTTTCTTAAAGCAGTGGGTAAGGGGGGGGGGAGGGGGGAGGTGTTGAGATGGTCTCAAGATGATCAAGAGATAAATGTGTCAGTATACTCTGAGGCCTAGTTCAAAATTTTTTTTTTTTCAGAGAATTGTCATGCCAGTTCAAGTGTTTTCTGTTCAACATGCTAGTGGTCAGTGAAAGTTAAAGGTGGAAAAGAATAATTTTTTAAGTGTCGATTAGAATCTCTAATGAATCACATTGGGCCAGTGACTGATGTGTGAATGATAGAAATGTATTTTTTTCTGTGTCAAAAATACAGAACGGTCAGTTTTTTTTTCTTAATTTTTGTTCCTGGACAGTAATTGTGTCTGTTGCCCCCCTCCCAAATATGATACATTTTGAAGAAAGACCAGAAAGAAAGGGAAAAAAAGGCAAAACTAATAGTTTGCCATCAGCTGGTTACATGCATATCTCATTCCAAAGCTGGTAGTAATAATGAAAAAAACTTTTCTTTTCCTCTTTTTTTCTTTGTTTTTTTTTTGTCTTGAAAATGATAAAAACAGATTGACTCCCAGCAAATCAAATCTCAACAGTATCTTTCCTCTGAATCAGTCAGCCTTGCTGCTGTCGCTGAATTTTTAACCAATCACCTTCAAATGGCAGGGAAAGTTAAAATTTTTGACTTTCAATAACTCTTTGTGCAATACTCTGTGGGAGGTTTATCTCATTAATGACTTTCTACTTTTGTGTTTTTTTTTTTTTTTTTTTTTTTGCCCTGTTGTTTTCATAAAACCTTACCTCCCTCCCTTACAATGCTTGCTTCGATATTCTTTTTCTTTTTGTGTGTGTTAAGCTGATGGATCATTTTTATCTGAGTTTTTAGTTTTCACTGTAAGTTTATATATCAAGGCTCATCATGTAGATAGTTTTAACAAAATCAGGATCATAACTTCTTTTTCCATTTTTGTTATTTAAAAAAAAAAACTCCCAGATGATGATAACATTGGAGTAATTGCCATCGCAAAGATTTAAATTTCAGTGCAAGTAGATGTAAGAGGAGTAAATCATTTGATGGGGATTTGCCTGCTGCAATTGAGAGAGAATTGATGTAGAGCTGGGATGTACCGTAGGCGCACTGTACGTAGTCTTACGGTCGTAAACATCTCCGATTATTTATTCAGTCACGTGACTGGATCCTTAACGGTTCGCAATAGAATTCACTGCAATACACGTATTACTGGTGCAAACGACAGGATTGGTCTTGCCAACGAACAGTACTCGTTTGCCGTGACATTGCAGAGTTGAAAAGATCGCTTTTTGCTTGCTGTGACTTTTTTTTATTTTTTCTTCGTTATCAAGTTTGCAGTGTCTGATCATGTTACTAACCCGACAAACGTAAACCCACAAGTCAGCAACCTCATAGTCCTCCCACTGTTGCCATCCTCATACCATCCTCGTCACTTCATCTCCCAGCAGTGGTGCAGGTTGTCCCTCCAAAAATAGATTGATCGATAGATTGTCCATCTCATTTCCCCGTCTCACCCAGTTTTCTTTGTTTCAGCCAATGAGTAGGCTCTGGCTGCCATTCTGCCTCTCCCATTTTCTGGTTCATATTATCTTCTGTTCATTTGTGAGATTTAAACGTTGACATACTCCCTGCCCGTGTTTATCCTCAAAACAGTAATTCTTAAATTTTCTGTTAGAATGCAAAGAAAGAACCCACATGTCAGAGACACTCCAGCAGCAGTTCTTGAAAACAGACAACTGAATTGAGCTGAGGTTTACCTGCCAGTGGGTAGGCTACAGTATCCACCTCTGGTGAACTGCTGGAAATGTTGTGTATATAAAACTGTTGTCCATCTCCATATCTGGATATGTATGACATTCCTGAGTCCCATTGTGATGATAACCATCTGACAAGTGAACACAGTTGCTATTGTATGATATTTAGTATTATTTTTATATGAAAATTTGTAACCTAGTTTATAGTGTGACATGTAACTTAACATTTCCCCTTGCTATCAATCCTTGCTTTACACTTTGGTCTTATTATGTCTTAATTCACCGTAATCACAAGCTGCAAGCTGATCACCATAAACCATAATTTGTGGAAGAACCCTCCTACACTTCACTGTGGTCTCTTAAGAAGCAGTTATTAGTTGCATGTGTCACACGGTGTCATGTGTTGTGTACTTCGTGACTGTCATAGAAAAAAGAAGAAATGGAGTGTCAGTATTGGGTTGAAAGTTAGGAATTTGCAAATCATGTCTCTCATCTCTTTATCCCTTTCACTGCTTAGCCATGTATGCTGCCCCTTCAAAGTTCAGTAAAAACTATTAAACAGAAGTGAATTGTGACTCAGCCATGAAACGCATGTAATACTAAAGGGAACATGGCATTATATATCTGCTTTTTGTTACCCATGGTGGCTACAATCATGTTACTGCTTTTTTTTTCTTCTTTTTCTTTTTTTTTGAAAGTGTTTGGAGTGGTTCATCCAGTAGCCCACTCTTGTTGCTGTGATCTTATTAAAAGTCTAACCTGCAAGTTTGCTGTGAATTAACTTTTTGCTGTGATTCATTTTAGCTAGTTTTGACATAACTGGACACAAATGCAGTTACATGGGACCTCTGGTGCAATTGGGTATTATTATTTTGACTTTAAGAATAAGAAAACTGATGGACCCTTCTCTGTCAAGGTTTGAAAAGGATTACAGTATGTACATATTATGGAGTATTTAAAAGAATCAAATTTTTATTTACAACTCAAGCTTCACAACTGTTTTTTTTTCTAAGTTGTTACTTTTGCCCCAGTGTTGTGAATTTTCAACTATTGTTGGTAAGTTTTTTCAACACATTTAGTATTATTATAATTTTTTTTTTTTCCATTTTGGCTTTAATTTGTCATTGTATAGTTTCTTTGGTTTTACCAGTCTTCCTAAAACAAAAACTACTGAAGATATAGCAACCGTCTTTACGATGTGACAATTTAAGTCATGGTGACAACAGTCAATATACGCAACTCAAGCTTATTGTACAGCAGCATATCTTGTCTAATAAATTAGTACAAGTACAATGGTGGAAAGGGAATAATGTAAGCCTGTATTTAACTGGTTCAAACAAATATATGAAATAAGAAAAAGATATTTTGTTTCAACATTTATTCTCTGTGTGTTTTACCTTCCCTCTTTCATATATAATAACTTGCAGCACCTTTATCTCTTTCATACTAAGGACAACTGTCGTTTTCTCGACCAGAAACCAGGAGAGTGCCAGCAATTTGAGGCAACAGATAACTTGCTTCCCTTTGAAATGTACTTCTGTAAAAGAATTTGAAAAAAAGAAGTAACACCAGAGCTGTCATCCTCTTGCCAGAGAAAAGCTACTCGTTCAAAATTGTTTCCTGTACCTGTTGTAGTTATTCTTGTTTCCATGGCAATGATACACGTTTTCCCCATGACAGTGGCTATCATCAATAACTGGCACAACACAGTTGTACAAGTGCAGGTTGTCACTTATAATGCTGTTCTAGACGTCATCTTAAAATCCACATTATTTACCTATGATCTCAATACACAATAATATATAAACATCACAAAATATGCCTTCTGTACTATCCTTTAAGTGGAAATGATTCAAAACAGGGCTCAGCCACTCCATGTTTTACTATTTTTATAGGACTCAGAAAAGGGCAAACAGTGCTGTATAAAATTAAATCAAAAGTGTGCTTTCTATCAGTTGAATGGCCTTTTGTCAAGGGCAAAATTTGTTGCGGTTTAAGTTTCTAAAAGCACCTAGCCTTCGCATAATGAATATTCATGCTCATTTAGAGGAAGATGAAAAGACTCCCTCCCAACAATCTATCTTTTAAAAACTCACAAATTGTGAATACACTGAAATAAATTGAACATTGTCACTAACATGCAGATTTCTAGCCACTCCATTCTGTGACACCTGCAGAGCTGCATGAATCTTGAGCAACTTGTCACACTAATGATTTACACACAATAAGCAATGTTAAAAAATCTACAGATTCAACAGTAGAAACTTTGGAGAGTTTACAGGTATTCAAGTATACACTAAATTGAAGACAAACATCCTTTCCAAGTTAGCAAAGTAGCCCAAAACTCATTTTTCAACACCAAGATAAGGGTCAATTCTTGACACAAATTAGCTCAAAAATAGGAAAAGAGATTGCACCATCCACGTATTCTGTCTTTAGGTAGAGCCTGGGTTACCGTGAAAATGACATTAGGGTATCCATTCACCAAAATTTTGGCTGAATGTCGGTCAACTATAATCTGTTAATTAAATTATATTATAATATTATGGTTTGTTCTAGGTTATATTGTTGAGTCTTTCAAGCACTTTCCTCATGGTTACAGTATATATTCTTGGTCAATGGTAATATACATGTTCGTGAAGCTCTCAACTGTTACGGAAAGAATCACAGACATATTAATGACATTAACCAGTCACAGATTCGACACTTGATCCAAAATGCAAAGTCAATGTTGAACACATCAAGTCAATAAACAGAAATGGATCCTATCTTTTTGATGGTTTTCATAGCTATCTGGCTATGTAGCTGGATCGAGTACAGCCCAACATCAAAACCACGGTTTCAAACTCGAACAGCAGCTCTGCGATAACCGCAAACGATGACGACTCCTACGGCCAAAGATGTCATCAAACAAAAACCCTCCTCATCCCAGCTGTGTAGTCAAATAATCGTCCATTTAAAAATTTTCCCTGCTTGTCCAGAATGTAATAAAAAGAGCGGCCGTAAACTTTGATTGGGAGTTGGCTGGTTACGGAGTGCCTTGATTGTTGGCAGGAGACTTTTGAAACCGGAACAATTATCGATGACTTCAAGCCCATGAAACCAAAAGTTTCAATCTTCACCCTGTCACCACCTTTCAATAAAACAAGGGAAGATATTGACCTTCTCGAGTACATCAGTGCTCCGGCAAAGATCGAGCCACCTGAAACAAAAGGTAGACTGCTGTCAATGAGAAAACTATATATCGATGGTAGAATATTAGTGGCACCACATAACACCACAGTCTCACCCTTGAGTAACAACAGAATGACTAATCTCAAGATGTCTGAGGTTCATAGTTTCGCATTTCTTAGATTTCTCCCAAATGTACCTCAGTATTGTTTAATATTTACATTTAAACTTTTATTGTTAAACCTGGTGGAAGGTTGGAGTCACTTTTTGAAGAATGTACTGGGAATTAATGCGAACATGTTTCAAGATTGTGGGGTACAGCTGACACGATAGTGTTTGGGGGAAGAGAGGGTCGTTTCCAAACAAAACCAAGTATGAGAGAGAAAGCCCACAAAGCTTGTATACTGCCAGAAGGGTAGGTAAATTAGGAAAGAAACAAAAACCCTCAAAGTGCAAACATTAAGGCTGCAGTGGGGGTTTTGTAGGTATTGGCTAAAATGCAGCACAGCAAAAGCTTGTATCCTTTAGATTTGCAGAAACAAACATGTTTTGAGTTTACTATGTTGCAACTTTTTATAACATAATGATAACAGAAGCATGTTTGCCTCTTGAAAGTCAGTGGCAGCACCAGGGGGGCGTTTGTCCCCCCCCCCCCCATCCAGATTACTTTCCCCCAGTTGCCACCCCACTCAGCTGAAGTTACATGACAAACAGATACATGTATATGTTTATGCTCTGTTTATATTCATAATTTTGCCTTTACGTTTCTGTTTTAGGGGGTACATGAGACTTTTTCACCAAGAGATATGCCAAAACCTCACAGCTTTCAGGCACGTCACCCCCTGGATGGCCAACTGGTTTTGCCTCTGGACCCCATGCCCCAAGGGTAGTAAGTTGTCATGTTTGAAGTATGCCTATCCTGAGACTTAATTTTTCACCCAAAGACACAGTGTGCAAAAACCTCAGAGCTTCCAGGAGATTTGCTCCCAGGACCCCTCCATGAGGGGTCTTAAGTTTTCATCTTTTCAAATTAGAGGAATAGCCAAATTCATTCAAATAATTTGGATTCTTTTTATATAATGATGCACTTAGAACAAATATATGCTTATCCTCAAATTATATTTATATTATATATATATATATATATATATATATATATATATATACTGTACCTGCCCCGATGCAGAGAAGTGTCACACCATAACGCCATTTACTGGATGACAAAGATGTGGTGATTCCCGACCACGTGGTCCACTTTTTCAATTCTGGTGGAAGACCCTGTGGTCCATATTTAGTGGCATTCACGATGTGGGCATCTCTCATCGACGTGAACGCAGTGTAAGTCAAGTAGCCCCAAAATGCAAGCTGAGCACAAGCGAATCCACCGACCATTGCGAAGAAGGCACCACCATTGTTCCTGTAAAGCACGACATCCCTGACAACCTCTGACTTGCTGAAATTTGTCCTACATGGAGTTGAAAGGAATGTCCTCAAATTAGGCGACGTCGTTATCGTGCATCCAAGTTTAAGGTGTAAACATTTTGCGATCCTCCAAGTCACTGCCATGATGAACTATCATACTTTTCATCTGACACCTGAAAAAAAGGGAGAAAATAAGCAACATTATCGCAAAAGAAAATTTTCTTTTTTTTTGTCAAATAACATGAATGCGCAGTACAGAGACAGACACATTTTCTATGAAGCACAGCATCCTGCAGTGACTGTTCTTAAGTGACAAAACCAGAGGGAAATACGAAACAGTTCATAACTAGAAAGCACCATATTTCCAAGCTCAAATTTGTGTCACACAGTTTCAACCAGGCTCACTTCTGGATTCTTGAAAACACACAACAAGCATGAAAGTGGGTGTCCTCTGTATTTCAAGCTGTTAGGTCAGAGGTGCTTTAACAACTATCACTCACATCAGACGCACGAGATCATCACAGTTTTTGCAAAATTCAGCAGAGTATTATCCTAACTAAGGGCACTACAAACACCACTTGAGGCTGTAGAAGAATACTCCAGATGTCTAACTTTAAAACATTTAGGTACCATAAAGCAATAACCAAATTATTCGTACCTTAGCTTCATAAACTAATGACTCAACATGCTATGGCGTACCCTAAACCATTTAGTGCAGACACATGCAACAGCAACTGCAGAGAGAGTTCTGAGGATCCTTTTGTAGAGGCACAAGCCTTACCATTGACTTTTTGTTGATCTTGCAAGTGCCCTCAACTTAGAGAGTAACCAAGAACTTTAGTTACAAAACTGGAGTTACGACTTTTTATAACCCAGTGGGACACACATACTTTTTTCTTTTTTCGTATTACAGATCTTGGAGATGTAATACATTTCATTTAGCACCTATACGTCTACATTTTTTGGCCTCAGGAATTGTACCTCACCAACATGTCGATTTTCAATCGGACTGAAGATTTATATTTATTCACACGGAGACCACATCCGGTAATTTCATGTGAAAGTATTTAAGCTACTCTTCGGGAACTTACATTTCTTACTTTTCGTTATATTTGTATATACTTATTTTATGTGTGCTGACCATTTCCTACTACTTCTTTGGAAAATCACAGGACACAGTGAAGGGCATGATGCCCCTTCAAGCAGAACCATGCACGAAGGACAACAGTTTTTCGTGCTTACTGACCACAAACCATTAACTTTGGCTCTTTCAAATCCCTATTCTCCTCACGAAATGTGACATCTCAACTATATCTCACAGTTTACGAGCGATCTACGCCATGTCATGGGCAATGACGATATAGTTGCAGATTCGTTATCCTGTGCGGATTTAAATGCCATCACATTAGCAACTACAACACTGCTTGACTTGCCCAGTTGGCAGACAAGCAAGTTGATGACAAAGATCTTCAAATACTGCATGACGCTGCATTGATGCGACTTGAGGAGGTTCCTTTGCCAACATCTGACTGCACCATCATTTGTGATCTCTCTACTGGGAATGCATGACCATTTGTTCCAAAACAGTCTGACATTGAAGCAGTTATTGACGCACTACACTCAGTGTCACATCCTGGCATCCGTTGAACTGTCAGTTCAGTCTTGGAATGATCTATTTGGCAAAACATCATCAAAGATACGTCGTTGGGCCAAAGCATCTTTGCGCTGTCAGCAAGGCAAGCCAAAATTCACAAGCATACTGTTACACCTCTGGGTACCTTTACTACACCAGATACACGATTCGAGCATGTCCAGACGAAAAAAAAAAGAAACACATGTGTCCACTAGGGTATCCAAAGTGGTAACTCCAGTTTTGTAAATAAAGTTTTTAGTACCCTCCAAGATGACGGCACTCGCAAAATCAACAATAAGTCAATGATAAGGCTTGCGCCACTACATCAGCCCTCGCAGATTACTTGTCAAAATACACAGTGATCAACAAAACTACCCAAAGAATAGATCAATTATATAAAATGTTTATCTTGATCAGTCAGGATGCTGTGGCATGTTGCGCAGAGTGATTGTGGTAGCATGTACCAGGTGGGTCTGATATCCACCATATTATTTTTAAGTCTGTCAACATATAGTGTGGGATCAAGTTCGCTGGCATTGGAGGGCAATGCCACGAGTTGACACAGAAGTCTTGAAATGGTCCCAAAAACTAAGTCTGCGGAGCTGCAACCAATATCTTCTTTCAAGCTAGTAGGAATACTAAGGGAAATGAGTGGAAGAAATTTGATCCAGTGCTGGTTAGGCTGATGATCCTTGAGAGATGACTTCAGGTGATGGTGAAAACATTCCACAAGATCATTAGCCACAGATAAGCGGTGATAAGCAGTTGTACGAATTCTGATACTTCAAACAATTCAGTGAGTTGCTGAAACAATGAGGATTAAAACTGACTACCTCTGTTGGTTGTGATCGTAGTTGCAGTGCCGAAAGTAGCCACCCATTTGGTAATGAATGCTCTGGTCACTGTTTCAGCCGTGATGTCGAAGATAGGAACTGCCTCTGGCCATCTAGTGAAGCAGCCTACACTAGTAATGATATACTGGAAACCATGTGACAGTGGGAGTGGACATTTACATGCCAAAAGATCTGTTAACAAATCTGCACACCGAGGGATGAATCGTCTGCACAAGTAAATGACGCTCAAAGCATTCTCCCAATGAATGCAGTGTTGTGGACAGGGAAAATTTCTGATAGCCACGACCTTATCTGGCAGTGGACATATTCCATTCGTGTCGATGGAATGACCAAGGAATTCCAATGAAGCCCAAAATTGGCATTTCTCCATGTTGATTACCACGACTTCTTCACTCAGTCTTGAAAATAATTGTCTCAGGTGTTGCTCAAGTTGTTCAGGAGACACACTAGCAAGGAGGAGATCATCGATGTGGGTGTAACAAATGGCAAGCCTGTGGTCACCTAATTGATGAACCGTTGAAAGTTTGGGCAGCATTTCTTAAAAAGATAGTCCAGTCAGAAATTTACCTTTGATATGTTTAAGAGTAAGTAAATGTGACCCTTATAGTAAAAGTTCCATTCAGTTCCCATGCATGGTTCTCGTGATTTTATCAATTCAAATTACCCCCTTTGCTACCAACTAGGAACTTGAAGCAAACAGGAGTGACATCATCTCTTCACATTGAGAAAGAATCTTTTGTTTTCTGCATTTTTAAATTTATTATTTTGACCTTGAAATCAGCAGGTGGTCAGCCTACATACAGGTTACATGAAGGCCAAAAAAACTCTCATACCCCTCCAACATTCACATTATGATATCACTATGAATTGAAGTATTAAATTTGGTGTATATTTTAAAGAAAAACATAAAATGCTTTACTAATGTGGGGAGATGACATCATTCCTGCTTGCTTCAAATTAACTGTCAGTAGCAAATGTGGCAACTTCAACTGCTCATATCTCGGGAACCACACATGGGAATTAAATGGAAGTTTCACTGTAATGGTCAGATTAACTTACTCTTCAACATATCAAAGCTATATTCCCGGCTAGACCATCCTTCTAAGTCAAACGGCATTTGCAAGAATGCAAACAGACCAAACGGTGTCATTACTGCAGTGCAGTCTTGCAGGTGTCTGGCAGTTCAATGATCATTTGATGGTAAGCCCTTACCAGGTCAAATTTTGAAAATATTTTGGCTCCGGTTAGTGAAGTTGAGAAGTTCTGAATGGGTGGAATGGGGTATTTGTGTGGGACACTGATATTGTTAATACCACTATAGTCACCACAAGGTCTCCAATCACCTGCCTTCTTCAGGACCATGTGCAGGGGTGACGAACAATTACTGTCCAACTGAGAATTATCCCAAGCTGCAACATATGATAGTACTCATCAGGGCCACCTTTAATTTTTCGGGACCCAAGCACGTGCGCGTGATGTTACTGATGGACCTGTTGTTTTGATCTGCTTTGTCATGTTGTGCTTGACAGGTGCGTCTGCAAAAATTGGAGGATCAAATCAGGGAAATCGGTCTGCAGTCGGTAATAACAAGTAGTATGTTTCATTACGGCATGCATAATCCTAGGAGATAGAAGATTACTACTTTTTCCAGTAATGAAAAGGTTTGTAGTCTTGTCAATCAGTTGGTACTGGCCAATGTCAACTAGGAGCTGAAACTTTCACAAGAAATCGGTGCCAAGAAGAGCCTTCTTCATAGTATTGGCAATAGTAAAATCCAGAGGTGTACTCCTCTCAGTCCTAATTTAAGCATAAGTGATCCTATACTGTACATTTTGATTGGTGTGTTGTTGGCGGTGACAAGTTCTTGAGACTGCAGGAAGTGTTTTCCATCATGTGGTTTTGCAGGTAAGACACTCACCTCAGCACCAGTGTCGACCAGGAATCCTATGCCCAAATTTTGTCTGTGACATAAAACAGGCGACATTCCTTCCAATCACATACTTTTCTACAATCCCTATATCCTTCTTTCATAGTGTCAGTAAAGCATGGAATATCACATATAGTACTGTACATAATAATTATGTTAATTTCTAGGTGTGAGCGCTAAAGGCAGGAGAGAGCTCATACAATTGTAATTGCAATACTATTGGCTTTGGGGCCAAACACTGCCCCTTGTCCATTGGGCGGGGCTATGTCAATGTTCCCTAGGTTCAACGTTCTCAGGGTTCGACGTTCCCAGGGTTCAATGTTTCCAGAGTTCAATGTTCCCGAGGTTCATGTGGCAGGGTTCGGGAACATCAAATT
This sequence comes from Stichopus chloronotus, assembly GCA_021234535.1. NCBI lineage: Eukaryota > Metazoa > Echinodermata > Holothuroidea > Aspidochirotida > Stichopodidae > Stichopus > Stichopus chloronotus. The sequence goes on from CM037843.1 coordinate 17,988,417, forward strand.
TTTTAAAACATCAAATCTCGGTGACGCTGAACCTCGGAAATCACGATGAACCTCTGGAATCACAGAGACATTTCGGGGCACATCAGACCCTGGGAATAACGAACCCAAGCTGTACTTATCCACAACAATTGAAAAACGGGGAACATCCAACTCTGGGAACAACACGCTGCTGTCAGAATATATGTGTTGGAACATAGGGGTGTCGGAATATATGGGTGTCGGAACATAGGGCAGTCACAATGCACTAACTACAAAGGTACACCACCCAGTGTAGTCAGGCTACTGTAGGCTTGCCATTATTATTGAGCTACAAATAAGACCACTCAGAATTTACGAAATGATGGGACCAGTAGGCCAACTTCGGCAGCCACTGAATATTTCAATAAGACCTAGCCTAGGTTTACAGGCTAGGTAGGCCTATATGGCCTTCAATTGGCTTGTACACTTGCAATGCACCGTTCTACTTCGATCAAATTTCTAGGCCTAGGTCTAGTGTGCCAATATCATTCATGGGATTCATTGCCAGAGCATATTGTAAGTGCACCTTCTACCTGTATTAACAGTTTTAAAGCTAGACTGGATAAGCACTGGAAAAACAGACCGGGAGGGTTCGATTATACTGACACTCATTAACTTATCGTCAACCCTTGTTTCAAGTGACGTGACTATAACTTTTCTTGAGCAATGAAATGGCCAATGGCCAACAACGCTGAAAGTGATGATGATGAATATCACAGTCAAATAAACACTGGCAATTGTTTAGGGGTAATGCTCCTATTTGACGTAGTCCGGGCGCACAACCTACTTGGCCTAGTATTAGTAACATCGAGTTAGGGCACAGAACTTGAAGTAGGCCTAGGCTAGGACTACGGCTATAGAGTACAGCAAGTAAGTTAGTACTTCGTAATGAGTAGTACTACCGTAAAAGGAGCTGACAAGTTGTTGTACAACTGGTGTGTCTACAAAGACATCCACAAAAACAAACTACAAAACGAGTTACCATAACGTAATTCATGTATCAAACTGTGGGCCAATTTCAAAGTGCAACCTACAGGGAAATATATTACCGAGAGGTCTTTCCAAGGTCCAAAGCAAGCTTCTTCGTGGGATACGCCGCCAGTGTTACACACATTACGCGTCGATGTTGTGGAGGGAGCATAAAAGAAATATGTTTCATTCGCACGTGACATTGCCCGGACAGGCATCGTTGAAAAGCCGTCAGTCTGCAATACCTACGGCAGTGACGGAATTACCTGACAGTGGGAGGGGGCCTGAGTCCCCCCCCCCCCCCACCGACTTGAATGAATTACAGATGCCCTTTGCGTAAAAACATATGGAAAAATAAAGAAAGACATAGGAATTAGAAAAAGCTGAAATAGAAGGTAAAGAAAATAAAAGGAAGTTGAGTACTTGAGTGACGTGACCCCAATCTGCATCCACAAAAGGTGATGATGATGGTGTTGCGAATATTCAGCCATCAGAATTCAAGCAATTACAATATTCATCATGAAATTTACAAATTTTGTCCGACTTTTTGACAGCAAATTCTCTTAATAATGTAAGGAGATTGATTTTCCATCCAAGGAAATACTGCCAATCACCATCATCATCATCATCATCCCTGGCGTTTACTTGCTGAACCTGCTAAGCCTGAGGATGATTTGGGGGTTTCTTTTTATATAATTTTTTCTTGTATGCTCCACTCTGACCAATGCTGGTGCTCCTCATAGATAGTCTTGCCACTATTCTTTGTTCACCCCTATTTCCGCATCTTATGGTTGATGCACCCTCATTCATGTGCCAGACCATAGTACAGAAAATCTAGCTACGTCTCTGGCGGTGTGCATCAAGTCTCTTGACCCCCTTGAAAACAACTTCCCTGTGATTCTAAAAGATATGTTCATGAACCCCCATGATATTTGCCAAGTGCTCCAAAAAACATTGAAAGAGGATGCGTAATTCATTGTAATTTTTGTACCTTCTCAACCCAATATGTACTACCATTTTCACAGATTTACTTTGCTGTCACTAATTGACAAAATCACAGATATGAAATATCTTTATCAAGACTGGGTAAATGCAGCTCACTAAAAAGAACACCCAGGAAGTGTCCTTTCTGGCCATATGGGGAGTTTGAAAATCCAAAACTTTTCATGTGCACTCCACTCCAGGAGAAGGTGGTAGTCCACTCAGAAAGTCCTGCCGGCACTCACCCCTCCCCCTCCAACATCTTTTTCCTTCTGCCCACCGGCTATATGTAAGTTGAAGAGCATTGGGTATTTCTATTATACAGCGCCCTTAAAAGCATTTTCGTCCACTCTGACTGAAATTGCTAGCTCCGCCACTGACCCACGGATGTATACCAACAAGTCTGAAACTACAATTTGGTAACCCAAATGTCTGTGGTAGTCTTGTTAGGTTTGGTGTCATTTGACGTAGTATATCTCGGCTCTGCATGGCATTAGTCTAGGATCAAGAAGGGGCAGTCAATCCTGGTCAACAACTCTATCCTTACTGTAATTCCTTATCCTTCCCCGAGAGGGAAAGGTGGAAGATTACAACATTCTTTTAACCAGTTTACTACCATCCGAGATGGAGTTGTGAAACTTGAAAATTAAAAATGAAGCAGAAGGGTTAAAATAACACTAGAAAAGCAATAATTGGTAGTCAAGCATGCATCCTTCCACATCTGCAGAAAATTGACATGTTTTTGGACTCTAGCAATTAGGCTCAAAATGATGATGGCATATCCTAGTGGACAGTTTGATGTCTAGATATAACTCACAGTCATGCAAAGCAGAAACTGAATGGAGATGGAAGATGGCATGAATGGTCCACAGGTCACTGGCTATGATGCCCAGGCAGTTTATACCTGAGAGAACTTTCCATCTTTACGCATATGATAACTTGGACTGTAACTTATAGCCTCCAAGGTTAAAGCAACAAGCTGATACGAGTATGGTAACTTTAATATTCGAGCAATGTGGTGTTAGAGGGTTGAATATAGTCTTTATAACCCAGCATACAGAAAGGAACATTTAATTGAAAGACTTTGTGTTTGCTTTACACTTAAATTGTTTCTTCTTTTTTCGATACCAATCAAAGGACTACACAACAGAGACAAATGCAGACACACACATGCAGACAGACATACAGGCAAGAAATAATAAAGAGTTAAACCATTTGAAATTTTACCACAGGTTTATAATTAGCTCATCACAAGCTTTGCAACAAGCGTGGTAAAAGTAGGTGTCAACCAACAATAATATAAAACACATATTTACAAAAACATAGCTAAAAAGAAACAAACTCAAGAAAAGTCTTACTCTGTATCAGATAAGATTTAATATGAAGGGTGAAGATTAATTTGCATACACCAACTTCGACCTAATGATCGCAGACTGGGACATGCTAGCCTTTGAGAAAATCAGATAAAATATCCCTTTCTCACACAATCTTCAGAGCAACAATGTTTGAACTTACATTCAACTCAAAGCTGGCCAACTGATTTTACAAACAAAGCACAAACAGGTACCATAGTCATAGAAAAATTTTTGCACAATTGTCTTTTTCCTTTACTGTGTATGAGTGAGAGATAAAACTTGATAAAACTTTTTTTTTAAATGTATACTTACACAACTTCAAAAGATTCCAGAAATGAACATCATTTTATGAAAGGTCACTTCTTACAGCAAACAAAAATCAGTGGAATATCTGGGAAAACGTATCCTAGGCCGGCAAGTCATTGATACTATTCTCAGGCCAGTCAGTGTCATGATCTGGGCTTTCTTTAAAAGTAGCCTCCATCAATGAAAATGACAACTAAAGCTCACACTGCAAGTAAAAATGAAACACAATGCAAAAACAGAATATGTCTTTGAACCAAAATTCTATACCAAATATCTAAAAAATTTCATACTCTGAATAAAAACAAACAATACAGAAAGAAAGATGTACATTTATGATGAACAAAAACAAAGTGCTTAAGGAACTCCAGGCAAAATTCTAAGAAATTCCAGGATGTTAATTTTTACTAAGTTTTTTACCAACTAAAAAATAAATTGTTGAAAATATTTCACAGAAAAACTGTCTTACAGTTGAAGTAGTTATGGCAAATATCAATTCATTCATAGTATTGGCTTTAATACCAAAACAAATATATCTGAAACAAAGAGTCACTCTGATTAATTTCGTCTACTACCAACAAAAAGAAAGTGACAATTATCTCTTTTTGCATTAATAAATTTCCCCAGAGGCAACATTTTGCCCTCTGCAAGAGGTGGCTATCCATGTCCTTAATCACTAAAAAAAGTATTTTTGTTTTCCGTTTATTCATCATTAATCAATTAAAACTTTGATGAATTAATCTTATGAGCATTAACATGTTATCGGTGTCAAGCTTGGGAATAATGAATGTGATTTGGGGTTTTGCTTTGGAATGTAATTTGTGATGTGATATACGAACAAACGTTCTACGCGAAATGAAGACACAGTTTAATATTTCTGTGGACAGCTCTTGCAAATATTCTCACTGACTGTCTTCTCATCCATCACTTTTTCTGTTTTCTTGATTTCTGAGGAGCAAGAGAGTTTCAGTACTTGTCAGTGGAATATGTTTTTATTCATTTTATGATTTCACCAACAAGTCCCTAAATTTTGATTACCCAGAGCAGCAATTTATTTTTTTTCAAAATTGGAGATAACTGGCTCATGAGAAATCGAAAACATTATCCCTTGGGGATTTCACCATTCATAAGAAGACTTTCTTAGAACTGAAAAATGTATATGTAAATTTAGCAAACCACTTGGTGACAAAATTTGGTGCGGTGAGATCACTTAACGAGCAAGTGTTTATCACTGATATACCACCTGAAGGCATTTAATACTGTGGCTTTTAAACACTACTGTCTAACTAAAAGTGATCTTTTCATTTCTGACAGATAACTTGCGGCAGCACTCTGAGAGACGAGACAGACCACTTGATGAAATACTCTAATGTTAGCAAACAGCAAACGACTTGGTGACAAAATTTGGTGCTGTGAGATCACTATTAAAGAGCAAGTGTGTATCACTGACATACCACCTAATTCTTAATTCAGGCCTTCAAGGTCATTGATTTTATGACACTAACCAATCACACATGTGTATTATATATTACTTCATTTCAAGTGAACACTAATCCAACAAAAACATGAAATCAAATTGAGCGTCTTTACTTTTTCACAAGGTCAGTTCAGATATGAAAACCTTAAATTGCTCTTAGATGAAAAATTTCTTAATGTGTCACATCTTAATGTGACCCGACAATGAACTTCCTGGTTGCTAACCTTCACTGTTTCAAATGCCACCACCTTTATCACAGCACGGGTAATGCCAGGTTCTCAAACCAGAAAAACCACTTGGTGATGAATTTTGATGATATAAGACCACTTCATATGGTGTTAGAATTTAAGGCTTGAATTTGGGTAAACTGCATTGCCAAGGATCGGGGAAGCAGGTTTGCAGAGCTTGCAACATAGCAAGCCATGTCAAAGGAATCCGTCCTCTCCAAAAGACTGTTTATGTCACCAGTTTGAGCACTGGAATTGGCATGTATGACATCGCACATACATGTGTAAATTAGACAGACATACAAATACAGAAAAACAGACATACTAGTTGTGGCACAACAACTTAGAAAATAAAGGAAAGTCCACTATGGTTGTTGACTCCTACTTTCTCAAGGGGTTCCTATGTGTCTAGTGAGTCCAAACCTTAATTCAAGCTGTTACTTTACTTTTTCACTCCTCCACTTTATCGGAATCAACTAATCAGACATTTTAAATAAAGTGATTGCGTGTGTGAGGAAACACCGGAGAGATGAGATTAGGTTTGATTTTAACTTGCTCTTTCTTTTTAAATGTACACAAGCGGTTGTCCATGAAGGGAATATGTTATTTCATGTACGAAAGTGACAGTTCCCACTTTGAAAAGAAATAGAATCCGCATAACGGCAGTAAAAAACAGAAGTCATCTTTGAAAATTAAAGGTTCTTACATTATAATTGCTTACATAATGAACATGTTCAGTAAAGGTCTCATTGGTGTATCTTAACATACCACTCAAGTCGTTGGTCCTTGATCAGTAGTGGGAGTTGCAATATTTAGTGAAACAGCACTACATTTACAAATAACATACAAACTGATGGTCTCATTGTGATATCAGTGATGAGCCATTTTGACTAACTGAATATTCATAACTTAGATACTTCCCATTGGCTTGTTCAAAGAAACATATGTTTAAGTTGACTGACAACTGCCATTTCACATATTTTAACATATTTTGTGCTGCTTGCCATTCTGTTAGTGGACTTTGAAATCATATGGCAGAATTTACCACCTGAAACTTATTAATTATCCCAAATTGTCTGAATGGTGCAAATTAAAAGACATGAAATTTAATTTTTTTACTTTTTGCCTATGGATGCAATCACTTCAAGATGAAACAAAGTCAGTGACATTTTGCACACACATCTTCTCAACATCTCCGCTTCATAACAAGACCCATGAAATAATTTGTATCAGGTTTTAATGTTTGTCCAGTTTAGATAACTTTTTACAAAGACACATACCAAAGTCCAAGAAGCAAGATTTGAAAGTACAAATTTAGTTGTCATAACAAGAGAATAAAAAGTTTGAAAAGGAAAACAATCAGAAAAAGGAAAATTTTGCAAGTATAAATCTGCTTTTTAAATTAAAAGTTGAAGTTGACTGCTGGCAAAATCAGGAATACTCGCAAGAAAGGTATCTAGTTTTACTGTTTATTCACAAAGAGGTTATTTTCATCAGTGAAACCCCAAAAGGACTTGAAATTATATTAATCAAGAAAACCTTCAAGCAAAAGTATAACATTATTACATTCAGAATGAGGCTTCTGTGCATTTCCAGAAACAGAATGTCTGGTGTGTGCTTTACATAAAGCAGCACAGCAAAGAGTTTACCTTCACTGAATTGTCAAGGGTGACCACATCGTTCGAAACATGTCATTGAGTTCTTACATAAATTGTTTTGGTTCCAAATTTTATTAAAACTATAAAGAACCAGCAGTATTCAGAAGAGGAGTATCATATTAATATAAAATATCTGATTTCATGCTACGGCATGGGCAAAGAAAGGGACATCTCGAATGTCCGCGGATTACATGCATCAAAGCGAAAAATCGGACTTTAACGAGAAAAGAGCATGTGCAGCTATTTACAATAGCAGCACATGCCAGCACCTTTTCACTGTACAAAATCAGGTGGAAAAAATGTATTAACTTCAACATTATGATATCTACATGATTAAATCCTTGGAATGCATGCATTTCACAGGGATGAGTAAAATCGAAATGATAGCTTCAGAGTTGCTTGATTAAAAAGGTGACCCTTTCGCATGGTGACTCTTTTTTACACATGCATGCAACCATCTGCCACAACACAAAATGTAATTTCTCTTCTTGTATGCAAAATTATGCAATTGCAGACACTACTGTACCTGATCCCTACGCGGCCAAAACTGGGATTATTAAAAAGTTAAAAAGACTTTTCTGAAATTGCTGATTAGAAATTCCCCCAACATGGTTTCTTAAGTTGGTGCATCCTGAGGAAAGCAGAGTTATACGGAGAGTCGATGGCACAATCAAATCGTTCATGGTCAGTTTAGAGGGCAGCAAATAATGCTTAAAAAAACACTTTGGGAAGAATCTGCTCTGGATTAAAAATTTGCTTGTTGTACTTCTGCTGCTGCTGCTGCTGCATTAAACTTTATGTTGTATCAGGTTTTAACATTTAGGTTTAACTTGAGGGAGAAAAAGCAGCATAATGGACGTGAAGTGTAAACCCTATGGCTATCTCAGAGTGATGGGGATGGCTAAAAAATGAAAATTTACGACCAAGTTTTATTGTCCTGTCCCTTGAAAAGAATATAAACCTGGAGGTATCAGATATCGAGGCAACTGTCAAATATTTTGCAAACCGTTGCGCTTCATACAGGTTTTTGCATCTTCTTATTCTTCACATAATCTTTTGCTTCCCGAACCAACTGGCTTATGTCTTCACTGTTGCTTTGAGACCCTGGATCCCAGTCACTGTCATCTGAATCTTTCCCTTTTGGAGTTTCTTCTTCTTCATCATCAAGGAAGCTGTCTTCGTAATCGTAGGTGTTTGGCTCGCCGTCGTCGCTTCCGTTTTCCGCGTCCCTCTTCCGACCTTCAGGTTTGTGTGACAAAAAGAGGAGAAAAAAACTGAATATGTGATGTATTCCTCAAGAATTTGATAATTATTTCTGCATTGAGAAAACTGTAACCGTGGTAACATACATTGAAGAATTCTTTGAAGACTAGGATTTCACCAAAGCGATGCATTCATTTAACTCTAACTGATAATCTTGATGTAATGTTGACATAATTCTGGGCTTCTGGCTTAATCCTCAGTTATTAATTATGTTTAAACAAGATATGTCCGTTTTGGTCGATCTCAACAACAACAAGAAGGTGCTGTAAATTTAGTGTCAACTTAAACTATCAGAAGACGTATGGGTGAGAGTTTTATGCAGTTGGTGCCCTTGATGCGGCAGAAACACACCGGTGAGGATAATGGGGTCTTCTGTAACTCACGCCTTGAAGAGAAGTTATTTTACAACGCATAGCGACCACTCAAGAGTGCAGAAGGCCTATGACTTATTACATATTACAACTTCACCTCTGGTGACTATCAACTCTACTATCATAGGCCCCTACTATGGTTATGATGACTGGATTATCACTTGAGAACACAGTCTTTGCAGGAAATAATTTCTCTGGTATCAGGTTGAACTTTGCTACACACCATAGGTCAAACTTCTATGCATATGCAAAGATATGTGGCAGATTGTGTTCACTTGTAAATGTTAGATTTCAAAGAGTTTGGTAGTGAACGCAAAAGGCTTCAAACCTGATATGAAAAACATTAAAAGCTATCTCATAGACATGCATTGACATCACATCACAACAGACAAGGGCACCCTCCTTGAGGCAAACTAACAAACAGTGCACGTTGCTACTCTAGGCGCATGTAGATAAAAGACAGAGACGCAACACGTGCATGTCAGTACGTAATCCTAGAGGAGGGCCCTTCACTGTGTCACTGTGACATCACATGCAAGGGGTCTCTTGCCTGTGTTTGCTAAACTCTTTCATAAGTGATGTGTCATTGATCCTGATATAGTTCAAGGAGACAAACCATGTCCAAACAGTCATCAGTGCAGGTGATCGGTTGAGTACCACAATTGTGATATTAATGAAAACTTTCTGAGCTACAGATATGTAACTCTTGGGACCAATGCAGCAGGTTTTTGATTGTGCACATAGGATTACCTTTTTTTGCATACGATTAGCATATTTTGCATATTTGAGCTGCAAGTGAGCTGTGACATAACGTTTGGAGACTGAACTGGGGGAAGAGGAAGAATCTCATGGCGTAATCAGACTTTTTCATCTGGGAGGGCTGTGGGGGGATCAAAGGTTAAAGGGGGTAGGCAGTAGTGTCATCATCTAAGTGGAGCGCCACCATCAACTGGCTCATAGCATACAAAGAAAATTTTTTGATCACAAAGAATCTCAGATTGTGACTTTCCAGTCCCTCTAAACATTTCAGTTACATTTACGTATTCATTATTTTTCAGACCACAGGTTTGGAAAGTTACACTTCCACTACAAATGTTGTAGAGCAGGTGATAAGAGAATTTCATAAGGGTATAATTTATTGATGGATATGACTGAGAACTATTCAATTTGTGATGCAGACACTAAAGTAAATAATGTTTTACTGCACATGCAAAAACATAATACAGACTATATTATACTTGCTTCAACAGTCCGGACAATCATTTACCTTATTTGCATAAACAGGATAGTCCTAATTACTCAGTACAGATGGCAATCCTACGTGCGTATAATGCATGACTACTCAAACTTTTAGTGTCCATCCAACTCTCACCTCTCTTAGCTTGTCTCTTTGGTCTGTCAGATGACAAGGGATGTTTAAACTGTTTCTTGTGTTCTAAGTTTGTTCTGAAATAGAAGCCAAAAGCATGGCATAGGTGAAGAAAAGAGGCATAGGTAAAGAAAAGAGGCATTGCCCTTCGTTCCTGAAAATATTTGTAGCCCCTTAAATCTTCGCATTTCCGAAAATCAAACAGAGTGCTTTGTAACATCATGTGATGATATTGAGCAAGGCTCACCTGTAATTATTTCATCACAAAATGAGAGAAACTTCGTTTCTAAAATTCTTGAAAATAATAACAACAACATGAGTTTTGAAGCAAGAGGACATTGAAAAGAATGATATGTTGTGCACAAAATGAGAAAAAAATGTTTCATTTCTGAAATAACTGTAAATATAATAACATCAGTCCAAAAAGGTGGAAATTGTAAGGTATGATTCAGGTGATTACAACTAAGCAACATAGCCATTTTCTAATGCTGCAAAATGCCTTGCTTGTGGATCAAAGGTGCTTGTGGCTAAGGTATTAGGGGTCATGTGATGCAGATACACATCAAGATCACACTTGTACTACACTTTTGTACTATGTACCAAATGAAGATAAAAGAAAAAAGAAGACAGAATACAATTATTTTGGAGAAATTAAATTAAAATAAATTAGAGAAATATCAGGTGACTGAGTATCAGTGTAACCAGAAATTTAGTAGCAGGCTAAAGAAAATTCTCACCACCGACTACACGAAACACACCAATAAAATATTGAGAATTGTCCTTGAACCATGTAAAAACATCATATCAGGATAATACTGAGCACTTCTACCAGTTTCAACACAAAGAAAACCAGCCAGCATAATGCAGGCTGTCAAGTGGATCTAGACCACAAAGTAGAGTAAAAGAGGTCTAAAAAGTAGCAGAAAGTAGGATAAGAGGGAGTCACTTGAAAGCCTGCATAATTTGAAGGTGCATCTTTCAGTCACATCAATGAATTCTAATAGCTGTTCAGTATCATAGTAAGAGGAATTTCATATGATATCAAAAGATTTTGGTGAGATGTAGATTTTGGTGAGATGTAGATATACATTTTCTCCCCAGTTTTGGTCAGGAATTGATCACTCCTACTTGTTCTCTCTCACCTGTAGCAATTTAAGCCGTACGGGCACTCTGGCTTATCATCTTCATCTTCCTCCGGCATCTCAGATTCATTGTCACTGTCTCCAGGATGGCTGAACTCTTTGAAATGAAGAGGATTTTTCCTGTGGAATGAGAAAATAATGAGATTCAAACCAGATTTTCCTTTAAGACCAGACAACTGCTTGAAACAAACATGAAAATAAAGCAGAAATCTTGGCAACACCTACATCAAGTTCACACAGCTAAGAACAGCATTTCATTCATTCATTCCAGCACAGCAGAAGAATGAATATCTTAATAATGTATATGTGACCTGATGCTTAGGGTCTTCTTGGAAAAAAGAATCATGAAAAAGAAAAAAGATAAAACACAAAAGGTGCAACCACATCATGAAGAAAAACAATGAATTCAAAATTATTGGGTATTTCAGTAATACTTAACATTTCTAACATTCATCGCTTTGCGATGTTTCTGGGCAACTACGTATTTCTTCCTTTGTCATTCAAGAATTCAAGAGTGGGTGCCTTTGTTCCTACTCTTAATAAATGAAGGCTGAATCACTGTCAGCCTGCTAAGGATTTGGTGACTTAATCCTTCGAGTGTTGACTTCTTTCAACGTTATACCTGATTGAAAGTGGTAACATATACCACAGGTTTTCTTAGTTCTGTCCTAGACATTTAGCTGATACCTTTGCTGGTTTTCTCCCTGATCATATATGAGATCTTTTGTCCGACACTATGTCTCTCATAGCACCTTGAATTCTCCAATCAAAGTCTCTCGTTGGCCACTTCACAAAGGTTTCAAATCCTGGGCTCTTTGCTCCTGCAATCCCACAGAACAGACTACTTCTTCATACTGTTGTTTCACAGTCTTTATCTTCTGCCAGTCATTTTATAATGTCTCTGCAGGAGACTTCCATAATTTGTTCAACACCAGTGGTTCTTAATCTTTCTTGTCCTATCCCCCCCTTTCAAATCAGCCACCCAAGTTGTCCCCCTTCCTAAAATATATCAAAAGTTACACTTGAAACCTCAAACGCAGCACACTGTTGGCACAACTTTGACAATTAACTTATGCAAATATGTGTGTACACCACAATGAGTCCAGTGCCATTATTGTTCTAGGGGTAAGACAGTCACTACAGGGTCAGATCATTGGACTCAGGAGTAATCCACCAGAACTACAATAATTACAAAAGATACTGGACAGGATTAGTGATCAATAATTACCCCCATGAGACAACAAAATTATGCCTCTATGGGGGAAGGGGAAATATGGGGGGAGAGGTGGAATTACCCCTGGTTATGAACAATTGTTCCACAAAGACAGCTGTAAATAGCATCACTAATATTATAAATACCTGTAACACTTAGACGCATAAGGGCATGGTTTCAGGGCATCGTCTCCATTTTCCTTATTGTCGTCCTGATTTCTCCTGCCTCTCCTCGAGGTTGCTGTCTCCTCGTTGTCAGTCGATCTCTGAGAGTTGGACAGAATCTTAGCTGTCCTCTTGGTTGGTTTGGGAATGTAGACATCTTCTTCACTGGATTCTTCATCTGAGTACGAACGCCTCCCTCTTCTTTTCTTTCCTTTGGCTCCTCGAGGACTTTTACTTTTACCTTTTCCCTTCTGTAGTTGTGAAACAACGAGATTTGACTAAGTAAGTCCCTTTCTCAAGCAAGTGCAAAGGTAGACAAACTTTAAAGTACACAATCAAGGAAAGATGCCGCCAGTGAACACAGTTTCCTGTGTGGATACAGTATCTGCATTTGTTTCTTTCACTTTGTAATAAGGGCTAATTGTTTTGTTGGGTTTTTTTCTTCTCTGTACCTTTCTCCAAGGAGTCTGATTTGAAAAGTATTCATATTACTCTTTCTGATCCAATGCCAAATAGTTTTTTAAAGATTATAGAAATTTCATTGGATTCTGTACTATATTTATATTATCATATGCCTGTTTTTGTATACCAGGAAAGTGGAAAGACGAAAGAGTCATTTGTATTCACTTTATAGAGTTTTGACTACACACATGTGTACAGGAATTTTCCTATTTCAACAATTTGTTGGAGCATTTGAATAAAGACAATTCCACCTTTTGCAATGATGCCTTTCTTTGCAGACAAAATACCTGACTCAGATGACTTCAAATGACCTTTGACCTCGACCAAAAACAATTGGGATCATCTACTCAAAGTAATGGTTAAATTGTGAATGACAGCAGATGAAGCTGGCCGTGACTGAGTACAGCTAGTTGATGCAAAGTTGTGTTCAGGAGCCCACTGTACGCTATGACTTTGTTCCCATCTTCTTCAGTCAACATTCTCACTGCTTCATAAATGTTGTTGTTGTAAGATGCAATTGGGATTACATAATAAGAAATCTGTAAAGCAGAAAATTGTTTCTATTATTGAACTTTTTTTGCAAGTGGTTTTCATAGTTGGAACATTTTGTGGAAAATGAAGTCTGTCAATGTAAAAAAGGGGGAAAATTTTTTAATTGAGCTCTGACAAAAATAATGGTCGCTGTAATATGTTGGTTGTAGTTGGTATCTGCAATTTTTGTGTCTTTGTGGTGGTCTGCAAAGGTAAGCACTGTACCCGACCATCACTGCATAATGTAGCTGCAACCCTGCAATACACAGCACTGAGCAGTAGAGACAGAACAGGTTGAGTGCACTCAAGCGCATGGCATATGGGGGCTCCATAATAAGCAGCAGTGCGATGTTTTGAGGACCTAAGATGATCTTAGGTTAGATTTGTGAGCCTTCCCTTAGAAGAATTTATCACTGAAACAATAAAAGGGTCCTTTATGTGAGCAGAGAAGGAGGCCATTGTTTCATTTGGCCATATTTTCATTTACACTTTCAAAGTTTTGGAAAACACCAACCTTTTGCAGTACAGGTAGATTAATTTGAAAGTATAATTGCAGTGCATGACCAGAGACGAATGCAAACATTTTGTACCTTGAAGCTTTTCAACATAGAACACACCTAATTACAAATGTTAATGGTCAGTGTTCTGAATGGTACTGTCTTTCTTCACAAATCACATTTTTTTGGACACACTGAGAACTTGTCATAAGAAATGATGCCTACATTTAAAAAAGAATCATGTTTGATTTTGCTTTGTCATCCCTTCCTCTGTAGACTTAAAGGAGGATGTGCAATTATTCCTGTGTTTTCAAAGGACTCCAAAGGACTGTCTGTAATTCTTACAGTTGCAAAAAGCTGTAAAAACCACCACATCATGGTCTGATTAACTAAACATGAATGCAAAATCTCGAAGTTTAGGGCAAACAATAATTTCAGCAGACCTGGTTCCTCGGTACATGTACCCAACTTCCACGTTAATAACCAGATTACATCATAAACGTTAATCTGAACCAGAAGGCAGAAAGGCATTGTGGTTTCGATGATCTGCTGAAGAGAATTTTTTTTATTGTTTTTAATGTCTTACAAACATTGTTACTTATTTTGATGTTCCATTGTTGCCAAGTTTTTTATCTTTCTACTAAAATGCTAATTTGTGTTTGATGTGCCCTGCAAGGTGCACAGCTTTTGTGTACACAACTTGAAGCACGTGTCTTGGAATTTTCTGCAACCCCTAATCACGGACTATTCTAATTTCATACTTCTAACTATAGCATGTATATTGCAACCACACATTGGGCAATGAAGCACAAGCCATTGTGTGAATGTTTGAATATGTTTGCAGTTCAGTTGCATTCTCTCTGATCGACTACCTGAGCGAGCGAGCAGGTATCAATTGCTTGCTTCACACGGTTTTACTTTTTGCTAAGTATTATCCACCTTTCTAAGTGTACCTGGTATGTTTGGTATACATGTTAGCTGTTATGTTTGATACCGTCGGTGTAGGTGTCAATGCCATGCTATGTATGCCAGGTATATTGACACAGTGTATATACAATGTTTTCACAGTTTGACCCTTGTTGACCTCAAGTGAATGTTGACCTCCATTAAAATAATAGCATTCTTGTACTCAATAAGATACACCTACACACTTCATATGACATCTGTTCAAGCTTCTCTTCTTGAGATATCGTGTTTACAAGGTTTTCAATTTGACCCCTGTTGACCTCAAATGACCTTTGACCTCCAACAAAAACGATAGGGTTCTTCTACTCAATGTGGTACACCTACATACCACATATGAGATCTGTCCAAGCTTCCCTTCTTGAGATATCGTATTTACAAGGTTTTCATAATTTGACCCCTGTTGATCCCAAATGACCTTTGACCTCCACGAAAAACGATAGGGTACGTCTACTCAACGTGGATGTGGATTAACAAGAAAGATTTTATTTTTCCTTTCTTTTTCTTTCACAAACAGTATATCCTGCTTTAAGAGACGGCTGATCTGAACTCATTCAGACTCTAGAAACAAGGAACATCTCAATAATTTGATCTTTTTAGGAAAGAGGAAGTGACACAACTAACCTTTTTAGGACTAGTTTCCTCTTCCCAATCACTTTCATCTTCTTCATCTTTTGTGGCTATGAACTCTTCGTCGTCTTCCTCGTCATCGATCTCTATGTCATCCACATAGTTCACCCTGGTGGTCTGCCGCCCCCTAGAGCTGGTCCGTTTCTTCAGCTCAGGTGGAGGAGGGACATCTTCCTCTTCAGCATCGTCTTCATCATCTTCCTTGTAAGAGACTGGAGCCGCTCTTTTAGTCGTTCTGGCTGGGGCTCCTCTTTTCTTGGCAGGAGGTTTCACATCCTCCTCATCTGACACTTCTTCCGATGCTCTCTTCTTTGCTCTGCTGGTGGTTTTGGCAGGTGCTGGTGAGACACAGACATGGTATTAGAAGTCACTGACTCAAGTACACTCATACAGCAATGCATGGATTGTTCTAGATACCAAAGGTGAAACCTAACTTGAGTTTCACAATTTGCTGACAAGTGCCTCACCAACTTAAATGTAAAAGAATGTGACCTCAATCAATCTCTCAATTTAGCATCTAGTCTACAATCAGAATAAAGTGAATTGGTCTTCAAATGAGCTTGGGGGTGTAGCCCACCATATGTCCTGCCCCTGTTCTAAATTACACTGCCACAGGTATTACAATGACAAATGTGAACAAGGGCAGTGAGCAGTTGGTTTGATAGACTGCAGCCAAATGTTAGGTAATTAGCTGGGTCATGACCAGGAACACTTGCAAACCATTGACCTAAAATACCAATCCTAAGAACACTGAGAGGTGTTTTCTTTTTTTTTTCACATTATAGTTTCAACGATTACTTTGTTAAACAAGCTCATTGAATTGACATTATTAATGTTCGTGAGAAGTTTAAAGAGAACTATTCTATGCCAGGACTTGCCTATGGTTCATACCTAGGGTAAAAAGTGTGTGGTCACAGATTTGCGATCAATGATTTTAGCAATTCATTACCCTGTCATTGCTGGGCCAGTTGTGTTTCAGATGTTCAGAATCTCTAAGTTTGACCATTTACCATCAAAATATAAGTAAAACTCAGGAGGTGTGAAAAATATTAGGAATTTTGTGAGCCAACTCGATAAGCCCCTTTATTAGTACAAGTCACAAGTTCTGAGGGAATAAAAAAAATAGCAAAACTATCTCCCAAATTTTATGTCCAGTGAAAAATTGCAGTACTGACCACTTTCAAATTTGAGGGTGGAATTTTTGTATTCCAGTGTTTATTTCACAACAAACAGCAAAAGGAAACCATAACTTGTGCTATAGACAGGAGGAAATAATTCTGCAACATCTAAATGAAGGGAAAAAAAGGAATCAACAAGAAAACTTCTCACCCTTTGGCTTTTTGACAGCTTTAGGAAGGTCCTGCTCTTGTTGGTCAGATGGCAAATTTAACATCCACGCAGGCAGCTCTCGTTTCTTCTCCAAAGGTTTGGCATACACTTTGTTGTCTTCCTCAGAATGTTGCAGATTAACCTACCAATCAGAAACATGGGACAAAATGGACCCAGAGGTAGCTTATCAAATTTGGTTAATCTACTGTCCAGATTTGAACTGTGAGCAATAGAGTACAGGGATGAAGGCAATATCAAAATGCATGCCCTTTCTGTTTCATGAAAAGTAATTTCCTAAAATCTACAACAATGAAGACCCAATTAATCTGCTTAACCTCTCACAATATATATTTGAAGAGTAACTAAAAATGTTGGTTGGGCAGTGTGTCATTCTAAAAGTTTGTAATGCTTTGAGAAACTTTAAGAAAGCTAAGAGCATACAGCATCATATAGTCACATCAAGAGTGACAGGTATCTGTGAGAAAGACTTAATTGAACATTCTGTGCAACTTTCCTTCAAAGAAGAATAATAATAATGTATTATGGCATTTCTTTTCAAAGAGCCTTTCATCAAAATTACATCTCAAAACATTTTACATAGCACATAAAAATTCAAAACTTACAAGCAATACTGCCACATAACAGTAAAAAGATTGAGTTTTCCTCCCAAAAAGGGAGAATGATTTTGACCTACATCAACTTCACACGAAGCTTTGTTACTACAACACACAATGGTATATATGCATGGTGATGTACAGTGAAGGTCATATGTCCCATGAACTCACATATATAGATTAAGAGAAGGGTTAGCTACTACAAACTAAAGATAAAACAGGTTCTGCAAAAGTGCGACAAGTTTTCCAAAATCCAGAACTGCAATGTTTTTAAGTTTTGGGACTCCTGTACAATGTTGTTGTTCTTCATACAACTGAGCTTTACATATATTTCACTACAACAAGGTTCTCACCTCCTCCTCCTCATCATCACCATGTGCAGACTTGTATTCTTCTATTTCTTTGTTCTCTTTTAATGCTCCTCTTTCCTTCTTCTCCTCCTGTCCATCATTGGTCTCCTCTTCTGCAGTGCTTTCATTGTTGTCTGCACTCAACTCTAATACAATGAATGGGTGATGAAAAATGACTACCCAACGGTTTAAGAATTGGAAGGAGGGGGCAAATGAAGGAACAAAGACACTGTTAAGGGCCAAAAATGTTTTGTGCATAGCGCGAAATCGAACATGCAGCGTGACTATCAGCAAGTGGAGTCCAGGGGCTTGGTGAGGTTCAGGGTCTTTTACATCCTTCATTCATAGCCATCCAGTTTACTGATCACTCTCTTATCCCATGCATTCCCTTATTTAAAGTTGAACCAATAAATCGACTCAAACAGACCTGATGGTTCAGATATCTTTGTATCTTGTAATATGTGCTGTGAATCTTTTACACGAAAAAAATGTTTACAAAATATCAAACATTGTTTACAAAAATATCAAATGTTGTTTACAAACCTGGTTTCCTGTTGAGAGGAGATGGGGTGTCCTCCTGCTTGTCATCTGTTGGCAACTTTAACGGAGAATCTTTCAAAGTCTTGAGAGGAGAGGCATTTCCAGATAATGACCTGAGGATGAATACCACAAACATAAATGATTGAGTAATCTTCAGCCGTTGAAGATTACACTCTCTTAAAGCTGGAATATGGGTTGAAAATTTGTCAGTGAAAGTTACATTCAACAGAATATGTCATACCCACTACAAAAAGCATTGTTTAAGCCCCATTTTTTGCATAAGCGAATACTCATATTCATTCCCATTGATCTGTTTGATTTCATGCAAAACAATGATTCACTGCTATGCTTTCTTGGAAAGTCTGAATTTTGTAGGGCCAACAAAGATGTCAACACAATTTTCAAATTCAAATATCTGGAAGATGAGTACATTGTTCTCTTTCAGATTTTGTAACAGGTGATCTTTCCACCCACTGTCTCTTTCCTGAAACACTAACGAAGAACAAAGGTAGATAACCAGGTGAATGCCAGCTCTTCTTGTTTTATAATGAGATCACTGATCATATACAACACAGGGTCAAAGGCAACATTGTCCACTGTCATAACCATTTAAATTAACCAGTTCAAAGTCACTGCAAATTTGATATTTGCTAAACCTTCTATAATAGTGAATCAGAGGAGAGAATTTGTAGCATCTGAGGCAGGCATAATTATTGCCAATTATCACTGTAGTATTATCTGGAGAGACAGTTCCACTAAATGCAATCTGGTGAACTTGATCGAGATAGCATCAAGAAAAACCCTACCATGGGCTGACACTCCTCTCAGGAACAGTACAGATTATGAAAACAGCCAAATCTTTTAACCTTGTACGTTACAGTATTTGCTGGGTTGCCAAAATCTACTCTGAGTTTTCACAGTAAACAGAGTTGTATAACTTGAAACCGGTAACAACTGATTTCTGTTCAGTTTGATTATTGCTTTGCAGTAAAATAAAAAAAGTCAGTATTATCATAAAAATAGAATGGTGAAATATTGAAAGTAATTGTGAGCTACTGAAAGTTTCAGTGGAATATTTGTGGAACTATGGTGCATTCGGGATTCTCAGGCACACAAATATTGGGTCTTTGTCAACTTATATGCATGTAAAGTGTGCGAGGGAAACAACCGGTTATAATCAAAGTAAGATTATCAGGCGTCCGACTAAACCAGCTTTCCTTTGTTTGAATACCATGAAAACTTTACTCTAACACTGCATTTGAAGATATCAGGGGGCATGCAGCTGATGTACCTTTGCAAGCACACTGTAAATTGAAATGACGAATCATGGACAGTAATTTAGAGCTCTAATTTCAGGCATATTAAACATTCATAACTAGTTTTACTTTTCCACCCTCAAATGGCCACAAAACTAAATGACAACAAATTATTCATGATAACTGATGGCTGAATATGATGTTACTTCCCCTTGACTTACACAAACAACTGACATTTAAAACATTATATCAAATAAATCCAACATTATATTTATCATGAATTCTCTCAACAGCCCTAGTCTCCCTTGGTAAGTCTGTGGAAATTTTGTTTCCCAGGATTAACTGGGATTGGGATATAACTTTGTCATCTTTAATATTTCATTTAAGCCAAAATCTTTCATACATAAATCTGAATCAAACAAAAGACCTCTTTAAAGAATAAAATGCTACTGTAAAGATACTGATGTTATGAGTTTGACTTGCTGTGCACAGAGCTCTTACTTCCATGGTGTACTAATGTCATATGGCATATTTTGTATGCATATTTTTATATTACATTCATGTTTTCCAATTTTTATGGTTGTAGTTCTTTCAATGAATGTTGACATGAATCTCATATTTTAGTAAAATTTGGGTTACTGTGAAACAAAATTTTTAAAGGGGAAAAGGGTTGTTGTATATAGCAGGTTCACTACAAATATCTGTATCTCAATAGGGCAAACAGAGTTCAATCCCCTGTGTTTATGTCAGTTTATTCACCTTTTTTCTATTTCCATTCAATAGTTACAGAAAATAGTAAAATGCATTGACTAATTTAAGAATCGGCAGAGCATACATTGAGATAGGGAAGTATGTTGCAATATTTATGGGATTTATTAATTGTGCGTGACAATTTGCATACCGCTTTCTATGCTCCGGACTGGTTAACAAGATCATTGAACCCTGTGACCCTCAACTGTTTAGCATGGGCCTGAGCTGTCTGCAAGTACGTAGCCTGCAGACTGGCCATTGTACTGTTGAACTCTAGACGTTTACCTCTCTCTCCATCACTCTGCTCACTATGTAGTCCTGTGTCACCTACTGCACCATCTCCATTTCTTTCTCTCTTTCTTCAACATAATGTAGCCTAACTGTTCCCTACTCAATTTTCAATCATCACCGTCAACTTAATTTACCAAATTTGTTTGCCAGTCGAATCAATAAATAAATGAAACTCTGATCACTAAATCAACTTGATCTTTCTCTAAACCTTTGTCTCTCTCTCTCCCTGTAGTGAAATGGGAACCTTCTTTGTCGTAACGTCCAGGACATCTGCTGCCAGGACAGTCCAAACCTGACTGAAAACCTCAAACAACGACCCTATTTGACATTATTATCACAGAACATTGAAAATAAGCAAATGCCTTTGCTGTTGTTACTTCTATCACAGGACTGCTGGTATGCTTAAGTGGCTGAACTATTTAAGATGCATATCACAAAAATCAGATGCTCCGGACATGATAAAATGGAAGTCAAATAAACACTGAATTGGCCAGTGTTTGGCAAACATGAACTACACGAGGAGAAAAGAATGTTGTTACAGTTGCATTATTTTCAGTGAGAGAGTGCTAAGTTAAAGTGTCAACAGCAGCAAAAATATACAAAAGAAACCTGAAATGTTACACATAACACACAAGGAAAAACCTTAAAAAAAAAAAAACTTGCTTAAAGTTTTTTGTTGTTATTTTTATGTCCAATCCTACACATAATGATATTTAAATGCCAGGTTCACAAACCTTGGACTCTGGGTTATTGACTGCTGTACAGGTCGATCATCGATAATGACCTCAAAGATGTGCTGGTCTGGAGTCAAACTGATTCTGTTACCATTCTCCAATTCCTTCCATTCATCTTTCTTTAAAGGCTTCAGCTTTGTGTCACTGTTCTTTGAGAAGTAAGTTGGATTGACGTGAATCTGCAAAAAGCACAGATAAAATATGAACATCCTCTCATGCAGTGGTGGCGCAGCAAATGCTACAAAATATACTCATTCGCAAAACATACCTAGTGACTTCAGTGCCACATAGCCAACTGCACTGGTAGTTCACTACCCATTTCACCAAATGTAAGTCAACTTTTCAACTAATCTTTTCAAACTCCTATGTTTTAACTTTGAACGTACATCAACTACAGCCGACCATTTCACCACTTCTCCATATTTCTTTTCAGCAGTTCAAAGTCAGCAGAAATTCCAGTTGTGCATATACTGTAGTTATGCATATGATCTCTTCCACTGCTGTTAAGGTGCACACAAAGTCGGCAGTACTGGCTTTGGTCACAGTCAGTGCTACAACATAAAGCAGTTAGTACTAGTGTCTGTAGTTTATGCTATGTAGTGATTTTTTTCTTTTCAAACCATTTGGGATCTTTTACTGTCTACAGACTAAAAGTACACAAGTAGCCAGTGACAAAATAATTTGCCACATGCTGCATATCCTACATTCAATAAAACTTCTTTCTCTGCCTACACGCATGGTCCTAACAAGCTACTGCATCCATGTGGAAGCATCATCAATACTACAGTAAACAGTCTTTCACAGTCTCACACAGTGTCTGAATGGTTCATACACAGTTCTAACGGTGATATCTCCAGATGTTTGCAAAGAAGCATTGTTGGAAAGAAGCAACTCCAGGCCACCAAGTGATAGGTAACTGTAATGAACCATCATGTGTTTGTGTACATTAGCATTAATTTGACTTTGAAAACCAACAAAATCCATACAAATGACTTTAAAGTGTATCTTGTGACTCACTGGTTTAACTTTTAAAGTTCCATCTTCTATTTCTAAGATGGCGTGGTTTCTCGATACTCTTTTATCACTAATCTGTAAGACAAAGAGACATGAAAGTCACAGGAATGGTAACATGATGAGTGTAGAAAGTGTATAAATTCATCAGGTAACTTACCAGTAAAACCTCAAGTGAAAGGAAGTAAATATGTCACACCATGATGAAATATGGTATTGTTACATGAATGTATCAAGATTTTGTCATGCCAAAGAAAATACATTTTAATATTCCAGAAACTGCATATGTCATTTGAATGTGTCTATCTCAACCAACTCCAACATACAGCATTTAATGCATCAATAGTCATTACCACCTGTCCTACTTACCCCAAGGAAAGGACCTCTGCCAACTGTAGTAGTACCTAATGGCACTAGAATGTTATCTCCAGAAACATCCCCACAGGGTTTCAACTCTACACCAGACATTTTTCAATAAATAGGAGGAGACACCACAATTCTGAGGAAAGAGCCAGTTAGAATATTAAGTACTGCAATCAGAAAGTAACAAAACTTAAAAAACATTGCACAATCTAGGGTACATATGTAACATGATGAATTCCATGAACAATGATGTAATGTGACTTCACAATCTCTTTAAAGATTGTCTATGTGTAATGAAAGATAACTTTGTGGTTTGCCACAGCTAGGAAATTCTTCAAGCTGTGTACATGGGCTGCCACATTTGTAGCTCTACCGCAGGCTGAGCAAATCAATCTGCATTTTCCAGGTGTTTGTTTTCTCCGCATAAACACCAAGAGCTGTGGCAAGGTCAGATTCCTGGGGGGCCAAAATAGAGGAGGTAGACCCACCAGCAAATGTGACATAATGTTTACAATTTTTTACCCCAAAATATTACCAGAGAGGAGAATTTTTAGTGGAATTGTGCCCATTGGCCCCTGTTGACTAAGTGCCTGTAGCCAGCTCTGGCGAATACTGCATCTTTTGAAAACAAGTATGGTATGTAGCTGGAACAAGATATTACTCATTAAGTCACGTTGTAAATTTTTTTTTTTTTAATATGTATGACTCAGAGCAGAGAGAGTGATATAGGTTATGCAAAACACAGAAGCAGCTCTTGTTGGGACAAATACGGCAGCTCTATGTTATGCAAAACAAAACCCACGAAGAAAATGTGAGACATCCATTTCATTTCAAAGTTAGCAATTTCAGTTACCTGACACCTAAATTTTAAATAACTTTAGTAACTTACAAAATGTGCAGAAAACTGCATACAAAGTAAAGACAAATTATGACACACATGAACTGATGGTGTCTTTTAGAGATTTAATCTAATATTGAAATGAATCATCCCAAGGCTGCTGACAAGCTGTGTTATTAGGCCTACATACATTACATCATTTACTTCAATTGATATGTAATTACTGAAGGGATAATCCTAATGATTCTGCAGTGTTACCGGATCAACTGCAAATCTGTTTCAAGTTAAGTACATATATTGTCCTTTAAAATATGGAAATGACCTGAGGCCAAATCATATGTACTAAAATTTACGCAAAACAATTTACTGTCGAAGTACCTGTACTCGCTGTGATAACTTGTAAGACTCATCGTGCGAATTTCGACCAGGCATGACTCAAGGACATGCCTAGTGATAACTCATTAAACAGTACAATTTAAGCTGAGTTAGAATCATGAATATAGCCTAAGAGTAAGACCTAGTGCCTACAACTGACACCAATTGTTGATGATAGGGCCCTTTAAGCTACTTTATGGTACCAATAATAGCCATATTGTGTTGGACTTTAAACATTTAAGGAACAACCCTGTGTGCTTTTGTAAGTAATGGGTCTATCTAAATTGTCAACAGTCAAAAACCATAAAGTAAGGCCTAGGCTTCTCAGAGCCACGGCCATAGTCCCCCATACCTACTAAATTACAACTTAAGGCTAACAAATACATGAGTTAATGTAAGGCCTAGTTTTGCGAAATAAAGTTCAAGTCATTTTTCTCATTGATGACGCTTAGGCCCAAAATGGCAATTTGGGGATAGCCACAGCAGTTTAGACAGGATAATGAACAAAGACTTTCTCTTAATTTAAGAATTCTTCCTCACCAAAAACAAAGAAATTCGTATTCCAAAAGGCTGCTCTCTGCTTCGTTTCTGCTCAAATCGACACCATCCCTTCAAAACACGACTGACCTACTTTCTTAAAATAAACAATGGGAGTGACCATTTTCTGGCTTACCTTATTTGCCAAACATTGTTTTGGTTGTTGCGAAAGTGATCATTCTCATCTCACGGATGTTCAGCCATTACAACCACATTCACCGTTTAAAACTTTTCTACTAAACATTTGACCCATGCCCTAAGCCAAAAAAAGGTACTGAAGAGGGCTAAAATTTCCTCAGGGGAGGGCTCAAAGGGAAATAGGGCGTTTGTTTTAGAGAAAACATCCATATTTTTTAAACCAACGTTTGTGGACGTAGAATGATAGATAATTAAAAATAAGGAAGGACAGTAGCCTTCTTTTCAAGAAATAAGCTTCTCATAGACAGAAATTCAGTTATTTGTTGCTCAACACTAATTTGTTCACCCAAACTTTTCAAAATTCAAATGATGCATCTTCTATTACTCATCACATGCATGATGTTTTGAGGAGATGAAGCTTTGGTAGATGTTTATTGATGAGACTGAATGGTTTAACAATGATTACCGCTATTTTCATTTGCATGTCATGTTGGTGTATTTTAAACGCCCTATTTCCCTTTAAAGTGTAAAAATGTATTAAGTCAATAGTACACTTCAAGTTCCCTAAGGGAGCAAAAAATATTTCAGGACGCTTCGCCCCTGACCCCCTCATCTTGATTATGGTCCTGATTTGTATGATAATTAAAGAAAAAAAGACATCAGAGAAGTTTCAGAAGTTGTAGGTGTACTTGAAGAAAATGTAACTGAACTTCCTGTATCCTTATTCTGTCGGCTGCTCATGAAAACCAGCCTAATTTTTAGGTATTTATACGAAAGACGGATGTTTTCATTATTATCAATGCATAAAGTTACAACTTGAAACAATCTGGCCCAAGGAGTAGAGACGGAAAGGAGAGACTGTGGAGAAATTCCCCAGTCCGAAACATGCGGGTACGTGAATATCCTTGTACCACAAAGAGGATTAGACTCGAACCTCACAAGGGGCCTATTCAGGCCCCTGGACCCCACCCATTATGGATTTAGGACTTCGTATTCTTTGTGTACATTTCTCATACACAGTTTATTGACGGGCAATATGTCACTCCAAGCCACTCCCTTCTCTTCCCAAAGTTGAAAAAGACAGCTACCCCCTGTAAGCTTAGTGACAGTTTTCCGGTTGAATCCAATCCAGTCACCATAATTTTCGATCTCATATCTCCAATTTTCATCCTCTGTCAATCAAACCAATCAGTGTTGAAAGTGGAGGTGCCATCATATATCGTCTGGAATAGATTTGACTTACTCAACTGTCCATTCTTCAAGTTCCCTAATTAAGCGTGCCTATTCCCGTGATCTTATGGCTGGTTATGCTCAGTTCGTCGTTACCATGGCAATCGATAATACGCTTCTCGTAAGAGTCTTAACGTATAGTACCACGTGACTTCATTTTCTAATCATTGGAGACGAGTCGATACTCAATACATTAATGTAACACTGATGAACTGAAGCATAAAATTAAGGTAAATTTGCTCCCCACTTTTCTCTTCTCAAATACTGTACGCTAATTATAAAATCAACTTGCCGAGACTTCTCACAGACGCACTACACAGGTTTGACGGAAATAATAGTAACACTTAGATCAATATTATGATCATATACTAAACCGACTTTAGAAAGTCATGCATGCATCACACCAGACTCCAAAGCGTTCGATGGTTATAAGAAAAGAATGATATGTCGGAGAGAAAAGAGAAACTCGTGAAATGGAGACTGTTCTACTTATTCCAGTTCGCGACTTCAACAACATTCTTAATCGTCAGAAGTGGAGAACTGTCTGTAGACTTTACACGCATGCATGCGATCATTCTTTAATCTTTGGAAACAGAGCAATCATCGTTGATGCAAATTAGTGATTTGTAATTCCCGTTAAAGCAGAGGTGAATAAGAGACATCGTTACATCAAACCACGTTCATTTTTAATATTCACTGAAGGGCGTGGCCAGGATATATTGTGAGGGGTAAAAATCGACTCATCGTCCCTATCTCTCCCTGGGGAAAGGGTACAAGGGTAAGGGCGTTGCCCTACCAAGACTTAAGCCAGGATTTCAAATCAGTCAGTCCATAGGCAGGCCTAGGAGGCATGAGGAGAGATCTGAGAGGATGGGACACCCCTTCCCCTTTGCCTAGAAAGAATCATGTTTATCCTTCTTATTTACTCAATCATGGTGCAAAACTGACTTTCTTTGACACCTGTACCCATGAACCTAAAATAAAGGTTAAAATGTATTGGAGGGGGCTGAGTGCCGTCAGGACTATATAAGCATGGCGCCACCGTCAGTTGGCTCGAAGCGTACAAGAAAATTTCTGGTATTTCAAACCCTCCAGATGGTCAGAGACGGCACTTCCCGAGTGTTCCAAGCTGCATGTACCCTGCCTTGAAATAGGGATCTCATGCCTGCAATTTCTCAGTTAGGCCTAATGAGATAAAAATAAATGTATGAACAAAGGTAGTACATATCAGATGGGTTGAACAGCTACAAAAATCATAGTGAATAATGCATCTTGTTTCATTTATTACAGCTACTTGAAGGACGTGTATATTGTAGATGATTATGCACACGTATTTTTCCAGAGGCCGAGTCAAACTCAATGCATTCAACAGAATACAATGACATATGACTAGACTAGAAAACGTCTTCGCGATTTTAAGCCGAAAACTCAATTGAAACACTACGTCTTCGACGTTCTTATACGACATAATTTACAACAACGTCAGATTTTAAATGTTTACATATCGTAAATTCTAGTGACAAAATTAATAAATTGCACTGAACGTTAATGGAATGTCATGATGCTTATAAAGACGTTTCTGTATAGGGTTTCCATTGGTTGCATTTTAGTTTCCAAATAAATGCAATGGCGCAGGTTTAGGTGGGGACAGAGGGAGGCCTTCCCACTAACTTTTCACAGGTGGTTACATGAAATACCATGTCCCTACCAATTTGTCTTGACAAAACGCTGCATTTCGAATTCAAGTTAACTTTATATTGGTCTTTAATGTAGTTTGATCCAGCATCGGGCGAATGACATGCTATAAAAGAAGAAACTTACTATTCACAATTACTTACAATCACTATTGGCTCTGTTGGGGTAACGCCTGCTTGAATTAGTTGTTCCCTGATTTAAATTTTGCTGTAGATGTCTATGTATTTCCTTTACTCATTTCCAAAGCCATCAGATCTAAAAAAAAAAGATAAGGTTGCTAGCGTCACCACATCTGGGGAGGATTCTTTCCAGTGCTTTAGTTAGGTATGTTCGCTAAATAAGAAAGTTGTGCCCTATACGTGGGAACCCATGCTCGAGATCAACTTGTAGTGTCATCGAACAGTCACGAAAGATTCGAGTCACCACCATAACCCAAGATGGATCTGCGCCCATTAATAAATCTACTATTGACAAGTTTTCATAAAAGATAAAGTACAATTGTAATAACTCATTATCAATTATAATTAACTATCACAAAGAGGTATCCTCTCCGATTTGTGAAACCATGTGGCATATTTTTTATACGTATAACGGAGTAAGAGGAAAACAAATGTAATAGATGTCAAGGGCATTTGCTCAATCGACTCTCATTAATCATGGAGGTCTATAAATGCGGAATACGCAGTAAGGCATTTTGTTTTATGCTTACTGGGTCAGTGGGTATTCATTGCCTGAGTTTTTCTTCTGACCAGCATCTGACTGCCTCAGCATCCGCTTTGACTTTTTTCTTTCTTTTCTCTTCTCTTTTATGTAGGTCCAATAAAAGTTCTTTGATTGTGTTACCACTATCTCGGTCACAGTTTGTCCTATCTTTCGATCTCATGAGCACTCTAGAACTCTCTCTCTCTCCGACCAGAACCATACAAGTCTGCTTTTAATCAAAGTCCCCTCTGTTACTACTCCATCTCTCCCATGAAATTTAATCAATGTTATTCCTTGCTTTCCAATGACCACCTTCTCGGTTGGAATTCCATTAATGTGTTTTCAAATTTCAGCAGCCGTAGATGTGATCGTGGTACACTTCTGTGCACCCGCGTTATGAATTATATCGTTTATATCGATTTGTATAAATGTTAAATGGAATGGTCACTTTACGGCAAGGTGATGCAGTTATCGATCACCCGTCGTGTGTCCACTTTTGTTTTGGTGATAATGGGATGTATAAAGAAAAGTAATAAAAGTGGAGAAGCTAATATCACGAGAGGCCAGCAGGACAAAGGTATACAAAGAATATTATATCAGCGAAAGTTGTGGTCAGAGAAGAACCTTTTGCCGATGAATAAATATAAATTCACAATCTTCAAAAAAAAAAAAAATGAAATGAATTCAAGTCTCAGTGACAGAAAATTATAAAAAAAAAGGATGGAATTTCAAACTGGGCATTAGAGGCACTGTGGTGTTTTTTCTTAATATCAAGTAAATTATTGTCATAGAACTTAGGTTTACAAAAATGATGTAACTTACATTAAGTTCTAATATGATTGAGAGCACGCTCCCCCAGCCCCCCCCCCCCCCAACATCCGTGCACTGCAAGAGTAGGAAAAACTTTCTCTTGCGAATTCGATTGCAATCACGACTGAAAATTTCATACGACATTACGCGATGAGCTTAGACCAGGGGTGCATGTGCAACTTTTTCGAACACCGGGACAAATTATGTTGTGGCAACTCTCATAGGAGCAAAATGGCAGGACAAAAGTAGTTTATGAAGTACCCCACTCGACGGACGATTATAAATTGATGAGCAAATGCTGTGACCGGCATTTGTAAATGAAGGACTTAACTTTTAATGGAGACATTTACGTGAATTTTCCATAGAATAAAACTTTAACTATATTATTGATGGAGTTTAAAGCAAAAGTTGAAATACTAAGGTCGTGCTATCCAGCAGTGATGAATATATAACAAAATGGAAGTTTCTATACACGTAGAGTACCAATCGAACTCAATTATGAAGTTCAGTGTACAGTGATGTGAATATTGTCATGTCAACTGGATCGATAGAGATTTCAAGGCGAAAGGAATTAATTTCATATACGAAATGGTAATATATTAGGGCATGCTTTCCAACTAAAAAAAACCTGGCTTTTTTCTCGTGGGTTGGTTCCAGAAATTACTTGGAACGGTCTTTTGGTGACAACTAGGAGATGGAATCAATGAAAATATACAAAAATGTCAATAATGCTAAGCTCGCGTTTCTACTCTCAAAAATAATTAACCAACAACCACATCATACAGCCCAGTTGATTGCAATATATATATATATATATATATATATATATATATATATATATATATATATATATATATATATATATATATATATGTATAATGAATAAACGTATGGATGGATAAATGGTTGGGTGGATGGATGGCTGGATAGAGGGAGGGAGGAATGGGGGAAGGAAGGCAGGAAGGAAAATGTAACCTCGGTAAAGGCATAATATTAATTAGTGAAAAAGATGGGTGAATGAATGACTAAATGAATGAATAAATAAATGATTGAATGATAATTGAATGATTGATTGTTTAATTTATTGATTGATTGATGAATTGATTGGAATAATTAATTACTTAAGGAAAGGAGGAAAGATTGAATTAATTAATAAAGAAAAACATAGAAACATGTATTTCACACTTTGCATAAACTTTCCGTCATAACTTTGGCAAAGGTTGAAACATGCCAAAGAATAAAGTTTAGTGAACTCTTGTTAATGTTGCCCATGAACTCACTGGAGGGAACAATATTTCTTTCTAACAATTGTCACAGTTGTCGCCTAAAGCTGTGGGTATCTGCTTTTCAAGTTAATTATAACTCTAAAAAATCAATAAATTAGGGTCACGCAGTTTATATCAAACACATATGTTCATTATCGCACCTACATCTCGACACTGCAGTTTGGAATCGTTCGTCGTCAAACTATCATTCGACGTACTCAAATCATACAGCAAATCACACAGAAGAGACTAACGAATAAAACATCTCACAACCTGATGCACCCCTCCCTCATCCCCTTTCATCCCTAAATATGGTGGACACCTCTTCGGACATCAGCCAATGACGGTGTTAAAATTGCGGTTTGAAAAAAGTCTGACCTACACCTAGTTGCGAACGTATTTCGAAAAAGAGAACTATAGCTTTATAATTCGGAAACGGTTGAAATCCCAATCGATTAGGTGATAATGTTTCCATGTATTCATATACAGTAAAATCATATACCATGCCATTTGGAATCACGAGAGGATTGAAACGCCATTAACTGTTCAATTACCCCCCCCCCCCCCTTCAGGTCACGTTCCTGGAGGGCAGAGACGGATAGGTCTCACCGATACATGACAATGTTTATACATTTTTCAACCGCGAGAATTCAAGGGACGGTGGCGTGGCAATAATTGTTCGGCCGCAGCCCCGGCCCTTCTTAACTACGGGCCTACCGCCCTCTCCTGTTTCCGATAGGTCTGTACCAATATACCATGGACTTCACCACTCATACAGAGATCTGTGTAATTCTCTCAGTTTGTAAGAGAGCATAATATGTGAATCACGTACCGATAAACTAACCTATGTGTATATATACTGCCACGATATACCGCACACAAGGGAAATGACATAAGCCTATTACAAATTGATGAAGACTATTAAGTCAGTCAAAAAGGTAAGTTGGACGATGTTAGGTAGAACAGCCTCCCCCCCCCCCACCCTCTCCCCCTCCTGCTGGCAGCTACAAGAAAAGAGGTTTTCCGTGGACACCTCACAACTCAACACAAACTATACCATAATATTAATATATAAATAACATGATTTATCTTATGCTGCATTGACACCCAACCTTGACGCGTCATACAACTTGAAAGTTTCTTCTTTCGATCAGTTACTACGTTGACATATATGTCGACGTCGTAGATGTCAACATAGGTGTTGACATAGATGTTGACATAGATGTCGACATAGATGTTGACATAGATGTTGACATGACGTCTTCTAAG
Organism: Stichopus chloronotus; assembly: GCA_021234535.1. NCBI lineage: Eukaryota > Metazoa > Echinodermata > Holothuroidea > Aspidochirotida > Stichopodidae > Stichopus > Stichopus chloronotus. The sequence continues at coordinate 18,020,107 of CM037843.1, forward strand.
ATGTTTATGAAACATATACGCAAGAACTGAGGTGGCAGTCTATAGGGTAATTTGAATAGTGTGACGTCATTCTTTTTAGATAGCTGCAGGTTAAGCACGTGATCAAATAACTTCAAGTGACGATGAAGTTTGGGTCACTTTACTTTACCAGATCCTTTTAATTTAATGAAAACATTTGATAACGGTAATTGATGAACGAGAGAGGGATATTTACACCTGCAAGAGACATACATAGGGTAGCGTGTCACCGTTGCTGCCATACGTGGTTCATTCATCTGCGAGAAGAGCCTCACGCTAGATACAAAGTTGAAAATATGTATGATGGAATGTGGGCATTAACCATGCATATAGGGCTGTATATATTATTTAACATCAGGTGTGTGTGCTCTATTAGGAATACACAATACACCACTCAACACGAAACTCGCCATCACAAGGTCATGATTGATTAGTCATCAGAGCTGAATGGTAGATTAATTATGATGACACATCCTCCAATATATATTTCAAACGGCAACCGAACTCGGCTGAGCGGATCGATCGACTCGCCGAGTGTACCGCACTTTATCTTGTTATTAATATACCCGAGAATGATAATATAGTCTACACGTTATAGACCTTATGATCCAAATTCATATCCATGGACCCTGCGATCGCAATATATAATTTTTGTGATAACTAAACGATATCGGTGGTGGTCACACATATTTCGAAGTTAAGAAGAGTCTTTCTGATTGGTTCAAACATCACTTACTTTCCATGGTTCAAAATATCTGAATCTCTTGGTCGGGTCTCCTCTTTCTACTCGCCGCACACTATCGACAAAACCTACATCAAATTTACTTGAGACGTTGTGTGTCGTTAGTTTCATTCATACTCATACAGCGCCGACCGAGGAACTTGTTTTAAATGCTTCGAATTTCAGATCAAGCAAAGTGTGAAATATTACGCAGTAGCAAAAGATACGCCAGTCTTTATTTTCTCACTCGTTTCATCGACTGCCAGTTTTCTCTGATGATAGGAAGGGAGTTTTTTTTTTCCTTCGTATCGGTCCGTTTCTTGTGTATGTATTGTTTTTGAGAATTTGTACGTGACATTTTGATTACCGGCTGTTAATGTGAAAGTCAGTTCTAGGCTGACTGCTGCAGTTCACCGATATTCATACATTTTAATTCATGTTTGACTGCATATAGAAACACATGTAGGCTATTGTGTTTGAGAAATCGACCTACGGTCACATTTAGTGTGGTTATTGTTGTTGCTTTTATAAATTTTACATCCAGATGAACATTCGAGTATGATGGAGCGAACCGTCGGAGGACAAATCTTTTCGTACAGCACGGGCGTGTAAGGTGATCCATTACGCGATGCCAAGTGATTGGCTCAAAAGGCAAAGCACTTGACGCTTGCAATACAACGTGCCACTGAAAAAAAAAAAGTGTCCGTCTCCTCTAAGCCCGTCACCACGTCGAGAATGCAGATGCCGCCTCTAACGATAGAAATTCTACCAGTTTAATTTTTACTGGCAGCCATAGAGCCACGGTTCAATTGTGTTCACGTGATAAGACCGTAACTAACGTCTGTTCTCGAGAGTTATATGTTGAGTACTGCAGTAGACGACAATACTAGATAAAATGGTGAATTCCATAATGGGAGGATCAAGCTCGCTTTGTGAGGTGAAAATTCTCCTGGATCAAAACCACTACACCCCTGGATCTATCGCAAGAGGGCACGTTGAGGTCCACCTGACCGAAGAGACACACATAGGCGGTAACGTATCCTTCATTCCCTCTCACTAGCACACACCTCGGACTCCCCCCCCCCCCCCCCCTTCTGAAGCCCCTAACATAAGACCCTTATTCCCCAGATCGATGGGATATTTAAGGTTCTTATCACTGAAGCAGTTTCAAATATGTATGCATAACAGCGTTGAAATCTTTCAATTGAAGTACTGATCTTGGTGTTAGTAACACTGTTTCTGTGTATGTGCATATGCATTCAGTAAGAAAATGTTCAACACCGATAGCATTTCTTGCCTAAGAATTAGTAAGACCTACTTTTTACGGTGAATTCCTTCTATGGAAGTCATACATGTTTACATACATTTTAGGAATAGTAAAACTGGGAAAAGCTAAAACAATTCCAGCAAATGAAAGCATATTTTAATTCGGTTACATGAGTTGTCTCATAGGATATCCGTTTCTATACCTGCTCAACAAACCATCCCTCACCTGCTACAAGACGATATATTAGGACGGTCGCAAAGGAGGGGCTAATAGAATGATTATTTGCCCCCCCCCCCCAATGTCTACAGATTTATACCACCCCCTGTATCTACATCCCATTAAGCAGAAATCCCATTAGGCAGAAATGCAGGGGACAGCGTATCGTTTCCTCCTTATCGTCAACATTTGAATCTAAACAGATAACTTCTTTTGAAAATAGATGGCAGGCAACCTTGTGTCGAACAACTCTCTCAGAGAGAAACTGGACATAGCGAGACACACACCTGCTTTGATATTTTTGTAATTATACATTTGTTTTTATTATCGTATATTTCTGTGCCATCGGCTCGTTGCTGCGTGCACCTGAAATCTTAATTAGTAGCTTATACCCAGACCTTCTCGATTTACCCTCGTTGTCGCGTCACTGACTTTTTCTTGCTCCGGATGTACAAAAATAAATATACTGCCCAGACCCAACCAATCTCCCCTCGAGGCAGCCTCCAGGTTAACTACGATGTGTGAAATTCACCGGAATACCTTCAAAATAGTAATCGTAAATGAATAATCTCCACAAACGTCTTTAAAACTGTTGAAAACTATAATGTGACTCAGTCATCCTTTCTTGCTTTTGCTTGTATGTGTGAAGGACAAAAAACCATGTGATAACTATCAAAGAATTATCTAACTAATGTACCAAGTTTATGCGGCCATTCATACAGTACTCTCTCTCTCTCTCTTTCCATCCCTAACCGACCAAATTCCCCCATTCCCCTCCATAGCTATAATTCTTGCATGATATTAAAAGTATCTAAACTCACATTTTAAGTTGTTGCTACTTCCATATTTTTTGGTACACGTAGGTTCATCTACAGTTGCATCTCACGGACAAAACACAAACAAAAAGCAAGCAAACCATCAAGAGAAAAAGCAGAAATCGAAGTATTTTATTTCCAATCAATTTCGTTTATTATCGATCAATTCTCTTTCAAGTTTTCCTTCCGTTAAACGCATGTGCACAAATTGGAAATCAATCAATGTATGAATGTATGATTTTGATCGTCACTAGTGGTACTTATGATGTCACCTTTCAATTCATGAAGCTGCCAAAAAATGTAAGTGTGAATAAATTTAAAATAGTTCCTGAAGCACAAGTAATTGGCCAGATTACCGTATAGTTAGCACCCCGCGCATTAGGGAGAGGTAAAATGTTGGCTACTGTATTTATCCAAAATTAATAATTCATTATAATCTAAAATCGGAAACTTTACGTGTTAGTTAAATCTATTGAACATCGTGGAGTCCCAGCATGTCGTCAGAAATCAAGCAAGGAGAATAATTTGCAGCTCTGGACATTTTCTATAAAATGGTCAAAAATAGATTACAATTCCATGAGGTTGTAGCAGGTGAGAAAAAAAAAGAAATATGGAACATTCTGGTGTACGTGATGACTGTGACAATGCCATAAAATATATATCAGGTATTTTGTGTGCTTCTTATATAGGTCTATAGCAATAGCAAAAAGTAGAAAAAAGTATAGAAACAAAATGTTTAGTGCCCAGTGTATTTTACTTTCAACTTGATTTTTGATACTTGTATGCCCAGTTTTTTTTCCTTGAATTAAGAGAGGATAGATAATTGTGACGAACAGTTTCAATATCTCATGTATTGAAATGTCCACCCCAAAACAAAAAATTTCCCCTGTCGATGGTCTGGATCTTTAGATAGGTAAGATTACCAGAGTGATATGTTTGCTTGAATTTCTTAACTCTTAAAAATAAGAAACTTATGCAAGTGCTTCTAATATGAAGCAAACAGTATGACGTCATATTGGTGCAAAAAACAACAAATCACTGCCTCAAGTACTAGATTTTCATTGTGTGTTTTTTTACTTAATGTTAATTAATAGGAGTTGAGGATTCTTTCCAAGTATATGAACAGTACTTTACAAACGCACTGCTCTGTTTTACTTGTAGTCATTTGTCTTTCTTTGTTGAAAGTGTCTGTGTATACGTTTTATTCATTTCATGGTTTTCCTCTTGACTTTCGTCAAAAGTTTTAATGCTCGCACCATTTGCACTCTAGCGATCTCTTCCTGGGTTTATTTAATTAAAATCGAAAAAGACCTCCTGAAATCCGAAAGGATGGTAAAGAACTACACAGCTGGTGCGTGAAATTGAAGGAAAATATCTTCATAAATGCGACACTTCCTGTTTTCAAATCTTTTAATCAATTTGTTGCGATTGATCTTCAAGGTTAGGTTAATAATATCCGTCTTCTTTCTTTCCTTTATTTCTTCAATATACGTTGAAGACGTTCGTTGAAGAGATAGCCAGTGTAACAAATCACAAGTGGGACAAATTCTGATGATTCCGATGTATGCATTATATATGGATAGTTGTTAGGAGGAGTTGACCTATGCTGCCGTCTGATTAATTGGCTTATAGAACGGACTGATCTTTCCCTTTGGGGGTTTCACGTAGATAATTTAATTACCAAATTCTGTTGGAAAGTGTTTGGCTGCTTTTCGAAAATATTTGTTGACCTTTAATCAACCATGAGACCTCAAGTAAGTCATCTTACTTGTTAAACAGATTGGGTACCACGGCCAGGCACTTTGAACACGACCAGTATAAAGTGACCAAATACATACACTGTTCATATATATATATATGTACATACCATACTGTACAGACTGTATATTTAGTCTCTGCTTCACATTGTGCTTCCAATTAATATCTTAGCACACACTGAGCATTACTTCAGAGAGGGAAGGCGGGAGGCGAAATTAACTAAAACTATCCAATATAGGGCAACGATTATACCAGACCGTTTGTGTTGCTATCTGATGATAATGCTTAACCACTAAAGGTTCTCGCTAGAGCCCTTTCCTTTCCATGATTAGTCTTCGCACCTGTTTTCATTAGGTCATCCATGCGTATTTCTCTTTATTTAATTTACTTTTCGGGTGGTGTTTTTAAATCACGTGATCGCGTGACTGTTATGAATTGAAAACTACAGTAGACTAATAGAGCTTCATGGTTTTAACTTTTTCATTTTCTTTTCTGTTTCTGTTTCTTTGCTTTTGAACATATGTAGACGTTGTAGCCGAAGTGATAGGGGAGAGCGTTATCTACAGCAATTACAGAACACTATGCAAATTTGAACAGACTATTTTTCGATCGCCCGGTAAGCATGTGTCTTTTATGTTTAAGAGAAGTACGTTACACACGTGGGATTGAGTTCACAATATCTTTCGCGGAATGGGCCATCTTGATTCTTGTGCAAATTTAAAGCGGAAGATCGGTATATTAGCCCTGACAACCAGGCTAGGACATAGCTGAGAATCTCGATCAAATAAAATGACAAAACACGTATGTACACAGTATGTACGGTACTGGGGATATTAAAGTATAGGTAAGAATTTACCTACTTTTTTGCATCAAACCAGTTAGTCGCAAAGTGCAGTCTTTGCTTTACTTGCTATGGGGTAGGCATATTCCATTGGTCATGTGATTCAATACAGAACAATTGTCCTGATATGGTAAGGTTTCATGTGATTGGTTGACCGGTCATCGTCAGGAATGCATATATGATCAAACCCCTGTCTATGAATCTTAATGGCCACCATGTAATCTCTTCGTGCAACAGTGTTAAAGAATTCTTCAATGATTGCCCAATTCGTTGTGGCTAATGATATTGTTGATGCACTCAAAGAATTAGCAAACTGCTGTGTCGATGCTCTTGCATCGTCAGAAACGAAGTTGCCTCGACATATATATGTTTGTTGTAAAAGTTAACTTATCATGAGGGGAACTGACAAATCAATGTAAGGCGTCTTGCGTACACGATACGAAGAATTTAAATCACTGTCAAAAATTTCTGGATATTTACAGAACAAAAAAGAAATAGAGAGATACATGAAAAATAGATGTTTCCCAAAAATTGACAGCACTCTTTTTGTTTCTTCTTTGTAATTTTTTACTCTTTGTTTTGTAATTCTGCCAAATTATGTAGTTATTTTTTTTACCGTGTATTTTCTATAGGTTCTCGCTACCAGCACCCGGCTGTGTGATCGATAGAAGTTACTGGTAGTCCAACCTGACACGTATCTGTATACATGACAATAGCAGTAGTGTACAACTGGGGAAAAGATTTAGGTGACTTAAAAAAAATCGGTCTACGACATCGTCTGCTTATATTAGACATCGTCGATTCATATAGATATATAGTGCCAGCTATAACAGGGTATCCTACCGCACTGAGTCACATGTAGAACGCAGACAATATCTGATATCATTGTGAACTTATTCTGTTGAGGGCATGTGAAAGGCCGGACGCTCATCAGAAGGCAGTACTTAATAAAAAAGAAAATAATTCAGTATCTCAAACCAATAACAAACAAAAACTCAAAGTCTGTTGTATTAATCATGATGCTAAATTGTTAAAGGGAATATTCATAGTAGATCATTTAAAAATATTCACATTTTATGTTTTAATCGTAGGCAGCATTTGAGCTACATGTGTGTATTTGTGTGGCGTCATCTTCAAATAGAACGTCAAGGAATTAAAAAAGTGGAAAAATACATTTTTTTTTTTTTTTTTTTTAAGGTGAGGTGAATTTAATGACAGCATAATATGAGTGCAACAAGCATTTGGTTTGCATGTGGTAGCTTATTGCTCATTGCAGGGAGTACAAGTGGGCCTTCCACTGAACATAACCGCCCATGAGGTTCACCTCAAAACACATCAACACATGTTACGATTTTGCCTCTTTAAAAGCCGCGTGTCTTAAATCTTCAAGGTAACTCGCCACGAAATTTTGCTTGTTCAATATGTTTTAATACACGTAGGTTTTTTAAGCACCGCGGATTCAACATATGTGATCATGTTACAACACACAAGCATACAAGAGCTTAGTAAAGGGTACGCAAGATGCATATGGTGTTCGGTTTGGTTGACATGATTCGAGGGCGGTTATTTTGGATAAATGCCAACCAGTATAGTTCATTCGAAGAGATGAGTAGGAACGTAACAAATACAAGCCAATAAGTAACAAATACAAGCCAGTAACAAGTTGTAACAGTCCCTTGTATGAAACGATTGTGCCAAACAACCATAAAGGCATTCTCAATGTATTATTCGCTGGAAGCAGCGTGGAATATGTATCATTGTATGTGACGACATCTTCTAATCGAAGGCCAGTGAATTCATAAACTGGCAAAATACAAATCGTCTCGTTAAACGAAATGAATTCAATAGCATATGATATGAATGGAAATATGCCTTTGGTTTGCGTGTAAAAGACAGAGTACAGATGTTCCCTGAACATGAGCCTCATTCCAATAAACATGGCCGAAGTAGAGGGCGGTTTTTCGAATAACCACCTACATTAAAGCTAATAGTTCATTCGAATTGCCATGATTATCAACGTCAACTGTTTTATATAGCACACAAAAAGTAAGAGATAACTTCAAAACAAGGATAGTGAATCAATGGAAGCTATGCGAAAAGGTGTGACGTTGGCATCAACACTGTACTCTTAAACGATCGCGAAAGAAAACAGAAGAGAGTCAGCTTCATAACATGCAACAAGGAAAAAGCACAATAGATTCGTATACATACAACATTGATTTTAACTGAGGCAGTAAAAAAGTCGAAAATAATCGATATGTTCAATTATCAGAGCCCTGTTCAAAAAAAAAACTGTTTCACCGCATAGCCTGACATGAAAACATTGGAAAAACATTAACATGTAAAGATAATCGTTATACGCATAGCCCTTACATGTGATATTTCGTTTTCGGCCTTCACCTTTATAAGTGATATCATTGCTCATTCATACAAACACAGTGTAACTTTGTAAACAACAGCATGACAAGCACGCTGGAATGTTGTTTTACAGAGGGAAGTCTTTACATATCAAATAAAGGGAAGTTGGTGATTAATGTTTATCATTTCCGAAACATTAGTGACCTAAAGTCGACTAACTAAGCTTCACTTGAATTTTCCTTTTATTTCCACTCGCAGATATTTCACCGGCTGGTAATTATCGATTTCCTTTTGTATTCGAGGTACCATCGCAGGGTACACCATCTACCTACCATACCAAAGATGGTGACGTCACATATGTCATCAAAGCCAAGACGTCAGTTGGCAAATGTAAAAAAGAGTTTATGGTAATATCTCACCTGGACGAGTTAACAGAGGAGATCGACGACGCGGTAAGATAAGTCTTTAATTTTTTTTTTTGTTGTTGTTGCATCTGGTGCATTGCTGGAAAGTCCAATTTTGTCTCATTCATTCATTATTGCTTACTTAATTATCTTCATCAGATGTGAATTTGTTTACAAAAATAAAATCAAACCTCACAAAGAATTAGTACGTTTTACCGACCAACATCGACCGGCAAGTGCATCAAATGCTGAACAAAAGTGTGTTATATAGGAGGTCCAGGTACATGCCGGGACGTGACAGGGAGCAAGCTGTCCTTTAATTTGTTAGTAATTTATTTTATATGTCGTGCCTACGAATTATTATGTCGTTCCTACGAGCTATAATGTGGTTGCTACGACTTATTATGTCGTTCCTACTAGTTATTATGTCGTTCCTACCAGTTATTTTGTGGTTGCTACGACATATTATGTCGTTAGTACGAATTATGAAGTCTTTCCTACGAGTTATTGTCATTTCTTTCATTTAGTTATTATGTCGTTTCTACGACTTCTTATGAGGTTGCTACGACTTATTAAGTTGTTCATATTAGTTATTATGTCGTTCCTACGAGTTATTTTGTGGTTGCTACGACTTATTATGTCGTTAATACGAATTATGAAGTCATTGACAGGGTTATTGAGAAGTTATTGTCATTTCTACGAGTTATTATGTCGTGCTATATTTACGCACAAAATCTAAAAACAGATTATCCCAATGGATCGTAAAATGGTACATCTTACAGAACGTTTTGCTCTTTCTTTCTCCAAATCGAGTAGAGGCATATACCTATTTAAAGGATTCGTGGTAAAAAAATGATCTGCCAATGACAAATTTTGTTAGGGAGCGTCCCAGTAGAGAAGAAAAACTGTTCATTTTTTTTTTCAATTTTTCTTATGCTGTGACAAGACAATATTCATGAGTATGTCTTTTATGTCAGCACATTATGGAAATTCTTACAACTTCCTATAGCCTCCTTTAAATTCCCTTTTTTATGATGAATTTCTCAAACGAAATTCTTGAAGTTATCGAATGATTGAGGGAGTCTCATTCTTGGAAGGTATAACGTCGCTCTGATTGATGGTGGATAACATTGGAGAATTTAGTCATCCATGTAGTCCCTTTTGTTGACTGTGTATCGGAGAAAAAACCGCCACAGGAAAAGATGGAGCATGCATGTTCGTCTGCTCGTACATGTATAGAGACAGAATCCCTCCCCACCCCTCCTTTTTGTATTTACTTGGGACCTTGCCAAGAATTTGGTAAACGGTATAGGCATGTTGACACATGAACATTTTCTATAACAGCCGTTTTCTCTTAACCTATTCCATACAGTCGTTTCATTCTTCGATCGTCAAACAAGGTCCTTATTCTGTGGAAGTTTTGTTGCAAAGGACGGGATATTTACCGGGAGAGAAAATCGTAGTAATTTTCAATTTAGCCCGTGAAAAGCATTCACCGCTGTCGATCAGTCCATTCATAACCACAGAACTCATCGCGGTAAGTTGAGAACTAATAACGGTCAATGTGTCTCCTAAGAAGGGGGGGGGGGGGGAGGCTATGGTGAAAACTTGAACATGGTGACGAAGGAGTGACATTTTACCCCAATTATGTCTTGAAAGTTTACCGAGTGACACTATGTCAGCTAGGTGTATCATTACTATGCACAATATGTGCGTTTATAGGGTGAGGCGGAGGGAGGGGGGTGGGCCTCATGAAATCATATGAGGAATGTATACTTACAGTACACTGGAAAACCCTTGTAGTGGTAAAAATGGCCTATACACTGCAGCGTGTTGAGATGAAGTCAGAAGCACGATACACTGAATGGCAGATATTTGGTTTAAATGAAATATAAACCTTTAACGATATCTCACCAACATCAAATCGCACCAATTGTTTTCTATTCTCGTTTCCAGACAGCAGATGTGTATATCCGGACACCAATTAAAACACATGATCTTTATGAAGTAGTTGGTGTGTCGACTGATTTAACATTTGCTTGTGTCGTAAAAAGTGTGATTTTATTGTTAATAAACAAAATGAAACCTCTAAAACCTACAAAATAAGATGACAGTGATCGATAATCAGTCATAAGGAATGTTAAAGGAAGGCCATTCCTCACACTGCTGTTTTATTTCGTTTCTTTATGATAATTGATGTATCACGTCACAGTTGGTGAGTGGCCGGTACGATTATGGGGTTGACACTGAAGCACTCGCTGTTCAAGTCGTGAGATGAGTCAAACGCTGATGTGAAAACAGCGTGGATATTTAATACCTCTTCAGTAAATGCCTCTCCTTCCAAAATAAGAAAACAAACTGTATTAATATTTTTTTCTGACATGATTTAGCAATATGATGTGCTGTTTGTAATTTTTGGTTATACTAATTGTGAATATCTTGAACAGGAACAAAATAGATTCATAATCACGGCAGTGCATTGTGAAAATGAAAGAACAAAATCGTATGAATTCATGAGTGTCTTTGATTAATATGTATTCTATCAACCATCACTCTGTCATAAGAAAGACCGGAAAAAAGAGAACACGAATCTTAGCTGGCTTTCAAGAAGGTTACATACATCTCGACTCCTTTCAATATTGACTAAGCCGTCCGTAATTTTTTCAATGATATGTGTAAAGTCAATATTGATCTGAGATACCATCCACAGCTTTAATTAAATTAAACCGACCAGGTCACCCGTTGATGTACAGTAGATAGTACACAATAACGGTGGATATACCGATATACCCTTCGGGGTATTCAACTTGAGAACCGTTCGAAGAGACCGTGTATATATATATATATATATATATATATATATATATATATATATATATATATATATATATATATATATACATACATACATACATACATACATACATACATACATACATACATACATACATACATACATACATACATACATACATACATACATACATACATACATACATACATACATACATACATACATACATACATACATACATAACGGATTAGAATTATAAAGATTTCTTCATTAAAAATACTGCAACAACTATGCGCATGCATTGACATACAGATACAACTCGATGTATACATGGCTGTAACTGCAGTCCTACGACAATCATGTACATTGCAGTTAAGATCGTATCTTTGTTCATCATCTCCTTAACAGCTTAACGTCACACCGTTGGTAGGTGTCACGGTGGTTTACTCACTTTTTCTTCGCAGGCGGTAAGATGTCAGGAGCAGAAGGGGTTTTTGACATCTAAGGTTTGCCTGGAGAAGAAAAGGTTGTTATTTCCCCGTTCGGCTCGTCTCAGGACCCGTCAGATTCTCCAGATCCCGCCAGATGCAATGCCAGCTACTAACTTTAAAACTGCTTTTGAACATCCTGTGGAGCTCAATTATTACCTGAACGTAAGTTTACCTCCCTCTCCCACTACACCTGTGTTGAAGAACAAGAAGACAAAACTATATCTTTCCGTTAATTTTGGATCCCTGAGCAGACTCAAATTCCTCGTCTTGCTTAATTTGTGATACCGTATTCAGCGTGAGAGGAGTATATTCAAGGGTTGAATAAAGTTATAAAGTTCAGTTATAAATCTTTCTTTACATACATATTGCATCTTCCCGTCCCTGAAAATACAATCTAAAATATCATTGTGGCATGATCTAAAGGTTAACTCTGTGGAAAAATACTTACATAATAGATTAAAATTTGACTTTAAATAACAACCTTGACCATAAATAAAAGTATATTGGTCACTTTCAGTGGTAGACTGTATGAGGGACTTAAAAAAATTCATTAACTGTGATTTACGTTTATGGAAAAGGTAATTCCTATAGATGAAATACCAACCTTTTATAACGAAACGTGAGGTAAGAGTCCATAATGAAATTTTGATTGTTCCAGCTTAACGACATTATTTGGAGTGATTTGTTCAAAGCTTTCAGAAGTGCACCAGTACCTGAAAACATCTTGATTAGGCTTCGAAGTGATATAGGCCTACACAGTAACTTACTCGTGTGTACTTGATAACGGTGACGAAATATTACCAAAATAGAATATACTAATTACAGATTACATGAGAAATGAAACTGCTACAACCTGTGAGACGATTTCTTTGCTTTATGTGGGTTATGGATACTATCTTGTCACTACAAACTAACAGCGACAATTAGAAACTGTTTAACAGGAGAATAATATTCCTTGATCCTTTTATTCATTTATGCCCATTAGTCAAAGAACACTGCATCGGGTGGTTTCCCTTGAGATATTCTTTGCATACACATCAAAGTTTCCTTTATTTTTAAATTTCCACATAGAAGTGCAAATAGAAACAAATTTTAAAAGCAAACAGTTAAAATGTTATACAGCTTATTGCATTTTCATTCAAAATTCTTAAATATCTTTCTTAATTTCATAGATTTATCGTAATATTTCAGTATAAGCGTTGAAAGAAGGGAGCAGCTCACACAAAATCTACTTTTTAATATTACGTTGCGAAGAAGTTCCGAAGCAATATGATCATATTTTTGAGTCTTGCAGCCTCTGTGCATTGATACATTATATGCGTTAAATTTACAATCCACACTCTGTATCTGCCAGCTGTCGTTAAATCATGCGTGTAAAGTAGTTAATCCGAATGGTTCCTGAAATATGTTGACGGTGATCGGACGATATATTCCGAGCAAGTCTTTTAATTAGAAACTATCCTGGTTGTTAAAGGAGAAAATGATGGCACTTCAAGTTTAAAATGGTGTATCCACACTCACCAGATTGATACATGGTTTTGGATGATATTATGCTCTGCTACAACAACATTAAAAAATGATGGCTTTACCAGACATGATGGGCCAGATGTCGAAGTCTGGAATATTTTATACACACACAGACACACAGTCACACAGACACAAACACAGCATTGTATATATATATATATATATATGTATATATATATAGATATATACATATATATATATATATATATGCTAGACGATGTACAGTATTAGTTTTATTTAAAATGAAATTAAGTGACGTCAGTCCCTGGATACGTACGATATTGTTGTAATCAGCATCGGAGCCATTTCACTCCGTAATGTAATAGTTTTTTTTTTATTGGCAGGGGATTATATTGACCTTCCTTCTTCTTCATTGTGCTATTTTCCTATTTTCCTTTCATTACTACAGAGAAGCACATTTCTGTCTTGAGATAGGATTTGTGGTTTACTCGAAGCTAATTAGAAAACCATTTCGAATTTGCCCTTTGGAAAATATTATGCTGATCATGATGGGGCAGACAAACCCTTGTAACGAGTATTTATGTACACGAAACACCTTTATGACTAAACCTTACAGCAGGAATCTTGGCAGTCTTCTCACTTTCTCTAACCCTCCAGGTGAGATTATCGTCAAAGGAGATTCAAATTCCAATTAAGGTCGGAAAGAAACGAATCAGAGAACGTAATTTTGCTGATGCCCGTGTGGAAACTTGGACCACAGTTTGATTTGGCAAGGAGAAGAAAGGAAAATAAAAGCAGTCACCGTGACCATTTATTGTCCAGTTAAAATGAAGACGGGTTTTTACTATAATCTCTTTTCTTTTTTGCATGATTACGACATCAAAATGTGTAAAATCTTGAAATTGTATGAATTGGAATGAAAGGAAGAGCAAGGTGAAAATCCTCTGTATTTCCTTGTTCCTTTCACTGACGCAGAGAATATGAAAGACCGCAACCCAAACTGGGAATAAGTGTGTTAGTTAATGGGTATACGATATCTTAGTAGTGGATCGCATTAAACTGTTGTTGTACTAAAGGAGTGATTTTAATAGATAACGAGGTACGTGTGGATTATTCTGGACATGAAAGTTATATGTACGTGCATATTGTATGTACGTGTATAAATGGATAACTTTAAAATAATTTGGAATGGCTGAATAAGGGCTACCCATATATGAACACACTCTGTGAAGGATGAAATACTTGAGATAGGCCTGTACATTCGGGAGGATGTGGTCTGGGGTCAAGGATCTTCCATCCCCCAACGCCCGAGCCTGATATCACAGCAATGAAGCTGGATCCAAATTGACTCCCCTCCCTCCCCCACCCCAAAAGACGTCTCTTAGTGAGTAATAAATGGTATGACGTATCGGACTCCGACACAGGAAAGTTTTGTCGAGCGATCCCTGCCTCCTTAACATACAGTGACAAACTGCCGGCCAATATGTCGTAGATATATCATGAAAAGGGTTGAAATTATTTAAATGGTACCGTATAGTACAAGAAGAGGGACACGACGACATTGATTGAAAAGATCTAACTCGAACATTGCAAAAAAAAAAAAAAAAACCGGCAAATGACTGCTCAGTCATTACTCTTAAGTTTAGTATTTCTGTGGCCTATAAATGAGATTAAGATTTTATTCAACGTTTTCGTGAACACAGAGCCCCCATAGCAATCTTACTTAGCTTTTTATGTAAAAACTCAAGTTCTTACGAGGAAGGTATTTGTGAAATCTACCCGGATGATATCTTTACGAAGATTAGGCTGAACGGGACTGCATGTGGACCTCTAACATTAGTTTAACAGTGGTGGCTACGGACATGGTGCTGCATAAGACCCAGACATTAAAAAAAAAAAATGCTTTATTCTCATCACCAGCCGAGCGGATTTTGGACCCGAGGTAGTAAATGAATAACTCTCGACTCGAAGTAAAATCTTTTCCATGTTCATTTTGTTCAAGAATATTTGATATCTGGCATCGTTTCTGACTATACTGTTGCAGTAATACATCATCCAAAATCACTCCGATCAAATCCGACAGCCAAATATTCCAACCGTATACCTGAATATAGCAAAGAGCCCAGAAAGAACAAACAGAACACTGATATGTAATAAAAATTAAAATAAAAAACATGCACCACACGACTTTTTTTTTTTTAAGAAGTCGGTTATGAGAAAGCAAGAATTTTTTTTGATGGGGCCTATAAATGGGAAGCAAGTAACCAAAGAAAGCAGAGGCTGATAGCAAGACCCTCGAGAACTATAATCAGCATAGCTGGATATAAAATTTAATAAAGTCAGTAGCATATAATAGATCTTTAACAGGTATTAAGAACCATTGTCTTTATTGATGTAACTGACTTTATGTTGAGATTAAATGGATGATAAAATCTAAAAAAAAAAAAACCAGTACTGACATATATTTATGTCTGTATGAAATTTTCCCGAAATGAAAAATACGTAGGTCTACTAAAAATATCACGTACCTACACGGAAAGGCACATTGTAGAGATCACGTATGAGAATTTGACTGAAATAAGACAGAGAGATGAGAGCCTAATATCGCAGATCTGAAAAAAAAGTCATGAATTTACTCTAAAAAGGGAATAAGAGATTGGGATCTTTTGGTCTGACCCTATTGATTAAACCATTTCTCATGGTACTTTCTTTCTTAATTTTGTATTGATTAGCCGGTGCTGTATAAAATCCTATGAGACTGTCTTTTTCCGGCAGGCGGTGGTGTACCCAAATATCCGTATGATGGTTGGGACTAAATAGGAAACCATCAGACATTCAATAAGTATTCATGTTTTGCAGTTAGACATATATGCATCACCGAGGAGTTCCATCTTCTTTCAAGTGGCAACCATGAAATATTCCTGCAGTGAAGACATTTTGCCTAACAGACTGATATTTGTGGAATTTCCTCTTTTTCGTTAAAGTGAGTCAGCCTGCCACGCGTTCAACGATCGAGCAGTTGATGAGACCATGTCATGCTTTATCATCAAGAAAGCACAAAAAAAATAGCTCTGAGTTTTAAGTATGTAGCATTCTATGATATAAAATATGAATTAAACAAATAACTGGGTTAATTTATTCATGAACAGGGAAACATAAGACTCACTTCAATTTCCACGTTACCATCGATGTTAAATTTATTTGTAATAATCAAATTTTCAAAAGTAGTCGTGCAAAGAAGTACTTCCATCTGCATGACTTGACCAGAAAAAAATACAAATTTTATAACCGTATACCACTTTCTTTTGCGTTGAAGCAACTAATTTATTCGTTCATTCTCTGCAGTCTGCGTTTCATATATTCAATTCGTAAATGCATGTGGAATCGTCTTCTGTCACGGACCGGTGGAAAACGATCCTCACATTATATCATCACGTTTTTTATTTCTCGAGAAGGCATTCGCTAACCCTTACGGTGAGTCCCATTATCACGTCATTTTTGCATCGTGTGTGAAACGTCTTCTGGGGGAAAGGATTTTTAATACAAAATGAAAATTCTGTGAGGGTAAGGCGCAGAGGGAAAATTCCCTAATAAATATTTATAAATTTAAGGTTTAGTGATTGAAATAGTAACTCGATAAGCCCGGCGAGATATCATCTTCTTTTGACCCTCGTAAAACTTCCACGATGTCCATTTATTGCAATGTGACATTCCATGTATTAGTCTCGGTAATGCCAACTTAATGAACCCCCCTACACACACACACACACACACACACACACACACACACACACACACACACACACACACACACACACACACACACACACACACACACACACACACACACACACACACACACACACACACACACACACACACACACACACACACACACACACACACACACACATGCACATTCTCTAATTAACGTCTCTGACCAGGCGTCAATTACATCCATAATTTGAGCTGATCATGGTCAGCTTGCATGCATTGTATCATTACAGGCCGAAGCCATTAATCTTGTCGAATGGATAGTCGATGTTTAATAATATTCGCTTATTTTTCTTCTTCATTATTGAGATCGTATACCATACAGCACAAGTTCGATACAGGTCTTGCTTGTGAACCGTTTCAAACTTTCACAGTTTTCAGACCTCCACCAACTTTCTCACCAGGCCCAAAGGCACACACGAAAAAGAAGTTAGTTAATTTTTTTTACGAGTTTATGGGATAGCATAACCCACTTGCCATGCTGTCACCTGACCTACGTCAAAAGAACGGTTGATATTCATACGGGCGGGAAAAACAAATGTTTGTTTTAGTCACACACTTCCACCAAGCTTCTGCTGATCGCTGTTAGACTGTTTTGATGGGTGAGCATTGTGTAATATTAGGCACCCCGATCTCTTGTCATATACTTTCGTTATTACTTCATCTAACGAATGCATCACCTCCCTGTCTCAAGTGTGCCTGATTTATACTTTTTCGAATCTATAGTTCATAAAAATAATGAATCTAGAGTGGATGAAGTGCCGTGGGACAAGTATATGAAAATAAACGGGGAAAAAAGCAAATATCGAACTCTGACAAGCCAAATATGCTATCATAAAAAAGTCAACGGAGAAAGACTATTCTGACATAAATAAATGTGTCTTTAAAGAGATTGATTTCTATAGTAATCATTGAAAATTAGCTAGATATGCTCTCATGAGGTATTTTCTACTTAAATTTAAATCATCATTTTATTCATTATAATTTTAAGTTCTCCACACATGCAACATTTGAAGAGAATTAAAATTCATGACTCCATCGCATAACTTATTGCAGACGTTAAATAACATTTTGAGACGTGGACGAAACTCAATATTTTGAAGTGTGATGTAAGCAGCACGTTAAGACACTGTGCGATGCAGAAGATTGGTCACGAGAGGTGGTTGTAAAGTGTCTAAATACTAGCAGACTGCTTGTTGATGACGTCCGATTGTCGCCACCCCACACATTTTCCTTATCCGGTCCACAGCCCGCCACTTGTGTTTCAAATGCTCTCGAGTCCCAACTGTCAAGGACTCTGACTCGGACTCGAAATTCAAAGATCGGACTCGGACTGTGGACTCGAGGACTCGGTCCGAGACCGGACACGAGTCCTTAAAAAATTGGCGCAAATAAAAAAAAAAACACGAAAAACGAAAATAGCGATGTAACTCAAACTTAGCCATGTGCCGTAGCACTGTGTACTTTCAGTTACGTATATTTTGTACATAGAAGCTTTCACACCTGTCCGCACGGCTCAGTTTCGATGTGTGTTACCTATGTAATTCTGGTCTAATACTACAATCTTGAGAAGATCTGAAACGCTAATCAGGTGGAAGACTTTAACACATTATTTTGTGTGTCATTCGCTAACAACAAGTAACATTACATGTACCTACATCCTGGAATGTTGAGCTTGCTTCTGATCGGTGACTAAGATTTGAAGTTAAATTCCAAAGTTATAGCTAGAAATGGCTTGCCCAATCTATTAACTGATCTCGCCGATTTATTGTGCATTTAAAATTTTATATAATGTACATTTCTACTTATTTGAGCAGAGAATTCGTAATGGGAAATGGATTAATTAACCAGAGGTAGTATTTTAGATGTTGACATTACTTTGCGTCCCCAGAGAACCTTCTAAAAATATCTCACGTGTGTTCATACGGCGGACATAAGGTGATATGCGAGATGTAAAGTTATCGTGTTACAATTATTTGTTATCTCGACAAATTTTTGCAATTGCGAGATACCGACTTGCGAATAATTTGTTATCTCGACAAAATCCGGGCAATTTGTATTTTTTCCCTAGATGTCGACTCAGCGTCAGTCGGTAGCTCGACAACTTGCAAAATTTTGTCGAGATGAAAGAATATTCGTAACATATATACATACATATTCTTTGTCTCCGTCGATCCTGATAGTGCCTTTTTTTGTGAAGCCCAACCCCCCTAAAAAGGTATTCATAGCGTCCGAAACTGCCGCAGTGGTGTCGCCATTCATTTGGAAAGAAACATCCAGCCAGTCCGAATTTTTGACCTTCACATTCCCCTAAAGATAAGACCCCAGCTACGGTCCTGTTGGCAATCTTGTCATATTCAACGTTAAAGGGTACGTGTCGTGTTTGCACAGTGTCTCGAAGACTCGGACTCGACCCTCAAGAACTTGGTGTCCGACTTGGTTATCAATGACTCTGTCTCGGATTGGGTGGACTAGACTCCAGCATTGGTTTACACCTAAATAACATGCAGAGTTTCAGACCTCCGCAACCCTCACCACTAGGGCAAAAGCATGCCAAAAGTAAAAAAAGAAAAAACATTAGTTGGCTCCGCTCTTCATGGCGTCAAGTTACATAGCTCAATCACAAGCTACCTGACTTACTTCAAAATTGCTATTGATCCATGTAATTGGTTTAAGAAAGAAAAAAGATTGATGCAAGAATCATTTTCGGTCGACCCCCACTTTTCCCAAGCTTCTGTTGAAGGCAGTATTACCGTTTTGATGGGCGTCTAATCAGCTCATGAAAATTTGTGACGTCATTACTTTCATTATTACTTCATCTAATGAATATATCACCTCCTTCTATCGACCTCGTGTGCCTGATACACCTTCTCAGATCTACAGTTCATACAAATATTGAACCTGGAGTGGATGACGTGCCGTTGCGGGACAAGTATATCAATATAAACGGAGAAAAACGCAAGTGTTGGAAAATGGACAGCCAAATATTCTATCAAAATTAAGTCGACGGAGAAAGACCATTTTGACATACGTATGTTTGTCTTTACAGAGATTGATTCTGAAGTAATCATCGAACGCTAACTAGAAATGACATTCACGAGGTCCTGTCTTCGTAAATTTAATGCATTTTCTCTATTCCAACCTTTGGCGTAAATTTTCTACCGAATGCAACATTTGAAGCGAATTAAAAACCATGAAGAGATCGCACAGTACAATTGTTAAACATCATAAAACCTGGACAATGCTCTAGATTTTGAAGTGTGATACTCCGATTAAGGTACACATATGTTGTAAAAGAGTGGCTACGAGAGGTGGTTGTAAAGAGCCTTAATAAGAGCAGATTCTTCATTAAAGACAAAAACTCATCACCCCAGACAGGTTCAATTATCCCAACCACCTACCTCTAGTCCCTCCCTCCGCCTGTCTTAAATTCCTCTACATGTGTAATCAAAACAATGGATCCCTGTGTGCTCTGAGAAATACGAGCTGCTCTGCATCTTTCGAATTTGCTGTCAATCTAAGAGTACTGTAACTTAGAACCAGTTGAGAATTTGGCTTTCCGGGAGGTAAAAATATAGCTAAGGGTGATGCAATACAGCCTTTAATGAAGTACCACTCCTCAGGTTTTTTCCTGTGTCCAGTTCACAGCCAGGCCACTTGTATTTAAAAGTTAGACCCAACTTCCACCTTCAGGCCAAAAACTGTACTCTTAAGGGGGATGATGATACCCTATACACGCAAACCCCCTAAGTATAATTCATTTCAGTAGATACCAAACTCCTATACAGTCGTTTCCAGTTTAGTACCACCTTGTCTGAAAAACCTTGCCGTCATAAATCGACGTTTCAAAGTTTTTTTTTTTTTTTTTTGAGCGAGCTAATTGTTTAAGGAGTAAGTTGGCTTGAATCAGGACATTGCCGGGTGAATGGTATTGAACTGGAATCGACGAATAAAGAAATGAAATAAATTTGAGCCAATGACGCAGCTTATCTCCAACCAGTTTGGTAGGTCTTGAGGCATTAGCAGTACTTAACTTTTCTGTCCAATCTCCTTCTCAGTTGCAACTCCCTGGTTACTCCAGTAAATTATTGCAAACATCTCTGTGTAGTAGCCTACCGTTGACTAGGGCCATTTTACCTTAAAAATTTGACATCAGTGAAAAATTAAATTAAGTTGAATTGTAGACTGATTTTAAAATATTGTGAGAGTAAATGTCACAACATTTAATGCATCGTAATGTTTCTTTTAAGGTAGTTGACGTTGTATAGAAATACCTACAATGTTTAATTTGTTTGGTGTGACATAACAGATTTTCCATAATGCAGTATACCAATGTGAAATAAAAAATGTTCGAAGTCCATAACTTGCACGACGGAACATGATACTAAAATATGGCTCTCACTGATGAGTGCAAGATGAGATATTTTTAATTTTGTCACTGGAAAAATCTCTTCGATTAACGTTTCACAAAAAACGCCTGAATTCATCGGGATGCCCCGTGTAACTCTTCATGTGTTGCTAACATTGATGTGGTACAGCAGTTGAAAGGATTCAAGTAAACATAGTACAGCCACGAAGTACATATCTGTTTCTCTCCAACCCAAATAGTGACATCTATCTCTAACTGCCGGAGGACACATAAATATCGCAAAACGTGAGGAAAATTTGGCAAACTGATTTCATTAACTGTAAAAAAACGGCACAAATATTCTCCGGTTTCATCAAAAATCAATGCAGGTCTAACTCTCCTACTGGAAATCAGGAGAACTGACGAATACAACCACGAGCCACGAAAATCATGAATTAATGTGTTGGTGTCCTCGGGAGACACCGTGGGGCACGAAGATCATCAGCGCCAAGGAACGCTATGTGGGTTAATGAACCAAAGGGGTGATGAAAGAGAACGTGTAGCACAAGTGGTATCGTTAATTGGTAAAGGAAAAAAAAGATGATTAAGTTGTTTTGTTTTCTACGAGAATGCAATTTGCTGTGCGGAAAGCAGCTTCTTTGAAATAGTGAAAGCGTCTTCTCAAATTGACCTATACCTGGTATACAGGGGCTACGGCAGGGTATTTTGATGGGGGGGGGGGCAAAGCATGAGTCGAGTGATCACTGGCGGGAAGAGAGGTCTGAGGGGTGCCCTCTCCCGTTGAAAAAAAGAATTCTATCAAAAGGTAACCTTATAGATGGAATTTGTTGTCATCATTTTGCATCTTTTCAAGCCTTAGTCTTTCAAGGACAGAGATGATTACACTGACGAAGTGAAGCTAGCTTTTGACTGATAGTTAATGGACGGTTATTGGTGGTAAATGATAGTCGGCACATTGGGGAAATTTTGGCATGCGATCTAGTGCAATATATTCCATTTTCTGCGTGCACTATTTTTTTTTTAAGTGAGACAAGTTCTTGGGGTGGGGGGGGGGGGTTGTCAGTGCAGTGGCTTCCGTGTTACTTTAAAGGCGACTAAGGTTTTAAATTTCGCTTAGTAATAATAGAAGAGAAGTGATAGCTGATTTTCGTATAGGCTGCAGGGTTTTGAGCATACATGTGACATTCCCGATTCTAGCTATTTTTTTAGTTGTAGATCTACAAGTTACACAACGTGAAATATAAGGACAATATAAAAAAGTTATATCTATGCATTTATTTTAAGTGCTCTTGATGATAATTTGTGAGAATACTCGATAAAAAAATTGCAAACGAATTTCATTGAGCATCCCTTTTTGCTTTCTAAATTAGTAGAAGTATATACATTATTTAGGTCTACCCCATATCATTGTCTACCCCTTATCTTGTCTCTTTTTCTTTCCATTCTTTCTTCCCTTTCGTTATCTCATTCTTTGTTTTTTCTTCTTCTTTTCACTTCTCTTTTCTTCGTTACATCAAAATTACAATGGGAGGGGTAGCACCACCACCCTACGGCGCCGCACCTGTGTTTGTAAGCCTATGAAATAGTGTTAGTGGCTTACCAAAAGACCTAATTGTTGTAGTATCAATCTAGTTCTTTGTGTAGTACCGATATGCCTATAATAGTATTCCTCGCGCGCCCATAGCTGTACTGTGCATGTGCAAGTGATAGCTGCACTGCAATCTGCAGAAAGGTCGCAATGGACATGGACGAAACATTGGAACGAGAATTGATTTTGAGTAAAACTCATGAGAGCATGTAAGTTCAAATTGAGACGGCAAAGATAGATAGCAGTAACACAAAGAAACTAGTGAAATCGCAGAATAGACTCGAAGATGTAATCTTGTGCTCATTTTAGTTATTGTCGTTAAGTGTAACCAAGGGACGCTAATTGTAACTTAGTTCTGAGGCATAGGCTAGGTCTAACGTTAGGACCAAGTCAGAGAAATGGAACCTAGCCTAACTGTATAGGCTAGGTTAGCCCACACTCCTAATCATATGGCGTAGTCAGAGAATCAAGAAATCCTATTCCTAAGCTTAGGTTCTCTGAGCCTAGCGTAACTTTGACTAGAAATACCGGCTAGGCTCCTGTCGTAGGCTAGGCCTAGACCACAGGTGTACAGTAATGTAACTTCAGCGAGCCCAGCACAGAGAATAATTTAGGCTAGTGTTTAAATTTTGTATAGGCCTAGGCCTATGCTTACTCACAGTCAAGTGGCAAAATAAAACAAAAAGTCACCTTGACCATTAGCCAGCTGTAGTAATATGGCTACATTAAAAAATGGTTATGATAGAGGACCCTAACTTGAAGAAGTAAGATCGTTACACCTAGGCCGATTAAAGTTAGCTAGGCTACACTTTCCTTTGAAGTGCAGTCAGAGACTGGATTAGCCTTCCTCCTCCTGCAACTAGCCTAACAAGTTTGACTTTGCGCAGTCTAACATTACCCAAACTGGAGCTTAACAAACCTCGATCTTGACATTAAGTACACCTTGAATAATTGTCCATTTGCTCATATTTGCTTCCTTTTTATAGCAGACCTGGCTTCAGGCTTTAATCATGTTTTTACAATTTTGAGCATTTTGTTGCAATTACTGACCAGTGAGCATCATGTTAAAGTGTAATGAACTACACCAGTTCACTCACTGCAATGTTAGTGTTCTATCTGTTTCAAGTTTTAGGCAATTCAAGTAATAAAGAGAAAAATGGTAAAACACTAATCTAGCTCTTGACAAAAGAGTAAAAGTGTAAATTAGTGTGAGCATTTAAGCCAGCTAAATAACTTGGGATTGTATTGTTGCCTAAATGCAACACTTGGCGTAGAAATATAGTGTACAGTAAATGTTTTGGAAATAGACTGCAATATTACACCTTGTTTTAGGAATTGATAAAGGAAGTCATGTTGTAAAACAAGTGTTAATTTCAAAGTCGAGTGCTCATCAATAGCTGTTGACTAGATGCACATATTATACTGTACTGCTTATTGGCACACCACTATTTCAGTGCCCTTATACTTGTGGTCTTGGCTTCTCTGCACAAACATTCTGCTATACAGTCAGCATTCTTCCTTCCTTCATCAGTTTCACCTATCAATTTTAGGTGAGTGGCTGTTGCTAATTGCATCTTAGTTAACTGGTAAATTTAAAGGTATGTAACACTTGTAGAATAAGTTGTTCTTAAACTGATGGACCAACAATAGAATGAATAAATACTCAAAAAGACTGGAGTATGATGTTCTAGGCTCTCCATACATGACATTTTATGTATCAAGGTAAATTGTGCTTCCTGGTGATGACCTCACATAGACACATGTCTGAATATCATTTCTCACTGGCAGAATCAGTCGGAGGGAGCTACTCCTGAGGCAAGCAGAATCTCAACTGGAGGGTCAAGAGCAATTTCAATTCACTCTGGTTAACAGATGGCATCAAGCCAAGAAGAGAAACAAAGCTCTGTTGGAAGTAAGGCATGGCAGGATCTCATAGCAAGTTCTAATTTGATATGACTGTGGCACAACTTTATTTCAAGATGATATCATTGGCATCATTTCAAAAATCTGAAGTGCCCGTCAGTTTCAGTTTTTGCATTCAAAAAGATATGAAGTAACTTTATGAACTTTGTTGTATAATATCAGTGTATTGTTGATAATGGTTTGATGTATCAGAAAGCTTACCTTTAAAAAGGATTGTCTCTTCACTTTCTCCCCATTCCCTGTTGCATATAGTTCCTACTTGGCATACCCTTTCTTACAGGAGACAATTGAAGACATCCGATTGACTTGATTCCTTCTTACTACAGTCTTAACTTACTAAGACCATAATACATTGTTACCTGCGACACTTGTAGAGTTACTATGACTTGAGTCTTTATATGCTTAGAGCTTTCATTTAAAGCAAGTAGGGTGTCAATGCGGAGAATGACGTGAAAGGCAAGGGGGGGGGACAAAACAGCTTGGAAAGCTAGTCATGAAGTTCAAGATTTTTTTTATGTCAGACATTCATCTTTGTCTGTCTTTTCCTCTTACAGGATATCAAACACTTTCAGGCTGTATTTAAAGAGAGGATAGAGAGACCCTACTCAGCTGACTTCATTACACTGAAGGTAATTTGTACACAAGTAGTGTAAAAATTGTGTAGTCTGAACTCAGATTGGTTCCTTGTCCTTTCACATCTTCAGCCCCTAAATTTGTAATGTCAAATGAATATGTCACCTGGCATAGAAGATATCAGGCATGAATCCAGGATTTTGAGAAAGAGGGGTGCACGTACTGCTGGCCGACGAGTAAGCGCCAAAAGTGCAAAGCCACGATGAGGGGTTTAGGGGTCCTTCCCCCAAGGAAATTTGAATCCTAGATGCATTCAGATATGATTTCCCATCATCTGAGAAGCATTTTTTCCATATCTTTATGTTCATTTTGGTAAAAAATCGTTGGTCATGGAAAAAAGGGGGTCGTGCACTGGGTGCTCCCCCACCTGGATCCATCCCTTGATAAGCATTCCTCAAGGTTGCATTTAAATATTTCCCCCACATGATACTCATCTGGGGTTTGCTCTCTGCTTGGCACAGATTTTCCTCTAGGAGTGTCACGCATCTTCCATGGAATTTTGCATCATTCCGTACCATTGAGAAACAGATTTTAACTTCAACTAGTTTGAAAGGTCTCATTTCCTCTCGACAGGAACAGTACTGGTCAATGGTTGAGAGAGAGCTCCCAGGTTGGAAGGTAGAAGTGAAAAATTCTAAGCAAGAAGTCTTCAGTCCAAGATGACAGACCAACTATGAAGTAGTATGAGTCACAACTGTGGTTTATACCTCGGCAGACAGTACCAGAGGTGACCAGCCAGGCTGACCATGGTCCAGCAGTCGTATTCATGATTTGTTACAGAGTTGTGTGACAAGCCACTTGGACCATGAGACACAAGACCATGGTCCATCAGTTACTCAGATGGTTAGTAACAGAGTTGAGACAAACCACTGGGCAGTTTTGGTCCATTAGTTATGCAGAGTGTCATTACAGAGTTGTATGACGAACAATTGGGCAACATGGTCCATCGGTCATGATGATGGTTCGCTGCAGAATAGCATGACAAACCATTGGGTGACCATGCTCCATCATTTGTGCTGACGGTTTGTCACAGAGTTGCATGACAAACCACTGGGTGACTGATCCACTGATATGGCCTAAACCTTGGATAATTTGTAAATCCACTGGGTTAAGCTTGGCTCAGCAATCACACAGATGGTTAGTGAGAGAGTTGTATGACACACCACCGGTTTGACTATGGTGCAGAGTTCATGCAGATGGCCAGAGCTGCAGTTGTGTTGACACACCATTGGGGTTACTGTGATGTGCATATGGGAGTGATGGAATTGCACGACAAAGACTTGGATGATGATCGTAGTGCATAAGTGTATCTCAAAAGAAAGAAGCCATGCACAACCAGACAGATGTCTGTCGTGGTGGGGTCGGATGTCATCAACCTGGAACTACAAATAGAATTTTCTTTTGTGAAGAGATGTAAGAGTGTGCTTTGGCATTTGATACATGTAGAATAAGTTTAGTGGTGGTGAAAGGTGCCATTACTCAGGATGTATCAACATCCTATAACCAAAGGATTCATTCAAGTGCCTATCACAATTCAATTACCAAATGAAGTTATGCTCTGTGCTTACCACTATCGAGTCACCAAAGAAAATTAAGTTAACTATCATCAAAGGAATTTAACTTAAATTAAGTAGCCTACCAATTGGACACCCCATCACAAAAGACCATGAAGTACTAATCAACACTGTTCCATCATGTGACCATTCCCATTTCAGATTAGGTATGGATAACACAATGCTTAAGGAAGAAATGCACTCACTGCTGCCTTTGAAGGGCATATGAAAAGTTGGAAACTCACACCCCCCACCTTCCAATAAGAGAAATTGCTTTATGGTAAAAACACTCAATTTGTTACAAGGTACTCATCAAAAGTATGCTTTATGTGAATTATTGACAAGTTTGGGTATTTAAGTAATGTTCTTGTAGCATTGTTGCACTCTATGATATGGAATTTTAGTGTATGAGGGCATCATAAATATGGTACCATTGTACAATGCTGCACTTTTCTATATGTTTGCAGTGGTAACTGCAACTGTTTGGTATTGCTGCTGCACATAACATATGATCAAAATGACACATGTCTATTAAACTTTTCTTTCAGTGTGTATATTTATTTTGTTAGATTTCTGTGGTTAAAGTTTGAAAGATGTTTTACCTACTCCAGCTGATCCAAGAATATGCATATATGATGACATTGATCAGCAGTTTTAAATCATTTGTGCCACTGGGACATCGTGGAATAAAATTACATTTCTCTATTGCAAAGCACATCTTGCCACCTTTTTGGAGAACATTTGGCTCTGTGGAAGCTTACCTTCCAAACATTCACACCCATATCAGTAAACTTTAATGCAATCTCCTCATCTTGTGTATAAGGTTCCTCTCTGAGAGTATGAAACACCCTACAGCTCATGAAAGTTATGTGTCCTGAACACAGTATAAAATGTGTGTTTATTAATTTGCATATTTAATTTTAATTGCGTGTCAAGTTAAAATTGCAGGACCTCCAGTATTTTCTGTAGCAGTTGTTACATGTGTGAGAAATGACCAGTGAGGGTTGTTTTAAATTGTAATCTATTGCATTTCAATTAGACTTGTGTCTCCAGTATGAACACATATTCGATTGAGTCAGCGTTAGATGTAAAAATTTAAGAAAAAAAGCAGCAACATCTGTTTCATCATGTTCTGACAGTTATCTTGTAATTCTGCATTGTCAATGAACAGGGCATCTTCCAACTGCTTACTCATATTTGCCACTTTAAGCAGAGTAAAGTTTCTCTTCACACCGTTGCACATAACTGTTGGGCTCCTGAGTTGCGGGTGAGAAGCCAGTGCAAAGACATGGAGCTATCATAGGACGGCTAATAGCTCTGTGGTTAACAGCACTGATTCAAAGACCTTGACATGTCAAAGACCTTGATTGTGAGGGATCCGTCTGTTGAATAAATCTTGTAACATAGCAGATTGCCAAAACTAGGGCGTTTTGAATACACCAAGATGGCATACAAAGAACTTTCACCAATGTTAAACCATTCAGTCTCTTCAATTAATATCTGTAGCAGCTTCTTCTCCTCAAAAAATTACGTATTTGAACAGTAACGGATTATGCATCATTCGAAATTGGGAAAGTCTGGGTGAACAAGTTATTTCTTAGCAACAACTGAATTTCTACAGTACCTGTGAGAAACTTCTTTCTAAAAAAGGCCACTGTCCTGCCTTACTTTGAATAATCTATCATTCTATGTCCACAAACATTGGTTTCAAAAATATGATTATTTTCTGTGAAAAAATGCCTTATTTCCCTTTAGTAAGATCAAATATTTGTGAAGTGTGAACAGTTTCTCTGTTTTTAATGTTTTTGATCTCATTTGCTGGTTCCTGGAATGGAACAACATGAATGTATTGTTTTGTGCCCTTTTGTCACAACCTTCTTTCCTAACACAACCCACATGAACACAGTTGATGCAGTGTAATCTGGCATTGGCATAACATCCACCACTAAGGCACATTTTGAAATAATGCAATGTTGAAAACAAAGTTCGCAGAAGAAACAATTACCAGTGTGAACGAGATTCCATGCCCTAAGGAATGATTCATTTGCTAGTTGCTCCAATTAAACTTCCAAGTGTAGGGCACTGCCAAACAAAATTTGCAGACTTGACCCACATGACTGACTTTATCTACCTTGCATCCATTAAAATGGTTCTTTTGCCATCAGGGTTGGTTGTAAATTCAATAAATTACTTCATTTAGTCAGCATATGTCAGCATCCAGCACTCATCCACCTGGCTACACACAACTGGTTGACTGTACTCTCCAGGTGAAGTAGTGTGTGAAAGTTGAGGTCAGTTATGAGGAATGTCGCCAAAATCGCAATGTAGCAGGGACTCTGATGTGTACCAAAAACTTAGAAAGTTGCATGTTTAGAAAGTTGCAAGTTGTTGGATGCATGGAACCTTTACCTTCAGAAATGGCAACCTTGACACAGAGTCACTTCATCAGATTTTATAAAGTAAAATACTATTACTTTTATACTGTCTTCACGATTACAATATGTTATTTCCAACCAATGTCCAGTCCTGAATGCAATAAAGAAGAGAATATGACACAAACTGCATTTTGTATGGTCTTCCAAGATGTATTTAACATGTTTCAATTATTCACAGAAGATAATTAAAATCAAAATTGACAGTATTCATTGTCAGGACATTTGCCATGATCTTATGATGGTACAAACTTAAAGCAGATAAACCAGGGTAGTAGAAGACCACAAATCATGTGCATGTGGAGTTGAGTGTCTGCATTTCCCATCATCCCTCATTTTCTCCCTACAGGTAGTAGATACATCCTGCAGAGAGTCACCAACCCATTGGATAAACAATTATGTTGCAAAAAGGGGTGGTGTGGTGTGCTACAGTACTAACCACACAATTTGACAACTTTGGTAGACTGCAAGAAAAAATATACTAAAGTACTTGAAATGGAAAAGGAAAGTAACCTGTTGGTGAAACTGTTACCAGATAAAACAAGCACTGGCAAGTCAGCCCATTTAATTGTTTCCTTGTAGGGGGGAGAATTAACAAAACTAACATGTTGAAAGTAAAAAAATTGGACAAAACTTCATCAAAGGACAATAAATGTTCATTGTACAACCTGGTCTCTCATTCTAATCAAAAAGTATTGTCAAGGCTACAAAACCCAAGCCCACAAAAAAATTTTTGCAAATAATCCTTGTTGCTTTCAACTTTTCTTCCCTTTACCTTTTCTGGTAACAAATTTATTTGGGGTAAACAAAGTCTTGAGGAATTAAGAAACACACTCTACAACCTTAGGAAAACTGTATCTCTACCCCCCACCACCCTTGTTCCGTATTTGTCATCTGAATTCAACACCTCATCGTCTTATCCTATATTCAACCAACTACCTGAAGTTTTTCACAGATGACCAAAAAAAAACCTTCATGGGCTGGATAGAAGTCACACCAAGCACATAAAAAATGACAGACTGCATGTTAAATAGTGAAGGAATATAGCAGCAACATTGTGTTGTACTTGCTGAATTTTTGATACACAATGTGTAGCTGGAAGTCTTGTTCAGGGAAAACAAATGGCAACGGTAACATACACAATCGAAATACACAAGCCTCTTTGCTTAACTCTATTTTTTTTTCGTCTGACATTAAGTCTTGCTTGCTTTGCTAAAGTTATGCTCCATCAGATGAAATCCATCCATCCATAAAAAGCATTGTCAAATAGAAAATTCTGACAAAGAGCCCATCCGGTTCCTTTGAGAG
The DNA here is from genome assembly GCA_021234535.1 of Stichopus chloronotus. Classification (NCBI taxonomy): domain Eukaryota; kingdom Metazoa; phylum Echinodermata; class Holothuroidea; order Aspidochirotida; family Stichopodidae; genus Stichopus; species Stichopus chloronotus. The sequence goes on from CM037843.1 coordinate 18,050,858, forward strand.
ACACTCGGGGGAATGTACCACAGAAACCAATATGTACAGGGAACCATACAAGCCAATGGCTGTGGCATCCAACTAAAACTTGAACTCCTTGTACTTCTTGGCCTGTCTGCCACTGTCTTGTGATTGTTTCTTCCTCTTGTTCTGCAGAAAATCAAGCAGGGAGAACACGAATGATGTCACGCAATGTTCAATTGTAGAAATCCATTTAGAGATGTAATCAAAACGCAGTTGACAATTTTTGTACATGTGTATAGCGAAAATTATAAGAACAAGTAACACTGTAAAATCTATACTGGAACATGTGAGCCAGTCTTTTAAGTTGAAAGTCAGTTGGATCAATCAATGAGATAAAGCGCATTTCAATTTGCACCAATTTTCATGTTCCACACTGTCGCACAAACAAATAATGTTTCAATGGTCCACAATAAGATGATAAATGCGTCCTCGCTTTGCGAGTATTTCTGCAACAAACAATGGAAAACAATGAATGAGTCCATTACAGTAGTGAGCAAATCCACAAATAGAACAAAGCACTTTATAGCCACATTTATTCTTTAGTATGGTATCTGAGGGCAGCATTTAGCGGTTTTAACCGACAAAGCTGCAATTTTTATAGCTACCTAAGGTCTCGATTATGGTACCACAAGATAGCAGACTTAACAAAATTACACCTATGAAGCTGCAATGCACATCTCGTGGTTGAAATCAACCAATATTCAGTGTCAGCCTTAAATACTGCATCACCAATGTGCATGTGGTTTTCTGTATACATCACACCAAGCTGGTGACAGGCCAGAAATTGTAGACATGCAATCCCGTCCACAAGAAACATTACAAAACTATTATCATCAACATGTTGCATTGTTTGATGACAGTAATTTGATCCCGATGATGGAGATATTGTAAATTATTTCCTCGATCCAGTGTGCAATTTGGTCATGTCGCGTACCGACCTGCATTGCTAACTCGAGACAAAGGAGTGAGTCCAACGCATGATGATTTGGTGCAATGACACCTTAACTTGGGGGAGGGTAGGGGCAAATGCTCCTACTCAACACCACTGAGAATAAACATTTCAAACTTACACAGACATACAGTAGCGTGAGCAAATACTGTATGCATAAGCAGAATGTGAGTATTCTATCATAGAGAAGATTCAATTAGTAAATGGTTACCTTTTGTTTGGCAGCATGTTCTGCTACCATATCACTAAAGTCTTCTTTTTCTAGCTGGCTCTGCTGTTCTCTGACTTGTTCTTCATATCTGCGAGGGAAAAAGAAAATCCAGAAGCTCTTTGTCCATCTTTATCATAAAAAAGTTATTGGTGAAAAAACATATGTCTCTGAATGCAAAATATTGCAGTTTAAAAAAAAGAAGAATAAAAGGCTGATCATGGGACTTGCAACCCTTTGACAAATATTTTGATGGAGGTGTTGCTCAGTCACTTCCATGAAGTTGTAGAAATGTGCAAACCACATTGACAGATTGTAGTGGTATTTTCTGGCATACATAACTGACCAGAATAATCTGCCAGAAAAAAAAAACTGCTAGATTGTAAATGTTGAACCCATAAAGGAATTTCATCACAAAATAGTAATCAGCATTTTTTGGTTCACCATTAAAACATCAAATGAATCTGTCTGGCTAATTATCAAATCTATCATCTGAAAAGATTATGAAGGTTAAGGTGACTTACTTAGCTGCCATCGCAGCTGTGTCCATGTCCAACTCGCTGGGATCCAGGGCGACGGCGACACCCTCCGTGATACCACTTGGTCCTGTCTTCTTACCCTAAAATAACAAAACAAAAAAATTGAAAAACAATAAATAAATCTGTTTTACCACATTACTGTTCATACCTGCTTATGGTGCAACTCTTCACATGCAATTCTTTAGAGGGATCTTCACAGTTATCATAAAATGTCAGATTACATGAAGGTGGAAATATCCTGCTAAAAGTAACCATACTTCAGTGTTAAGTTGGTAGGATGTAACCAATACAATATGTTGTGGTCTTTTGGACTTACAGCTGTAGCAGCCCCGATGTCATATACGTGAGAAGATCCCATCATGGCGCCCCCCACTGCGGTCTTCTGTTCTGGTAGTACTGTGTACAGGGCGGGCGTCTCTCCTCCCTGGTCCATCGCATCTTCGATGTTCTTCTTTCTGAGTTCTATCATCTCCGGTGTCTCCATCCCGGTGGCTACCGAGCTCAGTCCACTCGGGGTGATCAGACCACTGTCATAACAAATATGTAACATTGGCTGACTTTGACTGAAACTATGTTTATTCATGATGAGCATTGCCCATATCGAGCTCTGCAACAGAGATGACGTTGCAAGTACGGGGATACACACTGCATTAATATGATATTAACATCAATGTTATTTTGGGCACTGACTGCTTATCTATTTTCACAGTAATCAGACGGAGAATTTGATGCAAAGCAGACTATTTGGCCAACTAGTGTAAAATTATTTAAGTCTAGTTAATTAGAGGCATTTTGTGCCACATTCCACGACCACACGAGATCAATGGCTGAGCTATGGATTGTACAGTAACATTAACACTGTGATTTTTGAGTGTCAAAGTTAGAGCTGCATGGAGACACTCTTTGCTCTACTAATACATAAAGATCCACAGGGCATCTGCCAAGGGTGGGGTAAAGGGGGGGGTATTGGGGCCTGGCCCCATACCTGGAGGGGAGTCAGGGGACACAACCTCATGAGTTCTGCCATTAGAAATCTGCCTTGTGTTTTATGGGGCATGGAGTACACATTAACCTCACATGAATCTACCTTAAATGAGCTGCTTTGTATTGGCTGTATGAAAATCGATTCCTGTTAAGCAGTTATACAGCCCACAAATAAGTCTTAAATGTAATCAATCTGTTCCCACTGGATATTTGCATTTTCAGTCAATGTTAGAGAAGTTTGAAAGGACTAGAGGTCACACTCTTTGCAGACAAGTGGAACTACAATACTAACATGTTGCAATTTGGAATTATGAAATGTGATCTGTTCTTTGTTAGAAATTCTGACAGATTTCTGTTCAGTTAAATATTTGAAAAGTGCATAGTGAAGCAACATCCAGATTATTACAGAAGCCCTCGTCGGTTTACTTCTTCAAACGTATAAGGGGAAAAAGTCATTCACTACTTTTGTAAGGAAAGGTAATTTTCACAATTCCATGGTGCTTGTGAAATGCTAGTTTGATTGGGTTTAAAACATAACTTCTTTATCCACAACTCTACACAACTGAAATCCAAAAGATGTTCAGCTACTGCAATATGACTGACCCTTCAGCAGGAGTTATCAGTCCGGTTTCATCTATTTCTTTGCCATCTTCATCTTCCTCCTCTTCACTTTCTTCCTCTTCTGATTCTTCCTCTGATTCACTCTCCAGCTCGCCCCACGTTGTCCTGTCGATCTCTTCTTCCTCTTGTTCTTTCTGCAGAGATAAAAGATGATGCCAAAGATGATACACATTGAAGGACCATACTTTCCTCAGAAGTAAGAGACAGTCTTAAAGTAGCTAACTACATGCCCCCCACACCTCAACACCCATCAGCTCTACACAACAGAAATCTGAATAATGCACACACAGGCAAGACTTCACGTTATCCCTGTGGTCATTTGCCTCCGGAGGTGTGAACAAAACTGGAAAATTCCTATAATTTGGCTTTACAGGAGTTATGGGCCCTTCCCCTGTCAAGTGCAGGAAACTTTGGTGGATTTTCTTTTCAAAGCATCATTACATCCCAACTCTCTGCATGTGACCCATGTGGTGCATGTCCATTGACCCATTTGAGAAGAGAATCAAACACCACCCACAATCAATCCATTGTTAGAAATATGGAGGTGAGGTGGCATGTTCAGGAAGACTGAGAGTTTGGTTAGGGAGTCATGACTGCTTTTTGGTTGTGAACAAGAAATTAATCAACTTTGTACAAGAATGACTATTTTAGTACCGTCTCCCACCTAAATATAGGAGAGAACACAAAGGTTCTTAAGTGTTAATCTGAGTATCAGGCTGTCAGCCTATTTGTAGTGTCTGTGGTAAAGGTCATTACTACCGATGCAAGCGATGAAAAAGTGACACACGCAAACAACTGACCTGGAAATCATCAGCATTGGTACCAAAGACATCTCCATAGAGGGGCTTCCCCATTTCATCTACAGGTGGTTTACCCCATCCTCCTGCGTGGTAACCAAAGCTGCAGCCCTGTAAAATAAGAATACAATGTTAGAGACCACTAGATGGAGACAAAGCGTACACTACTTGTTAAATAACATGCAAACCCAACTGACTGAAGCAATTGATCAGTTTCATGAAATAATGGTTTAACAAATATGTATCAAGAGTTTTTCCCCTCCTTTACCCTCTACCCACTCATTCTTTTGTTCTTGTAGTCAGTAGCTAGACTAACAAATAGCATCATCAATGAAGTTAGTCTAAGCAAACTATACTAATCTGCAGGGATCCTTTCTGGACACTTTGTCAAACTATCTGGACACTTTGTCAAACTATCTGGACATATTTCACTTCCTGCAATTCTAACTTTGTAAAAATGTAAATTTAAAAAAAAAAACCATGAAGGCGCTTACCTCTGGAATTGGTGAATTCAGTCCTGGAATCTTAAGATGAGGATATGACGGAGGAGGACCATACCTCTGCATGGCAATCAACCAAGGAGGAGGATACTTGTCAGCAGCCTACACGTAAAAAAAAAAAAAGACAGAAATGTGACAACAACTCGAGGGAATTCTGGCTTGGTAAAGTGTAGCATGAAGGTGGTAGGCAGTCAGTTCACAAGTTGGTATTTCTTCCTCTGGGATTTAAAGGACATGCACATCGTCTATGGGATCTATTCAGCGCACATTGTATGAGGTCTACAGGGTTTACGTGATATGGGATCTTCTGAGAACATATGGTATAGGAGACATGAAGAAAAGCTTTCACAGGATCTCTGACATACACCCTTTTATGGGACATGGGGATATAGACTATATTTCACAGAACATATCTCGTAAAAATTGAATGAAAAGTAAAGACATTGTAGTACACTCAATGTACAGAGTATACGTTGTGTAAGATCTGCAGAGTTTTCAGATGATATATTGTCTGACAGTCTGATATAAATGGAGTACATTACTGAATAGTGTATATACAGTAAATACTGTGTACACTATGACATCTGTGGAATAGCATGCAATGCATGGATACCTCTTGTGTTTAATGCATGTCACGCAGATATGATGCATTACACTAGCCACGCAAAATCTATGCAGTACAGATCATACAAAAAGTATAGAGTAAGTCCCAGGGGATGTACCTAGCGTACACTACATTGGATCTATAGGATACACATTGCACGGGATGGATAAAGACTTCACTGTGTGGGATCTACTCAGTATTTGACCATACATAGCAGTCAATGATTGTATCCATGATGGGAATTAGAATGTAACTACCTCTCCAGTGGGCATTCCAAGAGCTGTTCTAAGCTCATCTGTCAGTTCACCGGGTTTCTTCTCTTTCAACTTGGTTTCAAACTCCTTCCCTTCATAGTACAGTTCTCCATGCATAGTTAATTTTGGCTTGGTCTGCCACCTATGCACAATAATAAATAAAACATACAAGCAAGGTGGTTAACAGCATGAGCAAACAAGAACACATGCTGAGACATAAAGCAAAAGATTTTTTGTTAAAAACATCTGGAGACAGTGAATCAGCTCCACCTCTATATGTACACAGAATCACACTGTAATCCACCAATGAATCAAAGGATGACAGTCAATCAGGAAAATGGAAATGAAGTTTTGAAAGAGCAACAGAATGATTCTGAAAAGGGCTCACCGGAAGAAAGCATCGTGCAATTTTTGGTAGTCAATGTCGATTTTGCCCATTTTAGGTCGTACTCTCTGCCTCATTTTAGTCTTCATCGTCTGCTGTTCTTCCTGCGAGAATGAAACAAACAAGCAACTCCATCAAGAAAGGTGATACTACCATCTCCACAAAGGAAGAATACTGGTCATCTTCACTTAAAGATACTCCTTTGTCACTGCTATATTAAAATGAAGCTAACAAATAAGGCCTAAAAATCTTACAAATAGTTTTAACCAAACAAAGGCTAGAAAAAATATTATTTGATATGTAAAGGAGAGAAAAGGGTTGGGAAAAGAGTAGGAAAATTTTCTTACACATATCTCCATACCTAAATACATTTAAAGGTATCATAAATTAAGCAGTTCACCTTCAGTGTCATTAATGTTACTCTAACCAACCAATAACAGCCAAAAGCTAGTGACTAGTAATGCAGTCTGACATAAATCTGACCTTTGAAAAGCAAATTTCAGTCCAGGATTCATTCACAAAATCATCACTTTGTACTTTAAATTCCACGTGCACTAACAGTTATCACTATGGATACTACGGATGGCTGCAGTAGTATGACAAAGAAAAGGATGAAACAAAAATTCCAACTACCAAAGGGAGTTTATTTCAAGAGTATGAAAACAAATTGATAATGATCTCTTTCCAATTTTGGTAAAACATCTCCTGTTTTTGACAGACTTAAATGTTTACCTTTTCCTGAAGTGCCTGCCTCATCTCCATGATGCCGGTTTTCTTTATGAAATCGGGAAGCTCAAACGGAGGTTTGATGATGCCCCTCTTACCCTGGAGGTATTTCCTCTTAAAACACCAATGTCTTGGTACCGGAACGGTGTTTCTGTATGCCTGTGAAACGTAACAGTGAACTCATAGTTTAAAATGAAGAGAGAGCAAAGCCCATGCCTAGCATATATCTGGATACACCGTGTAACACTCTTAATCAATTTCTATGATTATCTGTGACTTTATTTGCTTCAACTTTTGAGAGATTAGAGGGAAGATTGACTGATACCTTCAGGTATACTAAGAGCTTTGGATCCCTAGCAGTGACGTCATGCATCTCCACCACGTCTGGCCTGTTCACCAGCTGCTTCAGTTCTGCCACGCTGAGTCTGTTCATTTTACGGAGTTTCTTCTTGGAGAGTTTCGGCTGCTCGTCGTCAGGCTGTGTGGGGGAGAGAGGTAATGAGTGAGCAGTTGAAAACTGGCAGCCATGCTCTAGCTAGATGCAAAAGGGTGAACTTTCTGAGAGGCAGCTGCTCTCCCACCGGTGTTGCACCTTCCTGAGGGTCAACGATGGACGGTAGTCACCCGCACTGGCTTTTGTCCACCTTCCCCAGGATGGGGTTCACACTTCACTGACAAACCACTTCAGCCACCACTCATAATCCTCTAGCTACGACCCAACATAGCACAAATCTTGGCCAATCCCAGAGACCCTACCCACTGCATGACAGCACATCCTTATTGGCTGGCTGCTTACCAATTAAGTAAGCCTTTACCTTTGTAATCAGTACTTCATTGTCAGAGCTGAAATTAATTTCACTGAGCTGCACAAATATCTCCGAACTGAGTACAATATGAATCTTAAGCTGATAAGCTTATACTAGGAAATACAAAGCACCAAGGAGTTGTACCTTTTCCTCATTGTCGCTGTCGTCTGCATCCAAGCCTGAATCTTTCTTCTCCTCTCGTTTCTTCTCAACTTTATCCTCCACTTTTTGTTCTACTTTATCTTGGGGTTTGACATCCTCAGACAACTGACAGATAAAGTGGGAAACCAGAGAGAATTTATACCATGAACAGAATAAAAAACAGGACATACTGGATATAATGTAGATGGAAACTGACTGATCCAAATACAGGACCAACATCATCATCTGGATCTAAAAACACATTCAAGATTCTTCAGTTTTTAAGATATCTCCCATGTGAACAAAACATGTCTACATTGATGTAGACATTTCACGGTGCCGATCCAGGATGTGGGCTTTTTTATCACATAATCAGGGATATCTCCATTTTGCAGATAATGTCCTGAATTTACTGGTATGAAATCTTGGATGTATCCCCATTCATGCCAAAAATAGGCTTTTGAGTATTATCGTTCACACACATACACACATGTGCACCCAAAGGTGATTGAGGCAGAGGTCAGATCAGCTGTAAGTTGTTGACGGCGCATATCTGATACCCCGATTTGCATTACATTAGAATATCAAAAGCTGGGACATCCCTGGTTCGTGGTCTATCCCCAGTTACATTGGCTAAGTTCTTGTGGGTGCCCATTATCAGCACCCTTTTCAAACCCACACGTGCCAAAGTGACTGCATAGGTTACAATCATCATCGAAACCAAAAGGCCTGACATTATAAAGCTTGCATTACCTTAAATGCTTCAAATATTCTTGCAAACTGTCTCATGGTTGGATCCGAAAAATCTGGCTGTTCGGGAACGTACTCAATATCGACATCTGGTGGTAAAGAGTCATCCTCTGCAGATTCTTCATTGTCACCTACTTCATCATCCTCCTCATTGTTTCTCTGCTCCTCGTCCCGCCTCTTGGCCTCTTTCCTCCTCTTCTTTTTTAACTTCCTCCTTTGGTTCTTGGTCTGAACAAATGACACCAAAGACATTTTGCACATTATCGACACACAGTTGGAAGGACCAACAGAGCAAATGTGTCTGGATACAGGAGCTAATGATCAACATACACAAAACATTTTTCACCTCCCCAATGGAGTGGTACAAACAAGTGGTGAAAAAACTGACGAACTTTTGGAAACAAAAGTGATTTCTTTTCATAGTTCAACTCATCTTAACATTGAGGAAGAGCAAATACTTTTACGACAAATGAACAAAACAACATGCAAAGCACATTAAGTTTTAAGTGGAAGTTTTATCTACTGTCACCCATTGTGCAAATAAGAATCAAGGGTTATTACAAGTCATTAAATGCAACAAGATTTCGCATTTGGACAGTGTCCCATCAGAGAAGGCACACTTTGAGGATAATCAACACATTTGTCGCCCTCAGTTATGGCCTCTTCACGACCTACAGCTAAGTACACTAATGAAGTCTGTAATCCCTACCAGTTTCTGCTTCCTGTCACTCTGTTCTTTCTTGGATTTGACAGCTGGCTGAACTTCTTCCTCTTCTTCTTCGTCCTCCTCTTCATCGTAACCTTCATCTTTGTCGACCTCTGGAACAATGCTCTCCATTTCAGTGGGCAGTGCATCCTCTTCTGCTGCCTGCGGCAACCCCACAGCTACACGAAAGGCCAGAGTGAGTATATTCAAAATAGGTGAGATGTACATGTAAGCTCCTTCATGGATAGATGGGACACGTGGGGGGGGGGGGTGTAGATCCATTGCTAACACCAGAGGTAAGTTTTGATACATCCACTAGAGCAGGGGTGGGCATTATTTCTGACAGAACGGGCCAGATATGAGGAATGAAAAAATGTCCGGGCCACACTTGACCAACGATCTGCTACTGACTTCAAACTTCTAAGGACTTTCAAGCAACATAAACCTTAATTCACAAAAACATAATCTCAGTATAGTATTGTTGCTAAATAATGGGGAAATATAGGCCCTACCTGACAGCATTCAATGATACATCTAGCACTGACAACTTTTTCTTGAGACATCTCGAAGTCCACAAAAAACTTGCCGGCCGTAGTGTGCCCACTCCTGCACTAAGGAAAGGCATCACCCTCCACGGAGGTCAACAAATTTGTATCTTACTCTTATTTATACACATAATACATATCCAACTTTTTCCTTTTAACTCCCCAGCCTGTAGAAGTGGTTACCATTCTCATTCAAGTGGTTTCAGAAGTATCTCAAAATGTCCATTTTTGTTTTGATTGATAACTGGCTGTCAGTGACAACTCATTCCATTTTGTCTTACCATCCTGTAAGATGTCTACACCTTTCAATTGGTTAACACTTTGGGAGATATTACCATTCATATAAATAGTTGATGATTGTCAGCCAGGATTTTATCACAGGTAATTCTGACTAATCTGCGGCTGATTTGACAGAGATGCCAAACCGATTTTGTTAGTTACCTTCTTCTTCTGTAACACCCACTTCTTGGACTCTTTCTTCCTTGTATGCCAGCACTTTCTCCAGAGCAATAGGTAACTTGATTTCAAATTGTGGCTGGTCTGTTGGTACATAGGAAAAACATCATCATGATTGGCATTGTGTGATAAAAGCATTAGACCAATTATTGGGATGTTATTGGTATACATTGGTCTGTACACTTATCATTATGCCCTTCACCTAGGACCTGGTTACAACTAATAAGGTGGCATGAGCTGAATTCACAGAGCACAGAATTTAACAAGGATGAAATATGTCAAGACAACCATCTTTGCACATCTCACCAACATTCTCACTGAGAGGACTTAAAATTTATGAGAGGTTTGCATAAATGAAACAAAAGGTTCCCTTTTAAAGGGGCATGACATCACAAAAGCTGGTGTGTTTCACTGCAGGTGCCCTCAGTCAATGCAAATGTCAGAATTAGATGAATACAAGCAAGTATGGATTACCCTTCTCAAAAATGGGAAAATATGAAACACTAATGAAGTTGTTGTATTTTATAAAAAAAGAAGTCAAGTCAATGAAGATAATTTTCAATTTATTGTCATTCTTTTGTCGTTTTTTTGTACCACCTTTTCATTCTAAAACTGAAGACATAAACCTACATAACTCCAGAAATGTTAAGCATTTATGACCAGCCCAGGAAAAAATTGCCTGATTTAGTTTGTACTTTAAGGACAGGCTGCTTTTATGTCATTCCCAAATGACCAAAACCAATTACCAGCATTGTTTACGAGTTCTCACAATCAGTAACTAATACCTTTCTTGACATCATCTTTGTCATTGCTTTGGATTGTGGTCCCTTTTTGCTGTTGATCTGCCCCTTGCTGTGGCATGTCCCTTCTTCCACTTTGCCCATCAAAGGGTGGCCTGGGCAACCCTCTGTCCTCCCTAACGCCTTGTGGTGAAGGTACCCTGGTGGACATGAGCGGTGGAGGCCCTCTCATTCTAAATGACTGTGGTCTTGGAGGCGGCACTCCATAATCTGGTCGTGAATTAAATGGTGGCTGAGACATGGGAGGTGGCCCAGGAGGATGGCTGAAAGGTGGCTGGGGTGGCCCACCTCTGAAATTTCTTTCAAAGAATGGCTGGGGAGGAGGTCCCCTGTTTTCAAATGGTGGTCGCATCCTGTTTGGGGGTCCTTCAAATGAGATTGGAGGAGGGCCTCTGCTTAACTGTGGTGGATGGTCTCTCTGATCATCAGTGTGCATTGAAACAGGAGGTGGAGGTCGGGGTAGTGGTGGTGGCCCAGGAGGGGGAACACTGATAGGGGGTGGTCCAGATGTAACATCCATTGGTGGCACATTTGGTGGCTGTGGCACTACTGGAGCCATGGATGAACTTGGAGGTTGCTGTTGTGGGATAAGCCCAGGAGGAGGAGGGGGAGGAGGGACAGGCATAGAGACACTTTGAGGCAAAGAGGATGGCGGGGGAGCTTGGGTATCAGCTGGCTGAAGAAGGGGGGGAGGCATGGGAGCACTTTGACTGGCTTGAGGCACAGATTGGACAGGAGGTGGGGGAGGTAGTAATGGTGGTGGAGGCCCACTAGCTGGTAAGGATTGTGCACCTTGTCCTGGTGGAGCAAATGGCACTGCAAGTAGAAATAACCAGACACTGCATCAATTTCCACACCATCTTCCAATCTGTCATCTGCATGTTAAATGCTGATGAATCTTAATCTTATGTGTGGCCTATTAGTGTTGCATACACATATCAATTAAAATAGGGAATTAAGGCTAACTTTAAACTAACACCACAAAGTTTCAATAAGTAAACAGTACTATTTAAATATTTTTGACTCTGAAACAAACACACAAATATGGTAAACAATACCCTTTCACTATGCAATTTTTATTAGTAACGAACAATCTGGTTTCCATGTTACCTGGTGGGGGAGGTGGAATTGGAACATTAGCTGGCAAAGTCTGTTTGGCTATTTCTTGTATGGCCAGTTGCTGGTGTCGGAGAAGTTCTTCGTCATTTGGCCCCTCACGGTCTTGGCGATTTCCAGAGCCTATGAGCTGCTGCTGTTGCTGCTGGATAAAAGTAGAGATGTGTGTTGACTCCCTAACTACAAGGTAAATCATTACATACCTAACTATAGGTTCTGAGAGCACACGGAGAACATGTGTGCTGATCAATGTTGAAGTTCAGTAGTACCTTCTAAAGGAGTTGTCTTTCATTTTTCAAAACTGAAATGCCTCTTTTCAAAACGGAAATACTTAACAATATATATCCTTTCATCTGCACATACACCAGTCCAAGTCCAAAGCACCACAAGAGCATCGCCCTCCTCAGTACTTAAGTTTTGACTATCAACTACAAAGGACCACTACATAAAATGGCAAGTGTTCCGATGAAAGATCATCTGCAGATCCACGAAAAAGTAGTCTGAGCACCAAGATTCAGAACACTACCTTTGACACTTGGAAACACAGTATCACAGTTGACTAGCACAATTAAGCGGTAGTTTGAGGAGCTGGCACTAGCACAGACCCAACTTGAGCATTATGGAGGCAGTGTCAAAGGCTCTACCAGCCTCAAATCAAGCATAGTAGTGGGAGGGCAGCAGTCATGTGGAGACCGGTAAGTGAGGAGCAAGATTGAATTTCTTTTTATAAGACAAATTTATTAATTCTAAAAATTTCACATCCTTCCTTTTTTTTTTATTTTTCATTAGTAAGTCAGCAAGTTTAGTAGTTCTGAAATTTCCTAACATCCCACAAACAGTTCCACTCACTGCCAGCGACATATATGTACTAAAGGTTCTAAGTGGGAATGCATCATACACAAAAATCAACTTTTTAAATCTAGCACTTTTAAGATCTAAGGCAACTAACTACTTAAACTCCTCTCTTAATTGAATCACAACAAAGCAGAGCCCAACAAAATTTAAAGAGGAACTGTAGTGGGTGTTTAAATCTCAACCTTGTACATTGTAATCTGAACCTGTCTGAACCTAAAGTCAACAAGGAATTATAGACTTAATTGAAACTTAAAGGAACACTCCATTTCACCTATCACCCTGCTTGCATTCTTTTCTGTTGCTATTCAGTGAAAGTAGTAAAGACCACAAAAATGATTGCCATCCTAACTCCCTTTCTCACTCACCTCTGTCTGCTTATTCATAGTTGGCTGTTGCGGAATTACTGTGCTGTGGATCATGTCATCCAGAATAGGGGGAGGAGGAACCGGAGGTGCAGAAGGGGGTAGAGATACCATGCTTTGCTCCCTCATTTCCTCTTCTGCCAACATCTGCTGCTGCTGGAGAGCTTTCTGCATCTTTTCCTCCTCCATACGTTGCTGGTCCTCTTGCCTCTTCTGGATCACATGCTGCTGTTGCTGGAAGATTCTTTGTTTCTCCCTCTCAATCATCTCTTCTTGTGCTATCAGCTGTTTGGGATGCAACGGTGGTGGTGGTAAGGGGGGTGGTGGGACTGACTGGATTTCTTTATGAAGAAGAGGAGGTGGACCAGACATTCCCTGCTCTGCCTGCAGAATCTGCCATTGTAAACGAGATAAGACTTGTGTACAGCAGTGGACTGTTACAAGATGTTTCTAAGCAAACAGTGCCCACAAAAATCACTGCAGAGTAGCTGATTGCGGTGAATTACTATGTTTTGATGTATAACTCACAATTATCACGTAGCAAGATGACCAGCTGACAAAAAAAAAACACAAATGGCACCAGTCATGTATTTTGTGTAACTTCTTACTTTGCTCACAGACAGGACACCAACAAATGCTCCTTCAGTCAGTTACATCTATCTCATCACATTGGTCAATGGAATGGCGCAGATTGCGGACAGTACTTTCGAATACACACTACTGCAAATGCCCATCCAATCAATTCCTCTGCCATGCCTCTGACAATGTGCTCTTACTGTTTGACTTGACATTGTTTTGTATTGCCCCAAATCAGTTCTGGATACAGTGACGTAAATGTTGCAAGGTACAGTATGTCACTTGAGCCAAATGACTTTTCATGTTTTGACGCATGGTTATGCCCATCACCAGATTTGAACTGCTATGTACTTTGAAAACAACTGGTGTCGAACACCTACAAAGTACTCTCAATGTTTACCTGAGCAGGAGGTGGGGGCAAACTTGGGGGTCCATCATCTTGTTGGTGACTTGCTTCTGAAATGAGATAAAAACAAGAAACTTACTGCACAGATAAACAACACAAGAAATCATGAGAAACAAGAAGTAAACAAAACTTTGCAGATGAACCAAATTTTAAGTCAGATTGGTGCTGCAGTGCAACATTTCAATTACATCTGGGTAGGCATATGGAGTCTATTTAAATTAACCTATCAGAAATCTTGCTGAGTAATCAAAGTGTAGAAATATGAAGCCACTAAAGCTGGATGTCAACTTGGCTTCCCAAAATTAAGATGTTCTCCCAAAAGTCATTTAAGTAACACGTAATTAACTTATTAGTTGTTGCACTGTACCATGCAAACTCTTGAAGTGTGCCACTAACAGTGAAAAACATACAAATTCATTGACACTGCCAAATTTCATAACGTATTACCTTCTTCTTGTTCCAAGTAATATATTCTCAATTTTTCGATAAGTTCTGCTTTTCTTCCTGCAAAACAAAGTAGAAGATCATGTTGTGAAAATGTTGTGCAAAGGAGTAGCCTCAGGGAATTCATGACACAAGAGGAACGTTATTATAGGCCTTTTCTCAAAGATCTCTTCTTACAATTTCGTAAAGATCTAATTGAAAGAGTTCCTCTCACACTCACTTCACACAAACTAGTCACAGTACTACTCACCAAACTATTTCAGAGAAAAATTCAAAGCTCCTAACAGTGATTGATTATTGCTCTTACTGGTCGCTGCGAATTCAGAAATAAATGCATTTAAAATGAGGATAAAGTACCCTAGCACTGTACAGAAGGTAGTGAATATTTTTGTCCATTTTCCAATTAGCCTCATTTTATGCATTGCTTCCTTCTGCATTGTACACAGAATTGCTAATGACAGCTTTCTTGTAAACTTGGCAAGAAGCCTAAGCTATAGTGATAATACCACAGTACTATGTACTGTCTGAGACTCAGAAGCCTACTGCTACTGTATGTAATCTGGGCCAAAATATCACAAAGTGCAATGTAGAAAAATTGCAGGGTATTGGTTTACATGCAGTAATGAGTGTGTTACCATAGTACATACCTTTAGTTGGCATCTTTGTTTATTATGAGGACTAAACCTGTTCAGCATGTGTTTTTTTCTTCTGTTATGGTAAGTTGGTAGCTAGTGGTATGACCACCTGTTATATTATGTAATCAACACATCACTTGACTATTGTTCTGCTACTAACATGTTATCTTCTTGAAGTTTTGTTATTGGACAGTTGTGCTACAGTGGGTGTGGCTATACACTTACCTTCTCTGGTACTGCATGTCTTGTTGTGCACCTTTCTACTACAATACTGTGTGCAATGATGTCTGCTGATACAATAGTGGATAAAGTTTCACCAGACAAGCACATGAGCAATCTCTGTCTATTGTTCATGCATTTTGTTTCAACAATGGTGAAGTCAACACAGGATACAGGTCTGATGCCACTGGAAACCTGAATCAAAGGTGCAATTCCCCTGTGGCCCTGCCACAGGATATTTTTGCAGTAAGTTTTGAGTCCTGACAGTTATTGCACGTTAAGATGTATGATTATAATGACAAACTTGGTTGAGCTTTTGCAAGAACCATGACTTAATTCAATTCCATTCAATCAATCAGAAATATGTAGACTGTACTCTTCCATATGTCTTTTCTCTGGCATCTTTTACACAATGACTTTCTTTCATATTCGTTGGTAAGAAATGCAGAATATCCAATATGAGAGAAATTTTAGGTGTGCAAGCACCATCCTGTGGGAGGGGGATGCCCTCCCTCTGAAAATTTTTGATGTGTGCATACATATGTTCTGAAAAGAAACTCTCACTCATTGGTTCATTTTAACGTATCACCTACTTCATCTTTTGCTTTTTGGTTCCATTGTGCATTTTCTATCACTTGGCTACATTGACATTACAGGATTGCAAATGAATATAACCATGAAAATCCTTTGCTGTGGTGATTAGGTTCACGTCACTTGCCACCCCTGGCAGTTACAGCCACTCATACCCCTTTTCACCAATTACATTTGATAGATTCTGCCAGCATCTCAGGAGTGGTAACTATCAAAGTCAATGGCAGGAAGGAACAGTTCGAAATGTTAGTGTTTTCTGGTGGCAACAGGAGATTTTTAGGGTGAAGAGCCTAAATAAATGCAATCATCCAGATGATTGTGGTACCACTTGAGAGACCTGAGTCTGGGACTTCTGAGTAAGTTCAGGATGTTACGAGTGTGGATAAGATAAGCAGTGAACAGCAATGTGTATGTGGGTGTATTGGTAAGTCTGAAAGACTGATCTGACAAATTTGACAAACTAGGCTACAGGCAGTGACAAACATTAACATTGTATGGATAAGTTGCCCCCCCCCCTGGAACTCATTTACTCTTAGCTGTGTCTGGTGGCTTTTCACTTCATGATCTACCACTGTTTCAGTTCAACACCTGATTGGTTGTTAATATGATTATGTTTGAGATGCATTCAGAGCATGCTAGTTTTGTTGAAATTTCAATTGATATAGTCCATTACTGTAGATAAAATTCTTTTCTTGATTGATGTCATGGAAGCAAATTCAAGTCAATTAGAACTATTTACAAACATCTTGCAAACGGCAAGAAATCACTAAACTTCGACTGGCGGCATGGACACTGAGCATTCAGGCTTTCATTTTTCCCATGTTGTTTTCTTCATTGCTACTGTAACAGAGTTCGTTTTCATGCAAACTGTTTTTCCAAATATTCATGAAAATTGTCATTAAGAACTATCATAACTGCATTTGATGTCAGTTACAGTAGTTCAAGGGACAAACTGGTACTGTGTGGTAAGCACGTGGGGTGAAACGAGTTCCACTTTGGAGTGAACTGGCAATTTGAGAGGGGATGAACTTGTTGAGATGACCAGGACGATGGTTGGGGGTAACCTGTAACTTAGGGGGCAGAACAACAAGCTACCTGGCAATTGGCAGCATTATCCAATGCACTTTCAATTCACTTTACTTTCAATGTTGCAAAAAAAAGGCACTATTAATTAAAAAAAAATTAATGTAAAATAAAGTAACTTTGCTTAAAATTTCATTGTCAAGCCCACAGCCTAAAGGGCCAGTCGAGGCTATTAACAAGTCTGACATTGACAAATACATACCTGTAACATGTTTCTTCTTGGCTAGGTCTGGGCGGTGTTTAAGGGCTGTCACTGCCACAACAGTCAACGGATTCAAGAACATCATCGATCCTATTTTCCAGAACAGAAGGGGGCTCTACATAAGCCACAGATGGCTGCCTGCCCCAGTTCTTATGACCCCATTGACATCTAATGCCGGTGGGTTCCGGTAAACCGATACATTCTGTATAGTTTAGTACTTAGTAGGTCTAACTTTACTTGCGAGGACTAGGCCGATAACATAAGTCAGCGAACAAGTTTCTACCGTTTTTACTACTAGTTCTAAGCTAGGTTAACTTGGGTTAGGCTAGGCCTGATTTAACAGTTAGGCCTACAGTACAGGGCCCAGTAACATTAACGTTACTCGTTAGTCTTTACTTTAGTTACCTGTGGTCGAAATACCAAGCTTTGATAGTTTCGAACGAAGCTCCACCACTTTAAACTTTTCTAGCTCTGCCACCGTAGGAATCATTCTGACTTGATATAGCTGAGTCTCGATTTTCTTGACTTAAAATTACAATGCAGTTACATATTGAGAATGAGATGTCAGTTACCGAGAACAACTGGTTAACGTTGTTCGCGAACTTCGCGTCCTAATCATGCATACAATAGATGTACTACAAGCGTACGTACAGAGAATGCGGTATGCAAAGGTCTAGCCTAATGTTATACACGTTTATGCAACGTTAAGGGCCAGGGAGACCATAACGTGTGGGTCATACTTCCATACTTCACAGTCACGATCACCGACGGGCACTGTGACTGTATGGAGCGCTAAGTTGACAATGTAAAGGCATGTACCCAAAGGCGGTGGAAGTACAGTAATGGATAATGATGAGCAAATGGGTATTCCTCTTTCCCATAACTGTCCTAAAATGCAGAAGGGATTTTCCATTGAAGAAAACTAATATTTGACAAAAAAAATGTCTTTTCTTCTTATTAGAGAACTGGAAAATGACATCTCAGCACTTACTTGCATGTTTCGTTTTAAAGTAAAGGAGGATAGGAAATTGTAAAATAAGCTTGCACTTTCTTTCTCCAAAATGGAGTAGGCCTAGATAGATTTGCCAGTGTGGTAAATCTATCTATTTCACGTTTGTACATATTCTCGAGATAAAACAAATAAATTTCAAAATGATCTGCTAAAAACAAATTTTGTTCGAGAGGGCCCCAATATAGAGTTAAAACCGTTAATTTTTTAATTTCTCTTATATTATGGACAAGGTAATATTCATGAGTATGTGTTTGATGCCTCTATCTTTGCAGCAGGAATGTTTTTGGTTGAAGGCTATCAATGTCTTCCTGCAGAGTCCAGGTAAACGTCGATAACTTTGACCAAACCATTTGGCTACATTCCATATGTTCAAGCTAGGTGGTATGCATCGATTTATTTGGGGAGGACATGTCTCTTCACTTTTTTTAGATGGCTGGGACACTAGCTAACAATATTTTGTCCCACACACCCACTGAAACCCCACTTTTTATAACTTGAAATTCCAAACCTGTGTTCTAAAAAGTTCAGTAAATTTAGCAGAAATTTACACTTGAAAATCAGGGAGATTGGGAAGTTTGTGCCACTTCCTGCAAACCAACCAGGCCGAGCGGCTGGGCATCTGCAATGATTTTTACCAAAAATTACTCCGTCTGTATCAACACATACTGCCAGATCATGATAGTGGCGCTCCACTTCAAATGGAGTCTTAAGTCACTTTACACAGAGGAAATAAACCGCTTTGATGGAGTCCTTACAGCTTTATACCCCCTCCTTGAGCCCCGACTTTCGCCCACTTTCCACCCCTTATTCCTTAATTTCCTCGGTCTACCGTCGATCCACTCAGTCTCAGTCACTAGTCAGTCGCTCTTACGTGAAGTTTGATTGGCTTACAGAAACAAAGGTGGAGCTTCACTGAATGATTTGTTTTCCCTTTTCATCATCGTGTAATGTTTCATTTTTATAATGTCACATTGAATGTGTTTTTTTGAATTGTATGCCATATGTCATATAATTTGTTTCGTTTTCATTATATCACTTATAATGTGCTTTTTCTTGAATTATATGTCACATAATCTGTGTCAATTTCATTATATCACTTATGTGTGGTTATACGTGACGTATTATATGCCATATGATTTGTATTTGTTTTGTGTATGTCATATAATGAATTGCGTGTCATATAATTTGCTTTGTTTTGATCTCGATGAAATCGTAACCTTTGTTATCACGTGGAGGTGTATGTGTGTGTATGTCTGTTCGTGATGCCTACCTTGTAAACATGAAATCTAAAGAAGGGAAGCTTGGACAGATCTCATATTTAGTACGTAGGTGAACTACATTGAGTGCAAGTACTCTATTGTTTTTGGAGGAGGTCAAAAGTCATTTGAGGTCAACAGGGGTTAAATTGTGAAAACATTTTAAACATGATATCTCAAAAAAGGAAGCTGAAACAAACTTCATATTTGGTGTGTAGGCGTGCATCATTAAGTAAAAGATTCTTATTGATTTATGTGGGGGGGGCAAAGGCCATTTGAGGTCAATGGGCCAAATTGTGAAAACCTTGTAAACACAATATCTCAAGAAGGGGAGCTTGGACAAATGTTATATTTGGTATTTAGGTGAACCATGTTAAGTACAAGACTCCTGTCGATTTTGATGGGGTCAAAGGTCATTTAGAAGTCGGCAGGGGTCAAATTGTGAAAACATTGTAAACACGATATCTCTAGAAGGGAAGCTTGGACATATGTCATATGTAGTGTGTAAGTGTACCACATTGATTACAATATCACTTACAACTTTGGTGAAGATCATTTGAGGTCAATAGGGGTCAAATTGTGAAAACATTGTAAATACAATATCTCAAGACGGAAAATTTGGGCAGATCTTCCATTAAAAGTGAAGATGTATCTCATTGAGTGAACAAGAATTCCATTGTCTTTGGTGAAGGTCAAAGGTCAGTTGAAGTCAAAAGGTTCACATTATGAAATTCTTGTAAGCATCGTATCTCAAGAAGGGAAGGTTTGACTGATGTCATATTCAGTATGTAGTTGTATCTCATTGATTACAAGAATCACTAGGTCTTTAATGGAGGACAAAGGTCATTCGATGTCAGCAAGGATCAAAGTTTGAAAACCTTGTAAACATGATCTCAAGAAAGGAAGCAGATCTCATATTTCATATAAAGCATAGGTAACCTTTGACACATGCTAATGCTATAATGTCAGTTTCAAAAAAAAATTCTCATAATCGGATTATCGAAACCACAATGCATTTGCGCAATTCTGTTAATAATATCACGTCAAACTGAAAGAATTTTATATGCCCTTTGAGAACACATGATAGTTAAATGGCGCCTCATAGTTAGTTCCACAATAGCCAGTTATGTATGTCAGGGCCACAGAGAATAATATAGTAGTAATCTCGAGGGCGGACTTCACGAAATTGCTGTGCTGTGACTGTGGAGACACGTCCACCATATATGAAGAGGTCAAAAAACTAATATTCTCGGGCAGCAATGCCAACGGCCGTATAGCAAGACGTCGGGTATTTTTCAAGATGCCGCAATCTTGCCTGTCGTACGGTTGTACTAACAGACGAAAGGAAGGCAGTGGGATCTCCTTTCATAAGTAAGTAAATTACCGAGGTCATAAATATTACGCTAAATGAAAAATACATCGTTTTACGATAGCCTAACTTAGGCCCTAGCAGGGGAAATACCACCTTGGGAAAAATTTTTGGGAAAATAAGTACAGACTAAAAGTGGCAACTTGAAAGTCTTCACACTTTAGCATTGTGTATGGGAAAAATTTTATATTGCTGCTAAAGCTGGACCCCTCAACCTCCCCCCCCCCCCCCATGGAAAAAATTCCCGCAATATAGCCGGGCTATGTCACTGGCTGGGATTGCTGTCGGCATAATCTATAGCCTATTTCCTACCAAACCATCCGATTAGGCTAACCTGGATGGACATAGCTAGTACCCCCTCCCCCAGCCCCAACGAAAATTTTCGTGGCTACACCACCGTGGGGCGAATTGTTTTCCTGAACCTTTGGTTACACTATATAGGCCACACACTGACAGGTCAGTGACACACACGCATTAAGCCTAGGATACACTATATGGCCTAACTTAGGGATAGGGCCTAGGCTAGGCTAAACGTTAGGAGGTCACGGTTGTTCGAAAAAGCTCCTTTGTTAGGAGCGAATTTTCACTATTTTACAGTTGCTTTGACTTCCATTCTATAATTTCACAGCACAGTAATATAATTTAAGCTAAAGGCAAAATTTGTTGACATTTTCGTAATTCATAGGTGCGCGATATCTCACTCGCGAATTTACAGCACGCACACAATGCACACACAGCATAAACTTTTTGCCCTCTTCATATATGGCGGACCTCTCTCCATGGTGTCACAGCCGTTTAGTATTAGCGGTATTGGGAGTCCGCCCTCTAGTCACTATATCATTCTCTGTGGTCAGGGCTTAACTACACTAACCACTGTTCGTCTCAAACTCGCCTATGCTCCTGACTGGAAACTGGAGGATCATCAATCACAGGGTAATTTGAACTAGACTTAGATTATCTAGCGAACTATTGAAGTAGAAACCGTAGGCCAATAACCTATTTCTATTAGAGAAATGATTTCTGTGCACGTCTCATAGTACTGTAACGTTGCAGTAGCCTGCTATAAAGTTGGTAATACTAATAGTAGCGCTAGGCCCCTGTTAGTTTGCTCTAGCGTAGCCTATCCAGTTTTGCGAAAAAGTGCTTAGCATTTCTATTACTATACTAAATACTGCTAGTTACTACTAGTACTACTACTAGTGCAGACTGGGCTGGCGTCCTCACGACAATAAATTGTTACAGCATGTGGTGACAATACCTATTGAACATGCTATGCCAGGTTGGAAAGTTTGCCGTGTATGGGCTATGGCGCCTAAATCCTCTGTCTAAAGATTTCAGCATCATTGCCCAGCCACACAAAAAATGATGCATTCCCCCACTCATTTTGCAAGCTTCCCAATCTATCGGCTATGTATCCCCTTGCCATCTTGGCTGAACTGTGTGAACTTAGCCCCGCTAGGCCTATGTGTGGTTGAAAATATCAAATGCAGTTTCCTAAATTGTTAAGTGAACCTCTCCTTCATGATTAGCATTGTTATCAGCTTTGTTTGGAGATACTGTAAGTCAACAAAAGCGGATCTGTAGCTGCAGGTAGGCCTGTGTCTTGAACTTGCTTTAACGGTAACGGTCGTTTCACCACCTGGCAAGTTTTCACCCAACCAGTTCACCCCAAAGTTACCAGTGTGCCCCCAAATCACCAGTTCTCCCAAAGCTGTTTGTCAGCTCTCCCCCAAGTGCAGGCCAGTTCACCCCCTAACCTGATGGTCGCATGTAAGAAAAAACTGCAATAGCGAATTGAAATGGTCACAGACCTACCATGTTAATTTTGATTGAGTCTGATTATCTGATAAGTGACCTAAATGCTTTGTTCATGTGTTTTCTTGTCTTTTATTGTCCTTCAAAATTTCAATGAAAGATTTTAAGTTGATTGCTAAAAGGATAAGTGTATTCAAGCCGGTTGGAAAAACTCAAAACAAATATCATCAGTTAGAAAACAGAAAGAAATAACTGTTCAAACTTCAGCTGGCCTAGACATGGAGCACAAACTGCAAAGACATCTGAATACAGTGATTTTTTGTTCCATTCATTAGCAAGCAGTTAGGTTGGCATGTGTGTGTATATGTGTGTGTCAGTGACACTTGCTTGGGTATGCTCTAACTCTGTGACGGAAAGTCGAATGAGGGTCAAACATGGTACTGTATATACTGTAGACCTGCCATATTCAGAAAGTGGGCCCTATTGTTTTTGGTGGAGGTCCAAGGTCATCTGGGGGAACCTGGGGCAAAAGTCCAGAAGCCTTTCTAACTCAATATCTCAAGTTAGAAAGCTTGGAGATATTTTATACTTGGTACGTGGATGCATTATTGTGAGAAGATACCTGTAAATTTGATTAATTCTGGTGGAAGTCAATCAAAAGGCAAAGAATAGAGGGCCTTTCTTTAGTTGTAAACCATAATATTAAGGCACTCTTGGGCTATCATACCATTTTTCCCTGAAATATGATCTCTTCGTACACTGCATATATGGAGGTGATTGCCAAAGAGGCAATTTCTCCTTTCCCCCATGCTATGGATGCTTATATGTTTCATTAATGTAATCATTGAATTTGCTTCAGTGTAAGAACAATGGGATTCTACATAGAAGTACAAAATGAAAGGTACAGCACAACTAAACATTTGTGACTTATACTACCTATCCTATGTGAGCTGAAGTTGTGATAAGGCTTTCAGCTCTATATGTGTTGACCTTATTTTTTCTCAGTTGCTATGAATTGCTCTCTTGTGAATAGAGTTTGATGCATTTTCTTGGACAAATGATCCTTGGGTTGTGAGTGTACAAAATGTGGGTGTGAGAGCTCACATGTGGACCGTGGGTGTCCCAAAGGGCTCAGTGTTTGGAAATACAAAAATTGCTTCTCATCAGATTTTGCAATTAAGTTAAGGTTGTATCACATTGCTACCATCATTTTGGTGCCTTAGGGATGTTCAATATTTTAGGGTCCAAGGTCTAAATGAACCATATGAACCATTTTATGAAATCATGCAAAATGCAAACTTATACAGATTGTATGGTACTAAGTTGAAGCTGTGTCACATACAGTAACTACTGTGGTAGTGGCACATTTTTAGGTTGTTCAGGAGTATTGGGTCCAAGATCTGAAATGATCCATTGTATGACAATGTGCAAAATGCTTCTCCTACAGATTGTATGGTACAAGTTAAGGTTGTGTCACATCACTGCTATGTTCGGTATGTTCCCATGGTACCAAGTTGACATTGTGTTGCATTACTAATATGGTAGTGGGGTATGAGAAATTTACTAGTGGAAAGTCCCTGACTCCCTGTGGCCATTTTATGAAATCATGCAGACTCCTGATTTTTTTCTCACAGAATGTATGTTACAGTGTTGATGGTTGGTAACTTTAGTACTGTGGAAGTGGTTCCATCTGGTTGCTTGTCCTTTTTGGGGTCCAATATCCGAAAAGGGCGATATGGATTTTATCTTACAAAAATGGAAGATCTGTCACATTAGCACTAAGGTAACTGTGGAATGTTGAGGATATGAGGGTTCATGTTCAGAAATGGGCGATACTGGCTATTGTACAAAATGATGCACAATGCTCTTTTTCGTTCATAAGTTACATTGCTGAACATCTGGGCAAGGAACCACAGTGCCCTTGGGCTCTTGTTATGAATGGTGATAGTATACTAGTTCCAAGCCTATTCCCTTTTCCCCCACAACTTTAAATTACATAAGCGTTTCATTATCGCTGCAACAGTTTTTGCTGTCATGAGATTTGTTTTGCTATCGGGAAAATTGAACTTGAAAACTATTACACCGGCATTTGATATCAGTTTAAGGCGGCAAACTGGTAGGTATTTTGGGGTGAACTTGCAGTGAGGCAAAATGACCTGGGCGGACTGGTTGGGGGCAAACTTTCAAGGGGCAAAACAACTGGTAACCCCTCATACATTTACTGGACATAAAGTTACTACTGTCTAGATCACGTCGTTTGCCTAGCTAAGATGCTATCACTCAAGTTAACTGTAAAGCGTACGTTACACCTAGCATACATACTGTAGGCTACGTAACAAATTGCACTAGCCCGCATCTGCATGTATACAGTACTTCCAAAACAAATAAAATAGATGAAGCATCTCACAGCAGCATATCTGCAGATCCATAGGATACTTTTTTTATGTTTCAATGGCACGGGTGAGCAGTCCAGGTTACAGTAGGATCTCCATGATAGGCATGTCATAGGCCTACTGTATATAGGCACCAAGCTCAGTCACAACGTAGAGAAGTTCACTTCGTAACTTACAGGCTTCAATTTAGTGAATCCATTAGTTTCAGCTTCTAGAAAGTATGTCCTTGTCCTAATGTTCGCAGGGGATTGTTGTACCTTGTGACAGTATTGGTCTGTTGAATACTCTTTCATCATCATCCTTACACTCAGTTTAAACTGGACCACAAATTTGGGATCAGAAAGAACAGTAGCATACGAATATCAGACATGATCCCAAAGTTAAGGTTTCATTACACCAAAAACATTTCTGTGTTGACCACACAATGTATGTTGTTAAAAGGATGGTCTAGCCACAAATTAAGCTTGGATATATTGAAGAGTAAGTTTATCCAACCATTCTGGTGAAACTTTGATTCAGTTCCCATGTGTGGTTCTCAAGATATTACCAGTTGAAGTTACCCCCTTTTTTACCAAGTGTGAACTTGAGCCAAGCAGGAGTGACATCTAGTCTTTTGTTTTCCTTTATTATTGAATTTGTTATTCCAACCTTGAAATCAATAGGTAGTCAGCTTAGGTACTGGTTATGTGACGGTCACAAAACTCTCATACCCCTCATACATTCACATTGTGATAACGCTAGATATTGAAGTATTAAATTTGGTGTAAAGTTTAAAGAAAAACATAAAATGCTGTTATCAATGTGGGGAGATGACATCACTCCTGCTTGCTTCAACTCAACTGTTGGTAACAAATGTGGTACTGTAACTTCAACTGCTCATAACTCCGGAACCACACACGGGAATTGAATGGAAGATTCACTGTAATGGTCAAATTAACTTACTCTTCAACATATCAAAGCTATATTTGTGACTAGACCATCCTTTTAATGACAAAATTTCAGTTAATTGACATTTTTCATATGCTCATGATTTTGAATATGACCTGGGTGTCAAATGTCCAGTGGTCGTCAGGCTGACCCTTACCACATTCATCAGAACTTAAGTGTAAACAGGGTCTTAGTTCAAGAGATGAACTTTGTCCAATACGTTAACTACTGTAGTCAGACCTATCTTTAGAGAGCCTTAATTTCCTATCGTAACATCACTATTTTCTCAAAATGCAACTCTCTGCAATTCTTTTTATTTACATTAAGTAATCTGCAATGTCAAAGGTTGCCAGAAGAGGTAAAGAAGCAGCAAAGCAAGCCACACAGGTCAATAATGTGATCAAGACCTACATAAAGGCTGGGAAGGCTGCACCAGGTCCACCTCTTGGGCCTGTCCTCGGTCAGGTACTGTAAAGGTTTATTCATTTATTGTATGTAAAAGTCACCGGGGAATGGATGGGTAATAGCTATTGAAGTTTGCATTCTAAAGGAGCATGCAGCGAAATCACTTTATAGGGAGTCTCCCAAAATGGGAGATTCAGTGTTCTCCACAGATTTCGGCAGCCACACATTAAGCGCATAAGTGATCACAAAGCAGTTGCAAGGGAAGGGTTTGACATGAGACGGTTCGACAACATTAAAAATTAATGCTTAGTGATGCAAAATGGTATCATTTTTATTTGGTCGAGATGAACCTTTGCAGGTGGAACAGAATTATTGATTACGGGGGGAGTAATCACTATTTCGGTGGGGCAATCATTTTCATTATGGGGAACACCGTATTATGAAAGCCACCCCTCACCTTCCCCCCCCCCCCCCTTACCTCACCATAATACATTACCTGCCATGTAGGAGACCCAGTTTTAAACGTTTGGGTATGAAAGAAGATTCATTCAAATTCTGAAGCACAAATCCTTCAAATTGAGGTACAAAAATAATGAAATTTCTTTGGAATTTCCCATTAATAGTTTCCCAACAAGTGGAAGTTGTGACATTTATTTTCTGGATTAAGAACTGTATCTCCCAACTTTTTGTCCAAAAAGTCAAGGAAGTGAAAGTGTGCTATGATAATGTATCCATTGTCTTTTGACTGTCAGGTGATTACTTCTGTATCCATTTATTTTCAAGAGTTTTAAAGTAAACTGTTTCCTTTTCATATGTTGTTGCTGGTATGAAATGTGCGAATTTCAGTCCATCACCGTTCTTTAAATCTGTTGTTTATCATTTTCACCTTTTCAGAGGGGTATTGCTATTGGACAGTTTTGCAAGGATTTCAACGAAAAAACAAAACACATCAAACCCAGTGTACCATTACCTTCAAGGATATACATCAATGTAAGTGGAACATTAAGATTTATTTGATCATCCCTTTAAAGTCTGCATCAGAACTTTTGTCAACCAGTGTCTTCTATGCAAAGATGTCGTAGGGTTTAATGTAAATATTATACTCATGCAAATATTAGTGATCAAATATAAAAACTGAAAATAACATTGGAGAGTCCAAATGGTGACAAGATTTAACAACATTTAAGCTCTAGTCTAAGTGTGTGGCATTTTTGCTCAGTATACATATATATTGGTCATGGAAATGTCTTCCTCTGCAATTTTGAACAGGATAGCAGAATGACATACTAGAGGAATGCTACTCCAACCTCCAACACAATTCAGTTTACTCTGAAGTAATCTACAGGGATGTATTTTACTAACGTCTGTCTTTGGGTGTCCTGTTTTTGGACAGATTATCAGTGCATGTGGTGTCAGCTGGTACTTGTGCGTAGCAAGCCTGGCTAAACACTCCTAGATCAGGATCTTTTAATGCTGATTTTACTGTGACAGAATTGGGAAAGATCCTACCAATATCTTCAAAACTGTGCACCATTTTATCACATTGTCATTGTGAATTTGGCCGGCAGAGAACTGGTCTAAAAATGTCACGAAGTAAAGTGAAAACAAAAATTAAAATCATCACTTGAAAAACAGGAATTGCTGGAGATATATTCAGTTCAATTGTAGCATCAAATGTAGCACCATTTTTCTTCAAGCCCACATTACATAAGCAAGGGATGTCTCTCACCTTAAACTCCTCCCCCAGGATAGGGATCAATCATCAATTTCGTTATATCAGAAGACACTTTCACATACAGGCTCGGACCAGCTTGCACCCCCTGATCACCTTTTTGTCACTTTTGATTTCAAAATCAAAACAACCCTGCATGACCTTGGAGAGGTTTTGGGACATTTCGTATCGTTGCCCTGTCTGGGAAATATACTAGATTCGTCACCGAATGTATGCATATTTACCACATAATTTGCATAGCACACAACTTTCTATACATATACATAACAATTTTGCTCGCCACAAGCTTGAACATTTTGTCAATAAATGGTCAAGATGCCCCACTCATGTCCATTCTCATCTACTGCTGGTGATTCTTCTATGTATCTCTTGCTTTACTTCCCTCCTCCCTCCCCCTTTTTCTGGAACCTGGTGCCATTTCTAACTGAGCTCTGACTGGTATATTTAGTTCACGGCATAGGGTTTATTTTTTTACTCTCATGAAATAGAAATTACAGAATCTGAGGTAAACAGAAAATACAAATCTGAGCATAAAGGAGGCCTGAAGCAAAAAACAAAAGCTTGTGAAAAAAAGAAAACAAATTAAGGCTAATATGACAACTGAATAAATCAGAAATATGATGTGGGCAATAATGCTAAGTACATTGCGCATTATTGTATCCTTTTATTTGTGTAATGTAGAGTTGGGGAATGTATAGAAAAGCTTGGAAGTGTGAGAATGCCTCAGAAATAGCATTAGAATGCTTCTTGCAGATACATAGAATGTTATAATGTGGGGGTAAGTATGCAGATTTGTAAACAAATTAATAGGATGTTACCTATTCCTGTCATAAAGTTTCAAGGGTTATCATCTTCCATAACCTCACCAGTAATAGAAACTGATCATCATCATTTTTGCTGTTTCGTGTTTCTGTTTTGATGCAGCCCGATCGTTCTTACGACATAAAATTTAACACTCCACCCGTCTCATACTTCTTGAAGCTCGCTGCTGGGATGCATAAGGGAGCCTACCAACCAGGTGAGAAAGGAAAAATAAAAAAACTAAAAAGAGAGTACTAAATACTAAATCTTTTACTGTTGTTGGACTCATGTAGACTTGATATCCAACCTTGAAACCCCACCTGCAAAATGTAAGTTTTTATTTGGTTTCTGAAGGTAATATCACAACTCAATTTGGGTCTGACCTATCCTTTTTAAGCGATTTTGGAAATATCATGGTTTGATTATTGCCTGTTACACCACTGAAAGAACCAATTACTAATGTACCTTGCTTAACCATGAATTGGAGTCCCCACCTACATCGTTTCTTTTCAGATGTGGTTAAAAAGAAAAACAACAAAATGATCAGGAAGTGACAGCAGCAACCATTTTGAAAATTAGCATTCTACATGATTGCATGTATGCTGAACTTGAACATCATGAATTTTCTCCTTAAAGAGGAGACAGCAACACAATGTTGATTAGTGTATTTGGTATAGACCTCAATGTGTATTCATCATTATATGTTTGACCCATCTGCATTCTGTACAGTACCTAAAATGATCACTTGCCTAGGCAAAAAGTAAAAACGTCATGTCCAAAACTTTAGTATGTGTTCTAATATCTTCATTCAGACAATTTAGGAAAATAAATAGGTTTCAGGTGACAAATGCTGCGGTATGATTTCAAATTTGTCTAATATAATGCAAAAACATGTGGTACATGATAACGTAGCAGTTAACACTTGTCATTCAACTTGAATGTGTGTTTCATTGAACAAGCCAATGGGCAGTATAGTAGAAATGAATATTCAAGTTGGTATTGAAAAAAAAAGGGATTTTGTAATGCTATAATGTGGTGATCAGATTGTAGGTTATTTGTAAATACCATTGCTTAATTTCACTAAACTCGGCAATTCCCAGTACCGGTCAGGGAGCGATAACTTGAATAGTATGTTTTGATATACCAATGAAACATGCACTTTGACATATTTATGATGTAGGGGCTAATAATAGGAAGTACTTATTTTCAAATGTGACCTCTTTTTTTCATTGTTTTTATACCATTTTTGTTTTTTTTAAAGTAATTACTGTCATTTCACTCATTGAATGTCATATTCTGTCACTGAACATCCTCTGGTGTACATTTAAAAATAAAAAACAGAAAACTTAGGCTCAAACATAATCTTATCCTTCCAGTTTTTCTGTACACACGCAATCACTTTAAACATACTGATCCTCTCTTAGAATGCATCAGTGGCTGTGATCAGCTCAAGGTTGTAGGGCGTTGGTTTTGAAAATCTTCATGGGTGCCCATCATCAGCATAAGCATTTAGCAAAACCTCATACCAGATGGCAATCTACTAGAAACAAGTGTTAAGAAAGTTTGTGTAATTTAATGTAGAAGTTTCAGCTTCTCTTTTCGTTTCTTTCATGTGTGTATGTTGTTATTACGCTTTTTTTATTTCTTGTAGTGTTTAGAAGGTCACTATTTGGTGATGTTTCACTGTTAGTGTAATTTTTATTTTTCCTACAGGCAAACAGATCCTTGGCAAGATAACCCTGAAGCACGTTTACGAAATAGCGAAGATAAAAAAGCAAGATGAAAACATGGAATTGGTAACCATGGAGACGCTGTGCAAGCAGATTGTGGGATCAGCACGATCGATGGGCATACAGGTCGTCAGGACCCTGACAGCCGAGGAACTCGTGCCGTTCCTGGAGGAGGTGGAGGAAACGAGGAGGGTTGCCGAGGAGGAGTTTGCAAATCTGAAACTACAAGGGGGATTGAAGTGAAGAGAATTCCAAACCTCAGGCAAAGATACCAGCCATTGCTGCAGATGATCGCCGATATTTGTTGCCACACAGCTTGAGAGATCAATACAGCGTGCAGAACATTTTCAAAGTGCTCAAACGATAGAGACAAAGAAGGACTTGTGGGTGCTTCAGAGGGTCAGTCACTTGAAGAATGTAAAGACACTTTATGTAATTAAACGTCAGATATTCATGAATTTGCTGGAGGATAGCTCCTTTCCAGTATGGCAACCTGATCTTAGTGTGTCTCTGCTGCATTTGAAGAGAATTTGTTTAAAAGAATATTTCAGACCATCCCAAAGTACATGTCACAAATGGAGAATATTCAATCAAGATCATACAAGCCATTTTCCCATAAAATGTAACACCCCTTTGGTCCACGCAGATTTTGAAACACCAATGCATTTTGCAACAAAAAACGTTCAAGCCTCATGAATAATTCATAATCACAGCATGATGACTTAAAAGTTGCACAGTTGTTGTGTTATCCCTTGTTTCTCTTTCATAGGCTCCATCAGCCTATTCATAGGCTCCATCAGTCTATTCAAAAATTTCCAACAATCCATATCTATACACGAAGACTCTGAGCAGATTGAAAGTTGTTGACATACATAGTTTCATATTATTATGGACTTGATGAGAAATATTGCCTGGCCTACTTTTTTCCAGAGATGTAGATTACTAAATGTTGGAATGCATGTCTTGATGACAAGGTGTGAAGAGTTGTCATGGGAACAACGCTCCTGCTTAATAATGTTCATGATCTCATTGATATATGTTTCAGTGATACAGATTGCAACAGAGTACAAATATTCACGTATTTGTCTTCTGAATGACGTTTCTTCTGTTTTATTGTTTGGCAAGCTTTCTGCATTATACACAATAGAACCCCCACTTTTAACTAGTCATAGCAACCACAATCCCTGTCCTCGAATTTTCTGAAGTTAGAAAAGTAATTTGCAAACACACACAGTTTCGCTGCGAGTCTTGGGCATTATCTCACAGTGAAAATGCCAGGTATCACGGTGAGAATCTCTTTGATGGAATGCCACACAGTTTTTCTCATTTAGACGAAGATTCCAAGACGAAGAAGTTATTTTTAAATTTCAGATCGTTGTATCATTGTTAGAAAAGTGGCTAATTTAGCAAGTGATTGTGTATGTCAAACTAAACCAGCTGTAATTTTCAAACAGTTTGCATTGTAGATGGCATCTTGTATTTGTATTTAAATTTGCACAGTAGCACAGGGATAGAAGCAGTGAATTAAGTTGAAGAGTTCTGAAAAAGCATAAGCTTGTACAGGAAGACCATCTTTAGAAACATGAGAAAGAACAAAAAGAAGTTCAAGGATTATAAAATAAACATACAGATCAAAGAAAAGTATTCATAGAAAATGAAGAACAAAGAACAAAAGATGTATTAACTTAATTTGAAAAATATGTTAATTTGGTTAAGAGGGTGAAGAAAAAATGTAACCCTTTCCAAGTGTAAGGAACAGTTATGATAACATATCAATATTTTTAAGATCTCCAGATTTGAAATGTTGATTTCCAACTTTTCTGGTAAGAACCTTAAGGTTCACTGTGTTTGAGATTTGTGGTTTGTTGTGAGAATTCCTTTGTCGGACCTTTTGATCTCAGTATGAATATCCAAGGTTTATTTATTCTGTAATGGCAATAACACTCCATTCATATCATCTGGAACTATTTCATTATTTATTGCATTAACAAACTTCATTGACACCCACCAAAGAAACATCCACTAAAGTTGAAACTCCTTGCACCATGTCGTTTGCCTTCTAGTGGTAAGAATTACAAGGCTTCAGTCTTTATGTAGGTGTCATCTTCTAGTAAAGAACAACCCTGTGCAAAATATGAGCTCGATAAAACTGTTGAGATTTCTGATTTTTACTGAAAATAATCTTGCAAATTTTCTTTAACAACAAATGGCCAATTTGCATAAAAAGAGTAAACACCCAACGAAGTTGTAATTCAATAAAACTTTTCAAGTTTGTCAGTTATCTCACAAGTTTTTTAAGGCATTGCCTACATGAGCAAATGCTGCACATCTCGTAATTACAGATCGTTCTTAGTGGTCTTCAAGAAGGATCAGATGCGATATAACGCCACTCTAGTGAAAAATTGGTTTGCGGACAATTCCCTCTGTGACAAATCTCCCCTCCCCCTCCAGGGAAATTGTCCCAGGAGCAAAAGTCCTGGTTGGCAATGGGCCGAGGAGATTGTCTGAGAGGAATTTTCTGGTGGAATTGTTCAGTGGAAATTGTCCATGGGAGTTTACTGGTCGAATTAGTTATCTGGTCACGGAGAAATCTTCTGCATGGACATTTTGTGTGAAAAAAAAAGAAATTCCATACATTTAATAGAAGTTGTTTACGAGGGATAAAATTATTGAATGATAGCTTGATTATGACACAATATCAGATTTCCAATTTCTGCCATTTCACATTTAATATATCTAGCGAGGAGTTTGTTGACCCCACAACCTGAATACGAATGATGAGATATTTGTGTGACAAATGTGGTTGACCTTTGATAAACAAGAATCATGGCTTCGAAGGTGCACATCAATTTTGGCATTATGTAAATAAAATACACCACTTAGTCCCGTGTACTTTGGTGTTGCACAAGTTCCGGTGTCGTGTCAGTTGCTTTATCCTGAAATACCGTGGCGGCTATTTGTAGATTTCCCCGAAAAGAAAAACACCCCCCCCCCTCAAATTAAAAAACGGAAACCAAAGAGAAATGGATCATTGAGTATTTTTATGTGGAGTAACGATGCAATTTGCGGCTCAATACGTAGGCCTTCAGTTTATTCCACGACGACTAAGTTAAATTGTTTTTTTTTTATTTATGAGTTAAAAACGTTCCACTGATTTTCTTTGAAGGTTGCTAAGGTAAACTTTTTTTGTTATTATATTACGGTGTGACTAACAAATAACTGACGGAAGTATGATGCTGTGATGATGGTGCTGATGACTGTCCACAAATTGTAAAACACGGTCCTCTTAAAGATGCAGGGTAAACCAAAGGTACTCACACACACAATCGTAAATGTGATATGCGGTCTCAAGGCCTCGTAAAAGTTTTCGTGAGAAGCAAAGTTGAAAGTATTCGCATGAAAGACGGGCGAATAGACGTTGTTCTCACGAATCTAATTCCAAACCCGTAACTGTAGTAATTGATCGCTGATTGACTGAAATCTGGTTCGGGGCAATGATTCATTTTACTTCCCCGAATTTGTTCGGACGAATAGCCAGAACCATCAAGTTAGTACTGCTGGAAAGTTTACCATTCACCGCCTTTCATGTTTTCGCACCATGGATAGTTAGAGATTATCAACAGAGAGGGCAATTTGGCAATTTATTTAAAACACAAGTGGAAAGAATGTTGGGTTTCAGAGAATTTACAGGGGTGAATTTGTATCCATCAATATATGATTTTGGCTAAGAATGGCTACCGTCAGTTAGTCTCTCGTAATTCAGCGACTTAGCGAGAAATTTGACAAGGAAGATGCGAAAGCCTGTAGAAGACGGCTACTGAGTGTAGCGCCAACCTATGGTGGCGCGCAAGCGAATTATGGTCCAAAATGTCTCCCAGATCGCTGGAAATGGTACCACTCAGGTCACTTTTAGCCCCCAAATTGTAACCTGCGTTTATTGTCCTGAGATGAATCAAATATGAAACCTGGTGGTCCAATGCTCTGATTGTAGGAGATATATTTATTTTTGATAATCCTAAATTTCTGGTGGGGGACACAAGGTTTTTGGGGAATGTTTCCCCGTCCCCCCCCCCCTCCACTCTTGGCGACGTCATTGGCTGTAGCTGAGCTTATGGTCATGTGACTGATCCACAGGAGAATGGAACTGCAGGAGAAAACATTTGTGGCCGGGTAATGTGCTTTACAAAACATCAATGAAGCCAGTCACACCCAACGACACACACTCTCCCAAAAGATGACATTGCATGAAACAAAAAAAACACTCTCAAAACTAAAGAAAAGAGAAGCTTTGACTGAATATAAGCAAAAAGCTAGTACAGATAAAAGTTCATCAAAAGAGGCGTCATTTGGGAAATAAAGAGAAAGCACACCGTCAGGACGATATCCTCTTCAGCGAGTCGTACCGGATGTTTTTTGCTTTTACGTCACTGGTGCCGCCAAAGTGACGTTCATGGTATCCTTGAAGGACGTAACAGTCACAGTCGTAAAAACTACAGCGGTAAGTTTGCTGCTTTCAAAACCCAGATTCGGATTATCGATTGTTTTTGTCTATAACACTAGCTGTAGACTTCTGTTTGGTGAACCGTGCAATAAGTCTGTTCACGCATGTACCATTTATCTGGGCCATAACCACCAAGTAATTGCGTTCCTATATTGTTTGTAAGGGTCGTGACAGGCAGTATAACGAACTTTGTCCTGTTGGAGTCTGTTTATTCTTGATGAAACTTGTAATCAATTTGCGAACTTTTTAAATAAAGCCTAAACAATGGTGTCAATCGAGTGCAAATTTTCCAGAAAGATTTCTTTAAACTATTAACACTTTTTTTTTTTGCGAAAACGTTGTAGTGAACATCACTTTTTTGAACCAAAATAACCAACTGCTTTAGAAGTAAAACTGATCAATGGCCTAACAGAAATGACGTTTAGTAAGATCAACCAACCGGTGTGACAACATCTCCACACATGTGTAAGGAGGAAATAAAATCTATAATTGAGATAATGTTAGTTCTGAATTATGGGCTGCAGGCAGCTTTTTGCCCGTCACTGTGGGTGAAATGTCGTTAGTATAATGTTTTCGAATAGCTTCAATCAAACTTGACGTGGTGTCACGGTTAGATTAAGCCCGGTGAATTGTTTCTCGGAGTAATGCCTTTAATTTTAATTTGCAATTTTAATACCGCTATTGTACCTTTTTTGCATTAGTTGTGATTCGTTCTTTGGATTCTTTGCATTTCGCGTCTACCCTTTCAAACACATGCAAAATGATTTCTGATTCTCTTCAGCTCAGATCACTCTTTTTTTTTCTTTTCTTTTTTTTGGTCAGGATGATCAATTTTGATGTTATTATTTTCTAAAGGTTCCGTAGTATGTAATCACAACTCCTTATATGACGTCATTATTTGTGATTCCTCTAATCGTTGATTGTCTCAACAAGTATAGGCCTACTGTAACAGAAAGTCACTCTTCAATAAAAACGAAACTTTATTCCGTCAGTTGCGGTGTCAGGTTCCCAAGAATGGGGAGGGGTAGATTGAGTTACCGATAGATTTGGCCGTAGTGATGGGGGGGGGGGTACGTGGAGGCACATCTTGTACCAAATAATAAAAAGATGTCGCGCGTAAAGCGTGCTTTTATGAATACTATACTAAATTTCTCATTTCTAGAAAATATGTACCACACCAAACTCCCTGCAGAAATCTATAATGTTAGAACCACCCCTCCGAATAAGGTGTGTGTGGGGGGGGGGGGGAGACTAGAAGTCGTCGTCATTGTTAAGATTCCAACAGTATGGATTGAGATTTCGCCGGCTTCCTTTGTATTTACAATACGTGCACAATGCAAGGCGCTATGTTAGCAACTGAAGAGTCTTCCACGATACTATCATCAAGGTTTAATGATAGCGCGATAATCTCTTCTAGCTTTGTAGAAATGACTCCGGCCGATGGTGTTGGTGAAATGTCGTTTTGAATTTGTTGATGATACCGTATTTGCTATCAGAAGAAACTCACTTGGCGAATTTTTCCTCGAACGTTTTTATCCGTGTATGTATCTTGGACTGTTGTTCCAGTTGTTATGTACGTATGGGGGAGGGGGGGGGGCGGAGACCAATCGGAATTCCACCTTCAGTTGGCGCGTATCGTACCAGAAAATTTGTAAAACTACCTCCTAGATCACAGGAAATCGTCTACCCCGCGGCTGGCTCCAAAGGCGCCCCTACATTCCTGGCGCCCGTCACAAAAAAAAGACGCTTTTAGACAGAGTTCCATAGCCTCCCTGGCCCTTCCAGCCACGTCGCCACCGACGGATACTGGTACGTTTGCTCAGTTCGTAGTTCGGTGTAGGCATAATATTCCTAGATCCTTTCTTTTACAGATTGATACCAAATTCTCCTCTCCCACTAACTACACTGTGCCATACAGTTAAAGACAGACAGTGAGCCATTCAAGGGGAAATCAGAGTTTATTTTCACAATTTATTTCGATACTTTTCCCCGCCGGTATCGTACAATGAGTTATAACTAACAAATATGATCAAGATTACCTCAAAACATGTGAACAATTTCGAGACACGAGTCAAATTCGCACAAATTCGGTGAATAACTCCGAAAGTCTGAAACATCCATATTCATCGAATCAAATATGAATATTCAGTACTATTGCCTTTTCAAGGTACGAGGTGGTGGGGCTTCCTATTTAGTACAGTAAACAAAACATCATAGGAACTCGCGGCGTGAGTGAACAGCCGTATGGTTTGCACATACGAGTAATTTCCATGACGTACAGCATGGGAACCGTAAATATTTGGTTATGTTTAATCATATAACGTCATCACAGTCTTACGCTGTGATTGGTCATCGTATAGAGGAGGCTATCTTGTCTTGTACATGACCGTTTATTTTTTGTACCCGACAAATATTAAGAGTTCTCATTCAACAGTAACTAACGTAATAATTACCGTTTCTTCTACCTTCAAACACCTACCCAACGTCTCTGTATTTCGGTGAACAATCAGTTCAGAAAGAAAAATAAACTAAAGGTGAATTTTCTCAGTCAAACCCTTGATTTCCCCTTTAACAGGATTTGATGACACAGCCAAGAAGTGTCTTGTTTACTGGATTTAGCCTGATACTTTGATTGACCTACGGTAGGTCTAATCAGGCGAAGAGGGCTCCCTTTTGTCACAGCCAGTAGAGTTCCTCTATAAAGGAACTCTGTAATAGCTAGCGTCAGTATTTTTTCTCACATTTTTTCCCCTAACACCTTTCTTCATACTAATAACGCATGTGGTTTAGGCAAACTTTGTTGTTATCCAACATACGTGTATTATCTGAGTGAGTAAGTGTGTGTGTATGTGTGTGAGTCTGTGTTTGTCTTTCATGGGACCATCCCATAATTTACACCTACGATGTGAAAAAAAAAAAACAAACATTCAGAGAAAACCGAGGGGATCCGGGTTTCGAAATGCTGCGACCTTCGTCACTGTAAGGTCCCCGCCCCATTTTAGCTAGCTTAGAAATTGGAATAGAACCAACTATATTCATGTGAGGGGTACTCATAAACGTTTAAGTTGTCTTTTAGTGGACAAGACCGCATACTTCCTCCAAAAAAAAACTATAGTCCTTTGCCCTGTTGCCCAAAAGAGTAATTACGTTCAATGTTAAATTGAAATTTATTGTTGTCAAACTGAGTACAGTAAATCACATCAGAAGTTTGTAAATCTTAGTCGTGGAACGGTTGGCGAGCTTAGCCCTGATATGTGTTAGGAATTAAATGTAGTTTTTATCAATGCACATAATTCTAACAAAATTGCAATTAAAAATAGACTAAAGTGGCAGTTTTCATACGTTGCGAAAGGAAAGACACTGAATTTGAGGTGAAAAGGAAAACCTTGTTGTCTTGACAAAAGTAAACATAGAGGAAAAATAAATGATTTGTAATCACAGAGTGATGTGATCGCGAAATTGAAAAAACATCAGTCACAAAATATCACGGTTTTTTTTATTTACAACTATCCACAGAAAATATCGAAATTCGATCTTTCAAAAACGCGGAAAAATTGCCACCTTACATTAGACTACACATACTTCACTCAGAATAAGTGAGTTAGTCATTGCCAAGTAGTTCGGCCTAGGAGTAGCTAGACGCACCTCAAATTGGCCCTCTCACATGTAGTGCGACACTTAAGTACACCCAAACAAGGAAAAGAATAGCTAAGTTCAGCTTTGAAGTCACCGTACCACCGTTAATCTCTTCCATTGACTTACACGCTAAAAAAAACCAACCTTCGAAAGCCCCTCGTCCATTCAAGGTACGTCATAGGAAAGATTCCTTACACCTATCATGTGATTGGTAACGGCCTGGCCTACCATGGCATTTACAAATTTCCGTATGTCGACAATTTGAGCTAGAGGCTATGAACGTTTTGAGAGCGTTGCTCCCGCCCCCTTGACAAGACTCACCGACCAAAATATTACAACGACACCTTCGATTTTCTAAAACAATTTAAATCTCTTTCAATCGACCAATTTGCACATCGTTTGTTCTTTAATTGGTGCTCTTCAGTATGCAATTAAAAAAAATAGTGATGACGTAACTGAAAGCATGCTGAAAAAACATCCTTGTGGCTCAATTTAGGCACTTTTCACGTGAAAGGTTAACAGATCTCGCGGATGTACGGTACATAATCTACTAACCTATATGGACATGTTCCACAACCATGTTGTTGCTGTCAGAGTATAGTTACATAATTTTGTACTGTATTATATTGTCCCCTTTGGCTTTCAAAAAATGGATACTTCGTGAGTATACTAGGTGCTATAGATACTATAAGTGTATATTTACAGGAGCGCTCCAGGGTTGCCATCGAATGTGACGTATACCTGCACCTGCACAGAGCCATATGTAGAGATGGCTATATGTATATATGGCTCTGGATCTGCACAGAGCCATATATGGCTCTGGACCTGCAGAAGCAAAAGCGCCCTCACTGTCGGACTTGAACGCTTGGACGAGAAACAAATCACATCAGGTATAGCATATACTGATCATCCGAGCGTTCCATGGAACTGAAACTAGCATCAACTTGCCAAGTATTGCTTATCATATTGTTCTGCGAATACTTATCATTTGAAGCACAAGTACTGCACGTAAGTCTGCTATGGCAAAATTCTGAGCGGAGAGATTGATTGTCCGCTCTTCATTCATAGTGGCCATTCAGTCCAAAATATCTATATTTTGGTCAGTGGGTCTCTAAACCATGGGCAATTAAATTTCATAGCCATGTCATTGACGCAAAAGACGTTGACTGGCTCTCTTAGGTTAGTGATCTTTTCTATATTGTGTTTTTGAAGGTCAGTGACGTCAATAAAAATTATTAAAAGGGAACAAAGACTCTACAAAGAGGG
This sequence comes from Stichopus chloronotus, assembly GCA_021234535.1. Taxonomy (NCBI): domain Eukaryota; kingdom Metazoa; phylum Echinodermata; class Holothuroidea; order Aspidochirotida; family Stichopodidae; genus Stichopus; species Stichopus chloronotus. Next base: position 18,090,916 of record CM037843.1, read on the forward strand.
CGTATTCACGTTCGAAGTTTCTCTTCTGAGATTTCACACTCCGATGGCATGTTCTGACACAACTGACCGTCAATGATGTTATTCCATACCAAAAACAATGTATAGCTGCATGCACGGGCTGACTGGACTTCTGGACAAACGTTTAGGATATTCTTCAGAGGTGGTAAAAGAGCTGCTTCTAAGAGTTGTTTACTTTACCTGCCTATTTTGTTTATTCGAAAGCTGCGGTCTGATAAAACAAATAATACGAAATATATGTAAAAGCGTAAATGAGTATAGTACAGCGTGGTGTGTCCGGAACCAGAAAATAAGTCAAAACTTTGCCAGATACGTCGAAATGTTATCCCCAACTGCTACAGTCACATGATCATAAGCAACACGGTTGCTATGGATACATATCTTCTTTCGGAACTTAAACGAGGTACAATAATCGATGGACGTCTGTATCTCCTTGTGTGTATTAGTCACCGAGGTCGGTGAACGCGTCGGCACCCGACGTTTGGCAAGGTTATATGATTTTCGTTCCTGTTTTCTTTTTGTTCCATATTGTTCACCTATTTGAGATTTACTTTGAATAGAACAATCTTTTCTTAAGTACTTGTGAAAAACTGCTGAAGTCGATAGACCCAATTCTTTGTGTACAGTTATTCCTTTTTTCAGACGCCGAGAATAGCCTATGCAAAAGCTTTTAATACTTTTTTTTTTTGGCGGAAATGAACACTAACAAAGCAGACTAACAACAAGTTCATATATACTGTCGGTGGTATTTTCATATTTCTTAGATGTCCTTACCTTTCATATTTGTGTGACTCACTCAAGACGCACCTCACATGATTTCCACGAAAGAAAAAAAAAGATAAAAAGGGCTCAGTGACGCTCCTTACAGCATTGTTTATCCCTCGAGGCGAAGACGAACGTAAATAAAATGAAACAAGTTTAGCTATCCAAATAATGAATATTCTTTCGTCATCAATTACATGCAAAACCCGGAAAATGTTAGTTCCAGTAACTCGACTATATGCGCACTCACACGACACAACACCCACCCATTTCAACCCACCTTCGTCGTGACTCAGAGAGAATAGGCGAAAGAAAACTTAAAAATGAGAGAATCTTTTTAAGAAAACTTTTTTGAGTTATGAACACCGACTTTGCAAAATAAAAATATGTAGAGATTGACTTCACCGAAAAATGAAGTTATGAAAATTTTCGTGTTTCAGTCCATACAAAAGTGAGACAGCTCAAAATTTCTTCAAACACCGTTGGCCTTGATGGTTTATGTCAGATTTAAACAATGTTTTTCAATATTATGATTTATAATTTCCCTTTTTTTTTAAATTTCAAGCTATAAGGTCAGCCTCTGTTCGTTTTTAAAGGGGCTCATTGGGTTGTTTTGTAAAATTCACCGAATTATACTAATTCTGTCAAATTTCCTTGATTCGCGTACGAATGATAAAGAATCAAACTTAGAGGATCCCCACGTGTCACATACAAAGAAACATTATAATGAGGGATTAATTAACTATCCAATTTGGTGTTTGAAAATTCGTAACCAGACACTTTTCACATAAGTACTAATTCATATGCACTAAGCAAGTATAAGTCAGAGTAAAAAAATGCAAAACTTTTGACAGTTTTTATAACTATTGCCTGTGGACCTTGACAATAATTATGCTAATTGTAAGTTTGTCATGCATTTGTACCCTTTAAAATCCTTGCAAACTTACCAATATTAACTCAATGAGCCCCTTTAATTACATGATGCACGCTTTTGGATCATCTGACGAAAGGTTGCACAGTCTGTGCTCTTTCTCACAACTATACCCAATCGTTCTCGAAAGTTTCCAATTCTCTCCGAAGAATTGTAAGCAAAGAATAAAAAAAAGAAGAGAGTGAATAAAAAAAGAAAGAAGAGAGTGTGCATATCCTAGGTCAAGGACGTGCTGTTTCTCAATAGCTCTTGTTCCATTTGCCGTAGAGTGAGGTGCTTCATATTTACTTTGCCCCTAGGATAATGACTTTGACACATTTTTCGATTAAAAAGTCTCAGCAATCGTTCTCGCTCATTAACTTTGCCAACCCTTTCGACAAATTTCTGTGCAAACTTTTCTTCTTGCGAACTTCCTACAATGAAAGCTCAAGTTTGGTGGATCCCGTTGAGCAGCCTCGACTTCGCTCACCAGGCAAAAAAAAAAAAATGGTTCGCTTTCATGAGATATTAGTCTTTTCAAAGACCAACACTTTTATTATTTCAATAAAGTCATGCAGTGAAAGAAAAACATCCAACTTTATATGAATTTACACAAATAAAACAAAACAGAGAAATATAGTGTACGAACAAAGCCGATCAGTATATTTACATGACAGTCGAAATAAAATAACAGAAAACTGCAGCAAATTCCCAGATCAATTTTAAGAGAGAGGCAGAGAGAGAATTACTCTTTATGATTGAAAGGGTTCAACTGGCGGTAATGTTTATTGTAACGAACAAAGACTGAGGGTGGAAGAATGAGTAGAGAGAATTTCTTCAGAAGCCTTCTCTCTTTTTTTTTATTCTTCGGTGTAGACCGTGCGTGTAATTCGGTTTCTCTGGAAATCAAGTCTACGCTAATTTCGTTTCGTTTTTTATTCATTTGTCTGACACTGCATTTCAGTTTCCATAAAAGGGACATTTTGATTTTCTTCATTTCAGTTTGAAATCTGTGGGTATAGTTTAAGACGCATTCATGATTGGATATTATGGTATAACATAGCCTATGCCTATGCTGAAAGTTGTATTGTTTCATAAGCATCAATCATCAATTTGCACGTTCGTTCCGGGGTAAGTGGGGTGATGGGTGGTGGGTAGCTATTCCAGTGCCTAGCTACAATGCCTTGGCGGATAAAGGCACGTTCAATGGTTCTACGTCGAAACCCCTCCGAAGATACCGTTACCTACAGCTGTAACCAGGTTGCAGTCACGATAAAAGTTCCGTGAGCCCTAATGACAAGTAAACATTAGTCACGTTTATTTTTTCTCTCTCATTTGGTCATTGTGGCTCTTATATGCAGGCAGACTTACCCTTACGCCGATAACGTATATCTACGTTTTTTTTTTAATTCACATTGGCAGATGGAGACCATAAGTGACGTCATGGTATGTCGTAGCACGCGCAATACTGCAAGAAACCTCTGGACTGCAAGAAACCTCTGACATATCAGCCAGTGCCTGTTATTTTTATCTCATCGCCCTATAGGGGCTAAGATGAGATATTGTAGTCACTTGGCTAGTGGAGCTATATATTGTACTGTGTACCCATGTGAGAACAGTTGCCATGGAAACGCTTGGAGTGGATGAGTAGCGACACCCCAAGGGTACCCCATGGTAGAGGGACCATGGGTACAGGAGGATCCTGTTGGGTGATATAAATGAAAACGTGTCCGTGCCAATGTGTGTGCGTGTGTGTGCCCGTCTTTTCGGGTGGGATCGAGGACCGAAACAATAGATTTTAGGTCCTCTGTAGAAAATTCAAGAGATTTCTCCGGTCCTCGCAAGATTAACAATAGACAGTCTTATTGTTAACGTTAAGGTTGAGGAAGAAAAAACAAAAGAAAGCACAATGAGGTCCTCGGAATGAATGGAAAACAAAGCTGCGTGTGTGTGTGCAGGCGTGTGACGGTGTGTGTGCGTCCGGACCTGTTCAAATAGTGGTTTTTCCAGAATAGTTTGAAAAGTATATGAGTGATTAAGTTTAGACTTTGTAAGGTTGTGCATGATGCCAATATGTGGAAGATGTATTAGTTGTAAGGTAAATTGAGTCAAATTTGCTGATTTTTGAAAAAAAAGCCACTTTTGCCCCAAAATTGGTATTTCCAGCATATGTTGAGAACTATTACATCAATTAACTAAAATTTTTGTAAGGAATTTTACCTGAGAACACATTGTTCAAGATTTTATTACTGTAATGGTGAATCCAGTGAATTTTGCTGATTTTTGAGAAAAAAGCCAATTTTGCCCCAAACTTGCTATTTCCAGCATATCTTGAGAAGTATTAGAGCATTTAATGCAAACTTTTGCAAACTTACCTGAGAATGAAATATTCAAGGTATATCACTTTGGCAGTAAAGAGAGTGAAATTTGCTGATTTTTCAGGGAAAGAAGTCACTTTTGCCCCCAAATTTGTATTTACATCATTCCTTGAGAACTATTAGACCAATTAACTTAAAGTTTTGTAAGGACTTACCTGAAAACACATTGTTCAAGATTTTGTTACTGTAATGGTGAATCCAGTGAATTTTGCTGATTTTTGAGAAAAAAACCAGTTTTTGCCCCCAAATTTGTATTTCCAGCATACCTTGTGAACTATAGTAGACCAATCAACTTAAAGCTTTGTAAGGACTTGCCTGAGAACACATTGTTCAACATAATATTAATGTAATGGTAAATCCAGTGAAATCTTAGTGCTGATATTTGAGACAGCTAATTTTGCCATAAGATTTGTATTTCCAGCATATCTTGAGAGCTGATGGAGCAATATACACAAAATTTTGCAAGGCTGTTCCTATGAACACAGTAACGAAGATACAGTGTATCATTCTTATAGTAATAAACTGCTGAAATTATGTGATTGTTTGGTAAAAAAAAATAGAGCTGGTATCCGGTTCAATAGACACCAACTTTTAACTTTAGGCAAAACAACTTTAGCAGAACTGGCCCTGTGGGTAATGTCTTTGAACATTTATGTAAATTATGAGAACTTGATTTTTAAGTCAAACAATAATTGTAGCAGAACCAGGCCCTGCACAGGTAAATAGGAGACTAATGTGCATATAACCCATATTGGGATGTTCTTATATCCTGCCCCTAACTGTAACCACAAAGCCTAACCTAATGGAAAAACCCAATGTTATAATCTGTCCATGTAGCGTAATATGCACAGATACTTTTGAGACGTTATTGTTATTGTTACTTTAGCCTATAAGTAGTGGCACCAGGCTATAGGCTTTAGCTTGCTACCTTACAGTAGATATCAATATTACCATTTTATCATTCGGTTCTGCTTACCACCATTTTATGTTCGAAGAATATCAGTGCCAGGATAGGCACTTGGTGGCATGTGGTTACAATAATCTAGGCCTATAACAAATCCCCATGTGCAGGCCATGTATTGAAATCAATTCATGTTGGCGATGAGATACACAACTCCGTGGATTGCCCTCTTCTTTTTTTTATTATTATTATTTTCTTTAACAAACATATTACATTCATTGTAATGGAATGCCACTTTGTCTCCTACCAAGGGCTATTTACCAGACAACAGTTTACGTTAGATTATCAAACGAATTACAATTGACTTACCGCTCCAAGGAATGTACAGAAAGCGTGAATATAAAAAGACAAAATAGGTAATTAAGTCCAACAAAGCGTGTCGCAAAAGTTAACAGTGACTGAAGTGTTAAACTACAGCCCACGAAAAAGATATGGTATGCAACAAGTACTGTAAAAATAGCTTTGTTTCAGATTTTAACAGAACTTACCCTTGAAGAATTCCGATTTATGTTTTTACCGTCGGTTCATTTGTTTGGGTAAGGGGGTACAGTCTATTGTTTTCGTCTCGAAATTCTCACAAATCAGTAATGTCAGGGGAATTATAAGGAAGATAAAGAATAACTGGCTTCTTTTTGTTGTCGCCTTCTTCACCAGATAAAGGCATATAAGCTGTTAAAAACCACAGTGGAATAGCCACTTGGTTAAGTTAGATTTGTCATCTATACAGAGTTTTTGATTGACGTTCATTCTTTGTGCAGTGCACACGAACACGTACATACACGTCTTTAATTTGGGCATTTTTTAGGGACGCACCATGTTACTAGTAACTTGGTCAAGTCCGCAGTCAACGGGGTGGGGGAAATCGTCGCCCCTAGGCAATTTTCCGCCCCGCAGACTTTTTTTTCCGACGGGGGGATCAAAAAAGTTATTAACATTATGCAGGTGGATCTGTCACCTGTTTTTATTTTAACCTCTTTATGAATCTGACCTGGCTATGGGTGTGAATTTGATTCACATTGGACCTATCATGCCAAACAAACCAAAAACATTTTTTTAGATCTTGAAAGACGGAATTGTCTTATAGTGCGTCCAGTTATAGTTCCATAATGTGTTTATGTGACAAGGAGAGCCTCACAACTTGCAGCGCTGGTTTATCACTATGCCCTTTTCTTTGTGGCTACAAGTTGACAATCGTCTACACCTAAATACAGCACTTTCAACCAGCGATTGTCAACGTCAACAAACCACGATTAGGTGTCAACAAAAAACAAGATCGCTCTTAACATGTCACCAATGACGTGCATAAATTCCATTGGTCACAGAACGGTCGATGAACTTCGAGGGCATAGGCCTAATCAATAGCTAAAATCGATAAATCTGGGCAAAATCAGTAAATCAGGACACAATCCTGTAATAATATGATTAAATCGTACACTGAGAGGTTTTTGACTTGCATGTTTATTATTTCAACATAATATACTGCACGAGAAAAAACAATAGGTGTGCGTCGAAGAGATGACAATTAGTGGCCCCCTGCTGCGGCTGCCTGCATGCCTATGGTATACATGCAGGTGTCCACAAGTAATGTTGCACAATAATCCATAATATTGCATAATAGTACATAACGTTATACCTATAACGTTGCAGAAACCACGTAAACAAGTTGACGTAACATTACAAAAAATCCATGTATAAATCCCCCCCCCCCTCCCCTCCTCCTCCCACCCGTGGACATGTGGAACTTCAAACTCCTTTCACAATTCGGAACAACCACGTACCATCTCTGCGACAAGGTTGAGAGGACAAATTCAACATTTGCGCAGCTATGTTGTTAATTTCTCCTTAGTTGAAGAAAGTTGACCGACTCTGTGACTTCCGACGACCGTCTGTTCACCCCCCCCCCCCCAAATAAAACCCTGAATTAAACTGTTCGGCTGTTGATTTAAAGAATGTCTATTCCTTTGATCACTGAATGTAATTGAAATTATGTTCACTGTTATTGCTGTATGTACTCACTGATTGCAAATGATCATTGAGGCAATTTCACACTTTCTTTGTACTACCAATGGGAAAAAAGGGGGTGGGGTGGGTGAATGTGGTCGGAGTATTAACCGATTTTAACTCCACAACATATTTCATGAAGGATGGATGACATGTGTCACTTTTATCCAGCTAGTATTCTTCGTCATTGAGTCACCTTTAAAGTATGTTTTTTGGATAATTGATGCCCATTACAATAATCCTTCCATATTTCCCTTTCAAATTTGTAACCCCACCCCTCCCCGTCCACGTTCTATGGAAAGAGAGATTACTGTACGGTCAACGGAGTGATTACTGTACGGTCAACGGTTGCTTTTCCGATGTTGCAATCTTCAGCTGTGAATCGACTTGTCCTCAACATGTACCGTGTATATTATTTCACCATGACCTTAGTTTCTTCCAGCGTCAGGTTAACGTTGTCATGGGAACTCTCTAATTAACAAGTCGAGGTGCTAACTTTGTGTTTTGATGAAGTACGTAAATATAAAAGGCCATAGAAATAACTTATACTGGGAACCACCTCTGTGTATTCTCCGACGCTGCATATACCTGACTTTTGGGTCATACCAAGTCCAAATTGGGAATTTGTATGTTGAAGTCAGTAACTGCGCATGCGTGTGGATCACAGAAACCGCAAAGTTTCTTCCCACGCTATTTGACATGCCTCCGCGCGAAAAGCAAACACAAACATGTTCGGGTGGGTTTTAATATGTCCGCAGTCTAAAAATTCGACAATTGCGTCTTTGAGTAAGCTCTCGGGATATTATTGTTAAAATGCAACAATTACTGGGTCGTTTCTGCCTGATTACCCTGAATTATGCTCAAAAGTTGATAAATGAAGGATTACATCGTTTTCATAACAGTTTGACTTTGGTCTGTGATAACAAGAACATGTTAATATTCCCCTTTTCGGGATCTAAACCGATGTCAACGTGTGCTGGGCTAACTATAACTCGCCCCGTTGGCCTGGACAATCACATAAATTAAAGTGACACACGCTCATCGACGTGAAACGCTTTCCTTAATTTCAATTTTTTGTATCGGTGATTTCATTTTTGTCAGAAGTGCCTTTTGTAATTTCATTCAGCATTTTCTTCTGTAATTAGAGGCCAAGCGCCCGAAAAGTGAGGGTGGGTACAATTTTCAGGAGGATGTGTTCTAAATTCCTGGGACATCTTGCTCACACAACGCACCGTGCATCTATGGCTTGTGATTAAAGTTCACATCCACACAAATTCGAACAGACAATCCTCACGTGACATTATACATGTGTGTCCCTCTTCTCGAGAGTACACATCCAAACCATTACGGGTACGTCTGGATATCACGTTCTGTCCTCATCATGCAGAAAATGTCTCCTCGAGACATAATACGAGCACATGACAAGAATTCTGTGAGGATAGGGTGCAGAAGGGGGACATAGATAAATACGCGTAAAGGTAGAACACCGCTTATGGAAGTAAGTTCTCTCCGCAACCAACAACGGACGTCGCCTTTACTGTTCGGGAGCGTGGTCAGTTAAAATATGTGCAAAGACTGCTGAGGTAATACTTGTGTATCTCAAAAGTGCTTCATAACCCCCCCCCCCCCCAAAAAAAGAAAAGAAATAAGACTGGGCAAACGTATCATTTTGCTTCTCGTTATATCACTTTCCTTTGGATTGGCATTTGTAATTCAAAATGCGTATAGCAACCCCTCGCCACGCACCTCCTTTCATTTACTAGGTCCGTCTCCCTCGAAATAGTGTACACTCGTCTTCTGTAACACTTTAACTTGTTTCAAATCTTTGCTTAGGGCAAGTATTGGGCCGAACATGTCATTACGTGTCCTACATTCATGCGAAGTGTGAAATACTTTATTACTATACCAAGTTGTAGTAACACACCTCCAGCCTGAGTTACCGACTTGGCTTCTACTTCATCGAAAGTCGTTGTAATTGGCTTATCTCGATTCAAAATCATTTTCCAGACGAGGTTGAGTTGCAATGAATTGATCGAAGAAAACGTAAAATAGCTTCTTACAAAGAGAATAAATAGATGGAAGTGTACAATTGATTTAGCTTGTATGGTGATAAACCTATACATAGGACACATAGTATCCTGTGTATCTACATCTATAAAGATAGATATTGGTTATAGGACCCGGCCAATATTGATCATTTCGCACAAAATATGAAAAATTCATTCATTAGGCAGGTCGAATGAAGTCAAATCGGTTTAATATAATTTTGCTTGTAATTAAACCTGTAGAGAACCAAAATTTGGTACATTTCCCACAAAGGTTCTGATATAGTGATTGCGTGCGCATGCAAAAAGTAAAATCATCGAAATTTAAAACCGAAAACATTAGTATGTCTTTTAATAGCACCATTTCGACAATTTGGGAACATAAAAATGTGACAATGTGTTAAATTCTGCCATATGATTCTGCTTTAATTCTCATAATGTAACAGCTAAAAGAGTAAAATGCGATAATTTAGTAGTTGGCAATTGACTTTCAACCTAACCACGAACTTCTGTGAAGAAGCCGATTTGAACCAACCTAGTCCTCATAGAATTTCCATAATGTGCTGAAATTTTATTTCGAGAAAACGCTTTTCTGCATGATAGAACATGAGGTGACATCGAGAGATAGCGTCATGGTTAGGGTTTGTTCCTTCGATGAAACCATATTATGCATGATATCATGTGAGGATTGGCTGATTGGAACTATACTGGCAATGAATATTCAGTTGGTGGAACGAGCTGAACGCTAGGCTGAAGCCGTAGTGAAATGATCAAGAAACAAGGCAGTAATTTGTTTCACTAAATACAAAAATTCACAATAGTGATAAAAAAAGCTACAACTTGAGTAACAGTATACGATACACCAGTAAGTGACACATATTGTTGGATATCCATTATTTAGGCCCTGTCTACACTTCTTGTAGTAAGGACCGTTACCGGGGATTTAAGAAAATGATTGATCTTGTTTTTGCTGTTTTATGCAGTTTCCTTTCAGTTTAAAGTAGTTACTGTTATTTTCATTCAATGAATAACCTATTCCACCCATTAACAACATTCCTCATACATTTAATAATAACGAAAAAGGTAGAATCAAGCATAATCTGATCCTTCTGGATTTTCTGAAGACAAACAATCACTTTTAATTAACTCACAATTCCCTTGTGTTGATTTACATGATTTACATACGTGTGCAAAGTTGTCATGTACTTGACATGATGTTCGTCGTGCTTGGGCCACCGCAGCTGACAGATAAGCTGTTCGAGGAAGCTGTGTCATGATGATGATGATGAACCCTTCGAATTGTTGAGGTAATTTGAATTTATCTTAGCTACTCTTCCAGAGAGAAAATCATTTCAGTAGTGAAGTTTGATACGAAGGTAGATAAAACACTGACATTTCACATTGACCTAGGTAGCTGTTGTTACAGGCCCGTAGCCAAGGGAGGTTCGGGGGGTTCGTGCTACTAGATAGGTGTTCATGATGAACACCTATCTAGTGGCGGCGATGAAAGATGAAAAGTGTGGGGGGCTGAAGGTTTGTTCAACCCCCAATATTTTTCCAAGTGTTCCAAGAAGCAAGGAGAATTTCGAAATGATGAATGAACTTCTTCTTGCTTAAAGAACTCGGGAAGTGCCGTTTCCGGTCATCTGGAGGGTTTGAAAAGCCGAAATTTTCCTTGTACGCTCCGCGCCAACCGATGGTGGCGCTCCGCTCAGATAGTCGACGAACCCCCGCTGGGTAAAAGCTGGCTACGGGCCTGTGTCAGACGACTTACCGTCCGCAAGTGAAAAAGAACTAAACTAATAGCCTAAAGTGTCTGACGTTAAAACGAGAAACTGAACTTGTTACTTCCATATTACACTCCTGCCACGTTAAATACCATGTCAAGATGCTTGTGTTTGGAGTTTATTATTTTTGTGGTAGTGGCTAGGCTAGCATGATTGTGTCATGGATATATATATATATTTTTTTTTCTAACATGCTGGTATATATCACCGTTACTATGGTGCCATGAAGAATTCCCATCCCATAATGCCGTCCTGATGACTTTTCAGACATAGTGGTAAGATGGCGACATCACTGTCATAACGTCAGTGTGATTAATACAGCTACAATGTTGAGTAAGTCACCAGTAAACAGTTTGAATCTAGACTATTTTTGCAACAGGGTTATCCGGCCTCATATACAGATTTTTTCCAAACATTTCTCCTGAAATTTTGAATAAAGGTATTTTTTTCAGTCAAAGTTCTATTTAATTGCACTTGAGATTCCTATAACTGGACTGGTTTTCACAGACCATTTAGTATAAAACCTGACTACAGTCGCTCAAGTTGTAGAACGCCCTCTCTCTCGCTTTATAAACACTCCACAGTCGAGCCATGTGGGAAACAAGAACACGGAGATTAGTTTTTTGGAAAGTTACCTCGGGCTGCGTTTAACAAATAGATCGAGTTTATGAACCAGCGTAAAATGCTTTATGAAGGAAATAAGTAACAATAAATTTAAAGAATTTAATACTTTTTGATTTATTATAAGTTACAAAATAGAAGCTAAAAGAGGGGCAAAATACAAACTGGCTTATGGCACGACACGTTTACATAAAAACGGAATTACTTTTGGAGTACAAAATGCGTGGGTGAGATAAATCTGTTTTCACCCAGGGCAACGAAGGGGGTTCTGTTTTTAAAAAGAGGGTAGAAAAATGCAGTTATATTTTTCATATGTTGATGTTAGAAAACTGCCCTTGAAGAGAAGGGAACGAACATGGCCTTAATTTTTCATCATGTCATAAACTAGTATTGAAAAAAGAAAAATTGAAGGTCATTTGCATTGTGTTAAAACATTAATCAGACCATAACGTGTCATCTTATAACGATGTAGGCGCCCTTTGAATAGACCATTAGCACGCACCCATTGGACGTTAGTGTAGGAAACTATAAATCGATTGTAAAAGGTTGAAATGTTATCATGTAATAATTCCTACACTGGAGAAATATGTTTCAGAGCCTGAAAAGGTTTGTTCTATTCAACTTCTCAAGGTTTCCTCTTCAATAAACATTACTCCAAAAATTATCCCTTTAGTATCCGCACTTCCGCGTTGTAAATTTCTACCGAAGACATATTGCAGAGGTAACTGTGGAAAAGTTTGCTTGTAAAACCACAGAAAAACTTTCCTCTTTGACGAAAAATTACGTAACACGCAGCAGCTCAAGTTCCAAACATAACGATGGTGCTCCGCTAGTCGAGTTTTCATGGCTATATACGTCATCATTTTGAAGGGGAATTCCAGTCAAGGAACATGTCTTCTGACTTATTTAAGACTTTTCAAACCATTTTTATTCATATTCTTGACCTTTTAAAATGAACTTCTAATGGGCAACATGATAGTTTGAACATACCATGTTGCCCATTGGAAGTTCATTTCAAAACGTCAAGAATATGAATGAAAATGGTTTGAAATGGCTTAAACAAGTCAGAAGACGCGTTCCTTGACTGGAATTTCCCTTTAACTGTACGGTACAAAGGCCGTGTTGGATTGGACACAGTTTATTTCCATCCACTTGGAGAACATAGCATATAACAGAGGGACAATGATAAATGCAATGTAAATATTTACATGATACATATTTTAATTTTGCCTTGAACATGGTCTAGATGTGATGGAAAAGGAGAAAACCTGAAGTATAATACTTATAAATTGTTTTCCACTACATAAATTGTTTTCACGATATATAGAAAAGAGGTTGTGATAACAACTCATCACTAACACCAAAAGACGACACTAGAGAACATAAGGAAAGAAAAAAAGAAGAAATCTGCAAAAGGAGGAGAGAAAAATATATTATGCCAGTACACTCTTTCAGACATCATCTACATAACCAAAGAAAGGAGATGTGAAAATTTTGTGATGACAATAACTTTTGCTTATATACCTTATTCTAAAAAGGGAAAGGGTTTTACATTGTTCAATACTGTCGTCAAGTGAATTCCATAGTTTGAATCCTGAGGTGGAAATATTCCCATAAGACTGTTATTTCACTTGATAACTGTAGTGGCGTTACATGGCACTTCACTCATTATGATATCAGTGAATGCAGATATTCTAATTAAATCAATAGTGATACTCTATCCTCATATCATCGTAGTGATACCGGGTATACTGTCGTATATATCACACCTACAATCTTGGACAAAGAACCTTGGGACGCCCCGCCCCCCCCCCCCCCCCCCGTTCAATGTTGGTTGCAGGATTGCTGTTCAAAGTGTACATTCACTCCTTTAGCGCAACCGTCTGGAAAGGGGCTCGGGGTTTCATGTTATCCTTTCACCTAAAATTCAGTATCATACTTGCAGTGTACAACAAAGTGTCCCAATAGTTTTGTCCAAGATTGCTTTCGTCTCCGATCTACCCTACAGGCTACTATCCTATTGCTATTACAAAACTTGGTCGAGGAGGGTAAAACTGGATGAAACGAAAGAGAGTGAGCCTACAGAGAAGTATATAAAAATTTAAGGAAAAATAAAATAGTAAAAAAAAAACATATCAGTGATAAGATGGTACTCTACATTCACATCACTATCATTACGTAATACTGGCTACTCTGACAACATATATCTGATATTGGAGATGTAGTATAACATTTATTTCGGTCTCTTTGAAAACATTTACAAAATGATTGAAAAGGAAAATATATTCAGAATATGAAAAAGAAAAGAGACTGAGGAGTTGCCAGCTGGTATTTTATTACCCTTACAAGACATGGTAGCGGAGGGTAACATGCGATAGAAATAGAGAAAATATGGAAATTACGGAAAAACCTATACGTTACATGTCATCGTTGTGTATATACTATACAGAATGTTCGCATTCACCAACTGACCAAAGAAAAATCATTATGATAGAATGACTAACATTGAGTAACACGGTTTACTAAAAATCCAATGTTAAGAATAATTACGAAAAATAACATATTGTGACGGTTTAGCTTTTAAATTAATGTTGATAATTACCATGTAAGAAATTATATTGAAGACCACATAGGCGCAGAAATATGGTGCAATTACAAATATTCGTATGTGACACTGACTGTTACAATAATAGATCTACTTCTGTAGCGTCTTTTTCAGACCGAAAGCGATGCAAAAAGTCAAAATGTCACACTATTATAATGATGACCCTTTATTTGGCCAGTGAAAAATTACTCTCGGAAAAAGTAATTCTCATCTTTTAGAGTGAATATTCAGTATTCCGTTAGTCGTTCCTAATTTCATTGTTAGGAATTTGGAGAGTAAGCAAACATCAACTTTCCCCTGCAAAAACACACAAAACTTTTTAAGCCTTTTTCCCCGCTGTAATATTATTAATGTTATTGCCTATATTTACTAAACAACTGTGGCTGAAGCTTTTTATATTAAAATATCTAAATCCCGACGAAAATTATATTTCCCCACACTTTTCCGACATTTCCCACTTGCCTGCCCGCTTTCCTCCCCCAATAGCACTGCCCTTATCTGAGACTCATTTTTTCAGCACCCACCCCCACCCCTTCCGGTACCTGAAGCCGCTCCTGTCTACACGGGCTTCATTCAATACTTTCAGATTCCATACACTGCTTCAAGTTGCAGGAATGTACCTGCTATGCGACTTTACAACAATCATAAGATGGCATTTGCACACATTGTTTACCCCTGCGTTATGAAAAACAAACACCAATTTGACACGTGTAGGTTCACAAATGCGAACGCAATTGCGTAATGTATACGTAGACGAAGCGAATCAAAGTTACAATACCATATATTGCGGTGAAAGTCAATGGTAATAGTCAGTTGTTTCAATTACCGCAGGTCTAACTAAACAGCAGTACCTTGTACGAGTGACGTGCATTTTACTCGGAAAAGAAACTATAAAGAGACATTGAGATGATGTCACAAACGGGATGTTTACTCTTAAAATCTCTAATCCATTGTGCTTTAGTAAAATAGGTGCATTCATTCCGCTTGAAACCCCGAATGTTTAAATTAACGGCGAGATTCTTGGTATTCTGGTTTGTTAGTGGTTTGTCTTGTAATATCTGAGATGTTGTATGTAGGAGATATGACTTCCGGTCAAGGCGTACCCCTTTTTTAACTGATTTTGCATTAATTGACGTGCCTACACAAACTTATGTCAATAATCCTTATGCATACATCCGTGTCTATCTACCCACGTACAAATCCCAATGTTTACTCAGGGGTGTTTAGGTACATGACTCGTAGGACTAAGGACCGTACAGATCCGTCGGAATGGCATATGTTGTTTCCAGTATAAAACCTGTGAAATTGTTTTGTAAAATGTTATTTCTTAAAATTAAACTTAACCAACCCAAATTTTGGTGAATATCCTATTACCTAAACATGCGTGATGAGAAAAAGATAAACGGTAGTACAAACTTATTATATACGGTATCTCCGAAACATGCATTTTCTCGTAGACTTTTACACCCCCCCCCCCCCACAAAAAAATGGATCCCCAAAAAGGACCCAAAGAGAAATAGCATAAAGGTATAAATGAACAGAAAATGCAAACAAACAAAAACGCTGCCAACGGCTTATACCTTCAATACGCAGTATATAGTCGAACTTTGATATCTTTACGTCACTGTTTATTAAACAAACGATTGTAATAATTCCATGAATATATATAACCGTCATGACTGCATCCGGCCCGTATATACAAGGCAGCAGCTACACGTAGCAAAATGTATCACTTTCTACCAGAAATATGAACTAATCAAACAATACTCTGTCACGTTGCTTATGAATATTTGCATCGTTGGTATCGCCTTCCCACTTTCAATCCCCCTCCCACACACTCACAGCTGTAGGCTGTAAATTACTTGCATTATTATCAGATGAAATTATATGCTCGATATTGTAATGCGTAATCCATCACGCACTGTAGATTTCATAGAATGAACGGTTATCAACGCTTGGCCGTGCATTAACCAAGTTTAATGCACGATCGTTTAATAGTTAATGCAATCGATACACGAGAGTGCATTATCTTGCAGTCAATGAACAACGTAAAAAATAGACCACGAAAGAAAATTTGGGTTAGTATATAACCGCATTTTTTATTGAAAAGAACCCCCCCAAAAAAAACATTTACAACATATCAGCAACGTTCGTGCGCGATAGACAAGGTACCACCATTGATTTGTGCGAGATAGCAGACGCCAAAACCCTGTCGATCTTCGTTTTTTATTGTAGCCATCCGAAAGTGATTTTATTCTAAATATTACCGTGTTTTATCCGTGAGGTAATGCACGTCAACCTGACTGAATTGAACCAATAGAAAGTGAGGATTCTCCCCAATGGGCTATCAGCACTCATAAGCTCTTCCGAGCTTCTTATTGTTATTCCTCATTTATATTCACCTTGTACGTATAATTTTTGTTATTTTTCTCCAACAACAATTCTCCATCAAAATGGAGAACTGTTGATAAAAGAAATGCCTCCTCAACCTCTACCAAATCCTGTAACCTTTGCATCAATTTGAAGAAAAAATACATTATTATCTATAAACCAGACATGGCGGCATCCTGAACAACAGAGACGATTTGGGATCAGCTTGCAAACAGAGAAAGAAGCACCTCTTGTCAGAAGAGTAGCCAGGATTTTTTTTCTGAGGGGGCAAACTCGACTCATTGTCCCTATTTTGACCACCGTCCTGGGGGAGGTGTATAAGGCGAGGGATGTTCCCCTACCAAAACATAAGCCAGGATTTCAAATCAATCATTCCACAGATAGGCGTAGGAGGCATGAGGAGAGGTTTATGGGGTTGAGGCACCCCCTTGCTTAGAAAGGATCATTTTTGTCCTTCTTAGTTGCCCATGTCATAGGTAAAAAGTTAACTTTCTTCGACATCTGCACCAATGAACCTAAAATAAAGGTTAAAAAGTATTGAGGGAGCTGAGTGCCGTCAAGATCATCTAAGCGGAGCGCCACCATCGGTTAGCGCGGAGCATGCAAGAAAAAAGTCTGAATTTTCAATATGGAAGGCCAAAATGGCAAAACGAATCGGTAGCGGCTTGATTTTAAATGGTAGCGGCATACAATGAAGTAGTAGCGACGTGAAATGACACAGTAGCGATGTAAAACTAAGACGTAGTCATGCAAAATGAAGTAGTAGCAATGTAAAATGAATTGCAACGGTAGGGCGTGTTTTAAAACAGTAGCCATGTAAAATGGAACGGTAGCGGCGTGATTGTCAATTGGCGCTCTTCCAAAACCCTTAAGGCATTTTCTGGATTTGAAATATGTAAGATATATTTGTCATCAAATCTATCTTCTGCGTAACTTGATTACATCTTATGGGGGTCAAGGTTAATTGGTCTAACGTATAGACCATAGGTCTAGGTTAAGAAAGTTCAGCCAAAATTTAGGCTCAGCTGAATGTCGTTTTGTTCTTAATTGACGGATCACCTTTTGTTGAAAAGCAGAAAATGTTTAAGCTTGTAAACCAGTTTTTATTCTCGTCGCTACAGTTTAGACATGTAGAGGCCTGGTAAGTAAAGAAGTCCTCGACATGGCTTTTTAATAGCATGAGAAATACATTAATAATTCGGTAACAATATTCTGGTGCCTCTTTAGCAGAATGAGGGTGATGCAAAACTTGCAACTAAGTGACGGCTCGGAATTCCATCAGTTGAGAAGGTTTCAGTAGGAAGTAACAATCGTCGGTATTCGACTGTATAGTCTGCGATTGCAAGAGTCCCCAACTCGACCAAAAACAGGGACAGATAACAGCATATCTAAAACCTACCAATCCGTAGTTTCGGCTACAATGTTACTATCGTGCTTAGAAAATCGAAAGAAAAAACACCATTTTATCAGTTGCAATAGTTGGAGATTTTCTTCCCTTGGGGAGCAACTATACCAAAAGCTGAGTCAAGTGAATGATCTGACATTTCCTAACTGACAAGGAGATGATAATTTTACTGGTTAATTATAACGACTACGACTAATAATCACAGTTTTCTTCGTTAGTAATTAAGAGGAATGCTAACTGAAAAGAAACGTATATTATTCGCTATCGAGGAATGTAAATGTAACGCTGTTACATCCCTATTTCAGAAGGAAGTGACGCAAGAGTTATTTCCCTATAATGCGGTTAGTATAAGGGTTTTAATTTTTTTTTTTCGTTAACATTTAATGCATCGGTTCCCTCTTTACAGTGGCGAATGCAAAATGATGGCTTAACCAATTTCTCATTCCACTTAGTAAGGAATGTAATTTAAGGTGGCTTTTCTTCAAAGGACGATGCAAGTTGGCATGTTTGATCAATCACTGGAAAATTGTTACAAATAAAAGTTTACATTTACAAGTACACATCTGAAACAAAATTAAGAGAAATCTATAAGATATAATGATATTCCTCTCTATACGGGATGGCAACTAAAATGTACTGAGTATTTGAGTTTGCAATGCTACGGTTCTTTTGCTATTCTTATGTTAATATACTCATTTGAATATTTTCTCATTTATTTCATGTAAAAGTCAATCAAGCAACGCCGCGATAAAACACTTTCAGTTTGTGTCTTTTCTATTGCGTTTGCCTCCGTTTATTATATGAGTTTGGTTTGTTCCTGGGACCGACGCTATAACATTCTTGATCATGCATTTTGATACTTGTCAATACGCCAAAAGCAAGACAGCGAAAATCGAAAAACGCCCTCTACAGTTGTAACACGTAGTCGCACCGCATATACAGTATTACAAAGCACTAAATATTGTTGATCATTCTAATATTTCTAGTCTTTTACGATCTTGTATCGTTTACGCTCTCTGGATCTATGGCTTTTCTGCATGGGAAGTTTAACGCGTCGTATGATGTGCAGATTATAATGATTTTTAAAGGCACGGAACTTTCTCATTGTAGCACAATTGGAATAGAGACTTGGAAGAAAAGGAATAAGAAGGAGCAAAAAAAAAAGGAAAAAAAAAACAGTTTCAATGGTCTAGGGAATTTTTGTTTTAGTCATGCTTCAGCTTAAACTAAAAATGACTGTGCTGTGATTAGAATTCTGAACAGAGAAATAATATAATAAACACACAAAAATAAAAAAAGGAAAGAAAGACTTAAGATACCAATAATATTTTTTATATTTTAATACATTTGAATAACATTAAAAGGAGCGGTTATATTGTCTGATTCTATGGACATAAGCAATGATTTGCGACGGTTTTGCAACATTACTCTACTGTGACCAGTACAAATGTACGTTTTTGCATTGAGTAAGGTTTGGAAAGGAACTCTAGTAATGTCTTCGTAGAGAAACCGCCACGACATTGTAAGCTTTACCCTACATTAATTGTGATAAGCTTCTGCCAACCCCTACCTCCCAGCTTCTCCTCCTTCAAAAAAAAAACAAAAAATACTTGTCTTATAATGATGTTAACATCTCCTAAAAAATCGTTGCATAAGTTAATGTTATGGACTTGCTAGGAAATGACCAAAAGTTAAAACATGACGAATATGACGTGAATTGTAATCGACTTGACTCGGGCTTTTATCGGTGAGTTGTGGAAGTGTTTTGAGATGTAGAAGGCGGGAAGTAGCCTATATTGTATAGACAAACATCAACACATGCTTAAGATTTGCACTTCTCTCAACACTACGCTATAGAGTTCTAAATATAACAGCATAAATTAGATTGACGAGTCCTGTATCTATAACTATAGTGATTTTTTTTCATGCAATCGACACACTTCAATGAAAGATATGGCTCAACGATTAAGATGAAAAATAAATATATATATATAGTTTTTTGTATTTGACTTCTTTCCTCCTTTGTTGTCGGTTTTTGTTTTCTTCTCTTAATTCTTGTTTTGATAGACCTTCCGGATATGACAATGAGGTGGATAAAAAGCGATTTGGAGAGCTTTCGAGGTCCTTTTTTCTCATGTCCCTATAGTTTGACAGAGTGTTTACCACGTTACACTTCTGTTATAAGCTTGGGTTTTGCACACGTTTTCTGAAAGTAATTGCCCTTGACTGGCTCATCCAGAAACTCCGTACTTGCAACATCTATTTGAATAAAATTCCCTTGGTGCCTTTATCCATTCTTATGTCAGTTTTGTACATGCTTCTTAACAATGCCTTGTTGGTACACCAACAAGAGATGTATCTTTTGATATTTCAGTCCCGAAAATTTAGAATTTTTAAGTCGTGGATAAAGGGTACCCACCCACAAGGACACTTAGCTGAGGAATCAATGATCCGCATTGAGGCTGGATAGCCCAGAGTCTATTTCTGGCATTCAAACAGCCCTTCGTCTGTATAACAAATCCATAGATTTGTTACGTTTCACTTGGGAGTTGCTATTCGGATACCAATTCCCTGGTTTTACATTTGTGCCTCAGTTTTGTGGTACTCAAGACC
Organism: Stichopus chloronotus; assembly: GCA_021234535.1. Lineage (NCBI taxonomy): Eukaryota > Metazoa > Echinodermata > Holothuroidea > Aspidochirotida > Stichopodidae > Stichopus > Stichopus chloronotus. Next base: position 18,111,413 of record CM037843.1, read on the forward strand.
GGTCTCGGTCTCAAGACCGAACTCGTGACCGGTTTCTTCCCTCGGTGTCGGTCTTCATATCTTGGTCTCGACACCCTGTGGTACCTTATCGGTCTCAGCCTCAAAGTTCTGCTTCTGGTCTGATCTTGGTCTCGGATACTGCCGATCTCTGCTACAACACTGATGTATATCGTACCTGATATACCTGACAAGATTAGGGTATGGTCACAGACATTAAGAAATTTTAGGGGATACACGTCTTAAGACTTGTCAAAATGCATGATATCATGTTGTGGTTTTGATGGTCTGCATCTTTGTTCTCTGGTTGTTGGACAGCATTCCTTTATTTTTGAATTACGAAAAGCATGGCGCACATCTCTGTTTGAAAGTGGAGCAAAAACGCATATAATTTACCCGTCACATTAACACCGTGCACGCGCTGGGTGCACTGCGAGCGAGAAGAACGGGGCCCGTCATGGGATCTCCTGTTGTTGTCGGGGGGGGGGGGGAGGAAGCCCCTGGTGTTCTTGGGTGTTAGTATTTTAGAAGCTCTAGGAAGATTGCTTTCAACTGAATTTTTTCCAGTGTAATGCTCTGAGTTTCACAAAATGTGCACTTCTGCTTGTGCTTCACTGGATTAAAGGTTTAAAGAGCTAATTTTTTTTAAAGTAAAACAATAAAACATGAACAACGTTTGATAATAGTAGAACTAAATGGTTCTTTTTAACAATGTATCCTGCATTTTTAATAAGAAATATGACCAACATGGAAAAAGAATTGAGAATTGTTATTCACACTTCTGGAGGTGAAAAATGACGATTTGGCTCCCAATTTTCTCACTTTGGGAAAACAACCTTGCCCTCCCCCAACCCTCTCCCCTTCGAATTTGGAAACCCTGAAAAAAGCCCAATTTTACACCACAGCGGAGACAGGTTGTTCTGTTTCAAAAGTTGGCACTTGTTATCGATATGGGAGACTTTTTGTTTTGTCGGTTTAATTTTGTGACGGTTCGAGAAGAGGGGGGGGGGGGGGGTGGGCTGAGACGGAAGGAAGGTTTCGAGACTTTCAGTAAGTTTCTTTCGTGACAGGTATGCTTGTCCATTACTAAATGTTCTGCTTATTCCAGACGAGACGTTTTCCCCCTCAATCGACGCAGGTGTCCAACTCGGCTCTTATGGGCACTTTGTTGTGCACACACATCGAATGTATACATTTCAGGATTAATCTATACACCTTGTAACTTCTTTCAGTATTAGTCGGATTGGCGGTACTTATGCTTAACCGCTAGCCTCTTATGTGAATATTCACACATTTTTATTGTTAATTTTATTTTGTTCGGGTTGAAAGAGAGCGATAGCCGTTCAAATTTGTCGTTTTCGTCGGAAGTTTGCTTTGACTAACGATGAACCCGTTTGCTGGTAATTTTTCAAGAAATACCTTTGCGGTTTTGAGTTCCCCAATTTGTATTCACGTTTTACTCGCTAAAAGTCGAGCGACAGAAGTTGAATTTTGATTTTCATCTAGTGTATGCGGTCATAAAATCTTCGCTGCTTTCCTATTCACGATGTCCAAACGCTTTTCAGTGTGCGTGTGTGCCGCGTGTGAGGTGGATATACTCGAACAAGTTTGTATGGTTGCAAGTTTTGAAATGAAACGGGGGTGTGCGCTCCGAACAAACTTAAGCCGATTTCAGCTACCTTATATTATATAAACCCAGTAGAGCGTTATTTGTATAAAGTGTCGCTATTGCATATTCAAGTGGTGAAAACCCCTCCCACGGCGTTATAATATAGACTTTGACAGTAGTTATAAAGCCTGAAGAATGTGGCTGGTCGGTTTTTTATTGAATTCACTGTGTTTGTGCAAAGAGCTAAGTGAAGTAAAACAATTTAGTTCCTTTTCAAAACGATACAGTATATAGTAACAGGTATATATAATATAGCATTACTCGCGAACAGGAAAATGGATACCGACAAACAACTGGTGCCCCCGAAGATGGCCACCGGAGGTATTACCGGCCCACCACCGGGGGTACCGCCACCTGGTATTGCCGCGGCACCGTCGGTCAACGGGCCGGCCTACGGCCCACCGGGTGGATCTATTCCAATGGTCATGCCAGGAATGGAACCACCGGGCAGCGAGTCTCTTCCAATGTTCGGACACAGGATAGCACAAACGATTAACGGGGGCTTTTTAACACTTTCGTTAGCGGCAGGGTACCAAACGGGACTGTTTACGACACTCGCTCGGTATGAAGGAGTCGCGAAGACTTCAGAAGAAATAGCAATCGACGCTGGATTAAAGGAAAGGTAGGTAGGCTGACGATGTTAACTTATTCAAGTCTGTAAACCTATTAGCAATGCATGATTACATAACCGTATACGTTATTCGTCTGGCTTCATTGTATGAAACCATGTATATAAATATATATTCATATATGCATCTATATATATATATACATCGGTTATTATGAAGTGAGACCATACATTTTGGTTAAATGTTACTGGATAGCAGGGACGATTTACAGGTCTATTAGAAAATTACAGTAGGAACGATTCGATTTTACCACTTGCCGTTTATCAAACTGTGTGTATACAGATATGTGTATTCACGCACACACACACTTGCATTATGTCATTCGATCTCCGATTTTGCAGTGTGTATACCTGTGTGAGTGTTTTGCAATGGTATGAGGAAACTAAACATAGGGAATTCATTGTGTGCCACGAACATTATTAGAAAAAAAAAATAATTGTGGTAAGGTTCCAAACGGTGGTTTGGTCAAACAATTCATTTACTTTTCACTCTGTTTTGGGCCGGAAGCATTCCCATTGTCAGCAATGTTAACAATACTGTTTTCTTTTCCCATACTTATCGAAAAGGTAGGCATATAAGCAGTCGTAGATTAGGCCTATGTAGAGATACACTTTGAAAGTGTCAAAGTTGAATGCACGACTAATGGATTCAGTGTCAATGATTACATAATGTTGACATGTTATGGTGAGACCGGAAAACCATGCTGTCTGCAACGTTGCACGGAATATGACTGCATGTTAAAGAATGGAGTGTCTACACAGTGGGATATAAGATGTGCAAGTCAGGAATGATAATACTATAATGTTGGCATTTACAAGTGTACATCTATACTACCACTATGATATTTACACTGGCATAAGTAGCCTATATTAACACTATAGTTATACTGATCTTAGTATAAGCATACTTACACTAGTTGCCACACTGACAACATACTGGTAATGATAGTATTTTTGACAGACAATCCTCACTTGCTATCTTACATGTACATCTACACTAACACTAGGATGCGTATACTGACATAAGTAGCCTATATTAACACTATACTACAGCTATACTGATGCCACACTGACAACATATTGCTAATGATAGTATTTTCCACTTGTACAAACCAGACAATCCTCACGTGATATCATACATGTTTAAACAAACCCTAACAGTAGCCTACATCCGGTTGTCACGTGGTATTTTATTATGCATGTATTCTCGAGACACGAGTTTCATAAAAACAAATACGAAAATTCTGTGAGGATAAGGTGTGGTAAAAACATTGTAAAATGAATCATATGTTATGCTTTATCCACATTACATGATAAGAGAATATTTAAGAATTATTGCGCAACCGACAACATGGAGATATGTGGAGCATACATAATGGGATGGGGGTTATGGCAGTGATATAATGGTTTATGTCGTCTGACACATAATCTTGTACAGAAATGATAACGGTACATTTCACTTACTCAAGTCGGTTATTGATACTCTCATGAAGGGAAAACATCTCAACGAGGAAAAAAAAAACCAAACAAAAACTATATATACATGTGTGCACTATATAGGTGCTCATAGGCGTTATCCATAGGCCTTCACACATCTACCTGGTTAAAGTGGAATACTATATGATAGGTCAACATACGGTAATTCACTCATGCAAGTAGAATGCTTTTGAACTTTGTACGTATATTCAGCGTTAACAAACAGCTTGAAAACATGCTAAAAACCAAGGTTATTTGTTCTAGGGTTTCGAGGTTAAATCTAGTATCCATTCCACTGTCTGGGTTCTTAACCCAAAACAATCTCCTCAGCATTGATAAAAAGATTTAAATATTGACATTTATATACTGCAGTTATACAAAAAAAAAATGTGCGAAGGCTATATTCATAGAACAGGTATGGTACAGACTCTGCTTATGACATCGTAAGTACACATATCACCTGAACAAACTGTAGCTTTGTTACACATACATTCAGGTCAGATATGTCAACGCCGCGTAACCATTGCAGAATATTACAATGATAGCAGTAACCCTTGATATCTACAAGTCCAACGGCCTAGTTACGGTCTACAAAAATATGAACCATATTAGCGTAATGGCGTCTGTTTACATTTACGAAATATTAAATATAGATAAAGGTTGATGTTTCGAATTTTATTCTTTCCACGGGGTCTCTAGTCTGTGTTCATGCACCGTTAGATATAATGCAATAAAAAAAAACAGTAGCAGGTACACATATAGTTCTCGTTTTATTTGTTTTATTTGAGTTATGAGATCAAAGTACTGTTAGTATAATTATAAGATTAATTTTTTTCGATAATTAGATAGGACAAGCATTTGACACTTTATCATCAAGTAACTCACAAAAATCTACACGTGCAACTAGCTTAACAGCGGGACTGAACACAGTGACCCCAGGCCAATTAGAAGAGGTTTCAAAACAATGGTTCTTCAGTTGGAGAAGAACGAATCGATTGTCTAGCTTTGAAAAGGGATGATTACTTATTTGATAAGAGACAAACAGAAAGGAGCTGTATCTTTCGTTTCAGTAAAGAGTTAAAGACTTTAGAAGAGAAAAATATTTTGTATCTGTGGTCATAAGAGGAAATGGATGAAAGAGCTAACTTATTACTTTGGAAACCAATGTAACTTTACAAAATTATCATGCATTATCGACAATTGAAGAAATTTTGGATACCGCATTTCGTGATATAGAATGTTCTGTATTTAACTGTACAATCTTCAAATTGCTTGATTTAGACGAGTCACATTTTAGTGGTAGAGAACAAAGCCGTCAGCAGGTTTCAGAAAGTGAGGGGTACACTATACTATCTACGCGGAGCGCCACCATTAGTTGGCGCGTAGCTACCAGAAAATTTGCGGTACATAAGACCCCCCTAGATCGCAGGAGACGGCCTTCCTGAGTCGTTTTTAGTTACATCAGAACCAGATCTGTGAGTTTTGTCTGACAAAACTAAATTCCGACAGAAAGTACTGGTAGAAAGATGCCGCTCTGACGCCAAGGTCAACGAATTACACAGCGTCCATCGCAATTGTGATAGAAAATCGCGCATATACATGTGACTTTTTTAATAACTGCTCTGAAAAGTGGGTGGGACAAATGATACGATATCCCCTCCACTTTTGAAAGTGGGGGGACATGTCCCCCCTGTCCCCCACCTGTTGACGCTCATGGTAGAGAAGTTACATTCCCTTATACCCACCGGTGGTTCTAAACATTTTACACATACGTTCAGATTCGACTTTATAACTCTTCGCAACGACAGTATTGTATTTCCCGACTTGGTTCAGATGTATAATATGGAGCATATGTCTCAATCGACAGGCTATCAATTAATTCGTTAATTCTGTTACCTTGATGGAATGGATTATTATCTCATCGCCCTATAGGGGCTAGATGAGATATTGTAGTCACTTGGCTAGTGGAGCTATATATTGTACTGTGCACCCATGGGAGAATGGTTGCCATGGAAACGCTCGGAGTGGATGAGTAGCGACACCCCAGGGGTACCCCATGGTAGAGTGACCATGGGTACAGGAGGGTCCTGTTGGATGGTATAAATGAAAACGTGTCCGTGACAATGTATGTGCGTGTGTGCGTGCGCGTGGGTGTGTGTGCGTTTGGTCCTGTTCAAATAGTGGTTTTTCCAGAATAGTTTGAAAAGCATATGAGCGATTAAGTTGAAACTTGGCAAGGTTGTGCATGATGCCAATACCTGCAAGATGTATTAGTTGTATGATAACTCGAGTCAAATTTGGTGATTTTTTAGAAAAAAAAAGTCTATTTTGCCCCAAAATTGCTATTTTCGGCATATCTTTAGAAGTATTTGAGCATTTACTGCAAAATTATGCAAAGGCTTACCTGAGAATGAAAACTTTCAAGGAATATCAAATTTGAAGCAAAGAGAGTGAAATTTGCTGATTTTTGAGAAAAAAAAAGCCAATTTTGCCCCAAAATTTGTATTCCCAGCATATCTTGAGAACTATTAGATCAATTAACTTACAGTTTTGTAAGTACTTACCTGAGAACACATTGTTCATCATGATATTACTGTTATAGTAAATCGATTCAAATTTGCTGATTTTTTAGAAAAAAAAGCCAGTTTTGCCCCAAAATTGCTATATTCAGTATATCTTGAGAAGTATTTGAGCATTAAATGTAAAATTTCGCCAAATCTTACATGAGAATGAAATATTCAAGGTTATCACTTTTGTATTAGAGAGTAAAATTTGCTGATTTTTTAGAAAAAAAAAAAAGAAGCCAATTTTGCCCCAAAATTTGTATTTCCAGCATATCTTGAGAACTGTTAAACCAATTAACTTAACGTTTTGTAAGTACTAGGCGATAAACTATTACAAACTTCCATGTGCAGGCCCTGTATTAAAATCAATGTGGGCGTTGGCGACGAGATACGCAACTCTGTGGATTGCCTTCTTGTTCTAAATTGTGGGAGGGACTTCGACCGGAGGATTAGCCACCAAAGTGGCCACCGAATATCGACTCCCGGTCCTGTATACATGCACATCCGATCTCTTTTCAATATTTTTCCGATAGAGTTTATTCTCATGATTCATTCTTGTTGGTGAAAAGACAACATGCAAAAGGAAAGAGATCAGGAACATTCAGACAATCTGCATCTTTCGCGATGTCTTGTGGAACTACGCTAACAAACCGCTTATAATTATGTAAAGTTGAGATCGACTTACACTACTGTTAAAACTTAGAAAAGGCGAAACTTTGTGACACGAGAATATTTTTTTTTTCTTGCAAATGGTTTACATGATTCTCCAGTATCTCATAAGTGTCCGAATAAAAAAAAAGGAGTGATGTCATTTCCGAAACGCTTGTGTTTATTTTGGCTCCCTGAATGATTAGATTAACTGGGATTTTTTCTTTTAATTGTCTGTTTTGTATTTGTCCTTGGAGCAATCTGTAGGTACCACTTTGCTCATGCCAGCTTTGCCTACCTTTTCATATAATTTTTAGCAAAGAAAATTACAAAACAAAAGCCGGTAAAAATAGAGGGATTTGAAGAAAAAGAATGGAGAAAATATTCTATCAGCTATTTGCCTTTCTTTTGAGTCAAAGACTATAGTTTTTATTTTTGTTATCTTGTCGGTGGCGGTCTAACTATAATGTAAATAGTAAGTGCAAGGAGTAACTGAAAACAGCTGTTGTTGGGTATAAAATAGGGACAGATGCATCGGTTGTATGTAGTAAATGTCATACGTAGTAATGCCTAATCACTCTGGAGGCATCCCAGGAGTATCTCACTCTCTACAGTCGAAATTATAATAAAAGCTATAAGTCTGTCATTGAATTAATGTAGAGAGAGAGAGAAAAAAAAATAGAAAGTGGAAAGATGAAGAGAGGACTGCCTATAGAACAACTATCACGGAGAGACGGATTCAATCAGGCGGAGGGAGAATTAAAGTGATATCATATAGGCCTATCTTAAACATGCTATCATATACTACTGAAGACGTGACGTATATGCATCAGGAGTAATGCCAAATCTAATTTCCATTCAGACATCCACATGCATGTGCATGCACATTTGTGAAATTACACACACACACACACACACACACACACACATATATATATATATGATGTGTGTGTGTGTGTGTGTGCGTGCGTGGGTGGGTGTGTATGTGTGTGCGTGTGTGGATCATTCAGTCAAATTTATCTATAACTACAGTAATGCATGCATACTGTCATTGTATTACAAAAACATGCATGGCGTGATTTATTTTGTCAACAGGGGACTCATCTACACATGTGCATGCAAGGGTAGAGATAATGAAATGCGTTAAATCACTGAAGCGCGTGATCGTATAAAGGCGGGAATCACATATCAGCAGTATATGTACCGTAATATCCACATAATGTGATAATGAATGATAAATTCATAATCTGGAAGAGAAGTTGCTGAAAACCCTCTAAAAATGATTATGTCGTCATGAACTTTTCTTCTGGGTAATCATAAGACCGTTGTAAAAACGCACCAGCGTTACTGCGAAGACTTCACCGACAAATATTCAATACTATGCATGCACAGTTACATGTCATAAATTGCCTCAAAATGGAATGATCTATGGCATGAGGGATTTATGTTACACTGCCAATATCACATCAAACAAGGCGCGCAGAAGAGGAGGCTCTAAACCCCGATTAGGCTGCTTAAGAATCTTTAAGGCGGTCCTATATTCTTAATTCCAAGTTATTCGTGTACATTTGTAAAGATAGAATATACAGGCATATACGTTTATCTGCATATACGAACGACCATCAGAAGCTGCAACGCATGTGATAAATAGGCCTCAAACGTTTTCTTTCGCTATATCTTGTTTTAATACAGAAAACGAATTGTATTACAACACCATCGCGACATTTGAACTCACTTAATGTCACAATATTTCAAGAGGTTTACAAAAGCTCATCAGCAACAGAAAAATGTGCACTTTTATGGGTCATTCATCGCTTAGTCTTCCTGGCAAGTTCCTAACTGATGGGATGTCTCACGTCCAAGACTCCCACAAACGAAAAATGAGAAACTATACTGAAAAATGACTGCTGTGAAGTGTCGTATTGTATCTTGTTCTCACATGGACCAAATAATTGTACAGTTTGGCAGAATGAAACAAGGGAAGAGGTAATTCCTGGGGTGGGGGGTGATAATCTCCAACTTCATGCTTTATCAGTAGTCCCTGGATGTACAACTCTGTTTTAACAGCGAAGGGAGAACTTTATGATGATTGTGATGGTGGTGGTGATGATAGTGAAGATGATGATGAGCCCAGACCTGAAAGAGAATTTGTACCAAAATATATTCTGGAGTAATAAATTACGTATCATAACAATGATCAAAGCCCTACCACGTGGACTAGTTTTTGGTCGAGGAATTACACTGATTTAGCTACTTCCGTTAACAAAAGTAGAGAATGTCAATAAAGTTACCCTGAACAGGACGAAATAACCAAAACCTGAAGGAAAAAAAAGTGGAGTGTTGGTTTGGTCAAAATGGTCGGCTATATCTGCCGTAACGACTGGATTTTAAATATCTGTTTCACTATTTATGAAATGCATCACAACTGTGGCTTGTGATAATCGACTTGTGAAATAATACCCCTCCCTCCCACCCCACCCCCCCCCCCCACCCCCCCCCCACCCCCCCCCCCCCCATGATAGGCCTATCATACATGTTTATGCCTTCTCGAGAGGAACATACCCTAACCATTACGGTATATCTGGATATCACATCATGTTATATCATGCGGAAAGGGTCTTCTCGAGACATGATTTTTAGCACGTTAGGTGTATTTTGAGACTACTAGATGCTTCAGTGATTGTCCCTCCGTTGAATTTGCAGATCAACTGCAGATGGCTGAATTTGTTCAATCGAGTTGAACGACTCGAACAAAGGAAGGAGAAGAGAGTTGTAACCAGATACTCTCGAGAATTCTGACCAAACATACTCAGCAATACGTGCTCAACCAAAGACTCAAAAGAGAAAGAGAGAAAGAGGATTTCATCTGAAGTATATGTTTCCTTTAACAGCTTACATACCTCTCTAACACTCTACTGTTGACAGAGTTTACTTTCAAGTATTGAAATTTTCTGTCAGAATCTTTGCTTGCCCAAATAAAAAAAAAAACCTCGATATAGTAAAACAAATGAAACAAAGATTGCACGGCTGTAAAAGTGTTTGTATACAGCCATATATACATACAATAGACTAAACGTATATGCACACTGCAGTATAGCTGATCCTCTATACTAGCATTCAAAATGCCCCGTCAATCCTTCCCGAGGCACGAAAATAGGCTTTACCTATTTACAAGATACTGTTATCCCCGCTACTCGAATTCAGCTAAAAAGAATTTGAAGTGTCGGACGACAGAATCGGAAGTGCGTGGAACGGAATCTGATTTTATGCCACGGGGTGTCTTATCTTGAACAAATCCCCTCGAAACCTTGCGGCCTACACTGACTCTTAATAGTCGCGATGGGTGAAAAAGTCAGCCTTTCCACATTGAGGTTCCATTTTCTCTTTCTGTTCTATTTCTGGGTTGTTTTTTGTCTGCCTCATAAACTGCAGAGGGTGGCAATCATTCCTTTGGAAAATAAGAAGATGAATGACATATTTTCACTAACCACACGCCATTACATAACGATGCACACATGAATTGGTTTTCTTGTGAACTGTTTAAGCACAGTATATATATATATATATATATATATATATATATATATATATATATATATATATATATATATATATATATATATATATATATATATATATATATATATATATATATATATATATATATATATATATATATATATATATATATATATATATATATATATATATATATAAAATGGAGACGTACATCCCGGCTGGTCTTAACTAGGAAACAAAATGTTTCAAGTTGTTACTGGCTCTCTTCAGTTGTAAAAAGGCATCGAAAAGAAAAGAAAATAGCTTAAATTCTTCTATGGCTTAACTAAACCCGGTGGGGTTCTTCTTCATTGTACGGTTGGGAGGTTTTCAATTGTTAATCGTATCATGACGACAGTTGGAGAGGATCTCGAATCTTTTCTTAAATAGGTTTAACTTCTTGGCTTTTATGATTTCAACATTTTCTGCAACAAATAGGTTGCATCACCCAGACGGATGTTGATTTGTTAGACTGTTTTAAGATGGACCATAATAGCCGGAAACTGTGCCATTTTATTTTTTAAGTGACCAGATAAGTTTTGAAAGCCCTGATTCGTTCAAGGGTGATTTTATTTATTTCGGCCTTTTTATTTTTTTTTTTTGTGTGTGTCTTAGTGACCTCGTATGATCATTGAATCGCCACTTACTAGGTAATGCATTGTTCAAAGCAATATAAGTCCATCCTTCATCAAAACATTTGCCTTGTGATAGAAAATATAGCTGTCAAGCAGTTTCCGCCTAAAGGAGGACATATTTTTTTTTTTTTTGTTTCCACGGTTGCAATTTCTTGCTGGGATGGTGGTTGGGGAACTAGCATTTTAGCATTATTAATTTTCGGGATTTGGACGTTTAGTCATGCAGACAGGGCTGACATTGGTCAGTTGGTGTTGTTCCTGCTGACAGGTTTGTGAAATTTATGGTTAATTTCACTTTTTTTTTGTTCATATACATTTCATCGTTGGTAGGGTCTTTAAAGGGAAATAGGGCGTTTGGAATACACCAACATGACATACAAAAGAAATAGTGTTTGTCATTGTTAAACCATTCAGTCTCATCAATAAACACCTGCCAAAGCTTAATCTCCTCAAACCATTATGCATGTGATGAGTAACGGAATATGCATCATTTGAATTTTGAAAAGTTTGGGTGAACAAATTAGTGTTCAGCAACAAATAACTGAGTTTCTATCGCTGAGAAACTAATTTTTTTGAAAAGAAGGCCACTGTTCTTCCTTACTTTGAATAATCTATCTTTTTTCGTCCACAAACATCGGTTTTAAAAATATTTATGTTTCCTGTAAAACAAACGCCCTATTTCCCTTTAACTTTTCATGACACTTGGAACTTGACCTGCAGTTTACTGCTACAACTCGACGTGTTTAAGCCCCGTAAGCTCGCGTATGGTCCCAGCCTATTATAACTTCCTGTAATAGGCGTCTTAGTAAGGCGTGACATACTGACATCGTCAAATATATTGGAATATAATGCTTCCAATAATAATAATAATAATATCACTGAATGTGTTTATTCAGTTTATAATCATTTTGTGGAAACATTTTGCGTTCTCTTTGCCTGAAGGTCGTCATTTTTTTCCCTTTATTAGTATTTTGATTATTTCTACGTTTAGCATATTAAATAGATCCATTCAACTTACACCTACTTTGACAGTAACTATCAAAGACAAAGGATGTCAACGGTGACTCCTGCAATTGGTCCATGAAAAACAAAGGAATATCAGTCATTTGAAGTTTAAAAAGTTCTTATGGACTTCGAAATTTAAAAATAAACACATTAAATACACCGATGATCGTCCACAATGTAATCAGAAGCAAATTTCAAGATACCATCTGTAAAGATAATCGTTACTTTATGAGCTTTGTTAAATTTCATAACTTAGTACGCAAGGTATGTACAGCTAAATGCTACTAAAAGTACGCTAAATATTTATACATAAATTTTTATATGAATCAATATAATTCTCATACATTAAATTTAAATGCTTGCAGCGCTTGAGAAATTTATCATTTCAAGTTTTCGAAGAAGCCATTCGAAGCTGGAAAACAAAGTACTTCGTGGTTTAAATTTATTGTAAATCTTCTTAAACTTTTCAGTTTTGGAATTTTATTGATGGTGCACTATTAACCATTTTAAAATTTATCATAAGCCAGTGAAGTGACACCCCTATTGCTATACTCAAGATCTGAATGCAGTTTAAATATCGACTCTTGACAGTTGATAAAGCACTTCACTTTTTATTTTATTTTTTTATTTCATTTTAGTTTTATTTTTTTACCACTTAAAAAAAAATGCAAGCTTACATGATAAATGCATTTGTATTCATGTTGATCATAAGTAATTATAGGCGTACTGGATAATTAATTGTTAAAGTGGCTCATTATAGTTGGCACTTTTTATTCGGATTGTCTGTCTGTAATATATTCATAATATGGGTTCGAAAAGTAGTAAACTTTTTTATTTAACCTGAGAGGTTGTCCCCTTCTCCAGCCTCACCTAAGATAACAACTTCAGTATATATGTTCATGGGCCAATTGAAAAAAAATAAAATTTACGAAGTTTTTTAGACACGAATGCAGACATTATTCAGTCTCTAGTTGTAGAAAGTGAACTGAAAAGAAACTCAATTTTTCTGACTTGGTTTTTGCAGGTTTATATTCACTGGAAATCGTCTATAAAAAAAATATCAAAACTGCTAGACAAGGACATAGAAGTTATTAGATTTAGCAATCATCTTTAACAGTTTGTGCCTCTGACTTTCTGACCGGCCAGTCTGCAACATTCATTTTCTTCTGTCAACGAATTTGATATTCGCACTTGCTGAAAATTATTTCAGTGAGTTTAGGGACAAATATTTTTGATTATTTTAACCATCCATTTGGAGAAAAAACTGAAGAATGATGGGTTTGAATGGAGATGTCCATTATTATCACAACAGTTGGATTATGCAACATTTAAATTAAACAACTGAATGACATATACTATTCCTAACTTTCATACATCATCCTACTTTAATCCTATAGAGCTGTCCCCATACATAATCAGCGAATAACGCGTTGGCAATATAACGTCAGAGAATGAAGTTTGACTATTAGTGCAGATCTGTGAGTAAATGAATCAGCAACAAGAGAAATTATGTGAATAATAAAGGAGTTGGGTTTAATAGTAATAAACTATTGTTTTGATAATAACTCTTCGTCACTGGAAGTATAACTGCAAAGTACACAATCACTCTCCATTGGTATGGTTTTAACTTATGAGATACAATTGATGATCTATTTGAAATCATATAGTATGCATAGATTTTCCGGAACCATTCCCATCAGCGTATTTTTTTTACACAGGACGAATGTGGATAAATCATGCCAATACACAAAACAGCTTCTTGGATATAGGTCACACCCCTAATTTGAGAAATGACGGGATCTTTTTAAATGTTTTGTAATTCTGACTGAATATTATGAAAAAAAAAACAGGCCAAATAACCCTAGGCCACCCTATCACTAAACATAAGCCTAACAGTGATCTAGAAACAATTTGGATTTTTTTGTTGTTGAAAAACTGTATTTTCCCCCATTCGTCCTGGGAAAAAGTAGTCCCGTCATCTCTATGGATCCTGCATGCTTAGGATATAGGAATGTCAGACCAACTAATTTTTACATGCGTTCCATACACAAGCTTAACTGTGGATAAGTAAGTAACTAATGGTTTCGTTCAGTTGCATTTTCTTTTTAATATTTGAAACTTAAAAAAAAAGAAGAAAGAAGGATATCACCATTATGACTTTTTAGACCCAGTCGAATTAATGTCATCAATGTTTCGTCAAACCACAGTTTTTACATCTCTGAGTGATAAACCACAATTTCATTTATTTTTTTCTTCTGATGCACCGTAGTGCCTCACAGCATGTTGACTGTGCGTATTAGGCCTATATATACTGTATTCTATGAATGGAAAGATAGCTATTGTTTCCTCCTGTTGGTTTTCATTATCTCCCTCTTTTCATTATGACTTCCTGTTCTTTGTGTTATTGAAGAAATACGGGAATTATATGAAAATGGTTTACTATAGCTATAGATTGAGACAATCTATTCTATTTCTCCCTTCTATTATTCCTGACAAGATATGGAAAAAAAGAGGATTAAGTCAACTGTAAGATTGCTTCCCCCCTCCCTTGCGTCCCTCAATTCTTCTCGTGGTACTCTTGAGGTATAAGCTTATTACAAATTTACGAATCAATTACGACAAGGAGTTGATTTTATTGATCTGAGCAGGCCCCTATTATTTCCTGATATATACGTCTCCCATCAGCCGTGGATGTTTCGTCTTGTACATACATCGATCGTTACAACAATAGATGAATAAATATCTTGAAACATTTGACAGTGTCATGATGCCACAAACCACAACGGCTTAAAAAACCCGGGCGTGTAAGTCATTTAATTCAGTACACACGAATTAAAGTAGTTCTCTTATGTTTTGGATCATTCCGTGTTTTTCCCAATACCTGTAAGTTAGTTTTTAGGTGTCAGTGCGATCCTGGTGTTCACATGCCAGGTTCCACGTCTGATCCCATGACAAAAAAAGTCTGTCTGTAAGTTATTACACAGTAGTCGCAATTCAAACTCAAAACATACACAATTAAGTCAGTTAGTTTAACGTTTAACATTCCGTAGAAAATTACTCAAATATTGAAAACCATGCAATGGATTTCCAAGTGGAAAATTATTTATATTTCATAAAACTGTCGAGGATTTTCTCCTGAATCTGTGAGACCATATCACAGTAACATGTTCGTTTGTAAGTCGGTAATGGAATTTCACGAGGTTGGCTATTTCACAGTGCCACGTTGCATTGTGGGATTTCTGTGATATCATATGGTACCACCATAAAGCTATTCGAAAATCCTTTGCATCTCTTTATTATTTCTTCTGCCTTATGAGAAAAATAAATGACGATACTGTAAGAGATGTAACGTTTATTTTGCACAACTTCTTAAGCTCAATCTACAATAAACCCAATAATTTTGTTTTTACTTAAGGCGCTGTCATATTTCAAGCTTAACTATATGCAATTGACGTCAGCTCCAATGAACATCAATTTTTTTTTTTCGAAGCAATCTGCCGTTGTTACATATCACTGTGTGACCTTGATGGAAGTCTTCCTTGACCAGGACAGTGTCATCAAGCAACAATGTCTTGAGAGATAACAACGTGACGGTTGCGGGAAGTTCCAAACAGTATTCGTAGCGAAATTTACAAATTTTTATAAGACTTTTACAGCGGAAAACGTCTAATAATGTATGAGGAGATAAATTTTCCATCCAGGAAAATACTGACCGTGCCATTTCCTGACGCTTACTTGCTGAGCCTGGGAAGGGCGATTTCTGGCGATCTAGGGGGTATGGCGCCGCGCTCCAACCAATACTGGAGCGCCTCTTAGATAGTCTTTCCACAATTCTTAATTTACCCATAATAAATCCAAAAGTTCCGGTGTTCCATAATGCAACATAGGCACACTGTATTTCCGTATGACACTTTATCACACCCTTGATACCCCGTCACTCGTCATGACTGTCCCAGGTCCAGTAAGCAAAAAAAAAAAAACCTAGCTACTCCACCTGGTAGCGTATTAGAGTCCCTTGGCTCCATGCAAGCAATCCCTGTGATTCCACTGCCCAATGAAGATAGTAGGGGATTAAAGATATGTTCACCTCCCAACATTTGCCAAGTCATTTAAAAGTAGATCAAAGAGAATGCATAATTCATCATAATTCTTGTATCATCTGATATCAGTATTACCATTTTCATAGAGTTACTTTTGTCCTAATAAGGTAAGAAATTGCAGACATGAGATTTTAAGGAACTACTTTAAGACTTTGCACATGCAACTTAAAACCCTAGGGAAGTTCCTTTTCCGCTTAGATAGTCCTGCCGGCACTCACGCACCCCTCCCCAACCTCTAACATCTTTTCGTTTTGTCCGTCTGCTTATTATGTAGGTTGATTGGCATTGGGTATTCCTATTATAGATCGCCCTTAAAAGTAACCCCCCCCCCCTCCTGACTGAAACTGCTACGCTCCAACACTGGCACAGGGTGAGATTAACGTTACCCCAAGGGAGTCGTTATCCATTTGAAAGTGTAAATTGAATTGGCTTGAAAGTAATCGACCCTACATTCGGCCCGAGCTGGTAATCCGTTTTCGTCTCCTTACTGTCTCCTCTGACTCTAGAGGTACCATGATATCTGAGTATTTTAGTTCACCTAACTACTTCTCTTTACTTCTTTTCTATGATCAGTGAATGGCTCTAAACTTTTAATAGTTTCAATTGCTCACCCCGCAATCTTGTAGTGACTCCCATTATTCACAGTTCAGTCAAGAGACATTTTCAGATGTACTGGTAATCCGTTAACGGTTATGTGGCCTTTTATCCAATCCAATCGAATTTCTTTTTTACAGTAGTTAAACCAATCTCAATTGAAATCATTACAGAACGTTTCTCTCCAGCATGCTTTTCTTATTTTTCTTTAAAATTTATTTCCCAGTAGTTTTTTCTGTCATATAATGGATAGATACAACGTACCAAAATAATTGCAAATCAAAAGATACAAAACAATAAGAAAGGCACCGAGAACAATAGGCTAGTTCTTTTTCTTTCTTATATTTCTTTAAGGCAATCGAGATGACTTTCATCTGGATTAGCTGATAATCCGCTTAGCGGCTGCCAGTTTGTCTTGCGAGTTACTTCTAAAGAGGACAATCTGATGACACAAACTTTATGAATGGATGAATATTTCTATCAGACAGCGAGTTGAACATCAAGACGAGGATGTAACTATCTTCTCATTCGACTTAAATGTATTTTATTACCTGAATCGGCTTTCTCCATAATGAGACTTGCCGTGAAACTGCATCACTTGGTACACTAATGAGCAAACCGCAATTACAAGACGTCGCCTTTAACCGCGACTCAGTTTATAAATGCCTTCAGAATTACATTTGTGTAATCCTGTGACGACCATAGTCAAATAATTTGTTGAACTCAAAAATGAACTTAGAGAAAAGAAGGGAATGCAAACTTACCAATGGACCACGATCAAAAGGTGTTTCGTGGCTAGACATAATGTCACTGACCGTATATGACATGTGTTATGTCTGTTAAAACGAACAAAGAGGAGATTTAGATGGCAGACAATGGGGGGGGGGGGGGGGTAGGGGAACAGGGAATGCATTAGAAGTCTTAGGAAGGATTACATTATAGTTCCGTAACCGACCCACCTACTGTTCCGTTGTCATTTTCAAAGAAACAGAGCCGCTTCATTTCCTTTGTGTCCATGTGCACGCGATGTTACATTGACATTTTTTTTTTACAAATAACTGTATACAGGGCAGCCATTGAACTTTAAGACAACCAGTGTTACTTGTGTGTACTTTTGAACAGACAAATCATCAATGGAAGCAATATACCGTTTAACATACAACATAAGCAGGTGGGAGAATACCAGAAGGATAAAGACAATAGATAGCGATTAAAAGGGTTACTTCTAGACAAAAGAATACCCGTTTGTTGATATTTTTTAGGTTACTTTAATTGCTTTTGTTTCTTCTTAGCTTTTTTATTGTTGGTTTTCTGTTGCCTTAACTGGTTGGCTAGTTACGAAGACCTGTATGAAGTTATCGGCACGAGTTTACGACAGAAGCCACTACACACCGAATAGGTTCTAGAATTTAACCAGCTGTTTTTTGGAGAGTTTTCCTCTCAAAAACTTATATTATACCATTTCATTGGCTTCCTTTATAAAATCAAACTACAAAAGCTATGATCCCCTTTGTACAAAACTTCAGACACTCATCAAAATATCGTCACCTTTTCGAATAATTTGGTACTTCCAACAACAAAACCTCCTTGCCAAAAGTTGACTCTTTTCAGTGCGAAAGAATTTGCTTCTTTTTTCCCTTCTTCTTCTTCTTGTGGTGAAAAGTCGGTCATTTTACGTCGGATAATAGGTGATATTTTCAACTTTGTTCGCAAGAACAAAGGTGACAATAGCCTATATTCATGCGCAAAGTGATTTGCCCTAGGGGACATGAATTGTTTCGCATGTAAAACAACAGTAATTCAAGGTTAGGTTTGGTTATGGGAGCAAACAGAAGCACAGTGCCGTGCCTGTGGGGGTAACTCTTTCAATCTAACCTACTATTGTAATCCTATTATTTCCTCGCCAAGTTTTATACATTATACCTTTCATAAAGTCCCGTGTTTAAATTTTCCATGCATGGCCTTAAAGCAATTGTTAGCTCGAGGCTATAATATCCTATGACTTGGCCTCATCAATGTCAAAAAATAGGTGCGTTAAAACGTCTGTTAACGAACGAGTTCAATTCAAATTGCAATGCATTTATGGTAGAAATGGCTGATGGATTTGAGCGACGGCGTTCCTTAGTTCCCATCCAGCACGTTGTAGAACACTGACGTATTTCATGCGCACATTCACGTGTACTGTATAACGTCACCAAACTAGGTAAAACACACATTTTGTACAGTGTTCTCTTGTAAATCCTTTAATATCAAGCGCTCGTCATTCAGCTTAGGACGATCACATCTTAAATCTTGTTTAATATCCAGGCTAGACGTATCTCTTTACGTTAATTTACCAATCCATGAGTTGTAATGTAGAAACCAAGGTCTAGTTTGTTTGTGTGTGTGTGTGTTTTTTTTTTTTTTTTTTTCAGTTTTTACAGTTGTATGTACCACCATCGGTTGCCGTATTAATATTTTCAATATGCGTATGACGAATCAAGTACGAACTTCGTTAAGTATTCTGTGATTCCAAATATCGTTAAGTCCATGAACGTTAATTAATCGATATATTTAGCATTTGATACATTCGTCGAAGGTTTGCAATAATTATTTCGTGACAATGGAATCCCTGTTTTATGTCTTTGTTTAATGTACCAAGGTCGTAATGAAAATATGAAAACAAAGGAACAGAAATAATAATTATAATAACTTGAATGACATGTTTTTAGGTTAACATCCTAACCACGCGATTTATCTCTTCACGTTCTGTATACGTTCATTGCAATGTAATGATTCACACTGTTCCCATAACTTTTCGTAAGCTAATTTTCTCCAAGAAATCCTTGGTATCATATTTAAGGTAATTTTAGATAGTCCATGTTGATTCCAACACAAGTCATCGATATCACACAAGGTGATTGTACAAAGATAAGACTGTCACATTATTATCACTGTCATAGGCCCAGTGGCGATTCGTTTCGATTTCATCTTCAGAAGATAAGTAAGACGATCAGCACTGATAGCCGTGATGAACACAGGCATAACATTTTTCTTCAAATCATGACACAGGACGTCTGACTGGCACAAGTTTCCGGCGTTAAGTCGGTCACCGTATGACCCCACGTCAGGCCTTACTGAAGATATGTATGAACTGCATGATGCTAAGTGCCCCACAGTGGCAAACGTCTGCAGAGGTCTCATAATGGCATCTTAATGAGTTAATATGTCTAATAACGTACAATGTCTAATACGTTTAATAATATCTGATGGTAATAAAAAGATCAATCTCCAAGAACTCTGATCTTACGACAAATGTCATTTCATTTATGGAATCACTTCTTTTTTCATTGTTTTGGCCTGTGAAGAGAAACTGTTCACCTTCTTTATCGGTGCCAATGTTATATTCTTTACATCTGTCAAACTTATAAAACGTTTCTGTTCAAACTCAGTGAGCGCAAAGAAGAGTTCGTAACACAGGATGGTCACCTCTTCGTGTCATAGTTGGAAGGAGTTAATAAAATCGTCAGATTTGATGTAATAATTGGACAGCTAAATCAAAGCTATGCACGGAGTTAGGTGCATTGTGTTGCCTTTTTTTTTCAAATTATCATAACGGCAAATGAATGACCAATTGTTGTTAAGCTCAACAAACTTGAGACGGTCAAATCAGATGACCTTTGCATTATAAATGTTAGTTTAACACATTTTACAATTTTCACGAAAAATCTCAATAAAGAACTCTGCAACAGCCAAGCAATATCCTTAAACTTCGATCACAAGCAATACCTGCATGTATATATGTATCAGCTTCATCTAAACGTCTTCATGCCGCCTTAAGTCATTATACAACTTCTGCATGGCATCTACGTTGGCGTATTTCTCATCTTACGGAATACTAGTACGTGCAAAGAATGTGAAAACTTATACTCTGTATAGCCCATCACTGCGTTGATTTAATACCGAGTAACATACGGAAGGCTACACACCAAATGTCGCAAGGAAATGTTAAGATCTTAAATGTTACTCTCGTGTCTTGTGTGTGCATGCCACGGTTGTGTTTTGTCTCGCGCAATGGATGCATTAAGTTATAGATACAAAGACACTTGATCCAAATCCTTCTTCATTTAATTCTGCACCATCATTTTTTCAACTATTATTTAACTTTTCCCCGGTATACATTCAATGAACTTCGATCTTGTATAAGTCAACCGAAACCACCAAAAGGATCTTTGAACTGAAAAGTTTCCTTAAAAGGAATGATTCTGAAGAGACAAAATCCGGCTTAACATCAAACGAACAAATAGACATACATACACATACAAGGATTATGCTTAAATTCCGTTGTCATCGGAAAAGCTTTTATTTAATTCCCCTTTTCCCCTCTCTCTCTCTCTCTTACTCTCTCTGTTCGAAAACAATAAGATTGTTAGTTTAGAGCGGAAAAGAGAAAAATTTAAACCACATGAAAGGATTCCCGTGAAAAACGGCCATAAAAAGTCACTTTCAAACGAAACTTCACCGCCGTGACACTCGTAAAAAAAGATGAAAAAAACTACTGAACAAAAATCCCGGGGTTAGAAAGAAACCAGTCACAACAAAGTGTTCAAACGATAAAAGAAAAAGTTTGTTATAGGAAACAAAACATCAAGGGAAAAAAATACTGAAATAAAGAAAATGCCAACAGCGTTTTCTTTATAATTCTTTTCATTGCATGGATTTCTGATAAACCCGTAGGATGTATACTTTATAGTTACTGTAACATTATGTATATAGTAATTTGAAAGTAACTTGAAGCGGATTTCCTAGTTATGGGTTCTCCGTTTTGGTAAGCTTACGTTTCTCTCTATTCTTTATGTCATCTTCGATGTTCCTCGCAATCATTGACTCAAAATACACCAAAAACGTCTGTTTGAAGTGAAACTTTTTTTTTTTTTAATGTGGGGACGATTCAGGTAAACTCATAAACCACAAAGAATTTATGTGTTACATTGTAGTTGTTGGTTTCAGCTTTCAACTTGAACCAGAATCCTTAACTTATACGATACGATGCATTTGACACCAAAATATTGATATTTGATACAAAATAAGGAAGTTATTAACCCCTGTGTTCAGTCTAGTGTCATGTCAAATTACTGTATTCAATCTAAACTCAAATTAATGAATATAAGAATAAATACCTATCTCAACAACGAAGCCTTACAGGTCCGTGCACACGAAGTTCTCCGAAGGCAGGGGATATGTTTTTAGCTGTATAGCCAGTCTGGTGTGGTCCTTCCCTTCCAAGGGTATTCAACACATGGTTCAAAAAATAAAGATATCAACTATTTCATGTCAATTTCACCTGACAGTTGACGTAAAATTTCCCTTCTTCCCCTCAGAAGTCATGCGGTTTCCACCATTAGACCGGTTGCCTGTACGTAAGTTTTTGACGTTTGTGTCAAATATGATGATGACAGAATATATGTAAAAAATATATGTTGTTAGATTATATGTTCAGTTGACATATCAAATAAAAATGGTCTCGGAATTTACTGCAAATGTAAATATAGCGATTCCCGTTGAAATAGAAGTCAAGGGTGGATTATAACACTAACTCGGTCTGGCCAATTTTTGCTTATAATCAACTATACACTCTTGCAGAAGAATACAAAAGAGCGAATAGTGGTAAATACTCTAAGTAAACAACCATACAACGGAAATACGTCGAAACTACACAGAGAAAATGTTCTAGCTCTAGGTAATATTTAGGATTTCCATCGAATATTTCATTCTGGACGTTCAGGAGTGTAAAAAGAGCTTATATATATATATATATATATATATATATATATATATATATATATATATATATATATATATATATATATATATATATATATTTATTTGTATATTGTTGACAAAATAAGGCCAGAGTCAGAGTGAAGTGTGTAACAAAAAATGGAGTCACCTAGTTACAACATCCTCATTAATGAAAGGATGAAAGTATGAAAGGAGGTATAATAGAATTACCGCAGATAAGTTTAAAACGTGCCAGTGAATGGAACCTTAGGATCCTTTTACAGTCCATAAATTATGAGTTTCATCATCTCAGATCATCTCAATGCCGGACGTCTTTCTTCCATGCAGCATGCCCTTCATGTGTATGCATGCGTGTATGCCCATGTCAATAACGAAGCATTGTGCCAAATAATTAATGCAGTTGTTGTGTAAATTGGAACAAGACATTCACCTGCTTATGTAGCCAAAAAAAAAGGTAGCATTCCATTTGATGTCTTTTATAGAGAGGTGGTTACATATAATCTCCTTGCGATACTGGGATCCAACTTGGCACTGGTGGTGTATTTTTCTGAGCTCAGAAACACATTTGTATATCCTTTTCTTAGTGAGGACTCTTGTAGTCGAATTTTGTGCACTTGAATTGAGTGATATGTATTTAGGTCAGGCTGTGCAGAACGCTATCTATGAACACGTTTGGGTCAATCCATTTATTGTTGCATTACAGATTTCGGTAACTGTGTGCCAGTGTGAGTATTAGATTGAGATTCGATACCGCTGCATCATGCCTAATAGTCGAAAAATGGGAACCATGAAAAACAACTAACAGACGATTACTAAAAAATTATGATCAAACAAGCGTAAAATTATTATTTGGAATTGCGTCTATTGCTAGCAAAACACAATTGTCGAACCCTAATAATGCCTTCATTGTATTGAGTTGGAACAATAGACAATCAGTCACTATAGGCATCCCCCATTTTTTTTCTTTGGTTTTGGTTATTTTGTTGCAGTATAAGATCGATGCGACTGTAGTTCTAGTACCAAATTTTTCTGCTTTGTCTGCTGTTCTTTTATTGTTTCGCACCTATTGTATTTTAATCATTGTTTATTATATTTCTTTGAATCGAGAATACAATACCGACATCCAATAGGTAAACAGTTTGTGTCAATCTTACTCACGGTTCGTATCACATCGTTGGTTACAAAAGATTTCTTTTGTTTTTCTTGGTGGAAGTTATATGCAACCAGAATATCCAAATCGGTATATGCAACTTTTTTTGTAGTGGTATCTAACTTTTTCACTGAAAAGCGTGCTGACTTTGTTGGTTAGCGGGGATATTTATGGGGGTTAACTCTATTCAAAGGTCGAATCTCCAGTGAAACCTGTCAAAAGGCTTCTGAAAAGAGGCGTGAAATGTCATTGGACAAGTAACTTGATTGTATCGGTTACCCCGTTTTTTTTTTTTTGTTTTTTTTTTTTTTTTTGGTCTCGGCTTTATTGCAGTATATGTTTGGTATTCGGAAAGGTGTTATTAAGCCTCTGTGATCCATTGTAAAGTCGTCACAATGAAGCAGTATATACCAGCTGCAATTGGTATAAAAACAAAAACAGAAATATAAAGATAATTTCACACTGTTATGCCATGCAGGGGCGTTATCACCCGGGTTGATCTAAACACGTCAAATGTCATATTATTCAAAATTTGTTTGCTGTCTGGGAGGGCACAAGTACCCTACATTGTTAATAAAAATTATTTATTTCTTTGCCAAAGTATTAACATAGGCCTATTTGCAATTTTCCCTCCCCCCACCGAAAAAAATCACGTTGCAGTGAGGCAGGCTTATGCACACACACACTACATACCGTACGTGTAAAAGCTATACCATCATGCTCTTCACAAGACATACCTCTCAATAGACACAATAAGGTAATGCGGGATGCAGTGACGTAAACGTAGGCAAGTGAAGAAGGGGGACGAGCTGAAGTCGCATTGTCAGAACGCTGCGATTTCGTGGTTTAGCATAGGCTACCGAGGTACGGTACTATAACGTGGTTCTTATAATGTGACCTGTAACACATCTGAGCATTTCACCCAACAGACCGTTCAATCTGTTTTCCCAAAACTTCACGGGTTGTTCTTCTTTTCTGCTCTTCGGCGCTTAATGAGGATAGCCCATGAGGACATTTCGTTGGTTCTTTGACCAAAAGCTCTGGGGGTGGGGGCATTTCGTGTGACGTCTCTCAGCTAAACAATTCCGGGGGGGGGGCACCAACCGGGATCGGCACCCTTGCACGACATTAGTACTATGAGAACCATCAATCTCAGTTACTGGCGTTTCAAAATGGCGCTGCCTGTAGCAGCGCCACCTGAGGACTTTCCTAATTATTTTGTTTTGTGAAATTCGCTCTTCACTAAGCGGATTGATCAGCTTCCCAACCTTTACTTCCTTACAGCAGTGCCTAAGATGTAAAATAGCAAAATATTTTGATGATGCCTGATTTGTTATACACTTCGTCATCTTACGTGAAGTGCACATACAGTCTGGAATCACAAGAAAATGCATTTTAGAAAATAAATCCCTATTCAACCAACTCCAAGAATCATAGCTTATTTCATTGCCGATATAAGAATTGTTGAATGATTTTCACTTAATTTGCGGTAATAATTAATTCCACAATAATTTGTGATGCCCGTCATGTAAAACTCACATTACCTTGTTTTCTTTCCTTTTGACATTGCAATATTTAAACAACTTGGAAAAGCTTACTGTTTCTTTACTTAGAACTTTGTATTGACATTGCTTTATAGTCAATTTACAACATAACAGTAAGAAGGTGATCACATTTCATGGCAAGCTGCAGTGACTTTCGAAAAAAAAAAAAAAAAAGGAAACGAGAAAGTAGTACAAGACGGTGACATCACATGTTATTACGCAATCTACTATTTTAAATTGAGTAAACAAACTTCAACATTTAATATCTCAGCTCAGGAATGTCCTGTGGTGAAGATAAGAGTTGGGTCATCTGAATTCATTTTTTTATGTTTTTGTGACATTTTATTTTTGAAACGTCCGACTTAAGCTACACTGCAAGTGTTTAAACGTATCTTCGTCGGCTTCACAAGACACTCGTGTAACGTTGCTATACTACCAGGTTTGGGGGGCTTAAGGGGGTGAGCATTACGGGGTTAGAAAGATGCAAAGCAGGGCTCTGTAAGCAGCTGCTTTCCGCGTCTCAAATGTATGCTATGCTAAAAACACTTCATCAAATTAAGGGTTACTGTAATTCCTCAAATGTGTTCGAAAGCATTTATTTTGACAGTTAGCTCTGAACTAATTTTCAATATTTATTGCCGATACTCGTTAGAATTCTCTGTTTCCAAAGAGTACATTTGCCTTGGGTAAAATACTAAAATAATTAACTTACCACTGTCCTTCAGAATAATTAATCTCCGAACAGTTCCTCTAAAACTTCTTTTCACAATCAAAATGAACCAAAAAGGTAATCAGCCATTAATTTGGTTAAAAAACTTTTCAATTAGCAGTCAAAACACCTCTTTCAACGATCATTTCCTAATCCTATAATTGCTTTAAACGTTTTTGGTGTCACACGCTATCCCTACCAATAATTCGTAGAACACATGCATGCAGTATTCGTGAACGGTGTTAAGTTTCTCACATTTTCATATATACGGACATGCTCGTCTGCTGTTGGTCACAATACCATTTTTTTTTGCACATTCGATGGGAGTCAGATTTTGTCAAGTTCTTCTATATTTTATGCATATGTGGAAATATTCCGTCATTCATAACGTGACAATTTCACGGTCTACATTATCTGAGAAATCCACAAAACTTAACAAAAAAAAAAAAATAAAAAAATAATTTGAAAGAATTATAGCGGACAATGTATCTTATTGAGACCATTCATGCCTTTGTGGTTATTTACGACAAAACTTTAAGCAAGAACAGCAACAAAGAAAGAGGAGAGAAATAAAATGTATGTTTTGGTTTGTGTAATTCTCCTTGTTCTTTGAAAGATTGAAATTTTCATGACTTTAATTTTATGAAGTATGTCGATCTTTAATTATCCTTTCATTTGAATGGTAGGCTCATTCAGATTGAGTGATAACTTGCACGGTACTTTTATATCGTTCAACCATCATCGGTCCACACACCCAAGGGCACTGGCGGATCCAAAGGGGCAGGCATGGGGGGATGGACCCACTTAAAGATGGGCTACAAAATGCAAAAAAAATGAAATATACCTTGGAAAATGATTTTTTTAAGAAAACTTTTGTACACAATTGTACACATACGGTATGTATGGTATACATATATATATATTAAATTCATGATGTTGAATTCATGACGTTTGTCAATCGAATGTTATATACTTGTCAACCGTTTGAATAAACTTTGGTTCAATTTTTGTGTATTTTGTGTATATCGTTCCTTCTTTATTTTTATACTGGACTGAATAAAATAATGAAAATAATGTAAATGACACATTACTACCTAATTAAGATTAAGTTAATATTTAAGAGAAAGAGTGTGTTTCACTTTCTCTTCCAGTTATATCACCGATATCATTTGCATGTGTCGTATGCTCGCTTTACAGATACGTCCGTGAGTGGTTGGGTGCCATGGTAACTGGAAATATCGTTGATCAAGACGACGACCAGAAATTCGTGTTGCCACCTCATCGGGCGGCGTTTCTTGGAGAGAACGGATTCGGCCAAGAGCTTCTCATTTTGGCATCTGCTCTTCCCATGCAGAGTAGGGTCTTCTACAAAGTCTTGAATTGTTTCGACAAAGACGGTCCAAACGGTAAGTAAATAATCCCTTCGTAATTTCTCCCTCCCACTCCCCCCCCCCCCCAACGAAAAAAGTGCCATCAATTTATGGTCTCACAACAGCAGACTAATACTGTATTCTTTGTGTTTAGCTATTTCCAATGATAATATACGTTTGAGGATAACAATGAAACAATCAGTTTGTGTTCAGATGTAGAGATGGGAAAAATTGCACAGCAATGAAAAAAAAATCTTCAGCGTGCCGCCCGTGCCACTTTGAAGGAGGGGCTTGCTGGAAGGGGTATCATTCCCCCTTTGTAGAAATGAGGGCCCTTTTGGACAAAAGGTGCCCTTACTTACCTCATATTACATCACATGTTATTCAGAATGTCGTTTTAGATACTCCCACAACTTCAGGAGAGCTGTGCCGTCTGAGACATTTTACTCCCCTCCAACAGTGGGATTGTAGCGCCGGCTTTGGGGAGGGGGGGGGACCCATTGGTTTAAATGAGGAACCCTTTCTTTTTCATGAGGAAGGAAGAACTATGATCCCTTATTTTGCCTATGTATTTGCTTCAATTATCAAGTACGTTAAAACGATGTGTTCATTGATGATCATGATAATATTGTAAATATTGTCTGTTCCTTTGTCTTGTTAAAGTTAACGCCGACCTCACATGTAAGTTGATATTGTGTATGATGGAAGTGTAAAAGTGCCCATCATGTATTTATAGACATCTCCATTTTGGCAGAAATTTGTGCAAATCTACTTTCTTTTTATTTAAAAAAAAAGAAGATAGCAGTATTGAGTATGTCATTGACCTATATTCGGTAATCATAGCAAATGGATGACAATAACTACACAAACTAACATGCAGAAAAGGAAACCGGAGCACATGTTTATCGATGAACTGTGACCTCATAATAATAATTCATTAATATCAGCTTCTTATTCAAATGATAAGTAGGATTATATCGTATTATCATATGATGGAGGGTTTTAATTGTTTCCAATAAGTTAGCTACCAGCAGATGCATGTATAACGTCGATTTAGTCTTTATTATTGTCCGGTCCGTTGTTTTTTTAAACTTTTTTTTGCTATTGTAGCAGGCCTTACGTAGTTATGTGACACCCTGGACGTAGTAAAATACTTGTCTAGCCTACATACAGAAAGTTGTCACTAATTTGTTGCCTCTTCAGAAATTCAAGTACTTCCCTCCACTCAACTATTCCCTCTTTTTTTCCGTCCTTGCAACTCTTCTAATTGTGGGTCTCGTCCCCGTTCACTCACCAAGAGAAAGCTAAAAAAGAAAAAAGAAAAAAGAAATAGCTAGAATAAAAGATTCTAATAAAGGGTGGCCTCTGAACCTACATTTTCTGAGCGATTTTCCCCTCTCCACCCGGGATTTGAAAAGTTAGCATCATTATTCACATACAAAAGGCAAGCACGGTCTCTATATTTTCCAGCTGAATGGCAAGCAGAGTCGAAATTTAAGTTTTTTTTTTTCTTCTTTTCCCATAAACCCACCCCTTTTTTTTTCGTGTCTGCAGTATGATATGAATCTATATTAAGTTTTTTTTTTCTTAGGTATCACAATAATCTAACGGGGGCCCTATTCAACTTGACCTATTTCGGAAACCTAAGTCTGTTCGTTCAGACTCATTCTTTATTTGAAAAATGACAGTGTAACCAGATACCTTTCATGCTCAGAAAGAAGGAAAAACTCGCGTAGGCCTTCTGATTTTGTTAGCCAATGAGATCTTTTGACAACGGAGTTATTGGGTTAAAAATGAACAAGTTGAATGTTGAGGTTGGCGGTTTCGGTTATGAAAAGGGAGAAAAAAGGAGAGAGAGGCAATCGCATATGAAAAACAAAATGTATGAAAACGTGTCCGTTGACAGCAAAGCGCATCACTCAATCTGATTTCGCGCGCGAGAGTGGTTCCTCTTTGGCGCGCTATTTTTAATTCTCAAGGGTGCATGAAGTATAAATTTCCACAACGAATGTGTGACCGGGGCAGCAAACGATGTTTTCCCGGGTCTCCTCCTTCGAGAGCAAAATGGTAAAGATGAAGACCAAGCAAAGAAAAAAAAAATGACAAAACGAAAGTGGAGATAAAATGTGTCCTTATGACCTACATCTTGCTTTTTGTTTGCCTATTTGTATCTGCTTTTATTTTTTCGCTGTTTTCCCTTCCGCCTCTAATGTTTTAATTCGAGGCATGCTTATCCAAGTGCGTCGGAAATTACCATACATGCTGACTAATGTAGTGTTTTCGAATGATGAAACAACACCTCCGAAACTTGTTTAAAAGCTAACGAAATGCAAACATATGCTACTTTTCGACACAAAACCGGGCTCATAAAGGGGGAGGGACAACCATTCGCAGGGGGAAACCCCCCACGTAGCCTCTGGCTTCTTCGTACGGATCGCATTATTTTTCATTCTTTTTAAGATTTTGTTCTTTCTTTCTTTCCGGCAAGACGATATGATTGTGAGCGAGAATAACCCTAGTTGCCGAAACACCAAAAAAAAAAAAATGTCGTTGTCGAAATCATTCAAGCAGGTGCCAAATCAGTTCCTTAATGCGCGTTCGTTTGTTTCTTTGTTTTTCACTTGTTTTGCCAATGACAGGGCACAAGGAGGTGGATTGAAAGAAATGGCTCGTAGGCCTATGTAGAAGTGGAGAGAGGGGGGGGGGGGGTGATGAAGGAAACCTCGTTCTTTCAATCCATGCCAACAATCTTTTAAGTTCAAAAGCAGTCCTGTTTCTTCTTATTCATCATCATCTTCTTCTTCAAGTCGTTTTTTTTTTTGTCCTTTTTGTTATGCCTGGCTTATTTATGAACTCTGTATGTAGGGGGCATATAGGTACGTGTAGGGCATTTGTATAATTTCATGCACCATATATTACGTAATAAGGGTATATAATTCATTTTAAATAGTGTCGTAGTTGATAAGTTGGGGAGTAGGGTGGAGATGTGTCACTTCTCGATGGGAAATGCCATGTTAACTTATTATGCTCGTGTTTCATTATGTCAAATATTCTAGACAAGTTTTGGCAGGGGGTATATGAAAAATGTGGGGGGATGGGCGGCAGGAGGACGGTAGTTGGTGGGCCCGTTAAGGATTTTGTGGGAAGGGAAGTGGACAATCATCCAAAGTCCATTGCGAAATTCAATACACAACATTAAACAAATAATTGTATTCTTGCATATAAGACCGACTTAGAGGAGTTATCGATTAAATAAACCCCCCCCCCCCACCACCTCACGGATTGAAATTTGTCTACGTTTTCCTCTTATGTAAAATCAATATTTAGTCACAGAGTATATTTCATTTTTGGCGAATATGATTCATCACTTTGACCAAACTGAGTCAAATTTAGATGTCTGTCTCAGGTGACTAAGTTATGACTGTAATTAACCTTGAGATGACTTCATTAATGTTCATAGTGTGATTCAGTCGGCATGATGACAAAATGTGCTTTCTTATACTCTTCAATATTTCAACAACTTGACATTACTTGCCGGTTCATATACGTTGACAGTGTACATTAAAACAATGATGGGCGTTGCGATTGCCACGGCACACATGCAATGTGCGTCCGTGCTCCTACCACCGTTCCACTGTTTGGTAGTTGGCCGTACCCTAAACCCTAACCTAGCTCTGACTCTCCTAAATCTGTTCCTTAAACACTAACAGTCCTGTGACTGGCCCTGCGACTAGAATTTTAGCGGAACCACCTCCTGTGGTACATGTACTATGTACAGGAACATCAGTACCCACAGCGACTTAAAACAATTGGCTTTCCATAATCACACACGAGACGTTTCTACAACTGAGTTCAGTCTCGGCCATGGATGTCGATTTGAGTTTAAAGGATGGTTGAGAAGGGAGGGGGATCTGACCTTAAACTTTTCTCCTATTCTGGCGAGGAATCATAGAGGGAAACGGATGCAAAATGGTGCCTAAACTTTCAATATTTGCACACACTTATGAAAATGTCATTCCTTTCGAGTAGCCATACTTCTTACCAGGTGACAATTGTAGTGCAAAACATTTCTATTACCTACATGTATAGTGGGGGCCGAGGAGAAATATGTTAGAGTCCCACGTTAAGAAACGGGCGACAAATCTCCCCCCCCCCCCCCCGCCTGACCTCCTCCCCTTGTTTCCCTTCAAACTGACGCCCATGCACGCGGCTTGAAAGTTACCTAGCACAGAAAGCACGGATACATTAACTTTCGATTTTAGACGGGCAGTCCTGCTTTTAAAGAGAAACTGATGGTCTTTCCCATACAGAGCGACCGAGTTAAACTTCTTTGACCCTCCCTGAAATTATAATGATGACACCTTCCCACGAGGTTGCTTTCGCCAGTCGCTGCAAAGCTTTTTTCAATGTAAAAAAATCAATCCCTACACCCAATGATGTATCTTAACCAAGAGTGTCCTGACAAAGCCATTACACTGCTGAAAAAAATGTCTATTAGGTGATTATTTCGATCTATATATTTTTTTTTATTCTTTCTTTTTCTCTTTTATCTCTCCTCGTGGGTCTCTGACAAAATGATTGTTCCAACAAGATTTGATAACAGAAATATCGCGCCTCTTGTTTCTATACAAAACAGATCAATTGACTTTATCTTCAGTTCCTTTTCAGTAATTCTTTGAATTAAATAAATTCTGTTAAATTTATATTCCCAAATGAATCCCCCGGTCGCGATATTTCTTCCTCCTCCGTAATAACGTAACCGTTTACATCCGTCTGCCGCTTTGAACTGCGGCTTTCTCGCTCATTTTATGTCATCCGGAATTTATCCTTTTATTGGTCCATCGACGTTTCTGGTAAAATCATTATCATTTTTCTTTTCATCCAATTTCCTTTCTTTTTTTTTCTATCGTTTGTTCAACTTTTGTTTTTGTTTTCTCTCACTCTCTTTCTCGTTTTCAGGTGTTTCCTATGAACACTTTAAGGAGTTCCATCACTTTATGAGTTTGATGTCGAACATATGGTGGGAGAAGCATCTCATTCAATCTTTTGTGCCAAGTGTCCCCGGACTGCAAGAACAGTTAGGTACGACGGTTACCCATCATGACGATAAAAGTATCATTATTACTATCATTAATCTTCGTCGAACAGATGTATGCATATATGCAATAGCGTATCGAATATTAAAAACATGATGTGTTTTTCAAAGGCTGAGCAAGTGCTGAGTAAATAGTTATCGTTTGAAGGAACTGCCCACAAGAAAATGCATCTCCATGAAACTATCTTTAGAGGTAGGGTTAGGAAATGCATCTCTGTGACGTCATCATCAGAGTTATGGTTAAGAGAGACATCCAATCAGCCTTAGTAGCCTAGAAATGTGTAATTTTTGTAGCTACTGCTGGAACGAAATCTCGCGAATTGATTACAATCTTGAGTTTTCGAAATTACACCAAAAGGGCTGACTGTACTGTGCGTCTAGTTCCAGAATGCCATTAAAACTACCATATCTTTGTCTATTTGCCAGAAAATAATTTTAAAAAAATGACCAGTTAGAATTGCAAGTCAGAAATTACATGTCCATGCACTGTGTTTGTTAAGTGGGCACAAAACGAAATGTCAGTCCGATATGCCAATTTAACGTGTCAGACACTTAGCATGCCTTCGCCCTGTGCATTATATACAATACCACTGCTATATACTCCATACCGACATTCCAAATGCACTAGTTTGCGATGCTGTGAAAATCTACATTTTCTTTTTTATTTTACTATACATTCTCTCCACTTTTCTTTATTCAGTGTTAATAATTTCGTTAGAACTTCGTAGATACCTGGAGGATTCGTGTGTGTGTGTGGACGGGGGGGGGGGGGGGGGGAGGTTGTTAGGTTAGGTTAGAAATAACTAGATGGTATATTTGTCAAGTAGGGGGCGTCCGGAGCGGAAGTGGTTGGATAACAAGGAGGTGAAATAATTTCGAGATTTAGCGAATTGTAATCATGCACATATTTCATAAATGAGAAGTCACGACATCGGTGTGCCAACCAATTTTTTTTTTTATAGCTTCATATAGTTGCATCATGTCCCAATATAACATGCAGTTAGGCCTCATATTCACAGTACATAAGATGTCACATCACGCTCATTTCTAGTTATTGGCGCTCCCTTACAAAAATACTCACTATCACAGTGGCAACGTTTCTGAAGTGAGCCCAACTTTCTTGATTATAAAAACACACTTACATATTTCAGACTTATGAATCCATTTCAGATACGTTCCTTTCAAATAATGCTTCATTGAGACCCTTCTAAAACATCGGCGATATATAATTCCTTAATTGCGCCAATTACATGGTAGGCTACTGTATATACAAACATTCACTAGAAAATGTACCACACTAACAATTCATGATTTGATAAATTCTCTCGGTTTATTTATCAGTATTGTAGGTGTGTGTGTGGGGCGGGGTACATTACACGAGTCTTTCCTTTGATCTGTCGTTGTAGTGGCAATGCTATACTGCACCGGTAATTAGTTTATCTGCCACAGCAGAAGGCTCGGCAGGTTGGTTAAGTTCGTATCTAATCGTGCGCGTCAACTCCCTCATTACATGCGTCCCTGATCTGTGACGTCATTGCACAATTGCGAATTGTTATGTCTGCCAGTAAAACAATTCACGGAACATTAACGAATAATTGTTCGTTTGTCATAGATGGAAAGAGTTAGTTCGTCTCACTCTTTGATCTTAGCCGCGAATTTTGATGTAAGCTTGTGAAAATATTGCATTTGGCTTTATAGACCATATAACTTTTATTTACCATGTGTGACGTCACAAAATTGGTTACACTGTTTGCGTATTTGTCTTCCTACAAACTCAGAAAATCATTTACTACCTGCTAGTTCGTCTCGAGAGTAATCGTGCAGTAGTATCACCCTTAACTAGGCAGAGTTTTCTACCAATATTGATTGCGGATATGGAAGGTTCGTTCAATACACCTACTTAAACATTTATGTAAAAAGGTATTTCACATCGGTTTTGAAACGATGTGAAATCGTGGCGCTATTTTTTAAACGGTATAGTCACAATGGTGATTGCTGTTCGTACTTACATATATAGGGTACAAATACATACATGGTTAAGTCACAGTGCCTTTATACAGAGTAACCATTTCAAGAGTATCAATAGATGTAGAAAGCATCACATAATATTCAATGGACAGACTGCACTGGCTGGCCGATACCGTAGATTAGACGTGATATCTCATGTTCCCGTAATGCTTTGCATACTTGCCGTAAGTCCCACATATCAGTAAATGACCCTTTATTACAGTTTTGTTTATTTTTTTTTTTTAGAAAGAAGTCCAGACACCAGTTACTTCACTTGTACGTTCCGATGGCCTTCGCGCTTTTTTTCAACTGGGAGTGGGGATATCACAACATTTTGCCCTAAATATAAACCTGACCCTAAGCTGAATATAATTTTCACTATCTCTACTTTTTTTTTCATTTTGGTTTTTGAAAGTTTACTCTCATTCGCCCTGTGACAAAAATGTACTTCGGTCTCCTAAAACTTCACACCTTCTTCATTCTCCATTTTTGGAAATTTTTTACACATAACACTGACAGCAAAACAGTTTCCACTTCTCCAAATTCTGGTGTTCGAACCCAGCTGCTATCCTAAAGTCCATGCACTCCCACACAACAATAATTGTGAAAAAAAAAAAAAAAACAGAAATGTCCATGAGTGTTTGCTATCTCCCCCATCCACTTTGAGAAAAATCACAGGTTGTAGTTTCGAATATTGTCTACGTGTTTCATTTTGTTTTTGTTTTTTTTTAAGACGCCGGAATATCAGTGTTGGACGTCGGCTGTGGTGAGGGCGGTGCGTCGATTTTGTTGGCGGAGAAATTCCCGAATAGTAAATTCATCGGCATCGATTTGGTGAAAGACCCAATAGAACACGCCAACAAAGCTAAAAAGGAGAAGAAGCTAAGTAACATCCGATTTGAGGTAATGGATGCACACAAGATGCCCGAATCGTGGGAATCCTCCTTCCAATTCGTACTCGCGAGCGACTCTCTTCACGACATGGCACATCCGGTGGAGGTGATAAAGGTCATCAAACGTATCTTGACCCCGGAAGGGAAATTTTCCGTGTTAGAGGTCAACGCACATTCGGAGATTGCCCAAAACAAGAAGATGCCGTATGCCTCTACATTTTATACTAACAGCCTTTTTCACTGTATGACTGTGTCCCTCCATGCAGAGGGTGGGGAAGGAAAAGGGAACATGTGGGGGCGGGAAGACACCCAACGGGCGTTGGAAGAGGGCGGTTTCTCGCTCATGTCGGTCAATGCACCGGATGGATGGTTCAACGTACACTATCTCTGCAAAAAATAGTACGATACCAGAATATCCTCACAGAAATCAAATCGATGGCACTTCAACGGAGCTATCGCCAGACCGTGTAATTTAAAAGGAAATACGTTGAAATTCCTCCAGAATTTACAACACCTTTTTTTTCTCCAGAAGATGCTATCACGTTTTTATTTAAAGAAATCCACGAAAGGTCTGATGTATACCAAAGCTTAGTTCGGAAATCAGGTATACCAAAAAGGAAATCATTTTACCTACACGTGCTCACTTATTGCACATTCATGATCATTAATGGGTGATTGAAATAAATTCGATAATTGCTTCGCGCTTAAATTTTATCACAATGCTTTCAAATTCAGATATCATTGAAAGGGAATATATGTTGTATATGTAAAACTGAAACATAGCTTATTTATGATACGACTAAAAGCAATGTAAATTATTAAAAAAAATAAACATACACACAACAAACAAACAAACATTTATAACTTTACTATTAGCCTTCTCACCTCATGCCATTTACTAATGTACCAAAACAGTAAAATCCAAGGTGAGATTTGTGGACTAGTTTTGGGGCGAGGTAATAGTAAAAAGGAAAAAGAAATAGAAAAGAAATGAACTAATGAGGATAATAAATGAAAATTATGGATGAAATTCTTTACTGATCTTTAAAGGAGGGGGGTCGTGTACGCCATCGAAATGTGGAAGTTAACCCTCAGCTCAGAAAGATAATTAAGACGTTCAATGATGCGAAATGCTTCCACTCGAGACAATTATTCTTGCTCTTCTCTCTTGAGGAGATTTGTAGGAGGAGGGTGACGGGGAGGGGGATGCTGGGGCTAAGATCGGCGGTCGCAGGGGATCTCAGGGGGAGACATTTTCATTTAGCGGAATGGGGAGTGCGACACCCAGAATCCTGCACTCTCGATCACTGTCTGACATGTTAAGTTTCACAATAGTTTGAGCGATATTGCATCACTGAACAGAGTGTCTAGGAAGACAAGAAATGGTCGAAAGAGGGGAGGGGGGGGGGGGAGATAAGGGATGAGGAGAGATGAGTAGGATGTGTCTCGTTCAAACTTAGGTGGAGAAAGGTATTTTAATCAAGAATCGGATCAGTGATTTGTACATGATCGAAATTATAGAAATCAAAAGATAACAAAGAAGCCGTTGTCTTTTTTTCACAAATAACAAAAGATGTAAGAAAGTATTCTTCCACTTTTTCTTGTAGAAATGTCTGGTTTCATTTCTCATGTCTTGTAACTGTGACAAGTTTTACTGCATTTTGAACTTGCACATGACCCCATCAGATCCGTTTGTTTTAATCAAATAGCAAACTTTTTCGACTGTCACAGACTAATATATCCTGCATTTTTCGAACTTGTCATCTTTTGTTTATGTGTGCCACGGCGAGGGGATAATGGAGGGGTTGGAAGGAAGGTTGGGAGAAGTAAGTGTTGTCTTTGAAAAAGTGAAAATGGCTCAAGAGAAAAGATCACGTTAGGTTTCATCTTCAGGTAATCTGAGTACCTTGATTTCAATCGAGTGACTCTACGGGTAATATCAGAAGATCGCCCCCACTTGCCCAACTATTCATTTCTATGTCTGTTACAATACGTGCATCATGAATCATGACCACTGTTGGTATCTATATGCAGCTGCCCCCCCCCCCCCCACCTCTTTCTGTTGTTGGTCTCACTTACCGACAGTGGCCATGATGATATACATGAAAGCTTCAAAAGATGTGTCTCGGCTTAAGAAAAAAAAAGCCATTTCATTTGTCAATGATTCCTTAATTGGTTGGCTAACATATAATATATATTGTCGTTTCGCTACTACCATTACAGTTAGATGCGATCTGTTTCTTAATATTATAGTATCGCAAATTACTCTAGAATGTCTAATTATGGTAAGGTATGTACGGACAGACCAACATCTTTTTAAGACCACATTTTACTTTAATGTTCTTTCTATATATTACCGACAAATCTGGAACTGTTTCCAAATGTGAAAATGTTTCAGAACGTTTTAGCGATTTTAGAGAGGTAACCCTTGGGGCCAATGTAAGTAGCTCCTTTATAATACAATAAAGTTGGATCTGCTTGAGTTTTGTCGACTCCTATCGTCACCAAACGTGACCAAATTTACTCGATTTTAAGGTGTTCATTGGGATAACCATTATATGTGACAATACTGAGAGTAAAACAATGGAATGTCGAATTTGATCGTGTAAATTATCAGTAAATTGGCAATAATGTATTCAAGAAATATAAGTTCCTTTCAAAAACACAGACCGAAAAAAAAAAATTGAAAAGATAGGATAACTTTCACGACTCTGAAAGTTTACCAGAATTTTTGTGATCCATTCGATCACATTAAAATCGGCAGAAATGTTGGTGAAATGTGAACGAATTTTTTAAAAGAAATCCATTTCGACACGAACTTACGAGAATTTTTAATTATATTTCTCCCTCAGAAAATTATGTCTATATAATATATCTTTTCTTTTTTTAATGTTGTATATATATTATTTTATGTGTATATAGTCATAAACAATTAAGTTCTTATTTCAATTTGAAATAAACTGTGGTGTATATCGGAGGCGGTTTCTTTGTGAGGGAATATTTAAAGAAAACATATATGCAAAAAAAAAGAAAGAAAGAAAAGAAATGCATACGGTATGCTGGTCTATTTTATTAATTCTGTGTTGTGGTGATCCAGAATGCTCTTTCTTCCACTGAAGATTTAAGAAGTTGATGCCGTAATTGAATACAAGAAAGTTACCCGAACGGGTGTCGGTTTTAGCTTCAATTGGGCTCACGTAATTCTATCGCAATCTTACAGTGCACGAATGTGACTTTGATTTGTAAAACTGTGTGAGCATGAATAAGGTATAGGCGTGGTTTCCTACATATACAAGTTAAAACCGTCGTTCAATGAAGGTCCCTCGGTTTGCCGGGAAAACTTAAATCTGGTACACCCATGCGTTCGATGTAACACCGCGTTACCTTGAGGGTTAGATACATGAGACAAAAAAATTGAGAAGTTGGTGTTCAAATAGCAGGTAAGGCTTTTCATGAAAATGATACAGCGATACAGATGTACCCTATGAAATGTCATCATAACCTGAATTGTCACTTCACTGTCAGGTGATTTCCAAAACCTCGTTAATGACGTGCTCGTAATCAATATATCGATCAATAAATACTCAAGATAATACGCGCATATACCCTCACAATAATTTTATGGGGAATATTTCAAAAGTTAATTGGTTTAGTTACTGATTCCAATCCCTATGTCCTTATTAAGCATTCTATAAATGTGTTTGATTGTGAAGGCAACGTCTACATTTAAAGGCAGCTGTAACTCATCACCCCAAGCTATATTTTGGCCCCCGGATAGCAGGATTCTTATCTGGGTTTATTTTGTAACATTGCAAAGCGTGCACAGGGATCCATTGTTTTGATTACACATGTGGAGGACTTGTGGGGAAAAATAAAATAGACAGGCTTCATGTGGAAGGGACTCATTGTAAGTGATCGGGAGGGGTGGATGAGTTTTTGTCTTTAAGTCCATGCAGGGATACATCTAAACAGTACCATTTTTTTCAAGATTTCAGTTAGCTCATTAGCCATGTCGCCCCACCCAATCCCCTTTCCGACTTTCTAATCTCAACATTGTCTTCTTTGGAAGGTCATTATGTCATCCGAATGTCCACGCTTATTTCTTCCTATGAAGGGAATACGAAGATCGCTGGATGCCTCTAGGTGAATGACGCAATATGAAATGATAACAACAGTAAAAAAAGAACTTGAAAGGTTCGTCAACGTCATTGAGGTATAGGAGACAAACCAATAAAGCTTTTTACCACTAAGTAAATAACACCGTTTGGCAAACATAAACTTTTCCCGACATATCATACATACGGTTGGTTCCAGTATTCGTTGACACAGCATGTACTGCAGAATTTCTGACAGACAAGAATACATGCTTTAGCCTCAAAATGTTTCCGTAAGGGACCTTCTACATCACGTGAGATTTGTCACGGCGAGGGTCCAACCTCTGTCACTCCAAAGTGGTACAGAGACTACATTGAGATCGGACTGCGATGAATATAATTCAGACTCGATTGATTAAAGAATAAAATAGTCTCACGAGAATTATTGATGACTCGAAGTAATTTTGACTGGACTTGGAAACCAAATGAGTCAAACTGCAGGTGAAACATTAACACTTAGTGGTGCAAAAAGTGAAACAATCCTACGAGACTAAAGATTGACGAACACTTAACACTCGAAGTGATTACACTTTAAGACTGCATTCGAATAGATTGAGTTATAGGTTCATTTGATTGAAAATGATACACTTTCATTAGACTCAAAGTATTCAGACCCAATGAAATCATCTCAGACCAAAAGAAAAAATAAGAAAACGTTGACAATGAGTTGAAAGTATACCTTCGCTTGCAGTATGGATCAAATCACTAGTCTGGATAAAGAACAGATTATGAGTACTGAGTTCAAAGAGCAAGAACTCATTCCAGTTGTAAAAACTATAGGAAAGTAAACCCGGGAAACCACAATTTGATCCTGTAAAGTAATAGGTCAGTCCCTTGGAATGCCCCCCCCCCCCCTCCCGGAGATGTCAACCCTGTAATTAATATACAAGTTGGTAGAATGAAAAATTAACAGGTTAATACTTCAGTAATTTTATTGTGTTTTCGTGTTTATGACAATTTTCATGATCTGTCAGTCATTTTACATTCGTGATCATGAATGTTTCATAAAAGAGGGCAGTCGTCTACATTCCAATCGAGGACAAAAGATTCCAATATCGAAACATAACCTGGCATTTCGTATGTTTGTACACAAGGTAGTGGAAATTCGACGCAAAGGTGTATCAAAGCCGGAGGCCTGGGGGAACGCTGGTCATGGACCCTATTAAGGGCTTAGGAATTGTTTCAGGCAATTCGCTGAATAAAAAAAAACTGCATTTTTGAGAAGAAACTCATTTTCCCAATTGTACACTTTTGTCGCACCAAATCGCATTTGAGCGCAGTGGCCACCTTGTCGGGGTAAGGAGGGGGGGGGGTGGTGATGCAATGCCCCAAGCAACCGTTTTTGAGGGCTTGAAAAATTGGAAAGGGAGTCTGCAGAGCATGGGAAGACAGTCTATGGGATATTTTTGTCCCAAAATTTTCCACGCCAATATGGTGGCGCTGTGTTCAGAGAGTCTTTCCACGACATGTAAGTGATGATATGCAACACTTGCGCTTCCCCCACGCCCGGAAAGTTGCGTCCACGTCGCTACTGCCTGAGGGCATTCAGTTTAAGACAATTTTTCTGAAGTCCCTCACCCAGACCACTGTAATACAACCTGAGCCAAACACTGGACCTGGATCCGCCAGTGATCCGATGTTATATTTGTACATACGAAATCAGTTTGTGATGATTGCGTTTTTTTTTCTATTCGGAAAGAGATACAGTCACTGTTTGACTGCCACCTGAATGACGTCTGTGTAACAGTTTTCTGTCTTGCCAAATGAGATGTAGTCGTGCCGAACCAGGGAGGTGTTGACTGGCCTTCTTGGAGGACACAGAGTCTACATTTTTCAGTGCCAAACTATCTGGAGTGGGGTATAGTGACGTCAGTCCGAGTTAAAGATATCAGGAGCAGCAACTTTAAAAACGTATGTAAATAGCTTACAGATCTTGGTATATTTTATATTGTTGGAGACTTGAATTGTAAGCCTTTTCTCACGTTAATAAAATCTTCCTGTTTCTACTGAATAAATCTCAGTATCTTAGCTATAAAAAAGTCTGCGTTAAAAGCGATTCAGCGCCATCACCAAATTTTATCTAAATATGTTGTTTACTCTTCAAGATACTGAAATTCGACTGCTCATGAAAAACTAACCAGGACGCTACCATTTTGAGATTGTGATGTCATAATTTGACCACTTATAAAAGAAAATACTTTTGTGTTATTGCCAAATAGTTCTACCTGTTATACGTTCATTCATATCAAAGTGTTAGTAATTTGATCCTTGCACAACACACCTCATTGATTCAATAAAAAATGATGCACAAGTGTACTGTGCATGTATGGAAACAATATGCAAAGAAAACAAAGAATTACATTAAATTGATGGTATCAGTGGTTATATGATATCATAACTCGACTTACCCAAAGATCAATAAAACAAAAGCTTTTTAGGCAAAAATGGCAGCATCTCTCTCTGAATTTTAAAATTGTATAAGTTTAGAAGGTAACTATATGTTTTACTGAAATATTGGAAGATGTTCGTCAAAAACTTCTGACTCCTGTTTCATGAAGATATTCCCAGGGGTTTGTTCTCATTTAAATGTCACCCAGTCCTCACAGAATTTCTGTAACGTGATAAAATCATATCTTGAGAAGACCCTTTTCTGCGTGACAGAACATGAGGTAATATCGAGACATACCCTATTGTTTGGGTTTTGTTCCTTCGATGAAACCTTATCATGTATGATATCATGTAAGGATTGGCCCAAATTTCATTATGTTAATACATATTCATGAATTGGACTATGTAGCAACTAGCAAATAATTTAGGCGTTTTATACCGTGCAGCGAGTGTTCATTATGTTGGTTTAATGTGCTTATGATGCCGACTTTTCAGATTGAATCTATTAATAGAATGCCACAGTGTACTTGGGTCGTGGAAACGCATCGCATGGTCTATGACTTCAAAACAGTTTCCTTGGAAACTGAATAAGTTGATCATTAGGGAACAAATTTGCCTGCAATCGTTTAATTTATGTGCGTGCATAGATTGCGATGAATAAATAATGAGCTCAAGTCTAAAAAACAAAACAAAACAAAAATTATGCTAATGATATCATTGCTTTAACCCACAGATTCTGTTACTATCACTTTTGTTCAAAGTTTACTGGTTCTAGAGTAGAGGGACTCAGATGTTGGAACAAATAAAAATCTGTC
Source organism: Stichopus chloronotus (assembly GCA_021234535.1). Taxonomy (NCBI): domain Eukaryota; kingdom Metazoa; phylum Echinodermata; class Holothuroidea; order Aspidochirotida; family Stichopodidae; genus Stichopus; species Stichopus chloronotus. Next base: position 18,154,193 of record CM037843.1, read on the forward strand.
TTCGGTAGGCCAAATTCCATTATTTCATGGGAATCGATTAAACGTCTCGACAGCTAATTACCAACATGGACCGTGGACACATTAGTTGCAAACGGCAATAGGTTTAAATTAGACAAAGGCATAAATACACATAACAAAGACTTGATTGACTACATGGGGGTTGCATAACAGTCGCGGCTCTTTTCAGGATGATTGCAAACAGTGCATACAGTAGTCACCCCGCAAACAGCAATAATAGATCAGGTTGAATGTCTGCAAGGCCTGTCGATGTCAAATGAGGTTTGTTAGTTCTTGATCAAAAATTCGAAATGGTAAATTAACACATTGGGAGTTCATATGTGGATGAACCTCCTAGAAGTATGGTGGACGATTTCAATATTACTTTTTTTTGGCATAAGAGATGTGAACATAGTCTGCAATGCTGGTCTAAGCAGGAACCTTGAAATAAACTTAACAGAGCATGTGTACCGTATATGTTACACTTGGGAGCCTTTACACATTTGCAGCGGACACCACGCATATCCCCGTATTACATAACAGCTCCGTGAGCATTGCTGTTTTTGAAAAGAGAGGGGTGGGAATATCACAGCTCTGGGCTCTATTTCATAAACGTTACTTACGAATCTTCGTAATCTTTATGAAATAGAGCCCTGGTCTTTTATCGAAAGATATTATCACCAAGAATGATAGCATAGGGGCTTGAATGTATCTAAATTACATTACCTTATCAATAAAGAACAAAAACAAAGGTAAAAAAGTTGAAAATTCCAGTCTTTCTGCATGAAGAGACGTTTGAACATAATCATGACATACCCAACAATATTTAAAGTTACACAAGATGAACTATTTTATCTATTCTATACCATCCATGTTTCCATGTACTTAAAGAGCACCAGTAATCCTAGCGTAGTAGCGTGATTAACTTGACGTGTTGTAAAATGTAACACTTATTGCAATGGGTATTACAAAACTTGAAACAACTTCATATGTAAATATGAAATAACTAGTATAGCAATAGATTTAACTCCTCAAATAACAGCTGTAGGTAGCCATCACTTCACGAAGTAGGAGTTATGGTAATTCACAGACAATTCTCAGGAATGTGACCAATTGGAGACCAGGGTAAGTGGTACTTCTTATATACATATAAACTAAATTGTCAGAGTTATATGAGTTTGTATTATGGTTTACAGTTTGGCATATCAAAGTATAGCATCCCACATAACACGAAAAAAAAAAAAAGAGAAACGTCACAGTCTGCATCATATAAAATTCACTTTGAATTCAGGTGGCCTTAAAAATCGAACTAGAGCACCAACGATGCAGAGGATCATGCAGGAACACCCTGAGGGTGACCATTTACATATTAGTATTACGTATATCATATCATAGGAACCACCAGAAGTATCATTATATTGAATCACCAACATATTGCATGTACAAGAGAATCTGTAGACACTGCATAGTTTGCAGAAATCCTAAATTAGAGCACAAACAATGCAGAATTTGAATCTTTGTCAGTAAATATGTGATACATTTAATGAGCACTACCAAATTACAATACTTATAATTGCGTCACTTTTCAAGTCTGACATCCGATAATAATAATGAAACTGTCATTTTTGCACATTTTTTACCTGGTTTTGTACTACCTGTAGGCATATGAATTAGCACTAATGTGTTTCTATGTGTTACTTCTTTTCCCTTTTACGCGGGATGGTTACATCGTTCTCATGAAAAGGGTAAAATGAATCCGACGGATCAGTCACATTAATTATTCAGTCTTACTGGCAATCGATTGGAATGGTGTAAACAAGGGAATACACAAATGTTGTAAATTTTACTGTATACGGCGATAACACAAAATGACAGCGAGAGAGGTACTCAAAAATGATATTTACGTGTTTAGCATTGACACAGACCCAGCCACGAATTCAGTAATTACCATGATAAGTTTGAAGCAGAAGGAAATATGTAAGTAATAATAACGAGCACGGGAAAGGTCGCTTGCCTTTAGAGAGTTGCAATTGTGATAAAGTTAACTCGGACATTTCTGCGTACAGACAGCATGCTTCAAAACAGATTAGATCATTAGGCCATCCGAACTATATCAGTTATATCAGCTGAAGTTATTATGAATTCAGAAGGAGAATGTCCAATGGTGATGATGATTTTCGGCCTGAGCCAATGGTACGGCGTAAAAGTAAATTACTACAGTACTGTATATGAGATTCTCCGAAGTCTTGTTTCTCTGAGTATGGAACACTCATGAGAAGTTAAGCGAACCGTTATGTGCTCGATTGATTTACGTAGAAATGCGTAAATATGGCGATTTTCACGTAGGTAACGTGAAATAGTTCGTCTATAGTCTCTCTGTTGTTGATAACAGCGAGCAACCTATACGTCATCAAATCCAGTACAGGCGGATACCTCACGTTCCAATTCACAAAACTGTCCATAACAGGACAATGATTGTCGCCTCAATTTCCTTATGGAACTAAAACTATTATTATTCTTCAAGTTTGAAGATCCTTCAATAGAAATTCCCGATAACACTCTTATCTGGGTCACCTCAATGGTGACACGAATACTTGAAAAAGGTCTTCTCCGTGTATCCTGAGGAGACGTCAGTACGCAGCTGGGATATGCCCCCAATTTAAGTTTACGTTTACTATAGTTTTTTTTTTTTGTATTTACCAAACTGCCTTTAAACAGATTACACCATGCTATCTGTAAGATAAATTATTACACCTTGGACTAGAGTAAAGTTGTACAACCATGAACAAATTCAGACAACCAAAACTGAGTACATAGTAAGTCATATCTGAGGAATATTCGGTAGACGGTAGGCCTATGTCATCTTTACTTCTCACTCAGTTATGTTTCCAAGCACATAATCCGGAGGGAATCTAAAGCGATTGTTTTTCTCAAATTTGAGAGTACTGAGATCAGAGGGCACGTTTACGATAGCTACTTGATTCAAGACACGCCTCTCTCCTGACAGTTTGACCTTGCTACGAAGAACATCTACTGCGGATGCTTCATCTCCGAGGGCAGTTTCTGCCAGGGAGCACATGCCGCGGAGAATGTCTACAGCCCTCTGAAGACTGTTAATGTGAGCCGCCATTTCCCCCTCCTTCACCTCTCTGCGTTTATGCAGCAGCGCCATCAATTCTCCCTGTTCTTTCTGTATGCGCATCGTGTATTCCCTCGCCGTCTGTTGCAGATCCTTTTGAGCGCGATCTGATCTCCTTTGCAGATCCTTCGCTATTTGAACAGTGGCCTCAATGGCGGTGGAAAAGACGCACAATTTCCTCTTACATTCGGACAGAACGTTCTTTATCTGTTGTCTCCCCCTCTCTGCAGCTTCCTTCATGGGGACAATCCGGTGAGGGGATTTTGCGTGGTCGTTCTGGGCGCATTCTTCGCATAGTGACTGTTCGCACGCCTCGCAGTATACGATCACGGCGATCTCTTCTTCGTGGTTGGGACAAAGGTTCGTCTTTTGACTCCGTTTCTCGGCCCTGTCTGCCTCGATGATGTGTCTACCCGCCGCCAGCCATTCCTCTATTTCCCTCATCACGTGATGTCGTATTGCTTTAATCCGCCTGTGTGCGTCCGTGCAATCCACACAGAGGAACTCACAACAGTTGAGACACCTACTCGTTGCGCTCGCGCCAGATTCGCAGTTCGTACAACCGTACACGGAGTGGTCCCCCACAGCAGGGACATTCGTTGGGTGTTCGTCGAGGGGTCTATGGATTGATGTCACTAAATCCAACAGATTGGAGAACACAAAATTGTTCCTCAAATTTGACACACCCTCTTGTTCCAGACTTGTCTCCTCTCTGCAAGTTGGACAAATTACTTTGTTTGTCCCACCTGGTGCTATTTTCAGTAGACACTCTTCGCAAAATGTATGAAGACATTGCAATACTTTAGGCCGTCTGTAATTTTCCAAGCAAATAGTACACTCGAGAAAGTCACCAATTTTCTCAAGCAGATTTCCAGATGAAGCCATTGTTCATCCCTTCGCTATGATGAGGAATATAAAGGCCCATCAGACTGTTTGTGTATCAACCAGCCTCCTTTGAAATACCCCAAATACTCCTCCAAAAGAAAGGTTACGTTCTTGCGAATTGAAAATGGTAATAGTGCACGAATCCCCCGTCTGATTTAGCTGAATAAGCTCCATGCCTTCGCAAAGACACACTTGCCTAGCCTTTTTGCTATGTGTTACACAGCGATTCACGGCGCCCATTAAAACGCACAGTGAAATGTCACATGTCTTCAATTGACTTAACCGTCGTCTGCAGATGACTAAATCCGGTTGAAACAGCGGAGAACAATTTCCGTAAATTGCACGTTGCCTCGTAATGTGAAGGAAAATCACAAAAGTCTTTATGTGACGTGACTACAACGTGCACAAATACTGCAACACCTTCATTATGTGAAATGTACATAACGAAATAAACAACTTGGACAAATCCAGATCGTAAGTATGAATCATACAGAAACATCTTCAGACAAAGTAATGAGAGAATCCTGGTCATGCATACATAATCAGAGAAAGAATATTATTGGGAAAGAATTCCGCATAGCCTTAAGCTTTATTAGATTCTCAGACACCGCCTCGGTGCATAACCGTCCCATGTATTCACACGGAGAGATTCAAGTTTAATAGATTTTAACGCGGCGTGTACGTCGTGCATATGCGATCAAAATTTGGTAAGCAACCTGGTGCCCTGTCCGTATACGCGCTGTGTAATGGTGACTCGCGAGTATCAAGATAGTTAATTTATGCGCAGAGCTAGTATCACAGTTAAAGAAGTAGGGTGTGGGTCTCCTAAACAGAGGGGTTTTGTAATTGTTGATGATGTATGTGTTGTGCGGAGAAGATCACTGGGTTTCTGTAAACAGATGGGTATGCGTGGGAATACACTAGCTTCTTAATTGCAAGAACCCATTGCCATCTTTATATGGCTCTGAAAGAACCTATTTTTGAGGGCAGTCAAAGGTCAACAGAGTCAAAAGTAAAACCCTTGTAAACACGATATTTTTAGAATTGAAACTTGGACAGAGCTCATATTTCGTATGTACCACATTAAGTATAAGAACCCTTTTGTTTCTTATCGAGGTCAAAAGTCCTTTTGGATTAACAGGGTCAAAACAAATTTTTTTATACAGGATAAATGAAGCCTTAGCAGATCTTATGTTTGGTATGTAAATGCACCTCTCTGAATGCAAGAACCACATTTTTCTTTGGTGAAGGTCAATGAATGAATTCTGCAAGATGTATTACTGTAATATCTCAAAGACCAAGAGTGTTACACATGCTCACCTTTAATATGTAGAACGTCGTATTCTTAAATATTCATAATTACCCTTTCGTAACCAAATACATGTGTGCGTTCTGGTTTTAAATAATGAAAGTGGCGTTTTGCATTACTTATTTTTGTTTTACTCTCTCTGGCTGGTCATGTGGGATGAAAAGAAAGAACGACCATAGGGGAGCCATTTGCCAATGTACGCATGTCAATGTTTTGAATGTATAGACTCACCTGATATCTTTATGCAAAAATCGGAGAAGGATTGAGGAGGAAGGCAGGAGGAAAATGACTCCATCGCAATATAAATTTCCTAAGGAACTGGGTATAACAATAAAGGATTTGATAGCAATTCACCTGTGGAAATAAATTATTAGCACATACCGAAGGTTCCAGTTAAATGATTTAGTCTCCAACTCTTTTTTACTGAAGGTTAGTCCACCCTGGACCGTGTATAGGCTGTAGGATAATGCACGATCGGGGATAAATGCAGTAGTAGCATTAACCCCCGAGGGTTAATGAAGTAATAAACACCCTTGCAAATGACGTTACAGTGACACAGTGAAGGGCTTTCCTTGGGGCAGATTCCTGGAATCCGCGCACTGGTAAAATCCCTGGGTTTTATTTAATCTTGCTCACATACGTTAATTGGCCAGCTAACCAGCCGCATTCTACACCATGGTTATTTTAAAGAATTTTCCGAAGACCTGCGTGGTAAACTATGTAAGTTGCAATGTTACATGTCGCACCGGTTACCAACACACCAAGTAGCTTCATTGTTTCCACGATGTGCGTTTATTACTTTGAGGAGGGCGCCCTTGTTTGTTGTTATATGACGTCAATGCAAGGGGGGTCTATACATACACAGGTCCAAAGCCGGTTAAAGGTTGTGTGACATGCCTCTAGAAAAGAGCATCCTTCATGCAAAAGTTGCGAAGTACAATCCTGAGTGAAAATCCGTTGGAATTTTGTTCATGTCTATTGCCGTTTTGTGTTATGACTTTTCAAAGTTTGAAAACAATGCAAAACAGATGACATGGACTGCTGCGCAGTGTCAGTTTTTCGTTGTTAACCCTATACATTTTGCCTCTTAATAACTTACTTACTGAGTTTCACATTAGTAAGTGACATCGATATTTTTGAAGGAAATAATACATGCTTCAAAGATAAAACTCTCTTGGCATACAAAATTCTCAAATGTTCTTGAAATAAAGGTTACATAAAGAAAGGATTAATAAACGTCATATCATGGGAGTCCATGTCTTTACGTCACAAATTTGCATAAATATGTTAATTCATGACACAGCTGTGAGACACTAATTCGCCTGTAAATTTGTCAGTCTTTGACCGATCTGGATGGAAGTGGTGGCTCTTTTCAACATTTTCAATGCTGAATGTACCCAATACTCCAGAAAACTGGAAAGGGTCTTTTTCATGCCACGACCTTTCACCTTGTTCTTACATTCAAAACGAGATTTTGATAAAAAAGACGAAAACGGAAAGAAATATGGCTTTGTAAATATGCGAACTTTTATTGAAAACGAACTAAAGGAAAAAAAAATAAACAAATCCACAACTTGTCAACAATGTTCGTTCGCGATAGACAATGTAACACTTAAACAAAATGAATTCAATATTAACAACAATAATAACAACAACGCATACTTTCACTGGTATACTAGCTATGGCGTGAGCATGATGTGGTTCACTGACCAATCCACTGTGTATCGAGTGCTTATGTAAGGCAAGAACATTGCTTTATCTTCCACATCAAGTCATTGTATCAAATGTTGGAATTTTCCTAGGATTGACTAGACAGATTTTTGATAAAGAAATTTTAACTCCCCAATTAATGGAATTCTTCGTTGATTTATCATTCCTTCCTTCACCAATTTTGTCCAGGTCGTCCTCTGCTAGGTTGGCGAATCTATCGTTATTTTATAGCTCTGTCTCTATTGTATCAAATGACCTTGAAATCTAACTTCAAATCGAATGTCATTTCACTTTCAGCAATATTTTGTGTAAATACAGCCAACCACAAAACACTGTGGATCTATTTTTTCAAGGTTTTATTGTATTCATCCGTCGGTGATTTTACTCTAAAATTGACCGTGTTTTATCCACATGAAAAGGAATCACAAAAGTTCAAAATCAGAAGAAAAATGAAAACAAAATGACTGTTGCATGTTTTGGATGACAAACTTAACAAGATCGTTGACGTCATTAATATCATGTCTGTCGTCTGGATTCATCTTGCATTGGTGCATGGTTACCAAGGAGATCCAGAGAGCTGTCTCCAAGCTTACTGAGGTCTCTGTAGACTATACTCCAAGTGTAAAAACTTTCAGGTATTTGTAGAAGGTCATTCTCCTCTGATGACCTCTTGACGATGCGTCTCGATGCTATCAGGGCACCTTTCCATGCTCGTCATCCATTTCAAGGTGCAATCCGCTACGTTCGGCATCGGTAGCAAAACCAAAGTCGATCGGCTTTACGTAGATGATTGCTTGTGCTGTTGAATCTGAACTGTGACTGCTGTCGGACATTTTGTCAATCTTTGTTAGGAGCTGTTGGCGGTAGGAGGATGTTGTCTGATTTCAGATCACGATGAAACCAGTTACGCCAATGGATGTCTCTCATGGCCTCGGCAATTTCAAGCGCCACCAAAATCGACTGGCACTTTGAGATAGTCTGGGCCTCGACATTCTAAGACTAGTGTCAAAACAGACGGGACTGGTTATCCGCGATGGATGAACTCTTGCCCAGTAAACGTACGGAATCGATAGTGTCCCTGTAAAGACAATAGGACCCTTACTTCACGTAGAAAGTTCTGCAAAAACAAGTTAGCCTTTATGAAAAATAATGTATGAAAATGTATATATAATCAATTCAACGAACCCAAGTAATATTGATATCAATTCACCTTAGAGCACATATGTGCACCGGTCTCTTATGATAGGCCTAGCCCCGTCACAATGCAAATGGTGTACCCTGGGCAAAGTACGTGACCCAATTGGGTAAGGATTTTATAACTATCGCAAACTGTGTGAAAGTTTGCGATTCCTCCCACACCTCGGCCACTCTACCCGTCTCTCATTTCCTCTTTTCTGCCCCTTGCGTGATAAATTATTTTGTATAATGAGGAACATTTTGGACAGTTTTGGACGTTTAATGGAGCCTTATAGAGTGATCTGTAAAAATAAAAAGATAGTTCAATTACCTCAGAGGCCTGTTCATACTACAAAATCTTGTATTGGCTCTTGACCGCCACCAAGTGTCTTTATCGATTTAAGCCGCATCAGAATCACGCTGCCGTTGGCGCCACCCTTCATACCCAAGGATACCCCATTCATCCTCCACTTATTCTTGATCGTCTGACGGCTTGAAGTGACTTTATAGAGCCGCACAGATCTTTAAATATTGAGTCTTATCATCTGCTCAGAGAGAGCTAGGAAGAGATTTTGAAGTGTAATGAACGATGTTTTTTTTACCAGGTCCTTAGTAGACAATGGCACCTCAGCCCACATGTATCTTTAGCGGCCAGAAATTCAGAGCCAAGGTTTAAACATTAGGTGCCGGAAATTTGATCCATCCATGTTAGGCCTACTCTAAATGAATTTTATAAATACCGGTATGATCACAATGTGTGTTATTTGACTTTACTTACCTTTTCCCAATCACACCTCCAAACGAGATCTCTAGTGACCCCCTCACTACCCTTCGTCAGGGACAGCGTAGACGATCACGGGAGGGGGGCTATGTACTACAGGGGATTTAGCTCCAGCGCTTTTCTGTCTTGGACAGTTTGGACCGCCTTAAACTGTAAAATGGGCCGCCTTTGGGGCAAAGGTTCAACAAAGCCACTGATCGTGAGAAACAACTAACTTGAATCGCTCAGTCAAAACATGGTTGCATAGGTTGAAATAGTAAGTCACATTGTATAAAAGCAACCCTATTGACCTATGACATCACCGATCGAGTGAACAGTACATATCATAATCACGTACCTAACGACCAATTTGAAGTTTGAACGTCATTAGACTTAAAGGCTGTAATGCATCACCCCAGACAGTTTAAATTCTCCCAACCACCTACCTCTAGTCCCTCCCTCAGCCTGTCTTACATTCCTCCACATGTGTAATCAAAACAATGGATCCCTGTGTACGCTGTGTAATACGAGCTGCTCTGCATCTTTCGAATTTGCTGGCAATCTAAGAGTACTGTAACTTAGAACCAGTTGAGAATTTTCCTTTCAGGGAGGTAAAAATATAGCTTAAGGTGATGCAATACAGCCTTTAATGTCTAGAAGGAAATTGCGACACAATTTTTTAAAGCATTTTGCCGATTGAAAATTTGACCTGTGACCTCTGAAATAGCCATTTTGGATTGAGAAACACAGCAATAATTAGGTTTTCACTTAGAGAGAGCATAATACCTTTACAAGGCCTTAAACAACTACAATATCTCATCCCGTACATTGCATATGTAGTGACAAGGTACAAATACCCATACAGAAAAAAAACCCCGGATTTTCGATTTGTTGGGTCGTCCGGTTGACCACAAGCGGATGGCATTTAAATAACTCCGTAGGTTGAATTTCCACCAATGAACTTTCGGACTACAGTCTCTTTCTCAAATCCTTGGCAGACAAAACAAACAACGTAAACAGTTTTAGTTTCCTTACATACTCTGCGTACGTACGGCTGGCACTCAAAACAGATCAAGTATGCTACAAAAATGTAAACCAGTAGTAAAAGACGAAGAAGTTTTGTAATGACTCCAGCTGGATACGTGATAACTAAGATTCCCCTTTGCCTAGTGTACGTGTTGACATCTTGGATTTATCAGGTAATTTATTTGATTTGGAGAAAGCAACAAGCGTATGTGTTAATTAGATAACAGCAAAGTCAACTGAGCCTATCGCCTATTTCGTGATGATACTGATAAGGGCAGATACCGACGTCCATATACACAGGTGCACAATGATAGGCCTGTAAAGTACGCAGCCTAATGTTACTTTTTAAGAATGATGCCGTGTAATACAACTTACACGATTCCGGCATTCACTACAATTTTTGCCAATAGAAACGTTTCTCAGAATTTCATGACAGTATCATGTGCTTTTTAGAAAGAATTGAAAAAGATGTTCGTGGATCCACACCGTGCAGGTGCCGGTGAATTGGGGAGGAGGGGGCTGAATTTAGAAAGCTGCTGGGCTCAGCGGAATTGCGGGAAAACCATCCAAGTTTAGTAGAGCACCACTATTGATTCACGTGAATCGTGCCCGAAAATTTGGGGAAGAAAATACCGCCTAGATCGCCAGAAATCTCCATTTCCATGCCCATTAAGTTAGCTGTAGGAAATGTTTAGTGGTATGCTTTGAGAAATCATTAACTCTAATCATGAACTGGCTAATAATATTGTCAACACTTGTTGTTGTGGCGAATGCAAAGGGTGGCGGGACAGGATTGTAGGATGTTGTTCATTCAGTATAAAGTTTTATGATAAAAAGAATGGTGAGTCTGGGGAAGCCCCCTTGAATATTCTCCTAGACTAATATTATTCTACTTTACCCTTCAGTTGGTATTGTTGATGCGACAAAATTTGCTGGGCCGGGAAAGTATATTATCATATGGCTTAGTTTTATATAATCCTCAGAACTTCAATCTACTTGGAATCAATTTTAGATACCTGCAATTACTGCATGGAAGTACGCCTAGAGATTAAGCAGAGATTTATGATTTTGTTACGAAAAGGATGCCTCATGGATTGTCACGAAAGTGTGTGCTTACAGTACTTTAAGTCTGGCTGTACGTAATCAACCGACTATGCAATAAGTTGGCCGTGATGTACTTTTCACTGACATGAGACTGAACAGAATTACCTGTAAGTAAGAGGCTCCACAGTCTGCCACGGTGGGATTAAAGTTTTAAGAATCCTTCCTAATTAGATATTTTTAATGAAAAACTTTTAATTGTTTTATAGTGAAGAATAAAATGTACTTACCCATATACACATAGGCATCTTTAGGCTGTAAAACTTGGAGGGGTGGGGAGATGGTTACATGGATCATCTCCCTGAGTCAAATATTGGGGGAGATAAATCCTCCCACCCCACTCCAGGATCTATGCCTCCGGTTGCAAATTTACCTTGTACAAATGCTTAACTGTTAATGTAGTATTAAGTACTGTACCTTCAGAAGGCTTTTGACAGAATCCCCATTGGTATCTTTGCATTTTGTTTCAATATTGAATGCAATTCATATCAAGGGACACTTGTTGTTTTGGATTCGACAATGGCTTTATAATAAGCAGCAGACTGTGGTGGCTATGCTTCAAAGTTGTTGGCAAACAGTTGCTAGTGGCTGTGGGGTACCTCACAGATTGTCTCTCAGTCCATTGTTGTTTATCTCTTACAAAACTGACACTGAGGCAAAAGTTTTTACAGCCAAGAAGTTTGCTGATGATACCAACAGGTATTGTAATATCTTTGTCAGTAATAATGCAGCTACGTTTGAAGGGGTGTTAGTGGGTCTCACGAATGGCGAATGATATTCAGTGTATAGGGTAAAGTAGGGCATATTGGCAGTTATAACCAAAAATTTCAGTATATCATAAATGGTGACATTTAGCAGCAGGTTTCAACTGAAAGAGATTAGGGTCTTATGTTTGCATTGGCTCTTCTGGCTTACAACCCTCTAAAAAATTTGTAAAGCAGTGATGAAAAAGTGTAATGGGGTTGTGGATTTGCAAGAGAAGCTTTAGTTTTCTAAATGATGATATTTGTTGTTAGACTCTGAAATATCGCCAGGCTAGGCCTCATCTATTATATGCAGTGTAAGCTTGGAATCCATACTTTTCTAACAATAGTGAAGTATACCTACTGGGGACAGTACAGAGAGGGACTACTAGATTGTTTTCCTGGAAGTTCCATATGCAGAAGGTTAAAATATATAACCCTCACTGTACTTGAGCAGAGAAGGCTATGGGGTCATCTAATACCAGTTTTTGGATGTGTCCATGGCAAGGGATGAAATAGTGTGACTAATTTGTTTACCAACTTTTGCTAATCAATGTTTGAATTGGTTTGGTAGTCAACCCATTTTGATAAGCAGATGTTAATCAAGCACAAGTCACTGAAATATGTGATGTTCGTAGCTCAAACAATCCCTTATGATTGAATACCAGCTGCAAAGGTTACCTAGCTGCCAGTGGGCAAGTTCTGGCTGTAAGGCACATGAAACTGTTACATGCAAAGTTGTAGCTTTGCTTAAAACAAGGAGAGAAAAAATTCAACTTTTCAGGTAGAACCAAGAATATATTGACTCACAACTACTGTGACGCTTACAATGATGTTGAATCGCAATTGGACTCTCATGGGTTGCAAGTTTGTGATGTGAACTTGGCTATTTCATCCCTCGCATGGTTGCGGTAACTTGTCTGTTAGCAGCTTTTCCAGTTTTGCCAATATTGTTTATACCAGATGCTGTAGTCTCAAACTCCAGATGTTACACTGCAGAATTAAAAAGGAACCTGAGCAATAACACTCTACTGCAAAGTCTACAAACATATAGGGTACATCAAAGTCTTTGTTGTGACAGTGATAATTAATTAGAGAAATTGCTTTAGTATATCTATAAGTCTCTTTCTGCTCAACTTCTGTCCTTTTCATGTTTGTCTTTGACATAGAACACTGTTCATTTAATCTCCAAGCATCATGGAAGCTCAGCTTGCTGCCTACAGAGCCCGCAAAGCGAAAGAAAAGGCTGCAAGTCAAGGATCATGGCTGTCATTTCGTCTTGGGCAAACATCTCAGACGTCACATGGAGAGATGAGTCACGCTGTATGTAGCTGAACTTCATCCTTTCAACTTTACTGCTCAACTATGCATTGGCAAAGTCTAGAAGCATCTGAGCTATGGAATTAAAAACTGTGAAAAGGATGAAGCGTTGTTCTGTTGATGACTTTTTTTACTATTGTGCCTTGATTAATGCTCCAGATAATTCCAATTAATATGCAAAACTTACTGTACTGTAGCATTGGTTCCTTTGCCATGTGGCTTTCATTCAGTCTGTTAAAGTTTGCCTCTCCTACCCAAGGAAAAAAAAAGATACAAATGAAATCTGTCTGATAGTACAGGTCTTGTTGAGGTACTATTAAAGAGGGGTGTGTCATTGTGCCTGTTTGATACATTGCTTTGACCCATCTGTGCTTACTCAGGAACCATGACTAACCCTCGAGAGCAATGCTTGTAGCTGATTTGTTCTTCATATTGGAAGTTTTGGCATTGAGCATTCTCTTAACACCTCTATGTGTAGAACTCTTCATAAAGCTACATTTTTCATGACTTTCTCCTGTGAAGCTAGCAAGCAACTTTCCTACTATTCAAGGATTTTCCAGTATTTGTAATTTTTTCTTTCAAGAATGGGTGTATTTTTGTGTCATCTTTATCATGTAACTGATGTTGCCAGTTCTTTTTATGTTTGTTTTCTTTCAATGATTTCATGTCAGCCTTTTTAGGTCAGTGATCACATTAATCTTCTCTTCTCATATCGTGCAGGACATTTCCAAAGTCAACGATCTTCCACTAGATGGTCACGCTGACCTTTCCAGGACTTCATCTGAACAAGATACAAGCTATTTGACAACAAATCAATCATATTTCAGTGCTGACAGGCTGCTCAAACTTCTTTTATGGCTCTGTCTACTTGGAACATTCGTATTTTTAGGATTGGGTGGAGTTTTCCTCCTTATTTCTTCATTTTTTGTGATATATTCATCGATGGGATCAAATACAAGAAAGAAAGGTGAACTCAGTGCTTATTCTGTTTTTAACCCAAACTGCCAAAGACTGCAGGGGCAACTCACAGCTGAACAGTTTGAAAGGGAACTTAAGTATGGATCTGGAGCCACTTAACGATAGAGAACTACTACTAGCCTTCTTTCTCTGTCTGTGATGTCCAAGATTGGAACGTCTTGGTTGGTGTTCTGGTGGAGCTAACAGTAGCAGAAAATTAGTGCTTTCATAAGATCAAGTAAATTTAGCAGAAACTTTTCAGGTATTAAGTTTGTGAACATTATATGTATGAATTTTTAAGTACCGGCCATATTAATTGCATAGCAGAAGAGAGATTCCCCAACAAATTTAAAAGGTGAAATTTGGGAATAATGTCGTTCAGTTGTAGTGCTTTCTGTCACCTAACTTGTAAAACATTTGGTCAGAATTATTGTATCTCATTGTATCACCAAGTTGGCTTTACTGCCTGAAGAGCATTCTTTACAATTCTCAAAGGGACTTGGTACTTCAAGTTCTGTTTAACTTTTCTGCGTTCTCATTTCTTCAGGCAAAAACAAAAAAAGGAAATAACATGAATTGAGTTATTATTATCATTTTCCATTTAGGTTGTTAGCTGAACTAGAGGGCTGAATTTAGTTTTTGGTTTTGATGAAATCTTAACCTTGGTAATCACGCAGTGCTGTATGTGTGTGTGTGTTTGTGATGCCTACCTTGTAAACACAATATCTCAAGAAAGGAAACTGGGACAGATCTCATATTTAGTACATAGGTGTACCACATTAAGTACAAGAACCCTATTGGCAAAGGTCATTTGGGGTCAAATTGTGAAAAACTTGTAAACACAATATCTCAAGAAGGGAAGCTTGTACAAATCTCATATGTTGCATGCTGGTGTACCACATTGAGTAGTACTATTAGTAGTACTATTGATTTTGGTAAAGGTCAAAGGTCATTTGCGGTCAACAGCTGTCAAATCGTGAAAACCTTGTAAACACAGTATCTCAAAAAGGAAGCTTGGACATGTCTCATATTTAGTACATATGTGAACCACATTAAGTACGAGATCCCTCTTGTTTTTGGTGGAGGTCAAAGGTCAATCAAGGTCAACAGGGGTCAGATTGTGAAAACCTTGTAAACATGATAGCTCAAGAAGGGAAGCATGTACAAATCTCATATGTTGTATGTTTGTGCACCACACTGAGTACAACATCCCTATTGATTTTGGTGCAGGTCAAAGGTCATTTGTGGTCAAAAGGTGTCAAATTGTGAAAACCTTGTAAACACAATATTTCAAGAAAGGAAGCTTGGACAGGTCTCATATTTAGTAAATAGGTCTACCACATTGAGTATGAGATCCCTATTGTTTTTAATTGAGATCAAAGATCATTTGCAGTCAACAGGGGTAAAATTTTGAAAACTTTGTAACCATTATATCTCAAGAATGGAAGCTTGGACAAATGCCATATATAGTCTATTGCTGTACCACATTGAGTATAGGATCCCTATTGACTTTGGTTGAAGTCAAAGGTCATTTGAGGCCAACAGGGGCAAAATTTTAAAAACCTTGTAAACACGATATCTTAGGAAGGGAAGCTTGTACAAATGTCATATGTTGTATGTTGTTGTACCACATTGAGGACAACATGCTTTATAGTTTTGGTGGAGGTCAAGGGTCATTTGATGTCAAGAGGAGTCAAACTATGAAAACCTTTTAAACACTGTATCACAAGAAGGGAGGCTTCGACAAATATCATATGTGGCATGCTGGTGTACCACATTGATTACAAGATCTCTTTTGACTATGGTAGAGGTCAAAGATTATTTGAGTTCAGCAGGGTCAACTTGTGAAAATGTCGTAAACATGATATCTCAAGAAGGAAAACTTGGGCACATCTCTCATTAAGAAGGTAGGTGTATCTCATGGATACAAGAATTCCATTGTCTTTGGTGAAGGTCAAAGGTTATATAAGGTCAACAGGTTCACATTATGAAATTCTTGTAAACGTCAATATCTTAAGAAGGGAAACTTTGGCAGATGTTATATGCAGTATGTAGTTGTATCTCATTGAGTACAAGTACCATTTGGTCTTTAATGGAGGTCAAATGTCATTCAATGTCAGCAAGGGTCAAATTGTGAAACCCTTGTAGATATGATCTCAAGAAAGGAAGCTTGTACAGAACTCATATTTCACATAAAACATAAGTAGCCTTTGACACATAATGCTATAATGTCAGATATTGAAAAAAAATGCTCCTAATCGGATCATCGAAACCACAATGCATTTGTGCATTCTGGTTCAGCACATTCCATTAATGTATTTTTATCGTTGTTTCAAGCATTTATTTCTTATTCCTTTCTGTTTGGATCGTCTGGATGTACAGGCATGTAAAAGAGATGTTATGTTGAGTTAAAGCTAAAAAGGGCAAGTGCTTGTTAGAACAAGTGGAGGAAATCTAAACGTAGTCAAGGGATGGTACCCACTGAAGCTTGCAACAACCTAAGAAACTGTTTCTTCTTTCTAAAGATGGTGGAATACAGGTTAATAGTATAAATTGTTTGGTTGAAACGGTTACTGTAATGTAGTAGCAAATGCTTAAAGGACTCAAACAATGTTTTAAGAAGAAAGGGTCATGTCTCTGTTTGGAAATTGTAAACCTGTGGACTTATTTTCATGCAGATAGCACGACACGTTTTGTGCTAAATCATGTACTGCACACTCAGTAGACCTTCTGTGGCAGTGTATGGACTACACATCATTAGGAGGTTACTCCTGCACGGAATGAAAATGGTGTGACACTTGTATCTTCACTTCCCAGTGTGCACAGTCCATTGTGTCACTAGTCTCGCCTGCCTCTGCTCACATGGCACAATTTTGTGTCACACTATGTCAAGGCAAGGTGCTCACTAGTGGATATGAATGTGATGGAGTCGTGTTGCCATGGGGACGATTTATACACATCATTTCCATATGCCTCAAGGAAAGGTTTCTGATTCATTATTCTTGTCATTGAAGGTAGATATGGATATGGTATGAAGTATTTTATGCAAACAGCATCTGTGACCTGCCCAATTACAAAAGGCGAACTTGACCCTCTGTTTACCTGCCATACTCAAGGTACATTAATTGAACTTTTATAATGTGTGAAGCTAATTGAATGTGTCAGTGATATGTAAGCCTATTGATTGCATGGGAGGTATTAGTGGATTAATCCATAATTTATTCAACCAGTTAATTGGTGGCAGTAGTCACGATTTGAAAAAAAAAACTTCATAATGTGCATCATGATTTATGTTACATCATTAGGTACCATTACGATGAGGGTATACCGAGCCATGAAGAGAGCATATGGTTTCACATGCAAAGGTGTGTCCTACGTTTCTAGAGTGTAACAGCCTCTAGTTCCTTATTTCTGTGCTGTGGATATGTCAATAAAAACCAACCAAAGTGACATACCGAATCTATGGTAAAAAGATATAATAATTGTCACAACTCGCTATTTTGTTGAATGTCAGGAGGGACGGTGTATAGAAGAAGTGATCAAACAGATCTAAATCAAAATATTGAAATAGTGAAATATCAAACAATATCATAAATAAATTTATTGGTTACAGTGTTTGCTGTTTTGCGCATTACATTTGTGCAGGCTCATTCATGACAGTAAGGGAGAGGTATATCACCACGTGGGTCTTGTTCGTCTGATTTCATTGCTTCTGGTGCAAGATATATTCCATACTTTTCATTTCGTCTCGAAGTGGCGCAGTTTACTATTTGTGTGTGTAGATGTGCGAGGGGAGGGGGTGGGTTAGATTAAAAATGTTCAAGTATAATGTATGTATGTCACCCAGTTCCTCACAGACAAGTGTGGGAAGGCTGTAGTGGTGACAACACTTTAAGAATGTATGATGGGGGAGGAGGGTTGGACAACCGATTAAAAGTTTGTATCGTCCGCAAGCTCTGAATTATAGAAAATGATTTTTACCTAGTTTTCAGTAGTGTAGTATAGCTTACAGTTCGTCATGTTAAATCACTCAAATTACAATTTTCAGCTCGGTCCAGAGTAGGCTTTTATACTGATATTCTGTGTCGAATTCTGCGAAATGGAAAAGCATGGAATATAAAAAAAAAAACAACTTGAAACTGAAGTCTCACTGAAGCTGAAATTAAAATATCTTGACAGCTGGGCTGCGTTTAAATGAAGAAAAACAGAGTCTTTTTTTTAGTATTACGAAGGTTTTACCAACCAGGAACCGAAGTGAATGGTTGATAATTATCCAAAGTTTTCCAACGGGGATGTAGGTTAACCTTAACCTAGCATAAAATAAAATATGCACGCACCAATAAGAGGCTGTAAAAAAAAAGAAAAAGAAAAAAGAGAGACACCCAGGAGGATTTTTATCCACCCCACCGATCTGCTGTGAGTGGAACTTGGAGGAAGTTTGAGTGCGGGTGCCGCTAATTGGGAGAAGATTGTCAAAAGTGGGGACGCCACTTTCGGTTGACGCGGGACATGCCAGAAACTTGAGTTTTGGATAAACTTTAAGAGGACAGACAGTTGCAAGATACATCTCACATAACTTTATGCCCTTTCTTTATCCAAATCGAGTAGAAGCATATCTGTTGAACAGATTTGTGGTAAAAAGTGATCAGCCGATGACAAATTTTGTTATAGAGAGCGCCCCAGTAGAGAGGGAAAAACCGTCATTTTCTTAATTTTTCTTATGTTGTGGCTCGCAGAATAATGTTCATGAGTATGTCTTTTATGTCTCCACTAGCTTGAACATGGAATGTTGTTCTGTCGAAGGTTATCAATGATTACCTGGACTCTGCAGGTAGACATTGATGGCCTTTAATGAGGCCAGCTTGGGGGGGCCACGGAAGTCGCCTCTTATACCGAGCAAGTAGGTGCTATCAGTGTCGTTTTTTTTTCGGTAGGAGAATTTTTCTTTTTATCACTGGAAGTGTTTTGCAGTTTTCAATCAAACCTTCAAACAACCATTGTTCTCTTCATTATTCGGATTGCTGTGCAATATTTGGGTGGTAAAATCGTCGAAAGCTCATGCTTGCGGGATGATAAGCTTTCGAAGAGATTTTGTGCGGTAATTGCCGGTATATTAGACAACCAGAAAGTGCCACGATATCGCTATTTGAAACACTGAGGATTGCTCTGTTCAGGAACGGCTTCCAGATTGAAGCTGAAAAACTTCCCTGGCCACTCGGACCACTGGCTACTTCAAGTCCCTTCTGTTTGGAAGGGGGTCAAACGGGCGGCCCGGTGTTATGTAGGGGGGAGGTAATTGAATGCTGTCAGATGTGATTTGGCGCAACAAAGGTGTACAATTTTAAAGTCGATTTTCTGCTAAGAATTTCGCTTTTTATTAATACAGTACAATCACAAACATTTAAAAAAAAATAAAAGTTGAAGGAAATAAATGGGATTCAGGTGATAAATTCTGCCAAATGATTTTAGTTTCTCATAACATAACAAAAAGTGTAAAATATGATAATGTGGTGGTTGCCATGAGTTTTTCATTCAACTGAACCACTAAGATCTTTGAACAAGCTAATGGGAGCCTACCGGTAGTGAATATTCAGTTAGTCGATACGTTGATTGCTGACAATAATGGAGGTGATCAGTATTGTGAAGTTTCAATGGAAATAGTTCTTCGTTTCATTGATTACTACAATTTCGGTTACCCGGCGGTCGAGAAACAATGACTTGACTGGTGTGTTTTTTTTTTTTTTATACCGTGACCAGTGAGGCTTGGAATGCTACATTTCCATGGGTATACTAAACCTACCTTAATTTCCACGTGGAGTTCACAGTGCAGTGAGTTCTGCTTTCTTCCGTTGCTTTTCAAAGTGCATGGTTACTGCTATTTTTGTTCATTGAATAATGTATCCTGTCCATGTACAGCCTCGCGTGTACATAACGTTATCCTTCATGTCATTTTTCCTTTCACATGCACGCACGACTGTTTTGTACATAGTAACTTTGTTAACCGAGTTTACTCTGTTGTCAAGAAGCTTTAGAACAATACCAAGATAGTGTTACATTATCCAATGCAAAAGGGCAAATATTGTTTCATAGATATCTACTGTTTTCGGGTAAGTCTCCAATTGTTCAGTGTTCTGAACAAGAAATACCCATTTGCCCAGCATTACTAGCAGAGCCGTCAGACCAAAGTATAGTCATGTGTCTGTATGTACGACTCTGAGCATTAATCTCCAATAGCGCCACATACCGTGTGGTTCTCACACACTAAATCGTTTACTGAGTAGTGTCATACAAGCATCCGTACTTTTCATTCTTGACTGCGACAAACACTGTACTGCGGATTGCATGCCAGCAATGGTATTGCGAAATTTACTCACGTGGTAAACGTAACATATGTAGAGTACTTTGTTTCGTCACCAGCGAGGGGCGTTCTCTCTGATATTTCTAGTCTTTTTTCTGTCTTTATTGTAATATATACCTCACATGAGACCTCTAGTCTTCAAGGTGGGTATAGTGCATTGCTCCCAGACTATATGATACAAGCAGAATGCCATATTATTGAGTTTATAGAGTGTGGGTAATTGGCTCAATTATAAATATTCATGTCCTAATTGGCATTTACTTAGGTACCATTAAAAGCAAATAATGTTAACGGACAGGACAGAGACGACTCCCATCGCTCCAGATTTCGTCAAAATAATCATAAAATATTTCTAAAGAGAGGCAAAACGAACAAGAATATCATAAAATCCCATTTGATTTCAACAAAATGATTCAATTTTGGTCAATAACTTTGTCCACACCATAACAACTTGTTTAAACTCAAATTTTTTTCGCAGTAGGCATCATCAGAAGGGATTTTATTATCCTGTCATCTCCTACGGGAGTTTGATGTCGAATGATGAAGGGATTTATGATCACCGCAGTGATTACACATCCGAGGCATTAACGCGTGACGGCTTATTGTCCTCCCTTCTGACACTCTGATGATCTTCTCTAAAACCTTCACTCATGTCCACGTCATCTAATCATCAAGTGGGGCGTACTCGTACCTCTGCTGGAGGCGCTGACGGAGACGAAAGGGGGGGGGGGGGTGTAAAGTTCTCGACGATCAGATAGCATTGTCAGTCCCGGCCTTTTTTACCCTCCAGCTCCCCCTTCCCGCCGACCCTTTCCAAAATAAAATTTGCATCCAAGATTATTTACAGATATCATGAGAAAATTGCAACTCCACCCTTGGGTCCACTTTCTTGTGCGTTTGTATTATATTGTGGGTTTGTTTGTTGCAGATTTCTGTCAGTCCAGTGCAAGTCGAAATAATTAACTGCGATAAAAGAAAATGACAATTTGTTGTCAGACTATAGATGGTAAAACACGGAGAGGTTGTGTATGTGTGTGTGGTGGGGGAGGGAGGTTGTGTGTGTGTGTGTGCAATAGCCCAAATACGGGAACGGCTATAAGTTACAGAACCACTGCACAAGATCCGTACTGCCATCTTATTTAGTCAGTGGCAATTTTGAAAATGTTTCCCTTCTCAAAAAACCAGCGGAAGAAAGGGTTTAAGGTTGATGAAGTGAAATGCATAATGATTCGTCAGAGAGACGATTTCCTGTCCCATTTGACGTGAGCGGATGGTCGTCTGTTATAATTTTTTCTTTTTTTGGGGGGGGGGGGGATGGTTGTGATTTTTCAAGGGGTCTCAAAGGGTCGACAGTTTTCACTTGGGGCGGGGCCTTGTTCCTAAATCGGAACAGAACACTGCCTCATATATCAAATTTATCGATGTGCTTCCCTTCTCAGATCCAGCTGTAGAGTGAAGCACAGTAGGTTCTCAATCCACCTATAAACCACGGGACTTGGAGCAGTCTCAGCATGTGCTGCATGACCAGTGGTAACTTGCTGCAAAATTGTCCAGTTCTGAGAAGGGCGGGCGTTCTCATTTCACAAACGTAGGAAAGCATCTTAAATCAAGTAGTGAAATGGAAATTGGATGTGTAGGAAATGAACTTAAGGGAGAAGGTTGGGGAGTGTTTGTAGGGATATCAAAAGACTGAAATCCTTTGATCTGTATGTATTGACACATATGAATGAAAAGAGAAATGAAAAGAAAAAGAACAAAGAAACAAGATGGTGCAAGGGGTTTTCAATTCTTTGAGGTTCCAGTGGTTGATATCATGAAATACAATCATAGTAAAACAAACAATTTTATCAATAGCATAGTTCATTTGATAGAAATAATTCAAAACATCTACGCATGTTTACATGCATGACGAGGAGGTAGGAAGATACCCAACATTCAAGAGCCTGACACTGCCACTGCTCACTGACAAAGTTCATTACAGGCAAAATACTTGCAGCTTCACCTCTTGTATACTGTGTTAAAAGTCATGTAACATGCATCTAGAAAAGAGCTGGCTTTACTCAGAAGTTGAAGAGTGAAA
Source organism: Stichopus chloronotus (assembly GCA_021234535.1). Classification (NCBI taxonomy): domain Eukaryota; kingdom Metazoa; phylum Echinodermata; class Holothuroidea; order Aspidochirotida; family Stichopodidae; genus Stichopus; species Stichopus chloronotus. The sequence continues at coordinate 18,176,754 of CM037843.1, forward strand.
TAGAGGTAGGTCAATTAGGATAACATAAGACATAAAATGCGCATCCGGGACGGTCACAAATTTGCATACTTAGCTAATGGTTATTTATGATGTTGCAAATAATTAACTGACAATCAATACAGTTCAGTCCAAGTTTCAATTCTTGACTTTGTTTTTACAAGCAAGATATCACTAAAAATAGACACACACACACACACTTACATACGTTCGTATATACGCATGTACGTACGTACGTACGTACGTTCATAAGTACATACATACATGCACCATCATGATTGAAATGGTTAAATGCATCATTGAAACCAAACTGACTGCTAAGCTGAGTAAAAGAACACACTTATCTTCTTACTGATCGATCATGTAGCATCATCATTCATGAATCTCATCTTTGAAATTACTCCAGGTACATGATTTTCTTTTGAGGTAGATTAACAATCAGGTAGTGAGAAAGGCAGTGACTCATCAACACAAGCAGTTCCAATTCTTCCAACCACTTACTTCTAGCTCCTCCCAAAGCGTGTCTAAAACTCCTCTACATATGTAAGTAAACCAAGGGGCCCCTGTGTATGCTGCAAGTGAAATCAATATTTGTCAAGAAGAATGTACATGCTTCCAGAATAAAACCCTTGCAGCGTATAAAAGTTTCAATTGCCTTGAAGTAGAAGAAGGTAAATTAGGATAATATAAGAATATAATGTGCATCCGGGACGGTCACAAATTTGCATACTTAGCCAATGGTTACTTATGATGTTGCAAACGGTTAACTGACAATCAATATAGATCAGTCCAAGTTTCATTTCTTGACTTCGTTTTTACAAGCAGGACTTCACAAAAAAAGACACACACACATACATACATTCGTTCATACATACATAAATTCGTTCATACATACATACGTTCATACATACATACACACACACCACCATAATTGAAATGGTTAAATGTATCATTGAAACCAAACTGACTGATAAGCTGAATAAAAGAACACACTTATCTTCTTACTGATCGATCATGTAGCATCATCATTCATGAATCTCATCTTTGAAATTACTCCAGGTACATGATTTTCTGAGGTAGATTAACAATCAGGTAGTGTGAACACTAGCGTACACGGGGGGGGGGGGGCATTGGGCCATGCTCCCTCTCACATTCCCCTTTTTTTTTATTAAATACTGCATATCATGCTGAAAATTTCAGAAATAAGCGGGAATTGACATACTTAGTATCAATATAGGCCTACTATATGTATATAGGTAAACTTGAGGGAATACAGGCCCGTAGCCACGGGGGTCGGGGCGTTCGAACGACCCACCCCAAGTTGAGGGAGGTCCATTTTTTCCAGCCATGTGTTTGAAGAGTCAGCTATGAAATATTTTTTTGTCTTGACATATCGTTCACTTTTAGCAGGAAGATAAAACCTCTCCACTTATGTCATAAAATGTACACAGGCCCAAACTGACCACAATATATCTTCACTAGATACATATACTATGTGGGGTGATGAGATAATAAGCTAAAAAAAATGGTTATGTCATTGTGGCTGTGGATATCATTGAGCTAGATACAATAAAAAGCCCGGGACACACTGCCACGACAAGCTGCGACACGACGTACGGCGACCACCCACCGCGTCTGCTGTGGTCGTGGCGGTGTGACCGGTTCCACGACTAGAGTTCAGCTGTGTCGTAAGCCGTCGCCGGGCCCGATTAAATATGTTCAATTGTAGTCGGGTGCAGTCGGTGCATTTTAAGCCCTGTTCACACCGCCACGACTACCAAAGTGTCTACTCAGGCGCGTAGCCAAGGAGGGACGATGGAGGCGATCGCCCCCCCCCCCCCCCCGGCCATATTGTGGTATTTTTTGCAGGACTTCGCCAGAAATACCCAGGAGCATAGGCATAGCCAGGGAAAGCAGGGCGACCCTGCTTGATCTCATTTTCGCTTCCCCCCCCCCCCCCCGCGATATAGTAATTATTAACTAAATAGTAACTCCCTCAATTTATGTGGCAGGCCTACCACGGCAGGGGTGGAATGCAGGGTTGGGAGCATGTATGTCTGCATGTTGAACACCCAGGAAGGGCAGTTTTCATCTATCTGAGTGGTTTGTAGAGCCAAACGTTTCTTTGAATGCTCATCTCGGCATTGCTTCATTTTTCACAGACTAATTATTTTCTCAGTAATTGAGAAATTGTAGACATGAGATTTATATTTCAAGGCTGGGTTCATGCAGCTGAAAAAACTTGGGAAGGGCTATTTCCGGCCATCTGGGGGTTTGTAAAACCCAAAGTTTTCTTGTACGCTCCGCGCCAACCGATGGTGGCGCTCCGCTTAGATAGTCTTCACGACTTTGCACCCCCTCCCCTTGGACGGTCTTTTAAGGTCTTCTTAAAGGCTGTATTGCATCACCCTAAGCTGTATTTTTATCTCCCTGAAAGGAAAATTCTCAACTGGTTCTAAGTTACAGTACTCTTAGATTGCCAGCAAATTCGAAAGATGCAGAGCAGCTCGTATTACACAGCATACACAGTGATTCATTGTTTTGATTACACATGTGGAGGAATGTGAGACAGGCTGAGGGAGGGACTAGAGATAGGTGGTTGGGAGATTTTAAACTGTCTGGGGTGATGCATTACAGCCTTTAAATGCTCCAGATTACAGGTCTGCAGATTTCACAATTTTCCGGGGAAAGCATGCCCCCCCCCCACCACAACCCCTTAGCAAAAACTTTCTGGCACGCTCCGCGCCAACCGATCGTGGCAGGACGCTCGGATCTTTCAATTGCAGTAATTCCGGCAGAGGCTACGGCCTCCCCCTCCACAAATTCCTGGGTACGCCACTGAGTGTGAAAGGCAATGACTCATCACCCCAAACAGTTCCAATTCTTCCAACCACTTCTAGCTCCTCCCACAGCTTGTCTAAAACTCCACGCCTGTCAGTCATTCTACATCGGTATCATGGGGGCGGGGCATAGACAGCTCGTTCAATTCTAACCCGGCGAACAACAGCTGAAAATTCTCCATTAAAACAGCACAGGGATTTGCTCGCCTTGAGCGACTGAAGCACCGTATGATGCAATGCGGAAGTTGTTTTGAATGGTCCCCATATAGGGCCCCCGATTTTCCGCGTTTCATAATGGAAATTTCCGTGTTTTTCCGTTTTCAACTTTCTCATTCCTGTGAATTTCCGTTTCAAACATAATGGCAATTGCAAGTTACTCGATCGTGTAAGAGTTGCTCCGCATGTGTACAAAATCGCACGGAATCCATATACACAGTGTAGCGTTAAAATGAAAACTGAAAAAAAAAAACATCAGCGTAACGAAGGTTCGATCAAAAATAATCATTCCATATTACATCAAATTTTTGAATAATTCACAAAATGTTGCATACTTCATGTAAACCAAACTTTTTTACATGCATTTTTAAAGTTGAAATGTACAGAAAGGTCTCATTTGAAAAAATACAAAGGATTGCCCAAAGCCTTCTGAAAACTTACAGTAATTATATCCTAACGTAGTTAGATGTATAAGGAATAGCCTAACCACCTCAGTGATTACGTGCACGTTCCATCGCCGGTGAAAGAACAGCCGACTATTTGTAAGTTAAAGAAGTCATGTTATTCAATAAACAATCAAATGTATTCTACTCTTTTTCAGTCCCAGAGGTTGAAAATATTGAGATTCAAGATTGAATGTGTGGAAAGTCGGCTTTGTTGAGGCAACGGTAGCATTAATGTTAGTAACTTACACTCCTCGAGTTTTCGAGGGCCAGGCATACCGTAGTATAGAGCGCATGAGGAATGTTCGGTTGATTCAATCGGGTGTTTTGGCCAGTTGCAGCTGGTCTGCTTGGGTCGCCTTTCGTTTTATGCTTGCAAAGTGTTGCGATAGTTCCTTTGATATATCGATTGTAAAGTTTATGCGAGAAACTTAAGACTGTAAACTATGTACAGTATATTTCATTAATTTTAGCTTTTTTCTGCCAAATATCATATTGTAAAAACTTGGTAAATTCCGTGAATTTCGTCGTTCAGTTCAATTTCCGTTTTTTACCGCGGAAAATCGATGGCCCTACCTATAGCAATCGTAGTGTGCATGTTGTGTTGTTTGCGTATACAATCGTTGAGTGACGGTGGATTTGCTTTTATTTCTGTACGAAGTATTCAGAAAACAAAACAGTTTTCAAGGATTATGTGTAATTAAATAAGCTGTATGTAATACAGAGTAACCAGACCCTGAGCCTAGAATGTATTATTGAGTGGCGACTCAGTCAGTGAATTTCTAGGTCCCTTATACGGACACTTGACATATGATAGCATCCGCAAATATTTGGGTCGCATTTGTGACTGATTTAGTCACTGAACTTGTGCAGCATTGACGTTTATGGCCCATATGTCCCCCCCCCCTCTTATTGTGTATGAACCATTTCGCGAAATTTCAATATTTTCAAATCGATATATCGATATCGAATGTTTTAAATTCCGATGGACCTTATTTACGTGTCGAAATTATTCGCAAAAGAGCATTAATTTGAATCAGTTTACAGCTTCTAAAAAAGGTAAAATTGCAGAGCTCCTCTGGCCCCCTCAAAGGCCCAAAGGCGGGTCCCTTGACCCCACGACGAATGGGCGATCGTTTCGCGATCGCGTCTCTCCTAAGGCGGCAATCCAGAAATGCCCGGCACTAGTTTTGCTCTGGCTACATCCTTGTTCGCACCAATGAAAATTGTAGGCTGAAATGGCAGGACTGAGCGAGCTACACACACACATGTAATAGTACTGCAACGTGTAAAAGATAGTGGACTAATTTTTGCAAGGAGCAGAGGTCTACTAGTGGTTCTGTTGGTCATAATTAAATTTGCTGTGCCTTCCATGTTGCCATGACCATGACGTCACGATCATGACCAATGGCTAAATAAAAGAAATGCAGTTCATGTAAGATTTGTACAAACACTTGTTTTTTATATCAAGTTTTGAAGGACGATCAACACTGATGAAGGACTACCAAATTGTATGAAATGTTCACAAGCAGGTTGTCCTTTGGACTACCAGTAAAAAGTCCTTAAATTCGCACCCTGAGCATTCAGTATACATGCATAGAAAATTGTTAGGGAAGCAAGTATACATAAACACGTTTTATGAGGCTGTAAGGCCAATTTTTATTTAAAACGACAAAGTGTCTCTACAAATACGACATGTGACGTGGAATGCTTCTGACCAGAGATGATGGTACCTTCTCTGCATTCGTACAACCTGTGAGGAGATAAAAAACACAGCTTAAGGCCAGGCCACACATGTGGTATTCAACACGTGATTCAACTTAACTAGCTGAGAGCAGAAAGCATGAAAGCTGTTTGGAATAAAGAAGCACCATGTTTTTTTTTTTTCAACTGTGGTCGTCTTGAATAGTTGAATCTATTTTTAACATCCACTGTTGTAAAAGGCAATTAAAATTTTGTGTATGTGCTTCTAAGTTGAACTGTGCGTAGGTGACCCAGCCTTATGTCTATGTACTGCAATTGTTCATGCAATATCTTAAGGCACCAGCTGCAGCTCAGTACACATTCAATTGCAAATGAAAGCACTAACAAATTCCACCTTTCCAGAGTTCAAGTTGAAGGGAAAGAGATTAAAAGGGCATACTTCTAATCACAGCATACTTTTCACAATTTGGTTTTCCCTTCTTTATCATCCGAGAGGGGACTTTCACAGACACTTGACCCCGAAACTTGCGTGGAGAATCAAATTCAGCAATTCACTGCAATAACCTAAACTCTCACATACAATACTTTCATTGCCACAAAATACTAAGTGTATGGAAGACAGACAGACAGACAAACAAACAGACAGAATGACATATTGGTATGTTGCTCCTAAAGTCAACCAGGAGCCAAGTTAACACAGATGACATTTGACCTCTGAATGCTTGTATGACTTCACTGAGTGGTGTGAAAAGGTGAATTTTCAAATTACCAAACCCTGACGATCTCATGATGACAGTGATGACGATCCTATCAAAGAAAGTTCCATTGCTCAATAACAAATTATCAAAGAAACATACTTGGAGAGTGCAAATAATTTAGTGAATAATTTTTGTCAATGGTGCAAATAGCACCAAAGGTACACTTCACCTCATCAAACAATGTGCTACAACATAAAAACAAAAATTTGAAAGGCTTTGGACATGAATGAATGCAGCATTTCATAACAATGACCCAAACTGTCACATACAGTATTCTCTCTGCTGAACAATACTAGCTGTATGGTAGACATGAAGACAGACAGGATAGTACACAGACAGATTATCTACCTGCTAGAGCCATGGCAATACTAAATTCATGTTTGAGTATTTGGAGGACTTTTCTTACTCCTTCTTCACCCTAAAATTGATGAAAAATAATGACATCATAATAAATTCATTTTTATTAGCTGTGTTAGACAAGTCAATGTTACATATCCATGCCAAGAATGAAGATATCAAATACACATAGCAGAAACCACTCCATACTCCTTACTTTATATCCATATTTATCTACTGAACATGCAGCCTAGGATTGCAACCAGGGGCACCACCAGGGTCTAATGATAGGAGGGCGCCATATATTGCCAGACATCCATGAGGACATATTCTACCTAAGCAGAGCACCACCATCAGTAAACACAGCACAAACCAGGAAATTTTTGGCTAAAAACATGTCCCAGATCACCAGAAATGGCATTCCTACCTCTGAATGTTTTCTGTTTACTTACACCTCGCCCGACCCTCTACAAATAAAAGATACTGAAATAGCTTTCCAAGTGAATTTGAGTTTGGGCTCAATATGTCCATGACCCCCTGCCCTACAATGAAAAGGGTTGCTGACTTGATATCTTCCTTCATGTCACAAAGCACTACCTTTAGAATCAACTTTTTTCATGATTACAAACAGACATTATTCAGGCCTTGATTCAGTAACTGAAGGGCACTTTTGTAACAATCTTAAGCAACCCCATACAAGTCCAGAGAAAACCTGTGGCTTGTATGTTACAACTTCTAGTAAGGTGATTACCAACTTCAACAGTTTTAACTCAATTTGCCATTTTTTTATCTAGTAATTGATACATCATGGGAATGGATTTCCTTCTAATGTCATTCGCATATGATGCATCAAGAGTGGAGCATGCAAAAAGACTTTAAAAGCCATTAAAATATCAATGTACCAATTGATAGTTAGGTCTACTACACACTTAAAAATATATGGTTTAATACAAACCTTGTATGCCAAACCCCAAATCGCTGGCCTACCGATGAACACTGCTCTGGCTCCAAGGGCAAGGGCCTTCAAGATGTCTGTTCCTTTTCGTACCCCACCGTCTAAGTACACTTCAATGTCAGTCTCTCTCACAGCCTGTACCACCTCTGGTAAAGCATCAATCTAAAGAAGGAAGGAAAGGCTAGTGATACCGAAAATCGGGCTCTCTAGGACTGCTTACTTTAATCAAAGTCTTGAAAGCATATTATATCTATCAGTTTCTGTAGTATATTGATCGGTTCTAATCACTAAAGCAAGTAAAGCAATGCGCATGTACCCCAAAAAAGGTCCTTGAGGGATCACAAACTCAGATGATGCTATGTTCATGACAGCTTTAAATACAAGATTCACTCTGACATAGACTGAACAACAAGGGAAGAAGATCCTGATCAAGTTATAAGGGCAGCAAATGATTGGCAAAGATGTTAATGTAAAAAAAAAAAAAAAAATCCGCTGCAAATTTTTCTCCACCAACGTAGCACTCAGCATACCTGGCCATTTCAGCATTATTACAGAGTCCTGTCAAGAGTCGTCAATATGCAGACTTACTGTTGCCAGAACGCCGTCTAGTTGCCTGCCTCCATGGTTGGAAACGATTATACCAGCCACACCAATGTCCGCTGCACGTCTAGCATCATCGCCTGTAAGATGAAACGCAAACTACTGTAGAGACACAAAACAGCAGACCACTGAAAATGTGTATTAATCTCTTCTCACCACAACATATTTTGAAGTATCCTTTGAAAAACAACAGACACCACATGCATTGGCACTGAAATCAGCTTCACCTGCCCAAAGAGATGGTGAACACTTTCATAAGCCTTAAGAAAAAAAAAAACAAAAAAAAACAAAAATCGCATATCAAAGGTACAACACTTCTGTAATCTGTATCTTGTAGAATGTGGCCACTTCAATTACATTTGTGCTGAAAAGAGTTGAGTTAAAATACAAGCTTTACAGAATGTTTCAATATGGGCAAACATTCCTTGGCATGATGTTGAGTCATGAGCACAAGTTGTGCTAATGAAATGACAGTGGTGACTCAACAGTGTACCTTAAGAGAAGACTGACAACCCCAAAGGGAGGTAGGGCATTTCAAATGCACCGAAATCACATACAAACAAAAAAGGTCTAATTATTGTTATTCAGTCTCACCAATAAAACATTTTCAAATGCTGCAACTAATCAAAACAAGATGATTACAGAAAATTCATCATTTCTATTTTTTCAAAGTTTGGGTGACCAAATTATTCTTGAGCAACAAATAACGAAGTTTCTATGTGCAAGAGGAGGGCCACCAACCTTTTTCATTTTTCAATAATCTATCACTCTGGGTATATTAACATTGGCTATAAAAGTACGACTTTTTCTGCAAAACACAATACAAAAGAAACCAAATACAGAGGGGAACTGCTGCTGCAGTAACTTTTCTTTGTCAAATTTAATTTTAAGATATATGTGCTGTGCACTGTTGTGGGTGCCTTCCTGCTGAGCTTCCTCTGAAGCAAATTTTGGATCTGTCTATGTATCAAATCCAGTCTTGGGCGACTCACTCAACTTCAGAGTCCTCACCTGACCCACTTTCATTTGAGTCACGACTCCTGTGGAAATTTTTAAACTATAATTGACTATACATGAAGATCTTTTTCTTGTCTGTTCAGCAATTTGAATTAATGTTCTTTTGCAAATTTATAAATCTCAAAACTAAAAGTCTCGTATGGCTGATTTATATTTCTTGTTCTCCAATTACGCCTAGCCTGTGTCTGACAACTTACTTTTTAATGAGAAGGCCAATTCTTACCCCACTGTTTGGACTCTACAATGTCTATACAATAATGCCTGCTCAAAATATACTGTTATATGCATGAGGTTATATATGTGAAGCGGGCATTTATGACATCACTGAAATGCAATACCAAGTAGGAACTGCAAGTAGATTCAGAGAACTTTGCAATTATTTGGCGTGGAATACCTGACTCCAAATAATGTTGGAGTCGCCCAAGCCTGATCAAATCCATAAATCATACAGCAAAAGAATTTTATCTATAATATAAAATTTTAACTGTTATTCTCCTCCTATCTCCCCCCCCCCCAAAAAAAAATCCACACATAAGTCACGACAACATTACATCTCACCTTATTATGAGTCAAACATGACAATGAAACATATATACTGGTCCTGATGATGAATTTGAAATAAAAGACAACCCCTTTACCTGAAAGGATGCCTTTCAAAACAATTGGAAGCTTTGATATTGTCTTCAGCCACCTGATGTCTTTCCACGAAACTGCAGGAGACAATGTCACCTTCCCGTAAAGATCCCCCTCGGAGTTGGTAGTGTCTGCATCTTCTAAATTGGGAAGACTGATCACAGCACAAAGCAGAAAAAAAAAAGCAGCGATTACTCATGGTTCTTTAGTTTTAATATTTACACATAGGAAAAGAAAAGAACAGTAATAGGGGACAACAACAAACAAACAAGCTTTCCAGCTCTCTTTGCCAACATATATGAAGTTCCTGTGTGAAGTGAACACAGCTATTGAAGCTTGAGATTTGGAAATCAATCTTCACAGCTGGGTCCCAAACAAAGGCCTTCAACAGAGGCACATACATGGGAGAGGGCATATGAGGTGAACCCATCCCTCATTAAGTCATGAATTCCACTACAAGATGTGCATTCATGTCTTGGCATTCAAGCACGACACTTCTGTATGCTTTTTACAGTAAACATTCTGAGCTGAAATCAGGAATAATGAAATAAGATGAATTTGCAATCTAAAACATCACAAATCACCACATACACAATCAGCGACCATGACAAACATGGAGCTCTAGGCTGTTGTAAGGCAAGAACAATGGGAGATTATGACTAACCTAATACTGCTGTCAACTTTGAATCCATTTCTCAAGTCAGCCAGTCTAATTCCAACAATGGGAGTGTCCACTGTCAAAACCAGTGCTTTGTACCCTGCCCTCTCGGCTCGCCTGACCAATCTTTCAGTGAGCTCTTTGTCCTTAAATATGTAAAGCTGAAACCAGCAGAGACAGTCAGGTGAAGAAGCTGCGACATCTTCAATGCTTTTCGTAGAGTATGAACTCAAGATCATACCTGACCCCATAGATCCTGCAGCTAATGAAAAGATGTACAGTAAGAAAATGTAACACGTACCACTGAATACAGGCCACAGAAACAGACAATTTACAGGCACATACTGTAACCACTAAAGATTGAACCAAGCAGGGCCATTTCTATGTCCACCTATGGAGGAAACATGCCATCCTTGGGATGGTTCTATATGAGGAGAGGCTTTCTCCTAATTAAAGAAAGTTTGCTGCAACCAGTATCAGGCACATAGCCACAGTGGGGCACATTGCAAAAATTTGTCAACAAAAAGTCGTGCATTTTTGGAACATAAAAAAGGAAGAAAAGATGGAAATTTCACACTATTTTGCATAAGACCCTTAAAAAGGCAAAAGTTTTTCAAAGTGACAGGGAAAAGCTTTGACAATTTGATTACAGTTGACCCCAAATGATTTACTACCATCACCAAAAACACAAGGGTTCTTGTACTTAAAGTGATACACCTACAAGTATACAAAAAAAATGAGATTTGGTAAAGCTTCCCTTTAATACATGCATGCATGCATGCATGCATGCATGCATGCATACATAATACATACATACATACATACATACATACATACATACATACATACATACATACATACATACATACATACATACATACATACATACATACATACATACATACATACATACATACTTACATACATACATACATACATACATACATACATACATACATACATACATACATACATACATACATACATACATACATACATACATACATACATACATACATACATACATACATACACCCTTACATACACACACACACATACAGTGACACCATCATGAAGACACAGTTTACGATTATCATCAAAACCAACACACAACAGGGCAAGTGTTAACCTTTTAACTTTACCATTGTAGGTCACTTAAACTTGCACTGCAGAAATCCAACTATGATGATATCTGGTAGATAGAATTCGTACTTGCAGTAAGTTTGAGTCTGATGTTTGTACTGTATTGCGTAATTATTACTGAAACAATATCCTTTAAATTTCATACCTCCCAGTGCATCATCTCAGATATCCTACAAGTGTAAGTAGATAGACCTACGTAGTGGGTCTACTAACCTCTGGCAGTGCCAATTTCACCATCTTGGTGAGCAAGGCTTTGCATTGCTGTTGGTGAAATAGCCACAGGAAATGATAAATTGTCCCCCAGGATGGTGGTAGATAGATCTCTCTCAGAAACATCAACTAAAAGCTGTGGGCATAGCCTTATCCTGTTGACAAAAAAGAAGTAAAATTTACACATTTGGCAACTCCCTGTAGCATAGATGTTTGACCCTAGTCTGATGTGAATAACATGAAGTCTATAGAGTAGCTTGCATTGTGAGCTTTCAACTTATTCACTACAGTATTGGAAGGGGAATGCAAAGTACAGTTTGCTAGTAACCTTTAGTGCAAAAACAAATTTTCAAGCATACTTGAAAAAGATCTCATGATAAGGGACTGTGACAGGATTTGGCAATCTCCATTCCATAATTCTGATTCTAACAAGATATTAAATGTATCCCCAAACACACCTAACAAGTTAGAAACATTGCTCGAATTGCAAGTTCAAATTGCCTAGGTATGATGGGTCAATACAAGAAGACTGGTCTTTGCTCTTACTGTATTTGGAATGATACCTGGGTTTGCATAAGGCCTTGGCTATGCCAAGTTACAGACAGTATTGAAGTTTCATTTCATGTATTTCGTTCATACATACATATACATACAGGCATATTAAGAAGAAAGATGCAGTCGTACAATGCAGTGGAATGAACAGGACCCTAGGAAAAAACAGTAATATGTTTATCGCAGCTAGCGACCTTAAAGGAAACAGAAAACACCAAAACAAAAAAAAACACAAAAACAAGAAGAGGAGAAGAAAAGAAAAAGGCTTGAGTCAGAAAAAGCATACAGTTCAAAGTATGTAATTGCCAATGAGATGAGATTTCATTTTACATTTAAAGGTGTTATACAACTTACAGAGCTTTATATCATTTGGAAGACCACTCCAAGTTTTGGAACAATAATTATTCATGAGAAGCTTCCCGTGTTTAGTATTATGCCTGGTAACTGCAAAGAGTGCATTACTTCTTGTATGGTTGGGTATGTGAGAGGATTTTCTAGGGTTAACAATATTACAAAAGACATGTAGTAATTTATTGTTAATATATTTATAAATAAAGGTACAAATGTTAAGGATGTGAATATCACAGACCTTAAGAACCCCAAGCTTACTGTGAAGTTTATCTGTAGGATAATGAGGAGGTGAAAAGGTAATGGTTTTTAGAATTCTGTTTTGAAGAACCTGTAATAGCTTCATAGCAGAAGCACTAGCTACTCCGAAAATTTCAATACCATAAGAAACCTTCAAGTAGATCGACGAGAGCTGAATAGCAGGGGGAAGTGAAATTCTGAGACAATAGAAACTGACATTGCATATAACGAGGTTATTACAAAGGTCATCAATGTGATTTTTGAAAGAAAGCTTGTCGTCAGTCAGAAGTCCTGAATATTTAGCACAGGCTGTCTTACAAGTTTTGGAGTCATTCAGAATAAAATGGTTTGGATGAGAATGAACACCACGGTCCCTTGATTGAAAAATCAAAAAGTTGCTTTTGCCAGAGTGTAGAGTAAGTTTGTTGGAGTCAAACCAAGTTTTGAGTTGGCTTAAGACAGTCTGCACATTTGAAACAAGTTTGAAACAATCATCATCGTGAACAAAAACATTAGTATCATCGGCAAAAAGTCTCAAAGACTCATTACAGACTACATTATGAATATCATTAACATAAAGTAGGAAAAGCAAGGGTCCAAGAACAGAACCCTGTGGGACACCAATATTAATATCTGCATAGCTAGATGAGACACCGTTAACACAAGTACACTGATTTCTGTTAGAAAGGTAACTAGACATGACATCACACGCTTTACCACAAACACAATAACTGTATAACTTGGCAAGAAGAATTCTATGGTCGACGGTATCGAATGCTTTCCTTAGATCTAAGTATAGTCCTAAAACATTATCCCCGTCCTCTAAATATGAACGTATTCAATTGACAGTTTCTAGTAGTGCATGGCTGGTATCATGATTTTTCCTCAAACCAAACCTCAAAGAGAGTGTTGTTATGATCCCAGAATAATCGAAGTCGCTTTTCAATAGTCTTTTCAAGAAGTTTATTAATACAAGGTAACAAGCTAATTGGACAATAGTTCTCTGGATACTTGCAATCTCCCTTTTGAAAATAGGAATGACTTTTGCAACTTTCAGGGCATCAGGATATATTCCGGAGGAAAACACAAGGATAAACATGTGACACAAAATTGGGACAATAACATGTGAAATAGAGGGGTAATTTCACCTAATCCAGAGGATTTGTCATAGATAGAAAATTTCTTTGAGGATTTCATCATCAGTGGCAGGTGCCAAGAAAACAGTATTTGCGTTGCCACCGTGTAAAAACTGCCTTGGGTCAGTGTTACTAGAAATATTCATCAAGCTTGTTACCTAAGTAACCACCGCAATTGCTATGACTCCCAAGTCTGGTAGGCCTAAGTAACCATGCTCATTAACTTTAGCCTAATTTAAGTTAAAGCTACAATTCCGTGTTATATTTTAAGAAATCATTGTGGCCTACCGTTTGAATGCGTCACAATTTTCTTGCAGAGTCTGCTCCGAATTTGCACCACATGAGTAGTAGTCATACACTGACTTTCCCATATACTTCTGAGCGTACTTTTCCAGGTCATCAAGGCACACAATGTCGTCCATGATTACAACTTGTTCAAGATCTAGACCTAATTAGGTGTAACACTAAAGTTAAGTGTCTAGACTTAGAGCGATAGGCGGTAAGTCTCCCGGACACTTGACAACACAGCTTACATTATTTTGCCAGTCACACTCACAGGTACAATCCAATAGTATTCGGGTCTGGGCGGCCTTATTGTTTCACACATACTTACGATTTAACTGATAATACATTTATACTACTGCTTAACTGGTCCTGTTTTATCACTTGCAAACAGCTTTTGTTCGCAAGTGTGACCCAACTGTTCAAAGTTAATCAAGATAATGTTCTGGATCCCGTCGTCCCAGCTAAACTCTGATCTTCTGCCTGTAGTTCTCGATCACGTGAGCACAAATCTACGAAAGCCTATTAGTGCCATCTGCATAAATATTTTCAATTTGTAATAACAGAGTTAATAATCTGTAATAACAGATTATTAATTTGTAATTACAGATTAATAATCTGTATTAACAGATAATTAATATGTTATAACAGGTTATTAATATGCAATTATAGATTTATAATCCGTAATTACATGTTATATACTTACTGTTTGAGGAAATGCAACACGGACATCATGGCTAATTATTTTAGTTCATACGAACAGTAACGTGAACATCAAATTTATTCTGGACGAGTGTCAAGGATATTCTTTCAAGAAATCAACCCATTAGGCAATCTGAATTTCAAAGTGATTTTGATTAACAAATCAGTGTTGTAAATAAATATCGGGATTGAATTTTCGAACACAAAACTCAGCACATATGTCACTACTAGTGTGATGGCAAGCAGGGGCGCTTGAACTCCGGTTTTAGCTAACGTATCAGCTATGTAACTGAATAGTTTTAAGATACTGGTTAAATGTGGGTGACATTAAGTTATTACGCCTATTATAACCAGGGGAGGGGGTAATTGTCAAGGAGAAAACTATTCAACGTTAAAAACAGAACATCAGGCGAAATCTTGTAATTTTAACACTTGTTTCGGCTACCAAATCAACATTGTGCGTCAAGTATATAACGCGAAATGTTGGATTTCCACTAAAACTTTTAGCTAACAAAATCAGCATTGTAACGTAATATGGGGGTGGTGGTTGAAGGGGTCATCAACCACAATGACCACACAGGCGATATCCTTGGGGGGAAATTGTCCAGGAGAAAGGTATTCAACCTCAAAGTCAGTACATAATACGACATATCTGATTTTCAACACAACTTTTGTCTAACAAATCAACAGTGTAGCGCAATATAATGGGGTTGGTGGTTGTAGGGGGCACACCCATTATCACCCCACAGGCGGTAACTTGGTGTAAAATTGTTGAGCATACTCATAAGGAGCAGGCTACTTCCACCTGTGGATTGGTTAGTGAAATTAATTTCAAGGACTGTCGAGTCTAACCTTTAAGTGTGATAATAATGTCTTTACGATTTAAGTTGTACTATCAGCTATTCAAAACATGGCCAAGTAGAAAACAAAAAAAAAGAGGGCAGTATGAAAAGAGGCAAACTCAAGAAAACGGAAGCTGACTCAAATGAGTCTTTGTAGATTAAAATTACACAACACCCTTCCCTCCTTTCCATCAACTAATTGTCAGCCAATGTTCTATGTGTGCAACCTTGACTGAGGGCTTTGTTTTTACCTGCACATCAGTCCTGAAATAGCCTAATTTCTTGCACAGAAATCACAAGCCACCAGCCCTCACAGTGCCAACCGTGACGTAATGCAGTTACACTGTTACAAATGCAACATGGCTCTGCAAAACATGTTCGTTACATTATTTTAAGAAACCTTAGGGTTTCCTCCATCATCTCATATTGAAGAGGACGTTTGAGAATCCGCATTGCCAAGAGAGGGTTTCAAAATTGGGGTGTTTGCTTCGCTAGAACTTTAATGCAACAGCCTTCATCATCGTCGTCTACTCCGGATATTCACCCAGCGTGGTGGACGAGCGTTGTCGTTCAGCTACTCGCCACGAAAATCTTCTGGGCGGCAGAGAGGCTACGCAATCAACCAGATATTTGACCAGCTGCACAATTGGGGTTGTCCCTATCCCCACTTCTACTTCTGTTTTACATTGCTGTGGTATTGTGCCGCCAGTTGGACACATTTTGTGAAGGCACAGCTACTTCATTGCTGGTAGTAAATACATGGGAGTCTTCTTTGAACGGGCAAAGTAATGCTAATATGTGCAAAAAAAAAAAGCACTATAACAGACGCTGGCGTAGCCAGGATTATATTCAAAGAAAATATCTAGCAAGATAATTGGCGTGTAAAATGGTTACGACAATATCTAGCAGACCGTGTCTAACCAATAGCCGTCGGTAAGAATCTACCAAATGTTTGACTTGTGAAATGGTTACTCTAAAATCCAGCAGGTGAATCTAGCTAATTGTTTGACATGTGAAGTGGTTAGTGTAATATTAGCAGAAAGTTGCTATTGAATTTTTCAGTCGAATTTATAATACTGTGAACTGGTATCACGGACATCCAGTGTAAAATGATAGGCAAAGTATTTGATCTATTAAGCAGATCGTATTTAGTGGAAACATTTATATCATATTTAGTAAAGTTGCACGAAGAGCACCGACACTCTAGCAAACAAAGTGCAGATGAATCAGACACTGAACTTCAGTTTGCCGCTTATATCAAGATACAATAAGGCGGGAAGTTTAACAGCCGACTATATCATCAGGGAAAACGAGAGAAAGTTTAAATATTAACGCCATTGCTCTAAATCTACTCTCAGGAAAGGAAAGCTAAATCCTTAATAAGAGATATGCAGTGCTTTCGGGGTAAACATAGGTACATACTTTTTAAAACGGAGGGAGTTCTAGGACCTGAAAAAGGCGATTGTTGAAGCATCTTACAACTAGTGTAATACGGCATGTGACTCGAACATCTCAGCTGGTACAGTAAATGGTATGCTAAGCTTGTTGGAGAGACAGCCTTGCTTCAAGTAAGTTAAGGCTTATCGGTCCATTTACTACGCTACTGTTTAACAGCGAGTTTTAAAGATACATAAAGAATGTCAGACATGTGATGGATACAAAGAGATTAGTGGTTTAGTATTTCTAGGAGAGGAGTTTAAAATCTTGAAATACTCAGTGTCGAACTAAGGGATCAAAAGAAATTGTGCGTGGCCACAAACATTCTTTCTTTTCTGGCAAGGAGGAACGGTGTGTCAGCTTTTGATAATTGATAACCTCGTGAATTCTGACGGTGCGATTTCAGGGACTTTTATTCAATTGGACATAGCCTACTTATTACCATATATTTAAGGATGAAATACTTAACCAGGATTCTCCATGCAGTATGCGAGTGAGTAAACTAAAATAGATGTTTAAGTTCTTAAACTTCTAAATTCTATGTACTGTGGTAGATCATAAAAAAAACTTATTTTACCTACATCGCATATCGTACTGCAGATTTTTTAAGTGAGTGCTGATATCATGCCGCATTCACCCCGTCTAGCAATCTGTGTTATTAAGTCATACGCCTAGAATTCTGTGTTTGTAGGCGTATATCATCCTTTTCATTATCGTTTAAGACTTTCGGCTATGATTCTACAAATTTTAGAAGTTTTAAATGAAATATCTTGGAAGGTTACTACAATCAGCACATATGTCCCTATACACAGATGTCTAGAAGTATCACTAACCCAGAAATCTTCTGTAAACCACACCAAAGACTTAACAGTTGAATCTGGCAAATTAGTTATCATGAGAATAGTTTATTCACCAAATTTAGCAAAGTACATGTAGCCAATATATTTACCTATATTTTGACTTGTAGAATGGCTTCTATAAAATGTAGCAAAAAAAAAAAAGTCTACCCAATTTATTGCATTAAGTGTGGAATGACCATACTTAAATTAAGCAGGAAATATCTAGCAAAGTAATTGGCTTGTGAAATGTTCACTACAAAATCTGGCAGAACAGATTTAGTCATTACATAATATAGTAAAATGGTCACACTTAAATTTAGCAGAAAATATCTAGCAAAATAATTGACTATTAAAATGGTCACAGGTATTTCTAGCAGAATATATCTAGCTAATTTATTGCATTGTTAAGTGGTTACCATAAAATCTAGCAAAAAATATCTAGCAAAATAATTGGCTTGTGAAATGGTTACTACAAAAATCTAGCAGAAAACATTTAGTCATTTCATGGTATTGTAAAATGGTCAGATTAAAATCTAGCAGAAAATATGTAGCAAAATAATTGACCACGAAAATGGTTACATGTGTTTCTACCAGAATATATCTAGCTAATTTATTGCATTGTTAAGTGGTTACCATAAAATCTAGCAAAAAATATCTAGTAAAATAATTGGCTCGTAAAATGGTTACTACAAAAATCTAGCAGAAAAGATTTAGCCGTTACATAATATTGTAAAATGGTCACAATAAAATCTAGCAGAAAATATCTAGCAAACTGATTGACTACTAAAATGGTTACATGTGTTTCTAGCAGAATATATCTAGCTAATTTATTGCATTGTTAAGTGGTTACCATAAAATCTAGCAAAAAATATCTAGCAAAATAATTGGCTTGTGAAATGGTTACTACAAAAATCTAGCAGAAAACATTTAGTCATTTCATGGTATTGTAAAATGGTCAGATTAAAATCTAGCAGAAAATATGTAGCAAAATAATTGACCACGAAAATGGTTACACGTATTTCTAGCAGAATACATCTAGCTAATATATCGCATCGCTAATTGGTTACCTTAAAATCTAGCAGAAAGTATCTAGCAAAATAATTAACGTGTGAAATGGTTACTACAATATCTAGCAGACCGTGTTTAACCAATTGATTGTATTGATAAATGTTTACACTAAACTCTAGCCCAAAGAACCTACCAAAGTTTTGACTTGTGAAATGGTTACTCTAAAATCCAGCGGGTAAATCTAGCTAATTGTTTGACATGTGGAGTGGTTAGTATAATTTTAGCAAAAAGTTGCTATTGAATTTTTTAATCCAATTTATAATACTGTGAACTGGTATCACGGACATCCAGTGTAAAATGATAGGCAAAGTATTTGATCTATTAAGCAGATCGTATTTAGTGGAAACATTTATATCATATTTAGCAAAGTTGCACGAAGAGCACCGACACTCTAGCAAACAAAGTGTAGATGAATCAGACACTGAACTTTGCCACTTATATCAAGATACAATAAGGCGGGAAGTTTAACAGCCGACTATATCATCAGGGAAAACGAGAGAAAGTTTAAATATTAACGCCATTGCTCTAAATCTACTCTCAGGAAAGGAAAGCTAAATCCTTAATAAGAGATATGCAGTGCTTTCGGGGTAAACATAGGTACATACTTTTTAAAACGGAGGGAGTTCTAGGACCTGAAAAAGGCGATTGTTGAAGCATCTTACAACTAGTGTAATACGGCATGTGACTCGAACATCTCAGCTGGTACAGTAAATGGTATGCTAAGCTTGTTGGAGAGACAGCCTTGCTTCAAGTAAGTTAAGGCTTATCGGTTCATTTACTACGCTACTGTTTAACAGCGAGTTTTAAAGATACATAAAGAATGTCAGACATGTGACGGATAAAAAGAGATTAGTGGTTCAGTATTTCTAGGAGGGAGTTTAAAATCTTGAAATACTCAGTGTCGAACTAAGGGATCAAAAGAAATTGTACGTGGCCACAAACATTCTTTCTTTTCTGGCAAGGAGAAACGGTGTATCAGCTTTTGATTGATAACTTGGTGAATTCTGACGGTGCGATTTCAGGGACTTAACTTTTATTCAATTAAGGCTTGCAGTTAAGGCTTGTGAAATGGTTACTACAAAAAGAGCACCGACACTCTAGCAAACAAAGTGCAGATGGATCAGATACTGAACTTTGCCGCTTTAACAAGATACAATAATGCGGGAAGTTTAACAGCAGATTATTTCATCAAGGAAAACAAGAGCAAGTTTAAATATTAACGTCATTGCTCTAAATCTACTCTCAGAAAGGAAAGCCAAATCCTTAATATGAGATATGCAGTGCTTTTGGGGTAAACATATATACATCCTTTTTAAAACGGAGGGAGTTCTAGGACCTGAAAAGGCGATTGTTGAAGTATCTTACAACTAGTGTAATACCGCATGTGACTCGAACATCTCAGCTGGTACAGTAAATGGTATGCTAAGCTTGTTGGAGAGACAGCCTTGCTTCAAGTAAGTTAAGGCTTATCGGTCCATTTACTACGCTACTGTTTAACAGCGAGATTCAAAGGCATAACGAATGTCAGAGATGTGACGGATAAAAAGAGATTAGTGGTTTAGTATTTCTAGCAGAGGAGTTCAAAATCTTGAAATACTGTCGAACTAAAGGGATAAAGTTCTAAATTCTTTATTATACTGCGGTAGATAAAAAAAAAACTTATTTTAGCTACATCTTATATCGTACTGCAGATTTTTTAAGTGAGTGCCGATATCATGCCGCATTCACCCCGTCTAGCAATCTGTCTAGTCTTGTTCCTAGAACTCTGTGTCTGTACGCGTACATCAACCTTTCATTATCGGTTCAAACTTTCTGCAAATCTTAGAAGCTTTTAAATGAAATGTCTCGCATGTTTACTATACAATTAGCACATATGTCCGTCTACACAGATGTCTAGAAATGTCTTTCCTATGTTCAGAGGGTTGTGATAATTGGTTACTTTACGCTATTGTACGTCAAATTGTACATCCTTAGTAATCCTTTGTGAGACATGATAACCAATCAACTTGCCGTTATCTATACATGTTGTTTTCACTGGATAAGTCTAGATCAAATATCATGACCGTATAACTTGCATGCAACTACATAGGCCTACAACTGTTCGCGCGGGGAGAGGCGGAACGTCTATAAATCGCAACCCTTTCTACATAGGAACCCTTATAGTCGTGCCGGTACTATCCTCCTCCCCCCCCCCCCCTGCCATATATTTAAAGAACAGTGGGTATTTCTATTATACGGCGCCTTTTTCTTTCTCAGTCCCTCTCTCAGTGACTGAAACTGCCATCTCCCCCACTGCACGTTCGCTGGAAATTCACTTAGGCCTATGCGTATTACTATTTTTCCTCGTAGATTGTTTTACAAATTGCCGATAAGATTGTATATTGTGCAAAGCTATTATCCTGAGAAAAAAAAAAAAAAACATCCTTGCGTTTGCCAACATAACTTTAAGCTCCCCCCCCCCCCAAAAAAAAAAAAAAACACTTTATGAGTATTGAGATTGCTCTCTTCATTTACCACCGTCGTGGTCATCTTTATCACTCATCTTGGGATTTATGCTGACATTCAATCGAAGCTACTGTTTGTTACCTGAGGCAGCTCAAGTGACGAATGAGAAGCAGGTTGGGCAGAGTATAAGAACCTGTTAACTGACGTCTGGGTTTGGCTTTGGGGAAGTGATGAAGATTGGAAACCCCCAGTTATCACGGACGTCAACGAGCAAAGACAACCGGTGAAATATTGATAAACTTGACCCCTATCTCGAGCCCCCTCCCATGGATTGCAAATGGACAGCAGTGAAACTCGCGAGCGGATTTAAAAATATTGTAAGTCTGAAGGTGAGGACACATCTCCGGAACCGATGGAAGAAGGTGTTAGAGAGGCCTACAGTGAGCTATGTGACCAATGAGCTAGATCGCATCTCATCCGGCCGCTCGCTACTGGTCTATATAAAACATTAGAGGAACGGTCAGCACAACACATTCTCACCCGGTTGGCCCCTAAAGGCAAAACAAGAGCGAGGCAGAGCATACACTGGAACCCAAAAGACCCAACTAGTATTTAATGATATATCAATATGTACATATGATACTGCGTCAACTTATTTCACAAGTTCTCCAATTAAAGCAGGATGTGCTGTTATTCCTGCATTTTCCAAAGTTCCAAAGCACTTCTTTCGAATTGCACAGGTTCTAGTTCCGCTAACTTTTTAGCCGAAAAGCAACTCGCTCTTCTTTCTACCGTACGTAATTCTCTAAAAAATGAAATTTTTAATGAAAGAAATGTGGCATAGCGTGTTATTATCAAAATTTGTATCAAATGAAAGACGGAGGGAGTTCAAGGTAAAGGCTTTTATTTCTTCCAACAGCACATCCTACTTTAATTGCATCTTATGACAGACTCGGAGCACCACTCCACGGCCAAAGGCTGATATTGAGGGAATCCAGCATTCCAGCCTGCTTAACAAGTCATATTTAGTGCTAAGCGCAACCCCAACATGAGGTGGTTCCGAGCGTACAAGAAAAAAAAAATGGCTTTAGACAAGCCCCCAACATAACCGGAAAGACTACTCTCAAAGTGTTTTTTTTTTTTTAGAATGGCAATTACGTACTTCCGTAATGATGAAATAGTTACCCTTTCTGTTATTGTTCGCTGCTATTGTTCGCTAGCTTCTACTTCACCTGGATGACGGTCCGCACTGCAAAGATTCCACTTTCAAGAAAATTTCCAAAAAAGCGGTAAATTTTGATAGATTTAGTAAATTTTGTTAGGTAAGGAGAAAAACTTTTTGGGAAATAACTTTCCTCATTCCATGTAAATTTTCAATCACATCATTTTTATTTAGAAAAATTAAGTCCGGATTTGGGAAAATTTGAGACTGTTTTTTTATCATACTTTTTATGGGAAGGGGAATTGTTGATGAATTTGTGGAACCCACTTACGTTCGCTGGCACTTTCCTCCTATTCGACTGTCCAATACGCGCAAACTATCCGAGCTGCAGTTTTCGTTCCTGTCTTCCAGCTTTCCTTCGGCTTCAGTAAGTCCCCATAAGGATAACGGGAAACCCTAAAAAAAAAACAATGAAATGCTCCTGCTGCTAAAAAGTTAGGTTAAATTGCCAAAGAAACTAATCGACAACCATAGAAATAGATATCCGACCAAAGCCTAGCTCATACTAGAAGAACGTTGCACTGTTACTAAGTGTTAGGATTACCAACTACTAGTACTACCAGTTGGTTACCTGTTTTGTTTACTCCAGAGTTAGGGCCAGCTCTGCAGAGTCATTAGACTAGAGCCTGGCTGCCTGTCGTAATACACTCACTAATACTTAGTAGTAGTAGTGGAGGGTCGTATTTTCGTGCAGTTAGTGAAAATATGGGAATACACTGTACTACTGACAAGCTACGTTTGCTAGTGAGCAAGTGTATTGTCAGTTATCTGAAGGGTAATGATATGGTACTTGATTCTCAGCATGGCTTTAGCTTAGGTCGCAAAGGTCTTGTCTTACTAACCTCCTCTGTTTTCTGGTAGTTGTTATTCGAAAGGTTGACGAAGGACATTCTGTAGATACTCAATGTCTAGGCTATTTAGATTTCAGTAAAGCCTTCTACAAAGTTCCTCACACGTGGCTTATTTTAAAGGTCAAAGCTCATGAATGGCTTTCAGTGACCAGTGGCGTACTGCAGGGATCTGTGTTCTAATCTTTTCATACTGTCCATTAATGATTTGGATACCAGTTAAATAATTCAGTACTGAAGTTTGCAGATGATACTTAGGTCTATTCTGATGTTCCTTCAGTAGGTAAAGTGGCTGAGTTGCAACTGGGCCTGGATACATTATATAAATGGTGCAAGTGTCTCCACCTTGGTCACTCAAATGCTCAAGCTAGTTATTTTATTGGTGGTGTTCAAGTTGAAACCACTGAGTATGAGAACGATCTAGACCTGTGTAATTATTGACAATTCATTGAACCCTAAAAGTCAGTGTGCTAGGGGTGTGAGCTCTGCCAATAAGGTACTTGGTGTTATTAATAGAACTTACGATTGTACAAGTTGTAGTAATATACTGAAATTGTATAAATCTCTTGTCAGACGACATCTGGAAAACAATTCATCCAATAATAAATGAAACCTGTGAAACTGATACCAGTGTTTTAGTATGGGCTAGTCATCAAACTGTGTGTCACTGTCTCTGTCACGGAATTTGTCCCACATAATGCAATCTAGAGAGAGTGAAATCTCTGTGACAGTTTTACCCTACAGAAAGATATTGATACCTGTAAGTACAGCTTCGTGCTGTAAATTGATTCCAGGTTTGTCTCCTCTCAGTTGTGAAGATAGGCTTGAAAGAACTGGTTTAATTTCTCTTGAAAGGCATAGACTAAGAGCCGACTTCTGTAAAGTTGTTAAGGGTCTGGAAAATGTTGATCAGGTTGCTTTTTGATTCCTTGCCACAGGCAAAAGGAACCTATGCAGTCCTGATGTCATGTGTGTATGTGTGTGTGTGTGACGCTTCTTGTAAACACTATATATCTCAAGAAGGGTAACCATGACTGCTCTCATACTTGCTGTGTGGGTTGGTCATAGTAAGTAGAAGATCCCTATTGTTTTTGGTGGAGGTCAAAGGTCATTTGAGGTCACCAGAGGTCAAACAGTTAAAACCTTGTAAACACAATATCTCCAGAAGGGTAACTGTGACTGATGTCATACTTAGTGTGTGGATTGTATATAGTCACTAGGATACTCCTTTTGATTTTGGTGGAAGTCAAAGGTCATGTGAGGTTAGCAAAGGTCAAACTGTAAAAACCTTGTAAACACATTATCTCCAAGAGGGTAAATGTGACTGATGTCATACTTAGTGTGTTGCTTGGTCATACTAATTAGATGATCCCTATCATCTTTGGTGAGGGACAAAGGTCATTTGAGGTCACCAGAGGTCAAACTGTAGAAACTTGAAAACACAATATCTCCAGAAGAGTAACCATGACTGATGTAATACTTGGTGTGTGGGTTGGTAATAATGAGCAGAAGATCTCTGTTGTTTTGATTGAGGTCAAGGGTCATTTGAGGTCATCAGAGGTCAAACTTTAAAAATGTGTAAACACAATATCTTCAGGAGTCTAACCTTGACTGCTGTCTTACTTGATGTGTAGATTTTATATACTAAGTAGAAGACTTCTTTTGTTTGTGGTGGAGGTCAAAGGTCGTTTGAGGTCACCCCAGGTCAAACCTTGCTAACACATTAACTTCAGAAGGGTAATGTTGACTGATGTCATACTTGATGTGTGGGTTGGCCATACTGGGTAGGTGATCCCTATTGCTTTTGGTGGACGTCAAATGTCATGGTCATTTCAGGTCACCAAAATAAAGGTCATTTTGGGTTAAAGGCTTGTGGTGTATCAAGAAAAATAACTGCAGTTGATCTTATACTTGTCATGTGGATAATTCATGTTTGTTATAATATAACCATGTAGCAAGGAATCACAAAGCCTTTTGGCTTTCTGGTTTTAATTTGTCTGAAGTTAGTAGAACAAGAGGTCATCAGCTTAAGTTTCAGAAGCACTATGTAGACAAGATATTAGAAAGTATTCTTTTAGTCAGCGTATTTTTACTTAATGGAACAATCTGCCACAGGAGGCTGTCACTGCTACAACAGTCAACAGATTCAAGAACATTATTGATCCTATTTTCCAGAACAGAAGGGGGCTCTACATTAGCCAGAGATCCCTGTCCGCCCCAGTTCTTACGACTCCATCAACATCTAAGATAAACTTAGTTTGAGGTCTGGAGTACTGTAGACCCCGGGTAGACTCAGTAATCTATGTTTGAGGACACAGTTGCAGAATACCCTACGAGATTAAGCTCTGTTCTTAATGGGCCATGGGGCTAGGCAGTCATCCATCTTGACTGTTGAATGTGTAGCCACCTGAAAATATATGGAACGATATGGCTGCTTATCCTCGTAGCCTCTTTGCAACAACGTATGGGATGCATGAGTCGTTGTCAAATTAGCAAGGGCTTACCATAGATGGAAGCTTAAGTATATATCCGCGTATCTCATATTAGAAATACACTTGTGACTTAATAATTTTCATAAGTATGTAGAAGATGTGTATTTGTTATCTTCATTCTGATTTGAATGTGTATCCTCCTAACCTTTTCCAAACACATCAGAACATGACATGATGACTGTGTATCCTCCCAACATATTAAGCGATGTATGACTGCATATTGACTACGTTTCCAAGTAGCCTCTTAAAAGCACATCCATACATGACATAACGACTGCGTATCCTCGTAGCATCATATAAACACTAGTGTTTACACAGGTCCACAAAATCAGGAACAGGGTACCCGATGTCCCAACCCGTCGGGTACTGAGGTACTGGGAAATTTAACTTGTTACAAAAACTTACTTATCAACCAGCATCTCCCTCATACTCCTACAACATAGATTGTTTAACGTTGGTGTTGGTATAGCCTCAGAAAAGCAGGGTTTCTTCTTCTGTTTTGACTTCATGCCTTACCAAATTTCCCCATAATTTTCATCTTGGAAACATCGTTTCATCTTTATTTTGCTTCATTTGCGAACGTATAATTTTCAATCCAATTAAGAGTAAGGCGTTTCACGGAGACAGTCGATGTATGCATTGCCGTAAGGCAATCACAGTTTGTACACAAAAACTATTTACACAGGCACAGTGCTACTGCATTTCACACTACAGTTACAACAAGAAAATCCCTATGGTTAACTCAATGGTATTTGGTTGTCGCAAATTTGCAATAGGCTCCCCCCACATTTAGTTGTCTAGGCAACAGAAATACTAGTAAAGATGAGCAAACCGCCCTTCTGTGTTGTTACGCCTGACTTATGGAATAACCAGTTACAAACGACAATCTTGTCAACAAGCTGCTACAGTAGGTAATGCTTAAAAGGATGATTTGCAGGTATTTCAGAGTGAATTTTTAGAACATGGTGCATGCTTGTAGACAGCTGCATGGGAGCTGTGTACGATCTTATCTGTGTACTGTAGGTGTGTGGTATTTTGAGAATACTACTGAACGTCTGAGTTCAGTAACATAGAGATTGTTTTTTGGTAGAATCATGAAGGAATTCACGGAAAATCTTCTATGAAGAGAGGAAAAGTAAGGGAAGGAGAATATGAGAAAGAAAAACAACTGGCAGCAATTGTTATAAATATTATTTAGGTAGAAAACAGCAGTAATCATGACTCTCAGAAATAATAAAACTGTGTTCACTGTAGGCCCTATAGGCAATTACGGTATATGTATTATTGTAACTGGGTAGTGAAATGAGACCCAAGTAGAAACGTGTCGGGTGGGTACCCGGGTTTTCAGGTAACTTGTGCAAACACCACTATAAACACATCAAACAATATGACTGCGTATCCTCATTGCCTCTTACAATGTGTATTCTGATTTGTACTTTGTATCCTTGTAGCCTTTTATGGATAGTTACATACTGTTGTTTCCTTTAATGGACTAAGACTTATTTTTTAATTGACTACGTGTCCATGTAGCATTATTTTTTAAATAGGTAACGTTGTAAATATTCTTCTTTTTTGATGTACAATTAATCTTGCTCTAAAAGGATACTAAACATTATGGGAATTTCCACTGGCTTTCATGAACTTAGAATTATTTCTGACACCAAGGCAATAGATTGTGTGCAGTCAATTGATAGGGTCACAGCATATCCCGCCATTTTCCCGGCATAGCTTTGGCATGCGCGGTATTATGCAATTACTACAGTCTGAGTTTGAATGCTATTGCAGCTTTCTTAAAGTGGATTAGCCCAGCCCTAGGCATCTTTAAGTTCATGAGATGTAGGGGATCTTGGAACCTGCATTCTCTGCAATGCAGTTCTACCCTCAACAGATTTAGCGAAAACCACACAGTAGCAGACCTCTAAGTGTTCGGCTTTCTGTCTGCTAAGAGTAAGAGGTGAACTAATGACCTCAATAGGTGAATTTACCAGTTAGCCAACTGACTGCGACCATACCTGCAGATGTCTCGGTGGTAAAGCCGACTGGACTGCTCTTATTCAAGAATTTACTGTAGGGGCAAAATGTCAGTCTGTCTTCAGACTTAGCCAAACTAAACTGTTTTTCAGTGCTGAATTGCTGCAAAGTGCATGTCCATTGTTCAGCATTTTTTTCCTGTTTTGCTTTCAGTTGCAGTGACAGCAAGTGGCCACAGTACCATAGTGTCTCTTTTGGCCACACTCACTGCAAAGGCCATGGATGATCAGAGGAATACTGCTCCAGACGATGCTGTTCATGACTCATCGTACGAGATCTCTGAACACTCTCACAAAATAACAAAAGGCTTGCACAGCCTTTTCCAGAACAGGCAACTCTGTGATGTTGTCTTGAAAGTAGAGGGACATTCCATCAGCGCCCACAGAGCGGTCTTGTCCAGTGGTAGCCCTTACTTCTTTGCCATGTTTGTTGGAAATCTCCGTGAGACGAAACAGGAGGAAGTGGAATTGAAATCTATCCAGAAAGATGCCCTGGAAGCTCTGGTCAATTACATTTACACAGGAAAGATTCATATATCACACCACAATGTCCAGGACCTGCTCACAGCAGCAAACCTCATCCAAATGAAGGACGTAAAGCAACTCTGTTGTGACTTTTTGGAGCAACACCTTGACACCACTAACTGCCTTGGGATCACACATTTCGCTGAGACGCACACCTGTGATGAGTGGGCTCCGACTGCGAGGAAGTTCTGTGCTCAGCATTTTGAGGCCTTGAAATACGAAGATGAATTTCTACACCTTGAGAGCAACAATCTCAAGTCCTTACTCCTTCAAGAAAATCTCGCTGTGCCTTGCGAAGAATCTGTCCTCGAGACCCTGTTGGTGTGGGTCAATGTTGACCCGACGAAGAGGGCGTCACACTTGGTAGAACTTCTCAGGTGTATAAAGTTACCTCTGATGGCACTGACATCCTTGCAGAAACAGTTGGAGTTGAACGAGTACATCCAGAAAGATCCAGCATGTGTTGAACTGATCTGTAAGGCAATTCATTATCACCTTAATCCCGAGGAGAGAATCCAGTGGAGGGTCAGCTCTCCATACTTATTTGTTGGAAGGCAACCTTCAAAAGTGATGTGTGCTGTTGGTGGAAAGAATGGTCTGTTTGCTACCTTGAAAAGGTAAACAAAACATTTTGCATCCCTCAGCAGAGAAAGAAAAAGCATCATTAGCTATTTAGCTTCATTAATTAATAAACAAGTTATGCTCATTTAGTTATTAATGAAGCTGCCTTTATAGTATATGTGCTCACACTGACAGAACCATTGTCTCTGCAATTCAATGATATGCTACTTACAGGTCATGTGATATGGATTCTAGAAGAGAGCTGCCATAAAGTTGCAGAGTGAAACCTTGTAAATCTGTTGGAATTTTTGTTTCTTTATATTACCGTGTTTGAGATATAGCCTTTCATAGATTAATGAAAATGCACAATATGATGACTGGAGTGTTGGACAGTGTTGGTATTTTTTTTGTTAGGCCTATATTTATTATTGCTTAATCACTTAGTTACTGGGTTTCACAGTGGTGCTAAGTGATATCAATATTTGTAAAGAGGAAAACACATACTTGCAAAACAAAAACCTTCAGGACATGTGAAATTCTCAATTGTCCTTGAAATAAAGGTAAAGTGAACCGAACATAACATAAGACGTATCATCCTAGTCCCTCTCTTGATGTCATAAATTTGCAAACCCAATGCTTATTCATGAAACAGGTATAAAATAGCAATTTGTGTGAGAAATCATCAATATTCGATGTATTTTGATGGAATTTTAGGCTATTTTCAACAGAGTTAATGATTAATAAAGCCAATACCTAAAATTTTCATGTCACACAACCTTCGATGTTTTGTAACATTGTGTGCTTGCTGTAGTTCCGATGGTAAACTAAGTGTTGCTGTTTTTCGTCAACTTCTAATCATAGATTATGTGTTTGTGTGTGACTCTTTAAATTGTCAACAAGGTATGACACTCACAACTCTCTGATGTTCAGTATGTGTCATCTCAAAAGCTACAACATCCGTACTGCTGGATGTACATGTAAAAGTTTCATGGAGCTGGTGCTTGAAAAATGTGAAAGTGCCTCAAATACATGTTTTCTGCACAGAGTTTGATGACCAAATGTCTTATACAATGTGCATGAATAGTTACCATGTATCCACTGCACTTATATCTTTCTGTACACATTGGTGGATGGGAGAGTTTAACTTCCAACCCTTGTACATACAACGTCTCTAGAAAATAATGTCCACATCCACAAGGAAATGTGAACTCAGATGAAGTTAAGTATCAAGATGTATTTACCAGGTAGGCAGAAAGTTGAAATATTACAAACACATCTGCAGTGCTTACTTTATAAGTTAATTGTTTTTAGGTCCAGACTGATTATAACCTTTGGTCATGACTTCATTCTGTAGTTCATTAGTAAACACGTACTGTGCAATGAGTGATGACCAGTTGGACTGGTTTCTTTTACTTTTGCCAGTTTTGAAATTGGCAGTTCAGAGCCGAGTGAATGGAAAGAAGCAACTCCATTGAACTGTCGCCGTCAGGAGTGTGCTGCAGCGGTTGTCAATAAGTGTCTGTACATCATCGGAGGCATCAAATGCTACACTAGAAATGGTACGACCTTCCGTCGTCACGACAACAGTGTGGAGAAGTGGACCTCCAGGTCAAAGACATGGGTGTCTGTGGCAAAGATGAGTAAATGTAGAAGTAACCATGGAGTAGCTGTGCTGAATGGAAACATCTATGCTATGGGTGGCTATGATGGACAATTTTATCTGAAGAGTGTTGAAATGTATTCACCAAGAAAGGATGAATGGACTTCAGTGGCTTCCATGAACAAAAGTAGAAGTATCTTCAGTGCCGCATCTCTGGATGGGAAGATTTTTGCTCTTGGTGGCTATGGACCTAACTACCTCAGCAGGTGAACAACCATTGGTTTTCTAACAGCTTTAGATTTACTGTGGTGCTGTCCTCTTGTCTCTCGGTCAGTGGCCAAGAGACAGATAACTGACGTACTGTATCAGGTCACATGGTTATGGGTATCTCTGTGTGCATTATGTATGTGTGAGATGATTAAGCATGTCATCACAGTGTCTTAAGGTGAGTAACAGAAGCAGAGCTGATATTTAGCCGTTGCTCTCCACAGAGTGAGTACATTAACCTTTTGTCATGGAGGACAGTAGTTCTCGGGGCCAACATAGGTCATTCTAAAAGGGGAAGTTAGGACACATCTCATATTTGATGATGTGTGGCTGTATTTCACTGAGTTTAAGTCCCTGTTACTTTTTGTGAATGTTTGTGTTAGTGAGATCAAGATGAGCTAAATAGCAAAATGTTAAAAACTTCGCAAAGACATTTTGATATTGCGAGGTTGACAGAATGATCCCATACATGTGTGACATGTGCATGTATTTTGTTTATACTTGAACAAGGCTTCTTTTAATTGTAATGCTATTTTCGATATCGATAGGTCAAACTATGAAACTTTGGAAGGGGAATCTCCAGAATGCAGTTTGAATAGATCATGCATACATTATTTATGTGAATGTGGTTTGTTGAGTGAAGGAATCAAATTGAGTGTAGAGGTTGACAGGTCATTGAAGATGCACAAACTACCAGTCACCTTGTAGAACCATTGTTAAACAACCTTGCTGGACATGGGAGTTGAACAGATGTTTTATTGGGCTGTAAATGTGTCATTGAGTGTGAGAGCCACGTTGTAGTGGGTGGTGGTCAAAGGTCATTTGAGATCAACAGAAGTAAATGGTGAGATTATGAGATATGTTACAGGTGACTAAGAGTTCTGATGTGATCTTGAGCAAAGCTGGCTGTGGTGAACAGCAGATCCTTCTAAAAGATGGCTTTTGCTTTTTAATTGTGAATTCAAAACTTGCATTATTTTAGTGACCTGTGATGTGTAATTTGTCTTAATTCGGTCAGATAACTTCTGACATTCAGAGCTCTGCTGCTTTCAGTTGTTCTGTTTTCACTGGTTCTGTTTTGTGATAAGTTACAGTACTCTGTTAGTGGAAATAAAATCTGTGCAACTATACCTTTCTTTGTAGTGATAGGGGCCTTGCATCTAAGTATTGTGGTATGGCTCCTTAAAACTTCTCCTGAAATGTGTCGTTTGCAATATTTGGGTAATGTACCTGTCTGGGCCTTTGAGGGAGTACTTTCACATTTTCTTTTTACCTTTATGTGAAGGTAGGTAACCACATCCATTGTTCCACTTTGATACTGATGAAAGTGAAGACTGAAGGTGTGTGACTGAGGGTGGTGTTGGGGAGGGTGCTAGGAGCAGAAGTTGAAAGTAAATTTTGCCTTCTTCAGCTCAATAATTATCCTTAAAAAAGTATATATTATCATCTTGTCTCACTTGCAGTGTGGAAAAATTTATCCCAGAGAAAAATATGTGGAAGTTGGTCTCTCCCATGACGCATCCAAGGATAAATTTTGGGGCAGCAGTGGTGGACAACTTCATCTATGTTGTGGGTGGCCATGATGGAGCCACTCATCTGAAAAGCGTTGAGAAGTACGATCCTCACCAAGACAAGTGGTACCCTGTGACACCAATGACACAGGCTAGGACAGGTATGTATTGCACCAGGTGATGTGACAATGCCTGCCATGAAACTAAATACATATTTGACCCTTTCTTGGTCTCTTGAATGAGAAGATGGTTGCCTTTTTCCCCCATCCCTAAATCTCCTTTCTGGGTGTTTGATGTATCTCTTGACTTGCTGTGGTGTCCTACGTAATTAGTTCAATTACCTTTTATTGTCGTTGTCAAGTTCAGTTGTGGGTAGTGTTGGTACTAGATACCCATGGGTACGCAGATAACATAACTGACAATTGATGTCAAGACCTGATTCTGAATGCTGCCAGGGTCCAAAGTTTCACCATCTTAAATTGTGTCAAAATTGAGCATGTGTGCCTCAGAAACTTCATTGTTATGTCAGTGCATGAGATACATGGGTGTTATATTAATGTGCAATGCAAAATGTCACACTATGACTTCACAGCAAACTCCTAACCAAACAAAACTTACATATTTGGGCACCCAAGTACCCAGCCGTCTATGGACTGCGAATAGTCTGGTCCAAATTTTTGATCTAGTGTAAACACTAGTTTATATCATGCATACTTGAGCCTAAGCCAATGAAATCTTATTGTTGACTCGCCTGAAGCAGTGACTGACTTTTGTTTCAGTATAACAGTTTGTGAAAGGACTTAATGTCTTGAAATGGAATAATTGGATAGGACTATTAATTGTGCTTTCAAATATCTATGTAACAAGTTCTTAAGTATGGAATGCAAGACTGTCAAAGTAAGTTTGATTGACTATGATTATTTGAGTTGAACATGAGAAGGACAAAAAAAAAAACAGTACAGTCGCAGAATGTTTGATACTGAACTGAAGATGTTTTGTTTTAAACTGATCAACCTCAGGTTTAAGAGTGAGGTCAATTTCAAATTCACAGACATTCCGACACACTCTATCATTCCACTTGGTTCCTTGAAGTGGATTATATCATTGTTTGACATTTCATATTTGACATCGTTTTATTTCATTTCTCTCGTAGGTCTCGGTGTGGCTGTGCTGGATGGTTGCATTTATGCTGCCGGTGGCCATTCTGGGTCAGTTTATCTCAGTGAAGTAGAGTGCTACAACCCAGTTTACAACTCCTGGACATTTGCAACCAGCATGAACAACTGCAGATGTAACTTTGCATTTACATCTTTGTAGGTGAAACGATGGAAACCTTGCGGTGGAGGCTGATTTGATGCAGTTGTCTTTGTGCACGTTCAACGATATTAGCATTAATGCTTTTAAATTAATTTCAGTTGAACTTTGGTAAAAAAACCTGTATTATGTGTTATATTCTGGCTAAACTCACTTCATCCTGGTTTTGTTAAAAAGTTGCTGTTAAAGGCTATTTTAAGACTATAGGACAATATGTCGTGATGCTGTTTTAATGTCCATGACACAAGTTCTGTCTTTTCACAGTTATTTTAAACTTGCAATGCTCTCTTTTCCTGTGCACTGTGCTCAGTGTGCACAGTGTGTAGAAGTTATTGCACAGTACTATAGCAAGGTACAATACACATACACACTTAAGGAAACATAATAATAGTTGAACAGGTAATAACTAGTATCACCAACGCTCGAAGGGTTTTAAAGATTATATTAATTACTTCAAAGGGCAGTGGCTACAACTATCAATTTAGATTTCTCCCTACTTTCCACATAACTGTAAAGTACGACATGTTCATTAGAGACAGACATTTCTTACAGTAAATAGTATATGTCAATTCCATGGTACTTCTCTTCAAAAATCATTTTTAACAAGTTCACATACCATCCAATAGTTTCAATATTCGTCATGAGTCATTTCAGGTCACTTAAAGTGGAGTTGTGCTTGCCCTAATACCAACTAATTCCCAAGTGACCCTGCTAAGAGGTTTTAGCTTCAGCACCATTGGTGCTCTAGTATTCTGGCTAAACTCACTTCATCCTGGTTTTGTAATAAAGTTGCTGTTAAAGGCTATTTTAAGACTATAGGACAATATGTCATGATGCCATTTTTGGTTGGTCACAGGAGGGTTTTAAATTGCTGTTTGATGTAAAGAAAAAAACAGCAACAAATAACTGAGACTTTAAAGGTTTCAATTAGAGGAGTTCATATGGACATTGAACTGAACTGCCTTTAGACAACAACCATTTTAATTGTCTTTAAGAAGAGGGGATTAAAATGGATTTGATTATGCTCCTTGCCGTAATTTACATGTACATAAATCTCTAAAACCTTTGTTCTTTTATTGGCGTTCAGTGTGGTTTTGTTGGCATTAGAAACCAAGTGCAAGTCAACCTTTTTCCCAAAATGGTTTATTTGAATGTTAGTACCTTACACAATACCAAATGTATGAAATTATATATGAAAATTTCATATGAAATTTCATATGAAATTAAACCTGTAAGCATTTTGGCCATCATTTGCAGAATAACAAGTTATTCATCAAGTGATACTTATGCTATTAAAGGCACCATCGCTGAAGGCTACATCCATGACTCATATTTAGAACTAGAGTTAACTTTGTTCGAAAAATTTTGCGGAGGACTGGTTGTGTGTTGCGGTCAGTCAGTGCAGGTTTAGGCAAATAGAAATGAATTCTGGCTTTGCGTATTGGCATACTCTTTCTCAAAAATCATTTTAAAGAGCATCTTCAAAGCTTCATGAAGAGTGAAAGACAAAAAGTATGTGCTAGAGTTGTCTTTTTTTTTGCCACATTTTATCTTATGACCTAGCCTACCCTTTGTTTGAGATTGGTGCTCATGAAGCACGGTACTTAAAGTTTGTTAGTTTTTGTCTTGGAGGAAGATGAAGACCTTTGATACGTCTGGGTATTGGCATTTGTTTTGTATTTCATATTGAACTGTCAAGATCAGTACATGATCTATGCATGCATAGTATGGAAACACACCTAAATCCCCATGCTACCATATGTTCTGTAAACATCCTGGTGCGGTGCCCATTCATCCCTATCCGCCCACACGGTCCAATTGCCATCAGCGCAACGTCAACAAGATGTTTGCAGCCTTCTTGCGTGGGTGTTCGTTGTGTAGTGTTCTGATTTACTTGTGGTGTCTTAATTGTAATGCAAAAACCTATAGGTGAAGATAACAGTCACTAATGAGTGAATGAATAAAAAAGATATGCAAGTGTACTGAACAGCTTGTGAATAGTTACTATGCAGGTTATGATTGTAGAATTGTGGTGTTTGTTTCTGTTTAGTATAATGTTCATATTTTATCTAACATGACAGAGTCCCACAATACATAACTGAGGTTGGTTTGCCAGTTCTAATATTTGTGATCAATAATATGCATGTGCAATTTTCATCTCAATTTTCTATATCTGAATGACTGCTGAAAAAGGTGGTGAATGATTACATTCATTTCAAATACTATACTTGTAAGAGAGAATATAATTGTACCGAGTTTTTGTAGTAATGCATGATTTGATATGTATTTTGTACCTGAAATAATTTGTAATTAACTCAAATGGAATGAAGTATATGAATATCCACATTTCTTCATAACAAACCTGCAAATAATCCACACAGAGTTGAAAAAGTGCTATTTTGTAAAAGATTTGCCAAAAAAACAAAAAAAAAAATAAACATAGCAAATTGAAAGAATAAATTCTGTCTATTTTGAATTTTAATTTCTTTCTTTACCACACATCCAAACAGACCACCAAAGGGCCATATGTATATATAGCAAACATGAATCACCAACATGGCAAGTATGTGATCAATCAAAGTGATTCTACTTGAGACAATAAACGTTTGATTGTCATTGAAATATTTTGACTCAAAATTACCTTTCAACTTGTCTTAAAACAGTAAAAGCTAAAACTGATGAAAATCA
Source organism: Stichopus chloronotus (assembly GCA_021234535.1). Taxonomy (NCBI): domain Eukaryota; kingdom Metazoa; phylum Echinodermata; class Holothuroidea; order Aspidochirotida; family Stichopodidae; genus Stichopus; species Stichopus chloronotus. The sequence continues at coordinate 18,213,213 of CM037843.1, forward strand.
TATTTGCAATATGGGTAGTGAACATGCTAAATATGAGATCATGTTACTCTTTGTGAGATCAGTATTTACGAGATTTTGACTTCTAGTGACCTCAAATGACCTTTGACATCCACAAAAAAGAGTGTGTAAGTACTGAATGTGTCACCCCTCACTGCTCTTCTTAAGATATACGAGTTTACGGGGGTTTGACATCTGGTGACCCCAAATAAATGACCTTTAACCCCCTCCCCACCAAAAACAACAGGGATAATCTACTCAACACAATCAATCCACATTCATATCAGCCTATGATCAACTCGTAACTCTCCCTTAGATATGGAGTTCATGAGGTTTTCAGAACATGGTCTCTGCCGGCCTCTATTGACCTCCACCAAAAACTATACAAAACTCTAATTAATATGAGCAACCTATACGAACCACGACTGAGATCACAGAAGGTTGAGATTCTTGAGATCCTGTGTTGAGTTTCACTGCTTGACCTCTGACAACCTTAAACTGGGGGTCACGAAACTTGCCCGCTAGGGCCACAACTAATTTTCTCCGCATCTAGGCTATAGCTGAAAAATAAAGTTCGACGTATACTTTAAGAAAACTAGGTTAGTGAATATTGTACGTAAATTTAACACGTTACAGCTGCATGCTGACTCGATAGAGGGCACAGACATCCCCCCAACCTCCGAAGCCAGTTGGTGGAAAAACGCTATTTTGGGGGATTTAAGGGTAACGGGAAAAGAAAAAGATTGAAGACTCCGGGATTGGGCCAGGTGAGGGTAGGGGGACTCCCCCTCGGGGGATGCTCCCCTAGTCGGGGAGTCTTAGTCGATACGAATGCATTCCGCAGCAAAGGCCTGTTTGGAGAGTGACGCTAGGCTGCGTGACCAGTTTAGGTGATCACATACCAAGATTAGACTCATCTACACACCCCAAATGCCAACATTTTCGGCGCAGTAATTTCTTTACCGTGTTATGTTAATGGAGAAAAGGAGGTAATGGAATGACGCAAGTCCCCCCCCCCCCCCAATCATAAATACACCAAAAAAAAATTTAATTATCCGAAAAAAGAACTTAGGTAAAAATTCGATTGGTGAATGTATAGACTATTTGAATGAATTGTCGATGTACACTCAGGGGCGTCCCGACCGGGAAGGTCCCCCTCAAAAAAAAAAAAAAAATACTCAGTGCCACGACAGACAGAAAATCTGAAATACCACTTAAAATTTTTTATATTCCAGTTCAGCACATTTTATGACGTAAACAGATGTCAAACATTGTATCAGATTGTGAGGTTACCCGCTAATTGAAAAAAATTCTCTTTAAATCTGAAATTTCATTTGAACTTCTCATATATTTCAGTCTAGAAGTAAGAATAGTCAGAAAGTCTAAAATACCAGTTGGAATTTTCCATATCTCCATCCAGCACATTTTAAGACCTCAAAAGAAGCCAAGTATCACATTACATGGCACGTAAATTTGGGGGTCGGGGCACCTCCTTTTGTAACCCTCCCTCAGATCTACACCAACCATCACTCTTCCCATGCTTTCCCATCTATTGTATGACATCTTTTTCAATGTGGCTGTCCTTTTTACAAGTTATCGGTGCAAAAGGCGTTCTATGTTGTCATGCAATCATCAACGGTTGTAGCCAACTAACAAACAACTGTAATCGATGAGAGTGAAACTTGTTGCAATAACTTTCCTGGAACCATAATTTCTTGGGGGAAAAATGACAGTAGTAGATGCAAAATACTGCACCAGATTTTGTTTACGGTCACTTGCTAGTTGAAAATTTCTCAAAAAGAACAAAAAACCTGTTATCGTTAGAAAGTAAAAGCTATTTAATGGAATTTTCAGAAAATAACGATAGCACAAATAAGAGCAATCCAAATTAGTGCTAGTTTTGAATAGAACGGTGTTTTTCTCATTTATTGAGAAATTGAAGACATGAGAGCCAATGGCGGCGCTACGGGGGGGGGGGGGGGCACGAGGGGGAATTTGACCCTCCAGATTGTTTCCTTGCCCCCCAGTTGCCCACCCCGTTGCCCCCCCCCCCCCCAGTTGCTCTCATCCTTCCCAATCAGATCTTGTAATCATCCAAAATTAATTTAATCACAAAACTATGTATTGGCAATGGACTGAATAAGAACAGCTTCCGGGGAACCATGAATGATAAATGCCTAATTTATGTTACACAGGCTGCCAGTTTTCTTATCATGCCCTGGTCAGACCAATTTTCTCTGGAATGTTTACTGTCCAGCATAAAGGAAGGGCGGGTAGGTGGTTGTTTTCCTAAATATAGGAATGTCGTTGTTGAATTGAACTGTCAAAGAATATTGGTAAGTACTGCCCATTTTTATAGAATAAAGTGACTGGAATGGAAGTGTATGTAGCCTATGTGTGTGTGTGTACTCGGTGGCACCGCGTAAATGTGAAATGGTACTCCCAAAGAAAAAAAGTTGTGAATCTTGGAGTAAGGTCAACCGAAAAAATAAATAATATAAAAATAAATAATATACCTCTCTTGGGACTTAATTTTCCACCCAGAGATATGCTAAAACCTCAGAGCTTCCGGCGGCTTCGCCCCCGGACCCCACCAGGGGCCCTAAGGCAGGCCCCTGGACCCCCCCCCCCGCACGGTCTCGCGCTTCGCGCTCGGTTTCTTTCCGAGGATTTCTTCTAGGAAAATCTTTCCCCCCCAACATTCTCTTCTGCCCTCAGTTTGCCCCCCCCCCCCAAGTCTGACATTCTGGCGCCGCCACTGATGAGAGGCCTATTTCAAGGCTGGGTACATGAAAAAGCAAAGCCCGGATAAACATGGAAGTATCGTTTCCGACCATGTGAGGGTTTGTAAAAACAAAATTTTCAGGTACTTTTCAGGCCAACTGATGGTTGTGCTCCGCTTAGATAGTCCTGTCACACATGTCCTCAGGCCAGGTCCCCAACCCTCCTGAAAACCCTGAATAGGCGCTTCATATGTGATATCGATGACGGATAAGTAAAATATGCCCACTGGCGGTGCTATGGTCATTTCTGTCACCGTAGCTGATTGACCTTTCAATGCATCTCCACAAAAATCGATTACAGAACTTTTAGATGACCATTGTACCTTTTTTTCTGTACATTCAAAATCATGTATAATAGGCTGACGGCAGCTGCACATAAATACATCTTCAAAAATGAATAATGGGACGATTTTTTTACACCTTTTCCTTTAAGAAACAGAGACAATCCTGAGTGATTAATTGGGACACTATAGGTGTCGTGGAATTTGCAATATACAGTGGTTATTCTCGGTCTTTGTCAGAAACTCGGCAATTTCTTTTGATGCTAACTGGAACTGCAATAGAATTCCATTTGGATCATTTTTGCTGGCCTTGTACAACTATATAATATGTTTACTGACATACTTTCATGATCACTTTGTTAGAAATTAGTGATCAATCTTTATTTGGGATGAAAAATTCCTTTCGAAAAAGAGTCATCGTGTCTCACTCTTTTAGAGTGAATATAATTCAGTCTTTATTTGTGTCATCCCTTATTCCACTCTTTGGAATTTAGAGAGTATATGTTTGCGGCTTATTTTCCCCTCATTTTTTTATTCAAGGTGCACCCTCAATATTGTAACTGATAATTGTGAGTTTTGATATTGAAAAGAATCACTATCATTCCCCACACCCAAATGGAATTATCACAGTCCAAGTTTCTGCTTCACATATTTCTTCAAACTATCTGGGAAAAGATATGGCGAGGTTTAGTATTATGCATCACATATACTGCAGTCACAGGGGAGCTTGCAAGTTATCCTTGCTGCTGCTGCAGCCTATAGTTGTTCAAGTATACCTTGAAATGCCGGCCAATGAAATCACGATTTTGAGAAAGGGGGGGGGGGGGGGTGATGCGCACGCACGATCGACTAGAGAGCGCCGACGGCGCGAAGCCACTTTAGGGGACTTGGGGGTCCTCCCCTAAGAACATTTGAATTCTAGATGACCTTAGATGAGATTTCCCTGCATCTCGGAAGTATACTCTCCATAGGCTAGGCCTATCTGCTGATTTTGGTAAAAATAGTCGTTGGTCAGAGAAAAAGTTAAGGGGTGAGGAGTGCGCCGGGTGCCCCCCCCCCCCCCCTCTGGATCCGCACCTGCAACAGGCATTTGTTCTAAGCCTGACGAAAACATAATATATATCATTAATGATTCCTTGACGAATGTGCGATGGTGTCAGTGGTGATGTCGCAACTTGACTTGTGACGATGTGTGGTGCTTTGCTTGTAAACATATTTCAAGAAGGGTAACCTTGACTGGATCAAATTCTTGGTGTGTGGGTTGGTCATACTGAGTAGATGAAGATCAAAGGTCATTTGAGGTCAACACATTAAAAAACCTGAAAGCTATTTCTGTACACAACTGAATAGGCTATCTCAAAAAAGATGCTTTCAGTAATTTCATACAAGTTCTCCTGGCCATATCCCTATTTCAGTTTGTTTCAATTGTTTTCGTTATGATTGTCCAAGAGTTTTAACATTAAGCAATAATTTCATTGTCATTTTATGATTCCGACTCACCCACCTCAGTAATTCAAAACAAAATATGTCACAAGCCTCCGTCCAGTGTGTATGGGAATTTGGGAAATTACGTGTAGGCCTAAACTGAGAAACTGAAGAAATACATTAAATTCATGTGACACTATGGTTTGAAAAACTCGTACCTGCTGACATTTAACTGGGACACAAATAGCAGTACCCTTCTTTGAATTCCAAACCCAAACTTTAGGAATTGAAGATATGTTTGTCAAACACAAGTTCCTCCATATTTCACAAAGATATTCCAAGTTGGTTTCATTCTCAAAAAAGTTGGCTAATTCTGTCCGTCGAAGTCAAGTTCTACATTTTCTGAAACAGTACGGAAATTTCAACCATAATTCTTCAGAAAATTGTTCGAATTTACAGATAGCTCAGGCTCTTTCACTAATTTTAATGTGCAAACTACTACCATAAAGATAGTAGGCCTGCAATGACCAAACTAGTTGAACAACAATGACCCGTTTTTGCTTCTGTAGTTTCTGCCATTCTAATATGCAAGATGTATTTTGGCGGGAAGTTCGTGGATGCTATGTATATAGCTTTAGGTACGTGCGCATATGCAGCGCCAAACGGCTATATGAACATCATTGTGATAAAGCTCTAGGTAATACCAGCTTTCACTGCATTTCATTTGCATCAAACCACAGTGTTATCATTATTCTTCATTACTTATAGAAATGTTTTGCGTGTAACTGGAGTACCAAATCATAAATTGTCTGTGTGACGTTCCGAGCTTCCATTAGCTATACTCCTCAAATTTCTGTATCTCTACTGAATTGCTTTGGGTTCCTGCAATCACGGCCCGCTATAGCGCTAGCTACACTGCCCGCGCGCGGTCGATAACTCATGCACCCACTAGCTCAGTGCAAGATACTGTACCATCCCCCCCCCCCCCCCCACGAGCATTAAAAATCGTAAAATGACAAGTGGAGCACTGCCAAAACGTTACATTTTTCTGTAAATTGTGTTACCATGACTAAGCGAAATTTGCTTTGAATAGTGTGACAAATTGCTATGACTTCAGCCCAGAGAAATAGGTAACCTGTTGTTAAGTTAACGTACTGTCCGCATGAGAAGCAACGCAAACTGCCCTATGCCTTCAGCTAGCCCCACTGCACTATCACTACATTAACTTACGTACGCCTACATGTATACAAGTATACATACATCAACAAGCTCGCTAGAATTGTCATACTGTACTGCTGAATCAGTGAATGTGTTTACCTCAGCCATGGAGGAAAACGACGAGCCGAAGAATCAGATCAAAATTTGCTGCTGTAGCAAGTCCATTCTTGAGAAGGCAAACAGAATTGTTGTACTGAAAACAGTATTCCCGGACGATGAACTTGGGGAGCGTTTAAAAAAGAGGTTTGAGGAGGTAAGACTAAGATTAAGAACTTACGAAGAGGCCTAGCCTAAAGTAAAGATAGGTCATACCATATACGGTTACGGCAGTGCCACCTGTACTAGGTCGTAGAACTTCACTGTTTTTTAGATACTGTTCTACCTCTGGCTAGCAGAGTAACATTTGCAGTGGGGCCCACCGTGGTTACTGGGGCTAATGTAACTTGTGAGGTCTAAGTAGTAACAGTACTCGGTAGGCCTACCATCTGCCAATGATTTTGCATGAGGGCTCCTAACTTGCAGAAGGTTAGAACCAAAGGGGGGGGGGGGGGAACTTTCCCTGTCTCAGAGTCAAACTACACTAGGCTTATAGTATAGGATAGTGTTTGGTCTTTCCCAGTGCCTCTTCCCCTCTCCGTTTTTTTTTTTGTTGCCAAATTAATAATGACAAATAAATTAATACAATGTTAGTCTAGGAGTCACCCTTTGCTAGTCTCAATCCAATAAACTAAATAGCTATATCAACCTATTATAGCAGTCACCTCTGATATCCCTCTTATATCCCTCGTATATCAACCCAGTCTGCATTTCGTGCACTCAGAACTGAAGATCTTCGGCGTGGAGCGGACATTTTCCTTATGTTCTTTATTGTTTTTTTTTAAAAAACTTCGGTGTGGGCCTGACACGGAATGCACTTTGGATATCAACCTCTCACACCCCTAGGCAGGGAACACTGGCCTTCAGATTCAAGCAAGAACAGTACTGTATCATCATGAAATGTGCAAATTTGGTCAGACTTTCTTAGCAAAAACTTTTAAAATGTGATTAATTTTTCATCCAAGAAAATACTGACAATACCATTTTCTTCAACTTACAGTACTTGCTGAGCCTGGGAAGGTGATTTCTGGCAATCTGTGAGGGATTTTTGTGTTCATTTTTATTTCTGGTATGCTCGCTCTAAACAGTGATAGCATCCCTCGTACTGTCGATAGTCTTCAAGCAATTCTCAGTTCATACCTAGTTCCTAACACCAAAAGTTGTGGCGGCCAATGCATCAGGAGAATTTCCTTATCACACTGTAACACCCTCATTGATTTCCCCTTATCCATGTCCCAGGCTTAGCAGGAAGGCAAAACTAGTTACACTCATAGCTGCACCCTTGGAGTCTCTTGAACCCCTGCAAACAACACTGTGACCCTGTTGCCCAATAAAAAAAGTGTGGGACTAAACATATCTTCATCCACACCCAAATTTTTGCCAAGTGCTCCAAGAATACATGAAAGAGGATGCATACTGTACTGTAATTTATGATTTTTTCATCAGCTCAACTAGTCTGATATATGTTAGCATTATGATAAACTTTTTCTCTCATTGATTTGAAAAGTTACAGACGTGAGATGCTTGTTTCAAGACTGTACGTAGGCAGCTTATAACACTCAGGAAGTGCCGTTTCCGGCTATCCGGGGAGTTTGAAAAGCAAAAATTTTCTTTTACGCTATGTGCCAACCAATGGTGATGCTCTGCTTAGATAGTCCTTAGGGTTCCTACACTGGGACCTATTCTGGGTCTTTTAAATGTGCTGTCAGTCAAAATGCAGAACAAAATTTCCCATTGGATTATCCTCCATAACTTCCTCATTTATGCTCCAGACACCCCTCGGTAGAAAACATGTTGCACATCAAGTTTCTTGACCCCTTACAAGAAACTCTTGTGATGCCACCAGTTCTAAAGACTTGAGTGGAAAGTGCAAGGAAAAAGTCTTGGGATGGCTCTCATATTTAGTACATAGGCATACCACATCCAGTACAAGAACCATGTTGTTTTTGGTGGAGGTCAAGTGTCATTTGAGGTCAGCAGGAGTCAAATTGCAAAATTATTATAAACACAATATTTCAAGAAGGGAAACTTGGACAGATCTTATATTTAGCGCATCAATTTACCCCATTGAGTACAAGAACTCTGTGTTTTTTATGGAGTTCAAGGGTCATTTGAGTTCCTCAGGTTCCCAAATTGTGAAAACCTTGTAAATACGATATCTCAAGAAGGGAACCTTGGACAAATGTCATTTGGTATGGTGGTGCACTGTATTGCTTACAAGAGCCCTATTGATTTTGATGGAGGTCAAAGGTCATTTGAAGTCATTAGGGTTCACATTGTAAATTATTGTAGACATGATATCTCAAGAAGGAAACTTGGACAGATCTTCCATGTAGACTGTATGTGTAACTCATTGAGTATACAAGAATTCCATTGTCTTTGGTAAAGGACAAAGGTCATTAGTGGTCAACAGGGTCACATTTGGAATTCTCGTAAACATCTCATGTAGGGAAGCTTTGACAGATGTCATAATCAGTGTGTAGTTGTGTCTCTTTGATTACAAGAACCAGTTGGTCATTAATGGCGGTCAAAGTTCATTCGATCTCAACAAGGGTCAAATTATGAAAACATTGTAGACATGATCTCAAGAAACGAAGCTTGTACAGATCTAATATTTCATAAAAAGCATAGGGAGCTTGTGACACACACTAATGAAATAATGTCAGTTTCAGAAAAAAGGCTTGCTCATAATTGGATCATCGAAACCACAGTGCATTTGAGCATTCTGGTTATCCACTTTCTGTGTGCTCCGTGCCAACCGATGGTAGGTAGCGCTCTGCTTAGGTAGTCTTGCTACAATTCCCCTGCACCCCCATCACTTTCTCTAATTTCAGTCACATCCCTCTCTTTGAAATGTCTGGATCCGTGTCTATAAACCCATCTGATATGTAATTACCATATTTCATTGAACAATTTTTTTTCTCGTAAATTGAGAAATTGCAGACATGAAAGGCTGGGCACATGTAGCTTAGAATACCCAGGAAGTGCCATTTTTGGCCATCGGGAGGGGGGAGGTTTGTAGAGCCAATATTTTATTCGGTGCTCTGCTCCAACTGATGGTGGTGCTCCGCTGTGATAGCACTGCCAGCCCACAGTCCTTTCCCCTCCCCAATCTTTGCTTCCAAGTTGAACTCCTTTGGCAAAATCTCACATAGGCTGGGGGCCTGAATGTAATTTAGCCTGAAATAAAGTTTGTTAATATGGAATTAGAAATGTGCAAAGATCCATTTCCTGCGATCTGGGAAGTCCTTTTGTTAATGTATTTTGTAAGGTCTAAAAATTTTGTTTTGCACTATGCGCCAACTGATGGTGATACTCCCCCTATATGGTATAGAGGTGGTACTTTACCTTCATTAAATGTTCAATGTACATATTTGCCTCTGTCACAAATTTTCTTTCAAGAATAAATTTGTCATGTTGAAAATGGACCTGCATTTCCTGCAGTCTGGCAAGGATTTAAAAAATTATTAAAAATTTTCTTGTGGTGCTCTGCTTAGGTAGTGAGAAAGCTATTCCCTTAAAGTAAGTTTTTCCCCCTATAAAATCCTTTTGAATGAAATGTGTTCCTCATATCACAGGACTCTTGCTGCCTTTTGGTCTTTAATATCTTTATGCTTCTTTAAACGGTCGATCGCTCACATTTGGACCTCCCTGTAAAAAAATCCTGGCTACGCTGGTGGCAGTGAGTGTAACTTAATTCTAACTTAATTCAGTCCCAGGTGAATGTCTACTTGGCTTCTTCTGCCCCTTGCTTTAGTCCCATGACAACAACTTGCAGAGTTAGAAGAGTTAATGATAAGAGAAATATACTGTAAGTGATATGTCAAAGGGGTAGGAACACAGACACCACAACAACAACGTTCAAGCTTTTCTTTGAAGCTCACTCCAGGAATCATTTCATGGATTCCCCTTGCAAAGCTTGGAAAAGGACGATTATACTATTCGGTATTTACTTACAAATACTTTTTAGCATGATTGGTGCCAACTAATGATGGCACTGAGCCCAGATAGTCTTCCCGCAATGCCTCCTACTCCAAATTACTGGGCTTGCCATTGTAGTAGATGCATACTTTATTTCTGTAACACATGGATGCATCATATAGTAGAAATGGTCTCACACTGTACAGTAACTTTGCTTTACCCAGACATTATTGGTAATCCTGTTGTTACTACCAATTACTAATACCCACGTAGTTATTGATAATCACGTCGTTATCATATAACGCCGTTAGAGATGTCTCAGTCATAAGCAAACGTTGGTGAGTTGCGTTCCATACGAATGAGGTTCAGGAGGAACATTGTACCAACATGAATCCATGGGTGTGGATCATGAGAGGAGAGGGGACTCCCCCCTCACTTTCTTGGAAGGAGGGGACACTTTCAGAGAGCCTCTCCCACTTTTTCAAAATGATGAAACTTGAAACTGATGAATGGCCAAACAGAGAATACTACAGTACTGTGCATGTTGAATACTGAACACAACATACCATACCTAAATTGCCTATTGACAAAAAAGCTATAGTACAGTTGTCCCAAATATTGCACCATTTGCCATGTGGACCTTTCATGTTTTCTCAAGGGAGAGGGGGATACCCCCCTCCATGATGGGGGTTCGTAAGTAGTACAGTGCCCCCCACTCCTCATCCTTGGAGGTCCATGCCTTTGAATGAATCATGTGTATTGTGTTTTATCTTCCTAGATTTTTGTCAGTGCAGTCCATCAGAATGTTTCCATTGATCACAAGACATGGAGCGAAGTAGCAGAGGAGGGTAATTCAACCATAGGTTTGTATTCAAGAAGTACTCCTTTAGTGGTAATATAAGTACATACATGTACACTTTTATATGTATTTACATAACTGTGTATATATGAAAATGTGAACATACAAGTTGACACAATATTTATGCATTTATGTAAACCTATTTAGTAAGATATCTATAGAGCTTAACGTTCTGAAACTGTTCTGTTAATAAATTGGTTCAGTAGCTCTGGGTGAGTGTAATATCATTTTTATGGAGGTCGAAGGTTACATGAGGTCAGTAGAGATTAGTCTGAAAACCCTGTAAACATGGTATCTCAATTTATAGGGAAAGTTGATGGTTGTCCATTGTAACTAAGTTCATGATCTCAACTATCTTTTTTATGGATTTCTAAGTCATTTGAGGTCACTAGCAATAAATGGATAAAAGCCTATTAAAAAAGATACAGTATCTCAGCATTTGAATCTTGAGCTCCAAACTGTTAATACTGGTAGATTTTTGTAGAGATCCATGATCTCTGTCATGTGTATGGGGGTCATAGGTCATAGGAGGTTACTAGAGATCATACTGTAGTTTGTAGCCATTGTAAACGTGTTAACTCAAGAAGAGTAAGGTATCTAAACTTCGAAAGTGGTATGTATTGTCCTTTGTTTTTCATTAATTTTGGCCATGTTGTGATTGACCCCACGCATAAAATGAGGCCATGGAGAGATCTCAAACCTAGTGAGGCCTTCTCTGGTCTAATTACCACATTTGCGCTAGTGTGCACTTAGTCATGTGCTACTTTGTAGTATAAATCTTGCTTGGGGGCAGCAGCCTACCAGCTGTACGTTTTAGGAGTGAACCCAACCTTGAGTGAAAGGGTTCCTAGGTATGGAACCTGGGATGGTGATTTCTGGCAGTCTAGGGGGTATATTCATCCAAAATTTTCAGGTACAGTCTATGTTAATTGGATGGTGGTGCTCCACTTACATGCTGTAGTCTTACTGCAATTCCAGCTAACATGTAAGTGATGATGGGCACCCCTTGAGCATCCCCATTCCTCCTAGGAAAGATGTACCTGAACTTCCACTGGTTCTGTACATTACACAGATCTACACTGTCTAATGTCTGTCATACAGTAACCAGACAGAAAACACAAATACTGAATGTCACAACCCTACAACAGATAAAACGATTACATATTTTATAATCACTATTATTTGGATAAGAGAATGCTTGTCTAAGCTACAGCACAGTAGCACCAGGAACCAATGTATACCAGTGGTTCCTGGTGCCTGGTATATACAGTAGTCATTAATATCAATTATACTTTCCTGCTCTGTCTACATCTGGCTCTCATACTGTACAGGTCGTTTATTTCTCTGTGATAGATTTTGACCCAGTGGATCTAAGTCTGAAGGAGTTGATGGACCAGAAAATCCTTGGACTTGATGAGATGATCGTAGAGACAGGCGGCAAGAGGAAAGCTATACCTCCCCAGACATCGAGACAACTGGCAAAATGGCTCAAGGTTAAGCGAAAGTCCAGTGTGAGTGTTAGTCGTGGGACCTCACCACAAATGGTCAAACGATTTACTCATTGGAATGTAATGATCAATCACGGTAATAAAATGAAGACGAGGAGCCACAGTCAGATAATTCGTTTGGTGAAAGTGTCATCAGGCAATCTTCGTCTGTTTTCATCCTGAGAGAAATTGTATCCATTCGCACTGACCCAGTTGTTTGTTTCCTTACCAAAGTAAAAAGTAATCCATGCAATGGCAATGAAATCAGTGGGCATGTGTAGTTTGCGATTGCTTGGATTTTGGAATGCAACAATTCAAGGTGTGAATGTTGTTTGAATGTATACAGTGCAGTGCTCATCGACAGTAGGCCCTTTTAAGTACTGTAGATCTGTACTATATTTTCATTGCATGCTTTGGTCATTGGGAGTCAGGGACTACAATTTTGTGAATGCTGTAAGTCATCCTGCTGTCCAGATTCCTATATTTGAAGAAGGTTGACAGAGAAGATCGTTTTCCTTGGTGAAACAGAAAATGTCTCTCTCATTATGCAGCTACAGTACTCATGATTAGTAAAATTCATCAAAAGTAAGGATAAAGTTGAAAATTTAATTGAAAATCTTATTGAAGCATACACTATGCAGCCTTGTTGAGTGAAGTAACTTCTCACTGTTCATGCTTACTCGGAGGTTCTTGCACTATGTGACAAAGTGCAGCCTGTTTGGTCATACAGTTTTGGTACAGCAAGTCTGGTATGGCTGATTGTTCTGTAAATGGTTATAGATGCTAGTGATCATACAGTAATGCAGAATATCTTGTTTTGCTTAGGTGCTTTCTGTGCAAACATCCCAGAGCAAACCAGCTTTCAGTCAGAGGTTACCAATGAATGACACAGGTGAGCCATTTATTATCAGTTGCCCCCTTCCATCTTTATGGGAAATGTCCAGTTTAACAGACCGAAATATCACTTGAAAGTACTTTGTGTCAATAAAAAGAAAAACTTTTTGACACCTTGCACCACTACAAAAATATGGAAATTTAATGGATTGTACAAATCTGTGATTTCACCAGTTGAAAGTTGTAACAAATATCCTTGTAAATAGTTAATATTTGTTGTTAACGATGGAGAATTGAAAATGAACCAAAAACAAACACGTACCATCGAAATAACCTTCAACGATTTAACAGATGTTTATTGGTTATAAAATAGGTCAAGTTTACCGGCGGAGTATTGCCCTGTGAAAATGACATAAACTCGAGACTGGACAGATATAATTAAGGTACTTCAGCATCAAAGATCCAGGTAATAACTGACTATATTAGAAAACCTCCCCCTTTTATAATCATTAATATCATTCAAACAAATCACGCACCACACGCGCCCAGCCTTGCAACACACACACACACTTCAACCGATGTCCACAATACATCATAATGACTACACGGATTACACTCTTGTAATGCGCCCCATATTCCGTGCTCATAACACCGTCACATAAGTATTCCCGGACTGTTACAAGTGATGGCAAAAGAGGATTTTCAGCATCACAGATCTATGTAACAAGCTCAGTGGTGTAATGATATAGGAGGTGTTTTGTATTATGTGTATGATCCATGTGGCCATTATTGCCTGTGGTGTGGGATGTTGTGCAAATGGTGGAACTAGACTTCCATAAATCTCTATTACAGCCATCGCCATGATGGCTAACACTTGTTATATCTTCAACTTGAGTATAATCTGATTCAAAATTCAATTTATTTATTCCAGCAATGAACAATACAAGCTAAGGTGTACAATGACATACACAATAGGATAGTAATAAAACATTGAATAATATCATTGCATGGAAAAGGAGGAAAAAGAAGCATGAATACTTATTGATCATTTTTCCCCACCTACCGGAAATAGTAAGTCAAAAAAAGAACAAAACAATTACAACAAAACAACACAATAACAACAAAATAATAGGGAACAATTCATGACAATACTACAATAGGAGTCTGCCTTGCAGTACTCTACAACCATACTGAAGACGGAATAAAGCAAACTGTAAGATCCGACATTGCTGATCAATGCTTCATTCAAGGATGCCTCCCTGTTTCAGTGTCACTCCTACAACACTCCCATGTTGTTACACTACCATTATGTGTAGGTCAATGTCACCTTCAGCTTTATTATCTTCACTTAGTTATGATCAAGAAGTTCAGTAAGTCATGACCAAATTAACGTACTATGTATATGTTTTTAGTGTAATATCAAAATTAATCGGATATCCAAATCATAGTGTGAAAATACTTTAAAGTGTAGCTGCATTATCTAAGTTTCACACCTACTCAGACAAACGAGCCTCTCCCAAAGAGGATGACTGATGCACAAGCAAATTGTAAACAATGCAGCTCAACCTGTGCACATGGCAGATTGTTCATCAGTGATGAATTTTTGTGTCAGTATTGGCATCCAAAATGCCTAAATATTTCCACATAACAACCAGATTTTGTTGCAAGCTTATCCTCCAGACGACCCATGAACCAGCTTCGGTTTGTGCTCGAGTCAATTGAGATTTTAATACTTACGATATCTGTAACAATGCCCCTTGGGTTACCGGATGAAATGACAAATATTTCAGCATTGATTGTGATCGTGTTATCATACACGAGACTTCCCTTACGACAGTATGCCGTGCAACTCGGTGCAGTACAGCAGATCACTTTAGGGCACTGAAACACAGAGCAGAAGAAAGTATGCATCAATGGTAACTCATTTTGCTTGATATGTGAGGTTGTAAACTCGTTCAGTCCTTTGCTGCTGAATGACACTAGGGATTTTTATGCCTTCAAGCAGAAATATGTGACCCTCACACATTCCATGAGTCTCAAAATGTCATCGGGAAAGAGTTTTTCTGTTTTCAATCAGTTGCAAGTACTTCAAGCAATATCTTTGTATCTTAGCAGTCAACAGTGAAGTATTGCTATAAATTTGTCCGTTTGTCATTGAAATGCGTTGGGGTGTCAGGTTACCTAGCAATTTGCTCAGTCGATGCAAGTCGCTGATATGTGTTGTCTGGACCAACAGCTTCTCAGCTCTAGTTTTGTGTTTCTCGCTAGTCTCATCTTGTAACATTTCTCTATGCACTGTGTTATGTTTTTAAACTTTGTAATCTAATTTATTTTTATTTTTCTTAAAGAAATTGAGAGGATCAAAGAGGGCCTGCACACATCTTGCACAGGATTTAATTCATGTTCTAAGGTAGGTGGTGATGGAGGTAATATCACTAAGTAGGGAAAAATGATGCGATACTTCAGACAAATTGCTTCTTTTTTAACAAAATTTTGGTACGTTTGTCATCAATAATACCAACATCACATGAGCAGGAGTTTTGGCATGGAACTTGAGTCTGATATGATTACGTAATTATTGATAAGGAAATGTGTCTGCTGATTTTGTGCCATGCTGCCATTTAGCTACATATGATGGTATCTGGCTGTTATAATATGATGGTTTGCATGGTTTAAAATTTTGTAGAGAGCCTTTTATAACTTTGCTGCAAAATTTATGTTGTAAAAATGTGAGTCAAAAATGCATTGAAAGTAAAGGTCAAATTAAGAATGCTTGAAATTGCTCAACTTTCTGATAGTTAGACTAAAAATGGGTTGCTCAGTGATAGTACTTAAACCAGCAGTCTCCAAACTTTGCCACTGATGTCCCACTTATATGCCGGAAATCTGAGGCGTCCCACCTGCACAATTTGCTCTGATTCAGACACTGTTCACCTGCTTAGAATTCTTTTCATTGAAATCTGAAAATGGTGTGTACTTGTTACAAATTTTGATTGCGTCTCAGCAGAAATGAACATTTTTGATTCCTTGCCGAAGGCAGAGGAATCTATGCGATGGTGATGTCGTGTGTGTGTGTGTATGTATGTATGTGCGTGTGTGACGCCTGCTTGTAAACACAATATCTCAAGAAGCGTAACTCTGAGTGATCTCATACTTGGCATGTAGATTGCCCCTATTGAGTAGATGATCCCTATTGGTTTTGGTGGAGGTCAAAGGTCATTTGGGGTCACT
Organism: Stichopus chloronotus; assembly: GCA_021234535.1. Taxonomy (NCBI): domain Eukaryota; kingdom Metazoa; phylum Echinodermata; class Holothuroidea; order Aspidochirotida; family Stichopodidae; genus Stichopus; species Stichopus chloronotus. Next base: position 18,229,345 of record CM037843.1, read on the forward strand.
AGAGGTCAAAAGGTAAATACCTTGAAAATTGCTTGTAAACACGATATCTCCAGAAGAGTAACTCTGAGTGATCTCATACTTGGCATGAAGGTTGCCCTTACTGAGAAGATGATCCCTATTGTTTTTGGTGGAGGTCAAAGGTCACTTGGGGTCAACAGGGGTCAAATTGTGAAAACCTTGTAAACACAATATCTCAAGAAAGGAAGCTTGTAGAAATCTCATGTTTAGTATGTAGTTGCACCATGCTGAGTAAAGGAACCCTATCGTTTTCAGTGGAGGTCAAAGGTCATTTGGGTCAAGAGGGGTCAAATTGTGAAAACCATGTAAACACGATATCTCAAGAAGAGAAGCTTGAGCAGATGTCATATGAAGTGGGTAGGTGTATCTTATTGAGTACAACGGTCACCAGAGGTCAAAAGGTAAATACCTTGAAAATTGCTTGTAAACACGGTATCTCCAGGACGGTAAATGTGAGAGATCTCATAATTAGTGTGTGGATTGCCCATATCGAGTAGATGATCCTTATTTTTTTTGGCAGAGGTGAAAGGTCATTTGGGGTCATGGGAGGTTAAAATGTGAAAAACTTGAATCTACAATATTTAAAGAACGGTCCTTCTAGTGAATTTTATACTTGTAATGTAGAATCCTCTTGTTGATTTGAGAACTTCTTTTAGGACATACCAACATAGTCTCTTCGATAACCATAAAGAAAAGATGAAGACAACATTAAATTTGGTGTCAAAGATTATTATTTTGCAAACCTTATGCTACTATCCTCATAAGGACATGTGAGCATGCATGAATTGTAAATTGGAATTGATTAAATATACCATGGGTTATTAGCTTTATAAAAAGAACGAAATTACTGATCATTTGGATCAAATACCCTTGAGCGTGCATGAACTGTGATTGCTTAATTGAGTGGATCAAATTGTAACTGACCCCCCTCTGTTCAAATTGGTCACTGTTTTCTGACATAATTTATCACAGTTGACTGCCAGTAGAAACCACAATGTCCAGAATAAATCATACAGTCTGTTGAGCCAGGTGCTCAATGGACTTAACCATTTACTGCGTATCTGTTTAGCCCTTAAAGGGAAATAGGGCATTTGTTTTACAGAAAACAACCATATTTTTAAAACCATTATTTGTGGACATAGAATGATAGATTATTCAAAGTAACGAATTACAGTAGCCTTATTTTCAAGGAATAAGATTCTCACAGATCAGAAATGTAGCTATTTGTTGCTCAACAATAATTTGTTCACCCAAACTTTTTAAAATTCAAATGATGCATCCGTTACTCATCACATGCATAATGTTTTGAGGAGATGAAGCTTTGACAGATATTTATTGATGAGACTGAATGGTTTAACAATGGTTAAGGCGAATTTCTTTGTATGCCATGTTGATGTATTCTGAACGCCCTATTTCACTTTACAGTAGTTCAGGTAAGCTTTAAACAAATGACTACTGTGTATCAAACCAGGGAAACTTGTACTGTGTGTTGTGTCTTTAAGTAGACTAAAGGCAAAATTGCACGTCATGCTAGATTCTTGTTTAATAGGAATATCAGTTTTTGCTGATTTTCAAGGACCTCATAGCCATTGGGAAGGGCATCATGCCAAAAAATCAAATATGAAAGAGCTGCCACCAATAGCTGTAACTCGACAAAATAAAGTGCTATAATTTTGATTAAATAAACATGTTTACCTTTTTATCAAGTTATTAGACACGACAAAATATAATTTGTTCCCCTGCAGCATCATATCCGTTTGGGAGTTTTCTCATGTTTGTGTAGGTCAAAGGTTATTTGGGGTGACAAAAGGTCAAAACCTTGTATGCATGATATTTTAAGGGTGATAAATAAGAGGGATCTTATACTTAGTTTGTGAATTGTTCATATTTAGCATGTTGATGGCCATATAGGGTAGGTGATCCCTATTGTTTTAAGTGGAGGTGAAAGGTCATTTTGGGTCACGAGATTTCAAAAGGTTTTGAACTTACTAAGATGGTATCTCAAGTAGGATAACTGTGTGTGATCTCATGCTTGTCATGTGGGCGATTCATGTTTGTTACAATATATATCATGAGGCAAGGAATCACTAAGCCTTTTGGCTTTCTAGTTTTAGTACTTCATTTATCTTACATTTTTTTTTTTTGTTAATGGAAAAACTAGCCATCCCACCCAAATTTTTAGGCATCCCACTTTGTGCCATGTGTCCCACAGTTTGAAAACACTAAGACAAGACACAAGACAGGGCACTAAGACAAATGGAATGCACTCTCCCCCTCTCCTTCCTGCCTCACTTTCCTCTTCCCCTTTGAGTTGCATTTGGCACAATGTCTGGAAAGGAAAGACTCTTCTCCTTTAAGAGCTTTTTCAGCCGACGTTAATGGTAGATGTAAGCTGGAATATGAGTTGAAATTTGTCTGTGAAAGTCAAATTGCATGGAATATGTCACAGCCACTGCAAAATAACATTGTTTAAAGTTAAGGGAAGTGATCCACCATTGCGACACTATTTACACTCTGTAACAAAGAATATTCCATATCTCAAACGTGTTCACCCTCCCTTAGTCGAAATTGTTCAAAAAAGTAAAGAAAACAAGAAGATTTCTGAAAATAACCGAGATGTTCTGAACTTTCCGGATGTTGCATTCTGAAGCGCTCACAGTTTTGAAGTACTTTGTAACGTCAGGAGTGGATGTTCATGTGCAAATCACCCACCTACTGTACGTGTGTCCTGAACGTATGCTTACGCATGTAGTTGTTGTCACATAAAATATTTGTTGCGCAGTCTAACACTACAACTTTCACAAGTCAGGGAGAAAAGATCGATCTAAAAAGGATAAAGTGACAGCTAGGAAGGGACGCGTGGTGCTTAAATGTGAAGAAGATTCCAAAGGCGCAAGGGATACTGTCCTTGAGGAGATACGGGCGCAAGTAGGTGCAACGTTGCCTTTTCATTATGTACATAACAGCAGTGTACATGTACCAGAAAGGGCCAGTTCAGGGCTTCATGTCGCTCCCACTGTTGTGCACTCTGTTTATCGCCCTCAGAATCTTACCTTAGTTTCTATCTGCGTGATAATAAGACCGCAAATTTTTTGGCCTAGTGTAGACATAAGTGCTTTAGCCAATGTAGGAAAATTTTCATGGTGAGCTGTCATCTTTTTGGATCTGTTTTCACTCATACTGATCGCAACCGATACATTGCTTACATATGACCTAACGTTCAGGATAGGCCTACTGTAACTGACTTGTATTCACAGTCAATGCAAATATATCTCTTCAAATGTTCTTCAGTAAATGCACAACTCTGTCATCATTTAATGTGTAATCATCCAATGAATTCATGACTGCTTTAATGACCTACTGTCGGGTAAATCCGAGACGTTTTGCTTACAATAGACTTCATGACACTCACCTTTCGAACAGTGGTCTGACTGACCAGACGACAGTTTTCGAAAATGCCTGCCAACACAAGACAAATTTTTCCGGTTATTAAAGGATGTTGTTTTGGCCTTGGGAATTTGAGAATACTATCGGCCATGATCACATTGCCACAGTCATAAACAACACCACGCTTTGGTCAATTTTCTTGAAAGACACTGTATTTGGATGAAGTAGACTATAAAGTACGCTTTTTGGCATGAGCTGAGTACACAGCTAACGTCACTTGTTATAGGCTAGTACAAGTATAGTGGCAGTAGTGCTGTACATGTAAGCCTGTGTAGGTGATGTAGCATAGTAGTGAGAGCTGTTCTCTGCAGCGTGAAATGCAACATCGAACAGCTGGTTTGTTGTTTTCCACTCCTGACGTCGCTCTTCAGATTTCTGGAAAAGCTAAAAATATCGGCCTCAACTGCTGAATACTAAGTTTCACACAAATTACCCCTAAAATCCAATTTTATCACGAAGTTTGAAAAAAACCAAGTTGTATATGTCAAAAAAATGATGTTTGATGTTCCTGAAAAGCGTATCTCACATCGTGATACCATATCTGTAGGTCCTATTTTTGCACAAATGAATACCCATATCCATTCCCAATAGGTCTGTTCGATTTCAAATAACAGTGGTTGGCTGATATGCTTTCTTGGAGTCTGAATTTTTTAGGGCCAACAAAAGAGTTGAGACAATGTCCATATTCAAATGTCTGTAGGATGATTGCACAGTTATCTTTTAGGTTTTGTGGCAGGTGATCTTTTCTCCCGCTTCCTCTTCCCTGAAACACTGATGAATAACAAAGGTAGGTGACCAGACGATTACCAGTACAACTCGTGTTCCAGTTTTAATGGTTTTTTTCTTCTTCTCTTCTCTCCCTGCTCTTGAACATCCCAGTCACTTCCAGAACACGAAGATAAAGCAACCCGCCTCAAGGAAGCCATGGCGTCATCAAGCAGGATGGCCAGTAGCCACACCTACAGAGTGTTGCAGAAGCCTCATCCAGATGAAGCAGTACTTGCGAAGTCACTGACTCCGCTCAAGAGGAGGTTAGAGGAGACACCCGAATCGAAGGCATTGGAAAACAAGGATGTCTTGGAGAAGATAAGGCGAGGACATCCGATAAAACAGTACCACTTCAGATCGACCACTACTACAGCAGTGACAGAATCAGGTGTCGACCAACCCCAAGACTGAAAGAAATAATTCCCTGGTCAGGGAGAGTCCATCTGTCATGTGAAAGGATCATGGAGTACAAACTGGAGGTCTTAAAAGAATGCTATTGAGGTTTACAGGTGTTGGCCAAAACTATGTAGTTCATTGCATCATAGTGGTCAGTCCTTCCATGACGAAGCCAACTTTGGACAAATGCTTTAACATTTATCAATTGAATATTGTGAAGTTTGGAGAAGGTTATCCATAATTCGTGATTGAAAAAGCATCAAGTCATGATTCTTTTCGTCTTAATCTATTCCTAATATACTTGTAGTGCAACATTGTCTATTGCCCTTGTGGGATCACAATGGTAACGAAACAGAGGTATCCCACTAGACAGTCATTTCGAACCTCTCAGTTCATGATGTGTGTGACTCTTGCCTGCATCTGAAAAAAGCAACATGGTAGGTATGTTAGAAAACCAAATGTGATCAAATCGTATACTTCAGACTGATCATGTGTGATAAAATAAATCTCAGATGCATAGTACCACCACAATGTTTCCGCTGGGTATCCTTGGTTCTGAAATTTCTACCTGGACCCGATGTGTCATTGACCTTCGTCGTACGTGTCACAATAAAAGAAGAAATATTACTTTTTCTTAACTAAGAACACTTCATTGTTATGGCCATATGTATATACAGTACCCCGTAGTTGGCGTGCCCCCGAGATTGGCGTTTCCTTCAAAAATTACTCGCTATCACTGTGGCAACGTTACTGAAGTGAGCCTAACCTTCTTGAATCTAACCACAATTACATATATCACGATTAGGAACCCATTTCAGGTACGTTTCTTCTAAATAAGGGCTCATGTGTGACATTTAAAATATCGGCGATGGATTCCTTAAGTGTGCCAATTACGGGGTACTGTACATATGATATGTGGCGTTCTATAACGTACATAGCAAAATGTTGTATTATGACTTCACAGCATATTTGTACCCTAATGGAAATATTTTCTGGTAACTGAGTACATGACCAACTGTGGACTGTAGTGTAACCCAAGTCCAAATTTAGAACCTGGTGTAAACACTAATTTTTATAGATGCAGCAAACTCGACTAAGGACAGGCCACACTTCTTTGTCAAGTATGTTATTAGTTTTTATTCCCACTTGTCACAACAATATGTAAGGTCTGACCTAGATCTTGGTAGGAAGTTTTAAGCAATGCATCGTACTGCACACATATATTGTAACTATTAGTTGATGGTTTGGCCTTTGTCTTGCACATGTCCAATTCTTTAACCTTGTTTTGTTCAAATCTGGTGATCCCATGGGACAAGGATCAGTTCTGTCCTGCAACGTTCACTCTCTAATTGCATTGTCTAGTTTCACTGCAGCCATCAGTGGTGTGATCTTCACTGCATCCAAATTTGATTCATGACATTGTCTAGGGATCCACTGACATCTTCAGGTCATGTGACCATTTTTTTCTCCAGAGTTTAGAAATGCTCGATGGGATAGAAATAACTTCAGTACGATGTCACTGCTTGCTCTTCTGTTGGCTTCATTATGTTTTGACTATACACATTTCCCATCAATTCGACACACTGTATGTAATAGCTACTGATGTAATACTGTCAATTTGTAAATGGTGCCCTCAATTCAGTTGGACTGCTTTACCTGTTTGGATCTGTCCCATGTTTCTGCTTTACCATTGGTGTTGCAAAATATGAGGCATTCAGGATGCGTTTAGGAATCAATCAGTAGTCTTTGGAGGGGTCATTCGTGGTTACATTTAAAGTGAAACTTTAGTCAGAAGTTTTGACAGTGAAGCATAACTGGTGAATGAAGAGACCACCATGTGGTGAAGGTGAACACCGTGACCAGATTTCACCTACCTAGTCAAGTTGTTTACTTACAAGATAGTGCGATTGGAAATTTCATAAGAGTCAATCAGGATGGTGACATTTTGAGATTGTGATGTCATAAGCTGACCACTCGAAATTCACAAGCTTTTGTTTTTCTTCATGTAATATATTGTCAAACACTTCAAGTCAAAGTATTAATAATTTGATCATTTGCATGAGACACCTCAGTGAATGAACACAAAATGTATACAAGTGTATGTGCATTTATGGAAATGGTAGGTCAAGAAAACAAAGAAAGACATTTAATTCCAACTATCAGGGGTTATGTGGCATCGTAATTTGACTTCAGTCTGTTTCCATTCATCTGAGGCAAAAATGGCCGCACCTTTATTTCAAAAGTGTATAACATGGAATGGAAACATATTTAGTAATGAAACTTCGAGGGGAGCTGTTGATAATACTCTTCTGCTAAGTATTCTTTAAGATATTCCCAGGGTTTGGTTCTCATTAAACTTGCCTTCAGCTTGCATTGACAGCGAGTTCAAAATGTTTAGTTACAACTGATGATAGCCCATTATGTGACATGGTGGTCACTCATTTCCACAGGTAGTTTTGTGCCATTGAGAGTTACTTCATTGATTCCTTGCACAATATTGATGTAGCTTGATCACAGTGCAAGGGAACTTAAATGTTATCTCACCTTGGGTCATTTTCTACAATTATAGCTCTGTGTCAAGTGTCAGCTCTTGAATGAGACACCGCACCACTAGTGCTTCTACTACATGTTTAGCATGTTCATGTGTTTTAATTGGTATCCATATCCTTGTGAGAGGGGGACCTTTTAAATCCAGAATCTTGTCTGGTATGAGAGACTTCCCTTTTAATTTCTATTGCCTTGTTTCCCAACTTGGGGTACTCAGTGGAACTCCCCTTAAGGGGCACTAGCATTCACCACAGGGTGTACCAGGGAATACTCATAGGCAATTAAAAAAAATTTGAACTTCTCCTTTTTCAAACTTTTCATTTTAAAAACAGAATTCATTTCATGAAATTTCTAGTTTAGTGCAGTGAACTTTTGTTTAGTGCACAGTGCCTTTTGTTGGAAAAATCCACTAAGCACCTGCATTAATAAACCCTCAATATTGGTTCTTCTTTTGTCTTATGGTGGATGGAGTACCAGGGGATAACATAAAAAATTAGGAGCACAGGAGTCCAAAAGGTTGGGAAGCACTGCACTACAGCAACCATTGAAAATATGGAGAGGTTCTTAATCTACAGTGAACATTGCGGAAATTTTGATCTGCAGTATTTTGTAAATGAACGAGCCAGTAAACTGTCTCCTGCCTGTCTCCTTCATTTGGGGTTCACATCTTCTTGGTCAACAACTGCCAGCCTTCCTGAAGCACAGGAAATGAGCTGGCATTGCCCTCAGATTAAGTGGAAAGCAAATCCACCCAAGATCACTGCGACAGGAAATCAAAGGTTCGGTCAAAAGTACTGTTCATGTGTTGTCAAAGTTTTGATTTAGTGTTTGGCATTGCCTTTTGGGTCGTAATTAAGCGAGGTTGTCAGGATATAACCACATGCCCTTGAACCATCCATGTAAAGATATTACACTAAAGGTTTCCTTGTAAAGTTGTTGTTAGAACAAGATGTTATAGGAATTCTTACACGAATCTTCTGTACTATTTTATTCACTTTTATTTTTACCATCAAGTGTTTTACATAATTATTTCGAAATAATTTTGGATGTATTTAGAAAAAGTTTTTGTTTTGTTTTATTGCTGTTCTTTCTCAAAGAAATGAACTTCTCAAAGTACTGTAATGTGTACCATGAATTCTGTATCAGATAAGTTTAAACCATGAAATTTGGAATGCTATTTACTCAACATGTTCACTGCCAAAAGTCTGGTACCGACAAACGCAGTTCCAATAAATGTCTTGTTCTTTGTCTTCATTCCCTCATAAATAAGCTGATACTGTATCTCTATTGTTTACTTCATTCTCTAATTATAGAAATGATTCCCTGTGAATCATGTCCCTTTGCAGTTGTAAGATGAACATCACATCCTATTCAATGTGGGAATGGAAACGGGTGATTTGGTTTGTTCATACAAAGTCTTTGAAATAAACTGGTTGGAAGCTTGATCACTGCATATGTCCCTGACACTTTTCCAATTATATTGACATATAATATCATGTATCCATTCAATCAGGTGGGTGGTTCAATGTTTTTTCATTGTTTGCCGTGTGCATGCGACAGACCCTGCGCTCTGTGAAGACAAACAAAGCTCACTCCCAGGGATCGATGTAGAATGAGTGGAGTTTTGGTGATTGGCAATCCTTTGAAGAAGTTAAAATTGGTTTATCACAATCATGACCCAATTTTCAAGAATTTGGCATACAAGTTGCAGACTTGAAATGAAACAACCAGAAAGACAGTAGATATATAATGGAATACAATTTTATTTTCATATCGATAAAATTCTTATTTGTGTATATTCATCTACATTTGTACAAAATAACTTCAGCATGAAGCTCTCATCATACACATTTAATACAATCTGGATTAAAATTTCAAAGTACTCCTGTTCAACTGCACTGAAAAAAAAAATCTATTTTTGAAATCATCTATACGTGCTTTTGAAAATACTTTTGTTTTTCTAAAACTTCTGCTGGGTTTTTCAACTTTACATATGATACTTTGAAAAATATCCTTTGACAGTAGAAATTCTTCTCTTTCAATCTTTGAGATGCAAAAAGGTATTTGCAATGGTTGAAAAACAAGAGGCCAAGATTTGTAAATGTTTCATTTTAAGGATTTTTTTCATTTAGTGCAAATGTACAAAGGAACGGTAAAACCAATGGAATAAAGTATCATACAGGATGAAAAACACAAAAGATTGAAGACGTCATGCTTTCTGGAGTCAGTCTCCCACATTGGTATTAAACATTTGATAAATGAGGAAAACGTTAATACCAAATTGCCCGTCAATCTCAATTACTGAGACTGTTTATCCAAAGGAATGTGTCATTATGTAGTCGAAATTTAACTTTGATGTTCGGAGTTGAACCTTAACTTTTAATTTCATTTCATATTGGGAGGCAAAAGTTGTTTTCATGTAAACTTCAAACAATCTTTTTGTGCTCAACAATTAGATTTAAGTTCTTATAAACATGGCTTTAATCTTGAGTACTACTTTGATTGGAATATATACCATACACAGACAGCCTTTTTAATACAGTCACTGTTACCAAAAGTAGAATGTTAATGGATATTCTAATAAATAATCATGGTTACGATAAAAAAAAAGTACAAGAACTGCCAGATATTTCAGTATAGTACATTACCAGCAGCATAATATTGTGTACATGTAAAGCGAGAAACAAGTCCTCCAATGTACCCATTAATAAAGGAAAGGTGGTGGAAAAAAATAAAACTAATGAAATCATGGAAACAAAAACACCATCATTTCCTTGTAGTGTAGTAGCTACTGTAGTGTACGAAGAGAAAACTTGGTATGTACAAATGGCAAACACGATCATCCAACAGATTAAGTTTGTCTAGTTAACGTGAACAGCAACTTGAACGAACCCATAAATGGTGACCTTGGCAATATCAAACCACATCTCAAAGCAACTTCTGTTAATGAATTTCCTTTCAAAAGGGGTACAACAACTCGACTGAAAACCTATAACAAACGTAACCAAGCTTCGATTTGTGTTATCCTTAACCTTAGTCTTAATTGATCTAAAATTAATTTCATTATCAAACACCATGGTTACAATAGCTTCCTTCAAGTTTGGATTTCTTTAGACATTGTCGGTGAAATGTTCACAATAAGATACCTGCTGACCTCAAGTGACCTTTGACCTACATTTACTGTAGGGAAGGGTTCTTGTACTGATTATGGAGGTTGTGGGTGCCCTGACATGGCAAATGGTTCCTGGAATGTTTTTGTAGCAGCAATTAAATTATTTGGTGCTCATGGAAGGTGGGGATACTAAAAAGGAAAAATCAATAGAAATAAGCCAAACTACCATAAATCCCAATCAGCGAACCATATTCCACGGGTTGTAAAATACCTTACTGTATGTTCTACTTGCCATCGTTTGTAATAACCGCCAGTAAACCTTTTTTGTGCATTCAGATGACTAAGATTTGGCCTTAAAGGGCCATGCACCTGAAAAGTGAAGACGTCCATTCGCTACTTAGGACACTTCCCTCGTAATGGAAGGACCTCTATCACTCGCGTTTGAATATCTGTGATCTTGGGCACACAATATGTGTGGATATGAATATTAATCACACACCAACAATATAGCGTACATTTGAGTGCAAGATGTGCCAGATCCTCAAGAAAAAAAAATGAAGTGGACACAGCCCTCACTTTTTATGCATGTGGCCCTTTACCCACTATTCAGGTCTCCACTGATAACCATCAAACATGGAGTACAACAAAGCCGTATCCTCAAAAGCAAAGGCCCACAGAAGAGTACACCTTCAAGACAAAGACTCATTGCCCCAGACAGTTTCACTTCTCCCAACTACTCACTGTATGTCTAGCCCCTCCCATAGCCTAACATTCCTCCACATGTAAACAATGGGTCTCTGTGTATGCTGTGTAATATAAGCCACTCTGCATCTTTTGAAGTTGCTGTAAATTAAAGAGCAGGGCCAGTTGAGAATTTTGCTATCCATCAGCCAAAAATACAGCTTAGGGTGATGAGTCACTGCCTTTAATACATGATAATTGAGATTTGGATGAATGAAGACTTCTCTTAAGGGAAGAGGGACTACAGGTTGTTCCTGTACTCACACCTGGTTTCACAACTTTCTAAATGATATTGGCCAGCAGTACTACAGCAATCTGGACAAACATTTTCTTACAGTGAAGGTGTAAAATGTCAACTCAATTTTAGTGAGCTGTCAAAATCCTGTCACATGTTACCATGATAAACCTTGCTTAATTAACATGATTGTTGTCTCTCCCCATGCAGTACTGATTTTCAACGATCATTTATTCATGATGCAAGCAGTGCACTGATCGTATATGCTTTTCAAAATTTAAAACAATAAACTGCAGGTCATTAAAACAATGTTTCTTTACTTCCCCATTTCTTCCAGTGCCATTCCTTGTACAAACTAGTGTGCCCAAAGGCCTACTGTACATGGTATAACACCACTGCAAGCAGTATTGAAAACACTGAAAAGAAAAACAAGGAAATTCAACTTATATAAACATTTACTTCGGAACACTATCTTATGGTTCTGAGGGAAATATCTAAAAGGAAACATCTTTACTACGACAAAAATCTACAATATTGGCCCTACCTTAAGAATTGACATGCTAAGGTTATTTTTCGTTCTAGTGTTAATGTGATTGTGTGTGTAGGCAAAAGTGAAAGCATTAAAATTCTATGTCCAAATGTTAAGAATGCTTTACAATTGCACAATTTTGGGAAAATGTGTTTCACTGAGGTGATAAATTCTGCCATGATTTCAAATTCTTCTTGCTGAATTACAGAAACTAAAATATGATAATGAGAATGGTTGACAGTTTTCATTTAACTTAACCATGGCTTTTTTGAACAAGCCAATGAGAAGTACACCAGTAATGAATATTTAATGGGTCAAAACAGCACATCACTAACACCGAAATGCGGTGACTCACTAAGCCTCATTTCACTGTGAATCACGAAGCTTGCATTTCACACTACACGCAAAATTTTGCCTCCCCAAGAGTTTCTCTTGCCCTTCATTTGTCCCCCTAAAACTAAAATCCTAGTGCTGCCACTCGTCTTGAGCAGTATGTTTTTGATACACCAGTGACACCTGTAATGTTGCATATTCATTATGTACCTTGTATGTGCTTGCAATATTAAAAAACCAATAATTTTCAAACATGATTTCTCTTTTTTACTATTTGCGTGCTGTTTCCATTGCTTTTCAAAGCAGTCAGTCATTTTCAATCATTCAATGATGTGTCCCGTCCACCAACAACCTTGCATGTACGTTAACTATAACGCTAGTAAAGAAAAACTGAAGCTCAAACAATCTTATCCTTCTGGCTTTTCTGTACACACACAATCACTTTCATGAGGCACTGATCTCACATACAGTAATCCACACAGAAAGGTGTAAAATCATTGTTGTTCCAGCTTGAGTATAGCTCGCACTTCACGACAAGACCTGAGAGACAGTCTAGCAGGCCCAGCTTATAACCAAATACTTCTGCTGGGGGAGGGGATAATCAAAATCGGTGGGACGGCCCCACTGGCACATGTGACAATGTTGATTTTTTGCCCCAAGAGATTCTAGTTGGGCAAAAAAATTAGGCTTTCTTCTCCCCCTCCCCCCCACCTCATCTTTTGACTACTGGCCTGTAAGCAGCACTTTGGTAGGTAAAATGCAACAAAAATCTAAGGTCAATGCAGCAAATGCATGTATACATAACATGTACAGTACCTTATGTATGTGCGTGCTACTGTGAGAACTTTGTTCTATTTCTGATCATTACATATGCTGGCTTTAAGCCACAACTTAAGGTAGTAGTACTTAGGAAAGACTACTGGAATGGCATGATTTTCGCTCTTGCTTCATGCACATAGAGAGTGTAAAACAAATTAAAAGGATATGAACAGGTTTCTACACCGCTGTGTAGCTCTACAAGTTTACACTTCCTCTTTGCCATATCACGATTAATCACTGCAGTACTTTCATGTCGTCACATGAGGATATGCAAACGCACTGGCACATGTGCCTTGCTTATAGTACTTCCTTTTATCTACTGTATTACAACTGTAGTGTACAATATAGTTCTGTAAAAAAAAAAAAAACAGCTACATAACTTACAATACTTTGCCCCCCTTCATTGAAAACGAAAACCACTCACAAAGGTTGCTGATATTATTAGGCACTCATGAAAATAATCTATCCATCCCCCAACACCCCCCCCCCCTTCCTCTATATATACTTTTCTTTCCTCCATTCTTCCCAATCTTTTAACTGTTAATAATATACTGTATGTTCCTAATCAAGATTGGTCCCAAAATATTAATACTGCACTTTGTTTTTGCAGGCACTTTTCTTAGCAAACCAGGTTAAAGTGAGAATGCAGTCATCCCACATTATGTGATATCATTTTTGTGGTTGAATTTCACAATTTTGCAGCATAACATCTTCCTTATGCAGTATAATGAAAAATAGTTATAGGAGAAATGAAAAGAAAATTGCAACGTTTTGATAATTTTTTAAAATAAAGCACTGCTTATTCCCTTAAATTTACATGCCCCCCCATGTCTTCTTTGACAAAAATGGGATGAATTTAATGTAGGTAACTCATGTAGTGAAAGACTGCAGAGAACAGAGGACCAACCAGCCTTCCAGGAATCCCAGAAAACCTTCCTAAATAAACAGAATCCATCAAAGCCACTAAACTAAAAACATCAGAATTTTGATTCGTTCACTGATGCCTTTGCCTTGTACAATGCATTAATAATGATGTTTAATTTATGTTCAATTTCTGTTTGTACATACCTCCACTACGAGGACAAAACTACAAAAGTTCAAAAATTGACCAGTGAACCAGTGTGAAAGTAAGGGTCACCTGTTGTACAGCATTCTAACACATACATGAGTCCAAAGCCTCTTTTACAGAAGCTTTATGTCTTCAGAAAAAAAGGACAACCTGGAAAATCCCTTATTTTGTTTCATGGCATGAAAATTTAGCTGACATTGGTGTAAATTGATAACAGAATTCTGTTATTTGTGAAAAGGAAAATCTGAGCCCTAAGAAGACTAGAACTGTATGAAATATATCCTTGTGTATAGGTTTACATCTATTCCCTAAAATTAGGAAAACTATTCAATATTTTATTCTGTAACATCCAAATGGTAGGAAACTCTATTATCATAAATGAAAGATAGAAAAATTCAATATTATCCTCAACAAGTCAACATAAACAGCATTTCACTTTCACTGGGTGGGAAAATTACAACAGCATAAACTCCCCACACCCATCAACAAGCAGTATGGCAATTTAACCAATCAACCCACTGAAGTAGTTGAAAGTAGGTGTGGTTCATTCAAAGACATCTATTTGAGTGGACCCATCCCTCATTCAACCTTGGCTTCCAGCGACATGCACATTTAGCTACAGGAAAGGTAACAAAAGGGGTTCCCTGCGCAATGGAATGATAAAATTTCAGAGAACCAAAACATTGGAATTAAGAAAAGGAAAACACAAAGGATTAAGCAAATACTGCACGACTTACTGAGAAAATTTCTCAATGTATCAATGCCCTTAGGCAACCTGCTTAGAATTCTGTCATATTATAATATGGGTTACTATCTACTTACAGCACTTCAAGTTCACTATAGAATGTATTACTGACTTAATATGTACAGTCCATTCAATGATAAATATCCACTACTGTACATGGCTAGTCAGTTTTCGGGTAGGCTTCTGGAATCTATAGATAGTATTGCTTAACTTTCATGGTTTAATTGAATAAACACACAGTGACTTAATCTCTTAAAAGAGATTTGAAGAGCTAGCAATGAAAACTGCATTCCACAGGGCATGCCAAACTTGGACAATAAAAATTCTTGGCATCACTGGTATGCAGCATTCCAGTCCAAAGTACACATGTATCACAATGATACCCATTGGGCATTTAATTCAATGAGGATTACAGTCACTTTATTATCACTTTACTTGCACAATTGTCACAGTGATTTACTGTGGTGTTTAACCTTTGGTGGGAGATCATTGAGACGTGCAACAGAAAATCAAGGTACCTCCAGCAAGAGCTTCTGAAAAGGAAGAGGAGGAGAAGGGGCAAGTGGTAATGCAAGAACACTACAGCAGTCAAATGCTTTGGCCCTTCCTCTAAAAGACTGACAACCATAATTCTTTTTAGAGATTG
Source organism: Stichopus chloronotus (assembly GCA_021234535.1). Taxonomy (NCBI): domain Eukaryota; kingdom Metazoa; phylum Echinodermata; class Holothuroidea; order Aspidochirotida; family Stichopodidae; genus Stichopus; species Stichopus chloronotus. The sequence continues at coordinate 18,244,750 of CM037843.1, forward strand.
TCGTTTTCCTTTTGATTCAAAATGTTGATCTGTACATCATCAGTGAAAACAAACAGAATTCACTGATTGTGACACTTACTGACTTCTGACTCATACTGTATCTATGTCATGACTGATTTCATGATGAAACAGGTTAAGTGAACCAAATAAATGAAAGGCAGAATGAAGGGAAGAATAGGGTAGAGGCAGAGCGGGTGGAGGGAAAGATAAACCTCCCCTTGCCTGGATGAAGGGGGGTGGCACACCTCTCTATTTGCCCCCCCCCCCCCTCTAACCAGCAATCTCGTATTGTGGTCTATACAAGTGTTCATGCATCACAGTTACATCTGGAATACTTAGACATGTGCTCTAACATGTACCACAACTGTTTCAATGGATACTAAAGCATTTTTCCAGCTGAATTACTCACAAAGTTAAAGAGTATACCAACTGCACTAGTCATGTATGACAATTTGAATGATACCTTTCCCACAGAGTGTAGCAATTACCATCGAACTGAGCCAATTCAGTGTGCTGATACCTACAGAATAAAGACGTACATTCGTTTCAGCCAAAATGACTGCAACAATGCACATTAGGCTAACAGTTACAAGTTTGAGTTAAAAGCATGCCCTTAAATAATTAGTCACTGTGGGAACAACAGCTTAATTGCTACTGCAGTCTGCAGTTCATCCAAATTAAATCCTACTGCATACCCAACATAACACCATACACAGCTGGCATTTGGATCAATAGTTTCTTTTAATGCCATACAGTACATGTGTTTTAAGCTTGGGACATGTCATGTTGAAGTAACTACTGTATGCACAGTATCTACAGAAGGTTACTTCTTTTTCACATCAGATGAGATGGAGCATGATCACAGTGGTGTTGCACCACTCCCTTTTAAATTGCATTGGTCTGAAATCACATCCCTGGTTTGAAATCAAGTCCCAGGCAAAAAAAAAAAAATCTCACAGCAAACACTATGAAAACAAAGACTGCAATGATAGCAGACAATTCATTTTTCAGGATACTTTTACAAATTTGTGTAACACTCTCATAAATGAAACATATTTCACAGAATCAGGCACTTAATTTTGACTTCATGCATTCTCTCACTGTCTCACACTTATCATGTGTTGCAAGTTACTTACAGTACGTATAGTAACATAAATGCCAGAGTATTCTTGTTAAAAATAATTATAAAATTGTGAAAATCAATAGGAAATGACAAAATTCATATAAACCCTTTTCTACTGATATTTACTATGATACAGTAAACAAAGTCCTGGCAGTTGGAAATGCTGAGTTAAAAGGAGGGGAGAAAACAGTCTATTGCAGCTCTTACAATTTATTCTCACAGGTAACAGCAAACACTTGCTAATCTTGGAGAGACTACCAGACATGTCTTGATATTAGATTGCACTTGGTTTTACTTGACCTGCATGGCAATGTAACTGGTGTTGCAGTCTGCCATGCCGTCACAGGTTCACTGTTGCACGTTACTGTGACAGTCACTGAAGGACGCAGAGACTGTTTCCCGTGTCGTGACTGGCAGCTTTGGCAAAACAGATAGCCTCCATCCACTCTTGCTGTTCAGACTGACTGTCTGCTTGCACGATCAGAGTTCTCCTTCTACCCCTTGGCTTCAGTTTGAAAGTATTTGTCCTCTCGTCCACCTGACAGTTGGCGATAATTCCAGTGCCACTCAGTGGGACCTTAAACTTTTTGTTCATCTGTTGAGATTGGAACACAAATGCAGCAAGTTAGAGTGGAAAAACTGAAAATTTAAAAGGCATTCTTTAATAACATACTGTCACAGTCATTTTGAATGATTGGCTGATCCAAGTTGTTTGTTTATGAGGGACCAAAGTAGTGGTGCAGTGCTATGGGTGAGGGTTCCAAAGGGAGGGGCTGGTCCCCTTCACTGTGGAAAATTTTTCTTTTTTGGAATGCCTTCAGAAGAGATTAAGTTCAACAAAAAGGCGCAGTTGTGAAGTAAATTTTGTTTTCCTAAGTGTAATTCTTTAACTACTCAAGAAATTTTCTGAAACAGTTATTTTTGGTCCACCTTTTAATGGGGGTTTGGCCCCAATGAAATGACCCAAACAATACCGTTGGTACACTTGAGGGAACAAATTTTTCTTAGAACACATTTCAATCACATGCTAAATACGGAAAAAATACCGCACCAAGAAATCAGATCTTAAAATTGTATTACCTTTTAATGAACTAGTTTCATTTACATGAAAAGACAGTGTCATATCAGAATTAAGGTTTGACTTGCTGTACACTGTGACCTCTGCACAAAATCCATAGTTTTACATATATTTCTTCAGGTGTGCTTTGGTGCCAACTTAACTGCTGTGATATCATGTCGCAGCTGAGGGAAAAGTGCTTCTGATGTCATTTTCCAATTTTATATTGCAACAACACTAATCAGTGGCAAGGTAACTGAAATTCCACAGAAACGGGATTCTTACTCTACATCTGTCCTACAGTAACTTTTGTGACACAGACACAAGTGTAGCCCATTTCTTACCAACTTTTAGGTAGATGTTGCATGAAGAGATGCAAACTTCTTTGTCTTCTGTCTTTGTTATTATACTACTGTACATTACTGTAAATACTGTAGGCTGCAGTGTGTGAAAGATAAACACACACTGTGTAGCATTTGTCACATACAGCAGGTGATCTGCAGGGCTTACAATGGAAATGGAATTTTTCATGACTTCTGCTTTCATACAACTTTTAGCACCTATTGTGCTTCCAAGTACAGCAAAGGTTAATGAGGGGTCGTCCATCAGGGTTTTCTGTGGTTAAAGGTTATTGGTATTGCAGTATACAGTATATCAAAACAGTGCTTGTTGCTTTTCCATGTGTCTAAAGTTTCGTATGTATACCATTTGCAACAATTTCCTTGATCAGGCTCAAAAGCCTTTCGCTGTGCAGATGACCAAATAAGTTATTACAGAAAGAATCTCAAACACCAGCAGTATAGCCACCATCGTCTCAAATGAGATGATGTACACTTCTTGTTTTCATAGGCTCAACAGAATTAACTTGCCATTCCGCTGCAAGTAAATTCTTATATGCACATTGCAGACTTACAGTACTATACAGTACCACAGTACGTAGTTGCTGAAAGACCTGTACTTGTAAGGTACGTTGCAGAGTTTGTACAAATACTGTACCACAAAACAGAAATATCCTATAGAGAACAGTTGGCAATTGTGCAGAAATATTCTAGAGCACAACAAACACTGTGGTGATAATCAGGCTTGTAGCTACGATGGGCAGCACTGGGCTGCACTGCGTGGGTCTAGTTATTCCTGCTCGGCATTTGCGATCAGTTTACGCCTTACTGCTCAGCACAAACTTTACAAAATGTTGTAAATATCATATGGGAGAAGCAGCCTACCGAGTTAACATTTGAAGATTTTGCGAGTGCTTTATCACAACACTGCTCTACAGTATAAAAGTCGTAGCGTTCTCGGGGAACTGCTCCCTGGACCCCGACAGGGGTGTTGTCCTGGACCACACCAGATGTGGCTGGTTCCATTGACTAGAGCTGGGTACTTCTATTTGTCTAGTTAAAAGCCTGATCATCATACTGCATATCCTCTAACAGCCCTGACAATCACAGCTCTAGACAGATTACACTTTCCAGTAGAGAATACATTTTCTCTGTCTTACACACAGTACTGTATATATATATGAATTATTTCTGTTTTAAAGGAAAAGGAGAACAGTAGGAACTGTACTTTAATTACAGTATGTGAGAGCCTCACATTGAAATGTTTCTGTGAGCAATGTTAAAGTAATAACCGTTTAAAAAAAAGGAACAAAAATTCTGATCTGGGTACCCAGAGTCCATTGTCGGTCAGGTCAGGTGACTGGGCACCAGTACCAAAAAATATTGATTCCATTATGCAATAATTGTTGTGAAATTACGATACAACTTTTTGCTTTGCGCATTAAAGGAATTTAAGGCATTTGTTTCCACAGAAAACAACCATATTTTTAAAACCAATGTTTGTGGACAAGAATGATAAATTTTTTAAAAATAAGGAAGGACAGTAGCCTTCTTCTCAAGAAATAAGTTTCTCACACATAGAAATTCAGTCACTTGTTGCTCAAAAAGAATTTGTCCAACCAAACTTTTCAAAATTCAATTGATGCATCTTCCATTACTCATTACATGCATATCATTTTGAGGAGATGAAGATTTTGCAGATGTTTATCAATGAGATTGAATGGTTTGACAATGATCAAAGCTACTTTATTTGTGTATTTGTGTACAATGTTGATATATTCTACACACCCTACAGTATTTCCCTTCAATTAAGTACATACTGTATCATGTGTACGGCCCGGCATGACAAAGTGTGTTCTTACAGAAGTACGGTTACAACTGACGTTTTAAGCCTTTTGTGCAACACGTACAACATATGCCATTATGCCTGTAACACTTTAGATCTGGGTAGAGTTTTTCATTGCAGGTGGGGGGGGGGCAAGAGTTGAAGTGGGGGGCAAGCAGAAATGACACATAGCAGCGTACCACAATCTGTTGGCCCGTAGGGCACAGAGGAAATTTTGGGACAACAATGCCTCTCAAATTGCACGAAATGGCACTTCCCTGTCTCTCTGGCATTGCGAGTTTTGCTAAAAATCCATAGTTTGGAGAAGTTTTGTCTTGAACAAATTTTGTGCTTTACTTCTTCGACTTCAAATTTCATTTTCGGGGGAAAAAGGGGGGGGGGCGGGGGCAGGCCATTTGACATGGGGGCAATTACACAACTGACAATGGGGGTCCTCTGTATGCTTTTCAATATGAGCTACTCTGTATCTTCTGAAGTTGCTGTTAACAACAAAGCAGGACCAGTTGAGAAATTTGCTTTCCCCCAGCCAAACATGTATTGTACTGTAGCTTGGAGTAATGAGTGACTATCTTTAATAAGAATAGCAGTTTGGCTAGTCGCAATGGTATTCAGTGAGTTTGCATTTAACCTCCAAAAGTTCTTCATAATTTTACACACAAGCAGCTTGGCACCACGGATACCCATGTTTCAGAAGGAATACAAAAAAAATAAATTTTCACTGCAGGCGTTTACAAAAAGGACCAACATCTTGTCCCTAACCTTTGATGTATTGCTACAGTATTTGTTGAAAGACTTGTCTCCTCAAGAAAGATTTTCAGTGGACCTCAATGTTTAAAAATGCCACATTTTGTGGCAAATTGTTGCAACAAGTCTTTGATTTCCTTAAAAATAGAAGAAATCATTTAACCATGAAATTTGGCACAAGCAAAAACATAGACTGGGCCACTAAAGTTAATTGATAATCCATAAAAAGTAGGAATATTTTTCTATTTAAGTGAAAACCATATCACATTAGCATATATCTGTTGGGATGTTATGGATTTTTAAACTTAAGAAATAGCTGATTGTACTTTTGGAAATCTGTGATGTTACCCAGGCGCAATTTTCTGAATATCCTTGTATCCTTGTACTGTATGTCTTTACATCTTGTCCTAAAGGAAGCATTACAATAGATTAAAAGGATGTGACTTTAATAATTTAATATTTAAAATATTTAAAGGTAATTCCACAAAACTCTTAATCAACATTTTCACTAATGTCAAATTTCAAGGTTAAATGAGGGGTTCAATACAAAGAAAAACAAAGACATCTTGCAATAATTTGCCACTGTTTATACATGGCATTTTGGTAACCTTGAGGCAACTGGAAATCATTCTTGATCACAGAAGTCTTGCTTCAAACGACAATATCGTAATTAAGTTGGGAACTAGTTACTGACATGGGGTTTGAAATGCCTGCCAGTATAATGTGCCTTTAAATCTCAGGTTTAAGCATGAATAATGGAAAACATATGACAGGGAGGAGATACATGCAAACGACAAAACTTCATTCGGTATTGAACAATAATTAGGAACATACAATAATAGTTCAGCTACTGCAACATACAGCTTTGTGTACAGAGAATAGCAAAAACCTTGCATTAGCAGCAACTGAATCAATCAGCAAGCAAATTCTGCAGAATCTGCTCTGGTACCTGTCTGGTTTTCTCCCGCACATTTCTGCTACCCCTGCACATTTCAGGTATGAACGGTAACTTACTGTAGATGCCATTGGATCTGCAGCCGGTTATCGCACAACAAAACGCAGCAGAAACTCAGAATGTGGGTTAAATAAATGTCCTTTAGTGCAGTGAATAGTGTGCAACCCATGCCTGAGGCAACCAAACTCAAGGCAGGCCTGGTCTACACTAGTCTGCTCAGTCTTTCCTTCTTTGCAAGCTTAATGTTTAAGTTGAAAAGTGGGAAGTTTTACTGTATCAATAGAACTGTGAATCAAGAATGGAAGGTAAAAATCCATCGAATGACGGTAGAGACCTGTAACAAACAAAGACTGATTATCCAGTAATACAGCAAACTACAAAGTATTAGTAACTGTGACAAGCGTACCTCTGCTGTTTCTCCATAAACGAGCTCAGTGCCGTTTAAGCTGAACCATTTCTTTTTCCATTTCTTCGAAAACATGCTTTTCTTCATCAACCATCCTGACTTTTTCAGGTCGAAGTCTTCAGCTATACTACTACTCCCGTCGCTATGAGAGTTGCATCTGCATTCTGATGAGCTCGATGATGGTATTCCACCTTCTACAAGAGATTCGGCGTCTGCCATGTTGCCAAACTTTATAGTATTCCTTCCTTAGTAAACAACTTTTCCCCAGACCTGGCCTTTGAATGCTGTAACCGTATGTAGGAATATGGATCAAGACCACACACGGTACGTTCGATCTCAAAGCGAAGATTGTTATGTTGCTACTATGTAGTGTTACTTGAATTGAAAGCACGTAAAGCTGTTCTACGTGTATATGGTATGATGTGAGTAGCGTTCCTGTGCAAATCACGTAAATACCAAACACCTAGATCTGCTTGGCTAGATCGTGATGAAGCCTTTTTGTGCTACCTATGTGTGATAGACTCGAGGAACAAGCGCTCGGTAAGCGAACCAAAGCTGTGTAAACATCACCTCATTATAGATTTGTACCGTCGAATCTTGTTGGGGCAATGCACTTTGTGTATTTATGACTGTGTGTCACATACTGTATTATTGGAACGCCTTGAATGAAAGAATATTGCCTTGGAAAGTCACAGTTTATTTAATAAATGTTTTTTTTTCAGCATTCCTTTAGTCGAGCACTAAAAAGGACTGACAGTGAATGCAAGAACCATTCTATATGGTCGGAGACCGCGCTGATTAGGTTACCTTCATACATGTAACTTGTATTTGATTGAGTATAAGTACCTACAAGTACTACCGAACTTTCCACAGTCGGTCGTGCACGTCGTTCAGAAATAACAATTATTAACAAACATGTACCCATGGCATGAGTGAGTCCAGACCATCAGTGAAAATATTGTTACCTGAATTCATCATTATTCACTAGGACTGATACTGGTTTATCCTGTTTTACATTGTAAGTACCAGAGTATTAATTCCAAGTAAACTTTGCAGCAAACCGTGGTGTAAGTCCAACAGTCAGATTTCATGGTGTTAACATCCGTTCCTATTAGGTGTGTCATGTGTACCAGAATCGCGAAATGCTGCTCTTCACGTGTGACTGTGAATCATGAATGTGAGTTAGTGACTGACTCAGTCTGACAGATGATTGACAGGATGATACAGGAACAGGATACCCCGACAAAACGAAAAAAAGAAGTGCAGACGTACCATGCACATGACATGTCAATACTAGGAATAGTAATATATAGCCTGTGTCAAATATTGCTATTTAGAATTTAAACTATTGTGATGCAACATTAATGTTAAATGTAATAGGAATACTAATACTAGCAAGTACACCAAGAATGACACATCCCCCAGTATAGTCCATTCCTCTCCTTTTCTTCCATATCTTTGTGAATTTCGCCATAAGCCCTTTGTGTGCATAGCAGCAGATACATGCAGAAGACCTTTTATTTCCTTCAAAATGACCTAATGAAAGGTGAATACCGTTCCAAGTTCACACATTACTTTTAATATACAAGTGCGTTCCGTTAGTTTTGGTGTCACAACACAAAAGGCCTACCCTACTGAATGAAAATATATTTTTCCTGGAAAGTCCTTCTGCACGTAGCCTAATGTTTCTACTAGTAGCAGAAATGTTAAATTGTACTTAATGTGTGCAGTTCGGAAGTCACTTTGTACTTTTTTGAGTTAAAAAGATGCATATCATTAAAGTGCACGAAAATGTGGAAATGATCTCACTGTTGACAGGGTGATGAAACGTTAACATCATTGTCCCCTCAAATGTTTTAGAATCAACTGAAAGTTTCAATTGAACATGGTAAGAAAAGCTCTCAAAAAGTGTCAGCGTATATGTGCTTTTCCATAGCATTCTATCTTTCAGTTGGAAAATACAGGTTACTGTCCAAGTTTTCCAAGGCTACAGTCTTGGACAAAATTGTTGGGACACTTTGTCATACGTTGCAAATATAATACTGAATTTTAAGTTAGAGGATAAAATGAAACCCCGCGCCCTTTCCAATGTTGCGCTATAGAAGTGAATGTACCCTTTGGACAACAATCCTATTGTTGTATAGAGATGGTCATTCCACCCCACCGTACGCAAAAGGTCGTACAAAGTTCAGTCTTCCGGTGTTTACCCCAGATTTATTTAAGTTTTTCTTTATTTCCCTCAGACAGTCAGATTATACAATACATAAAAAAAATACTAAACTTAGACCCTGTTCTCAGAAAGGTTGCGCAACCCTTTTGTGATTGGTCGATCACGGATGGCAACCGCCTCACTCTGTTACGTAGGTCAACCATTTGACCTGTGATTGGCCAGTGTCGGCAATCTATCCTGTGACCCTTAGCAGTTTAGCGTGGGTCAATCCATCGACCTCACCACGCCGCTGACACTGGCTCTCTGGGTATCGAAGTGTGAACATCGTCCGTCTCCGTGTATTATGTAGGCCTGTGTTACCAATGTAATTGTAAACTTTCTCCGTCCTTTCATTTCTCTCTTACAATCATCATCGTTAACTAATTTAAATTGATTTATGTGTGCCAGTCGAATCGTCAAATAATAAATGGAACTCTGATCAAATCAAAGGAAACTCTCCTTCTCTGGATTCTCGGTTCTGACGTCTCTCTGTGTCAACAATCCATCGCTGGGGCAGTCATAACACGACTGAGAACCCCCAAAACCCCACATATTCTACATAGTGGTCGGTATATTCTACATGGGGGTCTGCTTATTTTACATGGTAGTTGGTGAAAAATCTACAAAATAACCCCCTGGATCGTCTACTTTGGATGTGGTCACCTTGGATGACCTGGTATTGGATGGTCAGAAAGTGGTCTTGCGGTGGACTTGGCCTGAAATTTGACAGCCGGAAACCAGTGGTCACCGCCTAGGTTAGCGTAACGTTGGAAGCCAGCGCCTATCCATCGGCTACTAATACTCCGGTTGTAACGTCGCTACCGTTAGGCTAGACGAATAACGCGCCACTACGTACACTCGGGTTTAGCCAACGCTACCGAGGCCTCCAGCACCATTCGCGCATCCATCTCGACGCCGGAAAAACCACCACCGACGACGAGAGACAAACCAATTACTAAATTAAGGGTGAGTAAGAGCTCTCTCCCAGTCCCATCCCCTCCCCGAGTCAGAAACGTTACATCTGTTTGTGTTTTTCTTTTTCTCATGTAACAGTGTAAGTTGCGTAAAATGATTTTGCGTAACTGGTACATTTTGGCTTCGTATATGTAACCACCTGTAATGTAACTGTAACGGCGATATTACAAATAGGGAAAGTTAGGTCTTCTTGTGTGCGTGTGTAGAAGGAAGGAAAGAAAAGTCAATATACCCCTATTGTTTTTCATCGCACAGTAGTAGTTTGAAGGGATGTAACTCCGTACCATTGCCGTAACAGTTCATACTTTCACGAGATGCCAGACATTTTTGTCATTATTTTGTCACCTGTAAACGACGACGACGTCATCGAAGGGAAAGTCCCTCATAACATAGAACTGCAATGTTAACGTTAGGCGTAGGCCTTCTCAATGTCACATGTTACGTTGATGCCATGAATGTGCCTTGTGATTTTCTTTTCAACAATGTATAGTCACGTGTCTTCTTTTCACGATACCAATGATGATATTTAATGAAATCTTGTTTAATGATAACGTAATGACTTGTACTTACGATTTTTGACGATAATGTCAGTGTGTAACGTTACTTCAAATTTTGTTATTGAGTCTGGATTGAGCCTAACCTAGACATTGGTTTTTAACTGTTTGCTATATCTATGTTATATAGAGGTAAATTATACACCTGCTAGGTTATATTGTTGTTTATACTTTCCTTGTATGGATTGTCTTTCCTACGGTGTCATAGCAACCGTCTCAGTTACATGTCAGTGAGGTTTTAAATGGGTTGAACCTTATGCATGTCTATTACAATTTCTAGTGTGTGGAATGATTTTTGACTCATGACGAGAAATGGAGTAATTTCTTGCACAAAGGGTGCGCAACAAGTTTTTTTTTTTTTTGACTGAACGTTACTGTATTGTGTATACGATTCATGAATTTACGGTAATCAAGAAGTATTTGTTTATTGTTTTCCTGGATCCATCTGAGTATGCATTTACAGGTATCACTTCTTCCTTTGCCTACATTTTGTGAGTGTGTGCACTTACAACATAACAGTTAATTTTTCTTCTTATTCTTTGAAAACTTTGATTCACATTGATTATCATTGCCTGTGATGTTTCTGACTTTCCCATCCATTGTCCCGCCTCTCCCATTGTGTACAGATCATTTACTGTACAAGAGCTCTTACTTACATGGTGTATTACTGTCATATTTCATATGCGTATTTCATATTGCATTCACAATTTCCTATTGTTATGGTCGCCATATTTTAATGAATGTTGACATGAACCTCATATTTTAGTAAAATTTTGGTTACTGCGTAACAAAATTTTAAAGGGGAAAAGGGATGTTGTATAGAGATGGTCATTCCACCCCACCGTACGCAAAAGGTCGTACAAAGTTCAGTCTTCCGGTGTTTACCCCAGATTTATTTAAGTTTTTCTTTATTTCCCTCAGACAGTCAGATTAGACAATACATAAAAAAAATACTAAACTTAGACCCTGTTCTCAGAAAGGTTGCGCAACCCTTTTGTGATTGGTTGATCACGGATGGCAACCGCCTCACTCTGTTACGTAGGTCAACCATTTGACCTGTGATTGGCCAGTGTCGGCAATCTATCCTGTGACCCTTAGCAGTTTAGCGTGGGTCAATCCATCGACCTCACCACGCCGCTGACACTGGCTCTCTGGGTATCAAAGTGTGAACATCGTCCGTCTCCGTGTATTATGTAGGCCTGTGTTACCAATGTAATTGTAAACTTTCTCCGTCCTTTCGTTTCTCTCTTACAATCATCATCGTTAACTAATTTAAATTGATTTATGTGTGCCAGTCGAATCATCAAATAATAAATGGAACTCTGATCAAATCAAAGGAAACTCTCCTTCTCTGGATTCTCGGTTCTGACGTCTCTCTGTGTCAACAATCCGTCGCTGGGGCAGTCATAACATGACTGAGAACCCCCAAAACCCCACATATTCTACATAGTGGTTGGTATATTCTACATGGTGGTCTGCTTATTTTACACTATAGCCAACATTGAACGGGGGCACAGGGTGTCCCAAGGTACGTATTTTGTCCAAGATTGTCTGAGTTTTTTGGGAGCAATTTTGGAGCAAAATTTTGAAAGAAAATTGAACATATTTGGACAAGGTGCATCATAAAAATTAGTTATTGGGGCTCATGGATCTGGGGATTTTCAAATGAAATTATTCTGAATTTTGACTATGAACATAACCAGTTTAATTTTAATTTTGGGGGGTTTACTTGTATATGTTTTCTTGGAAAGGAGTGATCATGAATGGATCTATAGATTGTTTCATGGTTTTGTATGCGGACAGAAGTAGTTGCGTTTACTAATAACATTGATGGGCAGCTGTTGCATTGCGTTGCAAAAGGAGTGTTACTGCAATTGTAGAATGCTGGTAGGAATCCAGGTTATAATTTATTCTGAAGTAGTTCCACGCTCTACCGAAATGCATTAAAGTCAGAACTGTAGATTCAGCTTAATATTAAAAAAATGGTAGAACGTCAGTAAAGGCTGGTTTTTTACATTTTTGGCCGCTAAGTCAAGATTTGTGACTGCAACTTTTACATTGCATGAAGCTAGTAACAAATGTAATCTTCAGTCTTGTGATTTACGCAATTTTCCCTCGGGTTGCTTAAATTTTCCTGTCAAGACATTTGGTAGAACATGGATTTTATTAACCTATACTGTTGGACGCTGTTGTTAGGTCTAAGTCAGCTTGGATGGAGAGGTCGGGGTTCGATTCACGGCATGACCATAGTGTTTTTCACCGCTCAATTATCCATTTATAAACTCAAATGTCTGTCAACTTCTCATTTTTCATTCATTCATACATAACATAAGGTAATATGTATGCATATTAATATAATGATATAGCTCTAACAACAAATATGTGCTCTGAAGTCCGTTGAAACTGCTTAAAATGACTGACATGTTACAGTGCACCATGTACGGTACAATAGAATGGGTGCCACAATGTCCCTGTTTTGTGAATATGAGCAAACATCACATTTATTAAATTTGCATTTTAGGGGTTTATTTTGTATAATGATAGTACACTTTTTTACCCAGATTAACCTGTAAGTCACTCATAACAGTCATTAAGCGTACAGTAGTTACTTTAATACCAGACACCACGTCATCACTGTAAACGATTTGAATAAACACATATACATCGATCTTCTTCAACGGACCACAGTGACTAACATGTTAGTTGTTTTTTTGGGGGTGGTGTGTTTTTTGTTTTTGTTTGTTTTTTTTCTTTGGTACCTGTCTCAATATCAGAGTTTGAGCCGAAAGTACGTCATTTGTATCATACAAAATGTTTTAAAGTAGTTGCCTGGTTGACAAGATGCATTGGAGTTATGATGTTACCTCCTCAGTGACTGCATTTTATTAGCACATTTAGTGCAAATACATGGATTTGACTGACTTATTCCTCCCTTTACTCATTGACAACATTCAGACAATAATATTATTACAGTAAACCAACTTCAATATAGGCCCAAAACATGCCAAACATGCACTGCTGATGTTTCTTGTTGCAAGGAATATCACCCCCCATTTTGCCACCTAACTTATTTCAAATTGACAATTTTTCCTCTGCCCCGCACCAATAACACCGTCAAAATTCTCAGACAATCTTGGACAAAATTGTTGGAACACTTTGTCGTATATTGCAAATATAATACTGAATTTTAAGTTAGAGGATAGCATGAAACCCCCCACCCTTTTCCAATGTTGCGCTATAGAAATGAATGTACCCTTTGAACAGCAATCCTATAGCCAACATTGAACGGGGCGTGGGTTGTCCCATGGTATTTTGTCCAAGATTGTAGGCTTCACATCCTCTTTTGAAATGTCACTTCAACAAAACGGCCCCAAATTCACTGTGAAATAACACGATATCTCCAAAATAATGATCCACTTGCTAGACATAAATTTCCACAGTACATACACCTCATGGCTTATGCTACTGTATCATTTGACTTTGCTTACAACTGCACCAAAGTTACTCTGTGTCAAGGTAGGTGCATAAGAATTTGCAGTGACCATGACTTACTCGGTCAACTTTATTGGTATTGGTCAGCTTATTAGGTAATGTACCCCCTCTATTTTGCTTCCATCCAGGGGAACTACCTTTACATGGTTGACCGCACATGTTAATTAGAAGGTCACCAGGCCCTATAAAATAGGAGCCATGTGCTCATTCTTTCTCTTGTACCACACAGCCTCTCACAGAGCAGATAAGCCACTTAGTATTACCTTACACTGTTGCAGCATGTACTACTTCCTTGCATGCTTGGTTTTTAGGGCAGTTCTACCTTGTCCTCATCTAGATATTTTGAGTGTTTTTTGGACAAGGTAGTTTATATATACATCCATATTCCAGAAACACCACTGTAGACTAGATATTAGAAAGTATTGTTTTGTCAGCGTATTATTACTGAATGGAACAATCTGCCACAGGAGATTGTCACTGCCACAACAGTCAATGGATTTAAGAACATCATTGATCCTATTTTCCAGAAAAGAAGGGGGCTCTACATAAGCCAGAGATGGCTGTCTGGCAGACAGTGTCTTATGACCCCAACGACATCTAATGCCAGTGGGCTCCGGTAAATCGGTAAATATTTGTATTGCCTGGTTTTTGCTTAGGAGCAGTTGCGTGGCTGTTACTATATAGGCTTCTTAGTAGTAGGCCTACTGCGCTCTGCCAACCTTGCCTGGCGGTAGTTGCAAAGCGAACTCGTCCATTTCCATTGCACTGCTATTGCTACTTTTTGCTTGTGTGTTTTGCCCTTATATGGCAGCTGTATTGTACTTGTAGTGTCTGTTGTGTTCAGTGCAGCTTGCATTTAGGGTCCCTAGCACTAGAACCAGGTGCAGTAATTGCCTCATACATTGTCTGCAGGTCATACATACTTAACTATACACTGCTTGATGGCTCTGGGGTGTGGTATTTCTGGCTGGCAGTTGTACACCACTCACCATCGCTGTTACCTCACCAAGGCCATCAGGCATACACCTACCCACACATAGACCCGACATTTAACTAGGACCACTTAGGCAATTTACATAGTGAGATAATCGAGGGGGCAATTTGATTGCCCAAGGATCCCTACAAACAAAGTTGTTGAGAGCAAGTATTCAGATATTTATTTCTCTTTTAATTCTTTTAACAGCAGAAATCTTGGGTTCAAGTTGTGGTTGATTTAAAAATGGGAAGAGACTACAGAAAATCTTTTCGTGTCAAAATTTACATTTGTGAGGTACTGCTTGTACTAAAACCCCATCTAAATGAGTGCTTGGATTTTTACCAACTTCACAATCATTGATCAAAGCTTTAGGTGCATCATTGTAGGACAGGGTGCAATAATGATCAATACTGTTGCTGAAAGTTATAGATTTGCAACCACCACCCCACATGCCTCAGAAGCATGCTCCTCAAAATTTTCATTTTTACTCAAAATTTTCATTATTTGTCCAAAATGTATTTGCACCAAATAAATCTACAATAGGCCTTCTTTGCAAGGAAGCAGGATGACTTGACCAACTGTCATTTGACCCATCCCTTGGGTGCTATAGTGGACACTTGACCAATGCTACTGGACATTACGATCAACCTTTTCTGGTCACTTTGACCAATCTCATTGGTCATTTTGACCAAACTTTACATTTGGAATCCTGTAAGACACCAGTATGGGAATATTGCTTTGGGAAAAGGTTGTTAAAGTGCTAGGACTGTATAATTACCCTGTTGAGACTAGTGTTTGACTAGAGATTATAAGAAGAAGAAGGTGAAGAACTTTGATAATTCTTGTACAGTGTGTTGGCTTTTCATGTGAATTAGTAAAGGCATTTCACACAAGACTAGATGTGACAGTCATACAATTGAATGTCATTATTTGGTGCGACATGGTAGATGTTCTTGAAACAGTAGTTTTAAATGCTTTTTACATTAATGTTTCTGTTGTGACCAATTGCTGCCCTTTGTCAAATCACATATGATTAACAAGCCAATTAGAAATTTGCTGAGTGATTAAAAAGGGGTCTGTGGTTTGGACTTTAGCAGAAATATTGCCGTCTGACTATTTTAACACATTGCATCTTTAACAGTTAGTCCAGACTGGGATCATGGGATGCCTGATTTATGCCAGTGTATCCTTCTTTCACCTACTTGTCTCCATCAGCTCAGCCTGAAACCCTATAAAGTTCTACTCTATTATTTTTGTGTCCATGGTGACAATAAAAGTGACTGAGATTAGCCAGTCCAGAATTCAGGGGTCAGATTTTTTGTTGGGAAATTATGTCCATGCATACAGCTAGGTTATGGTGGTAATAGCCTTTCCAAATCTCAAATTACAGTAGTTATGTACTGGCGGGCCCTGTTGGGTGGTATAAATGAAAAGGTGTCCATGCCAATGTGTGTGTATCAGGACCTGTCCAAATTGTGGTCTTTCCAGAATACTTTGAAAAGTATATGAGCGATTAAGTTTAAACTTGGTAAGGTTGTGCGTGATACCAATATGTATTTTTTAGAAGGAAAGCCAATTTTGCCCCAAATTTGATATTTCCAGTGTATCTTGAGAAGTATTTGAGCATTTAATGCAAAATTTTGCAAGGACTTATCTGAGAATGAAATGTTCAAGGTATATCACTTTTATAGTAAAGAGAGTGAAATTTGCTGATTTTTGAGGAAAAAAGCCAATTTTGCCCAAAAATTTGTGTTTCCAGCATATCTTGAGAACTATTAGACCAATTAACTTAAGTCTTTCTAAGGACTTACCTGAGAACACATTGTTTAACATAATATTACTGTAATGGTAAATCAAGTGAAATTCGCTGATTTTTTAGAAAAAAGCCAATTTTGCCCCAAAGTTTGTGTTTCCAGCATATCTTGAGAACTATTAGATCAATTAACTGAAGGCTTTGTAAGGACTTACTTGAGAACACATTGTTCAACATAATATTACTGTAATGGTAAATCAAGTGAAATTTGCTGATTTTTAGGAAAAAAGCCAATTTTTGCCCTAAAATTTGTGTTTCCAGCATATCTTGAGAACTATCAGACCAATTAATTTGAAATTTTGTAATTACTTCCCTGAGAACACATACTGTTCAACATAACATTACTGTAATGGTAAATCAAGTGAAAGTTGCTGATTTTTTAGGAAAAAAGCCAAGCTTTCCCCCAAATTTAGATTTCCACCATATCTTTAGAGCTAAGGAAGTATTATACGCAACATTTTGCAGGGCCGTTCCTATGAACATGATAATGAATATACAGTATATCACTCTTATATTAAACTGGTGAAATTGTATGATTGTTTGGTAGAAAACTTATGAGCCAGCATGCGGGTCAGTATACATAGATCTCCTTTTTAACTTAAGCCAAAACATCTTTAACAGAACTGGCCCCTGTGAAAAATGTCTTTCAACATCCCTGCCAATTACGAGAACATTATTTTTAAGTCGAATCTTAGCAGAACCAGGTCCTGCATTGGTAGGAGACTAATGTGCAAATAACCCATGGAGGGATGCTCTTATATCCTGCCCCTAACTCTAACCACTAAGCCTAACCTACATGGAATAACCCGATGTTATAGTTGTGTTATGTAGCGTAGTATGCACAGATACGTCAGAGCCATTATCGTCACTGTTACATGAGCCTAGTAGGACCCAGCTATAGGCTTAAGTTTGGTACCTTACAGTAGATATCATTATTGAGATGCTTATCACCATGTTATGCTTGAGGGATATTTGGCTCTAATTCACAATCAGTGCCTGGAACTTGGTCACCAACCTGAAGCTATCCCAGGGTTCATCCCAGGATCCATAGGTCTCTGTGTTAACACTAACTGATTTCTGCTCATCACATAAATTCGTGTCAAGTACATTTATACCGTCATTTATTATTGTGTCGTTGTTAAATGTATTCACGCCATCGTCATATACAGTTGCATCGTCATTACATCAAATTACAACATCATCACATACATTTGTGACATCATCATGTAATTGTGTGTCGTTGTTAACTAGATCCCAGTCGTCATTAAATAGATTGCGGTCGACACCATTTAAATTTACGTCGTCGTTAAATGCATTCCGGTCGTCGTTAGTTATAGTTACGTCATCGTCATCATTTTTTGCCCTTTTTGTGTTCCATATTATTGTACCTCATTAATATTCATGAGGTAACAACACTTGCTCCAAGAGTAAGATTCGTTTTACTCACTCAAGAGCTAATTCCAGCTCCTCTCTTATCGCAGCCTCCTGGAAGTACTAATTTCAGCCGTGTTATAATGAATGATGTCATAATAGGAAAAAGCGCAGAATCAGGGAGCCCTCGGCTCTTGTTCTTGGGAGAAAAAGAGCTTATTTGCATGATGATATCCACATGTCCAGTACACTACTTCTTCTGAACATAATGAGGGAATGTATCAGAATTTCATAGTACTGTCGGAACACAATGAATATGGAGCAACATTACATAGGGGCGTTAGAACATACGGGATGTCAGAGTAAAGTTCTGTGCATCTAGCATAGATGTAGGTGGCATTATGGCATCTAAATAACTATTGTCATGCTTGAAACTTGGTACAGTAGTGTTCTATGCACATCCTCTGTTGATCCATTGATTCATGCACTCATAGGTGTCAAAGGCCATATCAGGGTAATTACAGTAAGATATGAATATCAAAAATCAAGAAATATATCAAGAATAAGAGTAAGGTTGCTATCCATTTGAACTATGTATGTAAGTAGATGATTCCTTCAGTTAGAAATTTTGTCCTTTAATTGTCTAAACAACTTTGTCAAATTTGAAACCTAGCATGCTGGTTGACCTCAGGTAACCTTTGGAGGGTAGAGGATCACTTTTACATGACGTTAGCTATTAAAGTTTCACCTAGTATGAGGCATACATCTGACAAAGCCACCGAGGTCTGATCTGGTCCCAGGTTCAGAGCACGAGCCCCATCCCCTCACACCAGACCCATAGCCAGAGTTGTATTTTTGGGGGACACTGAAGTTATTGATAGCCATCCTTGGAGAGGGGTGTCAGGGAAGGGTGTCCTCATCCCCATTTGAAAGCATTTTTTATGCAAAGAGACTCAGATGTAACTTGGGGCAATCATGTAAACAAATTTTTAACTCCATATTCATGTCTACTACTTTTACCATTTTTCTTTTCCAATGTATTGCATTAACAACATGTCTGTAGTCTGAATACATTTGTGGGGGGAGGGGGTCACATACCTTTCCATGCTCCCAGTTGCTATACTACAAGAACTTACTTCACACGTAGGTCACTGGTTCTTATACAGTACAGTATACTCATTAAAAGTTATCCAAGCCAAGGGACATTATACAGGCTACATGTCTTGCAAGTTTTGATGGGATGGGATTTAACATCCCTGGGTCATCATTAATCGACTACTGTCAGTATTACCAAGAACTGAAAGTACCACCATATCCATCTGACTTTGTGGGGTATCCAAAGTGAGTCACTATATTGTGTGCATATGAATATCATTCAGTCAAATTTCTTCCGTATTTTTGTGTATGTTATCCGATGAATCAGGGCCCCAATTTCTCCAGGCCTGGAATGTATGTATGCTCTGTCCCCTTCTTGGAGACCCTTCAAGAAGAAGTATAAGGGTAATGGATGGAGAGCATTCAACATTCTGTGTGTAGACACTTACTGACCAATCCTGCACTGATCACTGTACTAATGGCTAGAGAGATTCTTGTCAGTCATGTTTCAGTTTAGGAAATCTGGAGTCCATTGATGCATGTCATATGGGAAGAAAGTTCCGGCTGACTCATGATAGTTATGAATTATGTAATGAATACCGTAGCATACAGATGGTTTTGTTTTCATTTTTGTTACGTCAACATGGTAGGAGGGAAATGCACCATAAGAGGGAAACGTCTACAATCTAGAAGGAACAAAAAGGATGAGAATTTAGTAAAATGATCCTTGAAGTGTAATAAAAAGAAAAGGGGTTAATTGAGGGGGAGGGGCACGTTGATTCGTTGCAATTTGTCATCAGCAATTTGTGCGGGTGTAGTTGTGACTTACTGTAAAGAAAGTTGCTTTGAAGTAGCTGGTTATATTTCATCTTTTAGTAACTGTAGATCTTACACTTTCTATTTCTTGCCAAAGATCAAAGGCCAAAGCAGTTGGTACGTTTGTGATTACTTGTGTATACATGAAGGCCGTATTTGGTGTGATCAGGTGTACTACAGTGCTGACTTGGAGGTTAAATGTTTTCATCATGGTGATCATTGAATGCTCTCACATGTCGCACAAAGATGTGTCACAATGAGTAGAAGAAACCTTGGTCAAAGGGCATTTGTGGTGAACAAAGGACAAATGAAAAGAGGATATCTCTGTCAACTCAACTCATATTTGAAACAAAGATGCATTAAAATGAAAAAAAAAACGTTATTCTATTGGAGGTTGAGGTCAAAGATCATTTGAGGTCAACAAGGATCAAACTTTAAAGACCTTTTGAGAGTAGTATTGTAAGGAAGATATTTTTTATTTTGTGTGGAAGTTTACCACATTGACTAAGGGAGGGAATCCTCCTGTTTTCGATTCCTTACCGAAGGCAGAAGGAATCTATGAGATGGTGATGTTGGGTGTGTGTTCATGTGCGTGTACTTTCTGAGGATGTGAAAAGAAGAATTTCAGGTCCTCAGAGAGAATTTGTATAGATTTCTCAAGTCCTCACAAAACCACAATAGGAGTGTATTATCTAGGTTAGAGTTCAGGAAGCAAGAACAAAGCAAATATCAATGGAGTCCTTACTCTGTGTGTAATGTTGACTTGCGTGTATAGTGCTGTATGTGTGTGTGTATGTGACACTTCATGTAAACACAATATCTCAAGAAGGGTAACCATGACTGATGTCATACTTATTGCATTGGTTGGGCATACTAAGTGTATGATCCCTATTGTTTTTGGTCCAGATCAAAGGTCATTTGAGATCACTAGAGGTCAAACTGTAAAAACCTTGTAAACACAATATCTCCAGTAGGGTAACTGTGACTGATGTCATACTTAATGTGTGGGTCAGTCATACAGGGTAAATGATCCCTTTTGTTTTTATTTGAGGTCTACGGTCAACAGAGGTCACACTGTAAATACCTTGCAAACAATATCTCTAAAAGTGTAACTGTGACTTATGTCATACTTAATGTGTGGATTGCATGTACTGAGTAGAAGACTCCATTTGTTTTTGTGGAGGCCAAAGGTCATTTGAGTTCACCAGATGTTAAACTATAAAAACCTTGTAAACACAACATCTCCATATGGGCAATGTTGACTGATGTCATACTTGATGTTTGTGTTGGTCATACTGGGTAGGTGATCCCTATTGTTTTTGTGGAGGTCAAAGGTCATTTGAGGTCACCTGAGGTCAAACGTTTTAAATCTTGTAAACACCATATCTTGGAGAGGGTAACAGTGGGAGCATCTCATATTTAGCATGTAAATTGCCCATACAGTATTGAGCGCATGACACCAACTGACTCTGGTATAGGTCAAAGGTTATTTCGAGTCACCAGAGGTCAAAGGGTAAAAATAATGTTAACACCTGTATCTCAAAAAGAGAAACTGTGAGTGATCTCATACTTTGCTTGTCTATTGCTCATATTCAGTAACCAAGTATTTAGTAAGCACAGTCTTGTCAACGCTTTATCTCAAGCAGGTAATTGTGTGGGATTTCGTACTTAGTATGTGTGTTGCCCTTGTTGAGTGGATGATTTCTATCAATTTTTGCACCATAATCTTTTAGGATTGGGTTATAGGCCAATTATAGTGTTCCATAGTGTTTCAAGAACAATAACTGTAGCTGATCAAAGGGTGACAACTTGTTATGCAGATAAGTCATGCTCGCTATAATATAACCATATGGCAAGGAATTACAAAGCCTTTTGGCTTTCTGGTTTTAGAGATGCCAAAATTCATTTGGGAAAAGTAGGGGTCAAATTGTGAAAGTTTTTCAAACAAAATTGACAGGAAAGTTTTGACAACTTTCATACTTTGTATGGACATGTTTCATATCGACCACAACGACCTTTCTGCTGTTTCGGGAGGTAAACTCTTACTTAGGAGTAATAAACCTTATGCAATTTCTATATTTGTTGATTATGTAGGGGTAACATGTTAATGAATGTAAATAGCATATTATTTGGATGGAAGTCGTAAGGTCATGGAGGGGTCATCTGGTATCACATTTTAAAAACTATGTAAACACAACTCAAGAACTGAACCTTGTGTTGACTTTCTATGACAGTGTAAACATTGGCACAAGTCAATGCATTTTGATGTAACATCTTTCTGTGGCATTCATCAAAACCAAAATGCATTCTTGCATTCTGATTTTATCTTTTTACATGAATGTATGAACAGATCTGGTCACATTTGTAATGACTTTCTTTGTTTTGAACTCAGTGACCATTTTTATTTGCTATGTACACCATCTTTCCAGACAACAATTAAATTTTTTTTTTTGCCATTGGCAGCAGTGGTGAATGGTATCTGAACTGGCATGCCCTTGCACATTACTGTGTTTGTCATTGAAACTCACAATGTGTCATGTAAGGGCCTTAAATTTGAGTTGCAATGGATGACCTTCTCTTAAGCTTGCTGCTAAATTCCGTTGAAAAGTAACATGCTCTGCCATGTAACTGGTACCATACAATCTTACATCGAATCAATGGTCATTCTTGTTGAGGCAGAGAGAAAATGGATGAAGATGATGTCTGGACTCCACCAACTGATGCTGAAATGAAAGTGATATTGGCCAGGAGAGAGAGATCTGACAAGATCAGTAAACTGATGGGAGAGTACCTCCTGAAAGGTTACAAAATGCTCGGGATATCCTGCGAGATCTGTGGGGTAAGCAAAACCTAGCTACCAAAGTGATTGCAATATTGGTTTTTGATTCCTTACCATAGGCAGGGGAATCTATGCAGTCCTGATGTCGTGTGTGTGTACAGTATGTGTGTGTGTGTGTGACAGTTGCTGGTAAACACTCTATCTCAAGAAGGGTAACTCTGAGTAATTTCATTTTTGGCATGTAAGTTGCCCATATTGAGTAGATGATCGCTATTGTTTTTGGTGTCCAAATCTTGCATATTAATGAGGTTATGGGATAAAACATAAAAAATGTTAAGACTGCCATAGTTCCTTATCCGTGGGTCAGATTTGTTTTACTTGTCAAACTTGATCAGGTTGTCTGTTATTAACAGGTTCACAACCCTGTGAAATTTAATGCTTATCAATAGAGAGGAAGGGATAATTTTTCAATATAAAAAAATAATAATAGCCTAAACACCATTATTGTGGTTATTATAAACTACCGTACAAATTAGTTGAAAAGCATATGGGCTACATTTTCTCATATTAAGTAGATGATCTCTTTTGTTTGTAGTGGAGGTCAAAGGTCATTTGAAGTCACCAGAGGCTTTTTGCTCCAGATTTAAGGCTACAGTACTGCATTTGTAACTTAGTGAGTAACTTCTAGTGTGAGGGGCCTCCGATAAGTTGTCCAGAGAGATAGTCTTGGTATGGGAGGTCATGGGGTCAGATAGACAAGGTGGCATTAATTCATGCATTGGAATGTTAATGGGTTTATAAAAAAAATGAAGAAAATAAAAAAACCATCCGTTCTGTCATTTATTTGGATAATATCAATATCCAGAGGAACAGCTGGTAGCAGAACAAGGTTTCTTAACCATCAAATTGGAGTGCTTTCAATCATATTTCACAATGTCAGAAAGGATGGAGGAAGCAAAAATATTGAGGAGAAATCATAACTTAGGGTCAACTTACGAGGACTTTGAGTGTGTTAAAAGCTACTTGTAACAAGGAAGAAATTATCGCAGAGTCGATAAAGGAAAATTTGCAAAAGGCAGAGCGCCAGTGTGAGGCAATGGAAGAGGTTCATGCTGATCTGGCTGGGCTGTTGTCTGATGAAGCATTTGAGCAAGCAGAAAGCTGGATTTTGGAATGCCAAAAGCATTATGCTGAGGAGAGGGAGGAAGCTTTGAAAAAGTTAAAGGAGGAAATTGAGTTTCAAATTAGCGTTGGAATTACCTAAGGCAGAAATTCCACCATATGATGGAGACCCAAGAACATTCTGGTCATTTATGAAGAATTTTGAGGTAAATATGGCAGACAAGCTGAGTTCAGATGAGGTAAGGTTGAGTTATTTGATTCAACTAACAACAGGCAAGACTAGAAGCAGCATTGATTACTGTGTTTCTTGGAGCTCAGAGATAATGTTGACTGATGTCATACTCATACTGTACTTGATGTGTGGGTTGTATGGCCTGGGTAGGTGATCCCTATTGCTTTTGGTGGACGTCAAATGTCGCGGTCATTTTAGGTCACCAAAATAAAGGTCATTTTGGGTTAAAGGCTTGTGGTGTATCAAGAAAAATAACTGCAGTTGATCTTATACTTGTCATGTGAATAATTCATGTTTGTTGTAATATAACCATGTAGCAAGGAATCACAAAGCCTTTTGGCTTTCTGGTTTCTTTTCTACCCTTTAGAGACATTCACACCTCCAGAGAATTGATATCACCATAAACTCACTCAACTCAGTGGCTCAACTGCGTTACCACAACCTTCTAGGCACCATATGTACTTGACACTTAGTCACTTGTAGATCCTCAGAGCTGGTCTGAAACTGATGGCAAAATTAGCTGTATTGTTAAAAGATGATGTTGATTGAAAGTGACTTGGCTTAAACATATTTGAATGCATTGAATCATGGCAACTTGATACAGTTGTAATTTCCTTCATGTAGTATGATCAGTAAAGGCTACTGAGCTTCTCTGTCCTCACTACAAATTCCAACATTGGATAAGAAGTGTCAGGGATTGAATTATCACGTGGGACATTTGTGTCCCTCTGCAGATTTTATTTACTAGTCTATTTGCAAGCCCTTTCTTGAGGGTGCAAGGAATGATTCAATGGAATTTGGTCTCATTGCTTTCAGAGCATTGACTCTCTTCTCTTTTGTTTTTTTTGCAGGTTTTGTCATTTGACCTAATATTTGTCATTGTGCAAAAACTTTCTCTGAAATTTACATGCGATCCTTTTGTGTGCTGCAGTCTCCAACTGTAGCTTGGCTATTCTGCTTGTGTGATTACAGAGCAGGGGCTGTTGTATGTGTATGGGGGGGGAGGGGCCAAAGCCCCCAAATTTTTGCTAGGCCACCAAAATTGTGCAAATGATGTATATAACGTATTATTCACCTTGATATTTTGGAAAAGTAGACACTAGATAACAGTAAAATCTAGTAAATACTAGATCTCAGAAATAAAGGTTATCTGGATACCTTAAACAAAACCCAAGAAGTGCCATCGTCTGCAGTCTGTGCGGCTTTTTTTGCTATGCCATGCGCCAAACGATTATGGTACTCCGCTAAGACATGAATTAAAGTAAAACATGAATTACCCTCCACCTCTCCCAGAAACATATCACTATAACTGTGCTTGTTACAGAGGACAGTGTAGGATTACTAGTAATTATCAACATTTAATAAAGTAATTTACCTGTTGAAGATATGAGTCTCTCCATCGTCTATCTCGTCACCACCAAAGAAGAGAAGAGATTTTGTTTCCAATGGTAACATAAAATCAACATGGATGTTGTATTTTTTCCCTTTACTTTGCAGACAATTCTCCTGAAGGATAAGCACGACAGTAATTACTGTGTAGCCTGCAGCGAACTGGACACTGATCTTGCCAAGGATGACCCAGGTATCTGTTTCAAATGTGACATAGAATGTAACAGAAGAAACTGAAGGAGGGGGGGGGGGGACTCAGAGCAGGGTAGAGAAGTGAGTAGGATGGAAACAATTCCTCCAAATTGAGAAGCGGAATGAGGAAGACAAAATGTGGTGATGGCCAATAATAGTGAGAACAGTCTGAGTAGTCTCAATCAAAGTTTGCACAAAACAGATTTAAAGTGACAATGGAATGCATTAATGGCCCCCTGCAGATAGATAAACAGGGACAGTGAACCTCATTAGAGTCCAACTCCCTGAAATGTGTGTCATGTCAGAACTATGTTGGAGTTCCCACTGCTAGGCCACTAGGGGGAAGGCAAGGCTTGGGTGGAGTATGGGTCTCCTTCTGAACAATTTCACAGGAAACTTCTGTAGATGTAAACTAATTTGCTGTTGGAAATTTATGTGCAAATGCATGGTTTGAAAGGGCAATTTTTTGCTATTTAGAACTCACTCACATCTTCAGAATAAAGTCTGAAGAATAGGGCAGGGGTGACGCACAGTTTTTCCTGAGGTTTTGCTCTGACCAGGCCTGGTAGGGGCAATGCACAAGTCCTCCCCATTTTTCATGATTCTGTTTGCACCGTTTGTATTGAAATATTTCAATAGAGATAGAGAATCAGTCGGTAGATGAGAAGTGTGGAAAGTATAAAACAGCAGTGAGTGAGAATACAATATTGAGAGCACTATGTGCAGGAGAAAGAGAAGAGAGGGGAGGCTGGAGACTGGAAAGGCATATGGAAATTTACAAACGTAAAACTTTGATGTAGGGAATATTGCCCTCTACAAATTAGACTCTGCAGCGTCTGCTTGGGCTGGAAAGTTTCTGTTCCTAATCTTGGTTCCACCACCTCTGAAGAAACATCCGTATATTTACTGTACTCCTCTTCCGGAAGAGTGTTTACTCCCCTCATTGATCGCTGCCCTGGCTGACTCTGGACACTCGTTTTAATTATGCACACAACGTTTAACTAAAACCATTGTTTTTCGCTACCAAATTCAGTAGAAGCCAATCACGGCCTTCATGAGAAATGATGGGAGTGATGATGAGGAAAGGACCTTCTACTGATTAGCTTCGTAAATATCTTGGTAATTTTCTACTGTCCTTGAACTGTTTTAGGTCTCTCTTAGCGATATCTATTTCTGCCGTAGGCAGGTGATAGGTTGAAAGTTAGTCTAGGTACCATTTTTTTTCTCATTGTTCGATTGCTGCTATTGGCTCATTTCATGAGATCAACGCATAGTATTTTAGTATGTATTAACCGTTACATCAAACGTGACTATTCATTTGTACATAATTATATCGAGTGTCCAAAGTCTTTCCGACGGATGGCGATCACACAGAAAAGCGATTACTTAGATGAGTGAATATCCTCGGTTGGGTATAAGTAGGCTGCAGCTCAAATTGTGAGGAATGTATCAAATGAGGGGAATTCATTCACCGAGAAAGACTTTGCAAAGTCTATCTTCATATCTGCAAATACTGAGTTATTACATTTTAAATATGAGGAAAGCACCATTAGCTTCCTTCGGGAATGGAACAGTCTCCCTAAAGTCCTTCCCCCCATCCCTAGTTCTATGCTATTCAAATTTATAATTAATTACTCAGTCTTCTCTACATTCCTGTCTGAGTTGTTGGTCAGGCAGGTAAATTTCAGTTAGTACAGTAGTTTCGGTGATGCAGTCCCATGGGTGGGCCTGTGCGTAGGATGTCGTCATTTATTGAAGATGTATTTACTTCTTTTTTGTTTATCTCTCTGTGCAGTGTATTCAATCAGTCAGAAAACATGCCGTTAAATTATCAAGCTCTCGTCACATAAGAAGGAAATTTAAGCATAAACTTTCCGAATTCTTTTTTTAGACATAGATGTATGGGTTATCAAAATTGGTGTGTTGTGTAAACCAGATACTTCTTTCAGGAAATTAAAGTCAATTTTATTTCCCTTTCGTCATTGATAGTCACAGAGATGCAAATTATTTTTGTCTTTTAACAACATCACCTGACTGGCCTTTGCAAGGGTAAAGAATGTTTCAGAGGCTTGTGCAATGTACTGGAAGACTTGTTTTTGTGGCGAATATACATGACCGCGGTATCTACCCATGAAATGACTCGATCAGCCTTGGTTCTGTACAATTTTGAATGCTACAGGGTTCCTTTTGCAAGGACCCTTCTTCACGTTGTCTCTTCAGCATGTTTTTTTTTAACATTTCAGTAGCATGTCTGTGTACATGGCTATGGTTATGCTCATGTTGACTTGGTTTCAATTGGCTTTCGTGTGACAGCAGTGGCAGACCAACTGAAGACTGAGATGACATCACCAACCTTTCCTGAAATCATCCATACATCAGTCGCAATTAATATTTGAAATAAGATTAGTTGAAGCAGTGAGGGGCCTGGATGTCAATTATTGTGAGAACAGTACAGTACTCCAAGGAGCCTTCCATTTGTCCTTTCATTGACATGAACAGCATTTTTTTTTGGGGGGGGAGGGGAAGAAATGTGACCACCTTATTTACTAGCTGTTAATGAAATTAAATGCTTTACATTAATGATGTGTCTAGTCCCCTTAGCTGGGATTGTTTTCATTATGACCAGCATGAAAAGTTAATATGCTCTTTTATTTTTTTCTTTTGTGTGGACTGTTCTGTTGGTTACCTTAACTGTGGTACCAATTGCCCTTTCTCCTGCAGTCTCCACATCTTCCTCTTTTTTTTTTGATTTCCAGTACTTTACTTTTTATTCTGCATTCACAGCTCTCAGCTCAAGAGCTGCAAATTCTCAGGTCCAAGAAGGCGAGTTTAACCAGGTTACCTCAGCCATTATAAACCAAGACCCCCCAAGATCTACACATCCAGCTACTCAGGAGGACACTCCAACGTTTAATGGTGCCAGCGCCTTTCCTTCAGCCTCATCATCCCATTTCTCAGTCCGTGATGAATCCTGCTCACCTAGAACAGGTATGTCAATAGAACACAGCAATCCGGGGCTTTCCCTCAGAAAGTTGACATCAGAAGAGCGAGAAACACTCTTAGACTCTGAAAGTGCCCTCCAGTTTAAATTATCATGGGCAACACAACAGCTAAAGCAAGCAGATTCCATAGAGGGTAGTATTCCACTCTGTGAACTTATAAAGGCTTGTGCTGATGCCCTGCGAAGTGTTCGGAGCTTGTCCAGAGAAGTGAACTGACCGTAACACCACAAATTGAGTGTACCAGGACATGGTCTCTACATGCAAATTGCAAGCGCTTGTGCAATCATTCTACTATGATATCCATATAGTTCAGTATTTGGTATTATGCTGTCATTTGTTGTTGCTTATAAGGTGTTTCAGTGACCTGCTCCAGTTATGAACCGTCATGTTCAACAATTTATGAGAAGTTTGTGTCACGATTCCCTTCAGTTTGTCAGTGTAAGTTGTGCAAGCGGACGACATCTCTACACCTCAGCCTCAAGAAGTTATTGGTTTGGTGTTAATGTCATTCAGGAGATTTTTCCTCTATGATCACCACATGCATACTGTCAGGGATAAGAAGGTCTTGTCTTCTTGGTATTGCCTAAATGTGTATGATATAGTGTGAGGAGTGTTGGCTGATCTTTGGTATGTACATGCAAGATAAATTAGAAATTATTATAGAGTAGAAACAGTCACAAATTTATCACTGAATAGGACATGTGAATGATCAATGCTTTGCACTGTTTGCCAATGTGCTCTCTCGCCAAATATCACTGTGTTGTACCCTTGGAAAGACCAGTTTCCTCCAAATAATCCTGCTTTGTGATGTTTACAAAGGTAGATGAAATTGGATGTCATTGTGGATCTAGTTATTGTCGAAAGAGATTATCCGAAATGAATGTCATTTACTGTCAGTATTAAAGGAATTCTTCCCTAGCTCACAATTACATTGAGTGTAATGTATGAGATTGTTTAAAGTTGAGAAATACCGCTTCCATAGTTGTGAAATACTGCTTCAAAAGTCAGTATTTAGTGCAAGTCTGGACACTTGCAAGCCATCACAGGTGGCTATGTGTTTTCGCACTTTTCCTGTTCCCAGCAATGGTTTTACAAAGCACAAACTTTTCCCTTTCTCAGTTGTGAAAACCTCATCAATAATTACATTCAGTAAAATATTTTTCATTTGTGAAATCAAGGCTTTATCATCAAATACATCGGAACCATGCTGTAACCCACACTGTGCACTATAAAAAAAAAAAATCAAATTTGTCCGTACTGTTGCACAAATGGATGGTACATATATTTCCTGAAATTAAGAACATGAAAAATGTTTTTGTGTGTTTAAAAGATATGAGAAGGACTAGTGGAGAATTCCTTTAAATCCCCTTCTGTCTCAAGTTTAAAAGTGAATACATTATGGAGTGCATCGTTGGTGGTCTAATATATCACATTTGGACAAATATAGAAGAAAGATCTATAAAGGATCGAGTTACGTCAGTGATATTTATTTGGCCTTTTCTGCTCAAATTATACCAAAATACAACTGATGCACTGTGAAGATAAAAAATATAATATCTGGTTGGAAGAAACTTTTCTAGAACACAGGACATGTGATGGTTGCTTTCAAAACGAATGTATTATAAAGTTGACTGGAACTTCCATCAAAAATGTAAAATGGAATCCTCAAACACATCCAAATCACTTTCTCCTACTCTCTGTCACCTCAATCCTCTCCCTTACAACTCCAGGAAAGATTTAAGGCTTCTGTTCAAATAGCAGCTCATCACTTATTAAAGAATAAACAAATACAAGGGACTTAACATGTCAAGGAAACTAAAGAATGACGATGCATTACATCAATTGTTATATTTGCTTGCCTACCCTTCCTATTGGCTTATCAACCAGAAAGCCAAAAGGCTTTGTGATTCCTTGCGACATGGTTATATTATAACAAACATGAATTATCCACATGACAAGTTTGAGATCAACTGCAGTTATACTTCTTGGAACACCACATTAATAAGGCTTTAACCCAAATGACCTTTATTTTGGTGACCTCAAACGACATTTGACGTCCACCAAAAGCAACATCAGTCTCAGTTACCCTTCTGGAGATAATGTGTTTACAAGGTTTTTACAGTTTGACCTCCGGTGACCTCAAATGACCTTAACCTCCACCAAAAACAAAAGGGACAATCTACTCAATATAACCAACACACACATCAAGTATGACATCAATCACATGTACCCTTCCGGAGATACTGTGTTTACAAGGTTTTTACAGTTTGACCTCCAGTGACCTCAAATGACCTTTGACCTCCACAAAAAACAATAGGGATCATCTACTCAATATGACCAACTAACACACCAAGTATGACATCAGTCTCAGTTACCTTTCTGGAGATATTGTGTTTACATGGTTTTTACATTTTGACCTCCAGTGACCTCAAATGACCTTTGACTTCCACTAAAATCAATAGGGATCATCTACTCAATATGACCAACCCACACACCAAGTATGAGATCAGTCATGGTTACCCTTCTTGGGATAGTGTGTTTACAAGCAGGCCGTCACACGCACACACACACACACGACATCACCATCGCATAGATTCCTTCTGCCTTTGGCAAGGAATCAAAAATGGAACATAATTGTCAATTTCAGCACTCTGCACAGTTGTCAGCTACTTTTACAGTAAATTTAAATACAATTGGCCAAATATTTAGTGTCTTGTACCAAAAGACGTTAGTTTTCTCTGATTGAGAACAAGTACTTTGCTGAGAAAGTAAAACCAAGTAACAAAGTTTAGAATTTAAAAATAATTTAAGAAAAAAGTATGGCAAATGTAGTGGTCCAGATTCTAATGGAGGTGATTGCTACTTTCTTCAGAAGGAGAAAGAGTTGTAGACTTAGAAACAATATGCCCAGAAATTAACAATGTTGAACATTAAAAGCAGATATTTAAAGAGCTGGTCTTAGAATTGACAGGACAAAATTCTGTTGCAGAGTAAAGCAAAATGGTGTTGAAGCAGAACTTTTGCATAAGTGTGGTTTACAAACTGAGCCAAGTGAAGACATGTCAGTTTGAATATGATTCAGACAATTAGACTGGTCAGGTTTCACGCCTGACATAAATATGTGATTGAAAAGCCATTTACATGACAACTTGAAGCAACAACCAGCAACTGTTTGTGACAGATACATTGCAATAAATATTTTTAATTTGAGTCTACCAATACCCTATATAAAACCAGGAATAATACATCATTGGGAGCAATTGACATCTGACTATACTCTGTTGCTCACAACATGTTCTGCATCTAAACATCTACAGAAATCTCCCCATTTAAAGTTTTGAGACAAAAACTCATCACCCCAGACAGTTTCAATTCTCCCAACCACTTACCAAGTTTCACCAAAACAATGAACCCTTGTGTACGCTGTATAATATGAGTTACTCTGCATCTTTGAATTTGCTGTCAAAGAGTACTGTAACTTAGAACCAGTTGAGAATTTTGCCATCCACAAGGCAAAATGTAGCTTTGGTGATGAGTTTACTGCCTTTAAACATTCTTCCTTCTTCAGTTGGTAAACGTCTTCATCCAATTACAAAACTTGGGTTTAATTAAAAAAAAAAAAAAAATTTAGAGGTAGGAAAAATGTTGTCAGCACCTGAATGTGAATAATTTTATGATGATGTCTCTACAAATTATATGGAGAAAGTAACTTGTATTTCATACTGTATACATACATCAGTTTTTGGTAATTTGGGTAATAAAGCTATAGGGCATTTAACCTGCTCTAACACAGAGAAATACACACTTAAATGATCATTTGGTTTGTATCAATGAATTAGACTTTTTCATTGTGGTCATGGATGTGCTCATGAATACATGAATGTATCGTTAGATGAATGTGAAGTCAAGGAGAGGATGCCCTTGATATCCATCATCCAAACTATAGCAGAGAGAAACATTTGCATTACTTGGTGATCATTGTGTGAAAAAACCATCAATGGCAGACTTGGGCTCCAGCAATTTTCAGGAAATCTTATGACCAGAACAAGTAAAGTAAGATACTGGTTTCAATTGATGATAAATTGTACTTCCAACATGGATGCATACACAAGTTCACTAAAGATTTATTTGTCAAAAACAGCTCTGCTGTACAATATGTATCAGAGTGATTTTTGATCAGTTGTGACTGGTCTGATATCAAATATCATAGACAAGGCATCCAGACAGGTGATATTGACTTGTCAGGTAAGAGTGAATGTGGTCAACCACTTCATGAAAACAAATGTTAGGCCCAGCAGACTACTGAGATTTACAGTACGATAACAGTCATATACGAACATACCAACTAATTGTTTGTACTGCTGCAACCAAGTTAAAGGAAGGTACCCATCGTCCCAGGCAGTTCCAATTTTTCCAACCACTTACTACTAGCCCAAACTAATCCTCCTTGTGCAAACACAATCCTAATTTAGGTGCCAACATATCCTGGTCAGCATACAAGGACCACATGTGCAATCAAAACATGCCACCTTGTGCATGATGTGTAATTTGAGGTACTTTGCATCTTCTGAGTTTGCTATCAATCAAAGAGCAGAAGCAATTGGGCATTTTGCTTAGCCCTTACCCGAAAAGTAGCTTGGGATGATGAGCAACTGTCTTAAATATTAAGTACATATAGCAACATAGAGAGAACAAAAATGATGTTCATATGAGCACAAAAAATACAGTTAAATTGTTGTCAGTAAATGATTGACACCCTTTGACTTTACACTGCTAAGAGAACCCTGCAATCGATTTCCAAAATTTGGTAAAGCTCAAAATTAACTCCTGTCTGATACGTGTGAAACTTATGTGTCTAACTTATGTAACTTTACATACAACAGGTTTGAACTGTCCAGATGTACCAAAGAAAAAAAATAATTCCTCTGAAAACAGAAAACTATGAAATTGAAAAATGATATGCAACACTGACAGAGAGTGACAAGGAGAGTTGTCATAATGCAAAATTCATTAAACAAATTTAAAATAAGGCACCTGAAATGTTCTCTGGTTTTGGCCTTAGATCAGTTGTAACAATCTGCGGTAAACTATTCATGTTTTACTGTAGCAACCATTTGACAACAGCATCCTGAGAACTATCACAAGTGCTAGAGACTTTGTGACTGGCTATGTTTCAGTTACAGATTCAACGAATGATTACATACCCAGACAGGTTGGTCTGAAACGCTTCACTTTAAAGGGAAATAGGGCGTTTACAATACACCAACATGGTGTACAAAGGAAATAGCTTCCATCATTGCTAAACCATTCAGTGTTATCAATTAACATTCTGCAAAAGCTTCACCTCCTCTTAACACTATGCATGTGGACATGTAACAGAAGATGCTAAAAAAGAAGGCTGCTGTCCTGCCTTATCGTGAATAATTTATCATTTCATGTTCACAAACATTGGTTTTAAACATCCGGTTGCTTTGTGGGAAACAAACACCTTATTTCCCTTTAAGCGCAACGCCTCATCCAGCCAATTATTTAACAAAATAAAAAAGATACGTAGTACTTTAAGCTTATGTTGAAGATTGGGTCTAAACTGAGAAGTGAAATTCCTCAGCTGTTCCTTTGAAGGATCATTTTAGACATTGCACATGACTTATTTTTTCCTTTTTTTACTGGCCAGAGGAGACGGAGAATTGTGACACCAATCTATCAAAATAATGTTTCTAGAGTCAATCATATAATGCCTCCACCATTACACACAAAGTAACAGACTCCATTCAAAGTTTAATATGACTGTTATCATCATGTATCAAATATTGCACCTGGAGAGTCAAAACAGTTTATTTACTTTTTTAAAAATAAAAAATATTACTTTGCAGAAGAGTTGATAGTGATCGGTGATCCATTCTACACTGATAAGATTTCAACAAAGGGTGGACTGTTTGACTGTTGATATTGACAAGCTCCTGCAGATGTTTTAGTATTTTTTGGAAGGTCTTTGACATCTTGTAATAGAGCAACCACAGACGAACTCAAGTTGAGCAATCGTAAACAAAATCCGTCATAACAACACTTTGAAACTATCTTCTCTGTAAGAGTAAACAATGATAACTGCAGACCTGCAAAAGACAGATGAAGAAAATAAACCTTTCTCATCTCTAAGGGGTGAATGATTATGGCGAAAATGCTACCAGTTTGGTGACATGAAAGGCGACAAGGTTTTATGTGTCAACTACACTTGTCCATTCTTGACAACCAATATAATGACATAGCATAATATACAAAGAAAAGCTTCCTTTGTTGGAGTCCCCAGTCCCATAAGGGACATCTGTGCATAAATAATGTAGCAGAAAGAGCACACCAATGTGCAGAGCAAACATATGTTGAAGTTAGAAGAGAGTTACCATGACCAATTCATGCCAGTTTCATGTAATAATTTAGAGTCATTTAAGCTCACTGATCCTTATTTCAGTTTGCTAAAAGTTTTGGGCAATCATAGGAGACAACAGGTGTCTGAAAATGCAAGCAAAACAGTGAAATCTGAGTCAAACTCAAGTTTTTATTTCAGTTTTCAATGTGAGCTAAACTAATTAATTTAACCAAACTTGATAATGTGATTTGCAGTGAGACCACTAAACCAAACAAATTACCAGGTGTCATTAAATTTAGCTTGAAACTTAGGCTTTACTTTGTCATGTACCAATGATAACAAACAAAAGGCATAAGCATTATTTTGTGGATGAAGACAGAATTTTTAGTAAATTCCTCTTCCAGACTTACAACAATGTAATACATTTGAAGAATAAAGTATCACTACCTGAATAAATCTTAATTAGTTATTGTACTGCAACACACTGATGCCAAGTTTGAGGCCAAAGTTTACTTTGTCATAGTTTTGCTGTCTGCTTAGACACCATTGCTATGTATGCTTGCTATTAGCTGCACAGTGCTCACACAAACGGTCTTGTAAGAATTACTGGACTATAACGCCCACGCCATCAAAGAAGCAAATACTATATCTGGAAAATTTACTGGTTTTGAAATCTTTGCGTTTAGCACTACAATTTTCTGCAGAATTGAGTTTTTTTCTTCCCTATGGATCATGCTTACAGTATAACTACCAACTCAAGTTATACTCCTCTCTGTTCTTTCAGTCTAAAAGTTTTGACTAAGACTTGGACATTACGCAGGGATCCTAAATGATTCACAAGTCTGCAAATTTAGATGATGTTATAATAATGAAGTTTGCAGAAACATTCAAAGGTGCTATTACAGCTTTACTACCATCAGCTCATCACACACAAGATTTAGACCACGACTACCACACTATTGAGACTACCATAGCAACAGTTTAGAATTACTGTCATTAGTTTCCATGCTTATGATTTGACAACTCAACCCTTGTTTGATGAGAATGCATGCTTAACATTGCAGGTAGGAATACATCACGTTAAAAGCCACTGTACAGGGAAGTCAAAATGTACACGGATGTCAGAGAACACAAAGATATGAATTAAAGGTTTGATCATGACAGCCAAATGTAGCCAGTGAAAGAGAGTGTTTAATAGCGATAGAAACTCCAAGTGCATTTACTACAAGCCATGCAATGCTGTGCAAAGTGAACCCACACAGGTAAGGAATTCCAATTACTGGCAATGAGGGGTTCCAACTTCCACTAGTAAAAACACAAGATCAATTGTGCAGCAGTCTCATTGACTATTCATGAAGTGGAATCTCGAACCCCTCAGGACAATGGAACAAAATATTTGGTTAAAATGACACCTTTGTAAGAGTTCACATCAAGATTCACTGGCTAAAATAGTTTACATAAATGACAGACTCTGTTGAGTTCACTAGGCAGTATTCAAAAACTGCAAGCCTGGCTCTACACATACATACAAGCCAAAATCTATTTTGTTTACATACGTAAACAGTGAAGTTTACACAAACAGTGAGGACTTGGTACTCACAACACATTCACATCAGGGGGCTTAGCCAGAATCTTCAAATAGGGAGTCTCACTCTTGTGCCATAGGAATAAGGGTAAGCCGGAAGCCTTCATTGGGTGGCGTTCATGGGCCCACCTTGTGGCCCCTGGTAGGGAGCCAGGAGGCAACACCCGCAGAAAGTCAAACCATTTTATGCATACTTGAGGCCAAAATATTGCCCGCAGAGTCACAGAAATGACAGTGAGAAAGATGTCTAGGTTAGACTTTGTCAGATTAAAACACAATTCATGACATGACCATGCCAAGCATTTTGTTGGCAATCTCAGACCAAAGGACTTGATTCACAAGTTGAACAGCCCATCTATAGTGGTTACAGTGATTTTGCAGTGTGTTGTTCATGACATAAAATCCTGTTCCCACTGGTGGTGGTAGCATTTCCCCATTAAAGCCACCTTTTCACAATACATTTAGAAAAAGAAATGTTCTTCTGTTTTGTGAGCCTTCTTTCCAAAATCCAGAAGCAGACACTTTAACTTTGAAAACATAGTCTTAAAATCTCCAAGGTTTACTCAGTTTTAACAGAAAATCAACTGCCCTTGACTGTTTTATATCCTCTCCTTTTTACATAGCCATCAATAAATACAAAATTTCTCTTGGCATTTGCAAAGAAGCTTGGTAAATGAATAATGTAAAGTGCATCTCAGAAATTGTATTACACTGTACTACATAATATTGTGGATAAATCTGAAATCCAAACATCACCTAAACTTTCAACTACCTGATGAAATTGCAACAAGTTATCCAGAAACAGAAAATTGTGGCAAGATATCTATCAACAAACTTGAGATCAAATTGATGAACATTTAGATCAGCTGAGGGTGTGTTATATTCGACGTGCATCACATGCACTGGTCCATTCTTTGACAGTGAGTACTGCCTGTTTATGAGGGAGAACAACTAATGTTCATTCAATGACAGCAAACAGCATTTAATGACTGTTTATTCTGTGAGAGTGAATAGGTACTGTTCATCCCATGAGAGTGAATACTCATAGTTTGATCTACGATAGTGAATACTGTTCAATCTGTTCAATGTTCAAGTTCAATCTGTGACGACAAATACTCAGCTTGATCTGTGACAGTGAATACTTCATGTGCACTCTGTAAAAGTGAAAACTCACAGTTTTATTCAGTGGTGGCAAATAAACATGGTTCATTCTGTAACAGTTAATACTTATGATTCACTGTCTAACAGTGAATACTCACAGTTTGATCTGTCACTGTAAATATTCAAGTTGATCTGTGACAGTGAATATTCAGTTTGATCTGTGACAGTGGATACCCACAGTTTGACCTGAGGCAGTGGATACTCAGTTCGACCTGTGACAGTGAATGCTCAGTTTGATCTGTGACAGTGAATATTCAGTTTGATCTGTGACAGTGAATATTCAGTTTGATCTGTGACAGCGAATACCCACAGTTTGATCTGTGACAGTACTTGATACAGTTCTCACAGTTCCATCCATGACAGTGACAGTTCCATCCATGACAGTGAATACTCACAGTTCGTTCTGTGACAGTGAATATTCAGTTTGATCTGTGACAATGAATATTCACATTTTCATCTGTGACAGTGAATACTCAAGCTCACTTTGTAACAGTGAACTCACAGTTTATTCTGTGATGGTGAATATAAACAGGTTCATTCTGTAACATTGAATACTTCTGATTCACTCTCTACCAGTGACTACTCAATGTCCATCTACTCTGTGCCGGAGGATACTTACGGTTCATTCTCCTTGATCATCTGTACTGAGTCCGCTATATGAGGCAAATACTTGCGGTATCTGTTATATTTGTTACAGAGCTCTTGAACACTGGTATGAAAGCTGTTCTCATCTCCTTCAAGCTGAAATGACCACAAAAATCAAAGAAGTGGTTAATGAGTCTTCAACTTAAGGAGTTTAAGGAAGGAGTTATGTAACTGTTTAGCTCTCCTTATTCAGATTATTCCCTTCTCTTCCAGTTTCAAAGCTGATGAGATCGTCTTATCATCAGGCACAGTGAAGAGGGACGACAGGGGAAGTTACATCCCTGAGATTAAAGGTCAACCAGAGGAGTTCACAAAAAGTGTTAAGAAATTACATCTCACAGGAGCAGTAAATATTCACAGACTGAAATTAGCCCTTCGTTCCAATCTGACAGTTGAATCAACAAAGTTAAAACATAAAAGTCCAAATCACTGTGAATCTAATATCACCCTCTGTAAATGACAGGCCTAATGAGGAACCACTACCTACAGACAACTGCTTATGACAGCTGGCATTAAGACGTAAAATATGAACCTGAGGTTAGTGGTTCAGATACCAATCTTGACACCTTTAACATATTATGACTTAGAGAAAACATCCACAATACGTCAACTGATCCACTTGGTGGACTACTCACATCATCAAACAGAAAAAAGTAAGATATATTATAAACAACTGATATGTGTACAAAGAAACTGTATGCAAAGTGTGTTACTTGATTAAAATACTGAAGGATATTAAAGCACTAAGGACACTTATGCCCAACCTTGATGCATTATCAACTGCACAAAAATGCACATCTGACCTCATATGAAGCATGTTTTTCTTTTTTTTTTTGTCGAAGGTAAAGATAAACCAATGACAAATGGCAAATTGATGTGGTCTGACATGAAACTACTGCTATGACATTAAGCTGTCACTGTTACAAGAACTAAGGACAGTGACACCCGTAGCAACTTTTGCTAAAAGCTATGCATCAGTTCATATTACTGTTGTTTTATTTAAAAAACAAAATATTTTGTCTCAGTGGTGATACTTCTGATTACAAACAGACCAGTGATGAAATTGACTTACATCAAGGATAGCAACAAAGTTCTTGACAACATCCATCGGTAGATCAACCTGAGAGAAAAGAAGAGGGAGACAACAAAGTCTGTCTCGATACATTTGCATTGTAACATAAGGACAACAAAGCCTGTCTCAACCAAATACTGATCCTTTATTCATATTATTAACTGGGAGATGAGAAAAAAGTTTTGTTAAGTTTTTCTGTGTTTCTGTGAATTCTTGACACTGTTGACACAAAGAAAAAAAAAAAAATTCTTTGTGCACCATTGGTGCTCCTTGCTAGATTTAAAATATCAAAGGTGACACCAATGTTAGGGTAAAGCCATTCCTGGGCCACTATTAGAATTCTGATAGTTACAGTGGTGGCCAGATGTGATGTTTCTTCTTACCTTTCCCTTCAACTGCTCACTGTAACTAATAAAGTAATTTTTGTCAACAAATCATTACAGTTTATTGAGTTGATAGGAAGATCTTAAAGTACTTACAGCAACAACTTCAACCACAGCCTTGCACGAAAGATGCTCTAAGACAGGTTGGATACGAGGTTGTATCTGAAGATAATGGAAATACGTCAGCTAGTGCTAAAAAGACAACTATGAAAGCTTACCATGATATAAATATGTCTGATTTTGAGTTAAAATTTAAGACTCCCTGCCAACGACCCTCAAAGTTCGATCCTCCAACCCCCCCCCCATCCAATCATCATACCTTTGCTAGGGCTCTACTGCTTCAAAATCTGAAGAAGAAACTTTGAAAAGTATTGTCCATCACAAATATTAATTGTATCAAATGAATCTAACATAATGATCCAACCTAAAACTATTAATACTACTGAAGACAACAGATGGTACCTGTCTGTCTATTCTCTTCTTGTGGTTATTTTCTAGTTTATGATTGTCCAACGGCAGGAGAGTGATGCCATACACCGGTGGTTGATTGCTGGTTACATCATGTGACTGGCTTCTCTGAGGTGGCAATGGTTCCTTAGCTTCCAGTGTATCACTAAGGAAAAAAGTGTAAAACACGAAAGATGAAATTTTTGTTTAGGACGCAAGGAAGTCCACACTAGCATTGTGAAGAATATCTAATAATGAGGGTGCTGTGAGATGGACCTGAGCATCTCTCCTGTGAGGAATCTTTTTCGTATGAGATCTTCACTTCGACAGATCTTTCTAAGTGCATTATCTCTCCTTTCTGTACCTGTCTCATGACCTGTCCCAAGGGACAAAAAAGTGTGGACAAATTGATCAGCAGATGTTGGTAATCCATGTCTGAATAAGTAAGCAGCCAACCCACTTTGATAAGCAAACATTAAACAAAAAGTTGAAAAATTATCTTATTTAAATGTGTCTCACAAGTATCACACTTGCCAGAAACTTCTATAGTCTGAAAGGACACACCTTTCTTTTTGTAAGATTTCAACGCCTTTTTGTATTTATTAACAAGTTCTTCAACAGATGACCATAGGACCAAAGAAGAGATTGATTCACAACTATAGCGAAGCCGTCATGAAACACAATCTCGCAACTGGGCTTTCATGGATCACCGATTGTGAGGTCAACCCAGCTATTTCGTCCCTTGTGTTCACAGATAAATTTTGGAAGACAAGTTTCTGAATAAAAGGGAAATTTGCTATGGCAAAGATTCTCTGAAAAGATGGCTTTATTGAAGAGTAGTTATCACAATCAAGAAAGAAACTTAAATGTTGATTGCCCTCTTGGCATAAATGATTCAATGCAGAATCATGACCACCACCAATTGTCAACATACTGAACATTTATAAGATCAGCCATCTGACCACCTTGGCCACACAACGTTTCCATAATGAGCTAAAATCATGTCTTGAGAAAACCCTTTTCTGCATGATAGAACATGAGGTGATATTGAGTCATACCATCATGGTTAGGGTTTGTTCCTTCAATGAAACCTTATAATGTATGGTATCATATGAGGATTGGCTGGTCTGACATTCGAAGGTGTTGTTTACATGTCTGAACACACCTTTTAAAGAGAATGATTATATTTCTCCCCTTCACATTTATGATGCCTTATCAACAAATACTGAGTATCTACTTTAAAATTTTGTATCTTATCCTTCTTGTGTGAGTCTCTCTTCTTAAAGTATCAATTCTCTCGTTACCAGAGATACTTTACAGTTTTCTAACAGTTACTGATTTTTCTCACTTTGATAGTTTCTGCTGAAGGACTTCCACAAGGTTGGTGATGGCTACCTTGGCATCTACGATCCTTTTCTCCTTATCGATGGATCGTACCTGGGGGATGCACAAGAACATCACTTTAATGGGACAATAGTTTACTTAAAACATTTAATACTGAAGGGTCTTTTATTTTGAATAGCATCATTGGCCAGACAAGGATGGTTAGATGTCATGTAAATTGACTTACGTCCCCATAAAGTGGCAGTAGACTGGTGTACATTTACACAGAAACAAGTTCAGTTCTGGTTCCAGCAAATCTCAAGAATGTCCTGATATGGTCTCCATTCAACTTTCTTCAGTGGACTGTCATTTCTTGCAATGTTCTGGATACCTTGCTAACACATTTTAATTGCACCAGAAGCACTGCTAGAAGTTACAATAACTACTTCATAATTAATTTCTAGCAAAATTAAAATCTACCACAAAATAATAGCAACAACATGCATTTTTCAAAAAAATTTATTTTGAAGTTGCCACTTCAAAGGGTTTCCTTCTATTGAGAAAACAAGAGTTTGAGATGACCCAGACATATTCATACACATCCAATGAATTTTTTTCATTCCTTTTTTTTTTTAATTGCAACTTGTTTTACAAGTAACATTGAGCAATCACAAGGTCAAATCTCAAAGTAAGTAAATCTAACCCAGACAAGACCACTCTCGAGGTGATCCTTCAGCAGTACGATGTGGGAAACTCTGAAAGCCCTGCAGTATTCCTGGATCTCCTCTAAGCCCTGAAGAATAGAATGATATTGAAGAATTATGCATGTCATAAAATCACTTCTTGAATATCCTTTTACATGACGAATGCTCAATGGTCACTTGTAAACATCCATTCACTAAAGGGAGAAAAGGGGGGAAAAAAATACATGGTAGAGCCACAATACATTACTGCAGTAAATAACACAACCAAATCCCTAGTACAATCCAAAAAGCAAAAGAAATCTTTTGTCGGGTGAGGGAAAAATCAGCGTGCTTTGAAGGCATGTGACAACACTGATGCACCACAGATATACGTGCAAGTTGTGATGTATTGACAACCAGAAAGCACAAAGGCATTGTGGTTTCAATGATTCAATAATAAGCATTTTGAAACTGGCATATTGCATAAGATGAGGATATGCTGACTGCAAATGATTTTTGACCTCTAACATAATCGATAGACTTCTTGCACTCAAAAAGGTGCATCTGCAAATTAAATATGAGATCTGTCCAAGCTTCTCTTCCTGAGAAATCATGTTTACAAGGTTTTTAGAACTTCACCCCACTTGACCCCAAATGATCCTTGGCCTCCACAGAATGCAGTAGGCTATGTTTGCTCGAAAAGCCAGAAAGCCACATACCCCATATCAAATCTGTCCATGCTTTCCTTCTTCAGATATCATGTTCACAATATTTCAACAAACTGAATCCCTGTTCAAAAAGAACAGGCTTTTTGCACTGAACAGGGTACACCTACTGCCAAATAGAAAATCTGTTTAAGTTTTCCTTCTTGAGGTATCATGTTTATATGGTTTTCACACTGTAACCCCTTTTGACCCCACCAAATGACATTTGACCCCCCATAACAATAGGCTTCTTGTACTGAATAAAATACACCTACAGACCACTTATCCAGTATGTCCAAGTTTCCCTTTTTTAAATAGCATATTTGGAAGGTTTCCACAATTTGACCCCTGTTGACCCCAAATGACATTTCACCCTCACTGAAAATAATAGACTTCTTGTACTTGGCATAGCACATGCACATACCAAGTATCAAAAGTTCACATGATGGCTGTGTGAATGAATGTAAAAAGCCTTGACTGTGAATTAACATGATCACATGTTCTGACAAGCACGAAACATTCAAACTTAGCTATCTTCAGTACCATGTTTGATACTTGGCATCCCTTTGCTTTTGGTGTAAGCAGTCAATAAATTAACCACAAAAACCAGTAACTCTTCCATGAGCTTACCATCCTTGCATCGTAGAGAATATCCGCTTTGATGTTATTGACCCATAAATTTCTGACGACCTGAATACACTCTTTGATTGAGTAGCTACTGCTCATCACGCAGACAAGAACGTCACATACCGGCACCATCTGCGAAGGAAAAAAAATTGATAGTAAAATATGGCCACAAGATATTCCTTACTGTATGCAATCTGTCACTGGAGCACCCTCACATGCAGTAACTGCTTACATGCAATGTGATTATGCTGTCATGTTTTTAAAATAAAAAACATTGCAGACATATGTCTGTGTAAGTAATCACTGAGTGTGAAATGCACACTTGTCTCATTATGTCTCAAATTTCACATGGAAACAAACTTTTCAGTTGAAAATTGTTTGGAAAACATATTGCCTGCTCAAATTTTTTTCTTATATCAGCTCTGTGAGTCCATACACGTTTTGATAAAGTGAAATCGCGTACAACTCCATCGTGTTCTCATTTTACGAGAATGCACTTGCTGATTGATCAAGTTACCCTGTTTGGGAAATAAAATTTCAATTACTAACAATGGTGCTTTTTTTTTCTTCATAACCATATTATACTGAAAACAATGACATAACACTATGCTTTTAATTTACCTGGCAAAAATGCAGAATGGGTGCATTTTTTGTGGAAACAATCTTTCAAATTTGCAGATATGGATAGTAAACTGTGCTGTCTCTTGCAACCATAAACTATTTTCTGCTTCTCTTCCTTTGCAGTGAGGGTACAGTTATAGTTTCAACCCAATGATAGATCTGGTTTCAGAGCAGCGGATTAGCCAGGATTTGCATCCATGGGTGGGAAAAGTATTTTCCATGCTTAATGGATGTTATGACCTAGAACATGCGAAGGTCTTTTGAAATCCTTTCTCATTAAATTTTACAGTTTTAACCAGACTGAAAGGTAACTCACAGCCTCTTCAT
Organism: Stichopus chloronotus; assembly: GCA_021234535.1. Taxonomy (NCBI): domain Eukaryota; kingdom Metazoa; phylum Echinodermata; class Holothuroidea; order Aspidochirotida; family Stichopodidae; genus Stichopus; species Stichopus chloronotus. The sequence goes on from CM037843.1 coordinate 18,289,178, forward strand.
CATGGAGCACAGCTGCTACTATCTTTTCAAAATGAACGCTGACTCCCACTGCCTTTGGAATAGGTGGAATGGTTTGAATTGTTGGAATTCTATGCTGAGGTATCTGGAACAAAACAAAACAGCAACTACACTGGTACAAGTATTATGTACAGATATATCTCAGTGACATGCCTATATATGTGGTATTAAAGTTACACACACAGTGACATGCTATACACAAGATGTATATAACAGTGTACTCACATGCAATGCATTGAGGGATACAGAAGAAACATACACAGGTGCACATCACATTACATCAAGAGTAATGTACACAGATGATTTGAAGTAAAATACACAGAAAGAATCTAACCTAGACCACAATTGTGTATTAAATCTTCACAAATACAGTAAAATTAAGAGGCACAGGTTTATCTAATGTAAAATACACAGGAGCACTGTAAGTGATAAAGTAACAATTGTATCTACATTTGAATTGTAAAAACAAACAGAAATTACTTGAATGCGAGAAAAATTGATCTTCATATGTAACATTAAAGTAAGATACATGGATATATTAATACATCACATGCAGGAATAACTTTAAAAGTACATTGCATAGACTCAAAGGAAAATAGCAAGCTTCCTACCAAGTTGTCGTATCTTCCTCCGGCTGCTAAAATATCCTGAAAAGTGTACTTTTTGTTCTTCTTTGTACCTTGACCGACAAACTGAAACAGGTATCCAGAGTAATATTTGTGGACCAAACTTGGAGCTACCACAATCTGAGAAAAAGCAAAAGTTAAACATCATCAGTTTTGCAGTGTCTGACACTGAAATGCTTTATCTCCACAAAACTTGAAGAAAAAAAATGTCAGCTTGTCTGTAAATGTGCAACCACTTATTACTGATAAAAACTACAAGATGTACACAAAACATTTGACAACAGTCAACAATAAAGTAAATGTGACATTTATCTAATACACAAGTATCCCACAGTGCATTTACCACTTCTCAAAGACATCACCTGAATTATATTGCAGTAAAGATGGGATGATTGCAAGAGTAGTATTCCTAGAATGATGAACCTTCTCCGGACATTACCTTCTGTTGGACGCCAAAAATCTCTGCTTGACTGATAATTCCTTCCAGTTCATGGAGGGCCTGTTTGGCCATGGATGCATTTGGTCCCCTACCTCTGATCACAGGTTTAAGTTTGGCAAAGAGCTCCTTCAGGGGGCATTCGAGGATCACATACTGGAACAGGTTATGGATCTGTGGGAGAAATATTAAGATTAAATGAAAACAATTCCCTTTGAAAGTTTATTTTTCAGGTAATACATTGTTCAGATATCACACTTTAACAGGGGCATTTCATGTTAGAGTATACCACTGAAAATATTTCAGGCAAACATGTTACTGTATTGAAAAAAATGACACATAACACAGATGTGAGACTTACATTGATATGTGCACTGCAAATATGACTTGAGCACATTTTATTAAAAAGTTATCAAATCAAGGCTGGAATTGAACCTTAGGCCATCCCTCGAAGAAAAGACATTACAACACATGCAGCTGCTTAAAGTAAATCTATGTGAAATCAAATCCAAAAAAGGTTTACATACCTCTTGCTCTGAGAGGGATAACCCATCCAACTGGGTCTGCATTTCGGCTTTTGTGTTCTTGGTGACTGCAAGTATCTTGATGACATCCTCTTGTTTCTCTTCCGGGATACCACAATGACACAGGATAGCTTTCAGAAGAAGAGTGTGGTTCACTCGAATAAAGTAAACCTTCTTGTCCTAGGGAGAGATGGCATAGGAGACACAGAAATTTTAATTCTGGCCTTGCTTTACCTTTCAAGGATAAAGCTTCTTTCTGGAAACAGACTTGTGTCTAGAATGGAAAAAAAATTTCTATTTCACTGTATCTGTAGCTAACACAAGAAAGTCAACACAAGAAAGTCAAAGAACTTTGCGATTCCTTGCCAACATTCATGTAGAACACAGTACACCATGTACATACCAATTTTGAAATTCAGACATCTTATTCTAGAAAAAGCATACCTACACTAAGCTCTTTTGACCATTGTGTGTACTAAGCAGTTTCACAATTTGACCTCTGGTCACCTTAACTGAAATTTGACCTCCACCACAATCAATTGGAATCATCTACTCACTATGACCAACCCACACACTACGTATGAAATTAGTCAAAATTACGCTTCTTGAGATACCATGTTTACAGTTTGACCTCTGCTGACTTCAAATGACCTTTGACCTTCACCCAAAACAATAGGGGTCACAGACTCAATACACTTCTTCAGATACCGTGTTTACCAGGTTTTCACAGTCTGACCTCTGATGACCTCAAATGAAATTTGACATTCACCAAAAGCAATAAGGATGATCTACTCACTATGACTAACCCACATACTAAATATGACATTAGTCATGATTACCTTCTGAGATATTGTGTTTGCAAGTTTTTCACATTTTGACCTCTGGTGACCTCAAACCATCTTTGATCTCCACCGAAAATAGTAGGGATCATCTACTTCATATGACAAACCCACACGAAGTATGACATTAATCACGGCTATTCATCTTGAGATATAGTGTTTATATAGTGTTTACAATGGTTTCACAATTTGACCTCTGGTGACCTCAAATGACCTTTGACCTCCACCAAAAACAATAGGGATCATCCACTCAATATGATCAAGTCACACATGAAGAAGATTAGTCCAGGTTACCTTTCTTGAGATATCGTGTTTACAAGCAAGGCATCATATGCACACACACATAAACGCACACAACATCACCACTGCATTGATTCCATTTGCCTTCGACAAGGAATCAAAAAGCATCCTCAGATTTGCTTGTTTAGACATTTTGACAACTTTTCATGCAGTAGTAGCTTTAGGATATTAATTGTAACATGAAGAGATGGTGAGTAAAAGGCAAAAGAGATTGGCAAGGTTAACAGCAGTAAATGAAATGTCTGTGGTAACGAAAACAAGCTGAAAGTTATACCCAGGTGGGAGGGACAATAAATTTTCAGCTTAATTTTTCTTACATGTTTGTACAAGCTAAATACATCGCTCACAAAAGAAAAAAAAATTGTGGAATAAAACGTACGAACGAACTTAAAAAGAACACAGGACAAAAAAAAAAAAAAAAGGACACAGAAAAAGTTGTGATCTAAGCTAGTGACCATGGAAGCAAACAAAAAATCAATAGGGTACAGAAGGTACATTACATAAAACAGCACATGCATACAAAAAACATGACCTCAAAATAACATGCAAAGTAAAGTCATTGCAAACAAAATTCTTGATCTTTAGCATTTATCCTGATCCAAATTTGATTAACTGCTTATGATCAGAGAACAGGTTGCTAATTTTACAAAACAATTTAGAACGAATACTAATGACCTTGCATTGTATCATGTAACTTTAGGATATAAATACCACAGCTTGTCACTTTCACTTCCCAATGATTACATCCTTACAAATGTACCAATGCCGGAATGGCAAAAAGTTTACACTATCTACCTAAACAAACACAAAGAAGAGATTGTGAAAAGTGTAGGCCATGAATTTGTTGATGATATTCTATATCGGGGCATTGTAGAAACTGAGTGAGTGAATTTCATATGGATACAGTAATGACTCTACAGAAATATGATCACGTGGGATCACCAATGCTAACAGGTTTCCAAATTCCTTAAAATTAGCTGGTAATCAGGCACCATTACAGGAAATATTTCTCATAAAACTTGTCTGACACATTTGAATCAATCTGAAGGTCATATGTACTTGCCTGAAATATATGTATGCTAAAAAATGTGAACAAAACCTCACCTCCAACATCGGGAACTCTTCGATTATTTCCGACACTACGTACATGACCTCTGCTTCAGGTAACAATGATGTCGTGATGTTGGTTACGATGTCAAAGGCACACTCTGTGATCTCTCGTGGGTGACATCTATGAATTTTCCTCTCTCTGTACACTCTCTCGATGGAATACCTGAGATGGAGATAAAGTCCAGATGACACTACCCAGATATCTATTTTTGGAGAACTACTCGGTCAGACATGATAGTGTGACAAAACATGCTAGGGAGAAATATGGAATACATCCTTGAACTTGATTACTACTTTATGGAAAACTATAAAGAACTTCTAAAACTCACCTTTTTAACTTTGTGATTGCATTCCTTGCCAGATTCCTTGCAAATGAAACCTAAAAATAGAAAAGGAAGACAATGGATGAACAAAGCCATTCATATACATACTAGATGACATTCCTTTCAAAAAAAAATCAAAACTCTTGTGGAAAGCTAGTTCTTACTTAAGGGTTACCTTCATGTGCACATTCTAGTCCATTTCTTCAAAAAGGTTTTCATAATTAGTTTTCATTTTGATATGAGACGGAATATCCATGCCAGAATGTATTCTGCTTCATGAGTTATGAGCAGAAAACAACTGGGGAATTACAACAGTTTAACCTTATCAAAGAAATTGATGGCTACAATGGGATTGGAACCAGAAGCATTATACAAACCAACTGAGCTATCTAGCCTTGGTGGTTGGTGATTGGTGGAGACCCTTAGTGAGCCACATCTTTGAAAAGGCCAGCCGGAGTCACGAAATCTGGCTTAACAAGCCCAGATCTCACAATTCACAAATGTACATTTGACCCTTCATACAGCTTTTTATTCCCTGCCATATTTCTCTTTGACAAGACACTATAAGAATGTATGTTAAAGCAAAGTATATTCACAGTGACAAATAACTCTCCTTTTTAATACAACGTATTTGCTGTGGTGAAACTGACCCGTAAATCGTATGGAAGTACCACCAAGCCACCGCTACTGTCCATGAAGAGTGCACTGGCTTCAGTGGAGGCACTCAACGAATTCTTTGGCATGAGAAGGGGAGAGCTCACTTTGACTGCACCATGTTTTTCAAACAGGTTGGTCAGTGACTCCAAGACTGTCTTCTGTATCAGTGTTTGTTTCAGAGAAAAGCCCTGAGACAGACACAAGAAAGAGAAAACAAATAAAAAGGGAGACATGATTACTTTTCACATTTCACATTTACGTCCAATTTTACTTCCTTTAGTAGTATATTGACTGTAAGTTCAAGTGTGTTCTAAGTTTAAACACCTCTAACAACTGTGTAATAATGTGTTACTGAGTATGTGCAAAATATATTTCACCATGGAAACCATTGCAGAGGTCAGTTCTGTGAAACCTGGTGAACCTTCAACTGTTTTCCACCAAATCTGACTAAAATAATTAAGAAGATATCTTTTTCTTAACCACAACATGTTCAAGTTGACGTGAAAGAAGGTAGTTTGAGGCCAAAATGTTGATAAGATTCATTCCTTACTCTGTTTGCATGTCATGCTGGCTTCTTGTAATCTGCATACAGCTAGGTGGCCAAAGGTCAAATACAGAATTAATATGATTTATCTTTGGTTGAGATCAAGTGTTCAAACTTAGAAAACCAAAGAAAATACACAACTGACAGGTCATCAAACAATTTGCTCAAAAGATTCGTTGACACACTCAATTTCAAGTGATGAATGATGTTTACTTGGCAGCCCAACCATATCCTATGAGATCATTTCAAGTCATTGATGGTGATATAGTTAAGCAGAAAAGGCATTTTTTGAGCATTTTTCGTGGTCACACGTTTGAATGTCAACTCCTCAACCCCTTCATAATACTAGCTGGTGTACCTGCATGACAGTTTGACCCTACCATGATCTTTTTTTGGGGGGGCAAACTGACAAACAACAGCAGAAACAGTAGAGGGCATAGAAGAATGAAAAGTCAATCAACCCCTACAATAATGATGCATCTGAACATTATCATCAGTCTGTCATAACAGTTAAATAGAAGTGTGCAGATTTTTGCACCAAACTGAAAGATGCTATTGCTGATAAGTATTGGCTCCAATAATGCACAAGTCTGTCATTCTCTCAATCAACCGACGAACAAGATATTTTCTTTTTTTCTTTTCTCCAGTTTATCCACAAAGCAGCATAGTCACTAAAGAAAGTGTATTCAAATGGTTCACACGTTAACATTGATATCGAGTGATTGGAGAATAATTTTCTGGTAAGAGATCATTCTACCACCACAGCTACAACTGAAGCAGGGTTAACATACTCACTGAAAGCAGTTTCTCTACGATTCAGTATGCAAACTGACATCACATGGGCAAATCTTTTCCAGCATCTGCACCATTTGTCCAAATCATAGTATGCTGCTGGTAGGCTATAGTTCCCTGCTTATGTTTAATTGAGTTGGTGTGGTTATTTATGGACCTCATACTCTCTACAGGTTACCTTTCTCCATTTCTCCATGTTACTTTGCAGCTTTGTTGGATAAACACAACTGAAGGCAGTTTGCAACCTCTTGAGTGAGAAGTTTGGTATAAAAGTTTTTGGAATGATAATGAGTGCAGCAGTGTGTTGGTCAGAATTGAGCATTTCATGTCAGTGACTACTTGAGAAAGCAATCTTTTGCATGCTCAGTTTTGATGGCCAAAACAGCAGATCATTTAAAACAGTGATAATAAAAATCCTGTGCCAAAACTAGCATACACATGTCATTCAAGTTTTGACCTTTGACATGCACTCCAAACTTTCTACCAAACTTTTCAATACATTTCATAAGTATCAGGTCTTGCACAATGTGTTTCACCTTATGGTTGTCTACGTCGTACAAGATATCATCCTTGGCGTTCGTTGTCTGTGAGAATAGTTGGTCCAACAGGTGTTTGAAGCCTCTTGATTCGTTGTTTGAGACGGTCTTTTGTATCATGTCTTGAAATCTGGCCTCTTCCATTTCTAGAGGGGGTAGGTGCTGGCTGTCCAAGACCTCTCTTGCGGTGGGACGTTTGCTCGGGTCGTGGTCCAGCAGCCACTTGATAATCACCTTCTTGTCTTTTTGATCTGCTTTATCGAAGTATTCTGGCATTTCAATGTTCTCCTGTTAGTAAGGACAGATGGGAGACCAACCAGTTGCAGACTTGCCAACTCTCATGGTTTCATGTCTGTGAGTCTGACGATTTCACCACGAGTCAGTTTTTGGTCGGTTTTGGCCACTGTCTCCCGGTGAAAATACCAGATCTCACTGTAAAAATCACTTTGAGCAATGCAAGATGTTTCCTAATTTCGATCTTATGGAATTCAGAGGGTGAAGGCAAAATGATAAAGTCTCCTAACTGGTAAGCTATTAAAAACCCTCCAGGTTTGGGATGTGACTTCCAGGTTCTCTTGCAAGAAACTCAATGATTAACATTTTTGAGGTTGGCAGGTCTGCAGCTGTAATGCTACATGAAGGGTATAGGATAAAATCATATCTATCAGGGCTACTGATGTTCAAATAAGGTTGCAAAATCAGTTAGAGACTTCATCTGTGCAATACAAGTGACACGACAGGAGGGGTATATCCCTGAGTGAATAAAGGAGACACATTTCAGACACAAGTCATTTGTATATGTTGCCCAAGAACGCATGCAACATGAATGGTGTACATCAGTATAAGATTAAGAAACTTTTCCAAAGGGGCAACATTCTATGTCATGAGAGAAGTAGACACATAGTATAATTACATTGTTAAAGGGAGGCTTGTTCCACATTCTTTTAGATGTGTGTTTTAGTGTATAAATCCATCTTTGCCTAAAAACAACTTGAAAACACTCTACTGAAGATTGTATGAAAATACATATCTCTGTGTAATCAATGTTTTTTTTTTTTTTTCTGCAAGTACAATTTTAAAGGATTTTTATGACATGTCTTAAACGTTGAGTGGATTTCACCTCACCTCACCTCTTAAGTAAATCTCTTCATAATGAACTGACATACCTGTCTCAGTTTCCCTAATGTTGTTACTCTCTCCATTCCCGTTGCTAAGGGTGGGCTACACATCTCAAAGAAAATTATTCCCAAACTGTACAAATCAACTTTCTGTATGGAAACAAAGGGAACAGTCATGGAAAATGTCACAAAATGTCACAAACTGGAAAAGTAAACTTTTGAGTATTTCGTTAAGATGAAAAAAACTAACAGTTTTGTTCTATTATGATAATTAAGGAGAATGACATAAAACATGAATTTGTTCTATTCAATGTCCTCACAGTTTGTTGAAAAGTTGAGCCATTTATTTTGTTCTACTGCTTTCATTTCCTTTCATTTCTCCTCTCCCCCCCCCCCCCAATGCTGTCTCTTTCCCTGCTCTTTGATCATCGTGTAGCAATTTTAAAGCAGGAATACGAGTTGCACTGGCAATAGCCTGCTCATCTACATTGTTCTTCATCAGTGTTTCAGGAAAGAGAAAGTGGGGAAAAGATCAGTGATCACAAAATCTGAAAGAGAACTACGCACTCATCTTTCAGAGATTAGAATATGAGAATTGTCTCGGCATCTTTGTTGGCCCAACAAAATTCAGACTCTCCTAGAAAGGCAAGCCATCAATCACTGTTACTTCAAATCGAACAGACCAATGGGAATGGGTATGAATATTCATGTTTGCTAAAATGGGGCTTAAACATTGTTTTTGTTTTGTAATTGCTATAACATATTTGACTTTCAGTGGCAAAATATGACAAAATTTACAATCCATATTTCAGCTTTAAGGCCAATGTTGAAGTTCCAAGTTCTATATCTTCAAATGAAATTTGCTTTTTAAAGATCCCCATCCCATTATCTCTCAAACACCACCTACCCAATCCGTGCAGTATGAACAGTACCAGATGCAAGATCAACTGCAAGAGGAGTGTGTTCCAGTTTGTCTGCACTTTAAAGACACAAATTAACGACTTAAAGCTGTTGTCAATAAAGTAAATTAATTCACCAGGTTACAGAGAAATATCCAATTCTTTTGCCGTATCTCAACAAATGTCAATTCAATTAATGCAAAAAGGTGTTTAATTGGCTGTGAAAAGCATTGCAAATTCTGTTAGCACTGCTGAACCATTGACACCTCACATTGATGCCTCACCACCGTTACCCCCATCCTCACAGAATTTTTGTTTCGCAATTACAGATCATATCATTAGTAGACTTCATGCATGATACGCTATGATAGCTAGACATACTGTTAGTGTTAGGGTATGATGTCATGTGAGGACTGGTGACTATCAACATGCACTCTGATGTATATTCATCAGAGCCAAATGTTAATAACAAAATACAAACCTGGTTGTAGTACCCACTTTTCGCTTTAGACAACTCAGGGCTCACATAGAGTGCAGTACCAACTTTACCCGTCAAGAAGTCCTTCCTGTAACCTGAGGAGGAGACACAAAATTAATCACAAAAGGTTTGCATGATCTCCATTATAATTCTAGGGTCTATTTATCACAGATGACGTGACAAGAGAATTTTCACCTGAGAGACAATCACAAACCAGAAAGCCAAAAGGCTTTGTGATTCCTTGCTACATGGTTATATTATAACAAACATAAAATATCCACATGAGAAGTATAAGATCAACTGCAGTTACTTTTCTTGATACACCACAAGCCTTTACCCCAAAATGACCTTTATTTTGGTGATCTGAAATGACCATGACATCTGACATCCACCAAAAGCAATAGGGATCACCTACCCAGTATGGCCAACCAACACATCAAGTATGACATCAGTCAACATTACCCTTCTGGAGTTAATGTGTTAGCAAGGTTTGACCTCGGGTGACCTCAAACGACCTTTGACCTCCACCACAAACAAAAGAAGTCTTTTACTTAGTATATACAATCTACACATCAAGTAAGACATCAGTCAAGGTTAGACTCCTAGAGATACTGTGTTTACACATTTTTACAGTTCGACCTCTGGTGACCTCAAATGACCCATGACCTCAACCAAAACAATAGAGATCTTTTACTCATTATTACCAACCCACACACCAAGTATTACATCAGTCATGGTTACTCTTCTGGAGATATCGTGTTTTCAAGTTTTTACAGTGACCTATGGTGACCTCAAATGACCTTTGCCCCTCACCAAAGATGATAGGGATCTTCTACTCAATATGACCAACCCACACACCAAGTATGACATCAGTCAGAGTTACCCTCTCGGAGATAATGTGTTTGCGAGGTTTTCACAGTTTGACCTTTGGTGACGTCACATGACCTTTGACTTCCACCAAAATCAAAATGGGTATTCTACTGTCAATATTCATTCCACACACTAAGTATGACATCAGCCACAGTTACCCTTCTGGAGATATTGTGTTTAAAAGGTTTTCACAATTTGACCTCTGATGACCTCAAATGATCTTTGACCTCGACCAAAAACAAAAGGAATCATCTATGTTATATGAACGACCCACACACTAAGAATGACATCAGTCACAGTTACTCTTCTGGAGATATTGTGTTTACAAGGTTTTTACAGTTTGACCTCTGGTGACCTCAAATGACCTTTGATCTCCACAAAAAGCAATACGGATCATCTGCACAAAATGAACAACCCACACACTAAGTATGACATCAGTCACAGTTACTGTTCTGGAGATATTGTGTTTACAAGGTTTTTAGTTTGACCCCGGTGACCTCAAATGACCTTTGACCTCCATCACAAACAACAGGTATCATCTGTTCAATATGAACAATCCATACACTTAGTTTGACATAAGTCACACTTACCCTTCTGGAGATATTGTGTTTACAAGATTTTCACACATTTTCACCTCTGGTGACCTCAAATGACCTTTGACCTCGACCAAAAACAATAGGGATCATCTACTCAATATGACCAACCCACACACCAAGTATGACATCAGTCACAGTTACCTTTCTTGAGATAGAGTGTTTACAAGGTTTTCACATTTTGCTCTCTGGTGACCTCAAATGACCTTTCACCTCCACCAAAAACAATAGGGTTCATCTACTCAATATGGGCAACCTACATGCCAAAAAATGAAATTACTCAGAGTTACCCTTCTTGAGATAGAGCGTTTACGAGCAGCGTCACACACACACACACACACACACACACACATACACGCTCGCATACATACCCACACACGACATCAGGACTGCATAGATTCCCCTGCCTACGGCAAGGAATCAAAAATCATAAATAAGGAGAGAGTTTTAGTGCCATTAAAGGGTCACTTGAGTCTGATCTTGATTCCTAACAGAATGGTTGTTGATTGAAGGATAGGAGACAATCTGACTTAAGGTCCTCTGGATTGCAAATACATGACACCAAACATGGTTTCATTCTCCAAGAAAAACTGCCAATGTACCAGGACATTAATATCCAAAGTCCCCACATTTCTGTTTGGCAAGTTTGAATCTTTCGATTAATGAAACCATTTCTCGACCAACTGATACTAACCATCATCTGACTGGGAAGACTCTGGCAGCAAGGAATGACTCGATATTTCTGTAAGCACTTCACCGGCTTTCTGCTCTGATGTCGCCAGTCCAAAGTCACCGATTTTGACAAGGTCATCGGAGGCAAGAAAAATGTTGTCCGGTTTGAGATCTCTGTGGATCATGCCCTAGTAAACATCAATGAAAGTTAGCAGTAAGACCAAGTAATCAAGGAACATACTCTGCCACAAGGCCATGCCTTGAGATCCTTCCAGTGTAAATAAAGCAAGAAATTTCTTGTTTGTCAGCTAATACTCTCATACAAGACTGAAATGGCATTGCAGAGACGTAAAAATGCAAACATGAAACCGAATTCATACAATAATTCCAGACTGTCTTTTAATGGGATATATCATACGCAGAGGTCAGCCACTCAAAATGGCAACCAAATTCAGAATGAGGCTTTTTGTTCTAAGAAAGGAACAGAATGATGTAAGAAGTCATGTTCAAGTGAATGTCACACACTGCAAGGCAATCCTAATGTGTATTCAATTTTCTAGAATGCCAAGCACTGCCACCGGATATAGGAGTATGCATGGTGTGTGTATGGGGGGCACAGAGAGGCTACAAAGTACACACAAGTCATTTGGTTGAGGTGCATAAAGTGACCCCATTCTACAGTGTATTGATTGTTCTCTGACTCTTACTTCACAGTTAAAGAAATTCTCCACGGCAAGAAAAAGGGAAGAGGGGGACGGAAAAGGGGAAGGGAAGAGGGAGTGGGAGGAGGAACACATAACAGCCAGCTGATGTTGAGGTAAATAATGAATGCTAAAAGCAAGTTTTATGGATGGCTTGATGAAGTTGCTGGGCTGATGTCAGAGCAATCTTATAATGTCATATTCATTATCCAAGTCACTGTTTCTGCATACACAAATGCAAAGTAAAGTTTAAAGGAAGATTTTACTACCACCACACAAAATGTGTCATTGCCAACATGACTGGCAAAAAGTACACTACGACAGAATGTAGATGGTGAAGAAAGCAAGCATAAAGAGCATTTCTTACTTGGGAATGTATGTGAACTAATCCATCAAGAATCTGTCGGAAGTAGCTCCACAGCCGTTTTTCGTTCTTGTAAATCTCCTCCGTTATGCTTGTCCTCAAGGTGCTCTTCTCACAAAACTCCATCTGGATGAAGAGGTACCGTGTTGGTGAAACGGCTTGATCAGAAGAAGACTCTTCCGTGTCGTCCAAAGGTGACAACCTCTGTAGCAGAGAAAAACTTATTATCACTGCAATGTCACATGCAAGATGTCATAGCAACTGGACTTCTGCTACTTCAGACATCCTTCCATTTGGTTTATTTCTAAAACAGATGCTGAGATTGCAATATTCACTTCAGCATTCCACACCCCCTCATTTCAATAAGGTAAAAAAAATAGGTCATTCAGGAGATAATGAGAGCAAACCAGCCCTTATATCAACAATATAACCAGCTTTATTGTTTTACGTCTAGCAATGACTGTTAGCTTCCCACAGGAGAGAAGAAAATAGAATGAAACAAAAGAAAAACAAAATATGACACATTAAATTTACAAAAAAAATGTAAACAATTGAGCACAGGGTGATTCAAATAAACAACAAATTTTTTTTGGACAGAAATCATGATTAATACCTTTATTTGTACTTGACTTTGTTCCTCTGTTTCGTTATCATCACTGGCTTCGAAATCAATCCCATCTGAATCAGATGAATCATACGGACGCCTTCCGAGGAGAAGTGAGACGGCAAATTAGATCATTAGGAGGTATCAGCGTTAACTGCTGACTGAAAATTCACAAATCATCAAATAATTAACATCAGAATAACAACTAAATCTCAGAACATTCAAAGGTAACCTGTCAGGCATATATCCTTTTACATCTGGCATTGGCAACTTTGATTCTTACAACTTACATGAATGACGTTCCAAAGACATCTTCATCATCTGATATGGAGTCCGAGCTTTCCATGGAAAGAGGATTTCCTGCCGACACACTCCAGGACACTGAGCCACAGGCACCTGTGAAAACCAAAAGTGTCCAAAACTCATTGAAAAAATTTTTATTTTAAAATCAAACTACAAGTCAACAGGTTAATCCTGTTACCCTCTGAACAAGACAAACTAAAATGTTACATTCCAAATTTTAGTTTTTGGCCAATTTAGTATTTCCGATAATCCAAAATATATGAATCATTTTGGCATGGATATTTACTATTTCCAAGTATCATTCTAATGAAGTTTGAATTTTAAAGACTGTACAGCACTAGTTGATATTTTCTTTCACCAAAATACTCACTTAATCTTGGCGCTAGGGCTTCAACATCATCAGTTGTTCCCAAGCTAATTTTATCATTTGTTTCATTCTTTTTCTTTGGCGATTTCTCCGATAAAGAAGGGTCTGACTCAGAATCTGTGCTTGTGACTTCATCAGAAACTTCTATCCAGGAATTAAAGTACCTGGAAAAGACATAACAGAAATTACAATTAAAGTTAGTTCACAAATTTGAAAAACACAATCAGCAGCAGCAATAACTGAGTACAAAGGTTTGAAATTCATGCACACTAATATTTTGTTTAGTTCATACAAATTAGTGACAGTTCTGCATAACATTCCAGCTAAAAGGAAGAGCAGACTAGAGTTTGATTTGACAAAAACGAAACTCATCAAAAATGACCTCATACACCCAGGCTGACGATGCTAGTGATGGGTATTTGATCATGGTCATTTCTGTAGTCCTATTATGACATCACTCTCATAAAACTATATCTTTTAAAACACTACAGGCTTTGCTCTATCAAGAAAACTCTATTATAATTAGATCTGCTCTTTAACTGATTTCTACTAACAAATGTTTACACATTACCAATTACAAAAAGTGAATAGCCCTTTAAATTTCCTCTATCTTTGGGAACAACAAATCAAAGGGAACATGGCAACTAATTTCTCGTGTTGCAGAATTGGCGGTTACTTCCAAGATGCATTACCTGACAACGTTTTCATGGTTCAGTCTGGACAGCAATTTAACTTCCCTTGTGATTTTCTTGTTCAGTTCTTTACTTTTTGGGTTGAGGACAATTCTCTTGATAGCGTAAGCATTGCCGTCAAGTCTATTGCGAACCTGCAGAAGCAAAACAATCACTCATACATACGAAACAAGCAAGCACTACACTAGACACGAAGAGGAGCAGTCAAAATCAAGCATACATGAAGCAAAGTACTCTGTTCAATATTTCGACAGACACAGCTGCCTTCAGTGGGAACAAGTGAAGAACTAAATACAATGAATAAAATCCTTCACTTGCAAACACAAAAAAGGGAAAATCAGCAAAGCAGAGCAGCACCAAAGAGAAAAGAAAAGGAACAAAAGCAAAAAGAGAACTGAAAAGGCACACATGCAAATTGAAACACAAAAGACCCCACAGCAGAACCAAGTCCGAAACAAAGGGAAAGCAACAAAGAAAGATGAAAACAAGGATGAAAAAAGGGGAAGGAAAGCAGGGAGAGGACCAAACAACCGACAGAATAAAAAGGAAAAAGGGGAGAGACACAGAACAAAACCAACCAAAACAGGAGAGAGAGAAAAAAGGGGGTGGGGAAGATGAAAGGTGGAAAGTGATTATTTCCTGAGTTTTCTGTTCTGACGGTTCAGGCTATAGAAACTGTCATCTGAGTTAATGCCGAAGGGGAACACCTCCCATCCCTGTGCTGCTAGGTGTCAGCTCTGTATTCATCTGCTGCAACCATTTTCACACATCACCAGTACCAGCAATGGATTGAAACACTATCTGGTATGCTTCCTCTGTACCATCACACGGTACATAACATACATAAACATACAAACACATGGCAACATGACATATACTGCTACATCTGCATCCAGAGCAATGTGTGTGCTACGATCCCTTACCTCAAAATAAGAGACTCTATAGCAGCAATACCACTAAATCTCAAATATAACACTGAGATGGGTTTATCTTTGTTGACTAAATTTTTGCACTCTTCTGTTCAATGGACCAATGTTTATTCGTAAATCGCCCAGAAAGTTTTTTTTTCTTTTTTTTTTTGTAATGAGGCACCAATAGGAAGCACCCTCATATCTATACCAGGAGTCCAAAAATATTTCACATCATAACTGACTAAGCATTTTAGTCAACTATCTGCTGCCTGCAGATAAAAATAATACTCCCTTCTTTTTGCTTCCCATTAAAGACCCACCTTCCTAATCCCCCCCCCCCCCCCCCCCCATCTTACTCTTCATTCTTAATTTTCTTACATTCCTACACAACAACCTGCAATGCATTTTCTTCCCTTTATTCGACAGTAACTAATGTTTCATGCAGTTTTACTTCCACAAAAAGAACTGCTATTTTTGGCAGATGACAGACTTACCCTAAAGACATTTCCAAAACCACCTTTCCCTATATTTCCAAGTACTTCAAATTCCATATGTAACCTGGAGTTATCAAGAACTCTAACTTCACTGTTCTCCTCCTCAGCCATTTCTCTAGATGGACTCTCACCATTTTGCTCTATAGAAAAAAAAAAAAAATTGACAAAAATGAAATACAGATACCATTTTCTTCTCAGGTCATTTGGTCTATTTTAAATACACGTAAGATCCATCTCCTAATGACTGCTAGACATTCAGCAGGGGAGCAAGTGATTAGACAGACAATAACCAGTCATAGAACCTTGAAAAGAGTTGCTATGACACAACTTTCAAGATTTTCCTAGTTAATTAGTCTCATGATGGTCGTGCTGGGTCCAATGACCGGGGATTGACTGAGGATTGCAAGTCTGAATAACGTTCGTCGTCGTGACCGTTTTCCTGGTGTTAGACACTTTCTCTGAATTGCTCCTCTCTTTTCATGTGTACAATTAGCACCTGAAAGGTGTACTTATGAAATTGTGGCTGCTTGTGACAACATTGACAAGGAATTCTTTTTCCTGGGAGGATGTTGACGTGGTTCAACAGTGTATCTGAGAACAGTTACAAGTTGCAGTGTGTACGTGTTATGTTGAACTGAACCATCCATGAAGGGGGGGGTAATAACATTCTGTGCTGTGGTCTATAAGGAAAGGCACACAGCGAACCCAGACAAGAATAAAATTGATGTTTCACAACTACCAATGAGGAGTTGACAAAGGATATGCATACAGACCTTTCTTTTCAGCTGCTATGAGGCTAGTCTCTGTTGGTATGCCCAGTTTCACAAATGGATGTTCCTCCAGGTCGCTTATGGAGGCACGATTTCTCTCATCTGTATCAAGGCACCTATTTAGGTCAACAGAGGATTCTTGTGAGAACAGTGATGATGAAAAGTATTTAATTCACAGTATAGGTGATTTTTAAATCCAAAAGACCAGCACAACCTGGATTTTTAAATCAGTTACAAGACACTGAGTAAATGTCATTTGTGCCATTTTCAATTTGGATATCCACGCTGATGTCAGCAATCTTCCAAATCAATCTGAAAAATATTCCTAATTTCTTTATGAAATATCAATTTCCTTTGGTGGCCAATCCCTTTAAATGACCACTACTCACTGTTTTTAACAGAAACGGTCTGATCACCAATTGAGGCCAGACTACACAGGCAGGCCATATTTACAAGAGAATTTATAAGAGTTTCTTTCCACTCTAAGAAGACAGGAATTCATGATGATCTCAGAACACTATATAAGGAAATAATTGATGAATACACTATCTACTTTCATAGTGTATCTGTCTTTGGGCAGAGAGTTGAATAAAATGCACCTTTCCATTAAAAATTTGAATAAATTTGAACCAAAGCTTTTCACAGAGCCAACATGTATAAGAGATCCTACTTGGCAAAAAAATAAAAAACGATTGTCAGTCAGGTGTCATGTAAATAATGAATGTCATCTGACATAGATTGCCATATACAAATACACTGTGAAACAATGCAAAATCCAGTAATGTGCTAATTAGACTTTATAAAAACAATTCCAGAAAAACACACTAAATTGGAAAGAATAGAAGGACTTTCTTATGAACGACTGAAGAGGAGGTGGGGAGTCACCTTTCTAAGAAGTCACTGAGATCTGGAGGAAGATCTTGTGGAATCTCACAGGGCATCTGAATGTCGGGATCTTCCTTTAAAATTCCAAGAAAAATGAGACCCTGAAAACAAACAAAATACGGTAGAGAAAATGAGAGCTGTGACTGGTGTGCTTAGTGTGATATTTTAGGCTGCTTTGATGATATAACCGGATTGTATGTTTTCAAGAGACTTTCTACCACATACTCACGATCACACACACACACCCACGCATACACACACACTCGTAATCAAAAACGCTCTCACTCATAAATGTGCATGATTACACAGATACCTTTGAAAAGAAAGGCAAGGAACTAACAATAGAGTTTAGGAACAATGGACAACACAATGGAATATGGTCGACTTACAAATTTCAAGACATCACCCTTCTTGCCTCCTCTTGCACCAAAGGTCTTTTCATCACTGAATCGGACGGTTTGTTTTCCCTCACTCATGACCTCGCACAGGTCGTTTAACCTATCAGTTGGAGATGAGAGGAAAGAGAAGACAGTTCGTTACAAAATATGACAAAGACAGGATTTGGAATTAGGGTGACTGTTATTCGGATAACTATCTGGAAAAAAAAAGATTTTTGAAGTGCACAGTTTCAGGACATACACAACGCACCTTTATCATATTTAAAATACGATTCTGACACACCATTGTTGTATGAACTTGATCACAGCTACCACATGAGTCTTTTGCAAACAAAATTTTCCTTGCTTTTAACAACCAAGATGTCTACAAATACGTCTATTTTCACAAAATAATGTCTTTAATGGAGATACCTTCTGCAAATGCTGTAGTTGGCCAGTTTTAATTGTCCACTGACATCCAAGAACACAGACCCAGGAGAGAGCTGTTTGTGAACCACAGCTTTCTTGTGTAAGTATGAGAGCGCAGAGAGGAGGTCGATTGCGTACTGTCTTAGCGTGCTGAATGGAACCCGCCTCCCGCTTCGGATTGAATGTCTTAATGAGGCGCTGCCAACAAACTCCATCAGAAGCTGAGGAAGTAGCATAATGAATGTAATGTCATGGTGCGATAAATTTACATAATCCCATACCTACACCGTGAATCCTC
The DNA here is from genome assembly GCA_021234535.1 of Stichopus chloronotus. NCBI lineage: Eukaryota > Metazoa > Echinodermata > Holothuroidea > Aspidochirotida > Stichopodidae > Stichopus > Stichopus chloronotus. The sequence continues at coordinate 18,307,708 of CM037843.1, forward strand.
TCAAACCTATTTGATTACAAAATAACTGGCATTGAGACATTAACTTATGTGTAAAAGCAGGAATCTATTTCTCTCATGCAAATGAAAATATGCCTTTGCAAACTCTGAAACTCAACGGGAAGCTTTGCATTTCCTCTGTTCCATACACAAATGTTATTTCTTCGTTTGGGGTATTTTTTTTTCCTGCTTCATCTTTAAGACCAATTAACGACCACGTACGTTGAATCATGATCAACGAGAGCAGTTTCTAAAATGGCACTACAATCCAGAAGGAGGACCTTTGCCGCCTGATAGAGGGACAGACTTACTTGAACTGTGGTTGAATCCTTTCCTTGAGTTGAATTCATGGCAAGATAATGAACTAAGTTTGGATGGGATAATTTAAGCAGAGAGAGAAGTTCTTGCTCCACACTGGCAAGCTGTCAAGATCAAAAACCAATTTCCATGTTAGTATCATATCTCACGATAATGTTACCAAATAGCACTGGCAGATGTACTTTTTCAATTTTTGTGAAGTGACTGATGAATTTGCTAAAATTTCACAATGCAATTACAACATCACAATGTATGGAACAGATCCAAGACCTAAATGCAGTAGACATACTTTCTATACAACAAAGCATCCTTTTACAGCATACTTCCTCAAGTGAATGAATTGAAATTTACATTTTGCATACTTTGGTAATGAAAAAACAGTAATGTCAACCCAATCACACTCCTCTCTGCACTTCAAAACAAAACTTACCTGGACTAAAATTATGATGGTGAAGTTGAACTTGACCGTCGGATGAAAAAAAAAACCCTTCTAATTGGACCATTCAGATACACATGTCTATTACTGCTTACTATTAAACCAGATTAGGAGACTTTCATACAATGTTTGTTTACTTCCAACCTTTCCTGTACAAATATGTTCTGAGAACAGTCCCTGAGCTAATCAGTAACCTGTCTTATACAATATCTGTTCACATGAGACTACTCACCATGATTGGCAAATGGATTCTCAGTGAATTCCAGTAACATTTCTATACAAGACTAATTACCTGTTTTAAGCAATTACTTGCAGATTTTTCCTCATCTGGAAGTGGCTTCCTGCCTTTTCCATGCTTCCATTTCATCTTCCACTCCCTGACCATTGACAGATGGCCATTAGAGGTATCCATACCGACATAAGCCACACCACCCTCTGCATCATCTGTTGAATCACGGGTATAAAGAAAGTTTACAATAATACAGACAAATTTCAAACAAACAGCATGTCAGACAATACCCAGGTAAGGAGACAACTTAAAACACTGCATTTTAAGACAATAACACAAGAAAGCCAAGAGACTTAGTGACTCGTTGCCATTGATACATTCGTATGTCCAAATGCCCTCCTAAGACACTGTACCCCAGAGAAATTTAGTGTGAGAGACCCTTCTCAGTTCAAGTATGTATATACTGCATATCATGTGATGTGGCAGAACTGAATCATTACAACTACTTGAAGCTGAAGAAAGCAGTAGGACAGGCTTCACAATATTAGCCTTTTACTAGTTCAAGTGTAAACATTTTGAAATTAAATTTCACATCATTCACAGACATTTTCCTCAAATGTCCTGCCAGGTTTGTAATTGATTGCCAAGAATTCTGCAGCCAGCAAGTAATAAATATGCTGGTATGACAGTTAAAGGTATATCATTGAGGTCAGTCCATTATAACCTGTCACCTTATTCTCCCCTTGGCTGGAAATACACTTGAAAAATAATACCTACTATGTGATCATATCTTACAGTGAAACAAAATGTCTCATGGCTAATCCAAGCCCACGTGACAAATCAATTGTCTCTGTATGTGCTGACATCCACAGCAGTGCATTGTTGGATAAAGATCCCCCTGGGATTGATAAAACCTGCCTGAGGTCAATGGTCACTTATCAAGCCAAAAAAATTCTCTAGTCTGTATGCAAGGGATAATATCTTAGTAAGGCAAAATCATAAACCAATTTGTTGTTTTGCACTTATATCTATCAAAGCAGGTCAGTAAATGGTGAAAGATTTATAATAAAAGGATGTTAAAGCTATGTACTGCTTTCTGCTGGTGCACTGCATGAAAAGTCACAGAATTCAAATTCATAAGACAAAAGATACTAACTGCATTTCATAAAACATTTCGCTTATTGCTGGTCTTTGCCTGCTGTTGGCACCAAATACTTGTTTACCCACAAAAATAGAAGAGAAAAAGTACCTGCCAAGAGGTAATATTTTGCAACTCCTAATGATGCCAAATAATCCACAATTTACACCAACACCAAACCCAACAAAGATCTTTACCCTCTACCTTAACACCCACCTGTGAAGTGTAGAGTCATTTCCCCTTTGAAAATAGTGTGTTCACAAGCTATTCATTTTAACACCTCTGATATCCCTTTGGTCTTGAAGAAAACCTCAGCAATCTTAGTTGCTTAAAAGGCAGTACACACCCTCCAAGTTTGAAGTTCATGCAACAGGTAATTCCTGAGATACTGCAAAAATTGGTTATCTACCTTCTGCCTACTGGTGACCTCAGATAACATTTAACCTGCACCAAAAATCCCAGCTGAGACTTTTTCATGTCCTCCCCACGCACCAACTTTTGAGCTGTCTTGCATCTTTCCTTCAAAAGTTAAAGTGTTAACAAGTGTTCACAAGCTTTTCACAGTATGGCCTCTGTTCCTGAGACACTGTATACATACTTTATCCATATACTGGCTTTTCACAGTATGGCCTCTGATGACCCCATATGACCTTTGACCTCCAAGAAAATCATCCTGTTGTTTAATTAAAGGGGAGAACATACCCTCCAAGTTTCAAGTTCATGCAACATGTAGTTCCTGAGATACTGCAAACATACTTTATCTCTATACTGGCTGCTGATGACCTCATATGACCATTGACCTGCACCAAAAACAACCCCAGCTGAGATCTTTATATCTTCTACCCACACAGTAAACTTTCACCTATCTTGTACCTTCCTTTCAAAAACTAGAGTGCCAACGAGATTGCTGTTACACACACACCTTCATACACCACACACACATACAAGGAATCCAAATCACTATCACATAGATTCTTCACCTGCCTTTGGCAAGGAATCAACAAGATACAGAGGGTCAGTTCTTGAGAGACTACCTTGCAGTGATGACATCACAGATTTGATGACATTATAGACTTACCCAGAATGCACCCTCTGTTGATTGTTCTCTCTACTTTCGTGCTAAACTTTAAAGTCACGACTTCTGAATCTGAGGCCAACTCATTGAAGCTCTCTGTTCTTGACCGACCACTGCCGACATCCAAAGACAGGTCATGCAGCTTCTTCAAATTACTGTTAGAACTTGAACTCCTTTCATATACAAAGAGGAGTAGAGGAACCAGACAGGTGAAGACGAAACACGTCATGTTGGATAAATAACTAATGCAGCTGCTATACTGACTGTGGGGCACTTGTTTGCCTATGCTCATTTATTTTGAGAGTGTAAGATGGAATGCTATACAAAGACATACCAGATATATGAGAAATGAAAGACTTTAAATATTGAAACTCCTAAGCCTTCACAACAGATTTGATCTCAATAAATCTGCTGAAGTGTCTACTTTCAGATTGCTTTGATCCAGTAAAACTTTCTGCCTAACTGTCATATCTCTTGCTTCTCTTCCTTATTCCTACCTAAAACCAGTCCAATCTCTAGTGTGCTAATAGTCAAATACTCTGATATATCAAGCTAATATTCTCTTTAACAGGCAGCATGCATCAAATTACATGTAAACATGACAAAAACAAAACAACCCTCTTTAAGTCCTATGTAATTGACTCTAATTGTTGGACAATAAACTGATCACAAGGTCCCATAAACCATTCAAGTAAATATATTCTGTAAAAAGGGATCACATTCCACATTCAGAACTGATACATAAAAGTGTTGTGCCAAGCTTACAATATTCTACATCATTACACAAGCCTTAGTCTTCCTGTGCATTGAATAACAAGAGCCCAGGGGCACTCTGGTTCCTTGCACAGATGGAGAGCGTATAATGTAAATTGTGAAGTAAAAGGGAGCATATTGCATTATTTTGTACGATAGCCTATATGGTCCACTTCTGACCATGAACTCTCACTTTTGTAACATAAAACCTGTAGAGAGAGAAACATATTTCATGCTTTTATAAAATGGCCCATTTCAGACATTAGACCCCAAACATGACAAACATGCACCCTCATGGAACCACTTCCATAGCTCTAATGTGACCAACCATCAACAGTGTTACATACAATCTGCAAGAGAACAAGTATTTTGCATGATTTCACAACAGCCTATGAGCACTATGGTCCCTTGTACTTGAAATGTACATACTGTAAAATGATATGCCTGAGTTCATAAATATCAAAAAAGCCACTTCAATTGATGCAAGGAATTGCAGATGTTGATTTCTGCATACAGCAATATCCCATTCATTTTACAAAACACAAACAGCTGTGCATCTCTCATTTATAGAAGGGGCTCTGCAAATTGCAATATGGCTTATCTCATCTATGCCCCTTTAAAGTCCAATGAACTGATAGCATGCCCTGGAGGTAACTACTGGGGTCTAATTTAAACTGGAAAGAACACCAACTGACTTATTTTCTTATACTGTGTCCTGCTCACCTCACTAATTGAAAAGACACTTACATGAATGCACACATTAGCACTCAGGCACGAGGAGGTAAACTGATCCAGCCAAACTTGTCTGGTGTGACCACCTACAGTAGTGCAAACAACACTGCTTCTTTTTCATTTGATCAAGAAACTGCTAACTCAAGCAGTACTTCCATGATGCACTGGAGGGGGACTGATGGAACATATGAGCATCCATAGCATAAGGTTTTCAGACTTTTGCCCTCAGTTCCTCCAGATGACCTTTGACCTCCACCAAAAACGATAGGGACCACCTTCTCAATATGACGGACCTACACACCAAGTTTGACTTTCATCTGACTTTCCCCTATTGAGTTAGAGCGTACCCAAGCAAAACAAACTTTTGCCCCCAGTTCCCCCAGACGACCTTTGACCTCCACCACAAACGATAGGGCACACCTTCTCAATATGGCAAATATTCATACCAAGTCTGACTTTCAGCTAACTTTCCCCTATTGAGTTAGAGCGTACCCAAGCAAAACAGACTTTTGCCCCCAGTTCTCCCAAATGACCTTTGACCTCCACCAAAAACAATAGGGCACACCTTCTCAATATGGCAAACCCACATACCAAGTTTGACTTTCATCGGACTTTCCCCTATTGAGTTAGAGCGGACCTAAGCAAGTGTCACAGGTGCACACACACACATACACACGCACACGCCAACCTGACTGCATAGGTTCCTTTGCTCACGCAAGGAACCAAAAATGAGGCAGGTACCTGTGCACAAACCAAAGATGTAGGAAGCGGACTTTTAAACACAGAAACCTAGTACCTCAAACTGTAGTAAATGCCTGCCATGATTTGTCTGTGGGCAGTGTTTCCTGTTTCCTGCTTGAAACACTCCAGTTCCAGAAGATATGACAATTTCTTCGTCACAACATTTTGGAAGTATTGAATGGAAGATAAGCTCACAGTTATCGTGCAGTGAGTGTATGTTGTACTTGCCCAGATTAACCCAAACTTTGCATCTGCCTGTCACCCCACAGGGTTACATAATGAAAGCTACCATACCTCGACCTGTTGCTGCTTTCGCTGGATGGGTTCTCATATGGATCTGATTGTCGTCTCTTCCTTTCCTGGGCTGATCTCGGCGCTTCTTCATCCTCTTTGTTCTTTTCTCTTCTCTTCCGCGCCTCTTCTAGCAGAGCCTCTTGCCTCCTCGTCATTTCTTTCTCAAGATCCTTTCTCTTTGAATTTGTAAATGAAGAGAGATGCCATGGCATTTTTCAAATTGATTCTATTGCCTAATATCTTAAATCCATACATTATCAACTTGTAAGGCAAAAATGATAACACTGGTTATTACATTCTTCCCCAAATATTGAGTAAGTTTCATTTTCTCCACGATGCTTCAGAGGATCAGAAGCGTCATTTAAAACATAAACTACATTTACAGACAAGAACAAATGATCTTCCACTAGCATCCATGAGCTAGTTGTATTTGTTGCATTGATTATTCAAGATATTCTGTGACCCTGACTCATAGTTGTTCAAATATTCATTGCTCATATTGCTTACATTTTAATAAACAAGCACCGTCCCCATTCACTCACCGTTCCAAACATCTACAAGTCACATCAAAGAGGTTTCATAAACAGAATTGCCCTCCCCCCTGCCTACCCTCCATCCAAAAATTTACATCACACAATAAAAAAGTTAAGTTAGGTTAAGAAGTTCCTTTGCTTGTATATCCTTGGTAAATGCAACTGGGTTATGGTTCCTTAGTAAACTCAGTGCCAGTTACATAATAAGTCTGAATCAGCCTTCTTGGAAAGAATTTCTGAGTGACAAGGTCTTCAATGACTATGAACCCAATGGCTAAGACGACAAAACATTGGCAGTGGTATGCAACCATTGTGTGTACATCGGCTCTTGACTGTTAAAACATTGAGGTCGCTAAAAACAACCCGCAGTCTCTTCACGATGCACATACCTCTTTTTCTGCCATTTCCTTTTCCCTTTCCAATTGTTGCTTCTTCAGAAGAGCAACTTTTTCCTTTTCCCTCTTCTCTTTCTTTTGCATTTCATCAAACAAGGACTTCATCCCAGGAACGTTATGTGAGTGGAGAAACTGTTGAACTGCCTGAGCAAGCTGCAGTATCATTTCCTTTCAAAGGAACAACCAATATGTAATAAAGTTTCAAATTCATAAGTAATATCAAACTGAATTTTCTAAAAACACTTTATTAACACCATTTGCAACTGTGACGATAAGAGACAAGGAAAGGTTCGTTCCTTTATTTTCCTAAGAGAAGCTGAGGAGAAAGAAGATGAAATCATTAAAGTGCACTGTCTATGACACTTATACATCACATTATATATAAAAGCTGTACTGGCAACCACCTGATCATCTACAGTACCATTGTTCTTTGTCAGTGTTTCAGGGAAGAGAAAATAGGGGAAAAGATCAGCTGTCACAAAATTTGAAAGATCCAGATACTTGAAATTTTTGTTGGCCCTATAAAATTCAGACTCTTCAAGACAGTTTAGCTGTAAATCACTGTTACCTAACACCAAACAGACCAATGGGAATGGATGTGAATACTCATATATGCAAAAATGGGACTTAAACAATGTCTCTTTTTTTTGAGTGGATATGACATATTGGACTTTCAGCACTTGGCAAGTACAACATATTTTCAACTCATATTCCAGCTTTTATTGAACTCTATAAAGGTAAGAGAAATTATCAAATGCAGATGGCACATTAGTGGAGCATAAGTTGAGTATAACGATCCCCATCTCCCAAAGATTAGACTTTTCACACTTGTTCTTGGACTGCATACACCAACATAGGATCAGCGGCTATAAATTGACAGACAATTTGAACTTCAAACAAATATTATGATTGAACTGAAGCACTTGTAAAAATACAAAACAACTGTGAACATACTTGAGTGAAAGGTTGTGGGAAAATGAGGAAAGAAAACATGTGAGAATCACTTACTAGAAACATATTGGCCTATACATACTGATAAAGAACTACTATTTCAGCAGTGTAGACTTGCTAATGGTTTATCATATGACTTTAAACTGTACATTATGAATATTCCCTAAAACTTCTGAGAAAGACCAATCACACTATGGGCTACACAAATTCATTACTTGAAGTACTGTACAGAGGCAAAACATTGATGCAATTAAAACATTCATATGTATGACCATAACAGCTACCAAATTTGTGAGACTAAATCAAATCAAATTTGCTTTTACCTGTCAAGATCCATCTCTTTGAGACTTTGTAATCATGATTTCTTTTAGATAAATCATGATATGTGAATAAAATTATCTTAACTATATAGATGCAAGCAAACATAAAACAATTTAATAGTGAAGAAGAGTCAAAACTTAACCATTCTGTGACCTGTATTAACTGCCAATGACCTGTAATGCCTGTCATGTTGAGTCTAGAAATTCTTCAGTTCAAACACTTTTTCAACATATAAAACTGTCACCACTTACCAAATAGAACATCCCAAAATTTTGTCTCACGTGCATGAAATTAACAATATTAGTAAGTTACATTTGAAAATCTTGAAAGTGGAATTTCTGATGTGTGACATGAAAAATTTGTTGCCATATACTTGACACACTGGAAACAAATAGATTATCAAAAAAGAAGGCAATAAAATACAATAACTGCATAGTCCAGCTCATTGGATTCGCATGATTCCAGAACAAATATGTGTATTAAAATGTTAAAACATACCTCCCCTATGAGACTCCTTGCCAATGATTGGATACTCTTTTGTAAAGTGTGCACTTTCTCATCTGAAAGGCCGTGGCAATTCATGAAACTTATCTCGGGAATGCTAGAAAAGAGAAGTACAAAGATATGGCTGGAGAAAATATGTGATATAATGAAATAGGTTGGTAAACTCGAAGTATGCAAACAAGCTTTAAATAAACAAAGAATAAGATTTCTTCAATTGATGATACTGTAGATAGGTTTCAATCTCACCATCATTCTAAGGATCTCCTTTTATGTTTTTCGCTGTTTTGATTAAGCATTTCCCAGAACTGAAACAAGTTAAAATTGCACCGAAAACAAACATGTTACATATACCTATTTTAAATGAGAAAATGATGGAGTATGTTGGAATGATAGAGTAAATCTGAGCATGAGCTGAAGGACACACTTCTCTCAAAATCAGTGACAAATGTTCTGTTCTGGCTGTCATCCTCCCCCATTTTTTTGTTTCTCCTTAATTGGTTCCACAAGCCCCTGACAACACATTATGCTTTGTTGCTCATGTATGCGCATACACAAATCAATGGTTTATGTATGCTAAACCACCTTGCAGGAATCTTTGGTTTGAAGACATTTTATTATGAGATGGATTGAAATTTTTCAACAGTGCTGAGCTCTACATGACACACTTACACAGAAGGGTATCTTGGTTGACATATTACTTTCATGTCCACAGTTACATGGATGTTTTGACTACCACTTGTCCCTTGCTGAGGCATCAGATGCAGCACGACAGTCATGCCCTTCTGAAAACAAATGAATCAATAAAAAAAAAAACAAATAAGGAATAGCTCAAACATAATTTGACAGAACATAAATATGCCAATGTCACATCAACCATCCACAATATTGTAGGAATTCTAGTAATCCACTGCTGACAGTTGACCCAATGACCCGTAGGCCCAACCTTAGCCCGAAAAAGACAACTTTACTTCTGCTACTTTAAAAATTTTAGTAAAGATGTATCTTGCAACACCCTATACCTTCCCACTTATTCTAATCCCCATCTCATATTTAGCAGTGTGGGTTACATTTACTAACTGAATGCAGATTGCTTACATTTCAGGTACATTTTGTTACAGTATTCTGCTCAAATGATACTGTAAGCCTTTGGCTGGAAATACTGTACCTGTGCAGAACTTACGGTATACAAAGTCACAAAGAGTTGATGTCATCACTGACAGACTGCAAATGTCTGTTCAGACTTTTTCAATAATGTATGCAATCCACCATCTAAACAATTATCTAGTCTGTCTGAAATGTAACACTGCAAACAACAAGTAAAATACTATCCCTGCTTGTTTTTTACTTTCGTTGAGGAATATGTTTACACAGCTTCATACTGTTTATCGACTATCAACACAGGTGGTGGGGAAAATACGTTTGAGTGTTGCTTTGATTTGGGCTGAATCTTTGCCAAAACCAGTTACTCAAGTTTCACAATGCCTGTGCTAGAACTGAAACAACAGACCCACTTAAATTCATACAGCATGAATATCAAAAGAGAATTTAGCATATTAAGGAGTAAGGACTGAAGGAATCACAGGAATATGTAAAGTAACACTGGGTTAGTCACCAATGAGAAATGAAAAAAGATATTCCAATGGATTAGTCAACTGTACATTTGTGTGTTTACCAGTATGGACACTAAAGCTACTGTTGAGCTTTCTCTTCATTTTAAGATTATTTTGTGGTCTCCCATCATTCAAGATTCATACACCCAACTCCCCAATTTACCAGTAAAACAAAGCTGCCTGGTTCTTCATTAAAGCTTTGATCATCTACCCATTTTAGCAGACACTACACTGCTACAGTAGCTAAGAAATGCACAGCAGTGTTTGTAAAGATATTGGATTGTGGAGTCATAAAAGCACAGACAAAATTATCTTACACTTTTTTTCTTGGTCTCGTCTCTGAAGTCATCCATGTAGATGGCAGCTAAGCTGACTTTCTCATTCTGTTGCCTTTCCTGGAATGTCTCTTCTGCTTCCATATTCTGTGGTTGATTTACAAACATAACGTTTCATACAAAATCTTTTTCTGGATGATGGATTAAAAAATGGAGTTTAGTAATGATTTTTTCCCTTGTATAGTGCTTGCATTACTTGAATCCAAGGGGAAAAAAGCATTACGGTATCATATTGCACCAATAGTCTGAAATTGAAACAATGTTGCCAGCTATTTATGGTGCTACTATGACAGTCATTTATCCATAGACCTTATAGAGAGAAACATAACAATGTTAGCTTAACAAATGAATAGTTCAGCAATCAAACTCAATGAAGAGGGAAAAGGAAAAATGGCCGGGGTATTCAGCGGTGACTCCGAGAACACAAGTACATATGAATAAGGCAGTTACCATTCATAATTTCATACCATCTAGAAGCAAGAGTTCCTGTAAGCTGTCCCAGTATGAATTTAGAATCGGTGCCCAGAAGTGATGTCAACACGGTATCAGACAAGTGAAAGAGTTAATTTAGAGTCTCCATCTTATCTTTTCTTACTTTTCTCTTTTAGAATTTTTTTCCTCTGGTCAGGATTTCAAAGTTGTGAATTTTCTGTGAAATGAACATCAGTTAAATCTGTGGAAGGAGTGTTATAAGTTTACTAGTGAAAGAGAACAAGGTCAGAGGAGGTCTCGAACCTAGGTAATCGAGGTAATTGTCACATTACAAGTCTAATGCCTTACCCTCTACACTACGAGAGAGGATCTAGTAGCTGGGGGTTGAAAATGCATACAATACACGTAGGCCTATTCCAGCCTAGTCATGTATCAATATTTATGTATTCATGTACTATAATCAGCACAAACCCCATTCAACATACGGAGTAATTGCAGAATACCCCGCATATCGAAGCTAAGCCGTGAAAAACAGCAGGCTACGTAGTGGCCCTATGCGTATTGCACATAACCATTTTTGGTTTTAAAAAAGGAGATATGTTTAAGTATTAGAGAGGGTAGGCTTGATCGAAAAAAAAATACTAAGTCCTGTAGGAAATTCAATGGAAATTTGCTTTCGGTTTGGTATTGCCTTTAATGAAAAAGAAACCAAAACAGGCAATTAAGTGTCCTTTTGAAGACTACAGGGATACACAGTCTGATTCAGGATATAGTTTTAAGAGGCTATGGGGCTACGCAGTAAGACGAGAATAAGAATAAATTAAAATAATTCTAAGTCCAAAATGAAACCAAAATAGGGGAGTGTCTTTTTGAAGGCTCCGGGGATACGCAGTCTGATTCAGGATACAGTTTTAAGAGGCTACGGGGATACGCAATCGGAATTTCGGAATACAATTATTAAAGGATACGGGGATACGCAGTCGAAATCAAGATATAGTGTTTAAAGGCTTTTTTAATTTGAGAACGACTCATTGTTGTCCTTTTCTATGACATCTATGACTGCAATGATAGCCTACAGTCCTTACAAGTGAGTAGAGTAATAGCATAGCCCCGTAATAAAGAAAGCTTCGCTCAGGCTTGCGGGGTATTCTGCAAGTGTTTGACTGCATAGCCCCGTAGCCCGTTAAAAAGGAGAGCTTCATTCTGCCGGGGTATTCTGAAATTGTGCCCAACATACAGTAGGTAAGCCGGTTTCACTCCACTGAATATGTAGGCCTACGATAGCCAGTGACAGTACGCATCACTTCTGGGCACTAATTCTAAGTTAGCGCCACTGTCCCATAGCCATTCGACTACATCCACACTTGCACAGTGCCAGTCTGTCACTGGAGCAAAGGTCTTCACTCTCAGTGCCAACACTGGCCTCGCCTGGAGTCTCTGTCAAAATCAGCAAAGGATATGGCTACGCCTGACTCTCTAGGGGAGACTCGTATGTATTTCTCCTAATGTATGTTTGGGACCCAACACTGCAAAACCAACAGTCTATTCAAAACACGATAAAAAATCGACATATATAGTAAAATACCTCATACTCAGCTTTGTGAAAATGCTAAACCGGTGTTTGTGGCTGATTTCAGTTTGTCCATGCGTGACTTTCAGCCTAATTCGTCCATATTTCAAGAGTCATGACAGCGAAGCCTTCTCCTCGGTATCCGTATTGTGTTGTGTTTTCGACGTGCATGCATGCAGAGTACAGCTAGCTAGCTAAGCTGTGCGACTGTACTGTTGACCTCTCTGGTTGAGTGTAACAAACAAAAAACAAACAAACGTTTCCACAATTCTATAAAGGAACTTAAGAAAATTTGTCTCACAATTCCAAATAAACCCACTTTATTTCCCGTAATAAAGGCATTCCATATTATTATGTACAAAAAATGAGAAAATTTATCCCAAAAATGTTCATTTAAATCATTTCAATTTCCGAAAATTTAGCTTTTTTTTCAAAAACTTCTATTAAAAGTGGAAGCTTGGCTTGCAGTAAACAGCCAGACCAGCTGCTCAACGATTTCTCTGCAGCATGCCCCCGTGCAATCTTTGTGAGGAAAACTTAGCTAGACAATATCGTGCACGCGTGACAAGCTGTAGATCATAACACTTCCTTTACAGATAGGCAGAAGTGGTGTTAAGAAACAAAATCTAGACTGAAGCTTTAAAACCATGTAAAATCAATATCTCTATACGGAAAGTAATAAATTAAAAATATAAATGAACCCAATATTGATATTGACTAAAAAAAATGTTAAGAGAAAACCTTATGTGTTACTATATTTTGATTACGTATCCACCATTAAATTGTAAAGACCAGTAACCCTTTCAAAATGGCAGCCTCCACAAGTGGAAGTCAATCTCCTTTCCACGGCAGTGACAGTGATTTTGCAATTTTAAAGAAGCTTCCTCCTCAATTGCCAAGACGTCACAATGATGTTTACATCAATTCAAAATCAAAGTTTGTAGCTCAACTAAAAAAATGTGAAAAACTGCTTGAATCTGGCGAATCGGAAATTTTCATCCATGGGTTAGGTGTTGCAGTTCACATTGCCTTAAATCTTGCTTTGCAGTTGCAACGGGAATGGTCATTAGAAGTATCCGCTAAAACAGCAACGGTAGAATTGACAGACGATTTACAGCCCTTAACAGATACCCGCCCCTTTCAAACAAGAGAAAGGAAGAATTCTGCTATTCATATCAGATTGTATAGAACTGTGGATCGGTAATGTCTAGAACTGTGGAACGGTAATGACTGGGCGTAATTTAGCATAGGCCTACCCGTGCTCATGTGCATGATGAACGGGATTCTTCAATGCGGATATGGTACTACAGAGCTAAACAGTGAACATGGGAACTGCAAAGTGATTACCACAGTGGTTTGTAGCGAGTGCCGTTTAATCAGTCTTCAGAGTCAGAACTCAGTGATTTGGAACTTTAACTCCATGATTCCTCAGTAAAATAGCTTTGGCTGTTTGTGACATGTGATTTTTGTCATCAATCAACTTACTGTATGTATATCACATTCCGTACAAAAGCAAGCTGGCAAGAAAGGCTGTAATATTTGTTGTAATTTCCTTTTATGTTTACGGCTGGCATATGTGTTTTTGTTTACGGCTGGCATAAGTTTTTTTATTACAAGCATCCACAGTGATTACCTGTATAATCAGTTTTTGTTTCTTAATTGTATCTATTCTAGTCATACAGAAGTTTTAGCCTATAACTTAGAGGCCGTAACTCATCACCCCTAAGCTATATTTTTACTTTCTGGAAAGCACAACTGGTTCTGAATTACAGTATTCTTTGATTGACAGCAAATTCAAAAGATGCAGAGTAGCTCATATTACACAGGGTATACAGGGATCCATCGTTTTGATTTCACATGTAGAGGAATTTAACACAGGCTGAGGGAGGGACTAGACGTTGGTGGTTGAGAGAACTGATACAGTCTGGGGTGATAAGTTTTTGTGTTTAAGAGTTTCCAGTGCCATTTTACAGGTGCTTCGGAAATTCCCCCAAAGTACTTTATATTAAATAATTGTAAAGTGCGGTAGTTTTTGTGTGTGTGTGTGTGATTTAGCAGTCTTAAGTGTCAGTAGAAACTATGTGATGGGTTGTAAGTCAAGGAACCCTTTTGAACTCTTACATGTTTGTTGTCCACAACCTGAAGCCTAAAGTTTCATTAAAAAATAACTTTTGAATGAAAATTTTAAGCAACTTTAAACATGCTTAAGTGGAGGTCAATACAGACATCCTTCAAGATAATATCTTTAAATCTGCTCAACACCTCAATGAACATTTCTGCATCATATCATATTCTCAACATCTGCAGTATGGTAAAAAGTTAAAATCAATTTTAGGTCCTTTGAAGAAGTAGCATTGATGGAGTTTCACTATCATTTTGGGTTTCAGTGATAATCATAACTTTTCATAGTCATGTTGGTGTGTGTATGTCTGTGTGCTTACATTCCATGAAGGAAAGTTTGGACCGATTTCAAAGGTCATGAGAGGTCAACATGAACTTCAAGCAAGTTGTTAACAACCTTGTAAGTTGTAAATAGAGTATCTCTGTGTGTTGATGTACTGCACTGAGTGCAAGATGCTTTTGAGCATGAGCATCAAATGGAGGTGGAACATATTTGAGAAAAGGGGCCCCCACCTTTTGTAACATGCAATTGAAAAAGCAAACTACTGTACATTATTTTTACTGGCAATGTCAATTTAACTAAGTGAATGTTCTAAAATAAAAAATTTAGTGAAGTGAACTTTAGCTGAAGTGACATGGCCAGAGCGGTTCAGTAGCTTGTAGCCTTGTACAGTACTGTAACAGTTTTAAGCCAAATCCCATGCACCACGCCATCCTCACTTTCAATAGCAAGTCGGCGATACTTTTGAGTGGGATTAAAGGTTGTCAGATTAAAAGTGTTGTGGACACTTGATCTGATAGATGAAAGCTTGTTGCTGACTTCTTATTTTTTTTGTTGGTGTACCTTTGAATTAGAAAAACCTATTGTTTTTGGTTAAGTCAAGGGTCACTGGGATCATGAGGTCTGAAAATGGAACACAATATACCCCAGAGGTAATATTGACTTCATAATTAGTATGCAGGTGAACTACATTCCAAAAACTATGTGGCAAGAAGTTTATAGTTCAGTGGGGTCATCCATTCTTCACTTTTTGAAAGCATGCCACTGTCTCAGCAAAAGAAGCTTGTTCTTCATGCTGTATGTGATATGTAGGTGTAAACAGATAGTAAAAGCATTGTTTTTCAGTTGAGGGAAAAGGTCAGTAAGAAGCCAGTGTATATATGGCAAATTCTAACGACTTACAAGCAATACTTCCAGAAGGAAGTATGGACAGACCACATGTATGGTAATGTAATCACATTGTACAATGTTTATCATAGTCTAACACTTTGAGCTTAACATACTGTTTACTGTGATTAACTATGTTTTGCTGCACGGTACATTGTTTGGTTATGTCTTTCGTGTGTTCTGGTGCTTTTCAATTTTGTGTCATGGAAATGGAAGAGTGGGGAGGGGGAATTAACTTTTGCTTTGGGAGGGATGGGTGACGCTGAAACATCTAGTCAGGTAACATGATCCATTTTCACATTGAGAACTACTCATGAAATGGTGGAAACGTGGGCCTTTTGTCAGATTGCAATTACTAAAAGCTTGACAAAGTGGTTAACTACTGACAGTGGTCACTAGTGGGTCACTCTCTGATGGCATTTGTCAGCCAGTGCGCAGTCGTGACACTGCAGATTAAATCAAACAGCCTTGTAAAAATATATGGGATGGGTACAGGTATCTTTCCCTATTTCTTAAAATATTCTATTCTAGGAGAAAAATGTAAACGATGCTATGTTTAAAGTGCTCTTTAACTTTTATTTTAGTACAAAAATGACATTATTTTACATAAAAGCATATGTGATAATGTACATTGTTACTCCTTTGAGTTTAAAAGAAGATGAATAAATACTACAGATGGAACTATGTACAATTTCTTTTCAGATAAAATCAACATGTATCAGTTTCACTACATTTTTATTTGCTGGTAATATAAGGGTAAATGAAATTCACAAATGGATTAGGTTGGCATTGTAAATGTACATGTAGTCCAATAGCACACACACGTGTTACCATAACCGATTTAAATATGGGTTGTATAAACTAAATTGCATGTATCACAGTACAACAGGATCCTAAGTACAGTCAATTGTGGTGTCACAGAACAGTTGATTTGCTGACCTTTCAGTAACTCTGTACCAAAATCTAATCCTCTCCACTGCAGCAGAACACTCGTTGCCCTCAGTTGAAAGATAATACTCAACAACCTTTCCTCATCACAGGAGAAAGTTTCCTCTTTACTTAGATTAAAGAAGCACAATAGTTATTGCCACCAATTACTTTAACTTGTCACCAGTTAGTGCTTCAAAGTATCAGTCGCCATCCATCAGCTTTCAAGATCTGCTGAATTGGTCAAAGCTGTTGAGTGCTATGGCATGTGTTGCTGCCTTGGTGTTGAGTTACCTCTACAGTAAAGCAGCTTGTGACAGCATTGCTATCTTTGAGTGACAAGTTGGGTCCATACAGCAAGAATGACAATATTTCTTACAGATTAAGAACCATCCCCATGACTTCATTTAGAGAAACCCTCTTGTGTGTAATGTGCTGATGGGCATGACACAGGAGCAGGTTCAGGAATTTGAAACACTGCATGGCAATAATATTGCTATTCAAATACACATTCAATGAGTAACAAAACTTATCAATTGTAAAGGTTCTCAGTCTTCATTTCTCATTTTAAACTGACAGAAAGTGCATGTCATAAGAAACTGCAGCACTGATAATAAATAAACTACAGTGACGTAATGTACACATACCATACCTTCCACCAAACACTTCATTAACTTCTGTTCTTCCTTTTAAAAGGATGGTCCAGTCACAAATATAGCTTCAATATATTGAAAAGTAAGTATACCTGACCATTAAAGTAAAACCTTCATGAAGTTCTCATGTGTTGTTTCCAGGATATGAGCAGTTGAAGTTGCCACATAAGTTACCGAAATTGAACTTGAAGCAAGCAGGACTGATGTCATCTTCCCACATGCTTTATATTTTTCTTTAAACTTCACAACGAATTTAATACTTCAATATCTAGTGCTGTCAAAATGTGAATGTATCAGCCATATGAAAGTTTTGCAACCTTCACCTAACCAGTACTTTAGCTGACCACCTATTGATTTCAAGGTCAAAAATAAATTCAATAATGAAAAGACCAGCAATGTGAGGAGATGGTGTCATTCCTGCTTGCTTCAAGTTTACAGATGGTAGCAAAGGGGGTAACTTCAACTGATAATATCTCCAAAACCACGCATGGAAACTAGAAGTTTTACCAGAATGTTTAGATTAACTTACTCTTAAACATATCAAAGATAAATTTGTGGTTGGACCATCCTTTTAAACTTATTTTGGTACAACTGACATGCACCCTGACTTTCATTTAACACTGCACGTAACATGATGGTAACACATCTTCCGAAGCTTATTGATGGCCTAACAGCATGACAATCGTTTCCCTTGCACAGGAATACCTGTCTGCATGTGTTCATGATCAATGTATAATAAATTTATCTCGACTGGATTATTGATCCGACAAATCAATGCCTTTAAAATGGGCAGGAAACTGATAGGTGTATCTATCACATTTAATTCACTGTCAACTAAAATTCAACAGATACAGTCAACATTATATTTTAACAATTTGTTTGTGATCAATCTATCAGAGAATAAATACATACACTTTAAATCAAATATCACCAAAAAAACATCACTCTGAAACCAGATACTGTATACTAAATTTGTTGTACAGAATATAACATACATGAATTGCCACAATGATTGATGATATACATACAAAGCTGATGCTATGATTACCCTATGAATGTACTTAACACTACAACCACTGAGACTAGCTCAGTTGCACCAAGGTTGCCATGACTGAGTTTGTGTGTACAAATCAACTGGCTCAGTCATATGGTGGATGGAGGACCAGCAAGGCACAGAGTGTAAAACTAAAATTAAAAATGAAAGTACCTCAGATCTCTCTTACACAATCTGAGAACCTTACTGCTCTCTTTAGATGATTGAAAGATGCAACTTTCCCAAACTGCCAGCAGTTTGTCAACTCCTCCGAAACCTGACCAGACAAAAGGCGGTCCTTGAGTGAAGCGGTTATGCCGATCCTCTCTATCTTACTGTTAGTGGACCACACAGCACGCTTGGTGATTCCTTGTGTATTGGACTAATGGCCCTTCCTCCCCACAGACTGGTACCAAACAACTGATTATGGACGAATCAACACCTTGTGCAACAGAAAAATGTGCACTACAGTACGCATTTTCTTTTCCTCAAAAATCTGAGTTTATGACATAACAGAACTTTTGACATCCGACCACAGGAAGCAATGTTTAATATGCCTCAGTTAATGAACAAAAGATCATCGCATCAGCTTCTGGTCAAACTACTGACACATGGTCTCTCAGACACTGACGTTAGTTATATTTCATTACTGACAATTTAACTTTGAAGACAATGAAGGTGAAAACAGCTTTAAGCATATTACAAAAGCTGCAGAAATTATGTTTTCACAAGCTTGAAGCCAATTTCACTGAAAGGAAAGCAAAAATAAGATGTCTGATATCCACGTGGAGAGCCATTGCAAAGAAATGTTACATTCCCAAAAAGGACAGTATTAGCCTGCATGTTCACGGAAACAATTCAAGGTAAACTGTATTCAAGCTAAGGTCTCTTAAATCCACCAGCTGAAACATCGCTCATACTTTCACATTTTGAGATTATGCAGATCTCAAGTGAATCACCAATGTTTGTACTTTCTCTTCTTCGTTTCATGCAATAATCATCAATTAATACATTTTACTATTTACCATAAAATCAAGACCTTATCCGGGAAACTGCAGAGTCTCAACAGATGTCAAGTTGTCACATTTACCTTCTTACAAAAAAAAAACTACTGTTATGCAAGTCAATTTAGATTCCAATTGGAAATTTCTGTTAAATAGCTGGTCTAGATTATCTGCAGCAGCATTCTGTAGGTGGAAGTTAATACACAGTAAAACAGTTCACTCTAAGCCACAAAGCACTGCAATAAGCCAACAAAGACATTGGTTCCAGATCGATCTGAAACGAAACCTTACATATCAAAAGTACTGCACGATCCCACTCAGCTCTGAAAAGTTAACGAGTAATCCTTGCGTGTTTTGGCACAGATTGCAGCATGGCCAACATAAACGCAGATTCTGGCAGAAAAAGCAGTGGGTGACGACTCGTCCTTTCGATATTTTACAGAAGATGTGAAGCTAATGTGATAACATGACTCGGTTAGGGAGCTTGTTGGTGTCTTTACTATGACAATGAATGGCACACATACTTCTAATTCACAAAAGAGAGAAGAGATAAAAATATACGCAGAATGGTTAATATACCTCGACAGTTAATGCATAATGACAACTCCAGTACCAACTCTAATCTCTAAAGTATACCATCACATGGTGCAGTTACAATCTAACCATGATAGTCATAATGTTGGCTAATTATACTTGATACAGATCTTTCTCAAGGTGTTGAACAATGCGGTAAAACAAAAAGTAGTTCTGGTGAGAGAGGCTACATTTATCTAGAAAATTAATTTTATTCACATCCCAAAGGCCCATCCTTACATCCGATCCCAACTTCGATGGACTCAGTTCTCGAAACCAACCCGTAAACAAATGGCAAATTGTGAAATACAAATAACTGATGATGATAAACGATTATTAGGTACTGTTTTACGAAAGTTTCATATACAGTCATGTACCACGCTCGTACACGACGATTCTCCACATGGTGCACTCAGCATCCCGTACAGGTTTCAGTGGATGAAAACTGCTGATGTCGCTTCAATTACTACTGTTTCACTTTTTCTCAAACGCTGTGAGGTACCACTTTTGAAATTCCCGGAGGTTTTCAGCTGAGCCTACCATGTCCTCCTGTCCCTGAGCCGGCAAAAATTTCTGCAATTGGTGTAGCATGGAATCCTTGAATTCTCGCTCCTGATAAAGAAAACAAGGAAATATCACACAATAACCAAAAGAGAAGAGACTTCAGGACAGACTCAGAGAATTTCCAATTCTATATTATTGTAACAATGCCATTGTATCAGGCATTTAATGGTCAAATTGCCAGCAGTGAAGTGACAGATAAAGTTGTGCATTATTTTGTCACATAGTAAAATGACCAGTCCAGAATTTAAAATCACGACCCAATTTTTGCATGAACCTAGTAACGACATTTGACCATTCCCTTGTTCTTCTTGGTTAGAATCACTGTTAAACATAATAATTGCTATGTATTTACTATTATAATCTGTATTGATACATGAGTTTAACCCTCCCTCAGTGTTGATATGATACCCAAGGTAGACTGTTACCCTGGTAAAAAACCCATACTCGCAAGGATTTAGTGGTCCATTACTAAGATGAATGTGTAAAATGTAATAAATAAATATATACAAGTAAGAGAGAGCTATAAAAGTAATGTTTCCACAGAAAATTATACATGTTCATTTTTTCTTCATGAGGTCCATCCTCTTTTCAATGAAATTTACGTCAATGTACACAGTCAATTCTGAATCCTGCTGCAAAAGCACATTTCTGCAAAGTATTTGTTGAGGTTTAAGCTATCACATATGGCCATCTGCATAAGCTTCTGTAATGCTGATATTAAGGTATTAATAAAGATTCCTTGCCAGTAAATTTGACTCTATTTAACCCCCCCCCCCCCTTCCACCTTCACAAAAGCTTTCATGCCCTGGGGACATTTATTAGGGGAAATACCTATTCATAATCTCACTTCATCATGACAACACAGTATGTCCCAAATTTGACATTACTTGTTCATGATAAATACAAAATAAACACCATGCCATACACTGCAGGTAGTCTGCTAGTTTTGCTAGTTCAGATTGGAGCACTATGTCACTCTGCAGCCATAACGTGCACGGACATTTCAACTGTTTGCAACATCAGGGGATGACCATTTTGAAAGTTCATGGACTGCTAATTACATATCTGAAGGGAATGATTAAAACAAAATTCCCTTCACACCATGATATTGCAAAGAGAATAAAGTCAGCATCTTATTAAAACCGATTTCGGACCATTTTGAAAGCTGGCAACTGTGATAGCATGACACAGTTGCTCAACCATTTGGTTAAAGAGGCACATTGAGTTAATATCAATCAATGTGCAAAGGATTTTAAAGGGTACAATTTCACGGAAATGGTTCAACTTAAAATAAAAATTTAAGTTTCAAATCCAATGGTTATGAAAACTATCAAAATTTTGAATTTTTGTCCCCGGCTTTGTACATATGAATTCTGCTTATTTTGAAGAAGTGTCTGATCACAAATTTTCGAAACAAAGTTGAATTGCTAACTACTCATTCCTTAATAATGTTCATTGCATGTGAAACATGGGGATCCTTTTATGATTTGCCATTAGTATGTGATGGAAACTTAAGGCTTTTGAAAAACGGTTGCAAATTCTAGGTAACAAGTCACATCGCTCCTTTAAAATGACACTTTCTTTGGAAATTTTTGATCAATGTAAAATATCTTTCTTGCAATTTCTATGATAAGCTGAAGTAAATGTGTCCAGCCCAAGTCTTAAGATCCTCTGCAAGCCCCAACCCTCATATGCCAATCGAATCTATCCAGTCTATTTTACAAAATCTGTGAATATCTGTAAACGCACATCTGCCGGGGTGAATGCCGATGAATACACAATTTGTTTGGAAAAGTGTTTCTACAAACTCAGTTGCAACAAATTTTCTTATTTACAATCGATATTCAAAGAGAACGCTAAAGAAACTGGTATTCTACTATGGATACTTGTCTTCCAAAATTCACCAACTGGCATTGAGACTTAACAATATGTAAATATAAAATTTTCTAATATTTGACGCAGACTCTGCCTTTATGCAGTCTTGAATATCATTTGAGTGAGAATGAGTCTGGAGCTGTAAGGGAGAGAGGGATGATGGTTGGAGGACGATCCTAGCCAATTGGAACCTTTACCTACTTCTATGTTTATTGCTCATACTTCTTTCAATTTACCTGTTGAAGTTGTTTCTGCAGATCATGCAATTCTTTTTCAAGTTCATCTTTGGATTTTCCAGATGTTTCTTCCCCTTTTCTACAGAAAAAAAAAAACCAAACAAACAATTAAATCAAGTTTTTACCAGTAATGACATGCATTTCAAGATCAGTTCCAGAAAAAGACAAAAGTCTTTTCAGAAAACATTAACCATTTAACATTCAA
Organism: Stichopus chloronotus; assembly: GCA_021234535.1. Taxonomy (NCBI): domain Eukaryota; kingdom Metazoa; phylum Echinodermata; class Holothuroidea; order Aspidochirotida; family Stichopodidae; genus Stichopus; species Stichopus chloronotus. Next base: position 18,330,431 of record CM037843.1, read on the forward strand.
AATTGCTGAACTTCAACTGAATTAGGAGCAAGTCAAAAATGACATATGTACAAGAGCTCTGACAAGCAACATGAATTTGCTGCTGAGGGTGGAGATTTAAAAGATAACAAAATCTAATGCTCATGCTCTTTATCAAATACATCTACAAGAAAGACTACATTTTCAACATAAAATATCGTAACAGTTTCCCTGATAATCATTCGTCAGTCCTAGCAAAAGACTGATGTCAATCCACAGGATGTTTATGCTCTAAACCAACAGCTGGGTGAAGATAATTTATCAATATAATTTTGTGGCTATCAGGTTCTTGAATATCATTGAGGTATTGCAATGATGATGATATTTGAGCAGTTTAATTATAAGGATAGCTCTCAGATGGAATAAGCTAAATGATCACTTGAACGTTACATAATCATAGAAATATTAGCTAGGAGGGTTACTGGATTTGAGTGTGATTGTGAGGAAATGTGAAAAGAAATCTAGAGTGTACATCCCATCATCTTACGACAACCATGAAACACAATATAAAAACTCTGTAATACATTTGATGCCAAGACTAAAGCAACCCCTGATTAAAAATTGTGTAATATTAATCCTAGTTCTTCTGAATCTTGTAAACTGCTCACTCTTTCTGTGGTTCTCGTTGACTCATACTCCTTGCCTTTCCCTGCTGCTGTTGCAGTCTACTGATAAATCCACTGCTCTTACTCATCCCTTTGTCAGCCGTATGGGAAAGACCCGAAATGGTCGGAGTTGTGTCGTCCAGCTCGTTGAGAGTATCAGCAGAGACTGACCTGTAGGCTTGGTGATCTGCACAAAGACCACAAAAATTTAGAAGGTAAGAATATTTAGACACAAACTTATATCTACCATGTTCTACACCATCCACGGAAATCCTTTCCTGTACCATGTAACACATAATACATTTACTGTACAAAGAAAAGTTTTGCAAGCCTGAGATAAAAGAAAGTTTGGACAATACCATTTAGTGGAGAGACCACTGAGGTCGGTTCTGCAGATGCAGGACTTAAAACCAGTAAAATAACATGAAAACATGTTCTCTGTAAATGCAAGTACAGAGTCTTTCAAAAGCTAAAACAGACACAAGCTACACATCGTTAGCCACGGTTTTGCTCAAATGTTAAACCAAAGCCAGATGAATCACTTCATTGGATTTAGAAACAAGCAATCATCACACAGGGACTACACAACAGGGTCAACATCTTAGGAAGGTTTACAGGCAGTAAAGGAGAATTCCAAATATTCGACATAATTTTAAAAGTGATTCACTGAAAAATGAAAAAAACAAAAATCATGGCTTACACTTTTTCTTTTCTACTGGACTATTTTCATACCAAATCAAAGAATCAACATCAAATCATCAATGGCAACAATACGTCCACAATCATTACATAAGTTATCCTTACAAATTGTGTTCCCCGCAACTGTTAATACATGTCATATGATGGTGGGTAAAACTGTGGTCTCCACAACAACCTATATTACAAAAGATCCAATACACAGAATGACTGCAGGTGATAAAGTACCAGAAGTGGTACTGGTGGATGTGACATGAACTAGCTCCAATTCTGAACTAAGTCCAGCAATACAAACTATGGAACTGAAACACCAGCTGACAGACAGGATGTGACATTTGTTGGTTCAACAATGTTTGCTTTGTTCCCTGTTCTTTTTTCCATTATCATTCAACCACTTCTGGCTGGGAGTCTTAAGTGACAGATGATGGCTACTTTGACAGGTCGATGGCATTTAATGACAGTTGATGACTGCTAGGACAACTGAGGACTACAGTGACAACTTGATCACTACTGTGATGGGTTGAGAACTTCTGTGATAGGTTGATGACTATTGTGACAGCCTGATGAATTCTGTGATTGTTAATGACTACTATAAAAGGGTGATGACTACTGTGACACCTTGATGACTACAGTGACAGTTGCTGACTACTACAGCAATTGATGACTACTGTGATAATTGATGATGGCAACTGCGGCAGGACACTGGCAACTCAGTGACCTTCAAGAGAACGAAGAATGTTATTACTTATATTTGGGGCTGCTCTGATACCATTATTCATTAGGTCTTTCTTGAGGTGTACATTTTCACCTATCTTTAAACTGGCTTCAAGAATAAAACATTGAGTATGGCTTTCTGAGAGGCTGAACACCTAAGGGATTAAAGGGTTCCCACCACCATTGGTAATTGTAATCACATTTATCAAATTGACTTCATTCAAACTCCCCACCTACCCACTCCACCTCTTTCCCTATTTTAAACAGAGCAGCCAGTGGCAGTGATATGACAAAACAGATTGAAGGATATACAGCTAAGTATTCTCACTTTGTTAAAGGGAAAAGGCAGTAATTCCAATCTGCATTAGTATAGTCTCCAGTCCTAATTCATGGAAGACTCTTTTGCATCAAGTGACAATATTTTTGTTATTGGATGGCTAAATATATGCAAGTTTTTGCTTATTTTGAATGCACAATAGTTTGAAATACATGGAAAGATACCTGAAGGGTACAAAAGAGGAGATTTGTTAGATTTAGCTGATGCTTCAGAATAAAGTTGTGGAGACTGCTTACTCCCTTCTACTGTCATTTCTTCCCTATATGAATAAGGAACTGAAATGACACCAGAGCACAGTTTATGTAAGCGTGTAAAATGTTCAATACTTCATTTTCACCAGGTGCCAGCTGTAATGTAACATGTTATAACCAGCATTAAAGATATCTGAGTAAAAAACACTACTGCAAATCCATTGTGAGAAATTCTCTAAATGTTCGGCAATTGACTTACCATTATTTTGCACATACACTAGAAATAGAACACCATGATGCTGGTGACACATTGAACTTATCTGTATAACATTTAAGCTGAAAGTTCACAAGAGTACATAATTTGATAATCCCTACACAGGAAAAGGGACAATTCCACAGAGGCAAAATTCAGAAAAACTAGGTCAGGTCACAGGTTGTAAATCTACAAGTATAACAGCCTCTAGTGAGATGAGCTTCATGCCAATCAGAGAAAATAAAAGACATTATTCCAATAAATGTGGATCAAAACCTACAGATAGAAAAAAAAAATTAGTGTGGACGCAATTTATGACCAAGACTGACAAAGCCCTAGTGCCTATCAAACTTCGACCAACGACTTGAAAATCGGTGAGAGTGACAACTTCACTCAATATGCACTCAAAAGCTTGGCTGAGATCAGAAAAAGCAAAGGTGATAACACACATGTAAACATGATTGGCAATTGCCTGCTATACTGGTCAAAATTCAACATGCTAACACCAGCGATGTACCCATATTGGCAGGAGTTGGCTGTTACTACCTGGTAATTGTAGATTTCATCCAGGAATCTTGCAAAGATGAAGAAAAATTCCAGGCAATGTTATCAGATTTTTCAACTCAGAATACATTTTCATAAAACCTGAATTCAAGGAGCATGAAGGATAAGGTTTTCAATACAATTTAGGCACCTCATTTATGTAATCACAAAATAAATACAACTTCACATTTAAGATAATTTCAACATTACGATCAAAACAGAATTAAAAGCGACAGTGAAGAGCCACGTGACTCAAACCCCAAAGTCAGTCTGCAGAAATATTACGACACTTTGCAGTTGGAGGGCACAGGGGGTCAAAAAATTTTCCAAAGAAAAGTGAGAATGGGACACCCCCTCCCCAGGATGCATTACAATAAATGACACTAAGAATCAGGTGAACACATTCCTGGAAACACTAAGAAAAGTGAAATTCTGAATGATTAACTAATCCTGCATGCTCTCCATATGTAACGAGAGATTCTGGAAGAGGAGGTAAAGAGGAAATTTGTTCCCCCTTCCAAGGGAAGGGGGTTAACCCCCCACATTTTCATATCCATAAAATATAAATACTCAATCATCTTGGATTGTTACTTAAAAAAAGTAATGTTTGAACTTACATAAATGGTCTTTAAAAAGCCTTTAGTTTGCACCCTACACAGGCCTTGAAGCAAACTTTTCTCTCCCTGAACCCCACTGGTAATTTTTACCAAACACAGCATCACTTTGAATCACAGTTTAGCAGTAATGACCCCCACCATGACCCCCTTGTAGTGGAATCCCTGGTAACTAATGAACATCACATGCATGTTGCTGGTCAAGCAATGTCTCACCATTGCACAACACCCAATGCACAACACCCAATGCACAACACCTGTTGCTCATCAAATTGCGCAGTTACCAAAAGACACAGATTACACCATGTTGTTTACACATGTACAAAGGCTTTGATAGGAAGCATGCTGCATATGCTTTCTTTAAGTGGCGAATTATGGCACATGGCAGTCTGCTTATTTTTTTAACGAATAGAAATTACAAAATTTTGGTCAACGCAGCAAATTTCTGGATAAACTATTTGAAAGGATTGTGTAGAAATTGTTCACATAATATGACCAATCTTACTGACAAAGCACGCAAGGTTTCAGAAAAGATATACACCAGAGACCTAAATTTAGGGATAAAAACATTTCATGCAATGTTCGTATGGCAGTAAGGAGACATTTTCAATGGAATATTCTTTCTTTTTCGATAGAGTAATTCTACATCATGCAGCAAGGAAGAAAAAAACTATCAGAAATACCACCACAAAGAGCATCCTTATCTCCAGAGAGACTGTAGGTCCCCTTGTAAAATATTCCGAGGAAAAATTCCCGAAACTGGGAGGAAGCCTCCAGTAGTGTTTCCTTCAACTGCTGCCAGAATCTAGAAATTATAGATGCTAATCTTTGGCAACACTCTGCTAACATCTTGGGAGCCATGCTGTTTGTAATATGATAGCAGTTAGTGTCAAACGAAAGCCAGCTAAACACGGCGGGTGGCTAATGAAAGACCCGATGACTAAATACAGTCGATCAGTGACAAAGACATCCACAGTTGAGAAGTCAGCACGCTGACGCTGCCTGGTCAACGGCAGCAGCCCTCTCGCAGTTTAACGGGACAGGAAGGACACAAATAAGTCCAATTAATGCAGTTGCAAAACAAAACCCTGAGGAAACCTGAATTAGGCGGGGTACTGACAGATAAAGGCTTAATTGTTCAAATTACCAACTGGCAGTGGGCTTCGCCTCTTACCAAACGATGCAGTAGTTGAGATGACAAACAGTGATGATGACGGGTTCACGACATAGCCATAAGATCTTCAGTATCTTTTACAGTAGTATTCTACATTCTGGTTTTGTTTCATTTTCCAGTCACCTCTGTCACATGCAAGTAACCAAATGTCAACTAAAAAAGTCACGTCTTACAACAGAGCTACAACTTCAAAATGAGCTTTACTAAGAAACCAAAATCTGTAGGGGCGGCAGAAAGAATCCACTAACTTGACTGTTAATAACAGAGGCTTCCAAAGTGAAATATTTTCTTTGACAGAGTGTTAAGACTGAATACAGATGTCACCATAAGAAAGATTGGAAAAAGCAAATAAGCCACTTGGTGAAAGTCTGCCAGACAATTGTGCGCACTAAGAAGTGCCACCAATACTGCAACATGAAGCAGAGGTGTGCACTAAGTCAACAACAGATAGACATATGTGCATTGAGACCAAGGATTTACATTTCCTTGGTGGGTGTGGGACATTTCATGTTCGAGTTGACATCTCTCCCCATCGTTAAACGGATAAAATGATATCCTGAATGGTTTCCTGTGACACATGACTTACATAACACATCAACAACATGATTTACTCTGAATATGGCATTAACACTGTGAATCACACTCATCAAAAAAGGAAACATCCTTTAATTGGGCCATTTTTTTTTTAATTTTTTCCCCTGGTCTACAGAAGCACTGACATACATCTTAGTCCGACGATGACAGGATCTGACATTTCAACAAAATAATAAGTGAATATGATGACATCCTCTGCGATCATCTTCCTCCATGCTGGTGGTTATGAGTCACTTAGACACGAGATATTCTTGAAACGATGAAACTACTTCTGATTTAATTTCATTTTATTATATTTCCTTTTTGCGATCACCAGACCTGTTAAAACGAGACTCGTGGATTAAAGAAATGACTCAATTTACAGTTTAAGCCTACCTTCAAACTTCTGAGCTGTTTCAACAAGATTCTCCCAATCCAAAGAGGCAGTGTTGTCAGGTAGGGGGAAGGTAGCTACTCCAAGGGAGGGGGCAGCTGCCCCTTCTGGTGATATCCTTGAGTAATTGGAACCTGGCAAAAAAAATCATATTTTGCATAACATAATGGAAAAGTTGGAAAAGATCATTCATCAGGAAAAATTGGAATTTTTTAACTTTCTACACTGTGACAACAATGGCAAATGTTGAAGCTTTGTATGCTTCTGGCTGTTATACCTCAGATACCATATATTTAACACAGTCTAGGTCTTACCGAAAAACAGAACCTGCTCAACAATTAACTACAAGGTACTACTTCAATGATGTGGAAACCTCTCTGACCATAAACAAAGCAGGAACGAATTAATTACAGAGGACTCACCTCTAATTCTTGATGATTCTGGGATGACCTTTGTTGGTAAAGTGGATGACTGGCTACCAGAGTAGTTACTGTTATCTGAGTAGCCACTCCCTCTGCTGCCCCCACCACTCTTCTTCAACGGTTGAGTGTAAGATCCACCAGCCACTCCCCCTCCCGCTGAAATGCTCTCGTCAGACAAAGTTCGATTCAAGACGCTGGTGCTCCTGCTGGGATATGGAGGCGGCCGAGCCTGTCAATTGAAGCAACGAACATCTGAGCAGGAATCCAACGATGATATTGATCAAGGCGACATCCAGCAACCATGACGATCAAGCAGGAACATTCATATCAATCAAACAGGAATCTTACATTGACATTAATCAAGCAGGAATCTAACAATCACTCAGATCAAACAAACATCCAACATTGATGCGGATCGAGCATGAATCTCACAATGATATTTATCAAGTAAAAATTAAAAACTGAAATGGATCAAGCGGGAAATCCGACACTGCTTGTGAATGTCGAAGGCATGTTTCTACTGTCAGGTTTGTCTGGCATCATGTGGAAAAGAAAACACATGGAAGGCAAATAACAGGGAAGCAACTACTGCACTGATTTTACAAAGTATGCAACTCTGCATGACAGCTTCACAGTGAAAGAGATAAAGAGTCAAAGTAATGTTTATTTGTTACAGAAAGTTAGTCTATGTTGAAAATTTAGCCTTTTCATCTGGTAGTCCAAGGGAGAACTAAATTGTAAAATGAGGTTGTCCTTTGCAAAACTTAGTTATCCTGCCAAAAGTCATGTCATGACTACAGTATATTTGCACGTGTACCAGTGACACACTTGCATTGTGCTGTAATTCAGTACCACAATGAATCTCATAATATTTCGGATATTGCAGGTAAAATCTTAACTTGATTTGAGCATTATCCACATTTGGTTGTCTGAAGAACAACCTTTTATCGTAATTTGGTTGTCCTGAAGAAAATCTGGGCATCTCAAGTGCTGAAACTACGCTAAACTTCATCACTGTTAGTGAAAGTTTATTGGCTACATGCTTGGCTGACAGATTGTAAAAGTACATTATATTTGCACTCATTGCATTTGTTTTGCTTTTAGCCTTATAGACTTCTCTCACAAAATCAGCGAGAAGAAACACCAAGAGATGATCTGGTTATATTTGCACTCATTGCATTTGTTTTGCTTTTAGCCTTATAGACTTCTCTCACAAAATCAGCGAGAAGAAACACCAAGAGATGATCTGGTAACCCCAAAAAGGGCATTGATGACATAACCGTTGACTGATCACTTTTGCTTCTAATACATTCATTGAAAGCAATGAGAAAAGAAATTTGAAATTTGCTTGAGGACTCACTGTGGGTCATCTTTGTCATTTTACAATAACATAATTTGTGAGTATGGAAATGGATCATACCTTTCAATCAAACAGGTACTTTTATAGTGGGTACACTAATTGGAGATAAAATAACTACTTTTACTAGGAGTCGATTTTCTTGCTAAGCTACTGCTTGATTCAAATCACCTTCATCCTTTCCTGAGTAGTGCTAAAAATAGCTTGAAGCATCTCAACAAGTATCACAAAAGAAGGCATAGTAACTCTCAAGAGTCGGGTACATTCACATTTGATACATGTTCGTTGCAGGTAAGATGTTGCGTCATTCGCAACACCAACAAGCTTTCGGCACTGAAGTACTGTGTGTGATTGGATGTCATCGTTAAAGTGTGTCACTAGACAGAACACATACAGGGGTCTCATAGGGCTTCCTGGTAGGAGTTCAAGACCCTGCAAACACTAAAGATTAATTAATGCTTCTAATAAATTTCAACAATTCCATTGATCAAGTATGTTTGCTATTTTAGCATAATTCCCCACAAGTCAGATCAAACACAGAGTTTCCATAAGCAAAGTTTGCAGTGCAAAGGACAGTGATGGCTCAGAAGTAATAAGACTAATTACAGTCTTCATCATGATGGTATCTGGGCATCAGAAAAAAAAAGTACAAATTGATGGAATAAAGACCTATCCATCCCTGCTTTGAAAGTCTGAATCTGCACCACCGACAGAATGGAAACTGTGACAGGCGCACACTTTCAACAACTGTCCTAAAAGTGTTTACAGTCCCCAGAACTTTAGGCAACTGCATGTGTTTCACTTGTTCGGATAATTCCCACAATACATACAGACTAACTGGACACGTCTGAGTAACAGGAAGTACTATACCAGACTGGATGTGAATATGAAGAGATAAAAAATAAAATAAATAATAAATAAAAAAGTAATAATAACAATAGTGTAATAAGAACATGCATGTTAAAAGTTTGGATTATATACAAGGGTAAATTAGAAATTGCCAAATGCAATGTTGTTAATACCATACTACAAGATTATCTTGACTTATTACATCTGTGTCTACTTGCATTTTAGATAAACTGCATTAGAGGTAATCATAACAACTGCATTAAAGGTAAGCAAAACAGACAGAGGATTAAAAACAGACTGAATTGGTAATTCATAAAATGTTGGCCTCAAAGGAGATCAGAAAGAGAATGTCAAGACTATTACAGTAGAAACAAAGGTAGAAGAGTGATGGCAAACCATTTCCTTTGTTGACAAACTAGTTCATGTTCTAAACCATGCAAAAGCATCAACTTGTAGATCCCCCTCTGGGGGACAAATCCCATGACCCCTCTCAACCTTTCCCCAGCCCTACATATTTCTTGTTCAATACCACACCAGTATGATGGTGGGTAGTCATGCCTGCACCTAGAGTAACACTCAATTTGTGACTTTAAATAGTGTTGTTTCACAGAGGTTTACTTGGTTCTGATGAAGCATCACTGACAATCAGGTGGTCAAATGAGGCTTTCTCAAGATGTGAGTGGTGGCAGCAGATCAAAGTAAATGCAAATGCTGAATTTAAGCATGCTGATATTTAAAAATAAATGGTAGCAAAGCACTCAAACATAATAGAGACACAAAGAGTATAAAAAACATGCCATCAAAATATAAATTTATACAAATCAATACAAACAAGCTGTGTGTAAAAGCAATGTTAAGCATGTGTTGCACATGAGTCATTTTAATATTTATAAGCAAGCAAAAGATTTTATTCTCTAAAATAGTTAATGAGAATTAGCAATGAACTTCATCTATTTTGATTCATTTTCAATCAAAAACTCTGTCCTCACTTTCACAACAAGAGAAAATTCAAAGATTACAGAAGAGGAGGTTGAAGGGGGAATACATCTTATCTGTGAATGACATTCACATTTTCAAACGTTCCCCAAGCATTTCTCGTATACGACTTTTGGTATTGCAATCAAAGAGACTCTCTCATGAGGAGGCTATTAAACTGATAAAACGGCTGGTGACATTCAGGGGGAACAAGCTGAAGAAGGTGATAAAATGAGTGGAACAAGGCCTTAAATTGTCAATATGGTCAGTTAAAGTATTAAACTTTTAAAAAACCAGGATAGTAGAGTGAAACTGTTTATCAATCATCATATCATCAATGATCAATTCTGTTGCAGCTTCAAATAAAGGACTCATGTTAGTGAGGGCAGTAAATGTAAACAAATGAGTACTAAAGCCATCTGCATTCATCTTTTCTTGGGAATTTTTGTTGCTGGTATAACATCGAAGTTTCCTTGGTAGACCAAGGAGACTCTGATGTTATATCTGCTAGTAAGCAGGGAATTTGTGAATAGGTAGGAAGAAACAGAGATAAGAGGTTACTTAGGCACATCTTAGCTACATTTTGCAGGTTTTCACACGACACGCAAATCAAAAGGAACTACCACAGAGATGTTTTTATGAAGGGGTGGGGGGTGGGAGAGACACTGCAGTGTTTCAGCATTTTGCAGATCTGGAACAGACACATGAAATGAAACTACACAGCTGACATGACCAACTTAAGTATTTCTGAACACAAACGCCAAATGCGAGTGGAATAACTTTGTGTAAACTGCACCATCAAGTTAAACCCCAAATTTTGACAGAAAAAAAGTTGGGCTTTTAAAATATTCCCCCAATTCCCCCTTTTTCCCTACCCAAAGTGACAAAAGAAAAAATAGATTAGAAATTTAACGAAGGAAATTAAACAAGAAATGGTTTGAGTAAAATGAGATGAACTTCCTTATATGTTAATAGCAAAAAGGGGAGGGAATGTGAAGCAGTCCAGATGGATAATGGGGGGATAATAAAAAACAACAAGCTGTTAGAAAGGAAAAAAGAGAGAAAGTTACCGATAACTCAGGAGGAAGTGTGACGCGATACTGAGCTAAACCACCGCTGCGGCCCTCGGACTGATCCTACACAAATAAACCACCGACAATTTGATGACGACATGCTTCAAGCAATATTTGTGTTGCTGGTTTTATCAGAGAGTGATTGCAAATGAAAGGAGGAATTGTGCTTTGTGGAAAAGATGTGCAGCTAAACGGTGTCATACTTTCAACAAAGTGGTATCAAACATAAACGTGGTGAGGGGTTCACTCCATTCCATGCTTCATCTATACAAGTGTTCTTTCTTTCTGTCTGTCTGTTTCTTTGTTTGTAAACTATTTTCCTTCTGGCAGATGACATCGAATAAAAGAGATCAGGTTGAAAAGGAAACTGTCACATCAAGCACAGGACATTTAACATTATAAAAGCAATTGCTTCACAAATCACACAAAGATATTTAATAGTTATAAAAATGAAGAGTTACCCTCTGCATGAGGCAATGGAGGAGGAACAGAGAAACATGACATGTATAAAAACATGATTTAGTTCAAGAACTTATTCACATGAAAAAGGAATCAGCAAACATACAAACATTATTTCTGTTGATGACGTCTCCTCTACTTAGAATCAACTAGCAGAATGAAGTAAAAGGGCATTTAACTCAAAATATATACAGTTCACCCCAACTTGAACATGAACTCAGCCAAGGAAGAATTCAAACACTGATTACACAAACTATACTGACAGCTGTCCTGACTAAGACTGAAGTTACCTTCCAACCTCCTGCTTGCTTGCTACCATATAAACAACTGAGGGGATAAAACATGGTAATAAACTGTCCAGCTCAATCTCTTCTTTTTTTTTGATGTTTGCTGAATAGGTAACCCCCCGAGCCCCTACATCCAAATGTCCCTCCCAACCCCCACATCCAAAATTAGCTACCCTAGTAAGTCAATATTATTGCAGCAGTTATTCAGGACCGCTTACCTTTCCATGTCTGCATGTACATACATGTAAGCGCAGTGCACAGATGGAGAATATATAGTTGTGAAACATATTTTGCTTGTTAGTAATTCCTCTGACTGAGTCATACACAAGTCTCTAATAAAGATCATCGATTGATAGAAACTGACATGGCACCAGGTATTCTTGACAATTAAGTCCCATAATCCAAGTGGAAGCAATGTTTTTAAAGTTCAAATTTTCCATATGAGTCCAGGTTTCTGTTAGAGAGTGGCTAAGGGGGAGGGGGCAGTCCACCCCTAAGTAAAAACTGAGAACCCCCCCGAAGTAGCAGCCACCACTATAGGTGGCTGCTACTTAATTTTCTCTCCCCTCACACTTCAAACCTAGTGTCCAGCAATTACTTCACGATCCAGTGGTACCTGCTTTACTGAGGGGGGGGGGGGGATTTGTGAGGGTCTGCCCCACTCTCTCCAAATCTGTGAACACTGGAGGAGGACATACACTTTGTAGTTACACTTCAACTGGTCAACTAAGAGAACGGTTGATGAAAAGTTTGACTATCCTGTCAGTTTCTTCTCCTAACCTTTGTGTGATGTTTATGGCTCACTTAGGTGGAAAAACTGGTAAGAGAGTTTTGTAAAGTACATCTTACAAAATACCAGTCCTAACTTAATACAAGTTCTCATCTTTATAAAACAGCCACCCTCAGCAAAACTGATTTCATGGAGGTCCCAGACATAGGATATGTGTGTGTATGAGCTCTTCCCTCAAAGATGAAACAAACAATCCTAGAATAATGACTTGGTCTGAACTGTTGAGCAACGGTACAAAAACAACCCACCGAAACGACAAGCTGTTAAGGTAACATTCCGCATACCATGAGAGTGGAACCGATTTTTGTATGAAACAATAAAAAGTAAGTATACAGCAAAAAACTTTTTTGCATTTAATCTTTGAGAGGCAGACAAATCGGTAGAATACTTACAGCTGTGTATGGATCAGTTCTCTTATTTGAAGATGGTTCATCTGGTGCTATCAGCTTCCTGAGATCATCCTGGACCCTGGTCCCTGGACTGACCACTGGTGTCACTCCTGGTCTTAATCTGCTATTGAGAGATTCATTAGAGGCATTCCTGCCATCTGCTCCTCTCCTGTGAAATAAAGAGATAATATCAATTTACCGTCAATTGCTGGATCTGGCAGAACATTGTAACATTTTTTTGCCATTCTTACTATTCATCTACTAAGCTAGATTGGTGGTCTGGTTTGTATACTTCTTACAGTAAAAATCAAGTATGTGGATCTCCTGTTCACTACACGTGTGCAACCCAAAAGGTAAGATGTCAGTTTCTCCTTGCATGGCCATCTAAATAACAAAACATGTTTATGCTATCAACTGAACTGAGAGTCTGTTGGATAACATTGGTTTTGATAAACCAGAACAATTTTGAAATGGGGAGTCAACGAGGAGAGAAGACACTTATGCATGCAGTACAGGAGGTATAGGCATCCATATAGACCTCCCATCAACTTCATAGCTTACAGGACAGGGGTTATATCCATTCCACTTCTGAAGTACACTTAAAAAGATTTCAGTATCAGTATATCAAAAGATTTCAGTATCAGTATATCATATACACATCAGAGCTTGCAGTGCTGGGAATATCTACTGAAAACCACAATTCCCTGTCTTGCAATACCAGGTAGAGCCATTTAGACCTTTTCCATAAATTCCACAGCTCGCAGAACTAAGCTTGTCCATTCGATTCTCTGATGTACACATTTTTACAGCTTGCGGTATTAGTATATCACTTCAAACCTTTAACATTAGCATCACAGTTTGCAGCTACTGGTTATATCTAATATCAGGTATAGCACTAGGCCAGACAGATCGCACAGCTTGCAGAGCTGGTTATACCCCTCCAAATCTCTTTTGTACAATTCACAGCTTGGAGGCTCTTCTACGGGTTTCTCATCTTGCAGTGTTTGGGGGTATCCATATGAAATAATAACATTATATTTATTAAACCTTACTGACCTCTTGCTACTTCTAGGGCTACTGTCACTGATACTGCTGCTGGAGGATACCGAGGGGCCGGTGCGTCTTTGGTACTGGTAATCCTTTCCGCCAGATGCAGGGAAAGGCGGCGCAGTTGGACTAGGAGTGTGTTTCCCTCTGACATCCGAGACCGGAGTGTTCCTCGGGGAATTTCTCTTCATGCTGCCGTGTTGTGACCTGACCTCACTGGTGGGGTCCCTTGGACCTGACCCACTGGAGTGGGTTGAAATTGTAGCTAAGGACAGTTCACTCAGATTCGAACTACTATGAGCATGGTGATGAGGATTGGTGGTTTCAGTAATTTGTGAATGAGATGGGGCCATGTGCTCATAGTCCAAGTTTCTTGGTGCATAAAGATGCTCTGTGGGACTGTACCTTTCAGCCCTGGCATAGTTGGTCCGGTCTTTATGGTTTGATCGTGGCACTGACATACTTTGTGGCTTATTGCTTGACTGCATGTAATTTTCAGGGAGAATGTCTTTGGACACTGAAACAGTGTTGTCACGGAAATGTTCGTAGTCATCCTTACTGTCGTACCACTTTTCATTGCTATTGTTCATATGAAGAGCATCCCTGCTACCGGTCAACTTTATAGTTGCCTGTCGTGCACACAAGGAGAAAACATGTAATAAAATTTTTTTTTATGGTTGCCCTCATTCTGTATCATAATTCCTAAAACTGTACATAATATAAAAACTGCTTTACCTCTTCAATTTTCCAAACTTTAAATTATTACTGCACATGGCTACTACAACATAGTTGCTTTCTGGAACATGTCTCAAAGAAATAATCCTCAATGAATGATTATAAATTACACCTAGAATGGTTAATTTCATAGTTTTCCAAATGCTGGGACTAGATTTCAAACAAACGTCAACAGCCTGCCTACAAAGGGTTCCTGCATGGGTTCCTGCATGTTCAGGAAAATAAAATTTCATGAGTTGTCCATGACTATTTAATGACCTTTACAAGACCAATTCATGACAAAACTTGATCAATAAATAATGGCACAATGATTGTCATACGGACATAAGTTTTTACTGTTGAAAAATTGGCAATCTGTTCTAAAGTTTATGAATTTTCCATGCCTTCTGTCATTTTAACAAAATTTCATGACTTTTCCAGACCCCTACAAACCTGCTACAAAGAAAACCATATTATGATAAGCTCGCAAGTGTAGTCTTACAGATTTAATGATGTCTTATTGCCCTAAAAAACAAACTTTCTTGCATCTGTACATCATCACGACAATTACCTGTGCAACGTTAGCTCTTTTGTACTGAGGGGTGGTGGAGACAAACTGATTTTGAGGTGATGGTGATGAGATTGAACTCTGTGGATGGTGATAGTACTGTTGATCTCTTTTGGAGGCCGAACGACCACTGTTGTCAGTAAATGCTGCACAGAACGTGAGATCAAAGAGCAGAAAGGGAAATGCGATCATGCTGAAACAGGATACACTGATGCAAAATTACTGAACAAACCTAAGCTTATGAGGTACCTGTTACTGTTAAGCAGCGGCAGAATCCAACAAATGCTGTGTGTTGCAAAAACTGGTAAGAACAAAATTTTATAGCATGGACGTATCCACCCTGCTGGGTGCTGAATACACTGGAGAAATAGAGGAACAGCGAGGAGGACTCTCTGGGTCATCTTTGGGGAAATGAAAGCAATACACATATGACAGAGCAAAGAACACCTTACGTATACTTAAAGGAAAATAGGGCGTTTAGAATACACCAAAATGGCATACAAAGAAAAAGGCTTTAATCATTGTTAGACCATTCAGTCTTAGCAATAAACATCTGCAAACGCTTCATCTCTTCAGAACATTACGCATGTGATGAGTAATGGAAGATGCATCATATGAATTCTGAAAAGTTTGGGTGACCAAATTATTGCTGAGCAACAAAAAACTGAATTTCTATCTGTGAGAAACTTATATCTTGAAAAGAAGCCTACTGTCCATCCTTCTTTTGAACGATCTATCATTCTATGTCCACAAACATGTGTTTTAAAAATATGATTGTTTCCTGTGAAACAAATGCCTTATTTCCCTTTAGTTCTGATACACAATGACCTCACAATAACATTTCAATGTTTTGCTAAGCTCACACAACTTTTAACAAAACTTCTTGCCTACAAGTGCAAGCACTCTGGTGGAAGGGCAGAGCAAATGTGGTAACAAACTCTGAAAATTCTGTACAACATCGCTATAACAAGTAACAAGCATTTGAAATCAACTAGTTGAATTGCTAAGACATAACACCCAGCAACAGTCAACAAGAAACTGCTACATTAAAACATTATGTACCAACGCATTCCATCTTACATTAATGAACCACAGACAAGAATGAAATGAATCGACGCAATTTAACAAAATGCGTAGATTAACTGCACAACCACTGACCTATGGATCTGTAGTCACCTTCGAATGAATTCTCTCGTGAATGATTTCTGGATGCAATCTTATCCAATTCTTCTTGGGAACTTCTCATTCTCAGAGGAAGGTCCTTCGGTCGCTGGGGAGTCGTCTTCCTCTCCCGCACGCTCCTCCTTTCCTGGGCTAATCTCATCAAGGATCTATCAACATTCTCTGCTTTTCCACCAAGATGGCTCTCCAACGGACTGTTGTTTTTCCCTTGATCGCCGAGGGCCTGCCAGTAGTTCACGGCGTTGCGGTACTTCCTCTGCCTGCTCTCCGGCTGTTCGTCGATGCTTATCTTCCTCTCAAAGGTCTGGATCGCTGATCTGACATTCCCAGGATTTGGTAGTGACTCATCACTGACAGTCGGTGGGTACGGGTAACTGCTGGAGGAATTGGA
This sequence comes from Stichopus chloronotus, assembly GCA_021234535.1. Taxonomy (NCBI): domain Eukaryota; kingdom Metazoa; phylum Echinodermata; class Holothuroidea; order Aspidochirotida; family Stichopodidae; genus Stichopus; species Stichopus chloronotus. The sequence goes on from CM037843.1 coordinate 18,347,046, forward strand.
TGCAGCTGGTGGAGGGTCTGAAATAAACCAGGAAAGTAAAGAAAGGAAAAGAATGTTGCAATACAACAAACAGCAGCCCGCCTGAAGGCAATCCATTCCTTTAAAATGATATGCCTCTATCATACATTTATGTGAATTCATACATACCTGTAAACAGCATTATAATTTGTTGCATGAAAACAACTAAACTATATCCAAATTATTGTTTTGGCCTTTGCATAATTTATCAAATTACCCACAACAAAACTACCACCAACTACCACCAACAACTCCCAACACCCCTCAACTACCGACTCCCCATCTCCCCCCCATTTACTTCAAGACAAATGTACAATGCTACCAATTGTAATATAGAATAAGACACTGGGAAATATATCACTACCAAATTTGTAAAAGTAGCATTTATACTTTGGTGATCATTTTACCACAACTTCCCACTAAATTAGGAGTTTTCCTCTTTTTGGGGTAAATTCTATTCAAAGCTAGGACCTATGAGTCATACCTTTCTTCATTCTGCTACGTAGCTAAAGCACCCATACTTAGACATGGATACAATGGGTACAATGACAAATGCAAATTTGGCCAAATACGCAGCCTGCATATGACAAGCAGTACCTACCTCTGGATGTTGAATGGAATGTATTATAAACTTTTGTTGGTCCTTTACCGACGCTTCTCGAGCGTGAGAAGGGCGGTCTGATGTTGTGCATGTCTTCATCACCAGAAATGTATTCCAGGGGAGTTGTCCCTCTACAAAATGATGACAAGGAAAATTTCAAAGTTACAAGTTTCAACAAACCAAAATCTACCATAACATGGAACAACTGTCTATCTCTTCAAAGCCTTTATTCTTCTGGAAAACAAGAGGTGGACTCTGTTACACCTTATTGTTAATGTTCTTTGTTTGTTATTGGCATGTTCTTTAAAGGTAAAGGACAGTAGCATGAACTGAATCTGCTTTGAGTGTTGGTAATATCTTATTCAAAGAAAGTCATTTTAGCAGTCTTTAGCAACAAGTGACAACATAAAAGGAATAGAGAGAACTTTTCACTTTGTTATACCAACATTAAAGATGGACTTAACTGTCACAGATATAAAACAACAACTACATCAGCTTGAAGTAAAAGATTTCCTCATCAAAAAGTCACTAATATTTTCAAAGCATTTTATTCTGTTATAATGGTACTCTCCAGATTCTGTTTACATTACAATGATGGATGAAGTAAGGCAAATAGATCATCTGGTGTTGCTATTTATCAACGAAACTGTCTTTTGAGATCTAAGATTCATAAGGTCTACAATAATGCTGGGAACCCCCAACACAGCTACTTATACCAAAGTCAGCCTGGGCGATGATGCTTTGCACTTACCGATTGAAAATGTACTCTCCAATTGATCCTAATGACTGCTGTTTCAGTGTTAATTTCATACACTGTTCAGTAGTTGTAGCACACAACACAAACTGCTAATATATTACCTACGAGGCTTACACCATATGCTGTCTCACGCAAGCTAGCACAAAGGACACTAATAGAAACAGCAATATATGCATGCAAACATGCTATAAATTCTCAAGTCTAAACGGTGTTTACTATTCTTCTCATTGACAATAAGGTGAAACTGAGATAAACCAGGGTCATAGGTCTACAGGGATAAGTGATGATTCACTTTCAATGGAATAAATTTCTTGTTAAATCTTTCAGCTGATTATGAATATGTTGTGGACCAATTTTGGGACAGCACTACAAATGATATCCAATATGTGACGTACCTCCTGGGGCTGCCGTCTGCATATGGAGGTACCACGGACACCTTGACCGACATGGACGTCCTCAGCAGATCTATCATCTCTTCATGTGTCTGGGTGCAAACTGCAATCTCACAGATCTAAAAAATGCAGATTAGGGACAAAATAACTGGTCGATACAACGTCCAAATGATGGAAATGTTTTCTGCATTGCTCTTAAAAGACTGTCCTGCGTGTTATCCATGAGTGAGGAACAGGAAGAAATAGAACATTGTTGGACATGCAAGCTCTGCAAACTCGTGTGAAAACTGTGAATGATTGTGAAAGATTCACTGGGACACACATTGCAAACATTACAGCTTCACATTATAGCTCTCGTGAGGATCCTTATGGTTATCTTTGTCTCACTCCCTGTGATCCCTTTTTATCTCTTGTGATGAAAGTGGTAGACAGACATGGTAGTTGCAACAACCACATACAGTATAACAGTGTTTCATCTCTGTTTGAGTTCTAAAAGTGACCTTGAAGAGTACACAACATCTAACTCAATGCTAAAATAGACAATGAATTGATCAAAAAGCTCACCTCAACCAGCCTCGCACCTTTCCTGAGGCCAGCTTGCCACGTAAACCCGTAGGGGTCGACCTCCACGACTATCCCTTGGAAATGAACATGGAAGCCCAACTGGCCCAACCCATTCCTCCTAAGTGTAATCTCTTGAGTCTGTGAAGAAATTAAATACATACAATTTCATAGTTTTTGAGAGGGTACAAAAGGATGTGCTCCCGTCACTATCAAACGAAAAATTGTGGAGATACCCCCACAAGCACATCCCAGTATCAGCATCTTAAGCAATCCCCTGACAAATTAACCTTCAAATTTCTCTGAAATTTCAAACTTGAAAATTTGAAATCTGAAATCTGAAAATTTGAAAATCTGAAATTTCAAAACTAGCATAAAACACTCACTCCAATATTTGTGAAAATTTTTGATGCTCTGTCTTTTGTCTGCAGAATCTACTTTTAATGTTCTGCATAACCAAGCAAGATGACATACCTGGAGATAGCTCATGAATTATGCATGATGAATGTAGGGACAAAGTAATAATGTAATAATGTAATAAACATTGGATCATGTTCCTCTGCAGGGTTCTAAATAGAAGATTCAGAGTGGTATCTCTAATGCTTTGTCAGTGTAGTGAGAATGCTATCCTAGGGTGGAATCTAAGTGCCCGCTGAATGCCCCCTCCCCTGGGGCATTCTCCCTTTGGGAATTCCTAGTGCACCAAAATAAAGCTGAGATTGCAAGATTGTTTTTCCAACTTTTTTAGGTTAAGTTTGCAAAAATTCTCCATGAAGTTTCTGAAATATTCATTGAATTTTGTACCACCAGTCTGGCCATTTGCTCTTCATGCCAGTCAGCATGGCTAAAACCCTGCTCGTCGGTATTCAATTTCCTCAAATGGCAATCACGTAAAACTTGAACCCAACCTGGTATTCCACCTCGGGAATCTCTTCAAGATAAAATCAGAAAAGATGCCACTCATGTATTGAGAGAACATGTGGCTAAGTCACAAGCAGTAAACCTATCCAGGAAAATGAGATTCCACTGTGAAAGAGGGGTCTTACCCTGGTTCCCGAGGTTACGACTTCCAACCTCTTGACGATCTCTGGTATCTCATCCAAATCGTGCTCGTTAATCCTCATCCTAATACAATTTCCCTCATTAACGTAGAGTTTTAAACTGAAAGGGAGAAAAAAAAAGACAGAGACATTCAGTGGCATCGGCTGAAAACTTTTTCATGTTTCTTTTTCTGCAAGTACATGACCACCAAAATGTGATGTGTCTATTTTCACATTCTGTGATCTACAATATTGAAGGTTTACTTGGGGGATTTCTGTACTAGACATGGTAGTTGCACATACATGCTTTGAAATGCACCTATTTACTATCTCAATTTGCTCTTAGGACAAAATATCTTTGAAAACTTCAATCACAGCTTGCAGACCAGAGAGGTAACAATTTATTTTGGAATAACCCAAAGGGGATACGGTATCTTGACTTTCTCTAAATGTAGCACCAATGTCTAGTAGCTTACACATTTCTGTCTGTTCTCACACTCCGGCCAACCGCTTCATGCTCTGCATGTTTTCTTTGCCTGGTCAAGCTCCATTACAGTAATAATATCAACATTTATAGCACTAATATTAACATTTTGAGCTCTTCTTGTTTCCTTTAAGACAGATAAAGGAAACAAAAACTTGACTGATGACTAACACAGACAAAACAACATAAAGGGAAAAAATTTAGTCACCAAATAAACACTGCACCCATCTTAGATTTGCACGACAGTGATTGCTTGCTCCCTGCCTCCTGTCCATTCAAACACAGTATTCACTTCAATACACACATAACTGAGATACCAACCTGCCTCTCAATGATTTCACAGATGTAAAAGACAAACTACCCACTCCTCATCCCATCTTAAAGAGATAACCTCTAGCCAAAAGTTAGGGTTAGGTGGTATATTGTGTGCATAGCAGAGAGTACAGATATGGAAGAGGATGAGCTACCCCTTTTTTTTTTGTCACTTTCCATACAGTTACAAATCACCACAACCTCAGTGTCTTCCTTCACCCTCATTCTTATCTTTTACTACCAAATGGTATAAGAGAAATTTGTGTGGTCTTGAATATCAAAGACCTGTTTGCACCCATTTGGGGTTTTTCTTCTTTTTTTCAAACAATTTTGATGCTATTACAATGGCACACTTTAGTCACTTGCACATTTGATCTTAGTTTTCTTTTAAGACAACATTCCAGCCAGTCCCATCTTTAATACGACTGTGCAAGAAGTTCAAACTATGACTTTGCTTTTCATTGTCTAGTACAAACATGTCACTTTCATCGACAGTCAAGTTTATGTAAATACCTACATCTATGTCAAAATGTGATCACAGGCTACCTTTTGGTGACAAAAGGGATCCATTTGGCCTCTTGAAGCCTTACCTGATAGGCAACGACGTATTCAGTTTCTGCGGCCACATCTTAAAACTTGTGTGTGATGTCACCGTCAGCTTGATACGTTGATTGCAATTTAGCCACAAAAGTCTTGCATGCTACATCACCAATCCTAGTGATTCAGGTTGATGTGGTGTACCAAATATACATATTACACACATGCCACTCTTTTGATGTAACGGGAGACAAATGCGTGGCACGCATCTAGGCCACATCACCTCATTCTCCTTATTTGTTCCCATTTCTATGTACGTGACATTAAGGCAGTGAGTTCAATGACGATGACGATAAGACAGTCAAAGATTTACCTGTGTGGCTGTGGAGTCCAACCGATAACTGCTTTGCATGGAATACTGAACAGGGTCTCCTTGGTGTCAGCTTTAAGGAGCACAATCATGTCGGGAGAGATGCCCAGATAACAATTCACTGCATCAGCTAGAGTGTAATCCTCCATCTGTGTCACATCAAAAGGAAGAAACAAAATGCTGACTTTCCATTTGAAAGAGAGAAAAAAAAAAATGAAGACATACATACAATAGACCAGGTGCAAGGTCAAGAGTTTGCAAATGTTACACATGATGTGGTGCATATCATACAATGCGGTCAAAGAAACAACGGAAAAACAAAAATGACAGGTTATGCAAAACTACACACAGGTTACGGCTTGAGGGGCACATGACCACGTGTTTGCTGAAAACAAAACTGAACTACAAATGCAACACAAAAACATCGGAACAAAACCATTTGCTAACGTAGGTACAGACTACAAAACCAGTCGTGTAAATAAAACAATAAATGATCATCCAAAGAGGAACTTTCATGCAGGTGTCGGCTAACAAACCACCATCACAACACTTCAGAGAACACTTTTTTTTTTTTTTAGAAAGCAAACAAATGTTTTAGCAAGCGAAACTAAATCTGGACGAGATGGTTTCACATGATGCTGTCAGTCTCCTGCTACACTCTGAGGTGCAATGTCTTCTGCTGTTCATCACAAGGAGAACTGAAGCATGACTGCTAGAAATTGCGCTACACCATCAATAGCTACTTGCTGATGGTAACAATATTTGTGGCTGGTAACTGCTCCCTCTAATGTTTTAATTGTAATGACAGTTCAAAATGAAAGTAGTGCCATAAAGCTAAATTTACTCTTAGGGGCCAAACTGCTTCTACAAAGCAGACACTACAGACCGGATCATTTGAGTTGCAGGGCAAATAACTCAACCGACATTTTAGATGATGGTATGTTTATAAAAAAAAAAAAAAAAAAAAAAAAAAACCACTAGGAACAATTCTTGTTTTCCTTCATCAGTTTTACCAACACAATGATACATTTGTCTGGTTCTGTTTCCTTCAGTTTCCTTACATAACAATTTAAAACATAGGTCTGAAGAGAACCTACAAATCACAATTTTTCATTCACGGTGGTACATGTGACACAACGTAGGCATACAACAACAAAGGATACAGTCAAAACATCAGGATTCCTGCTAAATGATACCTTAAAATTGAGAGCGTTTGAAGAAATTTTTGATTTTGGTATTTGACTTGACAAAAGCTTTGCCATGCTACATCTGATATGTCACAAACCAATGATGTATTCTAGGTGTTTGCCTACAGGTAGTGAAGTACTTTAACCTTCCAAACTCAGAAATGGGTTGCTTTTTTCACATCTTCCATATAAAACAACAACTCAGTTTATATTTCAGCTTCCCTAATGTTTCTGCCATGCACTTGCAGATATCAAGTAAAAAAAACAATGATCTCTTAATGATGATGATATCTCATATGATATATTTTATATTAATGCTTTGTTTATGCAACTTTTATTTCAATTTTTCAATTCTGTATGCCCAGAGGGTTTCATTTTGGAAGCAAGTCTTCTTCAAAAATATCAATATACCACTTGCCAATGTGGAACTCAGTTATTAAGTAATTAAGTGGCAAAATATATAGGCTTAACAAAAGAAACTGACACTGTGCAACACTCCATGTCATCTTTTGCATATTTCTGAAACTCTGAGAAGTGATATCTCAAAAACGTTAAAAGATATGCACAAAATTTCAACATATTTCCACTAAGGGTTTTTCTTTCTGAATGAAAAGGGTGCTCTATTCTAGAAGCATGTCACACAACTTTTAACATAATAATGCTGTTTCATAGAGCCAAATATTCAGAACTGGGAACCCTCAGCCCACAGTCAGTCTGGTGCCTGAAAATAAAACTTTCATTGAGCAACGAGTTTATTGAGCAGTCACGATACATTTTGATTTGCACAGTCATATACTTCCATGTTTGTTACGTACAGGCATGGTAATGAAGAGCCCTTGGTTAGGCATAAAATATGGGATTTTGTTCCATGAATAATGCAATGATCGGATCTAAAAAAAACCAACCTTTGCAAAAAAAAAAAAGTTCTTTTTTTTTGTCACATGCAAACAGTGTATCATAGTTCAACCTTTAAATCGTGGTAGCGTATTCAGAACTGGGTCCTAATATTTCTGGTTCAGTACTCGGTGCAAACACTACTGCAACGTGTTATTATCTCTACATTTCTTTGTTTTGTGATTAAATATTTTGAGATTTGTTAAGTCTCAAATTTCTGTATCTGGGGCAGCAGCTATTAGAACTTTACTATTGTCATAACATTTATTCTTGTCAGAGTCGACACAATGTCGACTAAATTGCAAACCAAATAGTAGTGCCTATCATGACGATAGGCAGCTGTGAAAAATGCATACGATACTCTTCCATACAGCCTTCATCCAGCTGAGCTTGAGGTATGCATCTTACAGAGATTATGAATAGCAAAGTGATTTGATGGGAAAATTTTCACTAAAAAGTCACAAAACTGATAAAAAAAAAAACCTTTATGATATGAATTTCTCCTTATAGGCAGGTCTCACTAAACTTTAATTCATGTCAAAGTTAATTCATTTTTGTCACTTTCATAATTAGTCTAGTAACTTCAGTTGCTTTTTTATAACATGTGGAGAGGATATACCTTTATGGATCATTGATGGAAGATTCCATGGGAAAGTTTGTAAAGTCTTTCTCAAAACTACACATCCTCTCTTAAACCTTCATTTCCTTTATTGCAGTAAAACAACAAATAAATCAAGGACTGAGTTTGTTTTCCTTTCTTGAAAGTTAAACAAGATACAGGTGACAGACACTTCCTATCCACTTTTGAAATTAAAACAATAAAAGACATCTCGCTGAAGCGGCATGCCGGTCGAAACTCCATGCAGCAAAGGTCGACGGAATATCGAATGTTTCACTGAGGCTGCTGCAGTAAACAAGTTAGGCCACTCTACAATGTGTGCCGGTATTGAACAGCTCTGACATTGTTTTGCGGATATTTCATGCTGCTACTTTGCCATGGAGGCAAAACTAGTGCACGCGATGAGGTCTACAGCATGCGGAGACAAAACCTAGCGTTACTAAATGGCACTGGTGTTGCCTTTTTTTTTTGTAATATTTGAACATACATTACAGCATTCCAAAAGGATACGTTGTTTGTAATGCGGTATATTGCAGAAAAATTTGCTTCCTTATGAAAATATAATGGTTCTACTCCAACCTGACTTTCAATAAACTGGTTGATTCAACGATACAGTCTGTATGAAGTTTGTTTTTACTCTTTATTTCTCCACTCAATGTACCTTTATGTTACTTGGGTCATTCAATTCCACTTGTGCAGTCTTCTTGTTAGAACTTATAACACGGGATTGATTTTAGGAAAACCTTTTCAGGTTTGTTATGGAAGATATTCCAAAGTAAGTGGTTTGTAAATTGTGACAAATGTATTCAGGTTTGTTACGCAACATATTCTGGAGTAAGTTGTTTGTAATGTCACAAATTTTGTTACTTTCTTTGCTTTTGTGAATTCCTTACCTTTCTAAATATGACAACAAAAAGCCCACCACCTTGGCATTTTGATCAACTGTCTCACTTGTCAACTGGTCAGTGCTGGTTCGTAAAGATGACCACTGACTGTCTATATCTACTAACCTTATAGACTCTGTGCAAACTCAATGAAAATTCACACGACCGGTGACCTTAGGTTTATTTTCCTGCTTGTTTACAGTTTAAAGTTAGAATCGATTAGCCTCACCGCAATGGAAGAACCATAAGAATCAATAAATGATGTATACATGATGTCAAATTTTAGCAGAAAACTGTCTAAAAAGTCAAGTACGATAATAATAATAAATGTAAAAAGGAGATGAAAATCAACTAACATTAAATAACATAAAATAACAAAATGGCTTAAGAATGTTTAACTAAACAAAAAGAAAGAGTTAAAAATAAGCACAAAATTAATGAGCTTGTGTGGATTAGGTAATAATCTGGTACTATATTTTTTATCAGCAAGAGATGGGCTTCAAACAAATAGTTCAAAATGGATGGGTTTTATGGAGAAATGGATAAAATTCAAATACGGCAAAATAATGGTGAGGCCTTGAAAGTGTTTGATTTGAAGTAAACAAGTCAAACATCAGCAAAATACATAACCATAGCAACGATGTGAAAGGAAGCAGGACAAAATGGAATCATCATGCGAGTTAACCAAGTAAAATGGATGCCCTAAACAGTACACAAGCAGGTAGGAAGCTCAGCTAGCTAGCTAGCTAGGTAGCTAGCTTGTTAGAATTGGTACCTGTAGAAAAGGTCCTTTGGTTATTGGTGCCCAAAGATAGACCTGGAAGGGTAGAGGGAGGTAATCTTTGACTGTAAGTGGTATCAAATATCAGTCACAACAACATACTCTGGCTTACAAAATGAAAATGCTGTAGAAAGAAAGGTGCAACATCTGCCAAGTGCACCGTTATGGAGGAAAAGCACTGGACATGTGACTGTTGATGAACCGCAAAAGTGTTGCTCAATTTGCCTTGCAATGATCCCTTTTCAAATGGTGATGTTGCCTCTGTCTAGACCAGTCATCATCATCACCATCATCATCACTATCACCATCATCATCACCACTATCACCATCACCATCATCATTACCATCATTATCATCATCACCACCATCATCATCACCATTATCATCAACATCATCATCACCACCATCATCATCATCATCATCATCATCATCATCATCACTGTTATCATCATCATCAACAACATCATCATCATCATTGTAATCATCATCCGCAAGATAACCTTCTTAAGAAAAGAGTATATACACAATGATTGAAACACCATACACCAGCAGGTTGAAAAGGCCATATTTGATTCTTGTAACAGTCGTGTGGTGCATCAGATGCACAGGATAAAATGACGTTTAAGAAACAAATAGTTAGCTGAGACAAAAAAAAAAAAAAAAAAACGCCACTCTTAATACTTTGCCATAAAGCTTCCTTCCAGGATGTTAACTAAAAAACTCATCCCTTGGGTGTTGACACTCTTACTCAGATAAATATTTTAAATGTGATTAAAGGTACGTGTTTTATTAACGACTTCTCTGGTTTGGTGACAGGAAGTCAGTTCTGATTACGCTTAGTTCAAAGAGTAGAGCTTACATCCACATGATTATGCCAACTGATTTGATCCAAGTAGTAACACCGTATGGGATCAAACAAAATAACTTCCCTTTCTCAAACAGGATTCCTATGATACCATGTTCAACACAGGATCACATCCCACAGTAAGAATTATTTTGTTTGCTGCATGTGAATACGGTGTTCTAATATGATCTAAGGAGATTCTGCAAGGGAAATAGAAAATGTCAAAAACAATTACCCTTTTCTACTACACCTTCCACCTGAGTACAGAATAGTTGAATACAACCTCTTTTCAACAGAACTCACATGAACTTAGGATTTCATCTTGGATCTTCTACAACGATTAGGTGTAACTAGTTCAACTTCATATTATGATCTGGGTGTTATCACTTCATTTAGATTTGTATGAAGGAAAGACTTCTTGGTATCCTATCACTCCCCCTCTACCCACAGATTTTGCAATGGCACAGCCACATATGATGTCTATCTTAAATTTCCTTGCCCTTCCTCCTATCAGTCAATAGTCCATAACAGATTTTTTTTAACACTGTGGCTCAAAAGGGTCAATGAAATTTTTCTTAGTTTAATTCCACATTATTCCATACATAAATTACTACACATAATTACTACACATATAATTACTACAAAGAGCCGTAGAGTAGATTCTTGCTTGTGTTGTATCATTCTTTTACCAAGCCTCTGTGTTGAGAGTGGTGGAATGGGTAGATGGTAGGATGGGTATATGGGTGGGTGGCAGGATAGGTGGGTGGGGTTGTTGTGCAAATAGACAACAGAATGGCTCTTTTGTCAAGTCTCAGTTATGTCTCTTTATTTTTTTGGGAGGGTAACCCTACCTAGTCAATCCATTCACCATCTTTGAGAATTTCCGTCCATAATTTTCTCATTTATCTTTTGTTTGTGCCATTACAACACCTATGTAACATTTGAAAATGATTTGTATCAAAAACAAATTAATGAATTGACTCTGTGCCACAAGCACCTCTCGACCAATTTATGAGATAAACGTACTTCAGAGTAGAGATATGTATCAGCAAAAAGAGTAACAGGCAGTTTTTCAACTTCTTTTAAATGAAATACACTGGAGTTAAATGATTTTGTGAAAGGAGATAGGGAAGCTCTTCACAACTAGAGTACGCAAATGATGAATACTTTCGTTGACAGGTGTGTCAAATGATCCTTGACATCCACCAAAAAGGGCCTCATGTGCTCAACATGGTACACCTACATAACAAATATGAGATTTGCCCAAGCTTCTGTTTTGAGACATTATATTTAAAGGTTTTTACAATCTGATCCTGCAAATGACCTTTGACCTTCATAAAAAACAATGGGGTTCATGCACTCAATATGGTACACCTACATACCACTCATGAGATTTGTCTAAGCTACCCTTCTTGAAATATTGCGTTCACAAGGCTTTGACAATTTGACCCCTGTTGACCCCAAATAAACTTTGACCTCCACCAAAAGCAGTAGGGTTCATTTACTTCTATATTACACCTACATACTACTCATGAGATTAATCCAAGCTTCCCTTCTTGTGAAAGTGTGTTTACAAGGTTTTCACAATTTGCCCCCCGTTGATATCAAATGACCTCTAACCTCCTCCAAAAACAATAGGGTTCATGTACTCAGTATGGTAATCTGCATAGCAAATATGACCTTTGTCCACATTTCCCTTTTTGAAATATCGTGTTTACATTAGGCATCACATACTTACATACACACATATACACACCCACACATGCCTGCGTGATTGCAAAGGTTATCATTATCATCGAAACCAAAACCTAAAGAAACAAACAAAATAAACCATCAATAAAAAACTACATACAAAGATTGAAGTATGTCTGTTACTAAGTGTAAAACTTGTTTGAACTTGAAAAATGCAGCTGGAGATGAGTTTCAGCTAGACCAGCATAAGTTGATCACAGTTCAGCATTACGCAACCATGCTGACATAGCACTTACAACTTGATCATTGACAGACCAGTCTGCTTTTATGTTTGTCAACCTTTCCACCGACAAATCAAGTCACCTGAGCAATCTCTCTCCAACTGTGGTATCAACTTCATGTCACTTCCATTAAACATTTCCTACACATACCCACAAGACATGAGACAAAAAGTGATAACAAATCACACATTACCAGGATACCCCAGACCAATGCTCCCTTGGCTCTGAAATCCGGAGCAGGCCGTGGGCAGGTCTTTTCTTTCTTCTTGTTCCAAAGGGAGAACTTTCCTCCAGAGTCTATCGAGGAACTGGTCACATGGTTCAAGGCCAGATCCTTCAGGTATTCCTTCCGTGTTCTGGTAGCCATGGCCACAAATTTCTCTGTCTTATGGACAGCATTTTCTGCATTTATTGCTGTGATGGGGAGAAATGATTTTGGAGTTATGATTAATCAACCATGGCTACTGCCTTATAGAGTGACTCAGTGACTCTAAAATAAAGCCATTTCACTAGCACATTTCAAATTCTGCTTCTCTTCTGACAATCTAAATACTGCATGAGAAATGAAACATGTTGGAGCTTAGCAATGACTTTGTCAAAGGTCAGGTTCATTTCAAACCTTGCCAGCAGAATCACTAATCTTCACAGTGCCTCGGTTCATTTCATTTTGCTTCACTTCTTTCTCATAATTAATTTTCAGTCGTTCATATTAATTCTGGAACCACATCAACAAAGCTCACCAAAAAGACCAAAATCAGTCTATTTGTAAGCCCTTGCTGGAACATCTCCCTCATCTCAATCTCAAATTAGTGCAATATTTCTAATGCTTCCTTTGTACACATGTGCAACTGTCTCTTCCTCTGGAGCTCCATCATTTCCGAAGGGACCACGATGGAATCAAACCATTTCAAGGCTATTTGGACTACCTCTGCTGCTCAGTCCTTTTACCCTTATTCTCTTCTTTTGTCTAATTTTTTGTTGGATGTTCCTTCCAGAGATCATGTTGTTTGGTCGTCTTCGCACCGAGTACATCAGTCAACAACATGCATCTGTCGTGTCCCTGATTCTCCATATTGTTTATCTTCCTTTACCAACATGCAATGGATGCTTCAGGGCATCCAATCACTGGTTTTGCTCCAGGAGGCACAACGTGCCCGATGTCTAAGCCACCTCCCTTGTTGATGCTGCTGATTTAATTTCCTTCCTCATAAATAACATTACTTCTGTTTACCAATGGGGTGGAAGCTAAGTTTAAAGCAGGATGCGCTGTTATTCCCATGTTTACAAAAGTCCACCAAAGAACTGCCTATACCTTTTACAAGTAATAAAAACTTCCGTAATGTAGTCTGTTTGCCCAAAAATAAATAAAAAATGCCAAATTTCAAACAAGACTTCAATTTTAGCAGAGCCAGGCCCTGTGGTATAGAACTTCCATGCAAATAAGCAAAACATAGGAGTTTAGCAAAAAACAGACTAAATTAATCTCCTGTATAAAGTCATTAACACTCTGACTGGTGAAATTTCTCCTCAAAGAATCATGATGAAGATGTTTTCCAGGTTGGTATCAAATGAAAGAGAGAGATGTAAGACTGATGATAAAAGAAATTTTTTTTTATCATCTAACAGCACATCCTGCTTTAACTTCACTATCAGGAGGGCACATGACCACAGTGTGAATCTTCACATCTCCAACAAATCAGATACTCGCACATGGAACTAATCTCGGAGACTGATTGTTGGTACAAGCAATCTACTGGCATCCTATACATGCTGTTTAAAGGTATAACATCCTACCAGAGCTTCCTCTTTATTCACAGAACAATGTCTATGTGATCTACTTTTTCTTCCTTCCTGTCATTAATATCCTTCAGATGCTCAGATGCTCCCTTCCCTACTTTTACTGGATACATGTTTCACTCTCATTTCAATAAAACAGAAATAAAGTAAACTCTCCTAAGCCCTTTTCTTCATCTCTAAATACGTTGAATGACAAAGCTTTGGTAAGAAAGTTTGTTTCACACAAAATATTGAAAGGTTAAAAGAACAAAGCAATACTCCTTTTTTCTGTTTGTAACATATCTTCCCTTACCACTAAAACTTTCTACATTCAGAAAACTTTGTTAGTACAGTCTCATTGTGCTAATTCAAAATGGATTTTCACCTAATTACAAGGGTGTAAAATAAAGTGTACAACCATTTCAAGCTATTAAAGGGAACATTTTACTTTCAAATCAATAGTAACCATTGCACTGAGGGATCGAAGGTCATTGCTCAGTAGGCCTTTACAGAGAAATATTCCATAAATTAACAATGATCATTCATTAAAGGGTGTAACAGCATGAGAGTGTACATGTCTATGACATAGCAAACACATACAAGCTGAAATTAAATCAACTGTAAACTGATTGTAACAGATGTAAAAACATAACATGAACATTCTTCTCTAATACTACAAATACATACAAGTTGAAACTGGCTGCAATCAATGTAGTGACATAACATGAACATGCTACTCTGATTTTGCATATCCACACAACCTGAAATCTAATTGACTGCAACAGACGTTAAAACACAACATGAACATTATTCTCTAATACTACAGATACGTGCAAGTTGAACTGAACTGGCTGCAATCTAGCTTCTCTGATACAACAAATACGTACAAGCTGAGCTGAACTGAACTGAACTGGCTGCAATCGACATGTAACCATAACAGTAAACATGCTTCATACACGCACATACAAAGCTGAAATAGACTTTAAACGTGTCTCTAATATGAACAATGACAGCTAAGCTTGTTCATGCAACTTGTAATGCTCACGGTATGCTGGCACACACAGACTTAGTTTTAACACATCACAAGCAGCTCTTGATACTTTGGTAGGAACAATTGTCACCAGCCAATTCATTAGCAGCAATTATCCAACTAAACTATCACTTTTGCTTTACGTATTTTGAACCCTGTCTGTGGGAACTCTCCAGACAAGAAACAACCTCTCAACAATGGCTAATAGTTAACTTTCATGTGTGCAGAGACAGTGTGCAGTCAGAGTGATGGCTTAATACCCTGAAGGTGAATCAGCTTAGTCAATTTTCGATTTATTTTCTTCGTAATTCACAGGAAAAATATGCAACAACATGCTTCCATTATAGAAAAAAAAAGGAAGCATAAAAGGTAGCGAGTGGGCGATTAAGTTAAATCAGCTGAAAATCCGATCAGTGCTCTTACTGCCTTCAATGATAAAAACATAAAAACCTTACTTTCACAAAATATTTATTGCACTACTCACGATTAATGCAACCGACAAGAAGCTCAGTTAACCTGACAACCGTCACGTGATGACGCAGTGAAACTGCATAACCTCTCAAACAGTGGCTGCTTTATGTTCTACCAAAACAAATCTTTCTACTTGCCTTCTAGCCAAAAATTCTAAAGACTTTGAGATTCCTTGCTCACATTTATGGAGAAGAAAGATAACCCACAAAGAGTAAAAATACAAAATCAAACAATGTAAAGCCTTTGTTCACAACTTGATTTTTTACTATGGTCTCTGCTGACCTCAAATGAATTTCAGTCGTATAAAAATGTCAAAATATTGTGCAAACAAGGTTTTCAGTTTTGACCTCCGGTGACCTCAAATGACTTTTGACCTCCACCAAAACAACAGGGATCATCTACTCGGTATGACCATCCCAAATACCAAGTACACGATCAGTCAAGGTAACCCTTTTTGTGATATCGTGTAAACAAGCAAACCATCACACACACATTCACACACACACACACATACACATGACATCACCATCACATAAATTTCTTGCCTGCAGTTGGCAAGGAATCAAAAAGTGACAAATGGTAGTTCAACAAACCTTTGGCAAGGATAAACTCTTTGAATGCAGGAGACTTGGCAAAGGATGCGTCCACAGGAAGGGGTGGGCCGAAAATAGGAACGTCCTTTGACCTGCTGACAGCCACTCTGTGGATAAAGGAAGATCACCACAATGTTGGAAAGTGAGGTTAAATTCAATTGCCATCAAAGTTGTGGCATCTTCACACACAATCCTTCCTCTAATCCTGTCAATTGCTCATACCTGGTTAACCAACCATTTGCTAATTACATCTAATCTCAAGCTGTCACCTCCATACCACTCAAACAAACTGCACACTTGTAACATGGACACTAAATCTGAGAAGATCTTTTTTGTAGCAGAAACATTGTGCAGTCATATGTCTGTATTTACTTATTTTCTACCCTGTTTTTTTTTTTTTTCCTTGTTTTCTCATTAAAATCACTGACAGAGCATACTCCTCCTACTGCAACAACATTTCTCATCAAGAATTTCTGTACAAGTATTTATGTAATTTGATGGACACTTTGCACAAAACAGGTGGACAAATATGTCAAGCAAATTGCCACTTTTCAATTTTGTAAATCGAGAGTAATTTTTTCAGTTAT
This sequence comes from Stichopus chloronotus, assembly GCA_021234535.1. Taxonomy (NCBI): domain Eukaryota; kingdom Metazoa; phylum Echinodermata; class Holothuroidea; order Aspidochirotida; family Stichopodidae; genus Stichopus; species Stichopus chloronotus. The sequence goes on from CM037843.1 coordinate 18,363,757, forward strand.
CTCTTAAAATGGGAGAAAACTTAATTCACTGATTTGATCACCTTTCAATTTCCATTTATAGTAAGTGATGTATTTGGGCAAATGGTACCTGATAAAACACTCCCTCGATCATTAAGAATCAATCAATGTCAAATGCGATCATCAAGGGAAGGTTGGCGATCTACATTAACTGGGAAAACTTCAACCACTTTTTGGGTAGTTCATGTCCATTCATGGGTCACATAGTAGTATTTCGGTTCCCACAGTAAGAGAGGGCGGTGTTCACAGATCACAACACATACAGGCTTGCCTCATCTCTTTTCTTGACATGGAGGATCCAAATGGTGCAAAGTTCCCGTCCACTATCCAGCAAGGAGTACAATGTATGCGTACTAATATCAACAGCATGCAAAAGCATCTTTGCATATTTCTTTAGGTATTTTATTCACTTTAATAAATAAATAGGAAACTTCAAACTTTAGGGAGAGACCACTGAATAACGAGACAAATAGTGTGTTTGCCCCACCACAGGACTTGGAATGTTGCACATTATGGAAGTCCATGACATGTCACTAATATCATATCTATTTGAAGAAAACAACTGTGTGGTGAAACACAAATGCTGATCAATACCGGATTGGGTTGATTTAAAATGAAAATTTTACACGTATACATACACACCCAAGATGACACACATATGCAACAAGGTCCTGGAAACCCAATAGTCTGGATGCTTCTACAGTATCACACCTTCACAAGAAGGTCACATGTAAAAGTGTTCTCAATGTATTAACAATCAAACACGCATGGCAATCTTCCTGGCAGTCTTTCTACTTCCTTGTGCTTCAGAGATAAGTCAAAATGACTTACGAGTAGTGAATACCATCTGGATTGGGTTCGTGGGCTCTAACCACAATGAAGATATGCTGGAAGTGTGACCGCACGGACTTAGGAGTGAATGGGAGGGATCCGGGCTCTTGAAAGATGATGGTGACTATGTCATTGCCGACGTGCCGTTTCCTCGGTAACTGGAGAGAGGAAAGACATACGATTACGTCAACAAACAGGAAACAGACTGCCTAAATCGTTAATAATTCAAGGAATTAGTTGCTCACATACAGTCCTTGGGAAATCAAAACAATACGGCTGAATATCACTCTTGGCAAAACAAACAGAAACAACTGAATGAAAGTACAACGCCAAGTCATCTTCTCATCTATCCTCAGATTCTAGCACGTCATCTTGGGGTTTCTGTATAGGTGGTGCACGTTCATATGAACTGTGTTTACACAGCAGCGGACAAAGACATAGGAAACAAGAAGAGCGTGTCTGCCACTCACGTGCTTGCAAACGATAAGTACACAGAATAATGTCTGGTTTTTTTTTTTCCCTTTCACATGACATCAATAGCAAGACATCTATTATACAAATGTCTCATTAATACATTCCCAACCTAAATCTTAACTAACAGAGAGCTTGGTAAGCCAGTGGTTAAGGCTTCATACTCAGATTCCAGCCGTTATGAGTTCGAATCCATGTAATACCCTTGGGCGAGGTATTTGTCTCAACTTGCTTCTCTCCACCCAGGTGGTAATTGGGGACACACTGGGGACCTGAGTACAACTGGTATCTTAATGGCTACTCCATACTCTCTGGGATTATCACAGCATACCTGGTTCAAATGAACAGGGGTAATGGGTGATTGCCTTAAACCGCCTTGAGCAGTCAATACTGCTGGATAAGCGCCCAAAATAAGAATAGACAATTATCATCACTAACCAATCAAATCAAAAATGAAAAAATTAATTCCCTGCCATAGTTTGGGTTTTTCATACTGCTGTATCATGCTGCTCAACTACCCAGGTTACTTAAGCCAAACCCATCATCCATTGCCTCTGTAAATGTCAGCCCCATTTCACTCCATAAAGCTGACTTCAAAGAATGCAATGCTAATTGGTGGTTCAGTGCTGATCACAAGGGTCGTGTGCAACATTTGTGCTACAACATTGAGGAAGTAACGTTGACTATTTTGTACACAGCCTGGAGTTAACTTCTCATGAAACTGACAGGTCACTTACAACATAATTGTGGTATATGCTTTCCTTTCCTTTTTATCATGTTACAACCGAAGTCAACACAGCTGATCTATACAAGCTTAAAAATGATCATATGATCAGTGTAAAATTTAGTTCCTCGATCGTCCAGGTTTTCTACGAGAGATTGGATTTCCTTGAAATCTGATACGGGTAAGACCTCTTTGTGCTCCAGTTTTTTTGTTTACTTTGATAGAGCCCAGGAATACTATGATGATAAAGGACACTTAGATACCTGCATAAATATTGAAGGACTGTCTGCCACAAAGTGTAGATCATAAAGACTCACGTTTAGAAGACAAATCATCTACCTATATCAATAACTGTATTGGTCCTGATTGCACCATGCTGTAGTTTTGATTAGTTTTGATTATATAAGAGTCTTGTTTTGGTCAAATGCGACCTCGGGTCCTTCCACTGCTCCCTCCCACTTCTCCCTGTCCCTGCTCTCTGCCTGTGCACCCCCTTCACCCCTCCTTTGCTTGAATATATATATAGGTAAAACCCTTGAGTTACTGTTTCTGTACAGTGATGGATTTGTTAAAGGACATGCAGATTAGTGCTTCACTATTCTCATAACTGCACAATATGTAATCAACTGTTTTCCTGAGACACTGTACAGAAAAACAGCTAATCAGAGGGTGTCCTTCCAGAATCGACCATTTGTCTTCAGACAATAACAACCAATACATGACCCAAAATATTCCACCTACTTTGAAGAGGACACTTCATGTTTGCATAAGAAAGCTCTCGGAGCAATTGGCGAATATATCAACGTTCAAGTGAAAATTACTTAGCCCACCAACTTCTCCTGTTACGTTGACGCAAAATTCAAATTTTCTACCCCTTAAACATGTCATTGTGACAAGGGTCTTCTACCTGACAAGGGGTATCTCTAAAGTATTTAAACCATAATGGGTCTAATGTAATTTACAGCAGATGTTCACACTGCATACTTGTCAGTTATCAATGAACATGCAATCCACTTGTGCTGTCCAGCAGAAAAGAAGAATCTGAAGAAAACTTGAATTCAAAGTGAAATGAATAAAACTGACGACTGTGTAAAATGAAAAAAGTGATGCATGTCGCTGAAGTCCTCCAAGCACTTTACTTGATTAAAAAGACATGCCATTCAGTCACAAAAGCAGGTCGAGGTAACTCAAACTCAGCTTACAATGAGTCCGGAGCTGAGAGACTGTCACTACAAGCGGATTGCATGACATTTTACTTAATATTACACATTTCAAGAATACAAGCCAAGAACAGAACTGTTAGCAAGATACAACATGCACAATACTTTTGATGACATTTAAAATATTTCATTTGAGGTAATATAGTGTTCAATATGTATATGGTCCTTGATGCCCATAGCATACGGATAAGACAACATGAAGGAAGTAACGAGATAGGCCAAAAACTTGCGGCATGCCAAAGGATCGATCAATCTTAAGTTTTCAAAAGAGATAGGGTTTTTACCTGCTGGCGGTTGTTCGGTGTGTAAGGCAACATTGTGGAGACATGAAACATGATCTCATTACCCTGGTATACAGCATAGACAGAATGGGATCCTGTTGAATCAGCTGTTATCAAAGATAATATTGAAAACTTCATGATTATTTTGAATATTCATCACTGTCAAATCTGATCAGATCAAAACAAAGCACGAGACAATGGTTTGTGCCTCGCAAGACGATCTCTCGGGCTTGGCAACTCCACTTTCTCGTTCACCATCGATGACTCACAACTTGTGGATCATCCTGAGGAGGAACCACAAGGAATACCGTAGATAAACCAGAATGACGTCAGGCTGGTCCCACAAATGAAGAGGAACATAGTTCATGCGGTCCTTGCTCCGTATGGCAAAGCAGCTCTGCCTTCGACATTTGCCAAAAATAATGCACACAGCCCGAGGACTTGTTCGTTTGGTATCTTACTACACCTTTGGGGGGAAACAGAAGTGAATTAAACCATTTGATTGTTGAGATAACCTGATACTAGTCAGGTTTAACTTCGTTCCAACATGAAGCTACTTGTGAGCTTTCCTACAATTTTTGTCCGATTTGTGTTATGTGGTTGTCCTGAGAACGCCTTTTGCCATACCGAGGTTGGGGCTTCACTTATTGTTCCGTGATGTCATTCTGGTTTATCTATTTCTGTGAGAAGAACATATCAAATCACTTTCACTCCCTGTAATGAAACGAAATGATGGCTCCTGCACTCAAATATGTTGTACATTCAAGGGCATGGCAATCATGATGGAACATGTACACATGAAAATCTCCCCACAGCATTCTCTAGTATGGAAAGTTAGGAAGGACAAAGATATCTAGCTCAATGATAGGCATTATCCTTTTAATGAAGGATAGCTAATGGAGAGAGAGGCAGATTACAGATAATATTCTTGAAAAGTTATCCTTCAAATGAAACAACAATGAGTGCATAAAAATGAGAAAATAATCGCTTAGCAGAAAAAATTCTGACCAACTGCCCCATAATCAAGAGAAAGCACAGTTTTAGTTTGAACTTTCTGGGACATTCATTTACAAAGCAAATTGGAATGTAAGCTTGTTTCAGAGAGTCAAGGGAGTCCAAAAACATTCTTGAGCACCATTCCGATGATTCTGCGAGTTGTTTCCTATCAGCTGTAAAAGTCCCTCACCAAACTCTATGCAGTTGTACTATATCACCTTGATAGGATAGACGGATGTGTGAGGCTGATCTGGAGGAAGACTAACAGACAATACTCAGTAAAGCCTCTCTCACATCTATCCATTCTCCTGGCAAAGTTTCTTTCACAACAGCCTATCTTCTTGGTGAAGTTTCTTGCACAACTAACTATCCTCCTGATGAAGTTTCTCTCACAACAACCTTAACCTCCCTGTGGTAAAAGTTTCTCACACAACTACCTATCCTAGTGTGAAGTGTCTTTCACAACCACCCATCCTCCTGATAAAGTCTTTTGCATGACTGCCTATCCTCTTTCTGGTGCAAAGTCTCTCTCACAAGCAGGCTGGACTTTTACACAATTTGGTGGAAGGAGGAGAGACACTGTGAGAATAGTCATTACACTGCAAAGGAACACAAACTACTATGTGTTTACCAGAGGAATCTGTTGTGGAGGACTAGGACAAAACATGGTGATACAGTGTTGTGAATAAAGTGTGATACCATTGATTATGATGAACCATCAAAAATGCACAAATAAAACATAATGTGACCACTTACTTTTATTGTCAAGTTGGGCTCTATATTTCACAAATCCTTTCAGCTTGACTTTCTCGCCTATGGTTTCTAAAAACTCATCAAAGGCCGGACCAGAGTGTTCTGTGGATATAAAATGGAGTCATGCCAGAGTGATATTTCTGAATGTGACTGCCATCCTTGAAAATTCAATGATGCTTCGGGGCTGAATGAGATGAAATGCTTAAATCAAATTGCAAAATTTTCTCATATTCTGCAATTCTCAAAATTTCTTTGATATACATTCATGGAAGAGTCATAATTAGCAAGAACCTAAAACCACTCCAGCACATGAGTAGGTTTGCTTGGCCATCTTTGAGTGAGATGCCCACTACCAGGGGGGGGCTCACTACAAGAGACATGTCCATTTCTAGGTGAAGTGACATAATGCATCACCCTACATATGTTGGACTTTGAGAGCCATCAAAAACACATACTTTGAGACAGAAGGAATCTAGCAATGATGACTTTTTCATGAATGTGTATTTAAGTTGGACCACAGTATCAGGATTACATATCCTTTCCTTCGTCCCGAAATCATTCACCTACGACCCCGCTCAAGAATAACAAGTCAAGGAAATAATCATTCATTAGGATATGCTGCACGAGTAGATAGCGATTGCGGCAGTCTCGGTTTGAATTCATTGTTGCAAGGAGTTAATAATAATCAGACCAACAACTATCCAGCAAGCTGTGAGTTCACCTCACAATGACCATCTACGACAATGATCGCCTATGTAGATGGGAATTTCCGGCATTATTTAACCAGCTTCTGAACGATTATTCATGGGGGGCACCTTTATTTCTAATTTCCATTGCATACAAAAGGCTACAAAGAAAGCCACTTCTGACACTTGTTCATTTTAATGTAGAGAAAGAAGTATGCAATTAAAATACATACCATTATTGTACATCTCTTCCTCTGTACTCTGGCCCGCCTTGCAGTACAGAATCCCAACCTTGTATTTATTTGAAAGCTAAAAGGCAAAAAAAATAAAATAAAATAAATTATAAACTAAGTAACCTCAAAATGTCATGCACCGACAGGATGTCATGAAACACACAGTTCATTACTGGTTAAGCTCAGTGCAGAAATTTTCCCTTGAGACTTAAATAAACAATGCTTGATCATGATATAATGAGTTGTTGATGGCAAGGATAAACAAGGATTATTTTATTTTGACTGCACCTTTTTCCCAGAGACTATGATGATGATTACTTCCTATCTGAGCAAACCAGAGGTCTCCAATCAATGTCTCTCTAGTTCTACATGTTAGACTGTGCCAACTTTCTCACCTCATATGCAAATTTAGAAAAATACAACCTTCTTTATACATCTGACTATGCTCATACTTGACATTTCAAATCCCTGTGGATTCACGATAGGAACTTGACCTACGTGTGTTAAAAAAAAAATGTTGCGTTTGCAATTTCATAATTTGGTAATTCCAGATTAATTTTTGGTCCCCAAAATGCTTTCAAATGTAGCAACATAAATTTGAGAGATATGCTCCAGTCCATGATGGACACAACGGCAAGGGTGAGGGGACATGGAGAGGGGGATGGGAGAAGGCGTTTGACAAATTGCACATCATTGATTCCCCACAACTCACTGGTGTGGGTATTCACGAGTGACTATACTTACCCCTTGCCACACTACTGCATCAGTTTGACCTATGCTGTACAAACCTCAAAGTCAATTCTGACACCGTGCCATCTAAGGCCTAGCTCGCCCTTGTAGGACTGGCATCAGAATTTTTTTTTTTTTCAAAGCACAATGTCTCTCACAAACTAAACATTAATGTTTGCCAACTAATGAAAGAACAAACAGGATAGCAAAATGTCATAAATACTAGACAAGCAAGCAGAGAAAAATGCAAGTAAAAGAGAGCTTTTCTAACACCCCAAAACTCTGATGTGTGCAATTTTTCAAAGTATTTTTTTCTCTTTTAAAAACAGCATTAATCTTGATGAAACAAAAAACAATAATTTGAGGTGATTTTTCAAGCACTTCATTCATATATTTAACACCGGCCTGAAATGACTGACGGTGGGAAACTTGCATGATACATCACAACACTTCATCGTTCCTATCTATAGAACTGTACACACAGAAATTTTCGCAAAAGTTCTGCTATTTGAATAGACATAAATTTGATATTTCAACATGTGCACTGATTTTCTTTTGGATGTGCTACACCTACACTACATATCTTCATGAGATCTGTCAGTTTCCCTTTCTGATAGGATTGTGCACACATGATTATTTTCACCAGTAGACCCCTGTTGAATCTAAAATGAAACCTACACAATTTATCAGAGTGTTGTGATAAACCTACATGGCAAATTGGAGATCCATTAAGGTCACATACAGAACTTCCAACATTTTCTTGGCTGGTGGTTGGACAGACACAGATGACTACGGCAATCTCTTTAGATTATGTGAGGGCAAAACTTTGCAAAATTTTTTAGTCCTAATGTAATATTGTGCCAGTAACTACTGTACATTAATGACATTATGCAACATCATCCCTAACTGAAACAGTGAAAAGACATTTAACCTAGAAGAAAGGTGATGACATGGAAACAAAGCTTTATCACACATGATATCAATCACATCCAAATCTGAAACATGATGTTTACATGAGGAACAAAGAAACTAACACCCACATCACAGACACATTAAGGCTTTCCACTTCAGTATAAACCATGAAAGTATAGGCGTAATGTTACACACTTTCACAACAACAATACATCAGTGCTGTATGAACTTGGACGTTGTGATGCAATCTGAATGGTCTATCTTGTCCACTGAAAAACTGAGTCTCCAAAATTGGACTCGTTTCCCATTAATGTTCCTGTAGAACATGTTAATATAAACACAGCTACAAACTTAACATGATGCCACATCCTAAAGAACACAGACTCACACAGCACTTTTACCTACTAGCTAATGAAAATATTCTCCCCCCAAACTCATAACATGCTTTGCTAAAATACACAACTACATGATTCCCGGCAGTCACATGCATTGTTTTGCTTCATACTGAAAAGAAAAAAAGGGGAATTGTTTAGTTGAACACACCATAAAGTGGTGCTGATACACAACCGAAGAGGGTAACACCTACCCCTTGTTCATCTAATTTGCATAGATGCTCCCTCGTTTTCTCCGAATTGATCGCGAGTTTGAGGCAGTTCAGTGGAAGATCGGGTACAACATACTCCAACACATCTCTCAGCGGCAAACCCCTGGACGTGTTGTGTTTTGCACTGGACGGTACAGAGTCTTCCATAATGTAGCCCCTGAGAGTGTTAAGCTGGGGAAGGGGAAAAAAAAAGCACTGAAAAGTGAAAGTGGTTCCTCCCACCGAGGTTAACAAACATTCACCAAAGGTTAAAGGTATAATAGCACATACCACTGAACTTTGTGGTGATCAAGATGATAACAAGTATTTCCTGTGAAAGCCAAGCTACAATACAAAATATCTTTCACTTTTGGTCTTTTGGTCTGTTGTCAGTGTAGTGTACTGTACTGCACTGCACATGAAAACAGAGGTTACTTCATGGTTTGACTGCAATTGTCGAGCTGATTTTGACAATTACCGATACAAACATTGAATGCAAAGTCCATCCTGACATGACCACAAATGTCAAGAGTTGTTTGTCATTTCTTTCAGTAAATCCTGAGCAGGCTTTAGAGAGAAATGAAAAAAAAAAAATCCAAGTAACATCTTACCACATTCGTAACTACATATATACAATTACAAATATTCATTTTAAGCACCCCCAGTAGACCTGAAAAGCAGAAGCTTAGAAACCTTCACAGGTTACGGAGGAAGATAGACCAGACAACAGGATGAGGATAAAAAATGCACACTCTCTCTCTCACATACTACAGTTAAAATCAGTCATGCCAAGACAGGTGACTGATGCAGTGAATACACATTCACCAACAACCCCACAATGGACTATAATGACAGGATCAATTATAAATGAATTGAAATAAAATTGCAAGAGGCAGACTGACAAGCTATAGATCGATGGAATATTAGAGCAGCATCAAATAACACATGTTGACGATAGAACATGAGAAATAACATTCAAGCAGCTAATTGTCCTTGGAGACTTCCCCTTTTTTCCATCCACCTACCTGACATATCCTTCCCACCCCTTCCCATGCCCTCTAAGTGCATGTTCAATAGTGTGGCTGTCTTTTTGGTGAAGTGAAGGTTTAGATGAGGGTAACAGCCATCAGTATGTTACATTCGAGGAAGGAAACCACCCTCACCAAAACCTTCCTTCAAAACAGGAACAGTTAATGTAACATTATCTTTCCTTTGCTATGTACTTGTTAAAGAGTATACGATGACAGCAAAATTAAAACCCACTCTCCCAACTTCGTAATGGCACTCCATCAACCACAAATTTCTGGTCATCAAAACACACCCCAGTCTGCCAGTACTACATAGCATACAATTACGTAAAGTAGGGCTCCTCTCATGAACCATCAACACCGTCCTCAACTCAACCACTGACAAAGTTTTTCCTTCCGTAAAGGAGGGGAAAAAAGGCCTTGCACAATGAAGAGAATGATGAAATAAAGGCCCACTATTTGGGATTAAAACTTCAAAACGTAAACACTAAGCTGTAACAGCACTTAAACCTAATCCCTCAACATGAACTACAAAACAGTACTACTGACAGTTCAATACAGTGTAAACTAAACAATGCATCACTGAAAAGATTTACTGAGTTAAACATTAGCAGTAAAGTATGTACCCAAACTGTATAGTGCTCAAATGAATTAATTTTCCTGTTTAGCTATAGTAATTCAGAGGAGCTCCAGCCATTTTAAAGTCCTGATGTGCCTGTCTGCCTGAGCAGTGTTCAAAGCGGATTTACAGAAATTGAAATTGATTCTGACATTTTCTACCTGTGTCATATTGAGTGAATTGGTCTACCAGGGGGACTATCATGGCATAGCATGTTGATAAAGAATTCAACGCTACTTTCAGGTCTTTAAGCAGCAATCCATGCCAGATTTACCAGTGTTCTCTCTGGGAGGTTGGGGCCAGGGCAGTCTGTCCCCATGTGAAAATTACCACCATCTGAAAGAGTTACCACACTCTAAAAAAATCCTACATCACCCCCCCCCCCAAAAAAAACTAGAGCAGCAATGCTGCAGTTGCTCAACCCTTCTGATGTTAGGAAGTGTCCAGTTGAAAATTAATTTGGAACACATCTATGGTCCTAACATTGTTCATACTGTACACAAACTCATGTTGGGCTGGCCAGCACATAAACACTGTTGACCCAGCAATTAACTTTCGCAGCTGGACCGTTTCAGCAGGGAGTTGCTATCTGACAAATAGAAACTCCCTGGTTTCAGGGATAAATCCGAGCTATGTAACACTGCCCACAGGGGACAGGGATGGGGATCAGAAAGTAGACTTCTAGAACATGCCACCAGTTTGTGCAGGGCAGTGGCATAACCAGAGGGGGCTGTCAAATGTCTGATTGTCCCCTCCCACTACTCCCAATGAAATTGGTGAGTAAAAAAAATATTGAATGAAAACCACACCATGCATTTTTTAAAGAGGCTCACTGAGTTGTTTCCTGAAATTCACTAAATTTATCCACACCCGTCAAGTATCCTTCACATACAAGTGACAAATGGTCAAACTAAAAAGATCCCAATGTTTCACATACAATGGAACATCAATGAGTAAGTAATTAATGATTTAATTTGGTTTATGAAAATTCGTGACCAGACACTTTTCATACTAGTACTACATTCACACGCACACAACCAGTGCAACTAACAGTCAAAAATTTGAAAATTTTGACAGTTTTCATAACTATTGGATGTGAAACTTGACTACTTATGCCAATTGTAAGTATTGTCATGTGTTTATATCCTTCAAAACCACCACAAACTTTATTGATGTCAACTCAATGAGTCCCTTTAAGTAAATGCTGCTAAGTCGTGTGGAGTCTAATATTGATTCCGTAAAAAACAAATTAACGAAAAGAAAAGATTCTAGTATGATGAAATATGTAGGCTTTTGTTGCCAAATAAGAATGTTGCATCTCTACTTAGTGAACCCCCCTGTAAGTGCCTGAATACAATAATTTAAACTGAACTAAACTAGCACTATTGATGTTATCAAAAATTAATCAACAATTTCTTTTTGTGGCTTTCACTCACAACCCTTGCAGAGACTGACCTTTTGGAAGTATAAATTTCTAATTGTGGTTTGTCAAAAATAAAGAATATTTGGCCACAATTCACAAGGTCTGGGAGATTGAGAACTGCCAATTCCTGCACTATGAGAGGAACTTTTGGCAAAAATTTTAGTGGTATGCTACACTACATTTAGAAAGTGCTATAATCACTTGTCTCCCCCTCCCCCCTTAAATAAAAAGTCTGGTTATGCCACTGGTGCAGGGCCTTGACCAAGCCAAGACCAAACCTCAACTCCCTAACATTCTCTGATAACCATTCCAGCTAGACCAGGGAAACAACTGGTGAAGAACAATAACCCCTCTGTATGCAATGTCCACACAACCAGCAAGGGGGGCTATGTAATAGATTCTAAAATTAGCTGTCAGGGAACTTTGCCATCATGGTACATTAGTTGTGTACACAGTGGACACTGGATACTACAGGGAGTACAAGTACTGCCCAAGAATAACAGTCAAAACAAAGTAACTGAAAACTGTCTTACATAAGCTTTAGCTTGAGGCTATTCATTTAAGGTGGTGAGCATGCCCCTCCAGATAAAGCTCACTTCAACTCACTACCACATAATATAACCATACAAATCAAGGGAGTGAGACTTCAAAAGGATCTAAAGCACAAGGAAAAATGATCAAAATAGTCAAAAAGTATGACTTCCCTTTGTCCTATCATATAGTTAGGAACAACTTGTACTGCCATCCCAATGTGGCACCTTCACTGCAAATTTCAGAAAAATCCACCAGTAACTGCAGAAGAAGTAGGCTTTTGAACAGAGAGACAGACATTTTCTCCCCCTACAGTACCACATAAGCTCTACCCACACTCCGTGGGTTGAGCTAAAAAAAAGAAGCTCTGCTGGGCTAGGAAAAAGTTGGCAATAGGCTATTGCAAGAAATCACATCTGTTGCAGTACCATTTCATGCATCAATTATCCAAAATTTTTGGATGTGAGGCTGAACTCCCCTCAACACCATCACTTCAGGATGAGGGAGGAAGCATTTCATGCATGGCTACCCCAATATCTTGAAAATCTGTTGAGCACACTGCATACATTAAACAAACAGACCTAGCTTTATACACACCATCAATAATACTGATACAAACCATCACATACCAACACCATACACCTTCCAGCAGTACTTAGAGAATACTCCATATTTTAATTATGACATTAACACAAGTTGAAAATAAACTGATTAACCAGTCTGGGTTCTATCAACTGTTTAGACAGACTTGTCAAGAAGCCTCTGTGTTATTAAACCAACGATGAAAGCCAACTGGAGAAGCAAGATTACGGCTGCATAAGTCATTGATAAAATTCCATTCCTTGCAAACAGTGTGTCCATTGCTGTGTTCATGTCATTTAATTTCGGTTCAAGGCTTTTAGGAGAGAAGTGAATGTTTTTGCTGTTTCTGATGTGTTTTTTTTTTTGTCTTCGCTAGCATTTAAGATTCATTTAGCGAGATCACAAGTCAGCTGCTGTACATACTGAGCATTCATAGCAGGAAGCAGAGTGGCAGCTCCCTGTTTGTAGTGAATAAACTCATTCTATGTTAATATTTACCATCCTTTTTTGTTTTATTACTCTAGTCCACAAAAGGGACAATCGTTAACGGTGTTGGAAGTATCAAAGCGAGACTATGGTGTTTTACAGGAGACTAAGGAAGAGTTAAAGTAAATTGTACATGATCTGGTAAGTCAGGGTAACATAAAAAGACACTCATTTTTAACATGGGGGGACTTTCTTCATTATCAATGTTCTCCTTTAACTTTCATAAAAAAGTGAGGTTCTGCAAGACTTTTTCCTCCAAATTGGGAACAGCGTTTTTCCAAAATTTCAAGGCTTGCTTGTTATAAGACAAGTAACTGTACTTCAACTTCTTTGAGCGATACTTCTTAGAGCGATACACAAAGAACAGAAGTATCATAAAAAGTATTGACAACAATATTCATGCTATTTAATTGTACTTCAAAACAGCAGTAAATCATGATGTTGCACGACTGCAATGTTTCACACAATGTAGACAATACAAATTTCTTCACGTCAAGTGCGCTTTCTCCGAAGAGAGTTCATCATAGGTGTCCTGTTAGTACTCAGCTAACCAATAAATAACTACTGTGTGTTGGGGTCCTCGTTTTGACATGATCAAAACACCGTGGGCAATTCAACTACTACACATTTAAAGAAACGTCTAGACAATATTAAAAATATTCTCATAAAATCCGTGACAATAGGGAACAACATGTCAAAGTCTCTCAATCTGCTCTATGTCTTAGTGAACATCTACCAAGCCATATATGATGAACATAACTAAAATTGTAAAATGTGTTACAATTTCAATATTTTTGTGGCCCAGGTGGGTGTTGCTCTTGCTGGTGAATGGCTTGTATGATTGTTATTGAACATCCCCATATGGGACAGGAGTTTGGGGATGTTCTAAACAATTCCTTTAAATGACCAAAGAGGGCATTCAAAATTCACATTCAAAATTCAGAAGTAATGTGTAAAGATTACAATTCCCAAAAGGCAAACACAGCAAATAAGTACTCATACCACAGGTGACAAATTCTGATTGGTGGAACTGTGTATTGTTATGCAAATATTTTGGCTGATATCTTCAGAGCCGCTGATATAATTGGCTGATGACATGCAAATCAGTCTGAATTATGAGATGTCAATTATGAATAATTTGATACCCTGCAGCACATTGTCAGCAGTAAAACCAGTCGATTGCTTGAAGAAACTAAATCAACACATTAAATTTCATTCCTTGAATTCCTGTATCTACTGTTATTCACAAATTTTTGGATCATCCCAGACACTGCACACCACTTCTCAGTTGTAAGTCATGTTTTCTACTGTATGATGCCAGCCCGAGCCATTCAGCTCGTCCAAACCAGTGTAATTCCCTTTGTAACTGCAGTACAGTATGCTGCTGTGTGAACTTTTTAACCTCCGTATAATGAACACAACATGCCGAAACTTCACAAAGCTTTATCCAAGGAGATATCCCACCAAGTTTTCTTGTTATTTAAAGCATTACCCTCTAAATTAAAATAAACATTGAACAAAGTAGGGGGGAAATACTAAATTTAAACATGAGTGGTGTCATGTTTCAGCTTCCATTTACTGTCCATATAAAGAAACGAAAGCCCCTCCCCCCCAAGAAAAAATATGACTTTAACATGGTGAACCAACCTCACAGTTCTTTATACGCCCGTAGAAACGGTTTAATAAAACAAATACCACATTTCTGTTAACAAACTTGAAAGAAATTATGACAGATGACATTTAAAATATATTAGGCCAACTTTAAACTAGAACTATTTGCAAATGTTAAATACTTTGCATCAAGCGGTGTCAATAAATGTAAAAAGGACTCGCAAGGATTCGGCAAAACACAAACTGTTTATTCTTGTATACACCTAAGTGTACATGGATGTTTGTTGTGCACTTTAGGACAGTCCTGTCTACTGTAAATTGTTTGAGGACTACTGTATTCTTGAGTATAAATATTCTTGAAACATTTCACTACTGTAACACTTACTTTACTTGCCAACTGAGTGGTGGAATTAATTTTAAGGCGTTACTATGATATTTGTTACCACGGCTGACATCGACTGGTTTTCGCATTTTGTCTATGGCAAACCTCTGACTTACAGCGAATGAAAGCAAATTTACTGCAGAGTTTGAATTAACGGACATATTTCATGGACCAATGGAACCACGTACAAAATTTGTAAAACCCTCCAGTGATGGAAAACCAACAGAAATTATTCCACGTTATGATAACACAAAATCACTGCATTACGCATTACTGCTTTAAGCATAGCAGTCAAAATCAACATACCATCCACAGAACGGTTCACTTGATATATTACCCATATGTTGAAATCTTTTAACCTCAATTAAACTCTACACTGTAACCTCCTGGCAGTTCTCTGCATAATTTTACAGCATGCCTGAACTTGTGATGGTCCACTGCAAGACATTACCACGCTCACCTTCGATACACAGTGAGCATAAAGTCAAACTTTATTTTTGTCTTTAAATTTTCAGCGTATTTTTCATAAAAGCAGGGAGACAAATACCCTCCAGCAACCACATGGACAGTGTCATCTGTACTGTACAAGGTTGTTGATTTCTTTCTTTTTCAAAAAAAAATTGTGCTTTAAAGAAAATAAATCGATGTAAATCATGATTTTCTTAATAAAATTCATGATTTGTTTAATAAAAATCATGACTTAATCACAATTTTAATCGTCTCAATTTAAATCATACAACCCTGGTACTGTAAAAAGACATCATAAAGAGAACCTTGGGCAAAAGGTGACTAGTGCATGTATACGCACTATGAATACAGCTCAGACAAACAATTCCAAGTTTACCCACCTGAGTCTCTTCCAATCCCCCTCCTCCCACTTCCCCCTGCTCCGACCTACAATTTCAATCTCCAAAGTTTTTTAAAAGAAGGACCTGGATACCAAATGACCAACGTAATTTCCAAATGCTATATTTATTGTGGATGAGTGGAAAGATATGCAGATAGTCATTAGATCTGTTTGTATTGAGTAAGAGATGACAACATACTACAGTACACACTGACACAACCTGACTACAGTAAAAGGCCAATCAGCACCTTTAGGAAATAAATTCTTGGACAGGAAAGGGACCTAGGGAATGAATTTACAACACAAACAAGTCAGAAAGGATAGCGCATCCTGCTTAGAAAGCAGCCACTATGGAACAATTGATATATATAACAGCCGTTTCACGTCTTGTATGGCTGTGACTCCATGAAAGGATAGTCACCGCAGGCCATGAATTCAATAGGTTGCTCAGAGAAATGTAAGTTGAAGGCAAATTGCAATCCAAGAAATGAAACAGTGAGGACTGCATCTAGTGTTGAAAGATACCTTAATAACTGCATGAGATACAGCTGAAAGTATTGACAAAGATCAACAACCATTTATGTACTGTAAAAGGTAGGCAAGGACAAACATTTTCTATGCTATTCCAACATTGTCCCTCTGACAAAACCATCCACATAGACTCAAATTAATGAGTCAGGTAGTCAACAATTTAAAATTATATCAATCTACTGTCCTGAAATGAAATTGAAGCTGTTTGTGATATTGTATGTTTACCAAATTGAACCAATAAAACTGACATAGATACCTTCAAAAAAAAAAATTTTAAATGTGCACTTCCAGCAGAGCCCAATGAGTGATGGGAAGGAGGCACTAGTCTGGTATTAGGCCGGATGGCGCTAGAAGCAGTGTTAAAGGTTACCAGTACTCTAGGCATGGTAGATGGGAATGCATTTGTTATGCTGAGACAGGCAAGTGAGGAGTGAAGTTAATATCACTGATTCTTCAAAGGAAGATCATCACACTAAAAATCATTGTACCAAAACATTTCAAATTTCTCACAAACTGGAAAAGTAATTTCAGTTTGCTCTTATTTTCATGAAGTAGAAATTGACCATTAAATGACCTTTGACATTACTTCCTACAAAAAATGTAGCCTTACTTGGTGATGATTGTAGCTGCAGTACAGTACATAACAAGTTATCCGCAGAAGCCTATGGAAGAACATACTGTCCGTGAACAGATGGAAACATGTAGCTCTACGAGATCACATACTGGTTGAAATTGAAGTCATAAGGAAAATGACTCCATATGAACTGCACATTGAAGCAACTTATCTAACTTTTGGAACTCTGTATGACAGTGAAGGTACTGAACATTATAAACACACCCCATCAACATACTAATTTAACACTGCATCCTAAATTGTGTGTCATCATTGATATAAATGTAGTATGTGAACAGTTTTTTCACATAATTTTAGGGAAATGATGGAAGAAAGATTATGTGGCAACTTCAATTTCATTTCAGTCTTGAAATGGAGACGGTCTGTATTGAGACACACGTATTGTAATGTCCAGTGTTCCATAACCAAAAGCAAAATTTAGTGCCCTAACCATTTTGTTTGCTTTGCTTGTTAAAGATACAAAGCCAGCATTCTTCTTTTAGCACATCCACCTTCTACAGCTCAGACTGGTATCTCCATGCAGTACAAGATGCCAGCAGTGCAGATGGCAGTGACTAGCAATAATTCAGCATAAATTAGTACAGAACAATTACCATTCATAGCACACTGCAGCATTCAGTAACATTCAGTAACATTCAGCAACATTCAACATTGGAGTAACATTCAAACATCTTTATGCACTTGACTGCAAATTTTCCACCATTTGAACATACAATGCCATGATGCAACTGTTGCTCAAAAATTCTTTTCACAGCCACAGTGTATTGGCCCAACACAAATCTGTTGTTGGAAAACTCCTGCAAAATTCACAGAATTTGTGAAATGTGTGGCAGTGACAGATGTAAAACACTCCTATAAGCTTTCATTAGATTTTGCTGATTACCAATCAAAATAAAAAATGACTAACTGAACCAGTACCACCTTTGCACAGACAAAAACCACACTGTTGACTGATTTAAGTTGTCCTTCTGAAGTGACCCATAAAATAAGTCAAAATCAATACCATTTTACAAACAATATAATAGCAATACTTTTGCTAATAGATAGTCCAACAGTGCCATACTATGGGGAGCTCACCAAAATATTACTAGTAAAGTAAAAAAAAAAGTTTGATACAGATCTCAACTCAACATGGATCTATGGTGATTTTTCTACCACTTTTTACATTCTCTCTACAGACCAAAGTTTTAGATTATAGTGTGAACAGGAATGAGGTGAAATTTTTGCAGGAATCTTGAACATTCAATGCTAGTTAGTACTGTACAGCATGTATACACTATAACTGCTGTTGAAATTTGGCTTCTCTCTTTCTGCTTTTCTTTGGGAGGGGGGGAAAGATGCATTTTCTTGTCATGTGTCAGGACATAATGTGACAAACACATAAAAAATTGGGACATGAGAATAAATAATTTCATACACCTATGAGCAGAAAAGAGAGGAGAAAGGTTAATGCACTTTTATTTACGGTATACATCTGATCATTTCAATGACTACAGTGAGTGGGGCATCATTAAGAGCATCATCATAACACTTCCAGAGACCCAGTTCCCAATATTCTGATCTTCCAGAGGCACAGTGGAGTTATGTTGGACCCAGAATTGAGTTGGACTTTTTTTTTTGGTGAAATGTCTAGGACAGCTTTTGGTTATGGAATTCCAAAAAACACATTTTTTTTTTTTCACCACTTTCCATTACAGACCTGACATTTTCTAACAGCCAGTAGCGGTTTATCAGTTTCCTGCAATCATGAAACCTTGAATGATAAGCAGGTTTCGGTGTATTGGGGGAAGTCAGATTCCTGAGGCTGATAAGTAATTTTGCCCCCCCCCCCCCTTAATTCAAAGTGCAATGATAGTGGACCAAAAGCCATCAGTCCAAATATTTTCTGTGTGTATCTGTCAATTCTTGAAGGAGGATAGGAAGCTCTGTGAAAAATATAACATACTTTTCTATATAGTGATCATCATAATGAGCAATCAATCAGCATGCATATTGGAAATGTTAGGGTAGCCATGAACTTGGAAGCCAAGATCAAACCACAAAAAAGTTCCGTAATCAAAAAGAAAAGGACCAATTTCATATCAACATTTTTTTCATTTTTTTTTAGTTTTTCAGGTGTGGGGTACACACGTTTGAATTATAATGTGATGCAGAAAAAGAAAAGTTGAGCAGTCATGATCTTCCAAGGTTCATGGCCCACTTGAAGAAACACTGCAAAACTTGTGGAAAGTTGTCATCACAACTAACCATTGTCTGGTAAAAACGCTGCACCCCAACCTACATCATATCAGTGACTGATTCGCAGTGCAGCACCAAACTTTACAAGCGATGTAACTGCAGTGCATTCATATAATTAGTACTGGCAGAGGTGCGTGGCAGAGGTGTGTGTGTAAAAGAAACGTAAATAACACAAACTACCCTGCCAAGCTTTCGGACCCTCCATGGGTCCTTCAAGGCTGTACAAAGCAATATATATATATATATATATATACATACATACATACATACATACATACATACATACATACATACATACATACATACATACATACATACATACATACATACATACATACATACATACATACATACATACATACATACATACATACATACATACATACATACATACATACATACATACATACATACATACATACATACATACATACATACATACATACATACATACATACATACATACATACATACATACATACATACATACATACATACATACATACATACATACATACATACATACATACATACATACATACATACATACATACATACATACATACATACATACATACATACATACATACATACATACATACATACATACATACATACATACATACATACATACATACATACATACATACATACATACATACATACATACATACATACATACATACATACATACATACATACATACATACATACATACATACATACATACATACATACATACATACATACATACATACATACATACATACATACATACATACATACATACATACATACATACATACATACATACATACATACATACATACATACATACATACATACATACATACATACATACATACATACATACATACATACATACATACATACATACATACATACATACATACATACATACATACATACATACATACATACATACATACATACATACATACATACATACATACATACATACATACATACATACATACCATACATACATACATACATACATACATACATACATACATACATACATACATACATACATACATACATACATACATACATACATACATACATACATACATACATACATACATACATACATACATACATATTTAGAACACTGCAATCTCTGAATATTCTTGTGGTAAGTTTCACACATTCTGTATGACATTGATGAATGGCACTGCACCATTAAAAAACTGATGATGAATGCACAAACACGATGAGGAATGTACAGTATAAATATTTCAGATCACAAACATGTGATTCAATGAAGTATACAATACAACACAGAAAAGAGTTAAACTCATAGACAGCCTGCAGCATTCATGAGTTTGCATGTTACTACATCATGTGTAAAAAGTAAAATAAAAAAAATCAGTAGGAACGCAAGTGGGAAGTGTATGAGTCTGAACAAAGATTCAGTTTAAATACAGTGTGACATACATACTCCTACAGTACTTTCAATTTAAGATAGTCAATCATTTCCAGGATGCATATTCATAATGAGGGCTTTATAGATCGCTGCTGCTTCTAATTTAAAAAAGAACACTTAATGCAGGAAGGAGACAGGAAGTGCTTGAAAGGAATAGAGGTTCTGAAGATCTGATAGAAAATGTTCCAACTGCAGAGCTAAGAATTCCAAACACTATTGGAGGTCAAATGCACCGGGAACTTGCACTTTTTAGGTGATAGTTTGAGAAGAGTTGTGTGGAGACAACTTAGGCAAGAAGGGGAAAAGTGAGTAACTGCAATTACCTGATAAAGTCCCCACAACTCACTGGTGTGGGTATTCACGAGTGAATATACTTACCCCTACTGCATCAGTTTGACCTATGCTCTACAAACCTCGAAGTCAATTCTGAAACCACGCCCTAGTTCGCCTGATGCAGTAGTGTGGCAAGGGGTAAGTATATGTCTACGATGTGAATTGTTGAATATTCAAAAAAAATGTGAGGAGAGGGGAGAAGTTTATGGGGCAAAGGTTACAAAACAGTAACTTTGAAAGGGACACATGCAGCATGCAGCATGATTCGAAAGGCTCACATCAGATCCAGCACAGAGTCAAAGTAGGTATACATCAAAGGACAACCACAAGTACAAGACTTTTCTCTTTGCATGCAAAAAGAGAAAGCTTTTAGGAAATGTACTGTAGACAAATGGCAATACAGAAACTTAAATGGTATGCTTCAGTATGCAGTAACAAAGGACAACAGTATTTCCATTCATTGCACATAATGTGGTTGTCAACTAACTGATAGTGAATTTGAAAGTTTGAGGATCAGGAAGCCTATATGGGGTCATCAAGGAACCTATACCAAGGTGATCATGGATAAACACTGGCGAGATTCACCGACTCTTTTTGATAAGTGTCCAGAGAATATAACAACGCTGGTGAAACTAGACAATCGCCAATGCAAACCAATGAAAACCCAAACCTGCTCCCTGGACAGCCATTTAACGTCCACATCCGATGGATGAGTGTGTATCCCCCAGCCTTTAGCCACTTTCCCAAAGGCTGGGAGGGGGGAGAACCTGCCCAACTCAGCAGCCCATCAGCTGTACCAAGCAACCTGAAGCGGACAAGACCTTATCTGACAACAGGAATCCAAATAACTCCCTCAGTACCACTGGCAACAGCTTAACTAAACAAGCCAGATATGAATCCCCAGAAATTTTCCACGTGGTCCCTCCGGGATTTAATCCAGGGAAAAGGTTGCAAGAAGGACACTCTCAACACCAAGCTAAACACCCTTTCCCACCCCTCCTTTGTCCGCTGGCTACTTTCAACTTCAGAGAGGGGTAGGGACAAAAGCACTGTCTCATCATAGCGTCAGAAGTACTTACTATTATTTTTCCAGTTTCAACAATATTACTACAAGATCACTTAATACAAGGGATAAATATGCACTATACGGGCAATACAATAAAAGGAACTAAAAGGCTGGTTAAAGCAAAGAATCTGATGATTGAGGAAACAGGAACGAACAGAAGCTTTACTCGTGAAAAGCAAACTTATTTCTAACAGGCATTCAAACCATTCTATTTTCATCCATGGACATGCGACATTTACAGCATACATGACAATTTATGAGTTGAAGAGAGACATGTTTAAGTAGAGAGTGAAGTAATGTATGATTTTAACATGAAGACTTTGACAACAACATGATAAGGAAACAACTTGAAATTTAGCACTTCTATTCACAGAATTACAACATTTCAAACCAGTACTTCTCAAAGATCAACGTTCCAGGATCTCTCCACCAAGGCATGAGGGTACTTCCTTTTTTTTTTCATGTACACAAGAGACAAACAGCTTTCAAAGTTTACCCAGGCAAATCTACTGGCAGATACACCAACCTCTTGCATCATATGCTTTTCAAGTCACGAAAACATCATTTGGAAGTAAACCCCTGGGGTAAATCTTACCTCGCTGGTTCTCAATATAATTCTGTAGAGGTAACGAGCAGTTGAGTCCTTGCCGTTGTCACTAAGTGGATTTTCAGGGGAGTCCATCTTCTCCCGCCTCACACTGAGTGCCACAGGTCCAAGGATATTATCAATCCCAAAGTAATTTTGATGTTCTTCAGGAGATAAGGAGAAGGTTTTTAAGGAAATTATGAGTAGAAGCTTTAATATAGTAAGAGAAAACTCTTAAAGGTGTCACTCAAAAAGAGAGCAGAATAATTTAAAATTCTATTTCTAAGAACACACTAGAACTGGCCATGTCTCCAAAATCTTACTTTTAGTTTTGTGGAGAATCTATGAAAAATAATTTTAATTTTTAAGCAGAAACCATTCCAAAAATTGAAACAGATTAGGATCATGCTCATCCATATGCACAGCGAGTAACTTTGGTGAGAGGGGGGGGGGAAGAGGGGGACTTAATGGATTTTGATTTTAATCCTGGAAGAGGCGTCTAAGGGGCCACGGTGGAAATTGCAAAAACCAGAAAGCCAAAAGGCTTTGTGATTCCTTGCCATATGATAATATACTAACAAACATAAATTAGCCACATGACACATGAGATCAACTACAGTTATTGTTCTTGAAACACCATATTAATGAGCCTTTAACCCACAATGATCTTTCACTGCCTCTAAAAACAATAAACATGCAAAAATTGATAGAAATAATCTATTCAACATGGCCAATACACATACTAAGTATGAAAGCCCTCACAAATGAACTTCTTGAGATAAAGTGTTTCAAATATTTTGACTACTAAATACTGAATTACTGAATATGAGCGATAGATATGCAAAGTATGAAATAGATATGCAAAGTATGAAATTGCTAACAGTTTGTCTTTTTGAGATACAGGAGTTACCTTGATTTTAACCATTTGACCTTTAGTGACTCCACATGACCCTTGACCTTCACCAAAATCAGTGGGTGTCATCTACTGAATATGGGCAATCCACATGCTAAATATCAGATGCCCCCACTGTTACTCTTCCCAAGATATAGTGTTCACAAGGTTTTCCAAATTTGACCTCTGATGACTTCAAATGACCTCTGACTCCACCAAAAACAATAGGGATCACCTACTCAGTCTGACAAATCTACACATCAAGTATGACATCAGTCACGATTACCATTCTGGAGATAATGTGTTTGCAAGCCTTTAACAGTGTGATCTTTGGTGACCTCAAATGACCTTTGACGCCACCAAAAATGGGGATTCTCTGATCAGTATTAACAAGCAACTCACTACGTATGACATCAGTCATGGTTATCCTTCTTGAGATATTGTGTTTACAAAATTTCACATTTTGACATCTAGTTACCTCAAATGATCTTTGAAATTCACCACAGAGAACATTTACTCAATATAACATTCATGGTTACCCTTCTTGAGATATTGTGTTTACAAGGCGTCACATACACACACACACACACACACACACGACATTACCATCGCATAGATTACTTGCCTGAATCAAAAAGTCCGAGGCCCTCAGATACTGTTCAGTGAAATTTCCTGATTGCTCTATCAAATATTATGTTGTACTGTTTCCTTATGGGGCATAAAAGGGGTTTGTCCTTGGAAAATGGGGGCAGTGGCATAATGTATTTCTGCCTGCCACATTCTAGACTGGGGAAATAAATTTCCAGGCAAGGCCAGAAGATTAAATACCAACCTGTTAGCTCACAGGGTCTTCTACCTCTGCATAGCATGCAGACTGTTCTTCGCACAATATAACCCAAGCCTAACAACTGATGAATCTGATGGAAATACAAACTGACATGCATGCAATGTGCATAACAAAGAGCTAATCAATATAGACTTAGGTATAGCTTACCATATTTTTCAAAGTACTGTCTATAGTACAAGGCACCGTGATCAACCAACTCTACAACAGGTCCCCGGGGTTGACTGGCAATGCCTCGACCATCTCCGATTCTTTCCAGAATGACCTGATGTTTAAATTTCCTCATGACTTTGGTATTAAGAGTCCCCATCTTTGAAAGACTAACCCTCATTTCTGCCTCTTCGCCCAACTCATTCCTGAAGAAGGGACAGCTCAAGAGCAGGTCATTACTGCGACCATCTCCAGGGTCTTGTTCTTCAGCGGTAAGATCTTCAATGCTTCCCTACAGACAGAAAATGCCAGAGTGGCATTGTCACTTGGGTTAATATGTTTTACAAATACTATAAGTTTTTGTCAAGTCTTAAGTATGATTCATTGCTGAAAAAGTTCACTCTATTTTTTTTAACTTCTATGACCTTTGTCAGCTTGTTCTGATCATTTGAATATGCAAAAACTACCATGAAGACTAACATGCAGCAATTTGCAGGGTTTCTGCACCATTAATAAAGAAATAATGATGCAATGGTCATGATGGAAACTAAATGGCAAGTTTAACTCAAAAAAAAAAAAAAGTTTTGTCCAAATTCATGACTTTTCTCTAACTTTGGTCATTTTTTACAAAGTTCCATGACTTTTCCAGGAAGTGGGAAGTGAAAATAAAATTCGATGATTTGCCATGACTTCAAGCTTGTGGAAACTCTGAATACAGAGACAAGATGATACAGGCTTGATGCTGACTTTGCTTGTGAGTTTCTACATGGTATACATCTCAAGTTATGGTTTCTCTGGTTACAAAAGATATTTTCTCACAATAGTTTTGACTTCAAGAAATGTATTTGAAGGACAGCATACATCATGTGCTCGCTACATCACGTTTTGACATGGATGCAAGAGCAGCATACTGTACATCACTACGTTCACACGTCTCCAAGCCTTCCAAGGTTACAGAAACAATTCCATGCATTAACAAAAAGCAAATTATACCTGTTGGAGTATTTCCACTGCATGACAGAAGGCATAAATCACTTTTGCCAATAATAATTTTGATAACTGTCAGTTGTCTGGTGTTTCAGAGATACACAAGAGTATGTACTGTGGACAGTACACATAATTATGCATACGTGGGTCTGATTATAAATATTCCAGTCAGACATATACATGTTTTTAGCTGTGTTCAAGACACAGAGAAAGGTACAATTAACTTCACATTGTACATTTTATTTTTATAAACTTCTCTAACTTCTGCAAAGACCAGCAAGTACTAAACATTCAATTTATTTCTCTTTGTACACAGAATTTTCTGTATCAGCATTTTGAGTTTTGTTTAGCTCCATTTGTGTCAAAACAAGGTGAAGGCATCACCAGAAATACTGTGTCATTTAAAAAAAAAGTAAAAAAATTTGAGGGAGGGTTGGAAATAGCAATGGCATCTATTTTGCACGATTCTCCAGAGAAAATACAACCAAATTTGCTCTGGTGATTGAACCTGACACCCATAACCAGTTAGCAATTTGCAGGAAACATGTATTCATTCTTAAAATGGTTGAGACTTTGAAGTATTATGTATTGCCAAAGGGTAAAACAAAAATCTAATCTCTAAATTTTTCAGAGTGTTCAAACACAATTACTAGCCGGAAAACAAGCCTGCTGAAGAAACGGTAGAAAATGAAGTGGCACATTAAAACAAGCAGAAATCCACCACTCCTCCAAGGAATGTGAATCTCCACATCTCTACATGCTCCCGTGGCATTGTTTAAAGACAAACCATTCATATCAAATTTTCATATACACATCCACAGACATTCCTCGGCTGGTCTTTAAAATGTGTGTAAGTTGAGAGGGATCATCAAATAGCCATGAACTCATCAAATGGGCACTGACGAGGAATCTGGTCTACAATTTCTTAGTGTTGTAAGTGAAAACTAAATATTGATTATGAATGAGAAATTGATTGACTCAAACCACTCTCACATGTGATTTACCTTTGAGAAAGACGTTTTTTCATTTTTTTTCTTTTTTCTTTTAAACAACTGAAGGGTGGTGTCTCATTGGAGCAAGAAATGTTCACAGGTTTTATTACATGTCACCAAACCGTGGTATGCAATCCATTCTGCCTGTCCTATGATATCAGCTCAAATATCAAGGAATTATATCTCATGAAGGAAACTGAGAGGTTGGCATACTCACTGATGGAGTGTTAGGCTGTTGTCTCGAGGAAGCTGCAGAGGCCCCAGTGAGGGTGCTTCTCTTTCTCTCAGGATTCTGGATGATCCTGATTATATCACGAAGGTCAAAGTAGATGCTCTGTACGTCATAATGTAAGAAAGCTCTCCTTTGGACTGCCTCTTCTATCCTTGCCTCTAGCATGTCATCTTCCAATTTACCCTCAGGAGTCTTTGCCCCTGGGTCTCCCTTTGTGTTTCGGAGCCTTCGTAAGAGGGAGACCTCAGCCCCGGAGTATGACTTGGACCTATTCTTTTTCTCCCTCTTGCTTGGCATTCTACGTTGTAATCTTGGGCTGGCATCGTCTTTTTCCGTGTTTCTCCTATCTTCTTTGGTGTAATCGCTCTTGTTGGATGACATTGTATTTGTTCTTTCCTCCTCTGTTCCATTTGACAGCTTTCCCTGCAAGAGTCTGTCAAAGTGGGGAGGAGCAGGGCTTCTTTGGTCAGTCTCTGTTCTAAAATCTTGCACCATCTGGAAAAAGCTCTCACCTCCAATGCTGTGTATGTCCATGGACGATGTGCTGCCAAAATCTCTACCTGTATTAGGAACAGTATCATGTCTCTTATCTAAAGATGAATTGCTAACACTTCTCCTCATCTGCTTAGCTTGAAGTTCTTTCTGTCTTTCACTATTTTCGAACCTTTTCAGATTTTCTGTTGTCAGTGCTGCCGTTTTGGCAGTCTGACCCTGATTCATCACTTCTACGGCCGAGACAAAGTGGCGGTGGTCGGGACTTGTGTTGTGTCTCCTGTGAGGTTGGTGCTGGGGCGACCTCTTCTCTGAAGCCTCCCCGTCCCTCCAGTATAGATCAGATCTTTCTTTTGCCAACCGTCGTGTCTCTGCTTCCAGCTGTTGCCTTTGGTATGCTTCCATATCGGCATCAGCTTGGTCCGTCACGTTATCTGTGTAGTCTACGTTTATGGGTTTCGCATGAAACTGTCCCGATGGAAGACTATTTTGCGTGTCGACTAACTCCCACTCTTTGCTAGTGTTACCATTGTCCTTCTTCATTGTCACTGCCACTCGAAATGATACCTCCCCATGATCCATCCTCAGAGGCCTGTCCTGCCTCCGGTTTTCCCTTCGGGTGAGGTTACCATTGGTCTCTCTATCCATGTGCTGATGTTCAATCATGCTATCATTGAAGTCATTTTTCATTTGGGTCCTGTGGACATAGTCCCTATGAGCATTGCGGTTTACAGCAGCCATAGCTGTATAGGCCACTTTCGCTTTCACCGGAAGTGGAACCTCCGGGCAAGACTGGCTTATTGGCAACAATCTCCTCTATTCACTTCCTTTTTACCAGGGATTAACGAAGCAGGTCAGATCCAACCCCCCACAATGCTGCTCTTTGTTTCTTTTTCATTTTCCAAGCAACTGACTCATGACTACTTAGAAACACTTGCCACAGAATTTTCCTGTTTAAAGGTTCATGAAATGCTCACATTTTTAACAATTTTACAATCACTGTTGTCACATGCACCAGTGCACCATATTCTATGCATGTAAAAAATGGTAATCATTATACGATCTGCTTGTCATCCTACAGCACCTTCACAACTGACAACTTGGCAGGAAAATGGATAATGACAAATCTTCATTTAACATGGTTCTTCTTCAAACGCTTCACTGATCTGTAAGAAATGAAAAACAAAATGCAGTAATAAGTCAAAAGTGAATAGATACTCTAAGTTGGCAAAAATATCCTTTAGTTGTCTTTACTTCCACAATGTCAGCATGTTGCACAGTGAATCACACACAAAGCACTCAAGTTCAGCATGACCACAAAAGTCAGTGGTGTATCCACGATTTTCTGATAACAGGGGTACCAATAGATAGACCACCATCCTGAGGGCGTGGTCAAAGGGAAGGGGTGTACCTTGCCATTTGAGAAAAGGGTTACACTTGAGAATCCAAAGACTGCATCTGCTTGGCCCATTCATTACACTGTGCAATTTTACATCATTTTCCTATTATCCCTTTGTAGGTATGGATAGAGTGTGAGCACATCTGGATCTTTCACTGCTAAAATGGCAAAGTGTATCTCCCATCAGTCTCAAAAAAAAGGCCAGAAAAATGAAAGAAAAGTCAAGTGACATTGATACCAATAACTAGACTTGGTAAACAATTCAGGCAACAAATCTGGATCATTGACTGAACACCCACACACACACACACACAATCCTTGGCTCAGTATCACTTCTGTTCCAGGAACTTTTACACCATTCACAAACCACAAAAACTTTTGGAGTTCAGTTAATAGTGTATCACTGGACACTTCCAACACACTAAAAAAGCTGTATAATTAGCACTGTGCCATATGATTCATGACAAGTGATGGGTTTATTAGCCCATGGAGCTATTGATTAGACATTTAAAACCATTGGTCTGTGGTTAGTGGCCATCGAAAACTCAATGACCTTACACTCTTCAAGTTTAAAGAGTATACTATGGATTACTATATGTACATACAACACTGTGCACCTGCTGCAAACAGTGCACCCATACAGTGAAGAGGTCACACAAGATGCTAGGCAAGATACCTGTTAAAAACAATCACATAGTCACTTCTTAAAGTGAATAAAAGGAAATTCCAAGAAAATGAAAATGTTATTTACATATTTTTCTTAACCGTGCCAGTTGTCCATGGATGGGGTATTGCAATGCAGCTGATGACATTCACTGGCAAAGAGAAGCTACTGTCAGACAGAAATAATGCGGTACACTCTGACTGAACTGACTTGAAACAGTGGAAGTGAAATTCCAAGAATAAAGTATGACAAGGTCTTTCCATGTAGCTGACCCCCTTTGATCATCCTTGGCAGGATATGAGGCTATAAAAAATCTCCAAGAAGAACAGTGCATGCAGTAATGCAGCAGCTACAGCATAAGGAAGAGAATTGTCACTGGATGGCCATATACTCCTACAGAAACTATGGCAACTGTAAATACAGGTTTCTCATCCATATAAATATCGATAGCAAACAAGAAAGTTGGCAAGCATATGCTGTCAATCTTGAAAATTCACCTTTGAAAGACAACAAATAAGCTGTTTTATTGTGTGCAAGAGCTATTGAAAATCTATGTACTATACCATTAGCTAACTCAACATGGAACATTTGAAAAGTGCTTGCATGTACAGTAGCTGCACAATAATAACTTGACAAACTTGTGATCACTTTTGGAATTATCGTTGGAACGGGACAATTCAAGAAACCTGTCAAAACAGACTAGATTGTACATACCACAACTAAAAAGGTGAAACATTGCAACTACAAAATACTTAGTGATTTTTCAACAAAATACCTTTTACACATTGCAATGCATCATGACATCCTACAATTCTATGTTGCACTGTACCAAGGAAGTGACGTTTCGAAAATTCCAGTTATCCCTCAACGATGACAACGAAGGGCAAAGTGGAATTAAACCCATCTATCGGTACAGATATGGCAACAGTCTCACGAACCAAAAGTGTTCAACAACAATTCACCCTGAGGGTTAACAGCAATTTTCAAAATGTAAGCACACACACCACAAGTATCTCATGAACCAAGCTAATGGTTACAATGATATTATACATCTATTCAACTTGAAACATCTTCCAATCAGGATTCAAAATGCAAAATTGTTCAAACAAACACTGACTCATTTGATCCTGACAACAGACTCCAAAGGACATCTATACAATCTCATTTTGACATGATGCCTTAATTCAAACAGCAAATTTAAACATCACTATTCACACAAACTAATGAATGGGTAGTACCGGCATTCATTCACAGCTGTGGGAGTGTGTCTAATTTCTGTCATCTACAATTGACTAACTGCTAAACAATGGAGCTTTTATAGTAAAGTACCATTATAACTTAGGTTTGAACAGTGTACTGTCTACAGTACGCCTGCCATACAGTAATTGAAATGGTTCATTAAATGTATAATTTTTTTCAGTACTGAAAGATACAGTAGTAGGACTATGGTAGTCTTCAGTTTCACTCATTAACTAAAAACCCATCTTTGACATTTTGGCAAATTCACACGGAATAATCCAATTCAGAAAAACAAAGAGAGAATCATTGCTCTACAATACACTGACACAGTGCAGTACATGTACTGTGGCTTCAGCACATGGCCAAAGCAGACGAAAAGCACAAACACATCTTGCACACTGTACTGTCAACAAACATGTTTGTTTTGACCTTAATTTTTAACTGGTTCAATCTTTGCAAAATAGCCACCAAAGCTTCAGAAAAGCAATGCAGATACATTAAGACATGAAGGAGAGGTTGTAAGCATTCTCAATGAAGAAGTCTGTTTATAGTCTTTGACAGTACTTTTTACTTACCTCGGGCAATCAGGCAATTGTTATTAACCTTGATTAATACATCAACACTAAATATGACCACATTTGGATTTACACAGCAACCACAGGCACATCACGGTTGGTGTATATTAAGAGAAACCTCCAATACAATAATTTCTGTTTTCCTAAATACTCTCATGTTTTGTTATGGTGTGTAAGCTGTGAGTGACACAGGCAAGAACAGTTTTGGTTTTAATTGACTGTAGAATGTAGATGTAACGCCATGCATTCAAAAGACACTGTGTACCAGCTGCCAATTAAACTGTG
Source organism: Stichopus chloronotus (assembly GCA_021234535.1). Classification (NCBI taxonomy): domain Eukaryota; kingdom Metazoa; phylum Echinodermata; class Holothuroidea; order Aspidochirotida; family Stichopodidae; genus Stichopus; species Stichopus chloronotus. The sequence continues at coordinate 18,395,292 of CM037843.1, forward strand.
AGAGGTTCAATTCTAAAGCAATACAGTAAATGACAGCTCCACGATACCATAGTACACACTTGATAGAACAACACAAAATGACTTTTGCTTCCAGCAATACTTGGAGACAACATTTTTGCCAACTATCCCAGTGAATATACCACACTACAGCATATTACTTTTCCTGTTCACAGAATTCATCTAGAGTTGACGCTACAGTTGAGATTTATCAGTATCATACAGCACAGGTACTTCCAGTAACAGATCTTCGGTACATGTGCTGCATGCTCTCAAATCGTCCGCTACAGTGTTAATTAGTGTAACTTGCATTGGATTCTCAACTGATGATGTTAGAACCCAGTTCTGAAATTGCCACCCAGATCTAAAGTTTGACCCATGTTAGACTTTGGCTGTGACAAAACTATCCAACTTAGAATGTCAATTCCATTGTCTTGAGCATTTGCAAAATATTCCCCACAAATCACTGGTATGGCTATTCACAAGTGATTATTCATACCCATTCTTCAGTAACATCTACGCCTATTCATTTAGCCTTGCTCCACGTACTCTCAAAATCAATTCTAGCACTGTGCCCTCCAGAGGTAGACTTGTCATCATCTGCCTTTCATTTGAGTCACTCCAAAGTGTCTTTATTGTGCTTTCATAATTTTGCCGCTAGCAAAGACAGGAAAGGACCTAAAACCTTGAGTATTCTTAAGTACCCAGGCACATGACTATGTATGGCAGGTAACCGGGCCCTAATGTGGGCCAGGTGTAAGAGGAATTTGCCCCCCCTAAACAAATCCTCTCCCTGGGAGAATATCTCCAAGGAAAAAATCCCTCCCCTCGGTGAAGATTCCCTAGAAATGTTCTACCTCGGGGGGAGGGAATTTTCAAAGGAAATATTTCTCCCACCTAAAACTATTTACCCTCCCCTTCCATTTCCTCATTAACTTGAAGTAGTTGCACATTTTATGACATATGTATTTTGCTTGTCACTCAGTAACCTGTAATCTCTTTTTTCAGCTGCCTTCACAATTTTTTTTTACCATTGTGAAAGAACAAATTTATACATTATCAATTTTATGAAATGATGAATACCTTAAGGATATTTATGTCGAAGAATTCAAAATTTTCAGGGTGGGGGAGGGAATTTTTAGGGGAATGGTCCCTGTTACACCGGTACAAACACAAGTGTAAACCATGCCCTGAAATAGTACTTTCACACTGCTGATCCTCTAAAATGTCTACTAAGATATCCCTTAAGTACTGTAAGATTGACTGCAGACTCTCTAAATAGTCTCCAATCAATATATTGTTTTACACTATAGAATCTATGATGCATACAGCTAGGCCAATATTTTTGTGCACTGCACTCTCTGAAAGATTAACAATAACATAGATAATTAAGCTAACAGGCAAATTACTATCAAACACATTGCCTTCACCATAAGGCGAGTCCGGACAGGCAACTTAAGATCGTTCCATTTCAATATTGTACTTTGTGAGTTGTGTATGGTTTGCAACAGTCTGTTGACACCATACTGGCCATTGATCAATACTTAATATTACACTGGGAATACTCTCTCAAAAATACTTACATGCACAGTGTACCATAGTTCTTCTTAGTACTCCCTGATTACAGCTTTAGTTTTTCACAATTTTGAGACAGTCTTTTATCCTTTGAAATATCCAAACTTGTGATTGAATACTGTGGTAGAGTACACATAGAGTATGCAACACTGGAAGTGACACAATAAGTCGCTGCATAGTTTCAATGACCTGACCAATTGCCATATCTATACTAAACCAGATAGAAATTGACATGCACAGTACTTGCAAGGCAGGTACCGATGGAAGCTCCGGCAATTTAAACAGTGGTCCTGCACTTTTACAGTACTTGAGATGTACTTTGGAAAACTTTTGAGAGGGATGGAGCAGAGTGTTGAGGAAGTTATTCTCATCTTATTATTGAGCATCCATGACAAACCTGAATGACAATAATTCAAGCAATTGACAATTGTTGAAAACTAATCCGACTGTAGTTTGTGATTATTGAAACAAAGTTCAAACCATACATTTGTTGCTTTTCAAGGAGAAACAGTTTGTCGTTTACAAATTTGAAGCACAATGTGCCCTACATACACGTATCTAAGATTAGGTAAGGTAGGAATAGAAGGAAATTGCAACCTTTTGATGACTTCTGGTAATCTCATTTACATGAAGCACTGTCACTAAATATTTGCCCCACACATTCATGTCACTCTACTATTTCCATTCTGTGGATGTCCAACAGCAGAGAGATGGGCGACAACCATCCACATCTCGCAGTAGTGCATTTGTAGGGAAGAGATAAGAGTTAAGGGAGGAGAAAAGTCAATGAATAAATAAATTGCCTAGAGCAATATTGTGTGAATACCTCTCCAACAATGGTATTGGCATACAATGGACAAATATTAACACAAAAATGGAGGGATTTACAAGACTGCATGTATATTAATCTGATTCCACTGGCAACCACCATGTTGGAGTAAAGGCAAACCTTTTCTACCACCCACATGTTGCCACATTGTCTGAACCTTTCACAGAACAAAAAGTAATGAGCAAAACGATTGGAAATCTATTTTGAGTCTTTCCCACAGCTCCTGGAAAGATTTGAGGAATAGAAACAAATTTCATCAAAACTGCTGACAATAAGCAACTTCCCCAAAACACCAACAGGACTTCAATCATCTGCACATTGCCTAAAACCAAACAGCATTCGTTCATCCCAAAGATCATCACATGCTGAGCTAACAATCCACATGTAAATCAGCCAGACTGTGGAGCCTTTCCACACATCAATGTGTCTCCACAGTGTACCTCATCTACAGTGTTTGCTTCAGGGGAAAACTGCCCAAAAGCACCAAAAAACAACATCCCCAAGTGAAATATTCAAATAGATCGAGCTCATGACAAAGGCACTGAAAAACCTTTGCATTTGACAATATTCACTATGAGAATTACAATAAATCTCACAATGCAAAAAGAAAACATCCACAAACCATGTTCTTTTACAGTCCAAATATAGATACTGTAAATGTTTTGGTTACCCTCCAAGTTGGTTTACCAATAGTTCAAGGAACTATTCAGTTCAAGGAAACTTTTTAATATGAAATGTAAACTCAAGGGGATGAAAATTAATTTCAGCAATTCACAGCACTGAATAAGTGCAAGATGTTTCAATGGGCACTGCACAATTAGTGTAGGTCAATAAACTGAACATTAAATGTGACAAGATTTCCAACTTTCAATAAAGTATATTTGAGAATATTATTTTTTTTTTTTTTTAACAAGTAACCTGGGAAACCTGGGTACATACCAAAACATACTACTTGGTTCCTAAATGAAATTACTAACAGCTTCCTTCATAAAGTAAACAGCGACAAAAATTTACATCAATATCGAATGTTGTGCACTGCTACCATTTGAAGTATATCAAAACATCCTGATAACAAGGCAAAATGATCAAATGAGAAGGTGATATAATGTATACATGAGTAACACCTCATGGGACTACACACCTACTATGAGAGTTTCGTACAGTCGAAATGCAAACGCTAATAATTGGTCTAAAATTTTCAGCAGGTGCCCCGGAATACCTCCAACATAACCCTGGTTTCAATTTTAGGAACTGATGAACACACTTATGTTATCATTGCTGAAAAAAGTCCAACTTGATAATCTGTGTAAGGAAAAGGAAGGAAATTCCAACTGCATAATACCAAGCCTTGTTACAGGCAACTGGTTTTGTTGATGTAAGGATATGGAGGAATTTCCACAAGTTTCTCAGAGTAATCTTTTGAGTTTGACCTGTCTGTCATCAGTCCAATAAGTAGTACAACATATAGTTTGACTGTTTAAAAGCTCAGGCATAACCACCTCCCAGAGCAAGTATGAGTCATAACATGTACTGTATCTTCACAGGTCTTCAACAGCACACTGCACAGTGCTGTGCTGTAGACTGCACACAAATACTAGAAATTACTAGAAATTATCAAACACGGCATAATGTGAAACATTTCATGACACACAAAACATTAGGAATGCATTCAACAGGAAAAAATAAAATCTTACTTCAGCAGCAGGCATTTGAGTTGAGTTCAAACACACTACTTTGGTTGGGTTTTCAACAGAAATATTTGATCAATACGGTGCATTTAACAAGACATGCACAATACGTGCAAGAGCATTACACAGATTTATATTTCTCTTGCCTAAAAGCCACACTGCAAAATCTTCCATGGAACAGATTACAGAACATAAGAAGTGGAAAAAATTTTAAAAAAAATACTGGTACCAGCAAAAGGTTAAGTACTAACACATGTCACACAGCCTAGGGTCTGTTGTGTTTGGTTACTTCTCTTAGGTGTTACACTGATATGTGCGTTGCCAACAATACTGAAGCAGTTGTTTCAAATCATTGATATATTTGTACAAATTCCCCCCGAAACATATGCCTACCCTCACTTACGAAATACTGTATCAGCAGATAAACAGCTACACCAAGGTGTCTGGGTACAATGTTTGCACAATGCATCCAAATATCATGCACTGAAAAGGGCTAATTGAGTTGATATTGGTGAGTTGGTGAGGTTATTGAAGGGTAAAAACACATGAAAATGATATTAGTCAAGTTTTATATCCAATACTTACTGTCAAAATTTCTGAATTTTTGACCCTGACTTGTACTGGCCTGGTGCATGAATTATTACTAATCTGAAAAGTGTCCGCTCATGAATTTTCAAAGACCAAACTGAATCGCTAATTACTCACTCATTAAAGTTCCTTTGTCTGTGACACACTGGGATCCTCTTAGTTTGACCATCTGTCATTAGTATCTGAAGGAAACTTGACAGCTTTGGAAAAATTCAGTGAATTTCAAGAAACAACTCAATGTGACACTTTAATATTTCCATATTTCTCTGTGAAGTGGCTAGTGATAAAAAAGATGACAATATTACATTCTCCAGTAAAACTTTGAACATTTGGCTTTGTACGTCACAGAGTGACTGCATTATTAGATGCATGACGGAAAGGGTACAGTACTACAGTGTCCCTATAAACATTTTGCTGTAGGTTCGATGTCAGTTTTACGACGGCGTCTACGTATGTCCGACGTCCACTGTACCACCATTTCCAAAGACTACCAAAGATGGCCATCTGATGTCGTTTAGATCAAAATCAGACCATTTAATGTCCATTTGAGGTCCGTTTGACTTTGACAAACAAAACTGTAGTACTTTTTTTACGTCCACCCAATGATTTTTTTATGTTTTTTCCAGTCAGAGAAAGGATGTTCCTTAGAACAACATTACCTCTGACATATACCCGACCTTAATTTGACCTGCTGGACCAAAAACCGATGTGCAACCAACAGCAACATGTTAACAGGGACAGTATATACTTCATGTATTCTCCCGTTTAATATCAACATACCTCCATCAACACTGGAAAGTGTTAGAGGTCGTGTGACATGAAAATGACACTTTGGAATATTGGAGCATTGAAAATGTTGAAAATAGCCACAAATTCCTTCCAAATCCATGAAAGATTGACAAATTTACGGGCAAATTAGTGTCTCACAGCTGTGTCCCATGATATATGGCCTATGTTAATCCTTTGCTTATGTAACCTTTTATTTCAAGGACATTTGAAAATTTTATACACCCAGGGGTTTTATTTTGGAAGCATGTATTTTTTCCTTCAAAAGTATCAATATCACTTACCAATGTGAAACTCAGTAATCAAGTAATTCAGAGACAAAATGCTCTGGGTTAATAAAAGAAAAACTGACACTGAGCAACACTCCATGTCATCTGTTTTGCATTTTTTCAAACTTTGAAAAGTCATAATTTAAAAACAGTCATAGATATAAACAAAATGCCAATAGATTTTTACTCAGTTTTACTTTGCAACTTTTGCATGAAGGGTGTTCATTTCTAGAAGCATATCACTCAACCTCTAACAAGGGTTTCACCATTATTTTTGGCCAATGACAATGATTAAAATAATGCAATGTTTTATGGACTTTTCATTGCAATTCTCTTATCATCATATCAAATGTCACTTGTGTCTCAAACTGATTAAGTACTGACCTCAAATAAACTTTCAATGCCTACTGTAGTAAAGTTTGGGTTAACATTTCATGGGACCTTCGTCAAGATTACCCTAAACTAAGGGCACAGTAATTTGGATGATTAAAGCTTCAGTTGAAGCCTCTTTCGTCAAAGTCTAGTAATTTTTTTTTTTTCATAACCAAAAAAAAAAAGTTATGTGTCATAGGGTGCAAGGTGTAACTTTGATTTTGCATTGAAAGATGCAGTTTCTGATAGCACGTAAAGAAACAGACTGACAGAGAGACTTCTGAAGTTTACGGTTCCTCGTAAGACCCACAAGAAAGCAAAAGGTCTGCATCCAAATTTTCAGAAAATATTTCGACATCATTGTGAAGCATGGCTGCAGTCATGAAGCATACACAAATATATGGGATTGCCAGACAATTGTTGGGAAGAGATTTCAGAGAAGGTTCCTACTTACCTCCAGAAATTTCTTTTAATTGAGATGGTAAATGATGCACAATGGTGCTACTTAGAGATGACTTCTTGTTCTAACTGACATGGTAACCTGTTCCTCTCCACCAAGCCGAGTTTTGGTAGTCCAGGGACAGGAGATTTTTTATAGGTGGAGTGGCCATTTCTGAGAGGTGGCAATTTCCTCTTAGAGTGGAGGAGAACTACCCCCCTAAAATGTCCCGTGAGGGACATGGAGAACATTGCTACGGAATACTGTGCGTACACACACTGTTACCAAACCCAGTCTGGAAATATCCATTACAAGAAAAGAGGTTAATTACTGAATACTTTTCTGAGGACAGGATTTTTTTTATGGGTGGAGTGGCCATTTCAAAGAGGTGGCAATTTCCACTTGGAGTGGAGGCAAACTGCCCCCTAAAACGTCCCATGAGGAACATGGAAAACATTGCTATGAAATGCATGAATGTGCATACACACACTGTTAGCAAACGCAGTCTAGAAATGTATATTACAAGAAAGGAAGTTAAATACTGAATACTTTTCCTTACAGTGTTTAAAATTCCAAGATTTATTCATTGATACGAGTGAATGTTTCAATCTACTTACATGTCACAAGTGCCTGCTGACATTGCAAATTTTGTAGACCTGTACACAACATATTTTTATAAACTGGCATTTATGTATTGATGTGCACAAGATTAAATATGTCAAAAACTAAACCCACTTCAGCGATTGATGTAGAAATATAATATAAAATATGAACTGACACTGACAACAGCCAAAATTTCTGACTGGACGCCTTAATTTTACAGTTCATCACATGGTTCCTACATCCGAGAGGAAAATAAAGTCTATAAATCAGAGAGCGGTCGATGAATACGAACCACTCACGTCAAAAAATATTGTCAACATGCTTTAAATGTGCCACACACAAGGATGGCTAGCACGACTGAGTGACCAAAAATCTTGAGTGAATAAATGCCTGAGCGAATCCAGTAAAATTACAAATTGCGGTCATGTGAACCATGTTTTGCAGATTGTTTGCTGCAAGGATAAAACCTCAGTCGACACTGCAAAGTACAGGTACTGGTTTGTTGCAAACAGAGAATCTCAAACACTGAATATCCATTGAGGATATTGTTCGAGATCTTTGACCATGAGAACTTCAAGACTGTGAAGAAATAATGTATGATTTAAGTCAAACCTTAAAGAACCCTTCTGAAACAATTATTTACGACGCTTTCACTATCATACTTCAAATTCCTCTAGCACAGAATGCTCCTTGGTTAGTGAAGTTGTACATGTCAACTTTCGATTTACATCATTGGAAAAAAATCAAATGCAGGAACAGATGATGCTTATGTACAATGGCAAAAGGAGTTGTTTCAAATATCTGATTAGTGACAAAATTCATAGGTAAACAGCCTCAGCCTGAGGAACTTGACTGCAGGGGGGTGGGAGAGAGGGGAAATATTTACAAAAGAAGAAAGCAAGACACATCCTGTAAGGCTAACCCTAGTCAAGAGAGATACTCAGGTGGAGAGGGACCAGAGCTGTATAAATCCCAAGTAATTTAATCCTGATAATAGAAAAAAAAGAACAGAGGTGGCATCCCAGAATGAACACAGCTTGCTCAAAATTACAAGGTGAAATGTTACTGGGGGTGATTGGCCAGATCAGCTAGTTGCATGTCACATACATCTTTTATACATATATAGAAGTACAAAGATATATATAGGACTTTCTAAAAATAGCATTTCTCATCCCACAGAGTCAGCGGAGTAAAAAAAAAAAACCCAAAGAATGCCAGTCACTTCAGTACATTGCCATGGCAACCCTCTTGTCAACTTTAACAGTCTCCTAAATTGGCTATAGCTGCATACCATTCCATGTCCCTGCTATGTAATCACACTACATTGGATTACCCTTCCACAAAACCTGCCTGTGCTTGTTTTGAGTATGAGACAGTTCACAGGTGAATAGGCTTTCTCCAGTGAGGAAAGCTTCGACCTATTTCAACATTACTGTATACATATGAACTAAGTGCTAACCCACACAACTACTTCTCCTTTCAGTCAGGCTTGTTTTGTCCTTCAGACAAAAAGTGTTTCAAATATTCACAAAGAGGATAATCTCTCCATAGTGTATTGATGACTCACATGGCTTGCTTTGAAGAGAGTAACAAAAGGTGAACTACTATGCAGAAGGCGAGAATATTACCTCTATCTCTAAGATCAACAACAGATCAAAATACAAGTTAAGAACCAAAAAAGTTTGCATGTTGATATCTGAATTTTTCATTAACTGTAGTGTACCTACCACCAGCTACAGTTGAAGTTCTTCATGTACAGTAGGTTCATTTAAATAATCATTGAATCATGCCACTATTGTCTCGTGTGGTATGGTTCAATCTTTAGTTCAATGGACGGTCAAAAGATCAATACTTTGACAGAAATGCAAAGACACTGATTTGCTGCAATTCACAAATGCCGAAGAAACAGTCTTCACACCTTTACGTAAACATAATTGAGTAGTAACCAAGGCAGCATACCCTGCATGCACATCTCAATAAAAGTGTTAAGATTTTGTCCTTAATACATAAAGGTGGCTTTGCTTACTAGTTTGAAACAAGTTCACAACATATAGTTGCAATTGCAGAAATCCCCTTGCACAAATGAAAGACTTCCTTGGCAAATTAAAACATCAGAAGTTAACAAAAGACTACCTATCTGAAAACGTTTGCAGTCTAGGTCTACACTACAAAATCCATTGTACGTCAACATCAATTAACCAATTAGGCAGATTTGCCACATGGTAGAGTCGAGATAAGATTCGCTACACTATACAATACAGAGCTGCTAATTACTTCAAAACAACTGCTAACTTATTTCTTTGAACACACACACAAGTAAAGATGCGGTGGGACAGTATCACCATGACATCTTCATAATTAATGGAGGTTGCAGGATAAAGTGATAGACCATCCTGTCTCATCTCAGGTCAAACCTGTATTTGCTTTCATTTTATAATTTTCTTTGCCATATTTTTCTCCTTCCTTAATAGAGAAACAAGTGAGTGTTAATAAAATTTATTCGTCAGTAACACATGCAACCAGTGTCTCTGTTTGGTTTTCGTACTCCTAATACGTAACATGGAACGAAAGTCTCCCTAAACAATAAAACACAGAATGCATACCAGATGCGTTCACAAGTCACAACTGAAGAGCTTATTCCTCATTCCTTTAATGCATGTTAGTCAGCAATCTGAGTACAAATAAAAAGTTTTTCCAGAATTGAGATGGGCAGCCTCCTGAAGGAACACTAGCATGTTCTTCTCTCTGTTCCATAGGACACAAAACAACAGACCTTGAAGAATTCCAACCTTTGGATTGCACGGGGAATGTAGCTGTGTTCCCACTTGAGTGAGCACAGTGGATCAAGATCTACCGCGCTAGATCAAACTCTAATGGGAACACGGATCAACAACACTTACTGAAGATCAAGATCCACCAATTTTAATCAACCATTCGGGGTAGATCAGATCGACCGCTCTGGATCAAAGTTTGTAATGGGAACACATCAGTGGATCAAGTGAACCCGGACCTTCTGTTTATTCCTTCCCGACATGCATTTGCTTTCCGGTGGCAAACGCGGGTAATTAGTTTTAACTTACTCCTCGCTGGGTACATCGCTACAGGCAAGTGTATATACGACATAGTGCTGCTGTTGTAGTGTGCGCATGCAGTTAGCAAACACGCACACTCATGTGCATTTTTGTGATACGGTGCTAGTGTGCGATATACGTAATGGCAGGCCGACTTGTAAACATTGGTGACCTTTCGCGCTTGCGCTTGTGTTCATATAACATGTTGATCTATGGCGCTCACTCAAATGGGAACACGGCTCTGAATCAAGTTATTCGAGACCACTCGATGCAATAAAACCCTGATCCACGGCGCTCACACAGATGGGAACAAGGCTGTCAGGATGGCTTACACATAACAATTACACATGTTGGTATCAAGACAAGTAAAAATGTAAGGTCACAAAACACAAGTAACCAAACTTGCATTTGTGTTCTGTCTTTTTAACTCTGAAAAAGACTGAGGTGTCAGGCCAAATTCCAGACAAAAAGTTACACATTTAGGTTCACTGATGAGTAACAACTGTCTTCTTCTTTTGCATAGAACTGTATAAATGTGCAATAATTCTCACCAGCATTTGTCCTGTTTCCAACATCTTCAGACAGCCTACAAAGAACCCAAAATGTATTCAAATAACATAATTTGCAGGAATTGACCAACATCAAATCATATCAAGACCATGAATTGTCATTTTCTGTAACAGGACATTCAACAAAGAGCCCATCACTCAACAAGTATGTAGATACACTTTTTGCCCTTACATTCAAGCTCACACTTCAGAGAATGACCTGCAGCAAGTATTGAACAACCAAACAAGTTTAGTTTTGCAAAGTCACTTGGAATCAAAGCAACAATAGCATACTGTACTGCCACACTTACATAAGGTCTGCCTACAAATGTGGTGTGGATATTAGCCCTAATGCACACACTTCTAAGATATCCTTTTAAATGAGGCCAATTTGTTTTGTGACAAAAAAATATATATATATACACAGCCTATACACAGTATGTCACTTTGCTCTAAACTTGTGTTGCTGCTTAAAACAAAATATACAATGCAGCAATTTAATAATTTTACAACCCTATTTTCTATCAAGTTATAATTTCACTCTGATACTGAAAGACTTTCTAATTTAGTACAGGTTAGTACAGGCTATTACAAATTAACTACATATGTGGTTTCTTTCTTGCTGAGTGTTTTTTTCTCTAGAAATGACTTTTTAAGCATATCGAACTTCACTTAAAATCTATCCATTTAATTAATATCTTTTTGATCGATTCTGAGAAACAATATCAAAATTTATTACAACTGAAGTACTGGACTGACCAAAAAGAAATTTATTTCACTAATCAATATACACATGTGCATAAATCTGCTTGTCAAAGGTAATTAGAGAGAAAAATTGGTCAATTGAAAATGCAACTTACTTTGGGAAAGCAAAAAAATTGGCTCACATAATAGACTATAAGAGAATGGCAGACATGATCCAGTTCATTAAACTGTAAGTGGCAATGTAACACACATGTTAACTACGATCATGTTTCATTGCTTTAGATAATTGCACCAAAGTTCGATACATTTTACAACCTAAGGTATAATATTCCCTCATTGAAAGTTACCGCAGATGACATTATACTGAAAAGGGCAATAAGCAATCTAGACAATAGGCCTAGACAGTACATAAGAAAAATTTAAGGCTGAGCAGTACTTCACCAGACAAACATGTGATATTAAAAGTTAATGTTGGTACACTAGTACTGATCACTGTTGGAAGGAGATACAACAGCTACCAATTTACCAACACCTCAAAGGGTGCACTACCAGGACATAACTTTAAACTTGTACAAGTGTCTGGCTGGATTCTAATTTTTCTGAACTGTCTTTAAATCTTGTTCTTTTGATCTGTCATTCATAATTGAATGAAGTGAGCAAACATTGAAGAAAAAAAACAAACACAAAAAAAGACATGTATCATCTGTTTGATCTGCCACAATTCCATCAAACTTCCAGATTTAACCTTATCTTATTTTACCAAATGTTTATAGGCCAGCTCTGATGCTCATCTGTTCTGTGTAATGTACTGTACTGTGAGGTGCCAGTTGAACATCACTTTCCAGCTTAAGACCTCCATGTTCTTCATCTTGGAGAACACATGAATTGCAAAAAGTTGATTCCATTCACTTGGAATTAAATCCTCCTCTATGACAGCCTGGCACAAGGTGAATGAAACGTTTCACAGGTGCAGGTTCTCTTAACTAATTTGATTGTAATATGGCCTACTCTCAAATCATCCTTGTTGCCCTAAAGATATTAACAGTTTCCCAGGCTCTTCAGAAACTGATCTGACATGTTTCTGTACATTGTGATGAAACATTTGGCACATTCTGTCAATAAAAGGCATGTTTGGTTTTGACCCTGTGAGAAACGTTAGAGAAGTATTTTCAATTCAAACTTATACATGTCTACATGTCTACAACAAACTGATGAGGAGGACATACTTCCCCACACTCCTTGAACAACTTACGTGAAAGTCAAATCACTACAGTATGTAGTCATGCTGTACGCTTTCAGCCATATCCTTTTACTGTAGAACAGTGATGCAGCTGCCATGTATCTTTAAACTGTTTCTGTTTGTACTGTACTACACATGTGTTTTAAAATGTGATCACTGGTACATTACTATACCTGAATTAACATTTGGAACTACCAGCACCAGGGATTCAAAACAAATTTTGAACAGCAACAAATGAGCTCTTTAAGGAGGATGGGGATTTGTGACATACATTTTACATTACTTTTTGCTCTTTCGTCCTTTCTCCAAATGCAGTATTTATAGGCATATCTCCTTAACAGATTTGTGGAAAAAAATAATCTGACAATGACAAATTCTGTCATATAGTGTTCCAGTCTGTAGAGAGTAAAAATGTTCATTTTGTTACATTATGTTGACGTTTGATACATAATATTTATCAGTAAATGTTTTATGCCTCTCCCAGTGAGCTGTGTAGAAGGAATGTTGTCGGTTGACAAAGGTTATCAATAATTTTCACAGTACTGTACCTGCCAAGTTTGATGACCTTTGACCAAACAACATTTCTTATACAAGGAAGGGACAGGCATACAACACATACTCATGAATATTATCTATGGGACATCAAGATAGGAAAAAATTAAAAAAAAGAAATGGTTATTCTGCTTTGCTGGGCACACTCTAACACAAAGTGCAATCAGCAGATTATTTCTCACCACAAATCTGATAAGGAGAGCTGATGCCAGATTTGCAAGGAGAGAATGCAAAAATTTATGGTGATGCTGTATGTCTCAAATGCATACTGTTGTGCTGCAGCACTTTCAAGGGACACTTCTACAGTTTTCTGACCAACCGTAGTCCATCAAGATACAGAGCATGTGTGTTATCATTTAATGTAACTTGCAGCATTTCTAGACAGAAACTAATTAAAAGCAGCATTCCCACATCATGTAGATCACCCTAAGTTAATACCACCGTAGCTTACTGCAGACATATACAACAGTTTAATTGTTTTCACAAAAGACAACAGAATGATGGTGCTGTTTGTACCACAGTACCTGTACTTTTCAAATCTGGAATAAGATTACTCTATGGCATACTTTATTACCAGTGTTGAAGAAAATCACTGCGGTACTGTAATAACCGTGCTGTATTTCTAGCTGTTTGGGTTGACACTGATATTCCTCTTTCACACACAACACCCATTCTTCCTGGCCAGGGTTATTTAGCCAAAAGTGAGCTAAATGCTTTGCTGCAGGACAAAGTTCTCAAACTGTTAAGTCTTTAAATGCTACCCATAAGATATTTTGATTCACACAGGACTTCAAAAGCTGGAAATGCACTGATAAGAAAAAGTTGAGTGACTAGGAAATTAAATACAGAGGTAAGAGTACAGAGCCATGCATCAGTGTACATCCAAAACACCACAGAACTTCATGTGAAAACTTGATGACCATCAACAAAATTCCACTGTACTATTTCTTTCTAAGCTTGCTAAATTCTCACCAGGAAGATCTGCGTCTTCAGCTGGGTACCCAAACCATGATGCAGGTTTAATGTTGTCATAATTTTGTGCACTTATGGTGAATAAGTAAACAAGTAGTGCAGGGGCCATGCAATTTCATGAAAATTGAGGAAAAAGAAATGATCTCTGTTATTGATCTAAATGCATGCTGTTAAAATAATTTTTTTTTTGTTGTATATTGTCCAGAGATACACTGCTGCCTACAGAACTAAAGCATGACACTCTTTCATTGAACAACGACTGAAAGTTCAAATTTGCCAACTGGCCATTAATTTCAAGTGAAAACATCAAGTCTGTTATGACAAAATGAGAAACAAAATAGCAACTCCCTTCTCAGATGAGCCCTTGCCACACATACAATTTAAGTGTTTGACAATTGGTGAATCTTGCAACATGAATAGAACAAAAAGAAAATTGTTGCAGACTAGTTTGGCAACACAATGCACTTTTGTAGGACCATACAGTACTTCCAAAGCAACTCAATGGGTACATGAAATGCAGTAGCAGTCCTTCAGGGAAAAACTGAGAAACAATGTATCCAGCAGAATTTTGTTTCACTTTCGATACCAAGACAGAACAACTGATTCAGCCTGGATTACATGATATGAACTAAATTTCTAGTGAGCACCCCCAGACATGTCCTTCACCATAGGACATGACGATATACACACAAATGAACATACCTTATGTGCTCAGGTCCACCCGCACATTACTTTAAATTTGTGAGGTACAGTGCAGTACATGTACAGGTACTATGATCAAACCAAGTATTGTTTGCAAGTGGAATTCCTGCAGTTGTTGTATCAAATTTAGGCTTTTTTTTTTCAAGTTTAACACTGTAATCTACAACAGAAAAACTAAACTGCATGCACAAATAAGTTTAATCAAAACTGTAGGGAGTTCACTTAATTTTTTCTTTTGTACTTTACTGCGAATGCGCACTCACTGTAAACTTGCAAATTTTAAGGAAAAATAATTTTCAGTTTTAATTTTGAGCAAATCCACAGGAAATATATAAATAGGCAGAATTGTTTTTAATATATTGCAGAATGTAAAATTTCTTTAAAATGAAGGTAGGATCAGAGGCAGGCAATAAATCAAAGAGCAATCCTGTCGATGAGAATTCATCAAGCAGGGCCTGAGGTACAGTATGTACAAGTGCAATGTCTGCGGCATGACCATAAACACCACATTCTGAATCCACTGATGCAATGATTGAAACTGCAGAAATAAGGATCCATACCTTCTCCAGTTTTCAAGGGGTCCTCAACTGAATGAAATGCAAACGGTGTGGTAATTGCTTCAACATGTTACTATGTGAAGTTGATTGCCATTTCACATATATTAAGATTGTTGTAAACAACATCGGTCTACACAATAGGATATCCTGTAACATGTACTTCAGGCTAACTAAAATCTAACCCTGGTATGCATCCAACGATGTTTTTTGTTGGCCTAAACAGAGTCTAGCATTAATTTTGTTAGGTGAACGAGATTCAAAGAACAGCAGATATCCTTGCAAACTAAGGTGCCTCAACATCACATAAAAATATGTAAGCTAGAAGCTACTGTAGCTACTCACACACTAATGAAACCGAACACAATTGGCAGCATCCATGCTCTGTATTAAAGGCACGGGCCAAAGAATTTGTTCTCCACTTGTTGCTCCCTGCCTGTATGTTGTTCTGGTTTATTCATTTCTCTGGCTTTAAACTCATGTAGGTTCAGCATCAGGTAGGTAAGATTAAGAAGAGACTACCTTTGCAAAACAGGCCAAATTACTTTATCATCACAAATAGGCAAATTTATGTAAAGCAACAAGTGTTAAGATACATTTAGGTCCTAGGATTACTCTGTATCAATAGTGTAAAGTTTTACAACACTGTTCTGAAGCCAATTTACCTACCAGAGTAACAGACGTTAGAGCCGAGGTGCCTAGTGTAACGTTAGTCTAACAATTGGAGACAAAGTATGAAGGCCTACATAATTTTGTCAGCTGTTCACAAAAATAGTTTGATACACACTGTGCATAATAAATATTATGCTAAAATTTGTGTCTCAGGACTTCTCTGCTTTTATGAATAAACATTTACAGTAATTCTAGAAATTGGCAACTTATGTGATCCAAAGTCAGTTTGCAGACACTTTGCATTAAAGACCTAACCTTATATTTTTCCAATTAACATTGAACATAAGATCGGGTGGAATATAGAATCCTGAGAAAGGTGTTAACATTTCTTTTTTTACAACTTAGAAAATATCAAGTGCGCATAAAAAATAAGACCAAGTTTAGCAACATGAATGACTTTACTTCAACTTGTGCTAAAGATTGAATGTGGATGAAACGGTTTGGGATACATATTTGAGAGGATGTATTTATGAATTACTTCCAACATAACATTTTAGAAATGCACACGTGCGCAAAGGACAATACCTGTTCCTGAGCCAATATCGGCAGTAAAGTACAGGTATTGGTTCTTTCTGCTACCGCCCAACCCTACTATAAATCATTCAACCTGAACGCTACACAGGTAGGCTACTGCATCCATGGTGCTTAAAACATGGCGGTCGCACTTTCAAGCATAAACATTTGCATCATATGTTGCCCCATGGAGCTTTCTGTAAAAGGATTGTTAGGATTTCACAGTGGCAGTGAAGAGAAGGACATGAAACTAATTCATTCTGAACATTATAGCTTATTCTGGAAAACAAGAAACTTCACAACTGTCACTTTAGTCCTTTCAAAGAATTATTACTTTCGAATGACACTGAAGTGCAGTGAAAGCACTGTATGTAAAAAAGTGAATTCAATTCAGAAAGATGAAATGACTTCAGTGATGTGAAACAACTTCATGTTACATCCAACAAGTGAAACCCAGAGTATGAAGAAAAGTTTCAATTTACCATACTCTATGTGGTAGTGGAAGCTTAAACTTCAAGAAGCATTTTCTATACACGTACAAATTCACTGAAGAAGTTTGTGCCCTTCGGAAAAAAAAACTTTAGTGGCTGTGCAAACTTAACAATACAACAATGTGGGAGATACAGCCTTTTCACTACATTCATGCCAGACACTGCAGTACAATACTAGTTACTGCAGCCCACACTCTTCACTATGCAGATCTGTTGTGTATACAATGTGACAGAATCCAAGATTTGGGTTGATCAGTTACAAATGTAAGCGATGATTTTTGAGCAACTAGTAGCCTGCATATCGTCTCTCTGGCTGCTACCCCTATGTGGCTGCCCCTTCAAAGAGCCTGCCAGCTATGGTCAAGCATTTCTGTCATGGAGCCCCAAACTTGATGAACTTTAACATTCATGGCCATTGGTCCATCGGTCGTTGGTACCACAGAGTACCATGAAGGTGTCCAGTTACATTGTTTGATCCCAGTCAATCTATGCAGCCACATCAAAGGGTAGCAGTATTTCTCTTTTAATTAAAAGCCCTGCTTCAGCCAATCAAGTTAAGGCTTTGTGACTGAAGTGTGCATAGGATTTCCTTTCACAGGAGTTGAAAGCAATTTGTCTCAGAAGACACAGACATTAGTTTTCGTAGCGATAAGCTCAATGAAAATACTTGTCCACCATGCAGGGTAGTTAGCTAGTTGATCCAAAACTCAATAAGACTTTCATGACAAAGGCTCTCCAGAAACTTTTCAAATGTAGCTTCTGTGACTTGAACTATACTTACTGCATGGGCAACTGTCCTGTTGTTGTTTACATTTTACTAGTGGAGAAGAGGAGGAATCAGAGTGCAACATTTGGAATAATCTGCCAGTAACTGCAGTTGTAAATCTAAACACTTGCACATTACAGAAAATATCATGGTCATTTTCATCTGTCATTCAACTTAATTGTGTATTTCATATCTCATTTTGGTCAACTTAGTCTCATACAATCAGAGTTTTATACTGGTGAAGAAGACCATGTTGCAAGCATTACAGCATAATATGGTGACATTAGGTACAGGTACACATAGTTGTGGTATTTCTAACTTAAACCTACACTTCAATATAAAAAAGACATAGTTCCTGCACAGGGTTGTCACCAGACCATTTTGAGAGCCGGGTAATTTGTGATCACCGTCCGGGGGGGGGGGTGTCTAAGGGGACCTCCCCTTTGAAAAATTTTTGCGGGTTGGAGAGTGCTTAGATGTAAAATGGTGCACTCTAGATTATAAATTATGAATTCGGTACTTTGGTTTCGACCAGTGCCGAAATGTTTAAGCTTACTTGGCCGTTTTATGGTAAAAAAAGGATAATCACTCAGAATGCTAACGAAATCTAACAATTTTATTCAGTTAAGTAACGAAATTTGTGCCAGGCTGTGACACTGAAATTGACGGCGAGTGCCGGGCGGAGATTTTGAGAGCTGGGTAGCACCACCCAGCACCGCCCGGCATGGTGACAACCCTGTTCCTGCAACTAATCTAGAGAATCAATCTCCATGACTTTTCAATGACTTTCCCAGGACCACATGAAGAATTTCCATGACCTTCATCCTTTTTTCTAAAGTAAAAGTGTAAAGTGAAACAGCAAAAGCAATGCAGGTTAAAGAGAAGAATAAATTTTGATATCATGAGTGAGAATGCATTCTACAATACAAGACTTGAGAGAAGCACTGCTACTTTGTTAATATTTCCAGCACTTCATAATTTCTCTGAATTTCAATATTTTTCCAGGCCTTGAAATAATTTTCCAGATTTTCATGACATTTCCAGCTTTTCCATGATTTTGGAAACCCAGAAAAGGTTTAATAAGTACCAATGGGCTCATTGAGGACCCAATGCAATGTTGACTGGGGATGAACATCAGCAAGATTTGTCTACTCTTTGGTAGACATGAACCAACCTGAGCAAACACGCAAACCCAAAACTGCTCTTGCGGCTTCCATTTAATGTCCCCATCTAAAGGGCAACAGTGTATCTCCCAGTCTTAAGCAACTTTCCTGAAGACTGGGCAGCTTGCCCAGATCAGTAGCCTATCAGCTTCACTAAGCAACCTGATGGGAACAAGTCCCAAATTGGACGACAGGAACCCCAATGACCCCCTTAGCTCCTCTGTATGCAAGTTGTATTATTTACATTTACCTTTAATGCCTAAAGAGTCAAAGACTTTACTGGTGTACAATAGTTCTTGTATATGTGCATTCTATGTACAATCAAAGCCTATGCCAAACAAACAATGTACTGTACACCAACGATGCAATTTTCAGCCACACCAAAATTCTGTCTCTCTTACTCTTATTGTGCACACTATAAAGTGTAGGCAGGATGTTGTGTTAACACAGACTTAACTGGTAACATATCAGTAAAACATAACAGTAAAAGGACTTCAGTTGGCTGAGGAAGTGAGTTAGACCAAATCTTGAAGTCATGTCCATTTAGTCAATCTCTATCAGTCTATGTCAGTCAGGATCTACCAAAAGAATTTGCTACCTTTAAAATACATGTCCTTAGTGCAACCAATTCTGGAGAACTGCAGTCCAGCATGGAATCCCTCTTTGGGGATTATACCTTATTGAGGTTTTTCATCTTGTAAATGATCTTGAAAACATTGACTATAGGCCTGTGGAACTGTTTAGCTGAAGGGGCACTAGAGCCACCAGAGGTCATCTTAAAGTTAAATCATCTTTAGAATAGTATTTGGAAACAATTCTTCTCATTTGCATTGTTAATGCCTGTAATATTAATAGCCTCCCAGTTGAAGTAGTAGAGTGCACTACAGTAAATGCCTTCAACTCCTTACTGCAGATAGACTAAAAATGTTTTTTTGAACACAATGAGTTACTTCCTCATCTGCCATCAAACTTGTCTGATGCTAGTGATGGCTCACAGGTAAATACATGACCTAGATTTAATCTAGGCTTTTCACTGCTACTACTCAGTACGAAGCCCAAGGATTGTGCCAACATGGTCTCGCATGTTAAGATTGAATTGTTCGACACAAAATACAGGTGTAGGTCTACATGCCTTGAGCCTAGGCATAATACTGTTTGACCTGGGCTAACTTAGAAGTCTGGGAATTGCCTTATTTAGTACTCTAGTGACTGCATATATTTCTTATAGGGCATAGGTTACGCAGAACTTACATTGTTACAACTTACAGTACATGCCTAAATATGCCAAGCCACTAGGCCTTGCTTATGTGCTGGCTTGACGCACAATCAAAATTAAAGGCTGTAATGCATCATCCCAGACAGTTTCAATTCTCCCAACCACCTACCTCTAGTCCCTCCCTCAGCCTGTCTTACGTTCCTCCACATGTGTAATCAAAACAATGGATCCCTGTGTACGCTGTGTAATACAAGCTGCTCTGCATCTTTCAAATTTGCTGGCAATCTAAGAGTACTGTAACTTAGAACCAGTTGAGAATTTTCCTTTCAGGGAGGTAAAAATATAGCTTAGGGTGATGCAATACAACCTTTAATGTATTGTTGGCAAGGTTTTTTCATATTCCACTTCATCGAGGCTTCAGACAGATTGCAGGCTTAGAATAACAATTAAATGAATTAGAGTTATTACAGCACTTATTTTACGAATAACAATTAACATACTGACCCTTTAGTCTTTACTCCCTCACTCAGCATTATTCTGAAAATATTGGGCATGCAGCACATGATGAAGTTGTGACTAACATCATACTGCAGTGCAGCATACTGTCAGTCTTAGGAAGTTAGGCCGGGTACAGTTCCCACACAGCATCAGACCTTTGGCTAACGTTTTACTTTACTTAGGGGCAAGAGTCACATCGACATGTCTTCATTCAGTCAACATGCATGGCCTTAAAACTTTAAGCGCAATATGCGATCAAAACTCCTCTTACCTGACAAAATATAGCTGGAGAGATGTGTCTCAGAATAAAACGATGGTTAGGCCAAATAGCTTCACTTTCAATACGTTGGAGTTAGGAAAGCATAGGTTACTCATGTATACGAACGCCCTCGCATACCGCAGACATTAGTAACTATAGTGCAGTTGGATATATACAGTCTCATTTGTACAGTGTAATGATGAGCTCAGAATAGTGTAACGTATAGTGTACAGTGCGTTACGTACATCATACATGTCAACATGTTGGTGCAGTGCACTTTTGTTGACAGACAGTATAGCTGACTTGTAGCAAGTCTACATTTGAGCCGCTTCTTTCAAAATACCTTTCAAAGGCTACAATAAAATTCCTGATAGGAACATGACAGCAGTGGACATCCCGGGAAACCCACAACGCAGTAATAGAACGAACGGCAGACAGGTTTGGGCATTGGTGTGGAGGGGGGGGGGGGGGGGGTGAAGGGCCCCAACTATATTTTGAAAAAAAAAATAAACTTACGTGAAAGCGTATTTAGGCTATACTCTTTATGCAGGGGTGGAGTGAGGCGTACAATAAACACACGCACACAAATGAGCGGAAATGCAATTTTCGGGGATTCCCATGCAGACAACTATCCAGGACAATTTCCATCAGACAACTCCCACCAGGAAAACCCCCCTCCCCCTGGCAATTCCCACTCGGCCATTTGGATAATTTCCAATTTGGGCAGTGGCGGAGTTAGCAGTTTCAGTTCGGTCAGAGTTTAGGAGCGGTGTACAACAGAAATACCCACTGCTCTTTTAAACATATTGAAGGAAATGGGGGGGGGGGGTATGAGTGCCGGCATGGGTTCCTGTATAGAGAGGATTGCGATTTAAGACATTCCGCCTCCAACTGCGCGAACATTGTAGACCTGTGTATGTACTTGCAAGTTAGTCAAACGGTTATACATGATCTGAACAGAAGTTATCTATTGAAAACAAACATGCATACAACTGGCAAGTTGATAGGTTATCATGTCTCACAAAGGACCAAAAAGCTGCTACAGATGTGAGGCACAGTGGCCCCAATTAACCACTTGTTGTAACCCTTTGGAACCCATACGGAACTATCTAAGCATATGCACAGTCTTGAGACAGGAATCTTGTTTTTGCAATTTCTCAAATTAATGAGAACAAAAGAAAATCTATGAAAATGCTAACCCATATGAGATGGGTTAAGCTGATGCAAGAATCATAAATTATGAATCCTCTTTTATATATTCTTTGATCACTTTGCAAATATTTGGATTGGGATGAACATACTTTGTCATCACTTTTTCATCGGGCAGTGGGTTCGTGGTAATTGTTTGAAGGGTTTCAAGGGAGTCTAAGAGCGCCGCTATGACGGTAGCTAGATTTGTTTTCTTACTAAGCCTAGGACATGGATGAGTGGACATCAATGAGTGTGATTCAATGTAATATTGAAATACGGTATGCCCTGTTGCATTGAGGCAGCCAGAATTTTTTTACAAGTGGGAACTGAGAATTGTTTGAAAATTCTCTAAGAGGGGCACTAGCATCATGTGGACTAGAGTGGAGAGTACGTGCATGAAGAAACCCCCCCCCCCCCTCCCCAGATTGCCTGAAAGCAAGTGACCTCCAGAAAATGGTATTGTCAACATTTTCTTGGATGAAGAATCAGTCTCATTGGGGAGTTTTACACTGAAAAAGACGGATGAAAATTTGTACATTTCATGAATACTTGCTTGAATTTGAGGTTTCAACCACTAAATTGTTTTCCTATACTCTCTGCTCCAACCAATTGTGGCCACCACATAGATAGTAGATACAAGCGACCAAAAGTTATTGCTACGCCGACTTAATGATTTTTGTAAAATTAACGTGCAGTCACCAAAAACCTGGGCGAACGCGATTTAAAAGGGGGAGATATGCTACACAAAAGCATATTCCAAAAGTTATCAATTTTCCATAGATTCAAGTTTTTCTCGTTTGTTGAGAAATTGCAGAAATGAAATCCCTACTTTAAGGCTGAGTACATACATATGCAGTTTCAGACACCCGGCCTACGAAGTCCCGTTACTCGCCATTTGTAGGGGGTTTGTGAAGCCAAACAATTTTCCGGTGCGCCCCTTCTATACAACTGCTATGGCCCTCCGCTTAGACAGTGCGCATGAATGTATATGAAGGGGACCATCAGGTTTTTTTGCTCGCACCTCAACAATTTTTAAAGGTTAATGTGTACCGCTTAACGAGCGAACGCCATTTAATAACTTTATTCTAGATGAAAGCAATTAATATCATTGCAATTGCAATCGATTGATGTTTTCTCATTAACAGAGAAATTTTCAGAAATGAGATTCTTATTTCAAGGATGCTTAGTCTATCCGGAAGTGCCAAGTTCTGGTCATTTGAGGGGGAGGGGGTATTAAAGCCAAAACTTTCCATTACCTTCCAAACGCTAACTTGTAAAAAATAAACTGACCCTGTTTCCTGTTGTCAGAATTACTTTGCATCATACCTGGAATATGCCATAACTTCCCTATTCTACATTGAAATAATAGTTCACCAAGGGACTATCTCTACAATTACAATCATACGAACATTATTTGCCAATATATGGTCGGCACCCTGTTTACCCTACAAACTATGCGAATTTGAGATTGTCGTCCCACCCTCTCACTGCTTTGCCTGCCCTTCATACGCCTTCATGATATTTTTCTTCTATGGAGTGGAAAGTTTTAAACTGAGGGAGCTATATATGAACAAAATGAATTATCTTAGAACAAAAACTAAGAGAAATTTCAACAATCAACCTTTCTGTCAGTGGTTAGCCTATACTACGGGTATCACAGAAGTGATCAATGATGCAAAACTAGCCTGCTTTTGTTCACCGTATGGATAAAACAATGACCCCCTAGTCCAGGAACAGGAGGAGAAATAAATTTTGTGTATAGTGATATTTTAAAATCCAAACTTGACTTACGAAGCACTATTATCAAAGTTCACTCCTTCATCGACAGTTTCTCAGAAGTTTTAATTGACTCGCCAAGTGAAAAGAGACTTAAGGTAAAACATTTCAAAGGAAACACAGCATCAAAGTAAATGTCACCTCTCATCTGATGCTACATAACTGTTTGCTTATAACATCGAAATATGTTCTCGGGGAATACCTACCACCTAAAAAAAAACACACACACACACACACAAAATAGTAACTATAAAATACGACGACAAGTAAAACACACAATTCTGATATAGTGATAACATGAATGCCTCACCTTAGAGGCATTGTTTGACTGGATTAATTTTTAACCAACGTGAACCAGCCCGGCTATTGACACTAAGTATTGAGGAATGTATAAAGATTAATTATTAATTATAACTATCTCTAGCATTAACCCCCAAAAGCGCATAATCCTCTGTTAATGCACAGTTCCAGGGTTGCTTAACCTACACAGCAAAAAAAAAAATAAAAAAATAAAGTCATTGAAGAAAACGAAAAGAAAACCTGGTTTGTAAATAACCACAATTTCATTGAAGACAAACCCCGTGAAAAGATAAGCAATTCACAACATGCCAACAAAGTTCGTGGGCGATAAAACAAAGTACCAACATTGTTTTTTGTAAAATAACAGGCGACAAAACACTGTTGAGCCGTCCGTCCGTGATTTCACTCTTAAATTGACTGTGCCATATACATGGTAATGTATGGTCACTTGATCTGACTGATATGGGCAGATCCGAGTTGAAAATTTATCTCAAGTATGAATGAACTTGTTAATGTGAGATGATATGGAGTCACATACTTGAAATTGATATGAGAAGAGACAATAAAATATAACAACAGTGTTGGCCTACTATGAACATATGAGTATCGTCACCGTTCAGTGATTATATAAAAGTGCGTATAAAGTAAGTGCAACCTCTGTGGCAGTATACTTAGCCAAACATCACCTGACAGATCGGTGAATTATTAAGAATAGCAGACAGCTGATCATCTCAGTAAGATTTGTGCTTTTCTACGTTTACAGAGCAACTTACTTAGAATATTGACGAGTCGTTAGTTCAACTACAGCCCAGAACAATGAAAAAGTACATATATGTTTGGGGGACGCAAAGGCTCAATGTTTAGTATCCCAATATTTACCAAGTGCTCCAAGAAATAATTAAACAGGGTGCATAATTCATTATGATTCGTGTAATGTCTCAGGAGTGATATGTT
The DNA here is from genome assembly GCA_021234535.1 of Stichopus chloronotus. Classification (NCBI taxonomy): domain Eukaryota; kingdom Metazoa; phylum Echinodermata; class Holothuroidea; order Aspidochirotida; family Stichopodidae; genus Stichopus; species Stichopus chloronotus. The sequence goes on from CM037843.1 coordinate 18,420,581, forward strand.
ACCACATTTCGCCTTTTTACTCATCTATTGAGAAATCGAATACATGAGATGACTATTTGAAGGTTGGGTACATGCAGCTAAGAACGCATGGGAAGTGTCGTTCCCGGTCATCTGGGATGGTGGTGGTGGGGGGGGGGGTGTTGAGATATTACAATTGTAGATCGACATACGGGTTGAGTCCTCAGTATCACAACTCTTGGAGGCTGTTATGTGCGAGCATGTATGGTCCAATAAGAAAACAAGAAACTGACGTATTTGCCGATTAGAGTTCCACATATGACCGTTTCCTCCATGACTGAATCCTTGGAGTTACACCACTTCATACTTTTACGTGTAAAATAAATTAAAATCTGTTGATGTCTTGGATGAATGATAATTTCATCCAATCAAATCACAAGATCGACGCTGACAATTTCAGAACCTGGATCACCATGGTTTGGAGGCGCTATATAAGTATATCGATATCAGGTAAAGACTTATTCCAGCTGCTCAGTCCTAGCATCAGTAGCAACAGCGTACCACAGAAATACGTTTGTGGTGCGTATATCAGTGCATATAGTGCACAGAAATAAATGATATAGTCATTCAGATCTGCTGTAATCTGCAGCGAAGTAGATAAAAAGAATGACGTCATGGAACAGTAAGTGTAACCTAAAGTCTGAATGGCAAAACGTTTATCATGAAACAGAATAACACAAATCCAAGGGAAATTTAGTTTAGTTTAGCTAGCAAAGGGTCAGAAAGGACAATGTCATCATAAAAAAAAAAACAAAAAAAAAAAACAGAAAGTGCAGACATCCCTGAGAGAAAACAGTCAAAATCTTCCACACTGCCGAAAATGTTTATCAAGTGCATTCTTAAAGGCATCAACACTGGCAGACCATTCCATTCATCCACAACTCTTTCTGATACAGTATTTTTTAACATGCAGGGGCGTAGCGAGGACTTAATGTTAGGGGGGTCCATGGGGGAGGGGTCTAAGGGAAGGGGGTTGATAAACCTGGTTTATTGGTCGATAAACCTGGTTTATCGACCAATAAACCATTTGGCGTTGATAAACCTGGTTGTTCGACTGATAAACCTGGTTTATCGTTTGATAAACGCGTTTATCAACAGATAAACCAGGCATCGACGGTGAATGCTCAATAATGATCAACCGACAAACCTGGTTTATCAAATGATTGTGCATTCGGCGTTAGTAAACCTGGTTTGATCGACGAGGAAGGTTCAATGATTTGGTAAACCTGGTTTTCCGACTGATAAACCTGGTGTATCGACTGACAAGGCTGATTTTTCGATTTGAAACCAGGTTTATCACTACATGGGTGTAAACTTGGCTCACCAAATTGATAAACCTGCGCGTTCATAAGCCAGGTTTATCAAAAAACTTGGCTCATCGATTGATAAACCTGGTTTATCGCCGCCAAATGCCTAGTAAGTCATATAATTAATCTGTGTTTTATGTACGTTGTTATGCCGAATGAACTTAAAAGAGCCAGAGTCGTACCTATTTACAAAGCCGGTGACAAAACAGTAAAAACCAATTATAGACCAATTTCCGTACTTCCAGCTTTTTCCAAAATCTTTGAAAGACTTGTATATAATCGGCTGTTCACTTTTCTTACAGTCCACAATATAATCTATGAAAACCAGTTTGGTTTCCTTCCAAACAAGTCTACCACCCATGCCCTGATTAATTTTGTTAATGAAATTATAAATGCGTTTAAAAGTAACAAGTTCTCTTGTGGTATATTTTTAGACCTTTCTAAGGCGCTCGATACTCTAGACCATGACATACTTTTACTAAAAATGCAACACTATGGTATTCGCGGCATCGCTCACTCTTGGTTCCAAAATTATCTTACAGACAGATGTCAATATGTTAGCATTGCTAATTGTAATTCTCATCTGCGTACTGTCAACACTGGTGTACCGCAAGGATCGATTCTAGGGCCCCTTCTTTTTTTAATTTACATCAACGACTTGCCTCGTGCTTGTCCCGTTTTCAAATTTACCTTGTATGCTGATGATACTAATATTCTTTATGATAATGCAAACATTCATACACTTATATATGACATAAATATTAATTTGGCTAAAGTAACTGATTGGTTTACTGCTAATAAATTACACCTAAACTCTAAAAAATCCACGGCAGTCCTTTTCGCCCATATCAGAAAAAGGTTGATAAAAATGTCAATGGTATTACGTTGTTGAATAATTTTATCCCCTTCGCTGAATCTACTCTATTTTTGGGTATTGTAATTGATTGTAATTTAAGCTGGTCTCAATACATTGATTCAGGATGCAGGAAGCTTGCCAGAGGCAATGGATTTATTCTGAAGCTTAGTCATTTTTGACCTAAAAATATCCTTCTAACTATCTACAATTCCCTTGTCCTTCCCTTTATTTCTTACTGTGCAATTGTATGGGGTAATGCGTCCGCAGTCCACATTAACAAAATTTTTGTCATTCAAAAACGAATTTTTCGTGCCATTGATCACAAATCAAATCTAGACCACTCTAGACCAATATTTTACCGTTATAACTCCCTTACAATATCTGATATTGTGAAGCTTCAAATTTCAGTATTTATTTATCAGTTTTCTAAGAATTTACTTCAAAGTTCATTTGGTAATTTCTTCTCCGCTTACAGTCACAGCTGCACCACTAGATGCAACTCGCATTATGTACTGCCTTTTATAAACTCAGTCTTAGTCAACGAACTATCAGATTCATAGGTCCCGTTACTTGGAATGGTATCCCAACCCACATTAAAAATTCCTCTTCTGTTTCTTCGTTTAAACGACAGTTTAAAAACTACCTTTTAGCTGGTTACAATTAGTTTTTTGTTTTGCTTTGCTATGTCCCTATCGTTTCACATCTCTGTTCATCTTGGTAATTTAAGTTCCTCCATTCTTCGGATGGTCATGTTTCTTTTCTATTATTGTTTAGTGATATACATGTTTCTATGGGTTTCGTTCCATGGGAATCACTACCACAAGCTTTTGGAAGCTTTCTTGTGCTTCCCCCCAACCATGATTATTAACTTTTGTATATCATCATGTTGATATTGTTTATTGCCTGTTTTTATTTCCATTCTTAAAACTTGTTCTTTTTGTTCCAATATCAATTGTACAACTTGTTACTTATGGTATATAAGGTTGAAATAAATGTTGAGAAAATGAAAAAAAAAACCCTGCTTTATCGGTCGCAAAATCTGGTTTCTCGAGGGCAATTTGGCTCGCCATAGACGCCGCTCAGTATATATGGCTTCAATGATCTTACGCTTTATCAGCTTTACGTATTTTAGTGTTATTTCTATGGTAATTCGTGCTCAGCGCTGACACAAGACACCGTATTGAAGGTGGAAACCACATTTACACCAAAACCAATGTTTGAATTGTATTTCACTACATAGCTTCCTAACGGAAGAAAAGTTACGGTAGTTTATAGGTATTTTCACATTTTATTGATTTTCATAACTTCGGTAGACGCAATTTTCACTCCACTCGTGTATTTCGCAGAATAGGGGTTCACAACGTGAAAACTTCTTATCTTAGGCCTACAAGTACATGTGAGGCCAAGTCCTACTCCTAGCGAAGGGCCTGCCCCAATGACTTAACGTAATCGGTAAAGTTAGGCCCTTAATCATGTCTTATGGTAAGAAATCTGGGTGAAGGAGAAACTAATGACTAAGTAGGACTAATGGAACATTTATGTAATTGATTTCGTAACGTAATACAATTTAACCTTTTTGAATTTTTCCCACATTTTTAACACCGTCCTGACTCACTTTGTAACTCATCAACCTACAGTAAGCAAAAAGCAAAATTCTTAATTGGTTCTAAGTTACAGTACTCATTGATTGACAGCAAATTCGAAAAATCTCTCTTCTTGGTCCTGCTACTGGCTGGTCAGGGAAGACCAGCTAATGGGAAGTCCCTCTAATGGACTTAAGATAAGCTATCTGAGCAAATTAAAATTTATCACCATCCTCAAAAACTTTATCAAAATTTTATGTCATCTGTGCAATCTAACTTACTTCAAATGAACACTTCAATATTTGACGTTATGTGCAATAGGACTCACAGTGCTGATGATAGATTTCTAATCTGCAGACCAATGTTCTCCCAGTGCACATTCACAGAAAAAGAATTGTCTGCACACTCTTAAATTGCCCAGTATATCCCCTGTACCTTTTGCAAACATTCCTATCTGGGCCCCATTTGTGACATTTTGTAAAAATGGCTAAACAGTTACCAATTTGCAGGAGCCCACGGGCATTTGATTTTGCTGGGATCCTAAGAACTGGAGCAAACAGCCATCTAGATGGCTTATTTGACCAATGATTCATCAATAAATGTACAGTCTAGTACATTCTAAAATCAGATTATTGTTTACAGTTACAAGTGTCATACAGCAGAGTACCATTACCAATAGAAGGTTGCTTCACCAGTTCACACATGCCTTAATGCCGTTTATGGATTCATTATGTTGATTCGGTGACTTTGACTTAGTTTTCTCCTCTATTAGCAGGGTCATCAACTGGTAGGTTTATTGTAGTTGTATAAGATACAGAGAACTCTATTCATTAGTGAATGTTGTTGAGTGTCATCAGGGCGTGTTTAGAGTTTCAACAATAGTGTACTTGGAGCAGATAAAGTGCATTTGGAGTAGAGAAGCATATTTGGAGAAGAGGAGCGATAAGTGACCTTTATGTGTATATATTTGCAGTATATCATCCTCTGTGAGCTATAGGATTCTCCAACTATCATTCCCAGAGACTTGGCTGTTAACTCTTTCTTCAGTATTCTTCCGTTTAACACATACACAAATCTACAAGGGCAACGTACACACATCTGCGTGATGATTCTCTCATTATTATGCTGTCAGTACATCTACCTTTTTTTCATCTATTCCTCCCTCCCCCTCCTAACTTCTACTACCCCAGTTACGTTACTGATAAACTGGCCATGCAATTCGCAGTCACATTCAGGGCTAACTGTTAGGCCTTAAAAAGAGACACTCTGAGGACAACTTTCATCATTAACATTGGGCACTGTGGTCTTTACTTTTTGATTGCTTGATTTACATGGGTGAAAATTATCTGAGGTTCCTTAAGAAAACTCTCTGAGAAAGCTTTATCAAATAGCTGTGATGAGTGAGTCAGATTACTCGTCAATTTTTGTCATGATGTCATAATTTATTTGAGTATTTTGGAGTACTGTATGCAAACTCAGTGTCGTCACATTCAAGTTTCAACTGTGCAAGATTTTAACAACCCCTTTTGCTGTCTTCTCTTCATAGTATCATTTCATTGGATGATGAAAAGTTGCAAGAGGATTACCATAGAGGCCACTACCATTTTGACAGAGATGTCAGAAATGGTGAAGAAAAAATCCTACCTGATCACATAAATACATGCTAGAACCAATTAGACATCACTGTCAACTTTGGAGAAGCAGAAGGGCTTTGCACCACAACATGTGATAACTCAGGGATAATACCTCTGAAAACAGTCATGTCATATCAGTGCCAGCCCCAGACTATTTTGAAGCTTAGCAACTTCATTTTTGGTCAAAGAACACTAACTCTCAGACAGTGTATTGTCAGTTGTAAGAATAACGATGCAGGCCGGGTGAGAGTTAATGGATATCTCTCATCCTGCAGATTGTGTGCAAGTTTCCAAAATGCTTCAAGTGCTGTAAGTGGTAGCAGGCCTAATGAAAATTGCAAAGAGATGAAAGGATTCAGAGGAACACCAGGAATCATCACATTGACGAGTAAATATTGCTTAAGAGTACCATGCAAGAATCTACATTCTGAGACCACATCAAAGGCAGGTGATGACAACGAGAAAGAAGCTACTGGGGCAAAAGTCCAAAACAGGAGGAAAAAGAAACCGATATCAGAAATGATGAAAGTTATCAGAGACAAAAAGATGTTGGAAAGGTACCAAGAGAACAGTAAAAAAAGAAAGGACAAAACATCCAGCTCAAATCTTCCAGTCATTGCACCAGGAAGTGGATACAAGGATCAACTTATAGAATACATTTCTCGACACGATGAAACTTGGGAAGATGATGATTTCCATGACTGTGAGTTTGCAGTCAGTGAGAGTGGAAAAGTGATGATGTTCCCACTGAAAAATTTGGGTATCTTTTCAAAAAGTGTTCAAAAAGACAGCTCAGAAGGTGAGAATCCATTGAAAAAGAATCCGTTGAAAAAGAGAGACAGTCTAATAATAAATGGATCTGTTCAGTTTGTTCCCCTTGCATTGTTTTGGAGAATGTACTGTATTCAAGATTTCCAATAATAACAGTAGACATGGAAAGCATTGAAGATCAGTGAGGGTGATAAGAATAAAAAGGGATGGAAGAGGTAACTACATGAGACCATGGAAATACAATTTTGAATGCAACATTTAACCTGAATGCCAAGCTCAAGCTTTACTGTCTCTCTACATAAATTTTTACATTTCTACAATATTTCAGGTACCAAAATCCCATCAGTAACTACTATTCTACATGTAACTAGACCTATGAAGCAAGCACTGTCTTTGTTGAAATGGGAGAATAAGATGATTGCGGAGTTGGGTGAAGAAGGCTTCAGAGTGATGAAACAAGGTAATTCATCTTGTTGACATTCTCACGTTATTTATGGTCGCCAATTAAGTCCCTTGTTTGATATCATTGATCTAAAACTGCCACTTAATATTCATAAATGAACCACTGACTCAAGGAACCTAGTGTCAAAATTTTCTCTTTCATGTATCATATGGATTGGCCATCATTCTTGAAGTAAATAGTAGTTGCTGAGGTTAAACATTTTTCACTTGAATTTTGCGTTACTTTTTCACCCAAGTACTGTACGTGGAAGTGACCATTGTGGCTGCATGGTTCTCAAAAAGACCTTTGGGTTCATACAGTATGGTATATGTGTCTGAAGCTATATTGCTTTATGTCATATTAATTTCTTACATTTCATAATTGTCCTTATGTGATAACCTTTGTATGCACTGGTTTGAATTTTCCACTATTGCCTTTCATCTGCACCAGCAACAGCCACCAGTTTGTTGAATTGTGTTAACTTATTATTTTTACTGACAAGAGTGCACTTACTTGACTTATGGAGGGAATCTATTCCACAGCTGGTGATTTCTAACTGGATTTAAAAAGCCCATAAAAGTAACAATGTCTGTTTATGGCTAGTGTGTGATACAAAAACAGAACAGGAATTTGTGTTGTGATTTTGTAATTTGCAAAGAGATAATTTTGCTGCTATCCTAAGAAATGTGATATAGCTGCTATTTTTCAGCATTTTCACATCTTTACCAAACTTTAGCCCAGTTCATTTGACAGCAATTATTGTTACTTAATAACAACATGTCCCACTTCCTTTACAGAGATGTTTGATCAGGGCCACAGCATTCACAGGTCATTTGAGAAGTACCTGCAAGGGACTTTCACAGCCGATCTTGACCTCACCCCTGAGACGGTTGGTTTTTGGGAGAGCAGCAAGGAGGTGATTCAAAGAATAAAGCTGCCAGCAGGATTTGAGATTAAAGTGAAGCATCCTGCTTTGTCATACTCAGGATACATGGACTGCATTGCTGAAGTAGAGTATGTTTATTACATTTTTGTATGTACTACTCATGTATTTGCAGGTGTTTGTACATAAAGTGCCCTGAGATTTGCACCACATTTAGCTGTCTATGTCTCAAACAATCTGAATATCTTAGAGCCCTTCGTGGCAGACAGTTTTCAAGACAGGGAGCATTGGAAAATGTCTGTAATAGCCTTCTTAACGCCGTACCAAGTCCCTATTGCCTTTTCGTAGTGTGTCATATGTCCATGCATGTTGAGACCTAATCCATTGCTTAATAACACAGTAAGTGGTGGACATGCATCCACAGGTACTTATTGCAGCATCCTCAGATGTCATCATTCACTAATTTCTTCAAAGACTTATTCACTTTGCTTGTCATAAAATAGGGTCTCAGACAGGGAATAATTCAGTGTTTAATTTGGGATTTTTGAGATCTTTGGCAAACTATTGGACAGGGAAAATGCAAGGGTTATCCTTACAAGATAAAAAAGATGCTACACCTTTCTCAATTTGTGGAACAATTTGACCTGTTTTTGATGCAGATTACGATGCGATACGGGATAAAGTATTCCGTGTCAAAAGGGCAATGACAGTGGTTTCCAGTCATTATTTCCGACCTGTCCTGTCATAGCGTTATACATATCATGCTCATGAGGCTTTTGTGCTAAGGGTGTAGACGTTAGAATATGATATTACCCCATTGAATTTACTCTTCAGGACAAATCACTACACTTCTTCCAACAGCCATTAAATTACTTCAGCTTGTCCTTGCTTTCACAGCATCTGGAGTTTCTTTTACTTAAATATTTATATTCCTATATTTAGCTGTGATGTAGTACTTTCTACTTGCAGTGCTGCCTATATTAAGTCACTCTCCAATTTAGTGTAGAGTATTAAAGTTGCTCTGTGACATTTTTAGGATCTTGCTTGTTTGAAGTGTGCAGCTTGTAGTGTTTTCACAGTTAGCCTGGGTACCCGAATGGCATTTTATTACCTGGATCCAAAATTACTACCCGATTCCCTCATAAAGCGAAAAACGACACAACCTCTGCATGAACACACTGTGTCAGATTGCCATACTTCATCTTACCATACACAGCAAATAGCTCAAAATGGAATTTTCCTCTTTTTCTTAAGGAAAATTGGCGGTCCTATTCATGAGAAGGTGTGAGAAAGTGTATGTAATGTACTTGTAAGATTCCTCCACACAAATGTGATGTACGGTACTGTGGAAATACAGTGTTAACAACAAAGCCGCCATTTTGGTCGCATACCTGATGGGTACGAGAAAACATTACCCCATTCTGAGTTTTAGGAATCAGTAGAAACACTAACAGCTTGTTTGTTGCAAAGCTTTGGCCAGTCTGCAGACTTGGCTGTCTGTCATAGCAAATGTTGACAATTTCAGAGAATTAACTTACAGTACATCAGATATGGGTGAAGCCATCAGGGACGTCTGGGGTGTAGACTAGGCCATCACCATCCAGAGCATCACCAACTTGTGTGAACTCTGTTGGTGGTCATCTTTAGTACCACTGCGTTGAGTGTGTGACATTTTAATAGATGCAGGACTGCTTGTTTATTCATAATGTCGAAGCAGCAAATCTATGTTGTAATTAGTACGTCATAATTGTTGCTAACTTTAAGCTATTGCAAATGTATCACAGTTGTAAAACAAATGCAATGTCTTGCATGATATTTACTTTTTTATCAGTGGAAAACTCACTTTGATTGAGTTGAAAACAGCAAGGAAACCAAAACTGGAACTGAAAAACAATGAAGATTATGCACTGCAGCTAGTTGCATATCTTGGAGCTTTGAACTTTGACCCTGCCCACCATTTCCAGGTATAACTTTCATGAATATTCATATCAAAATGTGAAATAACAGTTTGTCGTAATACAGTTAGGTTCTTTATCTGTGTCAGAAAATGCATACGCCATCAGACATTTGCTTACCCCTTTTGCTAGATTGTCAACGTTCCAGCTGAAATTTCGTTGAATATGGAAAAAAGTTGGTTATTGTCTTTCTCTCCTTCAAGTTGATTAGTGCATTTTTATGTTAATTGTTTCAGAAGGGAAAGAATGGTCACAAATGCTTGGTCTGTCTTGATTCCAAGAATAGACTGCCAAATCAGCAGCAAGTCTTTCAATTGGTTTTGTTCATCATTTTCTCAGATTGAGCAAGTCATGGTCATAGTAGTTTACAAGGATGGAATGAAAGCAACAGTCCACACACTGGATGAAGAAGCATGTAACCATTACTGGATTAAGTGGTTGGGAAGACTATTAGAGTACCAGGAAATCGCTGACATGAAGAAAGCGTACGTCAAAAGGAAGATCATCGCCTGGAGTAAAAAAAAAACTGCAGAAAAAGAAAGCCAATCTTTGGGAGAGAATGCTACAATCAGTTATTAAAGACATCCAAGGATAACATGTGCAACTGAGAAGTGTAAAATTAGAAGCTAGTGGATGAATGTTTTCACTCTGAAAGGTAATTCTCAGTGTTGCAACTTCCCATCAAGTAAAAAGGTGTGATCTAGCATTAAACAGTTCATAGTTAGTGTTTGCATCAGGGTGCTCAAGTATCTGGGTGCCCGACGGAAGATGTTCCGACCTAGTTCTGAAATTGCTACTGGGATCAGAAGTTTCACTGACGTGCATTGTTATGTGTGACAAAGTTCAACATTATACGTTTAACTATGAACACTTCATTGTCATGACCGTGCATTAGATACATGATAATATTATGACTCCACAAGAAACTCCCAGACTATTGGAAGTGATATTTTCAGGTACCCAGGTACCCGAAAAATTTCACACAGCTGGTGCCCCAGTCAAAATTTTGGACCTGATGCAACGGCTATGCATAATATTCTCCAGTTTTCTTACATGATTCTACATTAAAGACAATGGAATCAATATTTAGTCAAACTGAGGGCAACGTACACATTTAGACTTCTTTTGTTTGTTGCTTGAGTATTCATTTTCAGCAGATTTCCAGTACTTGTAATTTGTTAATTTTCTAAAATTAACTTTAAATAAAAAAGGCACATTGTCATACTGTAATGGAACCAAAGTGGCCTTTTTTTGTTTATTTTTTACTTATTTTTGTTGGGAGTTTTCTATTCTTTGTTTGCATCCAGACTTGCAACTTTCTGATAAACTCAGGAAATAGAGAAATAACATGAAATTGTATCCAATCAAATAAAACATTGCTATTAGCTGTTAGCTCTAGAATAATTAAGAAACTAAATCTGCTGCAAAGACTTCCACTTTTATCAGTTTATTCACATGTTCTGTACATCTGGAATACAAATTTGATACCTTCCTAATGAAATAAAAAATACTGTTTTCAATGTAGTTATACTTTAAGCTAAGGTTAGTAAAATTTTCCATTGCATGTATCTGTTTATGGAATTGATGCATTGTGAATAAATACAAAAAAAAAAAATATGTCGATGAACAAGCTCAACTATAAACATAAATTTAGAGTATGGTTGAAAAGTGACATACAATAAGCAACAATACACTAGAGCACCATTTGGTGCAGAAGCTCATACCTCAACATCCTGAAGGTACCATTTATGTATCATTATGTCAAATTATAGGTACCACTGAGTATCATTATACCTTATCATCAACACTGTACAAGAAAATCTGTAGGACTGCACAATTTTCAAAATTTCATAAACTAGAGCCCCAACATTGCAGAAGTTTGATCTTTTAGATAAACTGAAGTTCATGAAACAACTCAAAGTGCCCCGTTAAGTCCAAATACTGGTCAACATACCTGAGGGCAATACAGAGTTTCAGCAAAGCAACTGACACTGTCCAATTACTCAATTATCATTCATGCACGATAGGGATATTTGAGATGTGTATGACAGTTTAAAGGGGCACTTTAACAGTAGAAAAAGAGGTAATTTGCAGAATTCCATAAAATGGGCCATTGGGCCCACTTGGGGGTCTTGGACAACCAATTCCTGAACACCCTGAAGGGACCAATAACTGAGCATCATTGTGACAAACCATTAACATTGTACAATATAATCTGTAGGAGAAGAAGCATTTTGTAGAATTTCATAAAATGGACCAAAGGGTTCACATGGGACCTTAGACTAAAACTTTTTTGTACACCCCAGATGAAGCACCACCCTGGGATTATTGTGTCCAAGTAAAATATAAATCCATGGATGCATGTGTGAGAAGCAACATTTCAAACAGAATTTCACATAATGGGTCATTGGGCCCACATGGGACCTTGGACCAAAAATTCCCCGAAGGTACCACTAACAGAGTATTATTATGACAAACCATCAGTACTGTACATGAGTATCTGTAGGAGTAGAAGCATTTTGTAGAATTTCATAAAATGGGCCACAGGGCCCACATGGGACCTTGGACCATAAATTCCTGGACACCCCAAATAGCCCACCACCTAGGGGACATTATATCCGAGTTTCAAACAGATCCATGAAAGCATGTGGGAGGAGAAGCATTTTGAACAAGTGTGGACAGATAGATAGACATGGATGGACGGACAGACAGACAGATAGACAGACAGATAGACAGACAGATAGACAGATAGATAGATAGATAGATAGATAGATAGATAGATTGATAGATAGATAGATAGATAGATAGATAGATAGATAGATAGATAGATAGATAGATAGATAGATAGATAGATAGACAGATGCTGCGCAATAACAAAAGCTCACACCAGCATGCTGGTGAAAGAAAGTCGTCCTTTTAGATTTAAGACAGAAAAGACAAATGATAAAGTAATCAAAGTGTACTGCTTGTGTGCACCTTTACCATTCAATGCGCCATAGAAGTGGACACATCGTAACATCAGTTACATTGCCTCTCTTTTTTTGTGTACTGTTATCTAGAAATTTATTCACTTATGTTGTTGACACAAATGTTAACAAACGGTATGGATGGCTGTGAAGAACAGTTATGCCTTCCAACTAACACACTCCAAGGCATGTGGAAACATTCCTAATGATGTACTGTCAGTGGCGGCGCCAGAATGTCAGACTTGGGGGGGCAAACTGAGGGCAGAGGAAAATGTTGGGGGGCAAAGATTTTCGCGCAAAGCGCAAGGTCTTGCGGGTGGGGTCCAGGGGCCCGTGTTAGGGCCCCTGGTGGGGTCAAGGGGCAAAGCCCCAGTGGGGGTCTAGGGGGCGAAGCCCCCGGAAGCTCTGAGGTTTTAGCATATCCCTGGGTGGAAAATTAAGCCCCAAGAGAGGTATATTAGTTAGTTTTATATTATTTATTTTTTCGGTTGACCGTACTCCAAGGTTCCCAACTTTTTTCTTTGGGAGTACCATTTCACATTTACGCGGTACCACCGAGTACACACACACACATAGGCTACATACACTTCCATTCCATTCCTATATTTAGGAAAACAACGACATTCCTATATTTAGGAAAACAACCACCTACTCGCCTTTCCCTTATACTGGACGGTACACATTCCAGAGAAAATTGGTCGGACCAGGCTGGCCTACTGTTGAAGTGGCTACGGGCATGATATAAAACTGGCAGCCTGTGTAACATAAATTAGGCATTTATCAATCATGGTTCCCTGGAAGCTGTTCTTACTCAGTCCAATGCCAATACATAGTTTTGTGATTAAATTAATTTTGGATGAGTACAAGATCTGATTGGGAAGGGTGAGAGCAACTGGGGGGGGGCAACTGGGGGGCAAGGAAACAATCTGGAGGGGAAAATGCCCCTCATGCCCCCCCCCCCCCGCCGTAGCACCGCCACTGTGTACCGTGTGGTGAGTTACAATATCATTCTTTCTGCCAAATTACGATATGAAATGGTCCAGGTGGACATAGTTAGTTTGTAACTTTTCTGTGACTATGGATCTCTTTACAACAGAGCAGATATTACAAAATGCACACAAGTAAGAGCATTTTGGAAAATCTTTATTTCGTTCCTGCAGTTGGCGGTGGCTTTGTTGTTGATCTTGTTTGTATAGCTGTGCGGGAATCTAGGTAGTTTCGAAGAACTGTAGGTGGACGGTGTTCTGTGGCAGGACGGCTTCTGTTCCCTTGTCTTGTATCTGCAAAGAATTCAATATAAATCAAATCATACTGGGTTCCTTGGCATAGTTTCAAGAGCAGCAACCACTAAGCCCATAGTCATTTATCCTACACATTCATTAGTCTTCAATAAGTATGAATATCATGAACACATACAAGTAGAACATAATGTAAGGGGACTAGGGGCAGAGGGGGGAGTGGGAAGGGGGTGAGTATTATCCTAAAGAGTCGCCTTGGATATTTTTCAACCACTACCATCCAAGATAGACAAGGAAGGGGTGTGAAGATATCCTGAACACCACTTGAAGAAAGAGGTCACAGGTTGGTGCATGAGTAGGGATGTAAAAGCGAATATTACAAAAAAATAAACGACTAATGAGAACTTGGCACAACTTGATAATATTGGCAGATGAAACCTACAGCATTCAAATCTTAGCACTTTTGTCACATGCCAAGAATGGACAGTTTTAAAGTCAGAACATTTGCTACATCAAAGTGTGAAAGCAGGTAAAATATGCTCTTGGCAAAGATATATGAAAGCCCTTCTTAATTCACTTAAGACTACAAACAAGAAAGGATGACTCTTGAAACATTTCCCATTAAATATGAGAAGTTCTTTCCCACACACTAGGTGGTCTGAAAAAGCCTTTCGCTTTCCTTAATTCACACAAATGCATATGCTAATATTATCACAATTCCTTGTTCAGAGATAAATATCAGAAAATGGATTGAGATGGGTGGGTCAGTTATTGGAAAAGGAAGATGATGAACCTGTGAAAAGAGCATGGAATTTGAATAACATAAGAGAAAATGGGAGGACAGTGCCTACATAGAAAGATGTGATGAAGAAAGAAAGCAACAAGGTTGGTCAACATCAGGAGGACCATGCTCAAAACAGAAGCAGAAATTGGGAGTGTTACCATGGCATGAAAGTCAGTATCCTCTTGTCAGAGGGGAGAATGCTGACTTAGATGATGATGATGATGAGGGACTAACTACACGAACTATTAAAGTGTGGTAAGGGTATGTGTCCATATTTAGATTCAAATCCTCTACTCTTTGCTGGTTCTTTCATGCTTTCTTTCTGTCTCCAAAATGACTGACCTGTGGGTCGTCTTGAAGCGACATTTTCCAGAAATCCAGCCAGTACTACCAACTCCCGGTGGAGACTCTCGGTTATTTCTGATATCTTCTGCTCCCTTTTGTCTGTCCTCTCGCATAGGTCAGTTATGTCATCAAGGAAGATCTGATCTCGCTTTGCAAACTCATCTTGTAGCATGCGGTCCTTTCCCCAGCCTGTCTTAAGTTGCCCTTGAGAAAAAAAAAGAAAAAAATCATGAAGTCTAGATTACGACACAGAGCGATACAGTTTGCCGCAAGAAGGTATGGTAGAGCTCTCTCCAGCAGACTTTGACATGCAAACCAAACCATGGTGCAATCTTAGGCCACAGTTAAGTGTGCATGTGCACACATGGCATGCACGCTAGAGCAATCAAGGAACGCCATGGTTCATGAAACAATGACAGATCACTGCCACAAAGCAGTTCATTTCTTTGTGGCATGCTGTGTCAAATCCAGATGCAGACCTGCCAGCTCTCCAGGTTTTACCAGCGGACTCCTGGTTTTTGTCCAGATCTCCCACCCTCCCGGTTTCATATTCTGAGCTCCTGTTCCCTTAAGTCTATTTGCAACATTTCTGAAAACGGCCAAAACAGCACAAGGCTTACTTGAGTAATTGGCCATACATAAATGTATAATGCATAGAAAATCAAATTGTTGTTTACACAATTTTCAACTGTCATACGGTAGATTAGTACTAATTACACCAATACCAGCAGGTTGCTTTTAAGTAAGTCGTTAGTTTATGAGGGGCTGTGCATACAAAGGGTGTAGCTGCAATGTAGGTGGAAATAGGCCTACAAGTTCAACTAGTGCTGTGCATGTATGTGATGATTCTCTCTGTTTCACTGTTTTTTTTTTTTTTTTGTTGAAAATTACCATTCTCCCTATTTTTGTTTCACTAATCTCCCAATTTCTGATGTCTGGAAAATGTAAATCTCCCTATTTTTTGGTGAGACAGCTTTGCAGGTCTTCAGATGCCCCCACGGCATGATGCGTCTTTCTCTTTTGAAGCATACATACATCAGAGAGTGATGTAGCATGCTATACAGGAGCGAGATGAATCCGGCATGCCATGATACATCTTAGAGCATGGTACAACCTGCAACAATAAAAGAGTGTTAACAGCTCTCTACTGACAGGTTCATCATGTTTCACAAACTCATATTTAAAGATCAGAAAAACATCGTAAACTTCTCACCTCTCTGATCATTCAGCTGGTTCCTCAGGTTTTCTTGAAGTATTTTATTCAATAACAAGCTCTTCTGTGAGGCTGCTGATTCCTCTTTCAGCTTTTGAAGAGCCTGTTTATACAAATTATACAATATGTTTGGTACAAGTTAGACAAAATGCATAAAAAGGGGTATTGATGAGCATCCACTGAGGTAAAAGAGGAAATTAAATCGACACATGAACAGTCAAAGACAAAAAAAAAAATTAGGAGCAAATCCAAAGGTTTATTCAAATTATGTTTTCATCAACTTAATTGTTTCACCTTTTTCATCAAACATTAGCAGTGTAGCACTTCATAAGGAAAAGTTTCCCAAAGTATTTTGTGTACCACTGACATAAAATTCTGGAAATCTCTGAATCCAAGGACTCTAAAGGTAGTAAGTTGTCTTAGCAAATCAAATACATTGAGACAATTTTGAAACAGTCTACAATGTTTCTTTCTACAAATGGCTAATTAAGTAGTCCTTTACACTCGTATGAAACTGCACTTGCCAAACAGTAATTGAAACATTATTATGATTAACCCAGAATTGAATAATAATATGATAAAAACCTCATCAAATCGACTGTTTTCAATCATCACAGCTTTTAATTTTCTACCGGCATGGTAGATCCTCTCTTCCAACAAAGCTATTTCCTTTTGTTGCTCTTTCATTTTACTGATCGCTCTCGTTCTCTGTTGGCGCAACTCCTGCCTCATAGCGACCTGCAAATATAACACATACGGTTAGGTGGAAACATCTCGACAGTGGTAACAGTATAACTAAAGAAAAAAGCATTAAATTACTGTAGGTCGTTCCCTGACTGCTAGCACACAAAATTGCTTCTTGATTACTGGCAATGAGATTATGATGGTAGTCTTTGTGGTCAAAGGTCAAACTGGAAAAAATCTCCACTGCAACAAAGCACAGAGTCTTTTTGTTTTTTTCATGAAATAAATTTGGCCTTCTCAACTGAGGTAAGACGACTCTTTTAGTGGACAATGAAAATACATGCCTCCTACCTGATGTAAGCAACACTACAGAAAATTAGAATTAAACAGGTTATATGGTAGTTACACAGGTATTTGTCATCAGAGCATCACAGTGCTGTTTAGACATAAGCAGATGCCGAGAAAACTGATCAGTAGGATGTGTTTTTTTTTTTTTTTTTTTGTGCAACTTGCATTGTTCAAAATAACATCTGGCCGGGTTCAAGGTTTTGATCTTCATACTCTAATCAATTCAGAAATGACGTAAGTCGTTTGTGGATGGAGACTAACTTCTCATGGATCCTTGTCCCATCCAAATTTGAAACAGAATGTGCAGATGTGATCCTCTCACCACTTTTCAACTGAGAAAACGTTTGCGTTTACAATTTGACGTAATTTAGGCCAACATCACTTCAACATTCAAATGTAGCATAATCACAGACATGGTTTGCTAAATATGTTCATTAAGTTCCATCATCTCATTAAACAGTCTACTTTTCTAGCATCAGCTAGAATCAAACAACGAGCAGTATTTGTTGGTCAACAGGTTAAAAAGAAAACGTCCTTTTCAAACACTTTAAAACAGACCTAACATTTCCAGTCATAGCAGCAACTTTAAGGGATGGTGTTACTTTTCATATTCATATACAGGGATTCATGGATGTACATGAACAAAAAGCTGTTATTGTTTGTTAATCAGTTTGACAAACAATGATGATATCAAAGGTCAATTAGTAAACAGTACAATGGTAAATAAAGAAGCATAGACAGAAACTGAAGGGGATTGTTAATGTGATCTCCAGAGCAATGAAGAGGTGATAATAAAGGACATACCAATATACTCTCACAGCAAAACGACAGATTAAATTTGCATTGTAAGACATGTTAAATGTACACAGAAGCAATGAAGATGTTAAATATCTACTGTAACTGCTCCCATTATGACAAGCTATTATGTTAAAAAGTGTTACCTGATTACATAATACATCTAACAATGGTCATTTGAATCAATTTGACTTTAAAAGTAGAAAGGGGGGACAGTTGGTCTAAACCTTCCCCCCTTACTGGTGAGGAAAAGGGGAAAGGGAGGGGTCTAAAAGGCAAAATGGTGCCTATTGTTTCAATGTATATATTTTTTTTTGTTACCTCACTTTTTGGTTTCAAGTCACAAAAGTTAGGGGATAAGCTGGGTTAGAGACCCCCCACACAAAAAGGGGGGGAGGAGAAGTCAATCAATCCCCCTCACTGATGCTGATGTACATGTAATAACATTTCCTCAGGGTCTACAAATTTGTCTGCACAGCCTTTGCAATGCTTTACATAAACACTTTGGGAAATGCTCTGAGTGCATATAGTACTAAAGTATGGCATCTAGCTTAATTTACCAGCAGCTAAATGTTGTTCACTGGAACATTTATAAATAAGCGACTCATTGACAGACAACTTGAACACTGTAGCATATCTATCAAAAACTATGTGACCAATACAACAGAACCTTAAAGGAGACAACAGTAATAACTAGAAAAAGTCTAGTATCAAGGTAACAGGAAAAATGACATCATACTTTCTAAGTTGTAGGGAATACTTCGTGGATGGAACATTGGTTAGGCTTGCAAACTGACAAAATGATATTTTATTTACTATTCACTTTATCAAGCGTATACATTAACGTTAAATGACTTGAATATTATTATTAGCATTAATAGAAACTGTCATATGTTCTCAAACAACTTTATTCTTCTGGTATTATTTCATTACAAAGTGAATTCATGTCTTGGTCAGATCAAGCACGCTCATAGGAACTGCACTTTTGTGAGGAGGTGTCTCATCCTCCCTGGAAAGGTATGGTTACAGTCTATAGCTCATGCTGATCAGTATGAGGAGAGGGAGGGGGGGTTGAGGAAAAAAATTGCCAAACCATATACACCAGGACTTCCCAGTATAGCAAGACCTCAGCTGTGACTGAACATACCGACAGTAGATTGAGAATACACATATCACAGAATCAGGTCATGAGGGTAGAATTAAATAGTTTGATTTAGTCAAAGGCTTCCAACCCGGCATTCATGTGTAGGGGAAATCTATTCACATGCAGTTTAAAAGTATGATGCGATGTGTACAAGCCAAGCATAGCATTGTACAAGACATTCTTCTTCAAGTGCAACAGGTTTCTTTCCTCTTGGGCACAGAAAGTGAAGATCAGGGTAGGTCAGAGGTGGATAGATTTCACCAGATGATGATTCAGCATTTTTGTTGGGTAATTTTGACTGGATGAGCCAATTTGATGCTAGTAGTATGTACCTTTCTTCTAATTTCATTTTTCAAAGATCACTGCAGGTGACTTAATGGGAAATGTAAGATTGGACACCAAAACAATGTTAATTAAAGTGTATCATCTGCAAGGAACTACAATTCAGGGTACCCTTAGTCTGGGCGATCTTAAAGCGATGTCAATGATGATTTTAATGCACTTTGGGCTTTATCAGTAAACAGCTGTTTCCATCAAATTGACTATTCCACTTCTGGGAATGTACACACACACGTTTGATAGGCTATACTTCAATTGAAATGTGCATTTAACTCTCAAAATGTGTTCAGGCTTTAATAAGAATAACAAAGAAGCCCAGCGGCCTTGTGGTTTCGATAATTCAATTATGAATATTTTGAATCTGACATACCACATATTGGTGAGGATGTGCAACGTGCTTGGTTGTTAAAATGTTTCAGTAATTTATGGAGTCAAAATTGCAATGTTAAAACAACTACACATACACAGCAACATCTTTTAACTTAAGATTGACCCTCTTGTTTGAGCCAAATGGTCTGAGCCACAAAATATTATCTATTCATTTAGAATCAATACTACACTTGCCACTATTCTCTATATCACAAATATGACATTGAGACAAGCCTCCCTCCCTTGTGATAACATAGCCTATATATAAGGTTTTCACTCTTTGACCCCGTTGGCACCAAATGACCTTTGATCTCCACTATAAAATGTCCTTTTTCTATTTAATATGGTACACCTACAAACCCAGTATGGTATCTGTCAAGTTTATTGTATCAAGTTTCCTTTCTTGAGATATCATGTATACACGGTTTTCAAATTTGACACCCTGTTGACCCCAAATGACATTTGACCTCCACCAAAAACAATACAGCTCTTCTACTCCATGTGATGCACCTACACATTACATATGAGATCTTTCCAAGCTTTCCTCCTTGAGATATCGTGCTTACAAGGTTTTCACAATTTTACCTCTGTTGACCCCAAATGTCTTTGACCTCAACCAAAAATGACAGGTTTCTTCTAGTCAATGTGGTACTCCTATACATACCAAACATGTGATCTGTCCAAACTTCTCTTCCTGAGATATCAAGTTAACAAGGTTTTCACAATTTGACCCCTGTTGACCCCAAATGACCTCCACCAAAAACCATAGGGTTCTTCTACTCAATGTGGTACATGTACATATCAAACATGAGATTTGTCCAACTTCACCTTCTTGACATGTCATGTCTAAAAGATTTTCACAATTTGACCCCTGTTGACCCCAAATGACCTTTGACCTCCACAAAAAACAACAGGATCTTCCTATTTAATGTAGTACACATACATACTAAATATGGGATCTGTCAAAGCTTCCCTTCTTGAGGCATCGTGTTTACAAGGTTTTCACAATTTGACCCCCTGTTGATCCTAAATGACCTTTGACCTCCACCAAAAACAATAGGCTTCCTATACTCAATGTGTTTCACCTACATACTAAATATGAGATCTGTCCAAGCTTTCCTTCTTGAGATATCATTTACAAGGTAGGGTGTCACAGACATACACACGCACATACACCCGCACGCACAGAAACACACAAACACATGTATGCAAGATTACAAAGGTTACGATTATCATTGAAACCAAAAAAATAATTTAGGTGCAAAAACAGATTATATAGGGTGCATTTTCTTAAACATAATATCATTCACAGACTAAGCACCTTTGGAGGGACGGCATACTTCTTGTCGTAGGTCTGTCCATGGATGAAGCAGCAGGAAACAAAAGTAATTCAAAACAAGTAAAAACATGGAATAACAGTATTTTTTTTCTGTACTATGTATGTTACTGTGTACATCTCACAGCTACAGGGGCTGCTTTTACCTTGTCAAAACTTGTCTATTCAAGAGAAGACAGGTCACTTAGAAACAAGTACTTGCATCTACTTTGTCACAACAAGCCCTTCCAACAACAACAAAAATATCAAAAGCATTTCACCACATATTATTAGCATTATAAAATGATTCCATGAATCATTGACAAATAACAATGTTTCTCAGTTCCTGTAGAGGGTAATGAAATCCATCCATGACTGCTCTAAAGTGCACTTTATATAAACAAGCTTCAGATCTTAACATCATTTTTAACTACCACTTCAATCGATGGAAGTTTCTCGATTTGACATTCCATAAATTATCTGACTTTTTCAACGTGTCACCATTTATGTGAAAGTATATGAGAGGAATCATCCTTTTTTTTTTCTGTTGTTCTTTAGAAGTTCCAGGAATGGTCTACATTCGATCATCTTAATGTTGATTAATGCCAGAAGTATCTTCAACTTTTAAATATTACCTTTGGGGTGCTTAGACGTTGTATCTCTCTCTTTACTTTCACGTTCGTGTCCTCCAAGCTACTCCTTTGGTTCTTCAATTCTGACAAAAACAAAAAATTGCAACATCTTTAAATGGGTAGCATTAACAGCAAAGTAATTCAAACAGATTAAGAAAGAAGGAACTTCCATAAATTAAAGATTTTTTGCATAATTCATCATTTTATGTTTATTGACTTACCAACAATGTTTTTCTTTTTACTTTCGTATTCTTTAGTTTTTTCTTCAAAAAACTTTTCAAGTTCTTCAAAAGCTGGCAACTGTTCATCAATGTCTCTTTGTTTAGATCTCACTGACTCTTCAAGATCGGCTATTTCTTTCTATAAGTAAAGAAATGTTTACTCAAATATAAGCTACAGTTTTCTTATCTGACAGCTGGTACAAATACATTGTGGTTTTGATAATGTAATTATGGGTATTTTTTTCATGAACCTGACATATTTTCACCAACTGCGGTGAAACAGCTGCTACATACACAATGATGTCAGCTGACATAGGATGATAAGCATTATGAACTCAACATGCACACCAGCAAAAAATAAGAAAAATGTCCAAGCTTCCTGCTATTCTTGGGATTTCTCCTGTTTACCTAACATGATGGATGCCACATAGGCTGCATTTATTTTCTAGCAGCTTCATTTACATATCTTGACTAAGTCAAGTTTTAAATTGTCTCAAAAGGAAATACCTTGTAATGCTTTGAAGTCTAAAACTATGGATAGTACTTGTACCATAGGTACCAAATAGTTTGCAAACAGCTGTGATGGGTCATGTGAGGAGCAGTCAGTTCATTGGAAATTTAATAAGGGTCAATGGAAATCTCAAAGTCAACAGGACATTACTAGACTGGCATCAGTAAAATAGTTGTAGCATATGTATAATCGAGAAAGTCAAGAATGCAGAAATCCTTTTCTGATTTTGATGAGGACATTACTACAAAAAATGCACTATGAATTTCCTTAGAATGAATCTGAAATAAAGTGCAGTAATGCTGTGCCACATTCCAGACCGCAGTTCCAAAAGGAATACATTGGCAAATCATACAGTGCATATTCATCCATGGCAATATAAATATTTGCAATAAATAATGTCATTTTCTGGTACAAAAGACACTTTCAACTCAATTTTGTGTTACACTTTTTCAAAATATTGTCATAGTTTTCTTTTGAATGTAGATTCAGTTCAACTGCTGCCTCTGTTATGAACAATTTTCATCTCTGCCACTGTATTAAACACAATGGTAATGTAACTGAAATAAGATTGGAACATTAAAAACATTTGGTGACCTCCTTGCTAGATCCTAGGAAAGGGGGAGTACACACCTGCTTGGTGTTGACTACCCTGTGTCCACAAACTGTTACAACACAGTCATGAACAACCATTTTATCTGAATACAATACTATTATATGTATTGATCTATCATTTACTTCCAGTTTTCTAACAGCCTCCTCCAATTCTTTCTTCATCTTTTTAAATCTTTTATCCACTTTGTGTGACTCCTTCTGTAAGACCTTCACATTTTGTTCACTCTCTGCGATGTCCTTGGTTAGTTGGGTGCCCTAGTTTGACAAAGACAAAAAGTAAGAGAGAAAAAATGAATCTCATGCACTGCTGTGTTACAGGAGATACAAGACCACGTGCGTAATACCGATAGCCTTGCTTTGCGTAATCTTACACATTACTGAAAACGGATAATACATTATGCAACAAGGTTATTTAAAATATTTCACAACTCTCTTTTAACTTTCTTTATTAGTGATCTTGGTTGTTTCCACCGAGGTGGAAATGCAGCAGAAAACAGGAATCACTCACAAAACAGTTAACTTTTGATGAGTGTTATTCTTATATAGAATCTGTGTGACATCATCACACCTGGTCATTCTAGTTGAAAGTCCCTTGGAACTCACAGAAACATCAATTAGAGCTTTTGGAAACAAAATATTTAACACCAGTCTGCATGTAATATTAATCTTCACACTTTACTGTCCAACCAGCACATTTCAAATCACAAACCTGAGATTATTACATCTGTAAAGTTTAAATTATCTGCAAAGCCACTAGTTTGACAATAAATTCAACTTGCTGCACACACACTGTGACACAGTTTTTCTCTTACAGCTTACAAAGGCAATGTTAAAATACGACCAAAGGCAAATTTTTTTTTTTTTTTTTTTCGACTAGAGACAAAATTATTTGGAGGTCTTCATGCAAGCTAAGTAACTCACTATTGAACAGTGTACAATGATATCCTTAAACACACTTCAGTCATCACCTCTTACCTCGTTGGTAAGATTGGCATGGTCTTGTTTGGCCTTTGTGACTCTTTCGTTCATCTCACTCATATGCTGAGCAAATGCTTGCCTGAAGTCTTCAGTCTCTCTGCCAATTTCATCTCTCTGCTCCTGAAGATCAAATCGTTCTTTCCTCTCCTTTGTCAGTGCCAGCTGAAGGTCTGCGATCTTCTTTTCTCCTAGTTGAACAGTCACTCTGCAACAATCACACAAAGGTCACCAAACTAGTGATTAATTTCACTGATCAAACTACCTTTCAGTAATGCTTTGAGTGTTCAGATACTTAGCAGATATATAGTAAACATAACTGTACATATATGTGGTTATAAGAGTGGGGGAAAAAATTGTGATCTGAGGATAGGGGACAGCAGCATTTGAAGGTACCTAATGAGAGGTGAAAGGAGGTGCTTCAAGGAAAGCTTATAAGAGGCAAGAGACAGTGTTTGAGGGGCATCGAATGAGAAGTGAGAGAAAGTATTTGTGGGGTAACTAATGAGAAGTAAGAGGAGATGTTTCAAAGGTATCTCATGAGAAATAAGGGAAGACGTGTTTGAGGGGGTATCTCATGAGAGGAAAGAAGAGGTGTTTGAGGGGTATCCATTAGATACTCATCAAACACCATTAGAAACTATATAATAAGAGGTGGGAAGAGGTGTACATGGGTTATTTAATGAGACTTTATCATTTTCTTACAAGTGATTTTCTTCCAGCTGTTTCATTTGTCTTTCCATCGAATCATTCTCTATCTTCATCATGGCTGTTTCATCTGCTTTGTTTGTCAGTTCTCCTTTTTTGTCTTGAAGTCTAAAGAAATAGCAAACATTCATACAAAGAAGTAAGAGAAGAAGACAACTGGAAGATGTAAAATGTATCACAAAAATAAACCAAAACAAAATGTAACGATACACACAAAAAACTGATATAGATGGAAAATATAACACAACCCTCTGACGATCACCGTGTAAACATCCTCATGTCTGCAAATCAGCCAGTAAAATATTAAACAAGCAGAAAGTATTTGTAGCAACTCTGGTGCCAGAAATGCCTTTAGCTGTAACTTTTCATTGTGATGAGATATTGATGATTTTATTCTCAATCCAGAAGGGATGATACATAAGTTGCTATGCTACATAAGCAAAGTCTCTCCAAGGCAGGGGGCTAGCCTCTGTCAGCCACTAAGGGAAAACACATTACAATTTACATTCTACTTCACCAACCAGATGCACAAATGCATTGTGGTTTTGATGATCTGATCATGAGCATTTTCTTTCCTGAATCTGACGTAACAATATTAGTGTGTGTCATAAACTTCCTATGCTTTACATGAAATATGAGATCTGTACAAGCTTCCTTTCTTGAGATTACTTCAACAACGTTTTCACAATTTGACCCTTTGTGACCTTGGAACTCCATTAAAGACCAAATGGTGATACTACCACATATTGAATATGACATGTGTCAAAGTTTCCCATCTCGAGAACTGATGTTTACGAGAATTCCTTAACGTGACCCTGTTGACTTCAGATGACCTTTGACCTTAACTTCACCAAAGATAAGAGAATTTTTGTATACTCAATGAGATACACCTACATTCTAAATGGGGGATCTGCCAAAGTTTCCAAAGTTTTACTTCTTGAGATATCATGTTTACATTATTTTCACACTTTGACAGCTGTTCACCTTAAATGACCTTTGACTTCTACCAACATCACTAGGAATCTTGTAATCAATGTGGCACACTTACATACTAAATATGAGATTTGCCCAAGCTTCCCTTCTTGAGATATATTGTTTACAAGGTTTTCACAGTTTGACCCTTGTTGACCTCAAATGACTTTTGACCTCAATTAAAAACAATAGAGTTCTCATACTCTATAGACACACCTACATATTTAATGTAACATCTGTCCAAGCTTCCCTTCTTGAGATATTGTTAGCAACATTTTCACAATCTGACCACTGCTGACCCCAAATGATCTTTGACCTCCACCAAAAATAACAGGGTTCTTGTACTAAATGTGGCACACCTTCATACTACATGTGACATTTGTCCAAGCAACCCTTCTTGATATATAGTGTTTACAAGGTTTTCACAGTTTGACAATTGTTGTCCTGCACACACCTACAACACCACATGATTAGAAAGGTTACAATTTCATCAAAACAAAAATTCGAGCAACATGATTTTTCTGTGGTTTATGAGCTGTGATGTCTACAAAGTGACATCGATCATATTGCTACATATCCTATTCTGACCTGTATTTTTTATAGTTTTTGAATTTTTTTGTTAAAGATTTGAGTTTTGAGTTCTTGTTAAAGATGACTCACTCAAAATATCTTTTTATAAAGATTCATTTGGCAGAGTCATGTGAGTGTTAAAATATGGAGTCCCTCCATTGTAAAGTATGCAAGATTATTTTCTCTCTTTAATTCCTTGCCAATATCACTATAGTGCCACGTAAACAGAGGACTCCTTGTAACAAATCAATTCACTCACACATCATCCAATTCTTTTACTTTGGCTTCGTCATGAGCTCTGATTCCATCTGCCTCATGGATAGCTAGTGAATGAGAAATAAAAAAAAAATTGGCATTGAATTTAAACCTATAGTCATTGAAATAAGTCTCAATTAAACAAAATGAAAACATTTTTCCTGACTAGGTATCAAACTTAAGCCTAAAGTTTTTCTGAGTCCTTCATTGTCTAATTGATGGACAGTAAAGGACTGATGGACAGCACAGTAAATTGATAGACAATCTTGGTTCTGAAACTGTCAAAAATGCTGACCTACAAAAGGGTCTTTTGATGTCTTTACATATTGAAATCACTATCAAATGAAGGTGAATGCAGAATTTTGGAAACATTGCTATCCTTTTAAAAGCAAGTCTAATTTTTCTCTGACCATCATTAGCAGGAATGCAAAACAATGTCAAGATTGGTTTTAGTTGGTTTTCAACCTTAGAACTGTAACTTTTTTCATAGATTTCAATAAAAAATTCTGTGATCAGTCAGGATAATCAACCAATGAACATTGTTTGCCACCTAGTTTGTAACTGCTGTTTGTAACCACTCAAAACAAACCACGGAAAATAGATTGAATAGGTCTCGATCAATTTTAACTTTAACACAATAGGTAATACAGAGGTGTTGGTGGTCAATTTGTCATTTTATAGTCATCATTTTTTTCAATGATCTGTGGTCAAAGTCCACTCAAACTCAAGGATAACAAGCTGACCGCAAGGTCAAACTCTCCTGGAGTGCATGACTCTTGGCATTGCCACCAGAATTTTGCTAAAACTTGAAAAATTTCCCACAAATCAAGATGATTACGAGGAGTCAGAAACTAGTTTGAAACCAGAGTATTCAATATTAAAACGATAGAAAAGCAAACAATCAACCAAAAATATTATAAAGCAGTATGTGTCATGATTTATAGCAGATGGTCTTTTTTGCCAGACATCTTTTGTCAACAAATCATTTAAGCTGGCTAGCATCCTGCATACTTTGCACAACATACAACCACTTTTACATACAAAACGTATAGCGTCACCATCTATGTGCGAGAATTCATCAAACATGATTACAATAAGTCAAATTCTAATCTCTTTTTACCTGAGAATGCTGAGCTTACATCAATTGTGTCTAGCATGTTATTCCCTCAGTTGTTTAACAATTTGGAAGATCATTTCCTATAGGGTAAAAAATGCTTCTGTACA
Source organism: Stichopus chloronotus (assembly GCA_021234535.1). Classification (NCBI taxonomy): domain Eukaryota; kingdom Metazoa; phylum Echinodermata; class Holothuroidea; order Aspidochirotida; family Stichopodidae; genus Stichopus; species Stichopus chloronotus. Next base: position 18,448,250 of record CM037843.1, read on the forward strand.
GTTAGGACCAATACTATCAATCTCAAAATGCATCAAACAACTTTATTCCAAAGATCATTAAATCAAATACTCACCAACTTTCATTTTAGTCCAGTTCTTTTCCAAATCTTTGTATCTTTCCATCGTCTTAACAATCCCGCTGTCCAGCTGTAGACATAACGACAGTTTTAACTTCATAGTTACAACCGCGGTCAAGCTCATGCAAAGTACAACAGAGTGGAGATAATTGGAATAAAACACAAAAATAGCATTCAAATTGCCACACAAACTTGAAACTAGATATACTATTGTGTTTGACCTTTTTCATCTTCATAGTTTTATTTTTTTTTTAAGTTTCTAGAATTGTTCAATTAACAATCAGCACCCTAGAAGTATGTCAGTGTCAGATGCATGGTGGCTCACATCATAATTTTAAGCAAACTATATACAGAAAAAGCTTCAAAGTTTAAAGATCCACTATTAAAAATGATGCAAGTGAAACATTAGTGCATCATAATTGGTAGAACATCACACAAGCACTGGATTTGGACAAGTCTTACAATTCTGGGATACCGATATGTAGTGTGATAGTTTTGGTGTAAGTTTTTGTAGCATACCCTGTGTAATATTCTTAGAAGTTTCTAAGAATATTACACAGGGTATGCTACAAATAATATTTAAAAATTATACTTATAAGCATTTTGATATTTACCTCACTAAGGTTAGTTTCCATTCCATCTTTAATCTCTTCATATTGCCTCTCAAGTTTTACAAAAGTACCTTCCAGTTCCTTCCTGTAAAATGGACAATTCAAAGACTTAAGTAATTGAGCACATCAATGTATATTACAATCATTAGAGCATGATGCAAGGCACATAAAAATATTACCAGCCATCACAGTATCATTCAAACCTCACAATATTAGAATCACAGTTTTGATACCTGATATTACTTAAAAAAAATCCAGTTGGTAATTTGTGTAATTTGAAAAATGTTGTCAGTGAAATCAAATTCCTTGGAATATGTCACAGTCACTTCAAAAACCAGAATGCAGAAATGCATTGTGGTTTCGATGATCTATTTAAGAGAAATTTTTTTCTGAATCTGATATAATAGCATTAGTATGTGTCACATTTGTCACATTTTCACAATTTGACCCCTGTTGACCCCAAATGACCTTTGACCTTCACAAAAAACGATAGGTTTCCTCTACTCAACATGGTACAACTACATACAAAACATGAGATCTCTACAAGCTTCCTTTCTTGAGATATCGTGTTTTCAAGGTTTTCACAACTTGACCCCTGATGACCCCAAATGACCTTTGACCCTACCATAAACAACAGGATTCTTCTTCTCAATATGGTACACCTACATACTAAATATGAGATCACTACAAGCTTCCTTTCTTGAGATATCGTGTTTTCAAGGTTTTCACAATTTGACCACTGTTGACCCCAAATGACCTTTGACCTTCACCAAAAACAATAGGATTCTTCTTCTCAATATGGTACACCTACACACTAAATATGAGATCTGTCCAAGCTTCCTTTCTTGAGATATCATGTGTACAAGGTTTTCACATTTTGACCCCTGTTGACCCCAAATGACCTTTGACCTCCACCAAAAACAATATGGTTCCTATACTTAATGTTGTACAACTACATACAAAACATGAGATCTCTACAAGCTTCCTTTCTTGAGATATCGCGTTTTCAAGGTTTTCACAATTTGACCCCTGTTGACCCTAAATGACCATTGACCTCCACCAAAAACAATAGGGTTCTCCTTCTCAATATGGTACACCTACATACCAAATATGAGATCTGTCCAAGCTTCCCTTCTTGAGATATCGTGTTTACAAGGTAGGGCGTCACGGACATACATACACACACACAAACATACACACGCACGCACACACATACATACACACATATGCATGATTACAAAGGTTACGATTATCATCGAAACCAAAAAGACAATGTTTGAGTCTCATTTTTGCATGCATTAATATTGATATCCATTCCCAATTGGTCTATGTGATTTCAAGCAATGGGGATTGACTGCTATGCTTTCTTGCAGAGTCTGAAGTTTGTAGGGACAACAAAAATGTCCAGACAATTTTCGTATTGAAATATCTGAAAGGTGAGTGTATAGTTGTCTTTTAGATTTTGTGACAGGCGATCTGTTCCCCAACTTTCCCTTCCCTGAAACACTGACAAAGAAGAAAAGTAGATAACCAGGCGCTTGCCAGTCCAGCTTAGGCAATGTGTATCCCTTCTAGCAACCTCTCTTCAGAAACAAAAATAGAACAAACACAAAATTACCGACAAGACATACACTGAAGTGCAGCATAATTCACCTAGTTTCCAATGGTCAAAATTCTACTTTAAGAAAAAACATATTAGTACCCCATACAACACTGGGTGAAACTCATACTTTTGAAATGAAGATAGTTGCAATTGAAAACAAGTAAAAACTACTTTTAATAAAGTCTCTTTTGATAAAGTCTCTTTGACATTGCTGACTTAATTTCCTCTCTTTATCCTATTCCCATTGGAAAACCAAAATATGCCACTCACCCTTTCTCCCTGAGAATTTCGTTCTCTTTATCTTCATTGTTCAGTTGATCCAAAAATGACTTCTTTTGTGCCTCCATTCGAGCTTTTGAAGAATCGTATCTTTTAATACTCTGGAAAAATGCAAGCAAATAAAGCTTTCAACTGATAAAAGTAGTAATGAGATGCTTTCAGAACGAAATATCAATATTTTTCTGACCATGAGGGAAAATGTAAAATTGAATGTGAAAACAATATGTACACAAGTGCAATAAAATAAGCAATTAGGTCTAAATAATCCAGATAATCATGTTTAGCAGAGGATGGAAGGGGGGGGGGGAGGTAGGGAGAGGCAGGAGACAGGGCTGGTTTGCTGATTCTGAAAAACTTGAACCACTTTTATAATCACCAACATCTATAATTGCAAAAATTAAGGTGTTAAAACAAATGTGTTAAACCTATTCTTGTGTCACAGAGAAGTCATATCATAGCTGATTAGGGCATTAAATGTGTAAATGTGTCCAACGTAGTTAATCAGGATCTCCATCTGCTATCCTGCGCTGTGACCTTCACGTACTTGACTGCATAGGGAAATTAGGCAGTAAAAAACAAATGCTTGGCAATAAAAAACAGTATCAACAAAAGTGAAGGGGGTCTGCAATTCTACTGTAACAGCAATCAATTATGCTTCTTCCCCTCATGGGTGCTGACTCAATACGTTTGAAGATATATTCCACGCTTACCCGTTTTATCTCTAAGAGTACATTTTCACTGTCGACCACCTCTTCCTGAAGGGTATCGACTTCCTTCCTCTTAGCAAGGTTGGCTTCCTTCTGTCTCTTAATCTTTTTGGTCGTCTCGTGCTGCAGAAAAAGACAACAAAGAGACTAATATCAACTACAGGTGCTTTATATGCACTATGAGAACAAAGAGAAAAAATTGAAGTCAATCTCCCAATCTGAATTCTGGCTGAGAAAATTGACAAAATTCCATCATAAAATCTAAGAAACCAGGAATATTGAAAAAGATTGTGAGTCAAACTGTGAGTTTATGAAAAAAAAATCCCTTTCTGTAATCATGCTGTAGAAAATATTGACACTAACCCATGCCACACAATGAGTTTACAAACCAATGCAAATCCAACCAAACATGCTGCCATCTCCATGAAAATTACGTGTTACGTGTTTTGTGATGCATTTCCTGTATATTGCTTCAAGACTCTGCAGCAAAGGTTTACATCACAAAATTCTTGTGTTCAGCTAGGGGAAAAAGAGATTATGCAAAGAAATCTTAAGATCGCAAGAGATAAAATAGTCACATACCACAGCTTGCTTTAGTCTCTTTTTCTCTTGTCTTGCATCAGCTCTTTCCTGGATCATATCTTCCTTCAAAATCACAATTCCTGTCTCCAGGTCAATTATCTGTTTGGATAAATGACAACCTTAGGGGTAATTATGATCACACTGTTCCACAATATTGTAAGAGTAAAAGTATGCTCAGTATCGTTGTTGCAAGCGTAATTATTTCTTTTTGTGTTAAGCCAGCTGTGTGTTTGCAGCTGTATGTATGTGTGTGTTATGTCAGTTATTTTTATGTTAATTAGCTGAGTTGTCCTTGTAAGTTGTAGAGGACTTAGATGTCATTCTGTTGTTTGATTTCAGTTGGAGCACGAAGTACAATACAAGCAATGCACGCAACCCATCGTGCCTCTTCTATTTTTCTTGTAGTTGTGTTACCACTCTAAGTTCGCCCAGTTAAGTTCTATTTCCTCTGCACATATTCATGGACAACGCCCTACTAGACCTACTGTACAGAGTCAGAATCCACGAGAAACGCCTTCGAAAGGCCCCACGTTGCAATATCATTGGTCTCATTTTCTCTTCTGATCACTGGATCAGACTAGCACAAGCTCTGTGAAAATGTTATTCACATATTCTTGTGGAAGTGCTTTCCAATTTCATTCTAATCAATAATTTATATCTCATTCCCTGTTTGCAGAAAGCTTCACACAAAGACAATTTCTAATTACGAATGTTCTCTGAGCAAAGGAGTTCTAATGAAGCAAAGCTGTAATAATCATGAAAAGTAATTTTCTTCCTGGTTACCATTTTGAAATGAACATATCGCCACAGGATCATCCCAAAACATCAATTCATTGTAGAACATATTCATAATCAACTGTTAAACATGACAATGTGCTGTTCACTGATCTTCACAGCTCTTGAAAAGAAAACTAGATAAATCTGAATGGCATATATTCGATAACCATTTTCTCAATTATGCCTGGAAAATTTTGGGAATATTTGTAAATAAAATTTTTGCAAAATATCATTTAGCTGAAGAAAGTAAAAATGATTCAAATGATTTTTAACACAGGAACTTGTCACTTGAAGTAAAACTTTTCCCTCATAATCCAAAGTAGTTGCAGTTTTAACTGTGAACACAGGCAAAGAGACTTCAATCCACAAAAGTATTAAACTGGTGAATTAAACCACTTAAAGTGATAAAGGACAAAAGATTTACAAAACAAAGAAATTATGAATGGAAAAATAGAAAAATGTATTTTTTGTAAAGTGGATGAGCAATATTTAAAAAGCAGTAGCAAGAACAGCATGCAATCTTTTGCATAAATTATACAACATTTTAAGGGAGTTAATGCAGAACCTTTACTGCATCTGCAATTTGTAACTAAAAAATAAAGAAAGAATTCAGGTACTTAGAAAGGTAATTACCCTCTTTACACCAATTGCAATGACTGATAAACATAAAATAAAAACTAATATCATACCTTTTGGTTGGTTTCTCTCAGTTTATCCCTCGTTTCATTCAATGTTATTTGTTTCCTGAAATAATGCACACAGTTGAAAGCAGGTAAAGATGTTTTCTTGTATGCAAAACTGTTTCAAGTGAACACACTGCTTACAAATATGGGACATAACTTCAACTTAAAGACGTACTGAATAGCTTATGCTACAAATTTTGCTAATTGTTTGAGAAATCAAAACCAAACCAAAACTGTACATTCATGAGCAATGGTAGTTGCACTCCTCACAATGTGCAAATACTGTTTCTAAATGTGGTGTGATTAATAACACATTAAAAGATAACAGTATAATCACCACTTTAGCAACTAAGAGAACACACTGTCAATATTGTGATGTAGTCTGCAAACATAGAAAAAAAATGTCAAGTTCTTGTTTCTACTTTATGACTAAAACATCCATTTACCCACTGGCATAGGCTGATGACATTGACGTTCATTTCTTTACTTCACAGATCTGTTTAGCCACCATTAATTTCCAATCAGATTGGCTCAATCTTCAAGTTGCAACCCTGTGGCATGTTCTCAAAATATGAGGCAAACCATCATTGAATAATGGGTGACTGTCAAACCAATAATGACGTTGGCAAACACACTCTTACACAGTTGAAGTATGATTGCTACTGTATGGTGACTGAAAAATGGCACAGGGAAATAATATCCACAGATAGATCCTCATCTCTATGATATCAACAAAAGTAAGAAATCTTATTGTCCCTACAATTTTCATGAAATTTTGAAGGATTCCACACAGGCCTCTTTTGTACCATCATCCACTGTGATTGCATTTTGACTGGTAGGCATAAAAATACAGATGTAATCATGACCATTATGAGATTAATTCATGTTGCCATGGCTTTCATACTTTAATCTATTTTACATGTACTTTTCAGTAAAAGCAAAGACAATACATACCCTGCTTTATCTGCCATTCTTTGATTTAATTGTGCAATAACTTCTTCATGTTGTCTTCGTACCAAGTCTCTTTCTGGACTGTGAGATTAAAAGTTACATGGTGGTAAATTGTTTGAAGACAGTCACTCATCACCTCAGCTACATTTTGCATAAGAGGTAAGCAAAATTCTCAATTGATTCTGCTCTTTGTCTGACAGCAAATTTAAAAAATGAAGAATAGCTCATATTACACAGCATGCACAGCAGCAAAGAATTTTGATCACACATGTGGTCCTTGTATGCTCACCACGATATGTGGCACTTAAACTAGGATTGTGTTTGCACAAGATGGAGTTTTAGACAGGCTGAGGGGCTTGACATAAGTGGTTGGGTGAAATGGAACAATCTGGGGTGATGGGTACCTGCCTTTAGGAAAAAACTTCGAACTGACCTCAATCAAGAAGCAGAAATACAAAAATGGATTGTTAGTCAACAGTATATACACTGATGTCTAACTATTGGTTATATGGAATCAATGAATGACAAGATTAATAATAAGCACATACAAGAGTAAGTTTTTTGCAGATGGTTAATAACTCTATAAAAGTGAAGCACATATTAAGGTAATGCAAAAGGTAAGCACGTCAGCAGATGATGATAGCAAAAGCACAAAATGTTCATATGTATATATATACACACAGCTATCAAGCCATCTGCACATATTCAAGACTTACTGTAAGACTGCATTCTCTTTGCTCAACTGCCTTTCCTTTTCCTCTTGAGATTCAATTTCAGCGTTTAGGTCTTTCAGTTTCTCCTGGATTGAGAACAAAATTGTCTTCATTTGGTGCTCAGATTATTTTTTATTCTAATAGTTGCATATACTAATCTACAGTAAAAGCCACTAAACAGTTGCGTATATACAAATTACTACAAATAATTGATTCATTTGGAACACTATGACTATATTTGCATACATACATTTTAAAATGGTATGGTATTGTTTGCAACAATGCTATGTATTTGCATATCAGAATTACTGAAAAGAGGAATGTATTGCCCATGAGGATTTCCCATACTGTATTGCAATCCTGAGCTTGTCATTTCTTGATGTTGTACAAAGTGCAAGAAAAGCAATCATGTCACTGCAATCATTACCTAGTTCTGATGTTGAATTTGATAATGAATAGCCCTTTGTCAAACAAACAAATCAGTGTCACTTCTGAACTTACAGTGCAATAGTCTGTCTGAAGTATTTCTTTTATTTTTTTTTTCATTTGCACTCTCATCAAGCCAAACAATAAACCAGTCCTTAAACCAGTAATGCTTTCGATACATTCGATGAAGCATTATAGTCTACTTAGTTATGTACTTGATGAAACTAGCCTGTAAAGTCTTAAGTTCTTCTGCATTGGAATGTCTTGCTGACTGTAGTGCCTCTATAATTTCCTTCTCTATCTCTCCTGGGAAGAATTGAAGTTTGTGTCTCAATAAACTGGAATGAATAGTCTCAGTTTCCAAAAGAGTATGTAATTTCACTCTCTCCTCATCCTGCAAAGAAAACATGGGTTTTTAAATGTTATATGTTAAATGTTATGTTTCGTATGCCTTATATGTTGCATTTTTTAACATGGAGACACTTCAAAGCTGAAAAATTGCTCCACTGGTGATGCTGGCCCCTGATTTTATGAACAACTGGTTGGTGTCAGCTCCAGTGATCAATGAGAAAGGAGTCTATGGTGCCAAAGAAACCACAGTAAACCAACTTACCAGCGACTTAAGTGCAGCAGCTACTTCTGTAATCTTGTCAATGTCGGTCTCTTTAAATCCAAATTCTGCACTCTTCATTCTTTCCCCTGTTGAATGTGGGTAAACAATTAATTGGTTTATGAATATGTGTGACATAAGGTGAATGGGTATTTGTTATTATGTTTGCAACAGGAGAATTAACATACCGATCTCAGGGTGCATCAGTAATGAAAAAGCATCCATTATCGGATCCTTCCTTTTAATTTATAAATTAAAGGCAGTCACTCATCTCCCCAGACAGTTCAAATTCCCAAACCAATACCACGTCCCTCCCACAGTCTGCCTTAAACTCCTCCACATGTGAAGTCAAAACAATGGGCCCCTGTGTATGTTGTGTATTTTCCCAAGCTGAAGAGGGACATAACTTTTTGAGAGTCAACTGGGGAGGGTTGTTTGCCATATATGTAAGCCTTTGAGTGAGTTACTGATGCTGAATTTTGATGTTTTATGTTTTAAATGGTCACCACAAACAGCTTTATGGGCAATCTTATCAGCTATATCACGATATAGTTAAGATGTACCATTTAGTTGTTATTTGTAATGAAAGTCCTGTATGAATCATTTTTGTTGATATTGGGAGTATTTTGTAGCAACGCTTAATTGGATTAAAAATTTATGTTAACTGTGCGAGTGTTGTGATGTGGAGGGTAACATAACGCACATCCATGGAAATCCTATACTTTACTAGATGGAAGTATTATTCCAAAATACAAAAAAGGCCCACACTGGAGGGTCACATGCTGCGGGAATGTAATCTAACAATGAGTATAAAAAGTTTGTGCACCCTAATCTTTTACTGCCCATGTACAAAAGAACATAATTTCACCTCAGCCATATGAAATAAGAAGTTATTAAAAGACATCACAAATTTTCTGCATTTGAGGAGCAAATCACTGGACAGTTACTCTGGTACAACTGATGAAATGTCTCAGTTAGTGGCATAGTACTGTATAGTGTACGTTGGGTGATGTACGCGTCGTTTATTCAAATTATTGCTGGTGCTATTATTAAGCGCGAATGTATGAAACTATTACAACTACCATACCAAGTCGTTCCTGCGGCACGTGACCTGCCATGCTTCGGACGGTTTGACGCCATTTTGTTCATTGGCACCCTACTTCCACCTATGAGGAGTCTGATTTCTATGCACACATCTCTGTTCAAGGGCTAAGACTAGGTAGGGCATAACCCTGCTTCTTTGATGGGCAAAGCCATATGGTAATATTTTGCTTTCACTTGCTAAGCGAATGGACATTCAAGAACTGAAGACGCATTCTAAGCTAAGCTCATACTACACTTACTCCTGAACAGTAAACAAGTGGGGTGGTGGGGCCTCACCCCAACTCATGGTCATGTATTCATACTTAGGCCTAACCTATTGCTATTGTTAGTTAATTATAACTGTCTCGTGAAACAGGTATAGCGAAGACCAACATGCCTTACATACACTACACTGTAGTTGGTCTGTATAGTTAGTAAGAATGCTGGTTTCGAGAAACGCAACCTGTTAGTCTAACTTACCGAGTTCGTGTAGGTGCTGCAGCGTGACGTTCACAGAATCACTATTTTTGTTGTCCTTTGGCTTCATGTTGTCTTTCTGTCACTTTTGTAGCATCTACAGATGAAATACCAAGCAAGGTCACCCCGTTAGCAACCGCAAACAATTTCCTCGACAGTGGCTGCAAGGAAATGTTACATCGTTCCTTGGCCTTAGGTCGCTGTTCGATCTGCGTGTAAACACCACAAGGCTAAAATCAGTCGAACACTCATCAGATTCAGGACATTCGCTCGCTTTGTTTGTAGTGGGTATGCCACGAGTTCAAAAGGCAGTCAATTAGTTGAGCATTTTCGTTTCAATTAGTTCTAATTCATGCGATGTTTCAAGTTTGCTAGAATTTAATTTCGTGCAACTTAGACTCCCGGAGTGTACTGCAGTATAGTGCTAACCTATAAACGTCGTGGCTATTGACCCAATCGTAGGTCAAATAAGGATGGCGTTCTTGCTAAGGTCAGTCACTACGTCCACGAGATTTGGATCCTCTTGTAAGGTCTGTGTAGTTTTTCAGGTGGTGCCTGACTATTTAAAAGGGATTGTTGCAATACAACCTTTACGTGTAACTTGTAATGTTTTGGTTGTGGATGTCATTATAATCTACTGTATGAACACATTCACACATTGCGTCCTGTTACTTCATTTGCAATTTGTTGAGATGTGTAATACATAAGCCACTCCAGAGCAGTCCATGTGAACTAATCTAGAATCAGAAGTCATTATAAAATACTAAAATGTGGTGATAACTGTAGCATGATGGCACATTTTAGAGAATAGCCCAGCATTTCAAGGTGAAATGACACTTTAAGAGTGCCACGGATGATGGAGTTTAAATTTTCAAGTAACTTATAGAACGTCTCCTGTTTAGCAAAAGCCCCAGGCTGTACAATGAACATATCGGTAATATAGTAACACATTGAAACTCTGGGCTATTCGACTATGAATTAGCAATCTCAAAAAGAAAATGCAAGATGAGCAAGCAATTAAAATAATGCAGCTAAATACTACTAACATTTTCAACACATAACAGTATAGTATTCTTCATTGAGGTGAGGGAACGGGGGGGGGGGGGGGGAATTCTAGCAATCACAGTGTCACTTATATAGGCTACCTACAATAATAATGGCAACTGCCTCGACTCAGAAAAACAAGTAATGAGTCAACGAGGTAACAACGTCTTCGGCTTTGTTCAACTTTTTCATCGTTAGCGTACACATAAGCTTAAGAGGGAAACCATACGGTCGTTGTTGTCATGGCAGTCACCTTTGAAGTCACTGGCGGCCCACTACTTTGGAATAACCTACATAGTCACTTCTGATTCTGCAAGTCGCGGTTGCTCTCATGATGTTGCCTGTCTACACCAGCGACTCAGTTTCCCTTTCGGGAAACCAAAAACACCCTATGGTTTTGAAAAGTCAGTACTTAACCATATAACAACGAAGGACAGCAACGCACGTAATTTGCAGCACTGTAAATCAGTTGAAAGAACGTACAGGTAAACACACAACAAAGATGAACTGATAGTCACTCGTCAATATAGGTGTGTGTTGCAAAGTTCACTTAAAAATGCTGCTCCATATTGTTTTATGTCAATAGGTGTTGGTAGTTTGACAACAACTGTTAAGTGTACAACATTATTTATTTATTAAACATAGCTCTATATATAGGCGATTGGTTATGAGAATTGCACAGTTTATAAAAACATAGAAGGGCCTGTAGCGGTAACATATATCGATATATGTTATACAGATTGAGAGTCTCTGGCTGTAGTTTTGTTGTTTAGTTTGATTGTTGTCGGGGTCAAAATTAATAGATCAATAGTATGTGTTTACTTGCTATCCCGACTGTTATATTACAGAGAGAACATATAAACCGACCTGCCTTGTAAAGTTAACAAAGTTAAGACGAATAACATAAGCTGTTCCCGACACATAGTTCAGATTCACTTGAACTCAGGTTTACAATTAGGTTTGGTTTGTAAGTTGTAGCCTATTGTGGAAATATGATCTTATTTTTGGATGGGATATTATCGCGAAAGTTACTTATGTTTTAATCCAAGAATATGTGTTTTAGCCGCCAAACGTAGCACATACAGACCTTCTGAATGATGCATGTCAAAATAAAAGCTATGAATAAAGACTTGAAATAAATTTTAGTGTTTATTGGCACATTTTATGGCCAAATATTAGGAACGTTTTGTTTTGCCCTAGAGAATTGCAGATTATGAACCATGCTGTTTTATTGGCTCTGTTCAGCATCCTCGTCAGCTTTTACTTATTGCTGACGTGTACATTCAAAACTTCTTGATTTGAAGCTTGAAGTTCTACCCAACGATCACGTTGTCAGCTCTTAATGTAATTTTCACTATGTTAAAAACATATATCTAATAATAGTTTTAACTTCCGTTAATACTTTGTACATGCAAAGTGAATCATCAGATTATCATCAGATCACAATTGTCAAGCATATTAATAGTTTCCATGCTCTTTGTGTCCAACATATTTCCCAATCACTCTATGCCTCTATGACTCTATGCTACTTAAAGAAAAAAGCTGTAATGTTAATGAAAAGAGGCGAGACAGTTGTTAGATGACACACAGAAACAGCATTTTTTTTTTCGCTTTCTCGATAGCTGACTCTCCTCAGATGAAAGTTGTAGCAACGAAAAGCGTGCAATTTATAAGTTAATTTTCCCCCTAAAAATCATTTTCCTAGTTATAATTTAACTTTTGTGCTAATTTTTGGTGAGACCATGACCCTAGTCTCACTCCCTTAGATCCACTAGTGTAAACAACCTACAAAAGAAGTAGCAGCATAGAAACTGTACATAAAATCATCCAAAGACTTGGCAGGGAATTAATTTTCACTGTATATAAAAAAAAAATTGCAGGGATTTTGGGGGTCAGTATTTCGGCCGTCCAAAGCCACGCAAATCTCATAATATAGACTAAAAAGCAAATATGCATTGCTCAGTTTAAGAAAGACTCTACAGAACACTATGCAAAATCTTCAGCACAGGCAGGTTTATGTAAAACTAATCAATACGAGATACTTCTTAAACTCTTCTATTTCCATCAATCATATTTAAGCCCGGAAGATACTTTCTGATGGCTTCAAGGCTAACTTATTGTGGATTGTTAAAGAGACTATTTTAGAACGAATTTGGTTTGATAATGCATCAAAATAATTGTTATCTTTGGATATTTACCCCCATGCATGTGTATATCTTGATGACTAGTGACGAATTTCGTAGTTTTCTCCTCAGTATTTTAATATCTTTTTAATTTTGTTGAGTATCGATGTAAATATCATGATAAAATCATTTTGTATTTTTTTTAAATCATTTTTTAAGGTAAATTCAGAGTTTAATATACTGAACTGATATATTTTTGAACCATATATTTGTGAGTTCGATTTTTCTCTTTATTCGGAGTACCTTTTAATGTAGCTAATTGTAAGAATGATAAGGATCACATTTCAAATCTCGTTGGGTTTATTCCCATCGTATATGTAGCATGTGTCCATAAAATACAGGCTGGTTATCATCAATCATCAGTTACCGTATATCACCGAGGACCTATTCATTTAATAGGTTGTCATATAAACAGAGGGATTATCACAAATGTAGAGTGTCCGTAAAATATAGGCCCATTGTCATAAATGTCCAATTTATTTCATTGAGACTGAATTTAAAGAAAACGTTATGTTCTAATTTACTATTGTTTGTTCTAAGTTTTGTAATAATGAGAACTTCAAGATGTGAAAACCAAAGTCAGTGTTCACAGTTATAAGCTGATGTCCAACAGGAGCGGTACATCTACTGACGATGAATCAAATTTACAGCGGAGTGTATATGAGGGAAAGAATGAGTCCTTTCGCAGTTTGGATCATTATCACGACATCCATAGTCCTTTCACAGGGAGGAAGTGAGTTTAATCCATTCAACATTTAGCTCATGTTACCTTAGTTTCTCTTAATTAGAAGCAACATGAAAAGTCTAGCCCATTGATGAGGGACAAGTATTCCTTCACGTTTAGGACCACGCACGCAAAAAAGTCAGCAGTTGCTGGTTCTAATAAAGCTTCTTTGCAAATGCTATAGTAGAGGAATCGTTACACTGTAGAACTTTACAAAAGAAGATGATTCATCAGCAAAGATTACATTTTGCCATTGTTTTTCAACTTTGACTTGCAATTGTCTTAACATGTTAAAGGTATAACTTAAATACCTATATATATATATATTTCTTTGCAGAATTATGTGACTTTGAGGAAGAAGTTTCCAAATACCGGGCGACAATGTTATCAGCCTACAACAGATGGTATTTGAAGTTAGATATTGTGCACATGTAATTCACAGTATATATTATCTGTTGATATGTTTAATTACTTTTAATATTGGATTCTTTGCAAAACCTTACCTTACCTTAAAATGCTCAGGCATTTTCCTCTTTTCCTGATAACGAAGCGTATTCGGTATTCCAAAGTATTAACTTCACTTGCTTTTGTACCACTTTTTCTTTTAAAGCTTTTTCAAGTGACATGACGACTTTACCAACATTCACTTCACCGGCATCAAGCTGTCAAAATGGCAAGGTATTCTGTTCTAATGAAAAGAATGAGATCGAATGTGTTGAGCTGGAGAACTGTGTCTGCCATCTTGATTTTGCGAATACTGTAATTCATGTAAGTTCAAATTAATCACCTCTTTTTCACCAAAAAAGTAATTTCTTCCATGACTATCGAAAGTTATCGAACAAACACCAGTGAAAGCATTCTGAGTTTACTAAGATTAACTCGAAGTTGCCATGCTTGCCAGTAAATTTAATAGGGTAGTGGAGGTTCCTGCACAAACCCTGCATCAAATTCGTATTTTGAGCGTAGCTAACAGTATAAGAGAGATGCAAGGGCAAAGAGGCTACAAAAACAGAGAACAAAAGCACTTGAAACAAGAACAAAATGTCATCTAGTCTATTAAAAACTTACAAGTCTTTTAACTATTATACTTCAGAAAACGTTCCCTGGTCATTTTTTGAGAATGTACAGACCGAGACGTTGAACAGAATATGCAAGGAATAGATGGGCAATATAAAGTGTTGTAAGCTACATTTATTCTATATTTAAAGAGAAAATTAAGAGATAATTGAGATAAAAAAATATTATGTTTTTCTTCTCTGGCCATTGATCTGTAGTTTGGTAATTAGGCCCACAGTTAATATATACACGACATTTTTTTCGCGTATACGGTATTAGTTAGACAATAGTGTTACCCGGAGTCCATAAATGTAAGACAGCGGTTCTCCGGTAATATGATGACTGTGATTGTAAAGTGATAATACACGGTTAAGAGTAGCTAGACTGGAATTACTCTCTAAACCATTTAAGTGCATTGCACAAAATACACGATCACGATCACTGGCCAAGTTACGAAAGCCCATTAGGTCCAAGTTAATTTGATAAAATTGTTTAATCAAATTATTAAAGTAATGGTAAAGTAATTGCTTCACCGTGATTAATGGCGTCATCATCAATTAATAACCTGTTGCTTTCCACACATTTTGTGCAGGCTATGTAAAAGACTGTTATATTTAAACGGAAATAGATAGAGGAGGGCACGGAATAAAGTTTCCATTGTAGAGGAGTGACATACCAACACAAAACTTATGCCTTCAGTCACCCTCACACAACTTTACGTTAGTGTTTGTAATGACGTTTAGACCATTCATTTCTTTCTACAATATGAGCTGCCAAATCTTTACACGTTAAAGTATGGTTGCTAATAAATCTCATTCGCCTGTCATGCATGTCGTATCACCTCAGTTCTATCTAGG
This sequence comes from Stichopus chloronotus, assembly GCA_021234535.1. Lineage (NCBI taxonomy): Eukaryota > Metazoa > Echinodermata > Holothuroidea > Aspidochirotida > Stichopodidae > Stichopus > Stichopus chloronotus. The sequence continues at coordinate 18,463,693 of CM037843.1, forward strand.
TTTCGCGCCCTTCCATGCTAGTTATCAAATCGTTCGTCCGTAATGGTTTACAAAAATCTAGCTCTCTGTGGCGTGGTCTTTGTGGACCCTTTCCCCTTTAAATACCTTATTGTAAGGCACACTTCACCTCGAATTGGACCCAGACGTAAGTGAAATCATTCATACTCTCACTCATTACAGTTGTTTTTTTTTCTTAAATCTTTACTTAATTTCTGGCTTGTAGCAAAATATGTATTAACCAGAGTTGTAAGAACAGAATGCTTAAAGACTATTTTGACGCGCCTTGTTTGTTAAAAAAGGCAATTTGAAATTACTTAAAAATTTATCCCATCTTGGCACGGACGATTACGCCTAATTTTGCTAAAACATGACCCCTTTTCGTCGTTTCCCTGGTTGCAAACATGTTTGGAGTGATACCCCTCCGGGCTTCCCTCCCCCCCCCCAAAAAAAAACTGGAGTCTCGTGCTCCCTTCCTCTACTTTAACAGCTGGTCACGGCGCCCTCCCGTTACACACCAAAACGAGTCAAAAACATAACCAAACAATATATTTGGGCTTATCGGGTTAACCAAGCAACATGTATAATCATATCAAATACATAATAATACGTAATGAAAGTTAGCTCTAATTGACCCTCCTGCCATTCGGAAGCCTCATGTCAGGTATCATCTTGCTAAGGAACCTTCTTCAGTTTATCTCACTTTGCTGTGTATGGTGCAATATTACCATGTGTGTATTTTATAAACAGTACATGCATGTCTTTCGTACCTTGACAGTTAAGCGTTAAGAGTTTGAAATTATGCCATGCGCAGCCGCAGATCACGGAAATGAATATAGGGTACGGAAAGTTTGTTGTCATGCAACGTAACACCGGCTTAAAATGAGCATAATGATATACGCAAAGTAATAAGGTCATCTGATATTTCGGGTCAATCTTTATGAACGATTATGTTAAATCAACCCAGAAGTCAGTATCATCTCCTGATCTGTCCCAACAAATGACCCGATCTATGCAGATCTCAATTACATTGACAGTGCAGCGATTCACATGCAATTTAAAAAGGCTGGCGCTACTCGAAAGTATCAGAGGAAAATCGTGAATGAAATTGTAAACGTAAATTGTAAAAAAAAATGTAAATTGTCTTTCTATCTATTACCGTTTTCGAATATGTCGGAAATGCAAATCTGATGATGTCGAGTGTTGCGCAGTGTCAGGATTTTATTGTGAGGCCTGTATATATTTTCTCTTATTTAGTTAATTACTGCGTTTCACTTTGGTAAGTGATACCAATATTTGTAGAGAAGAAAATACATGTCCCCAAAACAAAACCCTGAAAGCAAATAAAATGCTCAATTGCCCTTGAAATAAAGGTTAAGTAAACAAGTCCCTAGTGTCAATCCTGACATGATATCATACATGTTTATCTCTTCTCGAGAGCTACGTACCCTAACCATTATGGTATATCTGGATATCACGTCTTGTTCTATCATGTAGAAAAGGTCTCGAGGCATGATATTAGCACATTATGGAGGACTAGGTGGTCCCTCTCCTGAAGTCATGTTTATTAATGACGCCGGTGTAAAAACAGGGAATTGCCTGTAAAATTGTCATTATTAGATGGATTTTGGTGGCTATTTCAACATTTTCAATGATTGATACAACCAATATTGCAAGATGTCATTTTAATGTCACATACACAAACCTTTAAGAAACAGATCTGGTCCGGAAGTATTTTCAGAAGATGCAGAATTGGTAATGTGCACATGTTTTCGTTGTTGTCAATCCGTATTACAGGCATTTCTTTGAGGGCTACATGTAAATGCTAATGACAAGTTTGAATCTGCTTTTTGCCTCGTTTAAATACATTCCATCACCATATGCCAATATATCTTCTTTTTTTTAAGTGTTTCACATTTTCATCTTTTCATGACAGTTCCGCGCCCTAACATCAAGGATGTTCAGATCTCTCACATGTGTGCATTTTGAACATCTGAGGTTTTATGATTTCATAACTTCATTTGATTGTTTCAAGCAGCGGAGGATAAAATAAAGATAATGTAGGGTTTCTGAAATGGTAATTAAAGCATGTGCAGACCAACAGGAGACCCCCCTCCCTTCAAATTACGTCATAACGTATCATACGAACCAGTGAGGGCGCCAGAAAGAAAAATGTCTCCTTTGTAAGGGCTGTATTTTGGCATGTGCAGCCTGGTGGTTTCTATGTCAATGCAAATTGTACAAAGAAGGCTTATTGTGTCAACGGTACCGTCACATGGTATGACTACTACAACTGTAGCATCAACGCAGAATGTAAGGAACAGAACCATGTTCACCAATGTTACTGTAAACCTGGTTACAATGGAGATGGACAGAACTGTCAAGAACTGACATCTTGCCATGACATTTATGTTGTTGTCAGTAACGTTAGTGGTACATATACCATTAAACCGAAGAAGTGTCTTGGATTGCCATTTCAAGTTTATTGTAACATGACTGATGAAGGTGGGTGGACGGTAAGTTCTTTGGTTGGAGTGGTTTATTAAAGTGGAATTGCCTAATTGTAGAAGTTCAACATGCCAGGTGACAAAATTCTCATATCAAATATGCCTGAGAATTTCCATTGTTTAATGTTCGGTAATTGTTAGAACAATCAGACAATAAGTATGCCATTGGTTTTTCTTAACACACGGGAAGTTCGTATACCGTAATGTAACTTCCCAGAATGTAAATTAGAAAGTTGTTTATTTACTCGACTGTTATTTCACTATTTCAAATATTAATTGTCAGGATAAGTTCATGATGCCTATTGCAATGATATTTTACAATCATTACACGGTTTGTGGAATTTGCAGTGATGGACACAAATTACGGTACTACGTTGTTTCCGTCCGTCAAATCAGTAAGACGACTACCTTCCAGTTTATTCTTATCATATCTTTTGTGGTTATCAGACGGTCACTAAATCGGGGAAGCAACAAACTGATCCGGGCAGGTTTACACTCGGTCCTCTTATCCTCTGTCATAGCATGTGCAGGATGTGTTAATAGTTTGAAATTTGCCATGCGCAGACGCAGATCACACAAATGAATATACGGAAAGTTTCTTGTCATGGTAACACAGGGTTAAAATGAGCATATATGCCCAAAGTTTCAGATCAGATCCTTATCTGTGTCAACACAAAACTGGAATGACGAGATCCTTGCAGATCTGAATCACATTGATAGTGCAGCGATGGACTTTAGGAACACATCTGTTCAGAGAATATTGTAAGAAGATGCAGGAGTGGTCATGTGCACATGTTTTCGTTGTTCACAGTAAGAATTGCACCCATTTTTTTGGAGGACTACATGTAAATGCTAATGACAAGTCTGAATCTGCTTATTGCTTCATAAAAATACACTTCCATCACCATATGCCAATATCTCATTTTTTGTACAAATTGTTTCACTTTTTCATATTTTGCAGCCTGGTGGTTTCTATATCAATTCTAATTGTACAAAGAAGGCTTACTGTGTCAACGGTACCGTCACATGGTGTGACAACTACAACTGTAGCATCAACGCAGAATGTAAGGAACAGAACCATGTTCACCAATGTTATTGTAAACCTGGTTACAATGGAGATGGACAGAACTGTCAAGAACTGACTTCTTGCCATGACATTTATGTTGCTATCAGTAACGTTAGTGGTACATATACCATCAAACCGAAGAAGTGGCCTGGATTGCCATTTCAAGTTTATTGTAACATGACTGATGAAGGTGGGTGGACGGTAAGTTCTTGAGTAGAAGTGGTTTATTAAGGTGTAAATGGGTATAGTTGTAGAATTCAACCTTACATGACAGCTGATTCTCATATCCAATATGCTCTGAGAATTGGCATGGTTTGAATGAACCTAGACTGTCAAATTTGATGAAATTACATTGTTTATATTTATATTTTTCATTTTACCATTATACGGTGTGTGTGGGGGAGGGGTAATCACAAGAACCCACCGAACCCCCTTCATTAATGCAATTCCACATTATTTACAGGCCAGTCGACGTGTTATGATTGATACTATTGGAATAGATGGAACATTAAAAGCTCCGTGTGGCAGTTGTTCCAACAATCAGACAATCCGTATTTTGATTGTATTTTCATAAAACATTAAGGTGTAAGGGTGGATGAGCAGTCTTACAATGTCATTCTGTGACTCGGTATCTCGGCATTTTGCAAAATTTTTCCGAGCTGTCGAGTTAGCCTAAGTCGGTAACTCATCTAGCATGTACTCGTATGTCCGCCGTAGGTGGATCCTTCTAGAAAGCTGTTATTTAGGAAGAGATACAACAGCAAATGTAAAATACTCAAACTTTAAAACCCACCAAATTAAGTGACTATAATCTGTGTGTTAAGCTCAAAGGATATTTCTTTACTTTTTCGACAGTTCCAGTTCAATATCCTACACGGAGCATTGTCATGTTAAGTCAATAAATCCTTAAACAAGTGGCTGGCCTACACCAACAATTTGATTCTACATATTTTCCCACAAACATTTCCGAAGCAGGTTAGCACCTTTATTAAGAAGGAATCACAGGAATCAAAGGAATGAGCAGTCAGGTTGAAGAGGCAAAAGTCTAATATTTTTAACAATTAAATGAAACGTTTCCGAAAGCTTCCTGAAGCAGTGGTGTAAGAAATATAGGGCGGGGGCAGGGAGGGGAATTCTTCTTCCCATACGGGGACTGGGGGCACAATGAAAAAGACAAAAACTGAAAAAGAAACTGAATGAGAAGGTAAAGGAAAGTAAAAGCTTGAGAATGATGATGGTACTCCCCATGTTCGGCCTTCAATGCAGTCTTCATCCCTGGCCTACTGTAGCTGTAGCAGACGACAAACCATATTGTGTTTACTTTCTTAACCTGTATAAACCTGAAAGAAATGTCAGGGACGATGCAAATGATTGATAACTCGGTGACCGTGGGGGACAGACCCGTAGCTAGGAACTTTCAATGGGGGCGGGGTGCAAACCCCTCTCGAAAGGACACGACCAATGGCGACACGTGTACATTTTCCCTGCAGTGTGGGGGAGGCTCAAGAGGGGCCTAATGTCACTTACATACAAGGTAAAAATGGACTCTCTGAGAGGAGTGCCACCTTCGCGGAGCGTACTAGAAATGTTTTAGCTCAAAAGTACCCCTAGATCGCAGAAAATTTTCTTTGCTGGCGTCCTTCAACTCTTGCAAAAACTGCAAAATGGCTGGTGGGAAGAGCGGGAGGGGTGGGTGAAAGGAGGAGACATGGCCGTCCAACCACTTGGTAAAACGTGAGAAGTGCCGTCATCGTCCTAGGTGAAACCACGGTCTAAGTGAGATAAAGGGGAGCTACTCCATTGGAATGAACTCAAGCAATTGTCACTACATGCGATATAATGTTGAATTAAGAATATTTAAACAGCAACAAAAAGGATACAACATTCTTATATGATCGATTCAGTTATATCACATTTTTTTTTAGAATCATGGCCACACGGACGGTTATTAGTTTAATCGTGGAACCTTTACACAACCACCATGTGTAACGCAAGTACCGTCTAATCAAAAATGTAATTGAAGATGAAAAGTGCGGGAAGGGGGGGGGGGGCATAGTGTTCGGCACGGGGTGACGTCGGTCCCTACCCGTGGCTGACTACGGGTCTGCTAGGCCGTTTCAAACCTGACTTCAAAGCGTTTTATCTCCACCTCAATCGCAGCTCAATCCCCGCTCCTGTTAAGTCCAAGACCGTAATTCAACATGAAACAAGGACATTTTGTGCGCACCTGTTAAATCGGACATCAGTGTCTTCAGCGGGTAAAATTTGTTTTCGCGCGACTTCGTGATGACGTATCATACTGATCAAACCAAATGTTCGTCAGGAATAAACAGTTATTGCTTGTGGAAGCTGGAATACCACAACTAGGTTGCACGGTGCCTTCGCAAAATAATTGAAGAGGCAGATATACAATACCATACATGAGAACTTTATACACAGTGTCATCTTTTATCGTCGAAGCTTGTTCTTGTTGTAGCCTCCCTATGGCACTCCTCCAAGAGAAAAGATACCATTTGCGGCGCTACAACAAAGAAAAATTATTTCATAACAAAGAAAAGAGAGAAAGAGAGTGGTTCTAGTGTCATGATAAAACTTCCTCAATGCGTAGTTTTGACTGACATAATGGTTTCGCTGAATGATTTCATATTACATCTCATGCAGTATTTGGTAAACTAAAGCCTACATGTATGTGCAGACATTTTATGCTGAGCTATCCTTTCCACGTTTGCATGCAAGTCTGGAGATATGAAGGAAGGTTTTTTTTTTACTTAAACGTCACAGAAAGATCAAGTTCTTAACTTTTGAAACAATCAAACGATTGTAACTAGATAACTAGAATGTAAAAAAACTCTCTCGATTCAACAAAAAGATTTTTTGGGTCTCTTTTCCAGGTCTTTCAACGTCGTGTCAACGGTTCAGTCAGCTTTCATCGTAACTGGAGTAGCTACAAAGAAGGGTTTGGTGAACCGAATCACGAGTTCTGGTTAGGTAACGACAAGCTGTATTACCTCACCAATCAAGAAAACTGTACGCTTCGCGTCGATCTGGTGAATCGAAACGGAGCTCCATATTATGCCTATTACGACCGCTTCAGGATCAACAATGAAAGCGATCATTACCGATTATCTGTTATCAGAGGTTATCATGGGACGGCGAAAGAACGGCCAGTAAATCAGAGAGGTATGTTTCCCGTGTTAGGTGGGGTGGTAATCCTATTAAATCCCACATGAATCACGGGCGATTTTATGTTTGTTTTCTTGCCTTGCTTTTTTTTTCAAACGGTTTCGTAATCATTTTAATCTCGTATCTTACACTAAATATCCTTTGCTTTTAGAACAGTGGTAAGTAACGGTACAACGAGAAGATTATCTATTGTGAAAAGAACTTTCTGAGTGAGATAAAGAAAGACCAACCAAACAAACAAGCAATAGGGCAATCGACAGAGTTGTATCTTGTCCCCGGCAACCATAACTTTCAATTAAATCTTAGATAGGGCTATGTATATAACAATTGAAGGAAACTTCAATTCCTTCTAGTATGAGAATAAAGGAGTGTATTTTGAACAAGCCGAAGATTTGCGATAATATACCCCAACCACTTGTCAGTGAGAGGAAGAAATACAGCACACGAGTGATGTAGTAGGTTGCTAATGATATGTCTGCCCTGATCAGTGACAAAAACAGGTAGGCCTACTGTTCAACATCCTCGTTGCGTACTCGTCCTACCATATATTTGCGAATATTCGTGCCGACTTCCGCAGTAGACGCCTTACTATCGCATGGAATCTATTGCGTAAAATGTTGAAAATAACACAAAACGGTAGTAAGTGGTGGAAGTGAGTCTTAAACCAGAGGGTCACCATTAGAAAGAAGTGGAAAACTGCAAGTGCACAAACAGAACACTAATATAGCGCAGGGAGAGTGGCAGCTCCCTGCATAATGGTAATGAGTGGTGGCTATTCTCATAGCAATGTCGTACATTCCCACACTAGGACCCAGTTCTGAGTGAAATAACGAGGCTGTTACTGTTAGGGGCTAAGTCAAGGTTACAAGTCTTAAGAAGAAAGGCATCCAACGATTATAGTGAACTTAGCAGAGTTGCACTGCACACGGCTGCTGTGAAAGTAGGATTCACCAATGCCGATATCATGCCATTGGCGTCGACAGGGGGCACAAGAGGGCCATACTCCCATGTTCATCCCCCCGAAAAAAATGAAGATAAGTAAATAAAAATGAAAAAAAAGAAGAAGAAAAGGAAATCATGCAGTACCGAGTGCTTTATGACAGATAGAAGCAATTGTACCTTTACCACGCTTGGAAACCAAGCCAGGCCGTCTTAAAAACTTCTCCCTTAGGATTAGCAACAGAAGATATCCTATGCATGTAAAATGGGCTAGTGTGACCCTATGGCGTCACTCGTAATGTCATGGCTATGCCTTGCAAACTTGCACGACGAGGATAACCTTGTAGGCCTACATTCATGAAAAAACGAACGTTGTGGGTAAGACGGATGAATAATATCAAACGTAACGAAGTAACACAGAACCAAGAATTTTTTAAGGGAAATACCAGGGTAAATATGGACTTATCATGGTTACTATGGCTTCTCTCGGCTTCCCTATTATAGTGTACCGCACATACTAGAAACGAGGTACACTTTAGTACCGCCCTATACCACCGACTATGGCAGCATATTTCGTAACTTAGCGAAAGTTAGAATGTGTTCAATGAAACTGCATAAAACTTCAATAATATTGAGGAAACAATTCTGAATCCAACAAAATACTGACAACACCATTTCCAAAAGCTTACCTGCGGAACGTGGGGTATTTCCATCCATTTCGTTTATTTTTTGAAGGCGTCTCCTTAATTGATGATGGTGCTCCTCTTAGATAGTCTTGCCACAAGTCCGAAATTTCAGTTTCTTCTTATTCTAGTCCCACTCATAAGTTTTCGAAATGTCTTATTCCGCGCCTGTCAGCCCTGTCAGGCGCGGATCTGTATCACCATTTTCATAGACTGATTTTTTTCTCGTTAATTGGAAAATGTTGTAAGTTAATGTAAATGTCGTTTAGACAACAGATAAGTACCGTTTCCGGCCATCCGAGGTGTAAGAGGGGGTTGAAAAACCCTAAAATTCTCTTGTACGATGATGTTTATGATTGTGTAACAATATATACTTTCAAAAAGTACCTGAAAATGTATCTCATTACGAACTATCACTGATAAGTTTCTTGTTTCGTGTGTTCACTTTTCTCTTTTGTGTCTCTTTTCAATGTGTATGTTTTGTTATCTGAAATTTCTTTTGTGTTTATTTTGTTCTTTACATGTTCGGGGTGACAACGTATGACAACGTATGACAACATGCTCTCACGAGCTTCTTGTTGTCACTCCACGATCGCTTTTATTTTATGTATTATAATAATTATATTAAATATTTAATTGAACTGTTGAAGGAGACTGAAATAAATCCGCTAAAGTAGAAGAACAAAAACGTACATCGGCCAAGCCTGGTTTTTAATCTGGGATCTAGAACCACATAAAGTCATCCAGAGACATAAAATATTTACGAAAATACGCCGTTATATAATAATGTGGCGTTTTGTAAACTTTTAGATTAACAAAGAATTGATACCGTCACTGACGCACATACTACCATTGAACCGTATAGACAATAGAAACCTGAAAAAGGAGTCTTGTCAATTCAATTCATCAAACTTGGTTACTTGTATGACAATGGTGACGTGTGTGAAACAGAGTAGCAATAACTTGTAATATCTGTGTGCATTTACATCATTAATATGTCAGTATAAAAGAAACAAATTGCTAATGATTGCTTAATTTCAACTTTTAGATCATGAGGTTTCCTTTTCCTTTCTTTTGTTCCACTAAGGTGATGCGATGATGTATCATCACAACGATCTCTTCAGAACACACGACCGTCCTAAAGGGAGTTACTGTCTCTCCGGACATCGACGCAATGGCTGGTGGTATAAATCTTGTTGCAGATCTAATCTGAATGGCGATTATAACGCTCAGGTGGAACCATCGTCATTGTGGTGTTGTGATAGGAAAGCGTCAATCTGTTGGAATAATCTCCCTGGATCTGTTCACAATATTCGATATACCGAGATGAAGATTCTTCCTGTGTAGACGTACAACAGACCAACACCATATATAAGCTATCAAAAAAAGAAGAAGAAAAAGAAAAGACAAGACAAGACAGAGCGAATCGATTCAATTCAAATTTTCTTTTCGTCATTGACAAGGCTCAGAATTAAAATTGTTATGTAATATATATAGTTTACTTTGTTCGATGTTCTTCATACCACAATTTCTGTATCAGTGGCAAAACATCGTAATAATAAAGATAATGTTATAAAACCCGTCAATATAGGGTAAATGCAACAACAAAAAACGAAAAAAAAAAAAAAAAAAAAAAAAAAGACGACGATGAGCAAACATTTGGCTGTAATATAGGATTCTTAACTTAAAATAATACGAAATTTTCAATTAATTTTCAATTGTTTTGGCAATTTTACCTTCAACGTCTCATAATGCATTGCAGTGTGTTTTAATATGTCATTGGTATTATGATAATCGGTCCAGATACAACATACAAATTGCCATTCTTTTCAGGATTGTTTCTCAAGAGACCAACATCATCAAAACAATGTATGATCCTCAAGTTGAAAAGTTATTCATTGCTATTTTATGACGTAGACATCGGTAATACGTGACCTACAAACATCTGGCCCTCCTCAAAGGTGCACTTCAACCCATCTAAAGGGGGCGTTTTGTTCCAGTTCACTGAAACATGGAGTTCCCATTCACGCACCATGTCGTCTACAGTTATTAAACCTACGTTAGACTACAGCCTATACTATAGAACATGTTATGAAGTTGCTCGGTCATCGTTAAGTGATTCTATTATTGGCCTTTGAAACAATACACATACAGAGACTGGCTTCCTCATATACGAGCGGCGTTTTGCATCACAATGAAAGTAAAGGAGCAGACTATGTCTTCAGTTTTCATGAATGCGTTTAAGGATATCATGCTTATGACATGATTAAAAGAAACTTCAATTTTCTAGGTAAAGATATTCTTTTAAGACTTCACAAATAGTTGGTTAGGCCTCATGTTCAGTATGCAGTGCAAGCTTGGAATACATACTTTTTTAAAGATAAGAATTAAAGAACTTGACAAAGTACAGAGAATGGCTACTAGCAGACTCTAGTAGGTTGATAAGTTTGTTAAAGGGAGTTCTATATCATATAAGGTTAAAGTATCTTAATCTCACTTCACTCGATCTGAGGAGACTACGGGATGATCTGATTCAGATTTTTAACATTGTTCATGGGTATATGTTAAGTTACCTTTTGGTTAATTTCTTTTTAGTTTTGCCAATAATGGTTACACGAGAGGCCATTGCCTCATACTTACAAAGGTGCACAATAAAATCAATTTACGTCATAACTCTCAAAGGGTAGTTAATGATTTGAACAATTTTGAGTACGTGGCTCTTTATAGAGTTGTGAAATGGCTTAAGAATGTGTTAGATCATTTCTTTAAGGTTATTAGCAGGGCTTAGGGTTTTGTCTTTTGCTTTTTTTCCCTTAGGCTCCTATAGATAGGGACGTATTATGTCCTTCCTGATCAACTTTTTTCAACTAAACTATGCTGATGATGTATGCAAGACCTCGAACCATATGAAAATGTTAACATATAATGATACATATGTACGTTAGAGGTCGTTATTGAAACTTTAAGCAGAGCCGAGATCGTGTTTTGGGTATGAAAAACTATACAACTGAGATGTTACCTGCAGTGAGATATCGTTTTCCTCAAATTGAACGTGAATCTGGGAAGAAAAGGCAAATTAATCCAATGCACCTTTAAAAGTATGGATTATTTTTTTAGGGTCCATTACAATGATCTGTTTACCAAACCATAACACTATAGCCTACTGTATTTAAATATTACAGGCCTATAAATTATCAAACAAACAACATGAAAAAATTGTTTATGTTTACTTGAACCCACGTAATTTGTTTCGATGTTTTCTTCAGATGGAACGAAGTTAGGAAACGTTCAACCAATTGTAACAATAAAAAGTGAACTAACGTGTAAGTTATTTGGAGGTATTAAAGATGAACGCCTATTTGTACCTACTTTAAAAATTGTGTGTTATGTTTACTTATTTTGAACTCATGGACTGGATGTGGCCTATTTTATGGAATTCTGCTCAAAATACTGCTTTTCTCGATGGCTTTTTAATGAATTTGTACTTAACTTGAACATAATTATTCCTTGGATGGTAGACCATTTGGGATGTTCAAAAACTTTTAGCTCAAGGTCCTACGTGAACCCTTTAGCCCATTTATAAAATTCTGCAAACTTTCCCCTTCTAAAGATTGTCTTGTACATTGTTGATGGTTTGTCGTAATGATATCCTCTGTTAGTGGTAATCTGCAGGGTGTATATGACAGTTGAGAGTTTTACATGCCAAAGGGGATTTCTTATCGAAACATATATTGTGTCCTTTCAAAATATGCTGATATCACCGATTACAAAAGCCAGATAACCAGTAAATAGGGGATGATATAAGCCTAACAAAAGAAATATTGACAGTGTGCAACAATCCACACTATAATTTTTGCATTTCTTCAAACCTTTAAAAGTCATATCCTAAAAGCAGAAACACAATCAACATATTGCCATTCAGGGTTTCACTCTGCAACTTTTAAGTGAAGCCATTTCTAATCTTGTGCATGTCACATGATCTTTAAAACTAGTTTGCCAACTTTGCTCTACCAAGAAAACAAAACTTCTTTGTTAATCCATAGTCGGGAAACATGGCAGACAAGTAAATGATCCTCAAATCAGAAAGGTACGATGATTTCACAAATAACTGTATGTTATGGGACTGCCCCAAACGTTTGCCTGCCCCTCCCCCCTCCCCCCAGAAAAAATATTCCGTTGCTAATAGTCCGCACAACGAAGGTGTATTACTCATGAACAAGGAAGACTGCATGAAGCTTCATACAAAGTTCCACGTAATTTTTTTAATATCAAATATATTTTCTGCCTGAGTTGAGATACAATGACGGGAAGAAGTTAAATTAGGGTCAAGGGGGGGGGGGGGGAAATGTTTCCTATCACTGTTCCGGCAGTCGTGAAACTGATGTATGACTATCGTAAAGAGTCTCAGGAATATATATATACATATATCTATACGAAGAGAGATGTGGGTGATTTGGAATAACAGGCTTCCTCTCCTAATAACTCCTAAAATTAGAAAGAATATAAACATCTTTCGTAGTGGAGGACTCATCATCATGTCGAAGAATCGAGACGTTTATATCACTCTTGATTAAATTCGGGTATCCCTTTGGCATTAATAGACCTCATCTTACACTAAGACACATGGCACCAGTCATCAGATCTCGTACTTTATCTTGTAGATGCAATAATAAAATATGTATAACATTGATTGATCATGAATAATTGACGGATTTCACGATATTTCTTTTCATCTGTTGGTCGTGGGTAGTTATTACATCCCCTCCTAGAGTAAATCTGTTCCTAGATATTCGAAATGACTTACAGCAGTATTAAAATGACTCGAATGTACATGTTTTATTTATCATGTATGTGCAGACATTAGCCGCTCTTGTAAATCACTGCATGCTCTCTGCCTCGCAGGGATCATGCGACCACGGCACGCAAACGGTTCCTGAGAGTAAAAGCTGTGGAAGGAAAAAGGAAAAAATGGGAGAAAAACTTTCAAAGCTGACATACAATTCCATTGCCACAACCAACCCACGGCATTGGTATGAAAGTGTAATCGTGTTCAATCTGCATGTACAAACTGCATGTAAACGGAGTGGGCTACATAGATATTGGCTGGAGGAAGAATGAAGAGAAACAAGCCACATAAACTAATTAAGGCACACAACCATTCGAAGTTTGTAAGCAATACATATCACCTGATCACATGTAGTAATTCCTGTAGCCTAAAGAGAGGTTTCACGTGACATCATGGGAGACGTGATATCATGCGCCGTTACCATGGATACTGTGACAATGTATACGCTTTAACTTCCAAACCAAAGAAACGCGCGACAAAGTGCACTCGTGTCTCTAAAAGCCAGAGAAATAGATGAACGAGATCGACGTAATGGAACAATAAGTGGAGCCCTAGCCCAAATTCTGTATGACAAGAGGCGTTCTCGTGAAACCGCGTAATACAAATCCAATTAAATGTTTATGATAATATAACTCGCAAACAGCTAAACGATGGACGCAGTTTTCCCTGCATATTTTCAGGTTATCTAAAAAAATCAAACGGCTACATTTACTTTTGTTTTCCACAAAGATGTAGATGTATATCGAATAAACAAGTTCTTGGGCTGTTCGTGCATTACATACGCCAAATGTTGACGACAGAGATGTTTTGCCTTACGCGTAAGACGCCCCCTATTATTGTTCAACTTCATTTGTTCAGTGTAAGAGTACTTACAGTGATGTCTTTCTAGTTTACCTATTTCTATGTTTGAAACCAAAGAGAAGAGCAATCTCGTGACGTTGAATTCCTTTTATTATCAGTGTTAGGCTTATTTCATGGTAATAAATGTTGTTTGAGAATGTCCTTGCAATGAAGGCATCCGGTGGCAGGAACTGACACCAACGTCTTGAATAAACAAAAAGAATGTTTAATTGAAGCAGAGCCCCCTCTGTTATGATTTGTGATTGCTTTAACGTAAGACGCTATGTGGAGGTATCGTTTTTAGATTATTATACCGGGGTCCGCTAGAGACTTGGTATAAAGTGGGTGTTTCCACTATTAACATTTGTAATAGTAATAACGAAGTAGTTCCTCGTAATAACTTATGAGTAACTTCTTAATAACGGATTACTAATCTGCATATCCGCATTACTAATTCGTTATTACGAATGACTAATTCGTTTATTACTATCATGAATTCATTCACGACCGAACCTCAAAATGATTTTATGATGACTAGGATCTTTTACAGGAGGATGCTGTAACTCTTGGAAAAAAAATCGTTGACATTTTCTCTCCTTCCACGACCATAAATAATTCTAGCAACACTACTTTGCAAGCACTGTAGCTTTTAATGGGGGAATCACACGTATCGATTCTGTTCATTACCAGAGAGGTCATAAGGACTTCCACAAGGTCACGAGGAAGATGAAACTTTACAACTGAATGTACCTAATCTTTCTGAAACATAGATAGAACGGCGCTTATACTTGCAGATCAAAAACAAGGTTTTGATCATTAAGAACACCCAAGTTCTTGCAACAGCAGTTAAGGAGATGAAATGTCCGTTTGGCATGTTCACACTAAAAATTTCAACTCGCTTCAAAAAAGAATCACTATACCACTATACTATGTCAGGTAATTTCGATTTTGTCAGGATTAAGTCTGAGAAAAGAGCGAGACATCCACTGCCCAGCAGCTTTAATGATAATATATATATATAAAATATAAAATCAGAAAAGAAAATTGGCTTTGACTAAGAAAATGTTTATATTGATTGAGAAACTTCATAAATCTTATAATTAACAGTAAATCCCCCTATGTGTAGTACAATGGGATAGAGAGACCTCATATGTATGTATGAAATAAGATCGGAAGTAAGATTGATCCTTCTCGAACGCCAAATATAACATCGGTGTCGTCAGAATAACAATTAGAAATACACTCTCTGTCTACACTATGCATAAATGTATCACGATGAATTGACCATAGCTCCTACGATTTTACCTGCTAGATTTTGTCATCATAACAAAGGGTAGGACTTGGATGACACTGACGTTGAGGAACATCTAAATATACGATATTTTGTATAAAAGTCACATCCCCTCTTCGACACTTATGAGTAAAAGTTAAAGAACCTCACGATCTTCGCATGTACTCCAACAGTAAATTCTATCATATCTCGATTCAATATGCGAACACTTTTGTGGAGGTTGGGCTAATAGAGAGCAAATAGTACTAATGCATAAAGAGTAGAAAACAAAAATTGTCCTATGTAAACCGAGGAGAAAGAGGCAAACCAAACCTCAAAATTAATTTCCAAACTTCCGCATGGATCAAGATTTGCGTTTAGTCGGTGACGACATGTATCTCAAGACCGCAACTGTTGCCTCATTGGCCCTGAAACAAAATGTCATAAAATCTGCCTGTTTATTTATAAAAACCGAAAAATTACTTTCAATGACATTTTCTACAAAAAGAGCGGAACCCCACACCTGCTTGCAGATTGCGTCTAAAATATGCATATGCATTTTTATACCATGCCCGATGACACTTCTTTAAGCAACCAATCGTAAAGCTGAGAGACTGCGAGCTATCCCACGGCGCATAATTTCTAGTTCATAAAAATCAGGTAATTCACTTTATGAGACTTTTAGTGTTGCAATAAAGTGATATTTTCTAAACAAGTGATAAAAGTGAGATTATTTAACTCTCGTTTTTTTAACTTCCTATTTTGTTTTCCTTTGAAATGATTTCGTTACTTCGTTGAAACATCACAGCAGAGAGAAGAACATAAAAAGAGGGAAGCCGCTATAGATTGAATAAGTTATGTTGGTCACGGAAGGTAATCATAAAAATGACGTATTTGACGGCAACATAAACGTAAACAAGGTACAAACTAGCCTGTCATGCAGTAATGTAATGAACAGATATGTAATATCAGTCAGTCGTGATTACAAGCCATAAATTAAAACTAACGGGGAAGGGGAGGTAACTGATTAAGTGGCGCTCTTTGACAACGAAATGAAAAGCGTTGCATTAACACTCACATAACACGAAACTAAAATGCCAGGATAAAAAGGAAGGGAAGAGCTTAGATCATGTCAATGAAAGATATCGTAAATTCGTTCAGTGCGACTCCATGTTTTCGTCACTAAAGATCTCTTCAGCAGAAACAAAAGGGTCAATATAAATGATTATCGTGATAAGCTATACAATCTCTGATATTGTAGAAAACTTATTCTAGTTTAAAAATGTTTTGAAAACAAAATATGTCAATGCTTTATCATCGGGGCAAGAAGCGTCATTAAAATATCCGGATGTATAATAAATATATATATGCTATATATATATATATATATAGGCTATATATATAGGCTATATATAAAGGCTATATATATAGGCTATATGTATAGGATATATATATAGGATATATATATAGGATATATATATAGATATATTAACCAGTATATACGTCGCTTCTCTCGTGTACATAGGATCGCATATTCATCCGTGATCAGATGGCTCAACCATGTACTGTATTTATCGTGGAGTCACCCCATGTTATTGTGCCAAATATAATATTGACGTTTTACTGCTACTTTCATACTGTGTTCTTCTAACATACATTTAATACTGAAATAACAAATCCTGCTTTCAGTTCATATACGTCATAATTCAAAGACGGATACGTCACAGTTACGTCATACGCGCACAGTAGCCGTGAACCAATTCCATGTAGGATAATTTACACCAGTTTGTCTCGGCATTTGCTTTGCTTGACACTAGGCGTCCGCATAGCTAGATGAAGAATGTCTTTTGTAAAAGCGAAACCCTAACATCAGGTATCCACGGTATGTTTTCATTGTGCTAAAACCCATATCGCTGTCGTAAATTTACCCTCATCACTTTTCATTAGTCGAAACTTTGCCAAAGTCACCCCACGATATTTGAAGTACCTGCAGTCATCGTATACTCGCATGAGCATACCAATCGCACATATGACCGATTACCACAAAAACACTGGTAAATATTACGTCAGCAGTTGTTCGAGTGGTTAAAACACATTCATATAGAATTGTATCGCATTTAAATGCCGTTGGGTATATCGAACTAGAGGAGTCACGACAGCATGCAAATTCGGAGAAAGAAAGTAAATGGCATGTCTGCTAAATTTGTAACCTGTGTTGCGGTTAACCGATTGAACTTAATATGCCATCTTTATTTGATGACGTCTTGATTTTATTGGGTCGATGGAAGGCACGACAACAAAGTCTTGAATATGGACGATATTATCCCCACAGTTCATGGAATACAGAAAAAAAAACTTTAAAGAAAGTTATCCCCTTCAACACTACCAGCCGACTACTGCGGTGTAAATCTGACTGAAACTTGTGGTAGGTAGAGAGAAAATACTGAATAGGTTTCATGCACGAGACAGGAATGAATTGTAGAATCAATTTCTTGACCATTAAATCGATTGCATTGATACTTATTGCTACTAATCAAAAAACCTAAATGTGGCACTAGCTTTTAATTACATTTAAATTACCTCTTTTTTCTCAAGAACCATTACAGATGCCCATTGCACCACAAAAAACTGAAAAAAAAGCTTGTTAAATGATGGATTAAACATCAATTATTGTAATACACTACGATCATCAACAAAAAAAAAAAATACAATAAGACATTTTGTTAATGATTCCAAACTGGAAGGAAAGGACGGCACTTGAATACAACCACTCTGGAAAAGTTCGAATACACAAAGTTATTAATAGAAAACTTATCACAGTGATAAATAATCATGACCTGATGACGTCAGTTGAACGCAATGCATATCTGTAACTTTCCTGCGAATGTAACATATATATAGGTGAACTGAGTACTCGTTTCACTCTGAGGTCATTTCTTTGAAACCTGATGGTTGAAATTTTTTTTCTTTGCTTTGAATGCATGAAATTAATACCAATTGACCTTATGATTACCCTGTTCTGATATACGCCTGTATTATCTTTTCTTTATACGACTCCCTTTTCCTTTCCCCATTCATCAAATCCACACACAACAACAATAAAAAAAATAACTTAAAAAGAAGGGAAAAATTACAACTTCATTGGTCGAGTGACAAGTATTTCAACTTGTCACCATCCACTTAAAGCCTCCAAAGAAGAAAAAGATGATGGTATTTTTTTTCCTTTTCGTTAATGCAATTGATCCTTCCGTTTACTTTACAGAACATGCATGACTTTGTTGTGCCTTCGAACTCTTCGATGGCACGCCGACTTCTAGAATTTCACCAATCACAGTTTGGGAAGAAAGCGGCGCTCCCTGCAGCCATGTGGGATTACACGTAATACTTGCTACAAGCCGCGGGCTCGTTTAAAGTCGAATTGCGGGCGGATCAAACTCGAAGGGGTATCCCAACAGCCAGTCAGCTTTGGCATATATTCTTTCGTCCACGATATGTGCCTTCGTCGCCGCCGTCGAGAATATCCAAACTTTTGGTGAGGGCGACTTTATATTCAAATCGTGGTACGATCATTGTCTAGCGAATTCAGTGGGTTTTCGTTATTTTGTCATTACCTCGATCCCAATGATTTTGGTTTTAACTATTATTTATTTGTCGATATTGGACGGTATTCCTTTTACATTGAAGTCACATTTTCTTCTTTGTAACTAGAGCAAATTTCGAGTGCTCTTATTTTTAAACTGATAGATCGAAAGGTCATTATAATACTGGTAATGACCTAGTATTGTAGTCAGTATGCACAGAATTAATCGAGGGGGTTTGAACCATCGAACCAAACTCTAACAATATTGCTACAAAAATGTGCTTTTACCGTTTTTTGAAATAAGCATGAAGATTAAACGGTTTAGCGGTCAGCACTTTTTCGATTTTCTTGACGGTTTTTCAACAATACCGGTAAGACGTTACGTCGTGTTTGCGTCTGGATTTTTTCTTGGACTGTCGACTTTATTCATTATAAGATAATCGACAAAAGACAATCAATGAATTGATCGAACATCCTATCAGATTTTACTCATATAGTCAACATAAAATAGCAAAATGATAAACTGGCCTGGACTTCCATCAAAAGTTGATAAGAAGACACATCTTAAGAATAATTTGTTTTTGAATACTTTCCTCGTTTATGTTTTGGTTGTTGGGGTTTTCGAGCAGGACAACAAGATTCATCTTGAATGCTTTTAACCCTGCTATCATCGCCGAAGCTCAGCACCAACTATCTCAGTTCATATTTTTTCTTTTTTGTCATTTGGGTTTGGTCTTTTTGTTTTTCGTTACATCCATCAAAAGTAGATTCCTGTTACTGGTCACCCCGATAGAGCAACTTAATGACGGATATTCATTAAACATATTGAACATGAAATGAATCACGGAATCAATTATTTTGCCAAGACAGAGATGATTTACATTGGTGGAATAATTACCGCTTGTGTCACATAAAGTTTTGATTGCTTTTTCGACCTCGATATCACGTGACTTCAATAGAACTCCATCAGCAAGGAAGACAATTGATCAATGCCATCTTCGTCTTTGTCAAATTTTCCTTTTTGGGGAAAAGCAAGAACTTAATTCCACATGGACATATTAAATATTAATGAGGTGGGAGATAATCTGCTTCAGACCTGATTAATGCTTGTTTGTAAGAGTACTTTTGCGTTAAAGTACAAAAACGAAAATATCTTTAAGTGAAGGTCAATTGATCTACGCTTAGAAGTAAACAATTGTAACTTTCCGCAACTTGAAACATGGAAATTTCCTATCCGTATCACCACATGGAGATAAACGCGTCAATTCGACGGGTACACGAGTCGTCCTCTCAACCAATTCTAGCGCCTTACGGAAGACCTGCAACCACCCTTTCACTGCCCTGTTTGACACTTCAACGAGGATGGAGGGCCGCCCTGGAGGACCGGGGATGGGTCCAAGGCCCGTTGTCTCTATCTTTGGGACCTTTCGGCTGCAAAAAGATAGGGATAAACATCGAGGAAGGGCTCGAAAGGGCCAAGGACGAGGGTGAACAGAAACTCAAATTTGGTGTTGATAGCATACTCTCCTCTGAGTTTGGGAATCAAAGACGAAAATTGTCGAGCGGGGGTAAGTTAATAAAATAGAACAAATTATTCTAAACTTCAGAAGAGTATTGTCCATCTTGTTCATGAAAATATTTCTTTTAAGACTTTAGCTCCCTTATTTTCTATAGGGCATGTATTGTTAAATTGAAATGATGGGAAAAACAGACTGTTGTTTCGACGTAATTTTCACCCAGAAGGAGATTGTCAGCAATAGTATATATATACGGAGTTCAGTGTCAAACTTCTCCTACCGAAAACTACTTTGTGTTAATCACAGCTTAAACTTATCAGTGACATATTTTTAATGAAGAGAAATATTATTCTTAACAGATATTAGTTCCTTTATACGACCAATATTGGTAAATTGAACTGACTTGAAAGTGAGGGTGTTTTACAAGGTAAATTTCTTCAAAGGGCGAATGTCAGCAATTGTATATATATGTAAGGAGTACAGTGTAAAACTTTTCCTGACGAAAACCACATTGTGTTATTCATGGCTAAAAATGATCAGTAACGTCTTTTTTTTTTAACGAAGAGGAACATTATTCTCAATGACATATATTAATCATGTTGATATTATTTCCAGTGCACACATGTATCTTGTCAGAAGATAAAAAGAAAAAAGATGGTCAAGTAAAACCACAGAATAGTAATTTTCTATAACAGTAATTAATGTGAAAATTAAAGCATTTTACCTTCAATGTAAGTTGGCACATTTGCAATCAACTCGATATAATTTCACAATTAGATTTCAACTGCAACCTTCTAAATATGTATATCTCATTTTCATGATAGTCGTAGATCAACGCACGATACTTATTGTAATTATTCATGGACACATTAAGCAACGGAACAACGCAAGGGCCTTTCACATTTAAGTAGTTGTTGTATACACACATTTGCCACTTGCTTAAATGATGTAATCAACTACTAATTTCTTTAAGAAGTGTCAAAACGGCCTTTACGGTATGAAATAAATCTTGTATTCTTGAATACGATTGGTAATAAAACTATGAAAGTCAAAAATGTATTATGTTAACATAACGTAAAGTTATATTCATAAAACAATGAGGATTATTTTTCGACGTTAACCTTTGGAGATAAAAGTTCCAAGTATTAAATTTCCACATAATCGCTAAATAAAACGGATAGTTGATAAAGATATAAGAGAACAACTCCACGAAGTCATACATATATGAGTAATAAAATGTATTAATTTGTAGTCGAAGGGAACTAGGAGTTAAAAATGAATACTGATCACCAAATCTAAAGTTTTGTGTAAAGACTTATCAAAGATACTGACAAAATGTGATGTTGTGAGTTTATTCATGAGTGCGAAATAAACTCCATCACGAAAGTCATATAATTAACATGCAAAGGTAAAAAAGAGTTTCTTTATAGAAGACTGCTTCAGTCAATATTTAAAAAAAAAACTACTGCACACAATATTCTTCTTTCTTTAAATTTCTTCTTACTTTGAATACATCTTCTATTCTAAAAGATCACGTTATGCAATATTTTCCAATGAAAAAACTGACTCTCAATGGTAAAAATTTGGTACACGATACTGTAACATACTGTTTACTCTTTCACTCTTTTACGTGATGCAATCACATCCCGATATTAATTTACTAAACATATATATTTTTATCTATATTCTCTATACGAAATGCCAGTATTGTTAGCACATAGTTACAGGTAGTATGACTCTAAGTTTGGCTGTATAAGCCTACAATATTTATTACTATTCAGACTTTTCAGTAGTTACACAAGTCAGGGAATGTACAACGAGCGATGGTTCCGTAGAGGGTATGTTTATACCTGTAATCATGATATGAAACAACGCTTACAGGTTATATATATAATAACTATACAGCATATATACAGCATATATTCTCTATATGAAATGCCAGTATTGTTAGCACATAGTTACAGGTAGTATGACGCTAAGTTTGGCTGTATAAGCCTACAATATTTATTACTATTCAGACTTTTCAGCATTCACACAAGTCAGGGAATGTACAACGAGCGATGGTTCCGTAGAGGGTATGTTTGTACTTTGTTCATTGTTGTAACCAAATGCCATATATTGTACCAATGACTGCAAGGCTTATTGAAATCTGTATGCGCCTATATATACACATGATTTCTGTTTGCTCAAAGAAAGCAGTTGCCTCTTAGATATCTTAATTTTCAGTTCTTGACCAACAAAAACGTGAAAGCTTTAACGTACTCAAAATTTTCTTTTAAAACATTGTAGCAGTGTAGTTAAAACTAGTGGTTCATGGACGTATCGACGATGGGGGGGGGGGGGGGGGGGAGGAGACAGAGAAATAAAAAAGAAAAAGAAGAACAAAAAAAAAGGAAGAAAAAAGAACAGAACAGAATGGCGCTGCAAAGTATTCTCTCTATCTGATGTACATCTGGTTGTATGTATCTTTGAGATTGAGAGAAGAAATATTACACCTGAGGAAACTGAGATGAGCTCAACATAAATCAGTGATAAAACTATAATCAAAGCGGAATATAACGATCAAGGTAATACATATAATATAAATATGATGGTTCATAAACATAACAAAATTATGAACTCAATGATTGTGTAAGGAAAAGTATCATGAAAAGTACTAAATCACTGCAAGATATCATTTCCTTATTACTTACTAATATTATGTCATATGTTTTCTTAGCTTATCAACTAGAGACCCCAAATCACTCTTTTACTAGATCACGAAAGGTTCAAATTGTGGTTTGTCATTGTCACATGTAGTCCAGTTTGGTTTCTCTCTTCCTTTGAAGAACTTCCCTTATAGTTTACAGTGAAATAGATATAGATATAAGGTTCGGGGTCACGCATAACTATTCCAAACACTTTGATAGTGTTAGTCTGTTACGATTTGTGGATGTTAAATTGAATAAAAAGGGAAAAAAAAGATCTTTACGACAAGGGGCACACCTCATAATTTCAGATATAATTGTGTAGGTGATGCAGTTAGTAACGCTCTTTAGAATCACTTAACGCCACGGTCATTTACAAGTGGTGTTCAATTTCCCATCAAGTACTATCGGGTTGGATGAGGCTTAAGGAAGGCTGCTCTCATCGCCTCGAAATAATTGGGACGCCGCAAGAACCGCAGAAAATTGCATCAAGATGAGAAAAAAAAAAAAAAAAAGACGTAGGGAAAACAAACCAACGGTGATTTTAGTGACCTATGATCAGGGAATACGGCGAAGATATAATATAAAGTGTGGAAAATACTATCACACCCTCCCCCCCCCCCGTACACAGTCACAAAATGACGACAAAACAAATAAAGAATCAAATCAAATCAAATAAATAATGAGTAAATAAATAAACAATACATAAAATAATGAATACGAGTAAATATTGGAACAAACATCAATCGTAATTGTATGTATAGTTTTTAGTAGTGAACAATTCAATTGTTCCCAGGACATGTATAGGTTAGTGTTTTAACAGTTATTAGTTTGAGGTGGTTTTGTGTTGAGGTGTTTCCATTATTTGCTATTTATTCTGTGATAAAGAGGGGTATATGCTTCGAAATCACCTTTGAGTGACTAAGAAAAATATAGCGATCAATCTAACTTACCCAGTAATGTCATTAAAACATGACATGTGCATTAATAATTGATGGGACTGCTACACCCAAGAAAAGCAATAGACGCTACACTGTAAAAATGTCTGTAAATTTACAGAAAATCAAACAAAGAAACAAATACGAATTACAGAAATTGTCTGGAAACTAATTACCAGAAATTTCTGTAATCCTTTTGGTATTTCTTTATTTTATTTGCTGTAAATTAACATGTTACAATTTACATTTTCACCAGTGTATCAATGGTATCACTTCCTGTAATGACATAGCAAAAGTATAGAGAGCGTGGGGGTCAAACCTCGTTTTTTTTTCTCTTTTAATTAATTGTAAGACCGAATTTGAATCTGAATCATTTCTATCAAATGTCATGTAAGTTCCTATGCTCCCTCACCTACAAAGAAGGCCTTTCCGTTTACACCACTGTTGAAAAGTATAAACTACACTAAAAACTTCATTGTAACATACCATTCACCAAAAAGCACGTGTTCGCTGTGAATGAGGCAACAACAGATTTGTGTCTATTACGGTTACCGTAAAGATACACATTTGTTTTTGCAATGAGGTATGCTATATGGCTGCTTATCAGTAGAAGTAACTTTATGTTCGAGTTACATGGACGGGTGTCTATTTAGGTAGCATAGGGGGGATTGGTCATTTGAAGCTGTCAAGTTGGGGTACAATCATCAGTACTTAAAAAAAAAGTCAAGTGGTGACGCAATCCATTTGAAATCTGTTGTATAGTCAGTGATGAAAATAAAAGGAACAGGAAAAAGAAAAACATTTGTATGTGCACTAAGTTGTTAGGCGTGAGCACATGACTCTATGTTACATTTGTACTACATATACATCTAAACGAATTTAAAGCAATCAAGTATACTGCTCTGCAGGGAGAGGTAAAGCAATATATCAAAGTCAATGGATAAAAACGTATCATTTTGTGTTACGTGCTAAACTTCGGAGACCAGTGGAGTACTTTTCTGGATGTATAATATACATGCACAATGAGACGTATAGGTGGACGGTTACTTGTTTGGAAGGATTTAACATATTTATTGTTTATAGAAACAGATCAAATGGCGGACATTTTGCTACAAAAAGGTATTAAAGGTCGACACAAACACACACAATAAAGAATCATTTAGATCTGTCTTAACCACATGTGGGTTTCCTTCTTCAGCAAACATTACAATTTAAATACCCCTGCTTACATTTTGGTGTAAAATACATTTTCCCCATTAAAATGAACTATTGTATTTGTATAATTTTTTTTGTAAAACAATAGTTATACCCACAGATTGATAGATTATTCAAAATGAGACATGATAGTAGTTTTCTCGCGGAAGGAAATTAAGTTACCGTATATTTGTTGCTCAAGAATAATTTCTTCACCCAAACTTTCAAAAATGAAAACGCTCCATCTTCCGTAACTCATTGTATTCCATGATGATTTAAGGAGATGAAGCTATGGCTAATATCGGTGAGACCGAATGGTTCAACGATAATTAAAGGCTATTTTGTTTAAAGGAAAGGTTGGTCTGTATTTGAGTCCAATATTTAGCTTAAAGTCAGTTGTTACTCATAATCTTAGCAGGATACTTGTTTATGACTCATTTGGAGGAAGACTTATCCAAAAAAGTTACCTAAAAGTCCTCCTCTCATCCTCCGATGCCTCTTTTTTTAAGTGTTGGGCCCCATTATTTTCGAAACGTTTTTATTTCTCGCCGCTAGCTGCATGTCACAGCAAACGAGGTGTCACACCAGACAAACACACACACACACACAAAAAAAGATATGTGTATATATATATATACATATATATATGTAGGTTTTAGGAATCAGGTGAAGCAAAGGAATCAGGTGAAGTCGGAACTAGTACATTTTATTTAGCAGTGGAGTGACACGCACCCAAACAAACAATTAATTAGTGCAAACCGACCGGTAAGTTGTCACGGTGGTTACAAGTGCATGCAACACGTACAAGCTGACAAGCAAGGAGACTTCATACGTCTGGAGGCGCATAATATAAGATACCCCTTCGATACTAGGACGTGGGCAAATGCGATATGACACGACAGACATTAAATCGTCATTAAGTACAAATTAAATTAAAGAGCAACATATTACGTAGAGATAAGTTTTTGTATGCATGGTCTTATACTCTCTTCATGTAAATTAAGGCAAGTTCTGATAAGGTACTTAGAACAGAACGCCAAGTGTTACCGAGTTACGCAAGGGGCCCTTGTATTTGAACAGTGCCTGCAGTTAATTTATAATATACAGTACACACGCGGGAACTCTCAAGTTTTTCCCAGTCACCAAGTTCTGAAATATTTTTTGCGTAAATGTTTCAATTTTTGTGTGCCAAATATGTTATACAAAGTTAAGACTTGCGTCATATTTTTAATTTTCTAATTGATATGTTGGATTCTAAGCACTCCATTGAAATATAAGGAAAAATAAACCTACTTTCAAGAGAATGTTAATATACAGAAACAGAAAGGTTACAGGTTTCCACGTTCGGGAGCTGCATTAAGGTTGATGGAAAATCTCTCCCCAGTACAGTATGTCTCTATGTCGTGCATTTTTACGACAGGTACCTCAAATAACATCTTCTCAAGGACAATCCTAATTGGACGTTATCTAATAGTTATCGTCGTCATCCCACTGTCATCTTCAAGACAATTAAATCATTCCTCCCGTCGATTTGTTCTTTTTCAAATATAACTATCTTTTGAAATGACCGAACCTTTTTAAAAACATTAAGAACGGATAAAACAAACAAGGTTGATGTTAATTTGGTAAAACTCCGCAGATGTCTCCAAAAAGTTGATCGGCCAATGAAACTTCATCCATCCTCTCACATAAATTTGATTAATTTTAAAATAACGAGAGGAATAAACGTGAAGCTTATATCATTTACTCTTATAAGCAAAATCCTAGTTAACCTGTCGACTTGGGCAAGTATCAAAATGATACTTGAAGAGTGACAAGATAAACAACAAAAAGAAATAAAATGCAAAGAAAGAAATTCAAATAAAAGAGAAACGTTGAATGCGAAATTAGCTGATACACATGTGCATGCTATTGGCGATGAAATACTGACAGAGTGCTCGACATGGGTGAGGTTTATTCCAAAGCCTGAACCAAGAAACAGGCCTTTGGGTGCCTTGCATCTACAAAAGTATCAATTGTTATCCTCTGCAGGATTAATTTAAACAAGATATCCTGCCATTTAATGCATTTTTAGTTAAAGATAAATATAATGTGATAAATCTGGTGGGAACGAAATGCTGCTACAATTTTGCTATCATTTTACAAAACGAGATACATAAAAATTAAAGCAAAGTAGGACAAGAATTCTATATTTGTCTATTTCAGCAATTAATTTCAAATACGTGTTCGTATTTCGAACGACATTTAGTTCTACTGTTATTTTCAGTTCCTTGGTGTGGATTTTTTTTTTCAATTATTCGAGGTTTCTAGATTCTACATAAATAAAAAAAAAATAAATGTCTCAAATTTCACCGTAAGAACGGATGTTAGAAGAATGAACGGCATTTACTAATCAGTGCATTTTGCCTTAAAGCTGGATTACGAGTTGTAATGGAAATCGCCTGCAGGTCATCTACCTTTGTTCTTCGTCAATGTTTCAGGGAAGAAAAAGTAGGGAAAAAACTCACCTGTCACAAAATCAGAAACCTATGCACTCATCTTCCAGATATTTGAATGTGAACATTGTCTCGACTTTTTTTGTTTGTAACATTCAAACTCTCTAAGAATGTATAGCAATCGATCACCGTTACTTAAATCAGACAGACGGCGAATGGGTGGATATGAGTATTCATGTATGCAAAAAAGGCTTTTTTATCGTGACTATGGCATGTTCTGCAAAATTTGATTTTTAGTGACAAATATTCAACTCATATTCCATCTTTAAATCAGCCGTGCGATTTTTAACATCATGCATTCGCAAAAGTGGTGAGTATGTTTCCATTGTCTTGACGTCATCAAATATTCAACGATTTATTGGACGATTATATTTAACAAAGGCACCGTGCATCACTGAAACAAATACAAAATGTTACTACAGAGAATTTACAAGGTGCACAAGGAAAATAGGAAATATGAACAACTTGCATTGACACGGGAATAACGTGGAATAAAGCAATAGATTAACCGTTAAATAGATGTATACATATACATAAAAACCAAGAAGACCCCCCCAAAAAGCACACACATTCACTACCTTTGTCTGTTATGGCATACGTCACGTCGTGGCTCGAGATGGGTATTAATGTTGATATCAATTCGAGTTAATATATTGTTTTTATGTCAGCGTATAATTAACGTAAATATACATGATCTCAGAGCAATGGAAAACGCAGATTGGAATCAATTTCACCATATTTTATGGAGTGAATACTAGCTCGATTGAAATTATTACTCACATAATTATGTTAATGCAAACCAACTATGAATAACGATTTGTGCTTTATAATTCGATTAACATATACTCGGACAAGGATAATTTTGGAGTAAATATTTGTAATTTGCCCACATGCGTCACATCAGCCAACCGCTGCCCTATAGTAAGGTACGTTCTGAATGGCGGGGAATCGTATACAATCAACTCAATCAGTTTTCAAGTGTCTGCTGGTGCAACTGCCATTTAGCCCAATTGATATATCTACTCTCTACTGCAGTACGCGGTGCAGGTTAATGTAGTGAAGTCAGTGGACCTATGGCCGTGTAGTGTACGGTACTTACAACGGCCTATGATCGCATGTATCGGAGTCTTCCAAGGCAATTCCACGGTTGCAAAGTCTAAGTCCAAATCCCCCTCGCACATACGCTGTTTCAAAATGTGTCGTGGGTAAATAAATCTAATGCTATGGTTGATATCTCTTTAAAATCATAAAGACCAAAAACAAAAGGCGTGCAAAAGCCGGGCATGCTGTGATAACTGTTCTTTTTATTGTTTTGATTTGCTTATTCATGATATTGCTTTTTATTTCATAATTACTGGATTTGCAAACTCCTGAAATTCAATGAGATATTACACCTCCTCCCCTACGCAATCACTAAAGAAAAAGAATTGTCTCTGCCTTGAAATACCAATCGGAGAATAAAATTTAGGTTCCTCTTTCTTTCGATCATCCCTCTACTCCACCCCCTCCTCCCTACACGTTCGTAGCTCCTACCACATACGCAACTTGCTAACCGCCTCATGTAAGAAACTCAAGTCACCTTCTACGTCACAATTTCTAATTTAACGATAACGTCAAAACTTTTGTCGTTGTGGTTGTTCTAACAAGACTTATCAGTAATCACTGAGTAATTACCTATTATTTCAATTTTATTACTAGTTT
Organism: Stichopus chloronotus; assembly: GCA_021234535.1. Classification (NCBI taxonomy): domain Eukaryota; kingdom Metazoa; phylum Echinodermata; class Holothuroidea; order Aspidochirotida; family Stichopodidae; genus Stichopus; species Stichopus chloronotus. The sequence goes on from CM037843.1 coordinate 18,493,136, forward strand.
ATTTTTACGAATTTTTAAAGACAAATGTAGACCTAATATTGCATGTCGTACCAAGATCATTTCACACAACTGGGACATGTGGTCAATGTAACAATAACTGTACCTACGACACTGTAGTAACTACATGCGAATATGCTTGGACAAGTCTAGCATCTTTCAAGCCTTTTCTAAAAGCGGAAGTGTATCTAGTCGTTTGATACACACATCCTGCGCTGTCACGTGGTATGGTTTTGCAAACAATCCATGAAACTTTTTTTTTACCATAATATATCACGTTTTTACTCTGTGGATGACACTTCAATAGTCCCAGTCAAATACACGATGATAAATCAAGGTTTTCCCTATTCTGTGTGGAGAATCGTAAATTTATCCCGCTGAGAAAACAAATAACTCTTCACATTTCGTACAGTATTTAGCTGTGATCACTTTCTACCTGGACTGACCATTGCAAAAACAAAACCCGATGAACCGTACCACGCATGGTGTTAATTAAACCAACTCTCCAATTAATGTCTACGTATGACATTTTCTCTGCATGGAACTGAGATTACAACAGATACTTTAAACTCACAAAATGTGTTCTCTTTTCTGTTCATCACTCATGCGCAGACCTAACAGCATGGTCTGCATGTATGATTATCTGTGGCACATCACCGCCGGGGCGTCCCTCCCTTGGTAAAAAGTGCAGGTGTGCTGCTCAGTAAAAACATATCTATTTCCACCACAGAGAATGATGTGGAGGGGGGGGGGGGAGGGTAGTGGGTGGGGGAACCTTTAATTTGAAGGAAATAGGATACACCACGATGGCATACAAAGAAAATAACTTTAATCATTGTTAAACCATTCAGTCTCATCAATAAACATCTGTACAAGCTTCATCTCCTCCAAAAATTATGTATGTGAAGAGTAACGGAAGATGAATCATTTGAATTTTGGCAAGTTTGGGTGAACAAAATGTTTTTGAGCAACAACTAACTGAATTTCTATCCGTGAGAAACGTATTGTTTGAGAAGAAGGTCACTGCTCTGTGTTATTTTGTATGTCCACAAACGTCGGTTTTAAAAATATGATTGTTTTCTGTACAACAAACGCCTTATTTCCCTTTAATCTCTGCAACAACGCGGAACAATTTCTACCTGTATTACAATCCAATTGGTCCCTAGAGGGGGCGGGGAGATGGGAACATCAGATCACCCCTCTCTCGCTATCACCAGGAGACCTGGATGGAGCGTATCTGATTTTAATTTCAAAAGCAAGGGACACTTTCCACCATGTCAGGAGGAGGTTGATATTTTATCCTCACGGTTTAACTAGACAAGGATCCACTTCATGGGCGGCGGTTTGTTCAGGAGAACGAGGCAGGGGAGTAATGCGAAAGGTAGTCAAATATGTAGAAGCATGGGTCTAACGAAAAGAGGTCCCCTTTCTACTTTGTGAAATTTTAACTGACGTGTGGTGCCTTAGATGCAAAAATGTGCTATACCATAGTCGCAACATTGGATTATACATGATGTCGTGCGTACCGCGAGAAATTTTACGGCAGCAGGCTAGAAATGCATCCAGCTATAGCTGTAATGCATGTTGATGTGTAAACATATAAACATGGAAATTATGGCTCAGAGATTTATTGGTGGTGACGTACGTTTGTAACATCTCCTCCACCCATTTCAATGGCAGTAATGTATCCCCAAGCAATGATGCCTCTGATTCAGTGTATGACTTGCGATCTTTATCAAGTGCGGTGATCACATACTCTGATTGCGAGTTTAGATATTACAAACCGCGGGTAAAAATTCTTGCAAAGACCTGCTTTTTATTAGTTAATTTTAGATCAATGCATATTTATAAATTGGGAAGTACATTGGTCAAAAACTACGCATGAAAAGTATATGCATTCATGGCGACGCAAGATGGAATCGTCGTGCAACAAAATGGATAGGTTATTCTATGGTAATATGTTACTCATAACATTCAATTTGTTCCGAAAAAGATCAAAAGAAAACCGGAAACTAAAATCAACTGACTACAAAGACAAAAGAAATAGGCTACAACAGATATTGTGCAAGAAGCAAAAGCATAAAAGCTACCGTGAGCTAAGGTACATGATCTCAATGTGCGTGCCTTTTTGCACCTGACATACTGTTGAGGTAAACATTACAATACAACCTTAAAAAAGGTAGGTAATGTAATTTACCTTTACATTCCATCTCCAACCATACTTTACATAGCTATCCGGAGGGGGGGGGGGGGGTGTTCAGAATGATTGGCATCTGAAATTATGGCTTGAATCTTAAGAGGTAAACTCAGAGTTTTGTTTTCCTTTTGTGCTCAAATAGTTGCAGCAATGCCCGTTAGCCCTCAGACATTGTACTGGACAGTTGTCCTCAACTTTGCATTCTTTTTCCTAGAAATAAAGAAGCGCGATCAAAGACGTGGACGCGAAAACTTGTATTTCCCGAAGGACTTCGTGTAGGAATGTATGTTTTTGATGTCTATATTATCTTCGACGGGGCTTCTTGTTTTTTTGAAAGGTAGAGCGACCTCTTTACATTTTTGTGGCAATAATGTGGCATTTCTAAAAGTTATTTTAGGACCTTTAACAGAGTTGTTTTTGAGAAGTTCTTCAGAAGGAAGGCAGGTTACAGCGTGCACACAGTTCACTGCTTTTGTGCGAAATGTTAAAGTCACATTCGATCGAACAACGCGATCATGGTGAATTTGTGGATACGGTATTGTGTACACTCATCTACACTTCTTGACTTGACAGTTATTCACATTACGTTCGCTGTTTTCATGAATTAAGGTTCACACACTTCTGAGGAACCTGTGCAAAACAGTGTAGTCGTAAATTCATGGGCGCCGTGCATGAAAGTGAACGCCCCGGGGGGGGGGGGGGGGGTCGGACGTGCACGGGATCTGGTTTGATTAGGGACACCGGGAGTAATAATTTAGTGCTTGTTAAGACACCCAAAAAATATACAATTTTAAGTTTTTCCTAACTCGATGTCGCATCAAATCGTAGACTTGAATCTCGGACGCCGGCCAGAAACCGAGTAGCACTTTGCTGTAGACAGGACCAGGATCAGACGGTATGTAATGGAGGTAAATCAAATTGATGCACCATGTTCTTTGACTTTGTGCATGCAGGTATCGCCTGTGGATGTTTTGTTTTAGCTGGTTCGAGTAGTGGCATGATGTGACTGCCAACGTCCCGACAGTGATTACAATAAACAAGGGTAGTGGGTTGGGGGGAGGGGTTGCGTGACCGCTGGTTGCCCCTACCCAAGTTGATAAGACTAGGGTGAAGTTGCAAGTACAACCTGCCGTACGAATTAGGGGTTGTGGCCCCTTAATGTGGGTTCATCTCTTCATATAGCTTCGACGAGTATATTATGGAGTCCGTAATCGGTATGCCCCTGTCGTTATGTCTCTCTACTTGCGAGAACTAGGAGGATGCCGTGGCTCACCTCTATCTCCAGATCTCCATTTAAGTGATTTTCATATAAGCTGCCTTTTGGAGATGGTGAATCGTTTTGAAAGAGACAGTGACATAAGATTATACTTCGTTTTATGGGCTGAATAGTTTAGGGACAGGAAAGAGGGAGGCTGTTAACTGTATATCTTGTTTGCTTTGAAAAAATGCCCATGTATCTCAGCAAATAAAAGGAACGCTGTAAACGAACTGTTGGCATAATGGTACTTTTATTGTATAAAACACATAATACGAATAAGAACAACGTAGCTGTAAGATATAAAGATAATACAAACAGGAACACCGTTTAGATATCGGTCTCTTGAAATTGAATATCAAAACCGCTGTGCCCTGTTTCTTATTTTGTTTTGCTCGCAAAATGCAAGCATAACGTAATTGCAGCAACATGATTTTATTCTAGCTATTAATAAATCAGCAAGGTAGTACATTCGCCATTCAGGAAGGAGAAAACAAAAACATCTATTTGAATGGCTGAGAGTTGAATCTATTGATGTTGCAATTTTTCGTAATTTCTTCGAGGGTAACTCATTTATGTCCATGCATGGTTACTTTATTTAAATATTTCTGTTACGTAATGACTGTTTTTAACACATAGAAACAAGTGCAATGACTGAGCTACCATCACTACAGACCCCAACTTTAAAAGTAATGAAAAATATAGTCAGGGAGCAGCTGATTTGATCAGCCAATGAAAGCAAAAGAAGATGGAAAAATAATGATAAATCAAACAATAACTATTTCACGCGCATAAACTAAGTGTGTTAAATTTCTTTGATATCATAAAAATATATAACATGCCACAATTCAAGACAATTGCAAAGGAAGGAGGTATTGGCTTCGTACATTAAGGAGATCAAATAACCCATACTAACCAACATATGTCATACTGGTATGCCCATATTGAGATATCCCGTATTAATCCAAGTAAGCCCATGCGAGATAACCCATAATGACCCACATACGAGGCAATCCATACTGACCCACATGTACGAGATACAGGTCACAGCAGGGTTTAAGAAGCGTCTTTTGAAGGCAAATTTCTTGGAAAATGTGTTTATTGTGTATATTCACGACTTGGCTTCAGACTGAACGACTCGTAACAGAACAGAATGAGCCCCCCCCCCACCACCACCTCCTGACACTTTAAACCTTGCACCCCTTATTTTACTTCATGGTGTCTCACAACAACACAACCACAAAATAATTCTAGTAAAAAAGAACAATAGAAGAAAGAGGAAGCGGGTGATTCATTCAATAATGGCCTAATTTTGACAATCATAAGGAACATAACAATTGATTGCAATGACATTAAGCCGATGCCTATAAAGTGCTATCCACAGTTGTGTTGTTTACACACATTATCACCATCACTGGTCTCTAAAACACCTCACGATACGGTCTTCCGTGTCAAGTTAATTATGCGGCCTTACAACTTCGTGGTCGAGAGGGTTCCGAGTTCATGTCCTGTATCACCAAAAAGTTCGTGGTTATTGCACACTCCATGGAGATTGGTTGATGAGATATTAGGCTCGTTACAAGATTCCACCCATGTCGTAACTCCGGAGCGCAGACTCAGGGTTTGGAGAAAGGCGTCGATCGGTGAGCGCGCCCTTTTATCGAACACTGGCAGATGCGTCGATGGTTACGGAGAAGCTTGTCCTGAGAAAATAAAATTAGAGGGAGAATATCTTTAATGCTATGTCCTTTAGCCCAAAGTTCTTTGCAATCGTGACACGGACAATCAAAGAAAAAAATACATGATTTCTCAATGCACGCGGAGAGCACTTTAATGAACGCCTACGGCTGTTCTTCGTGAACTTTTGTAATAAGAGCAAACCAATTTTTGTTCTAACATGTTCATACAAAAGAATACCACCACTTTTTTATGCGGGGAGTTAAGACAGTGTGTGTATGGTATTAATTTACAACCAAGACAATGAGGAAGTTACAAATCCGGGTTGTACACTCTATCATTCTACAACGAACCGTAACGAGCACTTACGAACGGAGCAATAAGAGGAGGGAGGGAAGAGAAAAAAAGAAGGGAAAAGAAGAGAAAATATTATGCTTAAATAATGCAACTTTGAAAAGGAGCTCCCGAGTAATCACGTGGAAGTGTTACAAGTATCGCAAAAACAAGGCGTTTCACTCATGACAGGCTATCTGAACATTTGCACAACATCATTTATCGTTGGTTACATCAAGAATTGAAACAAAAAAGAAAATATGACGAGGTAGTATTTACAGATACATTACCTCTATATGTGTACTTATAGAGGTTCCATCATCGCGCAGGTCATGACGACATAATTCCAGTCTATATTTAGCCACTGCATACGTCATCACAGCGTACGACCGATGGGCGATAGTGCTTCGAGGACTCCACCGATACTCCATCACATACATCTCGTCACCGCCATATACGTGGCAGCTCTCGTCGGCAAATTCTCCTCCCAAGTCGCGTTGAACGAAGAAACAAGTAATAAGTCCTGTAACAGTAACATTAATTGTCAAAAGAACCAAATATTTATGACGTCTTTTATTTTGATTGCAGTTTCATTGCTGATCACAATGTTTGAACCCTCGTTAGTAATATTACTGCAAGAATGATGATAGGATAAATACAACGACATTATCCGAGGGAAAAATGTTTTTTCCCCCCAGTTAACGATCGACAGTTTCAAAAAGGGCGTAAAGTTTCTTCTTCTTCTTCTTTTTTTTTCAATCCATCATAATGATATAACTTCAACAAAAGATTTAATGTTTCACAACAACATAAAAACCGGATACGGGCTATAAACGCCGGCTGACAAATAATACAGTCACTATTATATACTCTCTATATAACGTATGCCACTATTAGTCTTTTTCAACTATATTTTACAATTACGGATGTGATGCAACCATAATTGTGAAGACCCCGTGACGAGTATTTTCTGGTCGAATATACATACGGCATGTAGAGAGAACGAGAATTCAAGTTTTTTTTTTTTTGATGTGCATTCGAGTGTGTGTTATTCATATATTTCTATGGTGTTGTTGCAATTTTGGCCTGCCAAGAGAGAAGGATGAAATTTACGGCTCACTGTGACGTCGGAGTCTTGATCTTGAGATGCGCTCATAATAAAGTAAAATGAGTTACAGATCAAAACAATAACGATTAAAAAGATGCGTGCTTTTCTGTGAAGGAGAGCATAGACTTAAGGTGTGAATGATTTACACCTAAAGTAATAAAAACCAGGTTGTAAAAATTGGGGCCGTAAACTTTGAGCGAATCCGTTGTAGGTGATCTAACGTGTTTTACGACCTCGGTCACAAAGCAAAGATATGTCGTCCGAAACCTTATGTCGTCTTTCGCAGACTGGATATATATATAACTGGATATATATATATACGGCAGCTCAGTCGCATTCTATATCGGCGTGGTAATGAACAAGTTCACACATTCTCTTCACTGCAAAGTCATTTCATTAGATTGAAAGAAAAAATAGGAAAAAAAAAGGAATGGTAATAATTATGACAACGGCTTGGAATGTTTGTTACGATAAAGAGGAGTGTGGCTGTGACGTGGCGCTTTCGAAAGGAGATTAAAGTGAACCCAACGAAAACAAACAGGAATATGAGCACTAAGACATGTACCTGTACATGTGTTGTTACAGTCACAGTATCACTAGGGTAATACACCCGCTACGTAACCCTTCTAAGTTCTGGTGGTGCAGTCAACCACTCTAGCGTCTGTCACTTTTTGTGTGTCTGTCTCTCTCTCTCTTTTCTTTCTTTGTTTCGTGACTTTTAACCATCTGAAGAGGAACGCAAACCTAAAAATCATGCCAAACCGGTACACATGCATTCTTTGACACACAGGTATGTCACCATGAAGGCATACATGCTGAAGGTATATACATGCAAGTATACACATTAGCACACTTGAGAATGTTTCAGTGAAGTTTGCAAATATGGTGAATCCAGTGCCACTATTGAAATACGGTGTAGTTCTTGAATGTTGTCAGTTTGTGTATAGCTGCCATGTAATCCACAGTTCCTTCAGAGAATGGCGTACAGTACAGGTGTGTGACACTTACTAGGGTTGGGGACATGGGTTGGGGACATGCGCAAGGGGATGGGTACATGGGGGGGGGGGAATTTCCCCACCTACGGAGCAAGTCGGGAGAAAAAAATTGCCAGTCGGAGGATTTCGCATCATGAAAATGGGGTGAAAATGGAAAAACATTCTTCTATTCTACACGGTCAAAATATAAGCATAGACTACATAATTTTGCAAATCAACGTTCTTTTAATTCTGTTTTCCACCCTCTCACTTCGACGTCTCCCTCACGTCAGTAGAGGTAAATGCATACTCCACAAAATCTGGCCACCCAGCGAACCCTGCACACGCCACTGGTGGAGTGTAAAGACTTCAGTATTTGATCACCAACTACAGCTGTGTATTTATTGCAGTATGTCTTTCTAGTTTGAGGAACAAAGGTGTAGACCTGTACTATAGCTGACTGATTTGGGTAAAAAAATAACCCAGTTGGTTATAATGTACCCATTGCTGGATAACGTTTAGCCCAACGAATGTGAGTTTGACCACTCTGGATGGTTTTTGTTACCGACAGTTTAGGAGGAGGTACACAGTAACCAACCTGGATACAATTTACCCATTTCCTTTTAATGAAATGGCATTAATACCCATTCAACAATATTCTATAGGTTATCAAACACAACTAATTTTAAAACGGAAAAGAAATAACAGAAGAGAGCGGGAAATATTTTGGGGTTTTACCAACACCGCTGGCACACACCCGTCACTCCGTGAAGCAAGGGTGGGAAACCTCTTTGACTGAGCGGGCCAGATAAGAGGAATGTACAGGAATCATCTTTTGCGTATGCGTATGGCATTATAGGTTTAAATATCGTCATGTAAATATTACTTCAAGACGAGGTTATACAAACTTCGTTACATTACATCGTTAACAGTCACATAGTACCGTTGTTGTTGTTGAAATCACAAGCTGCAGTGAAATGTTTTGAGCTACTTTACTGACTTTGAACAACTCAGCGTACGTGCATACGTACAGTCATGTAGACCTGTATCGGCGTTCGATTTGTATCTTGGAATGCTACCAGGTTGAAACTTAAATTAATGGTGGTTGAATTTTACCAGAGGGGAGGGGTGACAAAAAACATTTAGCACACGTGCAGTACGAAGAATAAGTTTATTTATTGACCACGAGGGTTTTTTCTCTTTTTTCTTTGCGAAGCTCTACGAACATTCCCTTGATAAGTTTGGGTTAATGTTGATACATTAGCGCAAAGACAGATTAACAGCAAACTTTTAACATAGTGTGTAATTTTAAACTTGTAAATATGTCATCGCTTTTCTTCAAAGAGAAAAACAGGTAAAACGAAAGAGAATGAGAGGAGGAGAGAGAGAGAAAGGGAAAAAAGGGAAACGAAGGTGTGAATTGCTACCGTTTGTTGGTCATTAAATATACGATACTTTACGACTATTAGAATCAGGTATGGAAGCGGGAGGGAGGGAAGTATGCTGCAGAATGGTTAACGTTCGGCTATTGATAAACGGGCGATTCGATTGTCGACACGAAACTCGGTAATAATGCAGAAGAGACACTCAATATCGGGAAACCCATGCATTGGCAGACGGGCATGGAAACTTGGTACAGTTCTGCAGTGGTGTAGCTAGGATTTATTCCGGCGGGGGAGGGGGGGGGCAAAGATACGAAAATTTTCCTAACTTTGTTAGATGGGTCTGGGTTAGATGGGCCTGGGTCTTAGGTTAGATGAGTCTGGCTTGATCTTGAAAGTGACAGTGGCATGGAGGGGGCAAAAGCTGGTCTGAGTCTGCATATAAGTGTGACGTTGTGGTATGATGGATCTGATGGCTGACTGCCATCCTGGGGAAGGGGATAAAAAGAGGGGGTGTCCCATCCCCTTTGAAACTTCTTTGATTATGTTGGGTGGACTACATGCAAAATGGTGATGTATATGACGTTAGATTTGAACGAATATAGCCTATCTCTAGGAATTCCAATTTTTTTAACTTATGATTTTAATTTTTTCTCATTTTGCTTAGCAATGCACGTGAAATATTAATTTTGAGATCCTATCTGACTATATGCCTAACTCAGAATGGCAAATGTTATTAAACAGCATTTTTTGTCACCGCAAACGCAATGTCGAAAAGATCCTGGTTCAATAGTATTTAGACCGCCTTGCCAAGCACACTAAAAGTATCGCCGACACACCGATAATCAGTCCAACACAGCAAGACTCAGATACACATAAAGGGACCATTTCTGTGGTACACGACCCCGGCATGCAGTGACGCAAGAAATCTGGGGCTATACGAAGCATTAAAATGTGAGTTTCGCATGGAAAGGTCTCACAATTCCTTATCCTAGAAAAATTGTGAGAAATGGGAAAGGATAACCCCCCTTGCCCTGGAGTGGCTATACGCCACTGCAATTTTGGGCAAGAGACGTTAAAATGAAGTACACTTTTTCTATTCACAACGTGAATCCGTACGGCGTCGAGAAAAAAAAAATGTGAATCGGCCATACGTTGCTTTCAATGGTTTAGATCAAGAAAATGGCGGCATTTTCCGTTCTCTTCTATGCTTTCAATGTTATGTATGCTTTCTGTATTGACTTTTCTTCCACATTTAACTTTGTTCTGACTTTTTCTGGAAGACAAACAAAGAATGGCAAAACTGAAATTGAAATCAGTGGACAAAGTCACAATCAATCAGGCTTTTTTGTAGAGCGAAAGGAGAGGAAGGGGGATTGTCGGAGGACTGTGAAGGAGGCAGCAGATCACGACAGATGACTAGCTCCTGCCCCCCCTACCCCATCCCCGAGACCATACTTCACTTTTCTTAATTATCGATGTTATTTTAAGGACGTGTTGGCAATTGTTCTTCAAATTTATCGATTGGGATGTTGTTAAGAAAGACTGGAATTACACTGAATAGAGAGACGAATACAACTTTTGGCTAAAATATTGGCTCTCTGTATGAAAGGAAGGGGGGGGGGAGGGGGTTCCGTTATTGAAATCCAGTTGGCCAAAATTGTGGCTTTACTACTGTCTGTATACAGTGTTAATATATTTTGTTTCAAACCGCCCTTTAGCACTGTTCTCAAACGGAATTTCCATCTTGTTTATGTCGACAGAATACATTACAGCATAGATCGGCGTTCCATAAGAAGGGATGTCATGTCCTGACCTTAGATATGACATCCCTTCTCGTCTTGCGTTTAAGTTGTATGTTTTGAAGAAAGAGTAATCTATGAAACGGTACAGTAATGCAAACAACAGGCATTGGGTAACCGTGTAATCCTCCATGTTCTTATTGTTCTTTGGCGAATGACCTTACATGATTTCTTTGAAAGGAGAGAAAACTTTTGAATTGCCTGAATGCAGAAGTGTACAGTGGTTTCGATGATACACGGTGCGAGAGATTTTCTCATTACGTAGTGGGAGTCCAAAAAAAAAGGTAGGGTACAATACACTTGGCCATACGGTACTATAACGGAAAAGGGAAGGGGTGGGGGTGAGGCACAGAATAGTCCATCATTCCATAAAAGACTTCTTGTACTTAGCACCATACATCGGGATCAACTTGCAGTTCAATCCCTGCTGGAAAGCAGTGACCTTTGACCCTCAAGTCTATTATCTTGTTGTATTTTATGTGTTACAAGACTGCCTCTTAAATATAACGTCCGATCAAGTTTCTCCATTCTGAGGCATTCGTTGACGAAGTTTCGCAACCTGACCCTCAGATGGCCTTTGACTGCCGACAAAAATGCACATGGCCTTTTAGCAATAAATGTGGCACACCTTCATGTTACGAATTGTTTCCAAGCCGTCCGTCCCACCTTTTGGCACTTACAAGGTTGGCGTCACGAACACGACACAATGTCACATCATAAAATAAGTTACGATTATCAAAACTCTAAATCGATATCGAAATCAAAACTTAGTCCTTTCTATCGAAACTCAGACGTTTCCTCTAAGAATTCCAACTCTTGTGGATACATGAACCAGAGCGATAGGCGGAGAGAAGATGGGTGATTTAATGGGATACTGAACCTAAAGTTTTTATTTTTTCACAACTTTTTTTTATTTCCTTTTTTACTTTGTTTCTAAGATTGAATTTATGGCTTTCCATTCACAAGCAACGGATACCGGAACTCAACGTACACAAACCTACGTATCATTACTATATAACACAGGTACGCAGTTGCGCAACGTGTACCTTCCAGGTCACCGAGCCTACTTATCACTACGACAGTGGCACAGAATGTTAGGACGAATCAATTCTTCGTTTATTAAATAAGGTTAGAGGTTGGCCAATCGTAATGATGGTTCAGTAAAGGACATCTTTGTTTTGATCTGAGAGAAAAAGTGTTCTATTGAATATACCGTATATAATGCAACGATAGCCTATGCCAACATTCCGTGCCACCGTCACACTGCCTACATATGTGGAGAGATTCCCTCTTTGAGAGCAACTCCACTCCCCGGTATGCTTACCTCCTAATGCATTCTTCGTTTAATACTCATTTAAGTCTTTTTTATTTAGAATACATCGAGTGATGTAACTTTATGATAACCAACATCATTTTCAATTGTCCTATTGCATCGTGAGTTCATTTGTTCACAGCTTGACGAAGACACGTTTTTTTTTTTCTTTTAACAATGCATTTATCTCTGTTCTAGAGGCACAGCTACGCATGCAGGCGAGAAACAACTGTTTCTGATAATAACCATCTCGTTAACCAATTAGGGTCATCGTTTTACGTTATCTGTGATATCCTAACCATTCATTAGACTACGACACCGATGGAATGTAAATTAACGGATTTTTTTTTTTTTTTACTCCCGTCATTATCGCTGAATAAAATCGAATTGCTGTCTATAACAAACTCAACAATGCCAACGAGACAGTTTTATTCGATGCGGAATTTTGTTGTTGCGACTCTATCATAACATATTTGCATATTTGCCTTTAATCCATCTCTTTCTCCTCTGAAGACCGTTCCGGCGAGGTTCGCTGCGACAATACCTCGATGAGAATCTGTAAAATCAATTGATCTAATCGACCAAACTTTAGGTGTCCCGAGGGAGGGCTCAAGTACAGCTTCAGTTACTCGATATCACATTCCCGTCCTTGACAATTATGACAGCTAACGAATGCGCTGACAAGTCACCGGGCACGCGCCGGGGCGGGTGTCGCTCGTTCGCTCGTTCGACTCGCTTTACCCGCCAGCCTCGGCGAACTTCTCCTTTTATTTCTCCGGTAGCCTCAAGCCTATTTATAGCTGAGAAACTTGACTGTTGCCGAGCGCTAATTGGATAATCACCAATATTTGAGGAGATGGGGATGTAATGAAAATACATCGTCGGGGTATTTTATAACGTTGTAATCCGAGGTGATAATATTTACACAAACATTCTTAATTCGAGCCCTGATGGAAATCTAATAGGTTGTCTACTTGTATTTGGTGTTGAGAGTGTATTCGAACGGAAACCAGTAGCTCGGCAGAACGTAACACCACATGGAAAAAGTAAAAGAAAAAAAAAAGTGAAAGAAGGAAAGATAAAGAAACACAAACGATATAATCTGGAGAGTCTAAATCTAATAAAGAGGACATGGAACTTGTTAAAACGTATTTAGGGGATGTGACATTTCAATGTAGCTACGATGGTGCATAACGAAAGGGAGCAGCCCCCACCACGTGGCAGGATTATTCCCGGTGCCCACGTTTCCGTTTCACGATCCCCCCCTCCCCTCGGAACAGGGGCATAGATATCCCAGTTCAATGCTAGATGACTGCGTGGCCGATAATACCACTAGCAAAAGTGAGAGGACCCAGAAAAATGCTGAGTCATTGACTAAACTTGCAGAAATATAGGACAAAAGATTATATTTCACTATCATAATTATTCTATGATACAAAGGTATACCAAACAAAAAAAAGTCCTCACAAGTTATCAAATTGTCTTCATTTTCAAAAGATTGGGCTTGCTATACATGCACCTTCAAGGTATCATCTCATTCCATCTGGGAAACTGTGTCACATTCTAGCCTGTTATTAAAAAAAAAAAGAAAAAACATTGATATAGGCATATGCTTTTCTGTAATTTATACCAAAATTAAAGCTTCATTTAGGTAGGTTTGGATGACGATGATTTTAATGCTGGATCTGGGTATATCATCTATTACATACATATTGTTTACCCATCATGAGGCATCATGCATTGTCTACAAGGGCATCAAGAAGTACAACGGGAGTCACCAAACAGAACATCCCAATCAAGGTATCACCACAAGTACACTCTTGGAATATTTAATGTTACACAATTTCATAAAAGGTAACAGTAAATATTTTTTTTTTACCACGAATATGAAAAGTGCAAAAATACCTTTCATTTGAACTTATAAGCCACCGACAAACTTCATTCGAAACATCGGGGTATCGTGGACTTCACGTTACCATCTCAAGCATCTACAAGGAACCATGTGAGAAACCATGCATTAAAGAGGCTTATTGATTTGATATTGCTTTTTCTGTGATGTGTTTTAAAAAAAAAGAAAACATTGCATGCCAATAATTCTGATAAGCCTCATTAGTCATGTGTCTATTCCTACAGTCACTGAAAATGTGAGAAATTGTAGTTCTTCACGAGCAGCGGTTGCCTATGCTTCTTACTTTATAGTAGGCCTAACAAGTGTCTGGTCACAGATTTGCAATAAATAATTTTGATAATAACTGGGGGGGTTCAGTTGAGTATCAGATCTTCAAAATCTATCAGTTTGACCATTAACGACCAATAACATATGAGTCACAGGTCAACAGGTGAGACAAAAAATTATGAATTTTGTGAATCAACTCAATGAACCCCTTAAAGTTACAGACAGTGAGAGGGGGTAGAGTTAATCATGACCCTTGACCCAAACTCTTACAACAAACATTCATGAATTTCGTAAAACATATGTGGAATCTACCATCAATTATGACTCCGAGTCTTAGACTCCCAGTGAAAAAAAAAAGAAAACAGAAAATGATACACAAATGAACAATATTATATCTTAATTGATCGACGAGTAATGTATCAAAATAGTGTTATATTGATGATCAGGCATGCTCGTATTGAGACCTATTTTCTCTGCATATGACCTCGATCGTGTAACGTGTCAGGAGTTATAAAGAGCCAAGTCACCGAGGGTGCATGTCATATCAAAGATCGCCGGGGGATCTCGTCGTCCAGTCCTCCGTCTCTCTCCATGCATGCATAACAAATAAATCTTTTTAATGTTATCATGTCCCCCGAGAGGCAAGGATTAAGAAAAAAAATCACCAATGAGCTCTCGTTGGAGAACCAGCAGAGGAAAGGAAAAGCGGAAAAAGTAATCTGCTAAGGTGTTGTCCCTCCGGTCAAACGCAAAGTTGACAACAAGCACCTTGAAGATGAGTTGAATTCCTTCCTAGCGAGGTGGCAAACTGCCCACGTAAGCCTGTCATTTTATGACAGGTATGTAACAAACACTGTGACAGAAAGCCAATTTACGAGCTCATCATACCCCCACCCAAAACTGGCAAATCGACTGTTATCATGCATCTTCGAGAGATCTTTCTTCTTTTTTTTTAAACTTTCCTTCATTTATGTCTTTTTTTATGCGCCAAGTTTGGTCGGTATAAGCTTACACCTGTTTCGGCCATCACGGCTTCCGAGTGCTTCGCGTTCGCCTCGGAAACATTACACGATGGCCAGGCCGAAACTGTCATGTTTAATTACCGTCATACAAATGTGATAGCCTCGAATCATGAGAGACTTGTAGACGATAATCGTCTTCATCTTCACCTGCATCAATATCATCCTCAACGACAGGGCAGACCGATATCATAGTCAGTTCATCTTACGAAGATAAAAAAAAACCCAGCGATAATCGCATTAATACGTGTGTATCAATAGCACCTAAGATGGCTATTCTTATTAATTTCTGTTTTGTTGAGCATGTGGTGTTGATATCGGAAAAGTTTGTTTAAACTGAATTAGTCGTCTCTTAGACACTAATGGAAAATTATTTGCTTTAGGTAGTTTTGCTTACGCTCCTTTTTTATGCGGTGTGCTTTCTAAATAACTGTTACATACATACATAAATATTTGTGACATTTGGTTATATTTGGTTAATTTACTGTTCCTTAAATTGGTAGTGAATAGATTTGAGAGTTTTTTAACTTTAGACCTTCCACTCTTCTCTTCTGTTCATAACCACATTTGGATGTTTTATGCGCATTATTGTATCACCAAAATTGAAAGAAGGCAATCAAAGGACACGTGCGATTAGTCATCAAAAGTAGTGGACTGGGGGTCCGAATGGGTAATACTTAAAAGGGTACGTTTAGAAAGACTGTGCTATCAATTAAAAGTCCTACGATCGAAGACCTCTGATCCTATCAGAATGCCTAAAATGACTAAATGAATACCTGTTTGCACAAATTTGCACGAACATACTAATTTATCTAAGCGATCCGAAGTAACCTCTCAACCTTCGATCTCGAGTCTTCGCATCGTTTAGTCACTATTGTGATTCACGCTAAGGGTTCATCGAGTGCATGTTTCACGTGCAGTTGCCGAAGGAGGGGATGGGGGGAGATACCGTTTCGGTCATGATACAAAACCTCTGAACTACATTACATAGCAACTGGTAGCGCGTAAGCACATCATTTGAGACATGCCGTTATATGCCTGGAAAGAAATACAAGCTAATCCAAGCGCCCGTCTGTTCACCAGGCATATCAGCCAATGTGTACAGTAACGGATACACTTGATGTATTTACTTACTCTCCCTTTTGCCTATTTCCGTTCAAGTTTTTCTGACAATGTTTGGTGCCGTATTCCAAAGTAAGTTTGTAAAAGTATCGCGTGGGCCCAAGAGTCGACACGATAAAATTTGGGCAAGAGAGAGAGAGAGAGAGACAAAATGACTCCGTCAGTCGATGTATAATGATGGGTATTATTGTTAAAATTAAACCAATCATAAAAGTGAGGTTACCTGTCCATGATTACCTCTATGGTGAATGCGACGTACATTGATGGAACTTGGCCCGTTCGACCTTCAGGTGCTCCCAATTACTGTGGCTACCTGAAAACAAAAACATGAGAGGAAGACGGGTGTAAATATACACATGAGGACTATTGCGTTGATGATAACTACTATTGCAACGACTACCTTTATGTTAGTCATAATGCCATTTCTATTGTTGGACAAATGCCACTGCCCCAGATGCAAAACAAGAAACTCCTTATGACATCATGGATGGAAAGGATATAACATGCCCGGTCTCAATTCATTTTAAGGAATAAGATCTTGCAACCCTTAATACCGTCTTGTTTTTCTTCTTTTTTTTTTTTTTTTGCGTCAGATAAATATTGGTGGCAACAGGCTAATCCTTCCCTGTTGGCGGCGACAAGAAGCGGCCTCGGGTATCCTTCTTCAATCCACATACCGGCGGAGTCCAGTTACACGTACCCTTCTATAATAACACCTGCCCACGTGGACACGCCCGGTACAGTCCTGCCTCATTACGCCATCGACAAGTGCGGCTATGGATACATGACGTCATCATATGGGCACATCAAGCAGTCGGAGATGTTGGGGGGGCAAGATATGAGTTACAAGGGGGCACCGAGGAGAAAGAAAACCTGGTCGAGAGCTGTCTTCACCAGTCTGCAAAGAAGGGGACTCGAAAAGAGATTCGAAGTGCAGAAATATGTCAACAAGCCCGATCGAAAACAACTGGCTTCGGCTTTAGGTCTGACGGACTCACAGGTAAAATAATCGTTGACCTCACCTTATAGTTGGCGTTACTGAGAGGAGGTAGCTATTACTTAACCACGACCAATGGGGCTAACCTATTTCATAACTCGCGAATATCTCGGGAGTAAGGTACTTAAATTTCAGAGACCCTTGTTGACAAGTAGCATTTATATAGGAAATTATGGACAAGTACGGTACTGAGAGACAATGTTACGTGTTGAGAGAGGGGATGGAATCAATTTGCGATGGAAGGCAAAGCACTCGATTCAATAAGGCATGGTGGGGTGGGTTTGAAACTGTGAGGGAAGGGGTACTGTGGGCAAGTATCTCATTTCAATTTCCTTTCGATTCTTCACAGGGTGGGGGTAGCAACACGATGTTTTTCTTTGGGCAACGCGTTGTAAGTATTGGAAAAGGAGGAGGGGGGGGGGGGATGAGGGAGAGAAGATGGTATAAGATGGGAGTAATGACATATTTTAAATCATCTTTTAATGCACTCTATCGGCACTTCTTTCTTGATGATTCTTGAAAAGTACATTTCTCCAAGAACGCTAACGAAGCAATTCAGTCACATTTACCCCGCAAGGGGAAAAAAGTGGTGATTTTAATGGTGGAAGCATGTAAGCGTTGCATAGGGAGTTGATATTTGGTATAGACAGCAGGAGAGTTGTTACTCCCAGGAACATAGCAACTCCCTCCGTTGCGATACTGGGCGATGTGTACGTTTCGTAAGAAAAAAAAAAAAAAAAACATCTCCGCAACTTGAACAATCATATGCATTTTGTCAATTTCTATCTTTAATTCAGGTAAAAGTTTGGTTCCAAAATCGCAGAATGAAGTGGCGTCACAGCCAGAGGATTAAAAAACAACAGGAAAAGGCTTTTCCAAACTCTCCGCATCCCGAGCTTCCCGATTAATCGCAATATAAATTACGTGTACTCTGGACTATAGCGAAAGATAAATCGTTTAAAGAAGCGCCGAAGGAGACCGGAATTCAGTTTGGGAGAAACCGTACGCATGGAACGTCATCGTAATCGGATTGTTAAGCAGAATTATGACCGAGACGAGTTTCGACGATAACGACAAACGAAACCTCAACAGCTTCACGTGCACTGTGTACACAGTGACCTTTGACCTGGAGTTGAAAATGGTCACTCATTTAGAAGGACCTTATCGAAAAGCGAGGGGCTCGGACGGAAAGGCCCGCAGCCCTAATATTTTTACATCCTTCAAGAGAATTCATGTCATAAATTCATTGTCGACCACTTGAAAAGAGAAAACTATTAATTGTATTAAATTTATTAAATGGTAACTTAAATATTACCCCGGTGGTTTATTGACGATGTACAATGTATACACGCAATGAGTATAACGTCTCTTAGGCAAACTCTCGCTAAGCGCAAACTGATTTCCATGGTTACACGCTCGACCTTTAAGGTAACTCAGTTTTGATTATCAGGTCCAGACACACACTACCAATCGGAGGTCGTCTTGCAAAGTGGGGACTACCCTGGATGAGAAGACCTCAATGAGGGCAATCTAAGAAGAATAAATAGGACACACACAAAAAGGAGAAGATGAAAAAACCTCACGCAATTACGCAGAATGAAATAAATATTAGATTACTGGAAAAAGGAACAGATCTGGTGATGTTACAGTGATGGTCTAATATCGTATGAAAGGAACATTACAACAGACGGGTTTTGTGGATGCACTGAAGAAGATGAGAATTATCCGATACGCGGTACACGTTGAAGATGAACTGATTTTCTATTCTGCGCAGACGGTACATGGTGGGAAGGCACATTCCCGCCATGACGACTAGCTGACAATCGATTGGTACAACAAAAATAAAAACTTCATTAAATCCCATTTACCATATGAGATGTTATTGACTGTTATTGGTCGTGAATTTGGGATTCTCTTTTTCGTGCATCAGTCTAAAAGAAAGTTAATCCTGGGATACTTTAAGAAGTACGTGGGGGACGTATATATGCATTGCAACAGCGTGCTCTTCATGGATCCACATTGAACAAAGTGCAATATATGTTTACGTTTGTTTACTCGTCGCAAATTACTAACAGGCATACTGCAGTGCATGCATAGACTATTCCGGAAACCGTTCGCTTCATTAATACAACGCTATTACCTCATGGCCAATGCTTGATAATACAACCGACCAACGTCGTCCTTTTCGAAAAGATGTATCCCTCTATATCCAATTGCGTAATTACGACACCGTTGAGGTAGATCATCGTTTTAAGCTCGTGTGACATACATCTACAAAAGAGCTAGCTTTACCCAAAAGTTGCAGAGTGAAACCCTGAATGAAAATCCGTTCGAAGTGTGCTTTCTATTCGTTACCGTTTTTGAGATATGGTTTTCCAAAGTTTCATGAAAATGCAAATATCACGACGTGGAGTGTTCTACGGCGTCGGTGGTTTTTTTGTTAGGAGATATATCTTAATTTCTAGGTTTCACATTGGTAAGTGATATCAATTTTGTAAGGAAGAAAATACATACTTCCAAAACAAAACCCTGGGAGCATGTGACATTCTTAGTTGTCCTTGAAAAAAGATTAAGAAAAAAAATGAGGGAGAGCATCTCTTGACGTCATAAATGTGCATACTTAGCTAACGTTTATTCGTGTAGGTACAAGACGGGAATTTGCCTGTGAAATTATTAATATTCAATGGATTTTGATGGAATTTGTGGCTATTTTCAACATTTGTAATGATTAATGCAGCCAATATTCCAAAATGTCATTTTTAAGTCACACAACCTTTAACAATATTCGCTCATGATTTTCATCGACAACAAGAGGTGACCAAAAGGTGGTGTTCGGCAGTAGGTAGGTCGGTGGAGAAGGGGTTGCTATGGGAACTCGGCAGTGGTCAACCAACATACTCACAAAGCAGTGTGAGAAGCAAAAAGCATCCACGATTATTTGTCTATACGGGAGTCACGTTTTGATTCACAACGTGATACAAACTAATAAAATGAAAGGCAAATATCGTCAAGATGACTTTTGCTGAAAGAACGTCTTACCGATTATTATGCCAGTTTTGAGGATACCTTTATTCAAACATAATACGTTTTTTTTTATTAAAGTGATTTTTTAATACTTTCGTTTTTTATTAAAGTGCTTTATTAATACTTTCGCTCAGATCTTTTCCTATAATCGTTTGATTGGTGGGGGATGGATGTGAAGGGTGTTTTTACTCTTTTTTCCTTCGTTTTTTTTTTTTCATTATTTTTTTGGGACGACGATATTTTTTTTTTTTTTGTAAAATGGCATAGATACATAGATGGTATCTACTGGTAACTACTTTATAACAACAACCTCATAACCATTAGTCGGCCCAGGACTGGGGAAATGGTAAAATATGCTACCAGGACAACCAAGTTTAAAAAAAGCTACATTTATCAAATTAAAAATTGCGTCTAGTAACGACTGAAGACATCTGAAAAGACAAAAGCGTCAAATGGAGTGACGGAAGATTCCCCCTGTTCTATTCCACTGAATTGTTCTTTATGCCTTTGATGAAGGTAATATTCACATGTATGCGGGAAAACTCTCAGCTTGATTGTTTCTCTGCAGTGCGAGGGTCTGCAAATTTTCACAGTCACCTGGAATCAAGTCACACCCCATGTATGCAACCGTCTGTGTATAGCCAGAAATATGGAATTTACGAAATATTTACATGTACGACGGTCATAAGTCTGCAGGATTTGTTTTTACGTATAGTTTGTGGGGAACATAAAATCAGGCTATAACAGTAAACAGTCCTGCTTTGAAACCATCACTCCCTTTGCGTTAATAAAACATTTTTTTTTTCCCGATGGTGTTGTGGAAAACTTTGATGGACATTTAACTGTCGTTGATGGATGGTCTACAAATGAATAAACTTGTCGAAATTTAGGTTTATGAACGAAACGCCGTTGACGCGATCATATAGTGTGTACATGTGTGGTACGTTTATGGCCTATCATATTTATACGTAACGCGTACATGAATTATTACTGCTAGCTTTCCCAATGGGGACTTAAAACTCAGAAGACTTGGTCGAGGAAATGTAAACCGAACAAAAAAAATACAGTCTATATATAACCTTTTAAAATGTTAATTGTGCTTACATTATTTCAAGACTTCTTTTTGGGGAGGTAACGATAGGTGCAGACAAGGGTTGGAAGTAAGAGTGTTGACGACATGTAAATCTTACTTTTGGGCAGCACCACCAAGAGCGAGGATGAGAGAGGGGTGGAGGAGAGAGGGATGGAGGGGGTATGGGGAAGCTGGGGACAGAGAAGATGAAATTATACGTACGAGACAACTAGCGCGTATATTGACATTTCTACCCACCGAGAGAGTTAAGTAATTGTAAACTAACATGAATCGCTTGATACTTCACTCTGTACAACACAGATGAATGATACCCCGCGCATTTTAAACGGAACGTTTGTGTGTGTGTGTGTGGGGGGGGGGGGGTGGCATTCACACTGTTTGTAACCAAATATAAAATAAGTAAATTATTCTCACTCACATGAGGAAAGTCCATATGGCAATTTAGGTAAATGTGTTCCAAGAAAGGTGATAATATTGACCAATATATACGTTAGTTTTTGGGTCGCACATTGAATGCAAGGAATGGGGTGAGACTAATCGGGAACAGGGGGTAGCCTCTGAGGGACCGATTGCCATCTGTCAATGGTGCACGTTAACGTTTACATTAAGTGTTTTCATGCAAATTACAAATGCCCTGTTATTATACACCCATAGTGCTGCATAAAGAACTACTCACTGCTTATGCTTGGGTGAAAATAGGTTTCAGAAACTGTAACTCTGTTACAAGCAAAGTGGGTCATATGGCGTGATATTTGCAGTTTTACATCCAATGATAGTAGCACACCGTTATCTGCAAATATGATTCATGCTGCCTGCATGTAGGCAATCGAACAAGCCAAATAAAAGCTACGTGGTTGAGGAGACAATATTTATCCCCACCCGTCAGCTTCCAATGTGATCGTTTCTTTGGTTCGAATTCTCAGATTCATTGAAACATTTAGGACTTGCAATCCTAAAAAAAGGATGCGAATCCTCAATGAAACAGGCTGACTGAATTTTCGGCAACACAGTCACACCTCCACCCCCCCTGCCGAAAACCATGAACACGCGCCTGATATGTAATATCAATGACGCACACTCTAAGAGAGGAGAGTCCAAAGGCACTTTGGTTCCTTGCGTGAAGATTCTTTACCTTTTGACCCAACTGTAGATAAGGAGGTCAGAAATTACAGGGCATTGGTAAAAATCAAGGTCATTTAGTAGCCTTCCTATCATATATCAACGTTTGCTGATACCATAGAGTTTTTTTTTTTTTGGGGGGGGGGGAGAATGCGCGGGGAAGGGGACAATGATCAATCGAGATCAACCAGGCCCTGCCCTCATGATGTGGATGGAAATTCACGTTTACTGAAAGTACAGTACAGTGGTTTTGTGTGTGTACCATCTATGCAGAAGCAATAACACAACAACTTGCACATCTGTGCGTATATACACTGAGACTGTATTCAGCACAACCTGTGCTGCTGCACTTACGTTCATGCGTTATCACTAAAATGTCAATAACTTGACTTAGGAGCATAATGGAAGGGGGGGGGGGGTAGTATAATTGGATTTTTGGTTTGCCTTAACAAGACCTATCCACACATCACAGAAAGGTCACAAAGGTCAAAGAGGTCATCATATGCACTTCACAAACTTTTCCATTACACCCTCCCCTTTAAATGTTTTGTTGGAGAGATATCGACAAAACATCACTTAATTACATTTTGACTCTTTCATGTTATGCGATTTAATGTTACTGCATTTTCTCCGCCTACCAATCTATCTTATCCTGAAATTATGTCACCGTTTGAACAATGGAAACCAAGTTACAGCAACTCACAAAGAAATCCACTTTTTTGCCTCTGGTGATCCAAAATGACCTTTGACCTCCACCAAAAACAGTAGGGCACATCCACTCAATATCATACACGTACACACCAACTTTGGAAAACATTCACCACTCGGTTATTGAGATATCATGTATTATCATGTTATTGAGTTAACATACCTCGCACGATTATCCGTCACATACACACACACATACATACGCCACAGTGACTGCATAGGTCCATTTGTTACCGCAGGGAACCCAAAAAGGTTTCTCTAACTGTCCTACAGGGGAACCCATTGGGTTCTTCGCGAATCATTTACAGGAGTTACTTAAAAATTTTCCCTCCAGTAAGAAGCCTTTGCCCTCAAGAACTTTTTGTTTCTTAGAGTGTATGGCGATATGTGAATCTTCCAATCTTTACAACATGGTGGTGTCGTTGTACGTATGAGCTACCGAAACATTGCACCATTAGCAGCCATAGTGATACAAAACCCAGTTGGACACCCGAGCTTCCTCCGATACCCCAACCCTATTCCCTCGTCCGCGTGAGGCGACAAAACCTCAAGGAAGCACATTTATCGTCGTTCATACACACCATATAAGTATTTATTCTATCGACTAAAGGAACGGCTGTGCAGAAGACTAAAACCATTGATTTTCAACACCCCCGCCCTGTCGCTGCGCGACGTGCACATACTGCTACCTACAGATACCAGATCTTCTGCCAAAGGGCGACGATTCATGTGCGAGTTCCCTAAAGATATAGGTTAGATATAAAAAAGTCTGTTGATAAACATTTGGCAATAAAGATGCGTAACTTGTCGACAAACGGCACTTAAAAATGAATGAAAAGAAGAGGAAAACAAAAGAAAGTGCAGAACGCACGAACTCATAACTCAATACATCTCGCCCGAGGAGGTCATGTTACACGAATGCTCCAGTAAATTTTATGGACGAAAGAAAAAAATATCACGTGATCGCAACCGTCCATCAGTTTTGATCGAGTTCTTGAACAGATGAATAAATAACTGAACTGGATAAATACAAACAGCGGGGGAAAACGTCACGAGACGCGAACGAAATAACGCAGGCGGGATGAAGTCAGGTGACACACAACGCAATGAACCAGACGGTCGACCTGCCACTTGGAGTAAGAGTGCAGCGAGAAAAGCTGCTCAAATGATGAACAAGGCAAGCCGGGAGTGTATGTAACGTAACGAAACGTACACACTCTTGAATGTCATGATGAATAATACACTCACTGTTTCAAATAGGTGTTTGTCTTTGTTTTGATATTTCAGCTTTCGCGTTTATTGTAACAATTACCATGAAGGACTACTTGATGTGTAATTGCAAGGGTCGCACTTCGTAAATTTAGCAAGAGATTCCTCTTTCAGTTCGGGATATTCCTCTGAATAATTTGCCCGAGTAAAACGAATTAGTGACACAACGAAATATTAGAAAACCAGTGATCGTTATTACTGTTACGTTCAGTGTGAGGGAGTGCGAGGTTGGTGCGAACAATGAAGGTTATTCTCTCTCAATTCGCCCTATACGTTCCCATGAACATTTTCAACCATGTAAAAAAAGGCTCCTGATAAGCGGCACCGGTAATACTCTTCGTAAATACGTTTCGAATATACATTACAAACATGAACAACTAAGTTGGACGACATTAATTTTTCATACACTAGGAAAGTTTATTTAAAAAAAAGATCATATTTTACAGGTTGACTCGTTTAAGTTCACATTGATCTCCATAATTTTGAGTCATTACTTCGTGGTCCCACAAAGCGAAGGTTTCACTTTGAAGGGACACACTAGGCCTAAGTTTATATGAATAAATTTGGGAGGTACTTGGAGGGTACTAATGTATGGAATTGCCAATGACTGGCACAATTAGTGAAATCACATACATCCACTTTCAACGTCAATAGTTTTAACCTTTGGATCCTGCCTTGTAGAACGATCGCTTGCATATGGTGAATACTATAAAGTGAAAAGTGTTTCATCACGAACTTCTGAAAGCCGAATTTGAGTCGTTAATAACTCATTCCTTAATGTCCCTTTTGTATGTACTATACATGGTGACAGTCTTAGTTTTGCCATTTGTAATAGTATGTAAAGCAATCTTGACAGGTTTGTTTGATGCAGGGCCGCTTTCAGGTTATCCATGCATCATCGTCTGTCACTAGTATTGCTTTTAAATTTTATCTAAACTCGCGAAGCAATACACAAAAAACACCATCAAACATAAGACTATCACCTAAAGTCATCATAATCAAGTTGAGGGGGGGGGGGGGGCGGTGCTGCGACAACCGTAAGTTTGGTAAAAGTATCATATCTAAATTATTTCAAATACAGCCAAGCATACACACCTCTCCCGGAAGCTTATAACACGAATATACAAACAGAGCGGCATATATATTGCCTCCGCGTATCGAGGTACCACGATTTTAAGTGCAAATCAACTTTACCTTCCTCGAAACAAAAACAACTTTTGTAAGATATAAATGATCGGGGCTACTATACAAACAAATGGAAGCTGTTTCTTTCCGCCTGATAATTATTTGAACTAATCTGTGCATATCACAAATGAAAACAAATGTCCAATCAGCGAAACCTCAGAGAAGTGGAAAATTTTCGGCCTTTTATCCACCAAAAGGTTTTTCCTTTCAGATAGGAGACATTTTTATTATAGGATGGTGTTTGAGACAATAAGCAATGGTTCATCTTCGTTGTAAACATCGAGCATTGATATATGAGGTGCCATATCTTACCGCCTATAAGGTCATGATCACGAAAAGAAACAACATTTGCAGGTGAGAAAAACGTCGTCATAAAAAGGAAGTGCCATATAATAGAAGACATGATGCAAGGGTCTTCTCTAGCCTCCGTCCGCAGAAACGAGACATGTGAGATCGGAATAAAAGTGAATCTCTACCATTTTGAAGTTCATGGGTAGCATTTAAGCTGGATATATTGCTAGTTTGTCGCATACATAGTGGAGTTTTCACAAGGATAAAATATGAAAATATGCTAGGTTTCACACATGGTTACATTATTTCCAAAATCAGGATGACAGGGAAACAGGCAACAGTATTTAAGCTTAACTCAAGGATTCGGGGAAATTGTTTCCATGGAAATTTACGTGGCGGACTTAAGTTTACACCTGATTGTGTTGGTGATTGTACTGTTAAGTTTCTACATATACATGTGAACGGCCCGATCGACATTTGCAACACACCGAGTGATGAAAGGTCCCCCAGATTGGTCCTCCCTGCAGGGCGTGTTACATATGATATATTGTGCGTATTACACATGATATGTGTTACACATGATATGTGTTACACATGATGTAACACGATATGAGTTACGCATGATATGTGCGCATTACACATGATGTATCAATTAAACAAAATCCTAAAACCGCAACGACAGTTGACTATATTGCCTAACGTAATTATAATCAACCAATCTTAACATTTCAGTGCAGGTGTTGATATCAACTGGTGGAAGAACCGTGAACGGTGTTTCAAACGTCATCACGATGCACAGATATCATGACAAAAATGTTAACGATGTCTACGTCAATGACACATTTGGTGAAAATCCGACAAAAGTATCTCAATCCTTACTTTTTCGACATTCGAAATGATTTACCAAGGGAAGCGCGCAATCATTCTCTTAGCACTTGGTTCTGTCATAAAATGTTCGTAAAATGATGCAGAAAATAGTAATTCTCCATATTTAGTAACTTGCATTGCATCAATTAAGCAAACGTGATCGTTTTGCCATTCTTTGCGAATTATCAGCGATAATGACACCACAAATTTATATAAGATGCTATAGCATTTTGCTTCTTTTTTTTGGGAGGGGGGGGAGGGGTTTAATAAATAGTCTGCAACGGCGTAACAATTGAATGACACCATAACACTTTTATTACCTGATGATGTCATCACACTGAGTTACCATAAACATGATTTATCCTACTTTATTTCGATCTCAGCATACGGACTATGCACAATTAGTAAATGTGCAAGAGGTAAGACAAAGGGTAACAACAAGAGGGATCGGTAGAGCTAATTTACGTTGATAGCTCTGAACAAAAGGAACAGAAATTTTGAAAGTATGCATTGGTAACATAACGAAATAAACTGACGAAGACTAGGGGAACGTGCCAAAAGAAATAAGGAGATACATACGGCTATGCGAACCAAAAAAAGAAAAACTACTAGAACTGAGCTTCGGATGGAGTATACGCACTGGGTAAAACAAACAAGAAGGCAAGTTCGTCTACAGAAAAGTCTTTGTACTTCATTCTACAAGAATATTGAACAATAACTTAGACTGTGAATTCGACTTTCATCTTGTGAAATTCTGCTGGTAGAGATAGTGTCAAGTTACCGAAGATGCTGCTACAACTATTTCAAATGCAAAAAAAAAAAAAAAAAAAAAAAACTAGATTTCGGTGTTTCATTTCCATATTTTATAGTCCCTGACTGAACTGTCTGTACACTTCGACCCCCCCCCCCTCCTTCTTCCTTGCCCGGTCTTTCTCTATTGTCATCTCATCCAGAAAGCTCCGCCACAGACATCAACACAGGCACAGCAGACATACAAGCACACACACACACACTGAAAATCCGTACAAGGAGCTTCACCTACAGATGCTCAGTTTGATGTTACATTTCACGAACGCGCCCCGATAACATATATACGAATGTTGAAGGACAAAGGTATTTTGTACATTCTCAGTCCCGTAAGCAGGAGCGGTTCTAACGAGGAGGGGGATAGGGGATTCAGTCCCCAAATTTGGAAGAGTACGCATTTGAAACACGATATCTCAAATGAACGTCTGGATGAATTTAACAAGACCCGATAAGTGCCATTTCCTAGAATCCGGGAGGCGTTTTTGAAAAAAGTTCCTGGTACGCTATGCGCACACCGAGTGGGGCGCTCCGCTTCGAAGGCAAAACGTAAATTATTATAAGTCCCCCCCCCCCAAAAAAAAAAATGGAAAAAAGGGAAATTGTCCCTAGACCGCGCCTGCCCGTAAGTGGAACAAACAAACAAGTGACATTTCTGAAGACATGGACGGTGTAACAGGTGTGACCGGAAACAGCGAAGATATTGTACCCAAAAAGAAGTTACAAAGAAGCAGTGGCTTTCGTTCATGCTGGACGCGCGCGTTTTGGAAAAAGGTATGCGCCCTGAGTACTATGTTTCACCGAAGTTAAATTCATAGTCGTAATACATTTTAATCACAAATGACAAGCAATCATTAGCGTTCATATACGAAGAAGTCGAATACGTCCTTGCGTTTGTGATAAAGGACAGGTTACTCACAAAAATAAAGCTATACACCGTTCGCTTCAGTGTAGTTATTAAACTCAGAAAGTCAATAATACGATTAGTTATCATCGACGACCAAACTCATGCATGGAAAAAAGACATTGGCTTTTATACGTTTTCGGTTGCTACTTTTATACGATTAATAGTATCATAACGTTAGTATATGGTGCTTCTCGGCACTTAAACATTTTTTTTTCACTACACTTGATCGAGGATTGACGAGAACGTAAGAAATATTTGTGTCCTGCTTTGGATGTAACTTTAATTCCGTTTATCAACCGCATCATCCATGCATCAAATAGATTCACAACATTCTACCAGATCGTTCCGTCATATTTCTTCGAGACAATTGTAACCTTTATCGCCGTATGGCTAGAAGTATTTTTTTTTTATATAAATATGCAGTTTTTAGAGCTGCAATGACAGGTTAGCTCTCCATCAGTTGCAGTGTCTTTATTACTCGTGTTTTTTTTTTCTGGCCACGAAGTACATGCCTTTACATTTAAAACTTTCCTCGGCAGAAGTTCGGTGTAACTTTTTGACATTAACTGCGACAACTCTGAATGGGTGTTACAGTCATTCTTAATGGTAAACCATATAGACTACGTATAGTCACATATAGATCCCTAATGCATAGGTCTTAAAATCAGAAGTATAGCTAACGAGCCACGGATACTTCATCCATATCTATCAACCCTTTCCACCATCGTACCTTGTTAAAAATAATTCCATGGACCTTGCGAGGCCAAGCTATCATAACTGTTCTCTATCGAGGATCTACCACTCTTGTTTGAGACCCAAAGAAGGAGCACCTCAAACGGTCATCCTCAAGTAACGATTTTTTTCTGTAATACAAGCTAAAAACAGCAATTGAACAAGTGGTTCCTCTTCATGGATTGACTCGGCTCCATCTCAGCAGTAGTATATTGAACTTTGTATACGGTATCGTTGAAAATAAAAGGATATTGACGAAACTACACAGGGCGCTGTGTAGCATTTATGAACGACAATTACCAACGAAAATATTTGCATCGCAGCTTCACGCTTTCTTAAACTTCACCTAACTCTAGTTAAGGATATATGCGCTCATTGTGACCACGTATCATAGCTTCGGCGAGTCACGAGAAAGAGAAGCATTTTTATGAAGAGACTGCGATTTCCCATGTAAAGTTGGCATAATGCGATTTTCGAAAGCGCCTACCTTGTGTTTCAAAGCATCATGAAACAATAATGATTAAAGAACACAATGAAACAAGCATAGGTAACAGTCTTCCAACGGAAAAATGTATACCGCCCTCATACTTTAATTTAAATATTTTCTATTTTGTAACCTAAATGGCAACATAATTCGGATAATCTTTATTGCTATTCCGGAAATATCCCGACTGACTTCTCCCCATTTTTCCTATTATGGTTCATAATCTCTCTTCAGCGGTAATGTTTGTCGCTATTTTCAATTTAGCGCCCTCTTTTAGCTATCCGTTTGCCAAAGATCGTATTTTATATTTACTTTTTTTTCGACGTGGCACCAGCTATCGGCTTCGTATCTTTAACGCGTTTTCATGTTTGGTTTGTCCATCAGCTTTCTGTTAGGACGAGGTAACTTGCCGGCCTCCTCCTCTTGTTATTCTTCGATACTTCCCGTCAGCCGTCAAAACAAACGATGCTCTATTCTGACAGGAAAATTACATTCAGAAAATATGTCTTGTCTTGCTTCTAACGGACAGGATTATGAGGCATGCTTGTCGTTAACGTCCAAAGTAATTTACACCCTGTATATGTAAACTTGACAGTACGTGTAGACACCGCAGGGCACCAGAGCGGAAAATTGAAGGTGAATAATGATATGATATAAATGTATCGTTTACTGCACGTCTGACGTAAAAAAAAATTACGATTATTGATAGGTTGGCCGATCGATGCCGACAAAATGGCTCCCGAAGAATCACGAAAGAAATCCGACCAGCTGGTACGAAAAACGAAGAGTTAATACCAGATCGATACTTTGTATGGTGCACTTTTGTAAATCTATCAGCTGCAAGCATGCTATGATTGTCAGTTAATACGTGCAAAAAGAAGGAAGTGGAGACATGATAAAATGCACTCATACAAGCGCTGGTAGATCAAAGTCCTTTGATGGGGGGGGGGGGGGGAGGGGCTAACTGCTAATACTGCCATATGGGGGGTCTTAGAGGAGGTGGTTTTTTTCCCCCTTTAGAAAATTTCTCTACAGATTAATGCACTCAAATGAGATCAGTTGCATAAAAAAATTGTTTTTGTAGGTCTATGAAAAATTTTCTGGCCTTCTGTGGGTACGGCCATGGCGCCCCCCCCCCCCCCCTCCGGATCCGCCAGCGCGTACACAAGACGTTAATAATTCATAGTAGATACTATGAAACGAACGTTCTGCATCGACGATTACTAGCTGACTTGGAAGTCACTCGAAATGAAAACCAATGCGCACACAAAAGTATGTGAAAGGAATTTCGTCACGTACGATACTCTGTGATCCACCACGCAATAACAAAAACTAATGGTCAACCAACATGAAATCACTCCGACGTCTGCTCCAAGAAATTTGGAAGATACATTCGTTCAACTTGTCGGTAATGCTTACTTGAACCGTGGGTGACCTGCCTCAGACGTTCGAATTCGCATTTTCACTAGCTTAGTCAATTAAATCATCTTTTCAGATTGAAGTATGTTCTATTGCATTGTGACATATGCATGTTATCGAGCTGTTGGAAGGCTTGCATGCATGTCAGTAATAGTTTCTTGAATCACAGCTGCTCGCAATATCTTTCCTCATACCCCCCCCTTCACTCTTACCGTATTTTTATTTTCTTTGGCATATTTCTTTTCCACTCATGCCCCCTTGCTGGAGGGAGAGAGTTTTCATCAACGCTAAAGTTCGAAGATTTATCGTTGCAGAGTCCAACATTATGGCAAAACGAAAAATGTCTGCCTGTTCCGTGACCACATTTTTGTAATATTCTTACATATATACTTCCGTCGTGCATGAGAGGGGGGGGGTTGGATGAATCACCTACAGCAGGTTTATCAGCGTCTCACTGACTTTAAACCTAGTGTGAAGTAAAAATTTTGTGGTCTTAGGATTAATGCGATTTAACTACCAACTTCGATAACCGAACTTTCAGGAAGACCTAAACCTTGACTTATCAGCCAATATACTGATGTCAATAGGTATTTAAAACCTCTCCTTGCTTTAATCGTTATTTCACAAACGTTCTACCAATGCAATCCAATGCAATTGGCAATGGGACAAATATGTAAGTAAGTTTGGGGTTGGGGATTCTATCATATGCTGCAAAGCCAAAACCAGTGATTTGCTATGATCGGTGGACAACACACAGTTTTAGACAAATTGAACTCATTTGTCAATAGTCAAATTGTCCCCTAATTTGTCTGTGAAAACTAAGGTTAAAAAAAAAAGAAGCTCACATATTTAAATGTTTTGTGTGTGATGTGGATGTGTTCATTTTGCAAGGCAACTTGAAGATCAGCTGTCTCAATGTTTACTCAGACACCTACAAGGCAGTGGAACCACACTCATCAGTTCATTACTCTTCCATCAGTCAGTCCAAAAGGCTGGCAAACAAGCGAACAAGCACACATCAAGTATGACAGAGGTCTATCACATCTATGGCATAACTGCTCATCTTCATAAGATCAAGCATCTAGGTACCACGAATTACACACTCTTAATAAATCGTAACGACGCTATAAAGTCAATGGGCTGTAAACGGAATAATTGCCTTTTCAAAACATTATAAAACTTTTTCATTTTGGCTAATTACAGCATCTTGTTTACGTTTGGCCTCCAAAGAAGCTACTGACACTCAAGGGCAATATCAAACAAGATATGACAGACTACATGGAAGACATACGTCCTTCCTTACATTAGACACTGCATACAAAATATTTCTAAAAAGCAAGTGGTGGATGAACTTATGATGAATACAACGTGAAAATGAAAAAGTATTCCCGAGAGGGACAAAAAATATTGTTGGGACAAAAAAAAATTGTTGGATAAATGATTCTTTAGTCACAGTGACATGAAGTCAAACTTAACAAAAATGTTACTGTGAATTCTGTAAAGGCACCAACTGTCAGAAATGGTCTGACACAAAAATGGCAAATAGGAGAAATGTCAATAGCTGTCATAAAAATTGGTGTTTTTATGACTTAAAGCATAAGAAAAATCGAACTCTTACAAAGTATCACCACCATAATTAACATTACACAACAAACATATTTTAGTAATTTTTTCTTGGTCGATGTTTAATGCAATTCATCTTTGACATTGATAACATTCTGTGACATGACAAAATTCAAAATATCTTACACAAGAGAGAAAGTAAATGAAGAGATGTTGTCCTACTAAAAGAGCAACAAAACTGATCATAGACTTCATTGAAACCAATTACCTCAAAGATAAAAGGTAAGACATCAATTGTACATCAGAGAAATGATTCACAATAAAAACAACAACAGTGAAAAGTGTGGTATTTTTACATGAACAACTTTATTCTTGCAAAGTGATGGCTCATTGACACATTTCTTAAACAACAAAGTATTCTTGAAATCTGACACTGACAAACTTATTAATTGATTGTTCTCTAGTTTTACAGTTAAAACCTTTGAAGTAAAGCAGTTGGTAGAACACTGTTCTTGGAAAAAGATTGTAAAATGAACTTTCAGTATTAAAATAGCAACTCATACTAATACTACTGATTTAACCCCAACGTAATCATCATCCAATAACATTCGATTGGCATACACTCCTGGAATGAAACTTCATTATTATGACATGAAATTACACACATGCCACAAACTTCACTTGAATGCTGGCAACTTTGTGTGTAACTGCGAAACAACCACTGATCATAAATGTGCAAAGCTTATAATAGCAACTGTAACACATAAGTTCACAAAACTATCAAGCATTCTTTGCTGAACTGCAGTGATATTACATACAAATTGCAATTGTACATGATTGACAAAACAGAAAACATACAGTCACAGAGGTGACAATTGAAACGAATGTTAAACAAAAAAATACACTAAAGTTGTTGGCCTAAGAATTCACACAGCAAGAGGTTGTGGAAGCAACCTAAGAGACAAACAACATGTCCAAAATGTTATTTACACAAAAACAAACAGACAAATGCAAAAGTCTGCACAAAGACTTCCAGAATAATTAACTGTACAAATTGAAGCATGTTGAACTAAGTCTACCTTTTGATGAATCATTTTGCCATCCATTGTGTGTTGCAAAAATAATGGTTCCTAAAATCTCAGTTAAACAAAGATGGTATTTACTGTACATCAACATTACTAAAACGAAAAAACTTGACATTAGTCATAAAGTTGATAGGCATGACATCGTTGGCCATCAGGGACTGTCTAAGTCCCTCTACTCAGTGGAAAACAACAAAATCTTGATGCTCTGAATCCTGCAAAGGGGAATTTCTGTGGCTGGACATTCTTTGCTTTATGTTGTTGCTTCATATGTACTTTGTCCTATTGAGGGCTTTGTCTGCATAATTGTCATCAGTTATCTTGGCCCAGTCTGAAGCAGTCTGGCCCACCACAAAGCCGAGGGCCCGCTTGTGTTCCTGGTCTTTACGTTCCTCTATGTCGGCCCACCTTACCTGCAAGAAGTCGACAGGAGGAGGGGATTTTTGTTAGTGAATCATCGGATGCTTGTCATTTACTGATCAGTGGTGATAAAGTGATCATTACCACAAGGAAAGACACAAAAACATGAATAAAATAAAAGTGAGGGCGAGAAAAGAAATGAATGATTAACTAATTACGAAATCTGTTCTCAAAGTTCTCCTGGGTGGACAGTGGTATTTTTGTGGTGGACTTACCCTTTTCTTCCCTGGTTCTACAGGTCTTGAGACAATATCATCTCCTAATGTCATATAATCCTCCAGGCTTTGGGATGGAGTATCTGATTCTGATCTCCTCCTTTTATTATATTGCTGGATACCATCCAATTTGTCTTAAAGAGACGAAAAAGAACAAAAGTTTTGATCAATCCTTAAATCAGTGACATCAAAACCTTCATTCACTAAATGAAACATTACCAAATATTCACATTAGTCATGTTCAAATTTTCTGCTCTAAATTTTCAATGTATTCATGCAGGTAGGTACACGGCTGACAAAAAGTATGCTTTACAACTGGTGGCTTTGTCCAACATCAAGTCTGGAGAATTGTGTCATTATAAAACAAGATCAGGCCACAAGTTTTGTCTAATAACTTTTAAAATCGGACTGCAGAAGTCTACACATTCATCTCAGGGCTGTTTGAAAGGAGAGTTTTCACAATCGGGCAAGTTGAATACTCAACTTTTTACCTTTTATGTGTGACTCATGCAAACCATAGATGAATGAGAAAGATTCCTTTCTGACATCACAACAAACCTGCAACTCAGTTAGTTGGTTACTGCACATTCATGTTTATAAACTATCTGTGTATGTGTCAACATAAACACCAAGTACAAACCATCCACCTACGAAATTACAACTTCCACAGTTTATGAAATATGATTCCTCAAACACAAAGATCTAGCGATATCCATGAATGCTTTAAATTTGGTGGTTATGGCTCATGTATCCATCTATGTTCTTGAAATTGCCACAACATTACAACAAATGAAAAATCATTTTTCAGTTACAAAACAACGTAAATTCAAGCATTTATGCTATTTCAAGGGGTATACCAAGATTCAACCTTTCCAATGTTGCACATACAGTATCCAGAAACGTATAAAGCAAGACAGAAAGTTAGTGGTATACTACCAACAGGCAGACTGATTTTACACTGTCAATTACAGTAATACTACAAAACACAAGAATGTTTTAAACTCACCGAGCTTCTCTTCAGAAGCACTCTCCCATTTGCTTTTGGTAAGGGATGCCTGCATGGAATTAAATATATTAGGAATCATGAAGTTCACTACCACAAGTATATAAAAGAAAAAAAAAACACTTTTAAAGACAACTTTTCTGACCAGTTTCACCTCCTTGTCACACCTTTGCTTCCTTACTTTCCTTCCTCTCTCTATACCCTCTCTAAATCTCTTCTCCTTGCAATTTTTATTCTTCGGTTGTTTTTCTCAAACTAGTGTCATTTCAAAAATTATATGGTGAGCTTGAGTTATAAGTCATACACACAATCAATGAAGCATTCTTTAGTGGGTGCACACCCCAAACATTAATGAATGTGTTGCTCCATCACTGTGATCCAAACTCATTGTCTCCTATGATCTCTCTCCAGTCATTATATATCAGGAGATAGACAGGTATAACAGTGAGCTGTGTGGGTAATGAGTGGCAGTGGGGATGGGGGGCAGGGAATTCTTCAGGAAAAATGTCCATGGTGTCACTGATATCAATACCTGATGACGCTAAAAGTGGTAACAAACTGAATTCAAAACAAAGACGAAAAAAAAAATACCAAATGCAACGACAAAAACAAGGGAGCAAAAGGATTCCCTCAACATTGCTTGACTGATATCTTAGGTCATGATGATACTTCTTCCTCACAATTAACAAATGGCAATGTACTTGTGTATGGAGGGAGAAAAGTCCACCTGTGTATATTCAAAGCAACATCTATACAACTAAGAAGCTGCTAGCTTGCAGATGGACAGATGCCTCTCATATGGTGTTGCTGAGGCACTCTTTTTCATTTTGGACGACTTAAAAGTTACAGCATACAATTTTATTAAACCCTATCAACCGTTTAATAACATTCTGCTAAATTAAACATATTCATATCTTAGTCTTGCTAGCCTAACCCTGCTTAAATATATTCCAATGCCACGTTGATGATTTTCCAAGATGATTCATCTTATTACCCCCTTCCCTTCTTTCGAGTTACGATGCGATAACTTTGCAAGAGTCAATGACCTACCATTACCTTCATGTGTTATCAATACCTCAATAATACCAGTATCATTAAATAGTTTACCTGGAGTCCTGGTAAAGAACCTTCTCTCTCCCAAATCAAGCAGATAATTTGTGATCTCCTGAAAGTTATTCATAATTGGACATCTTCGTAAATCAATAAACTGAGATTTCTAGTACCGATAAGAGCAAGCTCCATGGTGGCCTCTTTTTCTTTCTTCAGCGATACCAGCAAACTCCATAAAGCAAGCCACTAGCACAGTTGTGAAGTAACTTAAGGATAGCTTAAGTTCAACAGGTCCTATGAATTACTTACTCTACTGCCCACATCCACTATGCTACTGTATCACACAAAACGTTTTTCTTTGCATACGTCTCCAAAATGTACTGCAATTAGGCTAAGCACTTCACCAGAAATAACCTGCTCATAAACTGAGCTGGACATTTTGTGAAATATGGAAATCACTCAATAAACTGTAAATCACTCTAAACTGGTTCACATCCATCAAAATACATTCGAAAATTACTTTAACACCATTTGCAAATACAGTATTGCTAATAAGGTAAATAAGGCTGTGTTGTATAGGTTACAGGTCAAGAGTGCAAAGAAAGTGAGACCAAATATCCACTTGGCAGTGAAAAATGGATCACAGTTATAGAGACTAAACAAACACCACTTCTGTGTAATTTGCAAGGCGAATGTTACAAAATAAAAGTGTACTAAATCAAAAAAAAAAATGACCATAACGTCACATGTAAATGCACAAAATCACCTAGCTAAATATGCAAGATAAATTTACTTAAACATAGGCCTACAGTGATTACCCTTCTTTTAATGTTCAAGGACAGGTGGATGTCACACCTCCATTTGATCTCTTTTTACCTCGATAACCTTTGACCTCCACGAAAGACAACAGGCTTCACCACTGTGTCATATAATGCAACCTTTCACAGGGAACAGCAAATATATCACATTATATATCAGCTGAAATGACTAAGCTCTTCTCCAGCGATTTTCTGAGCCAATGAGTGACTTTCCCAACAATCACAGAAGTCAACATTGTTTCTGTTTACCAATAAACTGAACTGTAAATCTAAAGGCAGTTGGTTACAGTAACATGCAAAAAAAACAAAAAAAAACACCATATTATCATATACTGTATGTAATGCACAACAGATACCAGTGTTGTAATTTACTGATATCTTACCGTACTTACCAGTGGGTGTTATGATTACCAGTAACATATACAGTATATGTTCAACCAGCCAGTGTTACTAGCACTAGTAACACACTAAACCTGTCATTATCATTACTGATAACACATTCAACCAGATTGTGTTATCATTTCTGGTGTTTAAACATATAAAAACAGCCCATACAACTCTTTATCACTCACATAATGACTGCAAACAAGCTTGTGTTATCATTATCAGTTAAACTCTAAAACAGTCCATGTTTTCATTACCAGTGAAATACAGTATACCGTAATACTGTACTAAACCAGTCAGTCTCAAACAGTCCATGTTATCTTTTTTACTATCATAACAATGTAAACCAGCCTGTATAATCATGACCAATAAACTCTAAAACAGTTCATGTTTTCATTACCAGTAACATACCAAACCAGTCAATGTTTATCATCAATAGTAATATACTCAAACAGCCATGCTACCTTTGTTACTAACATAATACTATAAACCAGTATGTTACCAGTTAAGTCTAAAGCAGTCTATGTTTCCATTACTAAGTTACATACAAAAACAATCAGTGTTCTAACTACTGGCAATATACTCAAACAGCACATGTTATCTTTACCACAAAAATAATACAGTAAATCAACCTATGTTACCATTAACACTAAACTCTGGACCAGTCCATGCTTATGTTGATACTGGAAATATGCTAAACCAGCCAGTGTCATTATTATTGCTAACATACTTCAACAGTCCATCTTATCTTGATCACTAACATACATCATAAACCAGACAGTGTTATCATTACTAGTTGACTCTAACCAGTCCACATTTTCATAGCCAGTAACACGTTAACCAAGACATTTTTATCGTTGATAACATTACTTAAACAACTCATTAGTCTGTTACCAATAACTCTAAACTACTCCATGTTTTCCTTGCTGGTAACATATTAAACCAGCCAGTGTGTTATCATTATTGGTAGCATACTACCAAAACCTGTTTCACAAATGCCATTCTATCTGTCTTAATTTCTATGTGTAATTCTTTTCAGAATAACAATTCAAATTATTATGCTAATATTTTCAGTGAATTGATTTCTCCCTGCTGAAACCCTGACATGTGGACACAAACTATTTACCTCCTTACTAAAGAAAGTACATGCAACTTGAGGAAAGGTCAACAAGCACACAAACAAAGAATAACACGAATAAAAAAAATAATACAATACCTCCAAAAACTTACAAAAAAAATAAAAAATGAGAAAATGGAATAAGATACCACATGATCAAGAGAACAGGCCTATAAACCTAACCGGGTGGTCCATCTTAGATAATCTTGGTTTAATACCATCATACTAATCACCTCTGAATTCGATGCTTCATTGTTTCTTTTGCTAATGATGCATGATTTACTACAATATCATTTTGTTTTGTTTTTTCCCCCTTTTGGATGGAGATACAATATTAGATATCTCGAAGTATCATAAAATATTTAAGTGACTGGTACGTACATGCAAGGATGAGTAAAATCTCTTTGTCTCACTTATTAATTATCAATTTCTAATTTATGACTCCTAAAGGAAGGATGCTATGATCTCTCTGTTGCATTTTAAGGGTACGTGGAGACGATCTGCTTGTAATCCTACACGTGGTGGAGACGATCCATACTTCAGTTGAGGAGGGTGGGTACTTGAGAAGACAGGATAAATCAACATTTGTCACTTTAGGGAATTAATGGTGGTACATCACTTTCCAACAAGTAAAATAAATTTAACTCTGAAGGCCTGTCGAGGTTATGACCATGATAATGAACATCATCTAAACAAATTCAATGGGCCACTGGCTGGATGAGATGATGGAAGAGATTTATAAAGCAGATAAGACTATCGTTTTAATACAATGGTGGCATGAGATTTTCCCTCCTTTCGAACAAAAACAGTACTTTCCCTTAAGTGATATGGAGTATGAGTCTGCGAAGAGACAAATGCATAGAATAGTATGTACAGTAACAAGTCGCCCATAGTTGTCAAACTGTAGACGACCAATTTAGCTAGCAACAAAGCTTTTGAGCATTAACTGAACTGTGAAAGAAATGTATATATGTGTATGGCTACAGGTACAACTACTCTGATTGGCTTAAAAGGACCTTGCAGATGAGGATGCAACAAGAAAAAAAAGTACCGATCATACATGACTCCTACAGTACAGTAGTTACTCACTTCAGGACCAAAACATTAAAATCCACACATAAAAATAACATAACTTAGAACACTTCTACCACAGATTTCCTTTTACTTTCATTTTGATGATGTGATTACGACAGACGTGTCCAGGGTTTGCGATGCCACTTTAATTCTATTTCTTCTATTTGTCATGTGACAAAAAGTCAGAAAGGACACCACTGATAGCTGCTTCTCTGCTTCATCTTTTTAGAAGGCAAAGTGGTTTAGTTCACTCTTCATCAATCAGGATGTAAAGACACTCCAGATACTTCTCCTTTAATTGTTTCTCCCTCCCCTAGCCTCCCATCAAATGACGAATTTAAGAATTGTCTTTAGGTGAAAGCATTTTACAAAGGCCTACTCCTGACTTCGAATTGGATATTATTTCAATAATATTGGCAATCGTTTGGATTGTATGGAGTGATCATGTCAACGTGCTGGTGCCATCTTGTCTACGGAAACAGTCAATTTTTTTGTATCGTTCCGATAAAAGAAAAAAAGAGCTGTAAGGAGGATTGATAGCGAAGAATGGAACAGGACTGCGAGAAACGACAAAAATAGCCCTAAGATTGAAATAAAATGAACTTAATAAGGATTTCATTACAGACATCTGTATGTAAGGCAAAGGTGATTTAAAACATGATACACCAAACTGACAGGGGGAGAAGGAAACTTAAGATATCAATGTTATTATTCTTCGAGTTTTGATTAAGTTAGCTGGTTTGGCTATATACTACTACCACAACAGCAACGACGGGCTCCGTCACCTAATCTGGCTTGTCCCATTTGTGACGGAAGGAAACAAAAATGTAAATTTGAGAAGTCTGGAAAAACTTTTGTGACCCCTCACCTTTCGGATCCACAGAGCCTGTAGTAAGTCGTAACTCTTCCACTGACACATACTGTACTGACCATTAGATAAAATTGTGCGTCCCTGCCCACCAAGTAGTTGATACATTGTTCAAGCAACCAGTGCTGGCATGCTATACCAGGTGAACGCAAAGCTAGCCTACAATGGAAGTTACATCAGGATAAACCACCTGCACGAAGATATATTCACACCCAAAGACAAACCCTCTAAAACTGATAAAAAGCACCATATTTTAAATCTAGATATTAGCTAGTTCTCTAGTACATACCAATCACTAGATAGCAAACAAAATCCAGCGATTAATTTAATAATTTTTAATCGTAGTCATCAGTAGTAATGCTTCATCTCCTTCCATACAGCAGGTGTTCCTTTGGATACATAAACTGATTTCAAATACAGGACATGGTAACTGAAGATCACCATCATTCAATTTGTGATGTTCATATAATTAAACCTGTTATGCTATAGAAGTTGAGATTTTGAACAATTTACCATTGAGCCATTGTGTCACCATTAGCCTAAAATTCTCATCATAATGGTTCTGCCCATCTGAGGCCTGCCCAAGCATGCAGGCTGCTACCAGGTTCTTAAATCTTCTCAGTGTTCCACAGGCCAGTTCCAACACCAGCTCTCCCCCCCCCCCCCCGGGGGAAGTCTATTATTACCACCCTTTATATCAACTTTCAACTGTGGCAAAAGTTCACAAATTTTTTTTTCATAATTTAAAAGCAACAACTGAAAAATATTCTTCAATTATCATTTAAATCTTTCTAGGGCAAAGGTTGACTCTACAGATCGATTTGTAATCCTTGCTGCATGTTTCATTACTCATCCAAAAGGGTTTACGTTTGCAATTTCTACAAACATGTATACATATTGTTGTTTTGGTTACTTTGTAAACTGATACAAATGGATTGCAAAGAACACTGCTGAGTGAGTGAAGAACTTAATAATTTCATCAAAAGCCCATTTAATTTTCTAAAAGAAACACCTAAACACAATTGTAAAATGTTACAAACTGGCAAACTACTTTCTTGAAGAATATACCTAACAAATCAACAGGGTAACAAAAATCTGTGGAATGACTGTTGAGTAATGATGTATCCATTTAATAGTGTGTTCTCTTAAAATGATCACTGGAGTTGAATTTATGCTAAACAATGCCTAGCATGTGCCACTCCCAGGCAAAAATTTTATCATGCTGAAGATTCTTCTCATTACAGAGACAAGTTGGAAGAGGAAATGGGTGGTCCAATATAGCTTGTTACAGTAGGTGCTAACAGTCAGTGTCCAGTTAGTGCTTGAACAGTACTGACATACATGCTAAAATGTGTCCATGCATGTGTGCTTAGATGCACTGTATACTGTTACATGACAGTCGCTAAGTAAACATACATTTCTATTACACACAAGCAACCAACAATGGGGCAGCACAAAAAAAAAAAATGCATGCATATTTGCAAACAGTGCACATTTAAAATTGCATAATTGATGACAAAACACGTTATGGGCTGCAAATCCTCATATGCACTGCACATATGCACAAAGTACACAAAAAACACCTTATTGTTTAATACTGCTATTCTGTTGAGGTGTTCAGAAGGATGTATCCTCTTTGAGTTTGACTGGGGAAGGACACCTTACACTTCATGATTTATTGCCATCCCAATCCCCCAATCTAACCTGAAACTAAAATGCCCAAACATATGCTTTTCAAAATTGACATCCACAAAACAGAGTAATTACCATTTGGTGAAATGGCCTCATGCAATGAAATGGACAAAAATCCCTCACCCCCCTCCCACCCTCCTGTTTAGGAGGGAAATATGGAAAGCATCTAATATGAAACTTGAACAAGTTTTAGCAGGTTCTGGTTCCTTTTTATCTAGATACTGAATAGGGTCATGCCAATATAAGCTGAACTTGATTTGCTGCTAAGATAGCAGGGAGAAAATGACAACAGATGAGTGTGCATATACACAAACCTCAAAGTCATCTTATAGGGTAAACACATCTCCCAATGGGAATATGAAGATAAATCTCTTCGTCCAATTTCTTGTCATATGAAAAATATATTTTTCAGTCGTGAGCTTTTTTAGAATTTACAGTCAGGGCAGCTATCCCTCCACAGTTTACAGATAAAAGACATCACTGAAAGGTATTTTCCAGACAAACCTCTTGCTTCAATGCTTTTCCATGTCACAGCAATCACACAATAAATTATGAACCACTAATTACATTTTATTCACCTTTTTGTGACAGTCTACTCGCCACGGATATTTCTGTCTATTGCAACAAACACAGAGACATCGATAAAACCTTACATTTCACTTGCCGGGACATCATCTGATCACTTGAACTCATATTCAGAGGTTATCAGTGCCTGTAAGTGAAAGACCTGGTCTTCTCACACTTTCGAAAATTTCTAAACGATAAAATTTTGCTATGAAAGAAATAGAAACTGAGAGAGGGGCAGAGAGAGAGAAAGCGATTGGCTCTCTACCTTGATAGCGTATATTATCGCAGAAGTGAAAGCAGAAACACTTTTATCTTCTGTGATAGCAAATTTAATAAAAAGACTGAGAGAGGTTCAAAACTCAGACTGATAGTAATCAAATAGGTTACATGGTGCCTTTACTTTTCCCTTCTTCAACAGAGTGATACTCTCACTCTGAGACCACAACAGAGTTACAGAACATGATCAAACTTTTTCCATCTGATATTGACTATAGACCAAATAGTTTCTTAGTGCCACTTTTCCCAAGAGGACAACAGTCATGGCTATTTAATATGACAGAGTAGCTAATCACTACTTTATCCCTGGGCATATGACTTGTTCATAGTACTAGCAAAAGCAATGAGACTTTTGTGAACTCTGAAAATGAAA
Source organism: Stichopus chloronotus (assembly GCA_021234535.1). Classification (NCBI taxonomy): domain Eukaryota; kingdom Metazoa; phylum Echinodermata; class Holothuroidea; order Aspidochirotida; family Stichopodidae; genus Stichopus; species Stichopus chloronotus. The sequence continues at coordinate 18,536,891 of CM037843.1, forward strand.
AAGAGTTAATTTTCTTTGCTTCTTTGTTTGCATAACTGAGCTAAATGAAAGCTCTTGGAGAGAAGGGGGGGGGGGAGGAGGGAATCATTGGACAACACTCTTGGGATGAATGAAACTTTAAGACAATTTTAAATACAATGATTAAAGATACTGGTATTCTTTGAAGATGTTTCTGAAAGCCAAAACTTTATCAGTGATCAAACAAACAAACAAAATAATAAAAAAATTTTTAAACAAGGTCTTACCCATAAAGCTACAGTGGAAATTTATGATGAGCAGGTGAAATGGTGGTAGAATTGAAGAAATTAAATTAAAAATAAGGGCATGGATTGGGTAGGGAAGGAAATTCTCAGTGGTGAATTAATATGTGAATGAGCAACACAAAGCCTCAAAAAAAAGTTGACACTGAAAGTCTTTCCAGTCACAGTACACACTCATAGGTAAACTTTTTTACCACATGGAAACATATGATTTTTTGTCATATTTTGCCACTGTAAGTCAAATATGTTATAGCCACTCCAAAAACAACATGCTGTTAATTTCCCCATTACTGTTATGCTGCACCACCTGAAAACTCAAAAACCTGCCTATCTCTGCAAGTTTTGGGGATTTGGTTCATCAGAGCATGAATCATCCTCTTGTACCTTGCTGATCCTCGACTGTCTCTACATTAAACCAAGGAACTAGAGCACTTCTTTATGTTTACAGTAGGAAGGCTATACAGTTGTGCATGTTTAGTCTTGAACAATAAGCAAGTAGTTCCAACAATTTGTTGATTAGGAAGTTGTGGTCAATACTGTCGTGGTTGCTCAGTGACTTCTTTGTTCAAGAGATTAAATTAGAGAGAGCAAGTCAGGGGAGAGGTTGAAGAAGCTGAAGAAATACAGCATATGGCTAATGGGCTTTCTAATGGCATGAGAAAAAGCCTTGTTGAAGTCCCACTGTTGCAAACATGAATATTCATTTCCATTTCCATTGGTCTGTTTGATTTCAAGTAAAGGTAACTGGTGGCTAGGCTTTCTTGGAGAGTCTGAATTTTATGAGGCAACCAAAAATGTGAAGACAATTTTTCATATTCAAATATCTTGAAGGTGAATGCACAGTTCTCTTTCAGATTTTGTCACAAGGTGTTCTTTTCCCCTACTGTCTCTTCCCTGAAACACTGACGGCGAAAAGAGAAAGATTACCAAACCGTTGCCAGTATGACTCATATTCCAGCTATAATGGGATGAACTGTAATACTGTTCAACAACCACAAACAGTCAAGACCACGGTCACAACCACGAACATTCTTCACAAAGTGCAATCATCATATGGAAAAAAAAAAACTGCACAACAACAAACATACAATTTGTCTCTCCCAACTTTGAATACTGTAAAGCTTACAAATGTAATTTAATGAATGACAAACTAATGGGAAATAAGAAAACCTTCAGACAGAAGTACAAGAATGTGGGTCTTAATGAGGTAAAATATAAGATAACCTTTTGATCAATTTTATGTTTTGATAAATTATCATATCAAAATCCAAAAGGGATCTTTTGAACAATCATGTCACAGTTGGATCACCACTATGAAGTAAGGACATACGCACATACTTGATTCTTAATATGTTTTAAATTCTTTGCGGTTAAAGAAGAGAGTGTACTCATCCTCTATTATCACTTTAAATCTAAATATAAAATCTAGTTTCTATTTCCTCAGACAGATGAAATGACTTGTAAGCCACTATTAAAAGCGACCCACACCTTAATCACGATACTGTACTGATCTGAACAAAACCTGGACTTATCATCATTATTATGACACCAACTGCTGAATCAGTAGTAACCCTTTACCAACATTACGCTTACGTTTAATATCATCATTACCACACTATTATGTTGATTGTGTTTAAGAATTTTCACTGTAGTTCTGCTGTATATTACTCACATCATTACATTACTTCTGCTGTATCAAATGCACTAATATATCTGTACATTTGGCAGGTTCAAGTCTGTTTGTTTAAAGGGGCCTACACTGGTGGCACAGTGATACAGGGAGGGTCCAAGGGGAGGGGGTGTGCCATCTACAACTGAATGCTCTCAGATGCGTTGTGGTGAAACAAAAGTGTAAAAATGTAAACTTATATTCTTCTAAACATAACTGTTTTCCTAGGAGTAATTCTGGAAAAAAATATGATTCTCTGAGAAATTTTTGAGAAAATTTTGTTTGGGTCGACTTTTGATGGGCCCCCCATGGTCCCCATTTCACAAGGTCCCCATTTCTCCCTCCCCTTGAAACTGCTAATGTTGCTGAACAAAATACAACACCTTATTACAATACTGTTATATTCAATGTCACAAATGTATCATTGCACTGATAAACACCTTGTAGAAGTGCCCCCAACTGGCTGTTACACAATATCTTATATGTGAACAATATTGTGAGGTAGTTATACACATCTTGAAATGATGTAACTGTTTGTAGATACATGCATATCCAATATGTCAATTGCTATGTCTACATACCTTTGCAATGACTGTGATATGCTGTGAAGCTCACAGCAAGATTTCCCTAAAAGGACACACTAAACAAAAACACTTTTCCATTTCATCTTTTAACTAAACTGTGGTAACTGCAAATAACTTTCATGAGTACTTTTGGAGACACATGGTACAATACATAGTATTACAGTATGGTTATCAGCTCATTATACAGCTCTTGTTGCAGGAGGTTTGAAATGCAAGAGGAGGAAGAAATTAGACATTCTTCATCTCTGTTGCTCATATCAGATGTATTGAAAAAAAACAATCATCTTTACAGGCGACTATAAATGTACTAATAGTGTAAAGTGTGCACAACAGTGCATAACTTTGATATTTTATAGTTTTCTCTCAAGCACTGTACTTTTATAACTGCATTCACAACTGCTTAAAATGCATCTATGGATTGTGCCAAAGAAATCATAACATTGTAACATAAAACCAACTTTTGGTAGATGCAAAAGAAAAAGTTGCATCCATTTCTCTCTTTGGTTGCAAATACAGAAACTTTCCCCACGATTGACATTGTAGAGACAAAATCATTTTCCTGACTTGTGTATCACACAAGTAATATTAGTACCACCATCTGCATGTGGCTAATGTATCGTTAGTTTTCAGTGTGTACTAATATAGTTCAGTCACTTTTAATACTTATATTGAACAGCTGTGAATTATGACATGCAGGGAAGTGGTTTAAAATTAGTGACATAATACATAAATTTCACAGTGACATCTTCAAGTGTTGGGCTGCTTGAGAAAAAATCCAAAGTTCTACTTCTCAAATTTATTTTCATTAATAAATATCCCACACTCATACCAGAGTGGTTCTAAAAGACCCAAGTATGATCAAAATACTGGTTGTCAACTTACTTCTTACATTACTTTATTTTCACACTTATGAGACTCTCCACTAACAAATGAAATGATCCCCAAGAAATGGGTGGATCAGACCAACTTTACGGGTTTGTCTGTACTTTCAGACAACACCTCATTACCTACCTCATCCTTTTAGGAAAGCGGAGAATTGGTCCAACAGCACTGGGAGCAAATTAAGATACTCTTGACATATGCTTTTATTTGCATACCACCAGCTCTTATTGAATCAGTATGACCACCCTAGGTGGCCAAGCAAGATGATGGGTATGAATTGCTCAACCGAATGCATAACCTTCACTAACATATACCAACAAACCAGTGAGCTAATTCAAGCTGACTGTGCAAGATCGACCACCTTTAAACATTTATCTACATTTTTTATATGTAGAAGACATTATCATCAAAACAGGGACTTAAACTCTGGGTAGGATCAACAAATTGTTGTATTTACGTAACGTTTTACACCAACAACTCTTACTGAAGTACCAGGTGGTCAAGCAAATATAAATGGAAGGTGGTTCACAATATGTAACTCTAACTTCCTGCTCCTTCTGAGCTCTCTTAAGTGAGAGGATGGAACCAACAAAACTGCATGTATCTTTTCATAACTGCAACAGACTGATACAGTAAAGCTGATCCAAGAAGGATAAACAACTTCAGTGTTCAAATTCGCCGATGAAAAACCATGCAAACGTAGGTAAGAATTATTTAATTCCTCGCAAATTTAATGAATCATAATCTGGTCAGACCTTCATTCTTGTTTTTTTAATTAGGCCTAGCCTACGTCTAACGACTTGAAATTTAATTTGGGGGAACTCAATTCTGACTCACCAACAATGTTTGGGGTCCTACATTGTCTATATCATAATTCCTGCTCGAAGTGCAACATAGATGTGTAGGTGGCAGTTATAACGAGATTACAACCAATGAAGTAGGAGTTGTAGTAGCGTCAGAGTCGTCATCATTCACGACACAGGTACTCGACTCCAAAACTGTAGGAGTTTCCCAAGCCTACACAGTGGCCTAAAAAAGCCTACCCTGTTTAGAAAATGAGTTTCAACTGATAAACTTTATTGCATTGGAAAATGCCTGCAATGTGCATACCATTAAAACTGCAGAAGTCAATCACAGATACATATATATATATAAGCAACATTTCATTTGTATGGACTGAGTGCTGTGAAGTTTGCTTCTTCATTAATGTATTAAAGAGAAAATCAGACAACTGTTTAACTATCATTACATACACCGATTATGATTCACTTACCATCTGAACTATTCAGATGGGTTCATCCCTTTCAAGTTTTGAAAGTGTGTTGTAGCTCACATATCACCACAACAGAGTGAGTGTTTTTTTTTCTCTTAAAATTGAAATCTTGCACCAGAATAGAAATTTTCTTTTTGCTCCTTAACTGCTTAACTACTTTTGTCACTATCTGGATGCATTTTCATCCATTCCATGTAATCAGTAAGACCTTCAAATTTAACAATAGGGAATATGCAATACAACACTACATGTTTTTATGCATTTATCAACCAATAGCTGATGTACTCTTCACATCAGTTTGATTAGTTGAATATTCCACAAGACCAGTTTTTGTGAAAAGAGTAAAAACACAGGAAACTGATGTGATTGATTTACTGTGCTTTAGGTCCAGTAATGCCATGTGGACTATACATGGTAACTTCCAAGAAATGTACATACATCACCATACTGATACTAGTGAAGGAATTGAGAACTGTTACCACGAGAGGATCAGTAGAATACACTGTCAGTCTGACTTCATACCTATAAAAGTAACCTTCAAGTGAGCTGATCCAAGATGGCCATACGGCATCAAAAGACTGTGGTGTTTGCCTACATACACTTTACACCTACACTTCACTTTCACTTTGATTTCATGCCACAAGTCAGAACAACAGATAAAGGTTTTTACCAACAAATTTACATGGTCAAACCATAACTTTGCAGAGAACTGATCACACGAGGTCAAGTGGGATCTGCTGCCTACATAGTTTAATGTGTGATACACTGTTGGTGCAGCACCTAAGTGCTGATCCCACATAGTGTCCAGATGTTGGGATCAAAAGACTTTCTACCTTTTCTATACAACTCATACATAATAACGGATTTATGATTAATACGTATGTCACACTCAAACTCTATTCATAAACAAACACAGGCAGTACAGCATCACATGACTGCGACAGCACTAAATGACAGACATTGCAATTAGAGATTGGAAACACACTGCATACTGTATGAAATTTAATTGATATTTATTCCTACCATGAGTTCTTCCTCTTCTTTTCTGGCCCTCTCCTGTTCCTCTTTGGCTTTTCTTGCAGCCTCTTCTGCCTCAGGATCAAAGTCTTCCATCTCAACCTAACAACATTTCATGAGTAACGTTGTCTTTTCATCTCAATATTATCTTGAAGTTTGTTTTTTTTTCTCTCATCCTTTCACACATACTGAATAGAGTTTAAGCCCCAAACTCTTTACAGCAAAAGAAGAGTAAAAACTGATACACAGCCAGATTGATATCTCATTATCAGGGTGAAATACTGTTAAATTCTTGAAAAGGGAGTTCAACATCAGAACACTGCCTACATCTATGAAATTCTCACAGCAGATTCATCAGCTCAATTCCAACCTACTTTTATCTGGAGTTCGCAAATTTGTACAAATACACAGTGAAAGTAAATTGCATGAAAACCATCTCTGAATATGTTGTACAATGTTGTACTATTTTATGTAGTGTACTTGAGAGCTTAAATTTTAAAACATTGCTCCTCACAACAGTCATAGATGTGCTTAACTTTGGGATGGGTGTTGATGACCCTTTAACAAACGGAAACTTACATCTGTAATAGCTGCATCCTGTAACATTGATCTAACATCTAATCGCTTGACTGTGCTGGGAACTTCTTCAAACTCTTCGATGATCTGTGAAAAAAAATTCTTCCAAATAAGTACCCAGTGCAACTGAAGGATTTTTTTAACGAGAGAAACGCCATCAAACAATGGCCAAAAAACTAAACTGGAGAAAATTCGAAAGACCAACGGCGATCATCTTTTTGTAAGACTACTTTGTGGCACAATTTGATGATTCCAGAATGATTAGGGTTCAAAAGTGCATTAATACTGTGAAACTAAATGATCTGCCAAGTTAGTGAAGTGGGATGCTGCGCACAATCAACACAAAGCTTAGCCGATCTTGTGGGTTTAGAACAGTTTGACCATTTGATGTCTGCTGTCCTTGTATTCAACATGTGGCACACTAACTGTATAAACCAAATATGAGATGTGCCCAAACTTCAATTCTTCAGACATCCCCAAATACAAGGTTTTTTTGCACTTTGATAGATACCACTGGTGGGAACAACCGGCCTTGTGACTTCAATCAAAAACAATGGTGTTTTTGTAATGAATGTGGTCCACTTATATCACACAGTATATCAGTTTCATTGAAGCTTCTTTTCTTGTGATACAGTTCAGTGTTTGATTTTAAGAATTCACCAGATGTCTACAGGACAGCCATTTGCTTCCTTTCACCCCAGACTACAATTCCATATATTGACCAAGGAGCAACGATTTGAGCAGAATGTTTTTGATACATCAGTGAGACCTGTACTGCTGCATATTCATTATGTAGGCACATATAATAAGAACCATCAATTTTCAAACATGATTTCTGTTCTACTGTTTTTATACCACCCATTGCTTCTCAAAGTAGTTACTGTCATTTTCGTTCATTAAAAGACGTAGTCCATCCATGTACAACATTGCGTGTACATTTAAAAATAACGAAAAGTTGAGAACAAACATGATCTTATCCTTCTGGTTTTTCAGTACACGCACAATCACTTTAACTGTATGTGAGGAAAATCTGCACAGTATCAGCCCATTGACTGTGTTGCTGTAATTTCCTACTTTGACTTACTTTAGACGATTTCACTCAGGAAGCTGGCCAAAGGAATATAAACACAGGAACCCCTCAACAGAAATAGTTGTCTCTATATTGAAATAATATCACCTACTACACGGTTGTGAAGTATAATGTCATATGGCCAATACCATGTAAAAAAGGTGATTTGTGTATGTAACTGGCTTTGTTTTTACCATCTCTTGCAAGTTTTGAACAAACTAAGTAGTGACATTGCTTTATACGTCATCGGTCACTGTCAAAGGGTCAGATCAGCAAAAGATTCTTGGTCATTTTTTGTCAACTTATTTGGCCATTTCCAAAAGTCGTGGTGTTCCAATGACTCAAATAACCATGTTTCCACTCCAACCTTGAACGCCCATCAATGGGTATGTTGCCCAAACTAATGTTATATCATGGAAACAAAGTTCTTCAAACAGGAAGCAAAGTACCACCGGTTTCACGATTTGATCTCTTGTGATCACACCGGATATTGGATGTCAGTGAAAAGTACAACTTTCATGACCTATCACCTACTGAGTATTCTTACCAAATTTGAAAAGATTTGCATGTAACCACAAGCAGTTGAAATTTTTTTTGTGATTTCACTGTTTAACCCCTCATGACCCCAGATGAACATTGACCTCCTTCTTGTTACCACCACTACAAAGCTTTTGATGTGCGTTATCATCTCAAAAAGTTCCACAAAGAACACCCAAAGAACATGTGCACAGAAGCCCATTGACCAATGTTGACAGACAGATAGATAGACAGACAGATGGGTTGCCATGACAATAGCTTACTATGTTGAGCCAAAAAAATCAGATCATTTTAAACACTAAGAGGTCTTTGTGACTTGATTAAATATTTGCATGTTTCTATAACATTTTTTATTTTTTAGGGGCCACATACCTTTTCAACCAGCTCAGCCACTCCAAACAGACTCATCTAAAACATCACAACATTACAGCGACATCAATGAACGTCACACACTGATATGAAAACACGATAAACAACAAAGATGCACTAAGTTGAATGACAGGCAGGTGGCAGGATTGTGGCATAAGAAGGTCATGTCACCCAGACTAATTTGATGAATGAGTGACTGGAAGTAAGTATTTAATGACATATACTATTGTTACACATTATTTGCAGTCCCCTTTTCTCATCATTTGATACCAGATTTATTATGAAGACCCTTTTGGCAGAGTCCATATGACAAGCTGACTTTAATTTGCCTACAGCCAAGAGCACAAGTCTACAACAGAGAGAATATGTCATGTCTTATATCTTTTCATTTTTTTCTGTCTCTCCTGTAAATGTGATGGGTTCAGATGGGAAGCACAATTTGGGAATTTTAATCCAGGACAACAAACTTTGCTGTCATATCATTTTCATATTACAAAAGCTACAGCATCTATTTGTATATCATCGCAACAACATGCAGGTCACTTTTCCAGGGGATTTACTCCAATATGAAATGGAATTGAAAAAAAAATTAGTAATAGCAGTGAAAGTGTTGAGTAGCAATTTACATCACTATGTGAAAACTCAATGCTTATCAGAGAGACATAAAATGCAACTCTCAGGTAGAAAGATAGAGAGAGACAGAGAGAGAGGGGGCAACTTACTTGATTGATTTCTTCTTTTGTCCTATTATGGATGTTTCTCCTGGCACAGACTGCAGCCTCTGCCTTCATCTCTACAATGTACACCTGAAAAAACAATGTTCTACATGTTGCTATTATGGTAGCATTAGTACCACAAGGAGGAAATGTTTACAATCTCTTACAACCATTTTACAACATTCCTTTCCATAATCCTGACTTTGAAGAAAACAAAAAAAGACTTGAATAACAAGACATGATTAGCATGTTGATGAGGGTTGAGAAATTTACCTCTATCGATTTGACAAACATATCTGATTACTTGTTTAAAATGTTTGGCATTTAAATTGCAAAATTCTGCCCTGCATTCACCATATGCCATTACAATTGATAATTTTCTTTAATACATCACACTTCTCTTAAAAGAAGATCATAAATACTATACCATGTGAAAGAAACAATAGACCAACAACAGACTCAACAAGAGTCACAAAAGGCTCTAAGCAAAGTTGAAAACTTCTTGAGAACATCAATTACATTGATATGATGCATACATTTTGAGCTAATACAACAAATGTACACCACACACATGTTAAGCTAACACAACAATTGTACATTACAAACATGTTAAGCTGACACAACTATTGTACATCATACACATGGTGAGCTGACACATCAATTGTACATCACACACATGTCAGGCAAACAAATTAATTGTAATATCACACACATGTTAAGCTAACAAATCAACTGTACGTCACACACATGCTAAGCTAACACATCAATTGTACATCACATAAATGTTAAGCTAACACATCAACTGTTACATCACATACACATATGCTAACACAGTAATTGTACATCACAAACATGTTAATTTACTATATCAATTGTATGCCACATACATGTTAAAATAACACATCAATTGCGCATCAAACACATATTATGCTAACACCATTGTACATCACACACATGTTACGTAAACAAATCAATGTACGTCACACACATGATTAAAGGGTAATAGGGCATTTAGAATATACCAACATGACATATGAAAGAAAATAGCGGTAATCATTGTTAAACCATTCCAGTCTCATCAATAAACATCTACCAAAGTTTCATCTTCTCAAAACATTATGCATGTGATGAGTAATGGAAGGTGCATCATTTGAATTTTGAAAAATTTGGGTGAACAAATTAGTGTTGATAACAAATAACTGAATTTCTATCTATGAGGAGCTTATTTCTTGAAAAGAAGTCTACTGTCCTTCCTTATTTTGAATAATCTATCATTCTACGTCCACAAACATCGGCTTAAAAAATATGGATGTTTTCTCTAAAACAAACGCCCTATTTCCCTTTAACTAACACATCAACTGCATGTCCCACACATGTCAAGCTGCCCATAAATTGTATATCCCACACATATCAAGCTAACACATCAATTGCACATCACAAACAGGATAAGCGAACACAATCAATATTATTTTGACATGTCAAGCTAACACACTTATAGAGAAACACAAAACAAGGATGATAAATGTGCATTTGAAGGTTCTAGAAAGTTTGCAGAGTGAGCAAAGATGTGATGTTGGTTCAAGATCACACAATTTCTTTTCACTTTTACCACCCCTGAACTTGAGAAAGACTTGAATGGTTTTTCATCATTCCCAGACTTTTGGTATTTATGGAGTAAATGATTCAAGTGGGTCCAAGTCCACCACACTGTTAACTCTCATCCCAACATTCCTCCCTACGACTCGGAAAAATGAGCAGTCTGAAATGGATTTCTCTTTTAAACGAAAGACCAGGGATGATATCTGGATGTGTTGGTTTAGTTATACTGACCTCAAATCCTTTTAATCTGGCAAAGCTCCAGAAAGGTTCAAACTGAGAGCACTTATCATTGACAGCATCGACGATGATAAAGTCAAAGAAACCGTCTTCGATGGTCTTCTTGAAACTCTTGTAGAGGCTGGCTTGGTAGATTGATTCCATTTCAGCTTCATATTCATATTCTAACACCTGAGCAAGAAAAAGTTAAAGAGGAAGTTAAAGAAAAAAATTAAATGAAATGAGTTTGCACAATTCACACAAATTTACAATCGAATTTTAAACTCTTCGGATGGCTTTTTCATGTTCTGGTCGTCCACTTAGGAAAGTTTAATGTCCTTATGTCTGTTTACAAACACGACGAGGAGTATTGTGACCTACGTAGATCCTCCTGTCGCATGGTTACACACACTATTTGCTCTACCTCCTTTTGTCTCATGCTTTCATTTGCTCAAATTTAGCAAATCAGTTAAGCATTTGAAAAATGATAAATGGAGAAATATCAGCCATGACAGTGATGCATTTGTATCTTTAATAAATTGAATTATTTTGTTTGCAGACACCAGAAAATGTGTAACCAGACTTGGCACTGAGAGACTTCAAAGGCACTTACTTAGTTGATATCATCAATTTTGTGACAAGTTTTGAAGTACACCATTGCATGCCAATACTTGTATTAATTAGTCTCATTAATCATGTACCTATTTATACAGTTATTGAAAATGTGAGAATTTGTAGATTTTTATGAAAATAGTTATAGTTACTGACTTACTGATAGAAAGTATCTGGTCAGAGATTTGAAATAAGTGAGATTTTGATCATTAATTACACTATCAGTTTTACTTTTCATGTCAAATATTCAGCATCTCTTAGTCTGACCATTTATCAAAGAAAAAAAAAATTAATCATGTAAAAGTCATGGGAAAATAGTGAATTCCTTAGTGGTGTAAAAAAACAATCGTTTTATCAAAACAGTAAGAGTATCATGGTTCATATATCAACAGAGTGATATTTGTGAGGGACATATCACCTTTTTCTTGCTCAGTTTGCCTGTTTCTGGGTCTCTCACCGACTTGTCGACCTCTGTCATGAAATAGTCATCGATGCAAAGCATCCTGGGAGTGTGGCTACCATGCTTGGTTTCGTTTTCCTGTGACGTGACAGAATGACATTGGTCAGAGAAACAAAACACTTAAAAGACAAATGACAAAATAGTTATCATCACATCACATCTCAAAATATTGTCACAGTTACCATCCACTTCAACCTCTGAAATCAGTTTTCAGTGTATTCATATTTGGACCATATCTTTTTAATAACTGAGATGTCATGTATTTAAAAAAAAAAAAGGGGGGGTGAGTCGAGAATGGTTTTGCAAAACTGATGGCTGCCATGTTGTTTTAGTTTATACTATGAAGGGCATGTCAATGTAAAGGTGAACTAGTTTCACACACACACTGGCACACACACTAACACACACTGACACATAAAAAAAAAATTACTCTTGTTACAAAACAATACATCATCTAATTGCAGCCCAAGCAGGAAAAAGCTGATCCTACAGATTCTTATTAGCTAGGATTTTCTCATGCCCTACAATTGAGGACAGACAAAGTTTGTACCTGCTTCACCAGGTGCATGCCACTTTTCATTGAAAACATTTATTTAAAAACTATCACCTAAAAGGGTCCATGTATGTAATTATTCCTGCTTTCATTAATCACTTACTTTAAATACATTTATCTACCTTCAGCTTCACCAATAATATTTCATTCAAATGCAGGTGTATGACCTTGTCCAAACTTAAAAGTTCATGGCCACAAAGTCTTTCCAGCTGTAGCAACAACATTCTGGAAGGAACTCCTGTGAATCACCTAAATTGGAAAACTCATCTATTTTTTTTTCTTTTTGTGGAAAACTCATCTCTCTCTTTTTTTTTTTGAAAACTCATTTCTTTTCTTGTCTGTGTTTCAGTCAGTTTCTGTTCTCCAAGATTTACATTGTCTATTTGACATTTTTGTCTTGCATGCAATTGTAAACCGCTGAGAAGACTTTGATTGCAACATTATGAGTAAAATGGTGAGTGCCGCAGATATTTTATTTCAGACACCAGGTAAAACCAGTGACATTGGCAGACTTGGGCCATACTTCAAACTCTTGTTTGCTCAGTTTCAATGTTCCAGGCTGTCTCCTACCTTGAAAACAAAATACTCCTGGGAGTCAATAACTTGAAATAAAAAAATACCAAACTGTAATACCATTTTATCACAAAAAGGAATGACTATGTGCTTTTAGTTTCAATCCATAAAATTTTTTTATTGATTCTGCTTTACCTCTATCCGACTATGACATTCCTGTGCTTAGCCAGGTGTATTGCTTACTATTCCTCCTGTACATAAAGTGATTGACAATTACCTTAATGAGCTTTGCAACAAATGTTTTGCCTGACCCAGGAGGTCCTCTGAGGATGATAGCAATCTTTGCTGGTCTGCTAAACCTGCCAGGTTTTTCCAGTATGTCATCAATGCTAATGACGTCACTGTTACCACCCATTGCTCCTCCTTCCCTTCCAGAAGAGCTAGCTGGAGGGGATTTATCTTTCGCACCTTCCGGACTTTTACTTCGTCCTTTGCTGCCTCTAAATGTGCAACCAAAAAAATAATCGTTTTGGACATATTGAAAAAAAAGAAAGAAAATAGACAGACATACATGGAGTATGGGTGATAGTGAATAACAATGAATTATATGCAGAGACATCTCATGCGAGTGAACAGACTAACATTCATTTTTAACACAGCTGGAAGTGGTTAATCGAGAGAGGTGGAATATTACCCAGAATGCTTGTTATCGCTTCTGTCATCACGATGACTATCATGGCGATCACGATAGTTCCCTCCCCTGTCCCTCTCTCTTGATCTCTCCCAGCTTCTATCTCTATCTCGGCTATCTCTGTCCCTGTCTCTATCACGTTCCTTTTCCCAGCCCTTGTCTCGTGACCGGTCCATCTCTGTTTGTCTGCCTCGCTCTTTGTCGTAGTTCCTATCAGGGGATGATCTTCGGTCTCGGGAGTGATCGCCTCTCTGGAGGTTGTAAGAATCAAGTGACCTTCTGTCTTTGTCTTGAGAATAACCCCTGCCATGAGAAGGTTCTGGAGGAGGCGGAGGAGGTGGTTTGGCAGCGAGAGCCCTGGTGGCCTTCAAGGCTTCAGTTATTTCTCGTTCCCTCTTAACCTCTTCTGAATCAGCTTTGGGAAATACTAACATGGGAATTGAAGAATAAAATGATTAAGTTGAAGTACTGAACTTCATCCCCACGAAAGTACTCTGATTACTACACTAATCACACATTTGATGACAACACGTCACTCCCATCATATGGCTAATGTTCAAAACAAGTTGTACAGTCCTCCTCTTTTCTATCCAACAGATTGAACAAATATTAGCCAATCAGATTCAACACAGTTACAACTTCATGGCTTTGATGCAGAACAGGTTGAGGGAAGTATATCTCACACTGTTTGCACCGATACCTGGGTACCCAACTAACATCTCTGTACCCAGTTCTGAAACTGCTCAGCCAGATCAAAAGTTTCAATAACACACAGGGACAAAATTCAATATGTATTCCTGACTGAGAAACCAACAAACTTGTAGCCTGATGGAAGTTGTATTTTTGGTACCTGGATACCAAATATGGACCGTGGATGCTAAGATTCTAAGAAAACTGCTTTAATGCAGCATCAAATTTGAAGAACACTGACAATGAGAATAAAAAATCCAAAATCACACCTCTGCAAGGAGCAAGGAAAAAAAAATTGACAAGATTACAGGAACAAATTCAATCTCGTGAAGAACATCTGTCATTATGACATCAGAGTGCTATTTTAAATTCCCCTTAAACAAAGAATGTCCATTTGAATATTCTGTACACAGTGATTGCAAAGTGTCAAATCCCTACCTGTGCCAAAGATTTAAATCAAGCTTTTGATACATTGGCCATTCAATGAAATTCAGTGTCTTGCCTTACAGTGCAAAGAAGTTGACAGATGGTAGGATGCTTGAGTATGTATTTCTCACAGTCCTATTATCCAACAGAATCTGAGTCCTTCCTCGTCTTTCTCTTCCCACAAGAAATGTTGTGAATGTTGCTGTGAATGCCACGCACAGGTGCTGACATATCGAGGATTAATTCCACAGACATTTTGACAGGTGGTGACGAGTATTGGTTTCCTTCCAAGATAAACGTGTCCTTTATTGAAATCTTAATAACTGTAGGTGAATCTACCTGGTGGTGCAAATCCGAACTGTTTCTCCCTCTGTTGGAGGTAGGTGATCATGTCATACTCCCTCCCCACGGGGTCAAGCATGGCTCCGTGTCCGTAATCGAAAGTCTCGATTTTGGCAGCTTCTGAAAACTTCGACCAGCTGTCGTCGCCTTCTTCTTTCCCTGCTGTTGAAGATGAAGATAAGAGGAAAAAAGAGGTGACTAATCTGGACGTGATTATTGTGATTGTGTATTTATGTATGCAAATATATGTGAATATATGCATGAGGGATTCAAAAACATATTGCTAGGAGGGAGTGAACATGAACAAATGTTAGGGTTGATTACTGCATATAATTGACTTCTTTAGAGGTCCTGCTCTATTTCTCCCACCTCTGTGATGTATAAATTCAAAAATAGCCGAATTAAATCAGAAACGCTAAGCTGTCAACACCTATCAACACTGTTCCCTAAACAACTACTGTTTAATACTGCCAAGTCAGTGATTGAAAACCACACCATGAATAACGAACTTTCGAGGAAAGCAATCAAAAAACAAAGCTGAAAAACTTCTCTAAGGCTCGACAAAAGTTTGCAGCCACTAGAGGAGTTTTGACAAAACAAAATTTGAGATGAGGGCTGACAATTTTCTTGAATTGGATGTTATCTGACATGGTTGTAACATTTTCAAGTAAAAGCTGTCACACATTTTTAAACAATACACCAGGCAACATCCAAAATATTCTCCTTAAATACATAATAATATGACACTTCATGTTAGCAACTATCAAACTGCTCTGAGTCTTCATATGCAGATACCAATCATTTGAAATTGCCAAAATTTTTGGAAAGGCTGATAAAGTCTGTAACGTAGAAGCCACACAGAAAGAAGGGACAGCAAAAACTATTGTGTGACTTTTACATCACACTGCCATGAATAGGAATAATTATTCATGAGGCTGTCTGGAATGTTATTAATTGTAAAACACATTACTATTTCAATGACCTCGAGGACCAAGTGGGTGTTATTTTTATGAGAAAATGGCTTGTATGGTCATTGTTGAATATTCTCTGTTTGTGACATATAGTTTGGGATGGTCTGGGACATTTCTTTTACATGTATGCATGTATCCTAGTCTCTGCCATGACAGTAGACTGCCATGACAGTAGACTGCCATTACTGTAGAGTTCACAGAGCATTACAATAGACTCATTCATGATGACATCATTGGTCTCTACTTCGTTGCCACATCAGCATGTGTTCACATTGAACTACTGTGTAAAACAGTGTGCTATGCCCTGTCGTTCTCACCAAGATCCAACCAGGGTTGCACTGTGACGTCTGGTCTTGTGTATTTTCTTACAAACAGGAATGAACTCTACTGCATGGCTGACTGAAATATAATACTAAACAGCCTCTTCACCGATGCTTCACTTATGCAGCAATTCCTGTTTTAATTGCTTAAACTGTGTCATAACAATGTTTTGAAACTGGTTTCTTTGTTTTAAGTCTGGTTCCCTTTTAATGTATGGACAAACTAAAGCACACAGCAACCAGAGATTGAGAGTGAAATGTCATCAAGGCTACATAACTCACCGATGGAATCTGCAAAACTGTTGTTGAAGTGGTCTGGGTTGGGTGCATGACCATAGTCATAAACAACAGGGGCAGAGGCACCATCCCGGCCAGACAGATGGGACAGATGCTGATCTTCAATAACTTGACTGTTTTAGTTGAAAGAAAGGACAAACAGCAGTAAAGATTTAAAATCAATGAAGCTTATATGAATAAACAGTTGACAAGAAAGTACGACATTCCCACAGGTAGTCAGGTAGTCATTTCCAGTTAATGAGAGAAAAATTATTGCCATCCAATAAAGTTTGAAGCTTCAGACCCAGAACATACACTGAAGTACACACTGCAGATAGTGTCGATTATTTTAAGAAAACCCCATTTTCAAATTACTATTGCCCTTCCGTAATGCACTAACCAGTGATAAAATCTTGCACGATGTAACTTTTACACGGTTAGATCTCCACCGATTGTACAGCATGTTCATTTCTACTGGTCAGTGGATATCAATAGTACTGTACAGTATGTACAAGTAGCACAATAGTGCAGTTGTTGCTTTTCACTGGCTCACTGTTTTATTCTCCTCAAGACTTCCTTTCTACTTGATGAGGCTGCCTTTATCCTGTCTACAATGATATTTATAGTGTACAAGAATAAGAATAAACTTAGCAAAAATTATTCAATTAACTCCCGTGCAAATCCATCACTGTGTGGGGCAGCAAAGTGCACCTGTCAACTTTCTAGTCCTCAAATTGATCAGATGCTGCATTAGTCACCATGTTCACTGCCTCGGCAGGATTACACTATAGCCCAAAATGGTTACAACTACTTTTCAACTACACACAGTACTGCTCTTCCAGAATCTGTTGAAGTTTTTTGGGGGATGCTTTCAAGTTTAAACATAATAGATAAAATTAACCCCAAACATCAGACTTTCTGACACAAGTTGTAAATTAAATTGCTTTGCAGTCTGAACACCAAATCTGGTATTTGGCAAAACACACCTCTGCAAGATGACCAGAAGATTATCTGCAGTGTACCTTCATAATACAACTCCAATTAGGCAAACTGAATGGTACACTATATACAACATTCTCCTGTCAAAGCACTGACAAAGCTTACGTAAGTCAGGTACAGTATTCTCTGCAAAGGTTGCTACAGATGATCACAGTATATTCACTTCACTCACTGGCCTGTTTCATTTTTCTTGATGCTGTCTTATGGGGATACTATGCAGTTGTCCTATACTGACATACTACCTACTCCAAAATTGCTGCATGGGACAGCGAAAAAGAATGCTGAGGCGAACTTCCAAACAGTTTAATATGGACATACAAGTCACCGAAGTCGTTAGGCTATTCGCTGTACTACTACTGCATAAGGATACCACTGCTTAAAATTTTCAGAAGTTTGTACACGATCTTTTTCTTTCCACAAGACTTTCTGGGGACATTTCAACTTCAAAAATGTATGTAATACAGTTTGATTCACATGACACGGGCAACATTTCATGGACCGTTTTAGTTTTGAAGCAATACCACTGATGGACTGATCAAACATTTTGTGTTTTCATCTGTTACACTATACCATTCTACTGTGAGACAGACCACGAAAGAGACTTCACAAAACTCCCACTGATAGATTTTGTTACTTCAAACATGGTACAGCATTTCAGGACAATTGTTATTTTGAAAATGCAAAAGAATCAGCGTGAATCAGAAAGTTGAAAACAGAATTTGTTTCTGTGGAAAATAAGTCGCCCTAGCATTGATTACAAAGGGCTGATGGTGATTTTTGTTATTAACATGGATTCCGTCCAAGCTCAAGACAGTAATGAGGCAATTAGCTACATCATCTAGCTATGAATAAACTTACCGCAGTGCGTTTTATTTAAGGGATTATCAAGGGTCACATGGTAATCAGATGGTAAAAGCCACAGTTTATTTCCTGTCTTTACGCAGTACAAAGGAGGCGGATTACACAAGTTGAATGTCTAATGTTGAAGCAAAAGAAAACTGGAAGTCTTTGAGTAAGTTGCAGGAAATATGTAGAGACGTTTAGCAGAACTGGGCTCTGCTTTAACAGCCGACAGTTTGTTTAAACATTTTATTGTAAAAGCATTATTGTCGACAGTCAAAAAACAAATTTATCTTCTCGCCATAATGCATCCACATACCAAAGATAAAACTTATCCTAGCCCTCTACCTTGAGATATCCTGTAAAAGCATTTTCACAGTTTTGCCCCCAGTGCACCTAGATGATCTACAGTATTGCCTCCACCAAAAACAATAGGGCACACCTTTTAATAGAGCAAATCTACTTATCAAGTTTGACTTTCATCTGACTTTTCCCTGCTGAGTTAGAACATACCCAAACAAGTGTCATTGACAAAAACACACACACCAACTTGATGGAATAGGTTCCTTTGTTGATGCAAGGAACCAAATAGGCGTAAACCTGGGCCAAATTGAAACTTCAATTTAATATAATGTACAGTGTACAAAGTCAATTGAATTTTGAAGAAAATATATATATCAACTTATGATTGATTGTTAGAAAGATGCAAAATGGTTAAAAGAAGTTAGCTTTATTAGATCAACATCTTCTATTGAGGCCGACAACCTCATGTGACATACACTGAAGTCCACTTACTGAAGCTTGTAGATGCTGGATAGAAATATCCCACTAAGAACGTAGACATTTTGATGTTCTGAATCAGACTAAATTACATATGAGACATAGACAAAACTTACATTTCATCATTCTGTTGTCTACGATCATCATTTATGTATTGGTCTTGTTCCTCTCGACGTCTACCCTCTGGTGGAGGCAAGTTCGGACTGAAATCTCTCTCTCTGCTCTGTTGCTCATGTCTTAGATTCTCCTTCCTGTCTCTCTCTTCCTCTCTGAATCTTGGATGAGGTGGTCTGTCTGAGCCCCCTTCTTTTAGTGAACCTGATCGCCTCTCCCTGCTGTGTGATCTCTTATCTCGGTTGTCCTGTCATACCGGGGAAGGAAAATGACGTTCAAGTACTGTTCAAAGTAAACCATTAATCTGATCCTGATCGCTTAAAACACAGAAAGGAAAACATTGTTTTGAAACACACGACATTCTTGAAATAACAACTTCTTTGCTTACCTGCCAAATGCGATAAGAACCAGTGGGCATTTCAGGAAATTAATTCTCATACAATTTTGCGACAAGGCACAAACAAACAAAACTTTTCATTCGGCAAAAGCACATATTATGAACTAAATTCTCTCTGTGATATTAAGACCAAATCACTGAAAAATACCATACTTTCAAGCACAGTGGTCTAAATTTCTAATTCTAATAACCAAAATAAATAAAAAGGTACCACAATACGATACACTTCTCAATTCTTAACGAGCATTCAGATTGTAGCTTTTCTGTTCACAATCTTTTGCAACCAAGAGAAGTTATGACAAGTTAGTGTACAGTATACACAAGACTGCATTCTACTGTATGCATCTTCTCAAAGTACTGTATCTATTATGGCACAGTCTACAAAATAAAAATTACAAAATAACTTTAATACCACCATAGCAACATACAGAACCCCTATATGCTATTTTTGAAACAGATGATAGTGTTTGTCTCATCCCAGTACAGTTCATGTGAACACCTCCTGATGGGTTAAGTGCCAAAAAATGTGAGTGAAGATGTGTGTGTGTGTGTGTGCCAGGGTTTGTGTATATGTGAAACTTTGTACTTCAAAAATTGCATCTGCAACTCCTCTAAGACCAGAGTGTCCATGAATGTCAAAGTAGATAAGTATCCCATGGTCTGAGGTTGTCTTCCATTAAAATTTAAAGTTGGGTTAATAGGATAGAAGCTAACTAGAAAGCCAAGAGGCTTAGTGATTCCTTGCCTCATGATATATATTGTAACAGACATGAATCGCCCACATGACAAGCATGAGATCCCACACAGTTATCCTACTTGAGATACCATCTTAGTAAGGTCAAAACCTTTTGAAATCTCGTGAACCAAAATGACCTTTCACCTCCACTTAAAACAATAGGGATCACCTACCCTATATGGCCATCAACATGCTAAATATGAACAATTCACAAGCTAAGTATAAGATCCCTCACATTTATTACCCTTAAAATATCATATACAAGGTTTTGACCTTTTGTCACCCCAAATAACCTTTGACCTACACAAACATGAGAAAACTCCCAACCGTATATGATGCTGCAGGGGAACAAATTATATTTTGTCATGTCTAATAACTTGAAAAAAAGGTAAACATGTTTATTTAATCAAAATTATAGCACTTTATTTTGTCGAGTTACAGCTATTGGTGGCAGCTCTTTCGTATTTGATTTTTTGGCGTGATGCCCTTCCCAATGGCTATGAGGTCCTTGAAAATTAGCAAAAACTGATAACCCTATTAAACCAGAATCTAGCATGACTTGCAATTTTGCCTTTAGTCTACTTAAAGACACAACACACAGTACAAGTTTCCCTGGTTTGATATACAGTAGTCATTTGTTTAAAGCTTACCTGAACTACTGTAAAGTGAAATAGGGCATTTAGAATACACCAACATGGCGTACAAAGAAATTTGCTTTAACCATTGTTAAACCATTCAGTCTCATCAATAAATATCTGTCAAAGCTTCATCTCCTCAAAAAATTATGCATGTGATAAGTAACGGATGCATCATTTGAATTTTAAAAAGCTTGGGTGAACAAATTATTGTTGAGCAACAAATAACTAAATTTCTGATCTGTGAGAATCTTCTTCCTTGAAAATAAGGCTACTGTAATTCATTATTTTGAATAATCTATCATTCTATGTCCACAAATAATGGTTTTAAAAATATGAATGTTTTCTGTAAAACAAACGCCCTATTTCCCTTTAAGGGCTAAACAGAGACAATGTTTATACAGTAAATGGTTAAGTCCATTGAGCACCTAGCTCAACAGACTGTATGATTTATTCTGGACATTGTGGTTTCTACTGGCAGTCAACTGTGATAAATTATGTCAGATAACAGTGACCAATTTGAACAGAGGTGAGTCAGTTACAATTTGATTCATTCAATTAAGCAATCACAGTTCATGCACACTCAAGGGCATTTGATCCAAATGATCAGTAATTTAGTTCTTTTTATAAAGCTAATAACCCGTGGTATATTTAATCAATTCCAATTTACAATTCATGCATGCTCACATGTCCTTATGAGGACAGTGGCATAATGCTTGCCAAATAAAAATCTTTGATACCAAATTTAATGTTGTCTTCATCTTTTCTTTATGGTTATCGAAGAGACTATGTTGGTATGTCCTAGAAGAAGTTCTCAAATCAACAAGAGGATTCTACATTACAAGTGTAAAATTCACTAGAAGGACCGTTCTTTAAATATTGTAGATTCAAGTTTTTCTCATTTTGACCTCCCATGACACCAAATGACCTTTCACCTCTGCCAAAAAAAATAGGGATCATCTACTCGCTATGGGCAATCCACACAATAACTATGAGATCTCTCACATTTATCGTTCTGGAGATATCGTGTTTACAAGCAATTTTCAAGGTATTTACCTTTTGACCTCTGGTGACCCTTGTACTCAATAAGATACACCTACACACTTCGTATGCCATCTGCTCAAGCTTCTCTTCTTGAGATATCGTGTTTACATGGTTTTCACAATTTGACCCCTGTTGACTCCAAATGACCTTTGATCTCCACTGAAAACGATGGGGTTCCTCTACTCAACATGGTACAACTACATACTAAACATGAGATTTCTACAAGCTTCCCTTCTTGAGATATCGTGTTTACAAGGTTTTCACAATCTGACCCCTGTTGACCCCAAATGACCTTTGACCTCCACCAAAAACAATAGGGATCATCTACTCAATAAGGGCAACCTTCATGCCAAGTATGAGATCACTCAGAGTTACGCATCTGGAGATATCGTGTTTACAAGCAATTTTCAAGGTATTTACCTTTTGACCTCTAGTGACCCCAAATGACCTTTGACCTCCAAAGACCCTGACCCTGAAAACTTGGCATCCCTAACTCCTTTAAGACTGCAGTAATTATGAAGGTAAAAGTTGGTAGATAGATGACCCATGGTCTGAGGTTGTGTCCTGCATCAAATTTATGGTCAAAGTTCACATCCACAAGATGTTTTGAAAAAGTTTGTCATGATTTCCTCAAGTCAGTACATTGAATAAACTTCAACCTTCAAAGTTCAAGGTTATTACAGCACATAATACAGTGTGATAGGTTCTAGTAGCACAAAATGTCAGCATAACTTATAACATCTTTGTTTTTCCATGCAATGTTACTCGGTATTTCAACCTATGCAACAGTCTTTTAGACTGAACAATTATGTCTGATGATAATGTTGTTTTCCGTAGTAGTACCGACATTCAGTATGTTTTATACTTAGAGAAGGCATTGATATGTTTACGGAGGACTGGTACATCTAAGAATTTACTACCTGTGTAGTTCTTCTAAATCTCAAAGGAATACCACTAATTCAAATGACTGCAACTTCTAATAATGAACTACTTAAGTCAAGGCAATAACACTTTACCTACATTGACTGAAGTTTCATAAATGTTCACAGAGGCACAGTAGGAAAGAATGACAGAGTGTTGCTAAAAACAAACATAGAAACTTGTTGCCAAAGCAGAGAGTAAATTCAACATTTTAAGAAATGTAAGATTTCAAAGATCTTTAGTGCACCCCACTCTTGGTGAAACATGCAAAAGGAAAACAAATACTTACCTTATCTTTACCATAGTCTGGGTGTCTCCACGGTGACCTATCTCTGAAGTTAGGCCGGTCATTACGGCGGACATCTGGTCGAGATCGCCTGTAATCGTCGTATTTAGGTCTTTTGTCTTCATGCTTGTCCAATGAGTTAGATCTCCGCCTCTCTACAGAACGGGATCTCTTTCTGTCTGGAGAACGCCTCCTGTCTGGAGTCCTTGACCGCTTCCTGTCTGGACTCCTTGACCGCCTTCTCTCAGGTGTTCTGGACCTCCTCCTTTCTGGTGATCGCTTTCTCTCATTGGACTTGCTTTTTCCCAAATCAGATTTTGAATCTTTCCCAACAGATTTTGCCACCAGTTTGCTCTTCTGGACGGGTGACGCTTTTGGAGTGCTCTTAGACACAGTCTTTGCAGTTGTAGTGGCTGGTTTGAAAGATTTACTCAGTTTGCTCACTACCTTCGCTGCCTCTAGGTTTGGCTTCTTGATACTGGTAGCATTAACTACCGCTGGGGTCAACTGTGTACCAGACGAAATGGCAGCTGTACTTTGAGTGATGGTGGCAGATGACGGACTATCGGTTTTCGCTTTGGTGACTGAAATCATTTTTTGTAGTTCTCGAAGCTGTTGCTGCTGTTCCCTGATCATTTTCAATTCATCTGCAACTTTCTTGTTGAATTCCTTTAGAGTTTTCTCCTTGGCCTCCTGAAGTTTGGCCTTTTCAAGCTCAACTGATGTCTTCACATCATCCACTACTGATGATGAGGATTGAGTCACCATAGAGGTGGTTAGAGTTGTTGTTGATGATGTACTAGTACCTGGATCAAAAGCAGCTGCAGGGAACAATGGTTGATTCTGCCTTGCATCAATATCAGCTCTAAAAGCTTGTACACTTCTGGCATTTGAACCCCTTGCAATAATTTCCTGTGCACTCTGTCCCATTGCTATGTCATCTCCTTCATGTATTCTGGATTGAGGATTCTCACTATCTAATGGTCTAGGACCTTCAAAATGGTCAGGACCAGGTCCCTCAAATCCAGGTCTTATCCCTGCACCATCAAAACCCCCTGGTCCAGGACCATCAAATCCCATTGGACCAGGTCCATCAAATCCCATTGGGCCAGGTCCATCAAAGCCTGGACCAGGACCCCCAAACCCTCTTGGTCCTGGTCCATCAAATGCCATCATTCCTGGTCCACCAAAGCCTCTTGGTCCAGGGCCATCAAACCCCATTGGACCAGGACCATCAAAACCCATCGGGCCAGGACCATCAAATCCTCTTGGACCCGGACCATCAAATCCCATAGGTCCAGGACCATCAAAACCCATGGGTCCAGGACCATCAAATCCACCTGGACCTGGACCATCAAATCCCATTGGACCAGGCCCATCAAACCCTCTTGGACCTGGACCATCAAAACCCATTGGACCTGGACCATCAAATGGTGGTCTAGGACCATCAAAGCCTCTAGGCCAGGGGCCATCAAAACCATGTGGTCCTGGACCATCAAAGCCACGAGGTCCTGGACCATCAAACCCTGGTCTAGGTCCATCAAATCCTGGTCTAGGTCCATCAAATCCCGGTCTGGGTCCATCAAATCCTCCTGGTCCTGGTCCATCAAATCCTGGTCTAGGTCCATCAAATTCCCCTGGTCTAGGCCCATCAAATTCCCCTGGTCTAGGCCCATCAAATTCTCCTGGTCTAGGCCCATCAAATTTCTCTGGTCCAGGCCCATCAAATCCTCCTGGTCTAGGTCCATCAAATCCTCCTGGTCTAGGTCCATCAAATCCTCCTGGTCTAGGTCCATCAAATCCTCCTGGCCCTGGTCCATCAAATCCTCCTGGTCCTGGTCCTGGTCCATCATGTCCCATTGGTCCAGGACCATCAAAATTTGGCCTCGGACTTCCTTCAGGTTCTTTGCCAGAAAATTGTTCTTGCCTGGACTGATCAACCATCTGCTCTTTAAGATTATCAATCTTGTTTGGTAAATGTGGGTCATTTCTACGCTCTGCTTCAGGACTTTGCGGGGGCTGATCTCCAATTTTGCCCTTAATTCCCTCTTTGTTCTTGTTTAATAGAGCCACAGGATCAAGTGACATTAGACTTGGGATGCTTTTTTTCTCAGGACCTCTCTGTGGTTTACCTCCATGATCTGATGGCTCTTCTGCTTGGTTTCTATTGCCTGTACCTGGCCTGAGCTGTTTTTGATTCCTCTTGGGTTCCTGCCCTTCATGAAGACCTCTATCTGCATTTTGGCTATCTTGCCCTTGTTGTGGTGGGCCATCTGCACTTTCAGGGCCATCAAATCCCCTAGGTCCAGGACCATCAAATCCACTAGGTCCAGGGCCATCAAATCCCCTAGGTCCAGGGCCATCAAATCCTCTAGGTCCAGGACCATCAAATCCTCTCGGTCTAGGACCATCAAATCCTCCTGGAGCGGGACCATCAAATCCCCTAGGTCCAGGGCCATCAAACCCTCTTGGGCCTGGTCCATCAAACCCTCTTGGACCTGGTCCATCAAATCCCATAGGTCCAGGGCCATCAAATCCTCTAGGTCCAGGGCCATCAAATCCTCTAGGTCCAGGGCCATCAAAACCAATGGGACCTGGGCCATCAAATTCCCTTGGACCTGGACCATCAAATCCTCTTGGACCTGGTCCATCTAAACCTCTAGGTCCTGGTCCATCAAACCCTCTCGGACCTGGTCCATCAAAGCCTCTTGGACCTGGTCCATCAAAGCCTCTTGGACCTGGTCCATCAAATCCCATCGGTCCAGGACCATCAAAACCTCGTGGACCTGGTCCATCAAAGCCTCTTGGACCTGGTCCATCAAATCCCATAGGTCCAGGACCATCAAAACCTTGTGGACCTGGTCCATCAAACCCTCTTGGTCCTGGTCCATCAAATCCCATTGGTCCTGGTCCATCAAATCCTCTTGGTCCAGGACCATCAAATCCTCTTGGTCCTGGACCATCAAATCCGCTTGGTCCTGGACCATCAAAGCCTCTTGGTCCTGGACCATCAAATCCTCTTGGTCCTGGACCATCAAGTCCTGTTTGTCCTGGACCATCACGTCCTTCTGTCCTTGGGACATCAACCCCTCTTGGTCCTGGACCATCAAATCCTCCTTTTCTTGGGTCATCAGCAGCTCCAGGACCACCAAATCCTTTAGAACCAGAAACATCCCCTCTTGGTTCTTGGGCATCTGTTCCTCTTGGGCCTGGACTATCCATCTCTCTCGGGTGTTGATCATCAAATCCTCTTACATTGGGGCCATCAAATCCTCTTGGTCCTGGGCCATCAAATCCTCTTGGTCCTGGGCCATCAAATCCTCTCAGTCCTGGGCTATCAAATCCTCTTGGTCCAGGGCCATCAAATCCTCTGGGACCTGGGCCATCAAATCCTCTGGGCCCTGGGCCATCAAAACCTCTTGGTCCTAAGCCAACAAATCCTCTTGGTCCAGGGCCATCAAATCCCCTTGACCCTGGCCCATCAAATCCTCTTTGTCCTGGGCTATCGAACCCTCTAGGTCCAGGGCTATCAAACCCCCTTGGTCTAGGTGCATCAAGTGTCATATTGTCCGCACCATATTGTCGTGAAGCAGGTACATCAAATGCTTGTGGATGTGGTCCCTGTCCTTCTCTTTTAGTAAGTCCAGGACCAACATCAGTCATTCTTGATCTGGATTCATCATGCTGAATGCCTGGTCTTTGTTTACGCTCACCAAATGTACCTGCTGATAATGCTTGCTTGGTTGCAGCTGACTGGGAGACCACAGATCCCTAAAAGACAGAAAATAAATAAATCAAAAGGACAACTGTGATACTGTACTGTGAAATCTCATTAAAACAAAACTGTTTTGGGGAATCATACAAGTAGAAAAGCAAACTAAATCATCACAGTCAATTCTTTTTTTAATTTTCACATTAAATACTACAAGCAGGAACTAACAAATCAACAGTTCCAGTGCTTTCTCGCATTAAAGCCAAATGTAACAACTTACAATGACCCTTTATTTATACAGTTTTTGTTTCTTAACCAGCTAGCTGCATAGTACATACAGTATTCATCCTATCCTAACTACCAGTATATGCTGTTATCCATCGTGTATGCTCAAAACTATATTACGTAATGTCTGGTCAATCAACAATACACAATTGAAGGATTGTTTGCTGCGCACAGGGAATGTTCTACCCAGGGCTATTATTTTTTGCTATTTGCCACAGTCAAGACAGGTATGGTATATTAACTTCATATTGCATCTTGTTGATTTTAGTAAACCCTGGAAACGTTCTCAAGCTTGCTACCGTGGCTTTTACTTATCTCTGAACCAACCACGTGGGTGTATTTTGCTGCTGATTTCAGTATTGCAATGGTCCCATCTATTTAAAAAAAAGCTGGGTCGTCGACCTTCGATTTACAAGATTCTAAGGTTCTACAAGATCTTCACTAGACACTTATGTCCATTTTACCTCAAGGAATGTATGTAATATAGTTTGGTTTACATGACATGTGTAACACTTCATGGAGCACTGATATGTTGAAGCAATGACAGTGATTTTAGTTTCTGATTGACCTAATGCGTGGTGACATGGTTTATATACACTGTTGTACCATACCAAGCCCAAGTGCGACTGTGAGTTGGGGAAAACTCCAAAAATTAGACTTATGGACCTTTTCTATTGACCCTCAAGGAATTTTTCAAAGATGGTCGCTTGGAAGCAAAGTACAAAAACAGTCAATGAAAAATTGCGTATATGATTCTGCTTCTATTTTTGAAAGAAATCGGTGGCCTATACAGGCCAATAAAACCAAGCAATTGCATAAATGCGCAGGTGGCAACTATCGCAGACATGACAGAAAATACAACCCTAAATACTGAACGTGATTGGTTCATGCTAGTATGTGGGGGGTGGCATACCTACTGTATAATGCGAAAACAAGCACATCATCAGAAATTCCACCTCAAAAAAATTTACCATACTTGCGGGGTAAGAGATACTTTAAAGATTTTTTTTTTGGGTGCATTCTCCACAGCAAATTTCTGAGCTATTCCGTAGATTTTGATTGTCTTCCAGGCTACTAGTTAGGCATAATTTTAGAGATTTAGTTACTCTCGGATGCCTGATAAAGGTACACATTATGCAGGAAGTAGAATATTTTTCAGTACGTATGTTTGTGAGAGTTGCAATTCAACTGTGTATACTCATGATCAGTTCTGGAAAAAGAAAGTTTATTTTCTGGGAAAGAAGTCTACATTTTCCACAATTTCCTATAATTGTTCAAAGGAAAGTTATTTCCATCTCAAACTTCCCCCGTAAAGACACAAATTTCCCAGGAAGGAGCCTCCCAGATCCGAAACTTTTTCCACCCATGCTCACCATCTTCCAGTTTTAAGCCAATTATTCACTTTATAAACATTTTATCATCAGCATCAGGAATGGAATGATGCACATAGAGATACGCTGAGTGCACTTTCACAGAAAATTATCTGTTGACAGTTTCTGAACCAATCTTAATACCACGTTGAAACAAAACAATGGGCAGAGGTGGTGCTACGAACGACTCTACCAGATGAGCTATGAGAAGTCTCAATTGACTATCAGGCAAAGAGCCAAATCTACAACTGAAGGAGCATGTCTTGTTGTACTCACTTGACTGGCCTGCGACGTCTTGGTTAAGTTGAGGATGTGTTTGTCTAACTCCTGTAGCATCGTTTGCATCTGTTTCTGCCATTGTGACCATTGTTGTTCATACTGGGTGAACTGATCCTGGTTTGGATGGCTCTGATGGTCATCTTTCCACTTCTGAAACTTCTTCAGCCAATCGTCAAGCTGCTTTTGACAGACGTCTTTCTTTGACTGAAGTTCCTCCTGCAGGGGATAAAATGATTTGCACAAATTAAATGAAAATCTCTGACATGTGGGCATAATATACTGTAAACAGCAGACAACACTAAAATACAAAGAAACCAAGGACTTAATTGGACACATTTATGACCTAATCCAACAATGCAGTGATTTTCCATGATGAAATAATTTTCGTTTTTCACAATCTGGGTAGGCTTGGACAGTGCCACCAAAATTCGGCACCAGTACTGTACTTTTGGCATCGGTACCAACTGAGGTACTGCTTCTTTTCATGTGTTCAAAGCGATAACAAACAATGAACATAACAGTAATTGGCTCCATATACCGTTGTACAGTAGAACCTAGGTATTGCCACATGCTTCACTTGGATCCACCAATTTTTGATGGAAAAAGGGGACATTTCATTTTATTCATTCTTTAAAGTTTTGTGATCAAAGAGGTTACATTTTGTGAAATTCTGTGCTGCTAGGATAAACCAAAGATTCTGTCTCGCTAAAGGCATACAGCGCACGAAAAGTTTTGCTACAAACAGTACAGCATAAGAAGACACTCATTTCAGCATTACCAAAGTTTGTTCAGAAACAGAAAGCACTGATATGCACTACTTCAAAAGTAAATGCTCCCTGAAATTGTTGCATATTACTCAGAGTCATACAAACCAAAATATACTATACCATACAGCTCAAAAGTAATCAGGAATATAAGAACGTGTGGCAACCCCATAAGCCAATCGGAACGTGTGGAATGTGCGGGGGAAAACTCACCAGGGCTTCTCATATTCCACACAAGCACAATGAATGGGACTGTGCTGTTCTGTTACGTTGCAGGTACAGTGACACTGACTTCATGAACTGTAGCACTTTGGGTGACTTATGTTACGTATCTATGGCCTTTGTTAAATATTTTTTGTTAAATATTTGCCAAAAAAGTTTGATAAACTACACAAGAGAGAGGAGGAGTAAGGGTGCCACATATGTTCCATTTCCCTGCCTGCTATTAATAATACTTTATAATCAGTCTAGCCATACACATCATTCATCCTCATACTTCTAATTGAACTTGTTTTGAAAGGAAAGTCATAATACTACATAATATAATTCTGTGCATTGCTTAACATTTTTGGGACCAAGGCCATTTACAGTACTGTACTGTACTGTACACAGAGCCTTAGGAAGCTTTTCTATGGAAAGAATTTGTGTTGACATAATTACCTCTCATAAACACCTCCTCCCCCTCCTCTTGAAAAATGTTCTTCCCCTCACCAGCACAATTAATACAGTACTTCTAATAGAGATATGACATGATACCCATCTGATAAATGTTCTACAGTAAGTGCAGCATAGAGTAGGTATACACTGTACTGTACCTGTATTTGTGCACCAAAAGTACAAGCATATCTGCATGAGAGCAATGCATTCCTCTGATCACAAATTTAGGAACCTGTTGCTGAGTGATACATACAGTACTTGCTCTTGTTGCTCTTACAACAATAAATATCATGTACTATAACCCTAAAAAATATCAGTAAATCTACTCAATGGAGTTCTCCCATTCATGTTATAATTCAGTGGTAGCATGTATAAAGTACTGTAAATAGAAAATCTTGTTATCTTTGTAACCATGACAAAGAGTACAATCAGAGTTGGTCAAAATGTTAATTCATACCAATCCTAAAGGAGTGTACTTTATATTCTTATTCAAAACTCTACAGGTCCACCAACTCTGAAATACCTGCATATTGCTTTAATTGTGGAAGCAAATCACACCCTTTTTCTCGGCACATTAGTACATACATACTTGTAGACACTGCATTTTCACGTTCGATTAAAACTTACATCACTTTCTATTTCTTTCAGTTTTGAGTGGCTTTGCATGCCACAATGAAACTTTCTTCCAGGTCACATCAGCAGATTGGTCACTATGATGTTCACAGGCACTGTTAATTCCATCATTTTTACCTTGGTAAAAACATGTCATGTGATGAATCAGTATATCATAACTCAACTCACCAAACTCAGGCTGGCATATGGTGAAGTCTGTTGTTGCTGTTGCCATGTTGAGTATGTTTGTTGGTAATATTGCATCTGTTGGTAGTAGTCTGCCCACTGTTGCTGGGATACTGTCTCCCATTGTTTCTGATGTTGCCACTGGGCAGCTTGAGCTTGAAGGCTTCTCAACCTGTCTTCCTCTTGGTTCTTGACCACTGCTACCTGAGAATGTATTAATAATGAAATAACCAATTGTTTTATTCATTGAATCCAAACCCTCTGGTGATGGGTGTCTTCTCCACATGCACAAATTCAATTTTTTCTTAATCATAAAGCCATAAATAGACAAAATATGTCCACAGGTGGGTAATTATAATTTTCCAAATTTTCAATTTCCCCCAAAATGGAAGATCTTATCAACAGACATCCTTTGACACATGCCCACTGGAACAGAGATGCATGTATACTGTACTCTACATAACTGGTGCCAAATACAGGTAGACTTTCTGCATATTAATCTCAATAAGTAGAAACATCCCCAAACATTTCATACTGTCACTTGTGGGTTTTATATCATAACCTACTTGTAAAACATATTGCATACATATATATGTGAAATTACAGCACAGTTGATATATTTCATCAGCTCTGGTCCAAACAACAAGGAACAACATAGCACATTTTAGCTGCAATAGCAGTCAGCAAGAAAAACAACATATATAACAATGTGACTAAAATTGAGTTGAAAAAATTTCAGATAAACCAAAGGTACAGTACTTGGAAAACTTAACTTTTAAAAAGGAAAAAATAAAGAAATGCAAGAACTAATGTATGTAGTCATGTAACTATTACAGGGAGCATTTAAACAGTACTACCAGTTCCTACTGTACTGTACAATACAGTATGTAAAATGGAAAGTTTTCTTTGTAAAATAACTAGTGGGTAGCATGTTGGGTAAAAGTGCAGTCACTTTTAGTGAAATGTTGTGTTGGAAGTATATGACCAACATTTGTTTCAGTTTCAAATGGCAATAAAAACATTATTTTACATGGAAGCCTTACAAAACTAGGTAAATGGCACATATGCCAAAGTTCTGTTGCATTTTTGCAGGGTCAAATGATACAATACTGTAGTGTTGAATAACCTTCTATTGTCACCTTGTCAAAATATACTTAGCCTCTAGGCCATGTCATAACTCATGTAATCATACGTTTTTTTTATTTTTTTACTCATTCTGATTGCAGGAGGGTTTGTCAAGCGCATCGTTTAACTGATCACCGTCCAAGTTCAAGTGCATAGCCTAACGTTACACACAGGCTTAGAAGTTGGACGCATTACATTACAGTACCTCAGTCTCACACGTTACAGAACGTTATTCCAGTAGTAAACAAAATGTCATGCAGTACCTTGTACTGTAGCCTAACGTACATGTAACTTACTCAGATACTGACTCGTGGAACGAAGTGACTCTTTTACAAATAGGCCTAGGTACTTTTTAAAACGTACTTTATCATCACCGGATAAGGCAGCCAATATCCTTGGAACACTTCCCTGTCCTCCTGAAGTCATCTTGTCGTTATTTCCTTAAAATCATGCCATCCTGGATTATCGCGTCTGGAGACACAGTGATTCTCTTCACTGAAGACAATTGTTCTCCGATTCAATGATGTACTAGTTCCGCGAATGCATCATGAGGTTTAGAGGGGGGTAATACAAAATCGACAACAGTGCGAAGTTTACTACAGCGGACATCAGGTGCATCCGAGATGTAGAAGTTATCGAGTACGAAAAACTTATCAGTCGACAAAATTTTGCAAATTGTCGAAGGGTTACCGACTTACTTTAACTCGACGTCTCAGAAAATTATGCAGATTGTCAAGGTATCGAGTTAGCCTACGAATAACTTGTGATCTCCACAAAATTGTCGGCGAGTTGCCGACTTACGCTAACCTTACTCTACATCATGATCATCTCGGCCTTGCAAATTGTCGAGATATAACCTACTGACATTCGACAAAATTTTGAAAATTCTCGAGTTACCGACTTGCACTAACTCGAATTTGTTTTTCCATTTCCCACATGGGAAATTTTACTTCCTACAGGATTCTTTAATTTCCCATATGGGAAGTTTTACTTCCTACAGGATTCTATAATTTTCCATATGGAACTGAATGCTTCCCACAGTCTCCTTCAGTTCCCATAGCCTATATGATATTTCAATATGGGCCGGAATCTTCGAGTCCCCTCAAGGAATGACAGGTTTTCTTTTGCTTCCTGAATGGGATTTAAGAAATTGAAGACCAAATACGACCAAAAAAAAAATTGTTATCAGGCACTCTTGTATCCGTACCGGGGATCGGGGCCTACATGAGAACGTGGCTTGGGGAATGTCTGCTCTGTCAGGGTCTTGTCATGAGGACATTGTAATATCTGATCCGGCCATTACTCAGGCCTACTAAGCTAAACTAGGTTCATATGAGAGGCCGGGAAAAGGGGATGTCCATCGGGGAGGACAGAGGCATGTCATCCATTCTCAATAGGTGGGGGACATAATATCGCTGACTGATTGTGCACATTTAAAATTTCCTGGTTCAAGTTCGACAGTGTATGTCTTTATTGAGGTCTTTTTCATTTTAATATAAGCCTATATGATGATGTGTAAATATCCTCCACATTTCCCTGTTATGTTCATGTTGTCAAGTCAATTTCATAAAATCACAGTCTCACTTCGTGGTCGGTGGAATGGCATAAACTTCCCGAAAGGTAGTAAAAAAGGTCCGTACGCTCCAGTCTGAAGCCCGGGAGGGAGATGGGGGTGGTTCCTTTTGGTGATTTGGTGATTCCATGGACGTCAATGGACGTCAATGGGTGGGTTCAGTGGAATACCCACAAAATTTGATCATGCCACTTAAAGTTCCTTTTTCAGACTCATTTAAGTGTATCAGTATAAGTCGTTTGTCCAAAAAATGACATGTTCCTTGAGTGTAACGTCAAGTTATCAGGCTGTTATTACTTGTCCTAATTATTCTATGGAGGCACCAGGAAACTGATCAGAAGTAAGTATCTCAGACCGCCCTCCTATGTAAAACTGAGCAGATTCAGGTTACATAAATTTACCACGGTGGTACGGTGTGTGCATACTTTTATTATAATATAGCAAACAATTCTCAGAAAAGAGTATGGGTATCTTCCCTATTCCCCCCATACACCCGTGGCAACGTCGCTGACTTCACCCTACTTAGCTACCCCCAAAAGACATGACGCTAAGTTATGTCTGTGTCCTGTCGGCTTGTGCGGTGCACAGAACTTGTCACATGACAAACGCCCTTGTCGAGACTAGTGTAGTGTATTGTAGTGCTCAGGGTGAATGTTCAACTAAAACCGCAGTTTGAGCATTTTTATCAATACTTCAAAAATTGTCCTATTTAAACATAGGCGATAGGTAACATTCAACCATGGGCCTCATAGCGGTGAATCAATATCCATATGAGGTGAATCCATAAATGTGAAACCATAGAGGTGAATCCATATCCATTTTGCACCCACGATTCATAAGGGACCCATATGGGCCAGCCTAGATAATCATATGACCCATATGGCATAGTTATGGTGTCCATATGGGACAATTTGTCCATGTGGACCCCAGAACTACCCCAAATGCCGTCATTTGGGTTACCTGGGAAACATAAGAGCCCCGGGATGATATGTTACCAAACCGTACCAGCTAAAAAGTAAAAGCGCGGTTATAATTTAGTGAAATACTGAAAAGGGCGCCAGTAACCCATTGGTCGGGGGTGGAGGATGACTCTGTGGCAGCCCCCCCCCCCCCCCTGCCGACTGACGTGATTGGCGCACTAGCGCGATTCAAATCATGATCCAATTTTCAATCAAACTAGTGTAATTTGCATTGATCTGGAAGGCAGCTGTTCGGAGCATCACGTTTTCGTTCACAAGTGCTTGTCACGAAACTAAGTTGTATTTTTCATCCATTAATAATTTATTCAATGCAATTCATGCAAGTTGTGCGATTTCAGTTGAAAGTTGAATCGCGTGTTGAATCGCAAGGTATCATAGGTTGGTTTTATTCTGTGTTAAACTTGGTGATAGTTTAGTGGCAATTAGAATTCAGTTTTACATGTAATTCTAAAATTTAGAAGGACCCAATTCCATGCTATTTTATATTCTTTTTCAAAACTGAATACACACACCATGGTGTCTGGATTTTGGCTGTACATGAATTTTTGGCTTCTCTGCATACACAAGCGGAAATAAAGAACGGTAGTATATACATACTTTCTCTCTTCAATTCTACAGCCGGAGGTCAAAGCAGAGATCACTTATACATATTCATGATGAATACACATATTATTATTATTTCACATTTTTGATACTAGCATAGCGCCAAAATAACATGCGGAAATTGTCAGATTTTCGGTAGTAGTTGTACTTTGCAACGGTTTAAACAACGGTTTAAACAAGTTTAAATAGGCCTATAGATATTCTTCTGTATCAAGATCTAAATTACAATTCTGACTTCAAGAAGAATAAGGAAATGGTACACTCCTGGAATAACTTTGTATATGTTTGGAAAGTAATCTTGAAATATTTTACTGAGCAAATGATAATAGAGGTATCTTAGATATCGTAAGCATGTAAGGGTGGGCATGGCATTCATAATGTTGCTTCTTATAGACGCTAGTCGTTCTTCCCTGGGAAAAAAGTGTGACACCCTTTATCAAATATTCTTCTCCCCGTAGAGGAACGTCTCCCACCTGGGATAGCTAGACAATGAAAAGTCAGTACAGTTTCAGCCGACCAATTTCAAGTTTGTGTGACGTAAATCAGTGAATCGACACGACTAGACAACCGTTGCACCGTCGATGTGTGAGTCTGGCTATCTCATTATATACGTAGGTGTTGATGACTGGCCTCAGTTCAATGTTGCGGTTAATAAATGTCTAGTCCGGGAATATTTGAACTGGGCGTGGCCGACGGTGTCCATCACAACCCATTGCTCTTAGCCACACAACCTAACAGAAACATGATACCTTGACATTGCACACACGTTGCCATATACAACAGCGTTATTGAAATGCAGCCTGTGACATGGGGACGAATGAATTCTTTGAAGTTCTGTAGCTTTGTGTATCCACGTCCAGTGCTCCAAGCTTATTTTCGCATACACGGAGTATACATTTTCTTCACTTAAAGGGGAAATCAGGGTTTGAACGAGAAAATTCACCTTTGAGTTGATTTTTCTTTCTAAACTGATTGTTCACCGAAGACGTTGGGGAGGTCTTTGAAGGTAGAAGAAACGGTAATTATTGCGTTAATTACTGTTGAATTAGAACTCTTAATATTTGTCGGGTACAAAAAATAAACGTTCATGTACAAGGCCAGGTAGTCTCCTCTATACGATGACCAATCACAAAGTAAGACTAAAAATGACTGTATATGAATGAACAGAACCGAATGTTTACGTTTCCCATGCTGTTCGTGCATTGCGCAATGCAGTTTAGTGATAGTTGATGATACATACAGCACACGTAGGCTACGTGTGAAACTGTCCAGCCACACCTCCTCATACCTTGAAAAGGTGATAGTACTGAATATTCATATTTGATTCGATGAATATGGATGTTACAGACTTTCAGAGTTCTTCACCGATTTTTTGAGAATTTGACTCGTTTCTCGAAATCGGCCACATGTTTTGAGATAATCTTGATCATATTTGTTAGTTATGACTCATTGTACGATACCGGTGGGGAATTGCAGTGAAATAAATTGTGAAAATAGACCATGATTTTCCCTTTAAGTCAAAATCGGGTATCGCAATAAGGGTCCGCTGTATCCTTGAGATGTAGAGAACTGTATACTAAAAGAAGGAAAGTACCATCTTCTTAACACAAGACTACACTTTCATTTGTGTTGTAGGCTATAGCAGGTGACCTATTTATACAGCAAGTTTTCTATATTTGTGATGTGATTGGCTCCTCCCATTATTTGAAGGAGAATGGCCTAATTTCAATAAGAATCATAAACATGCTCTGAGGAATATGACAAGACAGTGGTAAACAGCAAAAGTTCGGTATTAATAAGGGTTCGCTGTACTTTTTAGTTGCAAAACTGTATACTGGGAGAAGAAAATTAACATCGTCTAAACACAAGACTACTACGATACTAACTTTCCAGACAATGTGTTCCTTAACCTACCAACCCCCGCCCCCTCTCCCCCCCCCCCCACACAAATCTACAGCTTAAACACAGTTCCCGATAATATTAAACTGAAAAATAATCAAAGTTCTCTGAAAAGTTAGGTTTCACCATTTGCGAATCTTCGGACCACATTCCTTAGATATCTACAATTATTAATTCATGGCAACGTCCAGATTTCAAGACCTTGCACCAGTCTGAGTACAGACATCATTATAACCTATTATTTTTACAAGTAATCACTTTTATGTCACTCGCCACACATCTGATCAAATAAATTTTTTTATAAGATATTTTAGTGAGATTAGTTAGTGGGAAAGAAAGTCTTCTCTCTTCATATGAAGATCATAAAACATTTGTGAATCACACCTCGGTAAACTTCATATTCATCACTTTTAATAACTTCTTAACTGGCA
The DNA here is from genome assembly GCA_021234535.1 of Stichopus chloronotus. Lineage (NCBI taxonomy): Eukaryota > Metazoa > Echinodermata > Holothuroidea > Aspidochirotida > Stichopodidae > Stichopus > Stichopus chloronotus. Next base: position 18,574,740 of record CM037843.1, read on the forward strand.
TTATTTTGTCTTGAGTATTGGTCAGTGCAGTCAGTGAATCATCTGAACATCGTCTCTTTGTGATATTTCCCAAACCTATCTCTCTGGAAGAAAAAAAAAATGATCCCGATTCAATAACGTATACATTTATGGAAACGTTTAAAGCTGGCGTCACAGCTGAGTGTTTTTTTTTTTTCTTCAAACTCTTTTCTCATTCAAGCGTTCTCTGGTTCTTGTTTTAATAACATGGTGATAAAGCTGTCAATATCTGTTTGGATACTCGAGCCTATAACCTGATATCTCATTTATGGTAGTTTGACACAATGACATGCAGCTCTTATTCATTAGTCTGATTATATCCCCTCAGTCTTCTCGATCGCTGCTATTCTCCGGAAGCACACTAATTTCACTCTCCCAGTCTATTCACTGAGCTTTACACAACAAGAAGGAATCCCTGCTGTTACAGTGATAGAAATTTTAATCTTCTTGTCATGACGTACCGTTATCCATCTGCTCACGGTCGTCATGAAACCCTCAAAAGATTTTAAATAAAATTACACGGATAACTTTGACATTGAGTAGATCTATATAGTGGATATATATATAGAGAGAGGACTCTGCATATATACTATAAATCAGTTCAAGGAGTTCACGTATCCCAGTGCCACCAGAATAGCCTCCGCGTACAGAGTCAGCTTGATTAAATTGAAAATCTCTCGGGCGGATGTGTTAGTACTGTATGCTTGGATGATGTTTGGCGGTCAAAATTGTGTTTGAATTTCTAGTGCATGTCTTACTGAGTGGCTATACAACATCAACTTTATAACTTGCAGTGACCAGCCCTTAAACTATATCCATTGATCACAGAAACTAAAAGCCAACTGTGACAACTAGTGTATCATAAACTTTGTGAAATACTTGTGGTACATAGACATTCAAAACAAGTGCGGTACTTCGTGACTCGTGCAAGGAAGAATCAGCAAACAAAAATGGAAAACGTGACTGGATATGAACTTTACTCATCGATCAATTCAACGTTCCGAAGCCAAGACTCTGGCATGATAGGTTTGTCTCTGGTCACTTCGAATATTGAAGGAGTTTTCTACATCAGTATCAATTTCATCATAGTGATTGCTATCATTTCGGGTAATTTCTTGGTGGTTGAATCTTTCCGAACCGAGCATTCTCTCAGAAAATCAGGAACAAATATGATCCTTTTCAGTTTAGCAGTGACTGATTTGTTAACGGGAGCTATAGGATTACCTTTGCACGTTACTGGCCGTATTCTTGTTTCTCCACTGACATGCTCGTCCGTGACCAGAGCCCTCTTCTTTCTACCTGGCTTCTTCTTCTGCGGCCTTTCCTTGGCACACATTTTCTTTCTAGCAGTGGAGCGGTATGTTTACTCACTATTTGTAGATATAATGCTAATACATTATTAATAAAGGGAAAATGAGGTCACCACAAACGGAATTAGCATACCCTACTATGCTTATTCATGAATGGCTCTTTTTCATTATGTGATATAATTTTTGTTGTTGAATTGCTTAATTTTGCAGAATAACAACAATGATATTCAGCGAACATCCTGAAAGTAAGTTATTAGAGAAATGAGAGGAGAATTGCAAGATTTTGATGACTATTTTTTTCAAAGTAAGGACGACTGCTTATTCAGTTACGATCCATCAATCAGAGTCAGCAGAAACCCAAAATGAGAATACATACACATCAGTCACTTTTGATCTATGGATTGACAATATAAATGGGTACCTGTAAATTGATGGACCATCGCAGCTTGATGGATCAACCTGCTTGCTTGAGCAAGCACAAAAAAAAAAAAAAATAGATCATAATAAACATAATTACACGTCTCCTTATGCAAACAAAATATCGTATAAATTAAGCATCAAATCGCATATTTTCACATTAAGAAGCTTAACACCTTGAAAGGGGGAACTCCCTCCCACACCCTCCTTCCTTGGGGACAAGCGCGCTAGCTCTTCATGGCTCTGCAACTATACGCTGACACGGTTTGCTAGTTATGACAAGAAATCACCGGCCCAGGTACCACTTATACTGTTCTTTCCAACAACAAACATTTCTTCTGTTTGTCACGGTGATGTGATCTCACCTTTACATCATAAAAAAGGACAGGCTACTCCGGAGACGAAATTTGAGAATCACAGACGTAATTATAGCCGTTGTGATTATCTAATAAATTCATCCTTACATAAAGGGGCACATTGAGTTGAAAAAGTTTATTTTGTGGCGAGTTCGAAGGAAACCATTGCATGCATGCAAATGCTTCAAATTAGCCTTATTAGTCATGTATCTATTCCTACAGCTACTTAAAATGTGAGAAATTGTAGCATTATTATGAACAGGAGTTGCCTATGGTTAATACGTGATAGAAAAATGTGTCTGGTCACAGATTTGCAATAAGTGATTTTGATCGTTAATTATCCTGTCACAGTTGCTTCAGTTCAGATGTCCAGAATCTCTAAGCTTGACCATTTACCATCAGCATATGATTCATACTGTGACCAGATATCATGACATTTGTGAACCTCAATAAGTCTCTTCAAGTGACTTGATGAAGTTGGTTTAGCTTTAACCATCGATGAAACACTATATCACTCATATACTCCCCATTAATTTCGGAATACTAATTGATACACTTCATAAGCATTACTGCAATAACGTTAAATGAATTTAACACTAATCGAAGTTTCATATTGATTAGGGGACCATTTCTCTCTAAATTTCACTGATTAAAGTTTAATGTTCAATTTTAAAAATAACGACACTTAATTGTCAGGTACTGCATGACTTGTTGTAAGAGCGAGGCACCAGGACGGTCTTCAAACATCAATATCTTGAGTTATGAACAACATATTCGTTTGACGTTTAAACTGCCTGAAGTGAAAAAAAAATCTTCCCATTTCTTTAAGACCTTCTAAAATGGTCACTGACAATACAACCTCGTCTAGGCAAATTATTAGAAGACAACATACACACTTATGAATGTTGTCGATCATCCAGGTATAAGTCAAATTTCAGACAGAAAATTAATCTACATTCCTGAATTTACTTGTTTTGGAGAGGCTACAGAATCCCGTGCAAAACGCATCGTCAGATCGACTGAATTCCTTGCGGCGCTTGATCAATGACCTGTGACAAGTTAGTGTTGTCATACAGTGGTTGGCTAATTTGAGATAAAATTCTTTGGAACCTTTCTGATTTCCCCGATTGCGGAATGGTAATCACTTAATAAGGGGGGGGGGGCTACCATACAGTCCGGGGGATGAGGTTGAGTGTCCTAACAGTAGTTTTAAAGTACTTTTTCGCCATGGATCTTCTAAATCTTTTGAATTTGTCCAGAAAACAGCTGTTGCTATATTATGTATACTTGTAGACCTGTCTCATTAAGTTTGAATGTAAATGTTCAGTTCTAAAGACAATATTGTAAAATTTTTCACGAAATAGTCAAAGCGTGATATTTAGTATATGATGAGAGAGTCAACTACGAATGTTTAATCGACATCAAACGTGTGTCCATTCCAATAGAAGCATAATTTAACACAAAGTGTACTTTTGAACTGAACAAACTACAGGGACCTTGTGGACACTTGAGATGGTGTTGAAGCAACATTGCATCCGTTTGGCATTGATTACAACGCTGTTTAAGAAGTAAGGTTCAAAGGTGATTTAAATTATGTGATCATAAGTGTTGCAAGAGGTGATCCAAAATATTGCACACACATACGTAAGGCTCAAGAAAGTGTAGAGCTGAAGAGGGCATTAGCTCATGCATGAACTACGGTAAGTCGAGTTATACAAGGCTCCCGTGACAAGCAAGGTCAGTTCTATGATTCAGTCTGATATATAACAGTACGAGTTTATAACAACAGGCGAATAGCGGACGTGCTGTTTTGTGCACATAAGAAACGCCGTTCAAATCAGCTTATATGATTACTAAATTGTCAAAGTGCTAGTCATTTTCAGGTTGACCTCAGGAACCCTGAAAGTCCAATTATGATTGTGAAAAATTCATAACAAAGGCTAAGATGAGCAGTTTTGAGTCGACTGAAGCACAAAATCGAGTTTCGACATTGTAACAGTAATATGCAAAGCACGTCTTAATGTGAAGCTTTTTATATTCACTGAAACGTCATCAATTACATACCACGATACGAGTTTCTTTCTGTTCATAAGAGCTTAATTCTTTCTAGCAAGCAAGAGAAAAAAAGAAGAAACTTTATAACCTTACTGGATGCGTTCTTTCAATGGTTTCGTAGACATTCCCTAGCTATACTTTCCTTTGCAATTTAATACATTATTTTCATCCTTTGTAGATATTTGCTCTTCATATGTGTTTTGTTTTAGCTGTTTCAGCTATTTTTACTGTGACACCGTCGTGTCATCTCACCGTGATATATCTATGCTCAGAGTTTGTATATCAGAGATCGTACCTTTGATTTCCTCCGATATATTCGTTTCTTAAATTTCCTTTTTGTTCATTTCTTAATTCTTTTCCAGATATTTTGCCGTTTGTCGACCAATTTTCCATCGTCGATTCATCTCCTTACGATGTATCAATAATCTTCTTTGCGTGCTTTGGGCCATCATCTTGCTGAACTGTTTCATAACGTTTCTGACAAGGATACTAAACACCAAAGACGATCCGGAAACATTCAACTGCGGCAGTTTTAAAATCGGTGATGGCAACGCAGCCCAAGCTTACGAGATGTTTCTCGCGTTTATTATTCTCTTTTTGTTCCTCCTTCTGGTACTGTGCTACGCCAGAATATACGCCGTCGCTGTAAAATTCGTGAAGAAAAGACGAAGCGATGACGTCGAAAACAGCAAACAAGTAATTTCGACGACGGTTACCACCGCCATAGTGGTTTGTATTTGCGGGATTTGTTGGCTACCGACGACTTTCAAGTATGTATGTCGGTCATACTGCTCGTTCACAACACGGGGATTTTTGATGTTGTTCATGTTCTGTGAAATTGTGTTGTACTTAAATTCAGTGGTAAATCCGATTATTTATGGATACCGAACACAAGAATTCAGAAAAGCATACAGTAAAGTTCTCTCCAGACTTTGCCGAGGACAAAACAATATATAAGTACGTGCTCATGTGTTGCTTTCGAAAAAAAAAATGAAGAAACGCGCCGGAGGATGTACAGGGATGTACGTTTTATTTGTTCAAGACTGATTGAAAGTTAAATAAAGTGAGAAGATCAACGCTAAAGAGCAAAACTTTAAGACAGACTCCAAATAAACGTCATAAATATTATTTTGATTTTTGTACATTAGACGTACAATAACCGAGCTGTTTGTGTTTGTTATTATATATCATTTGCAGAAATAGTTGTTTGTTCATCTCTGTCTTTGATAGAAATATTTTGTATAGTGACTTATTCTGGTTTACTAATTTATGATCCCTCCAGCCCTGATCGGTGTTTTAACATTGCAAGATCTGGAGTTCAGACAGTCTGCGTATGTATCACCACTTGCTCAGGTAGTGATCATGCAAACTTGAAAGTCATTTGCTTCAATTGGTCGCAATCAAAACTCAAGTAAGAATAGAAATGGGAAGAAAAATGAAAGAGAAAATACACGTGTGGGTTAAGATACATTAATCTTTAACGACATAAATCACATTGGTTGCGGAACCATATGTATGTTTGTATCGTTTTGATAACAAGCTCTATAGTGTGCATGTATGTGTATAGAGAAACGGAATACGGTTTCGATGAGGTAACCCTGCACAGCTTAAACCTGATTAACTGTTCAGAATTTCTGATAACAGTAACTACAGCATGTAATGTGAAAAAACTACATGTTCCCGTGACAAAAATTATACTGATAGAGACATATAAGAGACATATAGAGATATAAGACACCTTGCCAGAATACGAGACATGTCCATGCTGGCTTGTTGAATTAATATTGCTTAGAAGCTTTTCCGACTACGGCATTTACTGTCCCTTACTGACTTTTGTCCTCCACCGAAAAACAAGATAATTCTGTCATTCACTGACATACAGCGCTTGAAGGGAAATAATCGTTAAAATCCACCAACATGGCATACAAATAAAATAACTTTTAATTATTTTTCAACTATTCAGTCTCATCAATAAACATCTGCAACAGCGTCACGTCCTCCAAACATTATGCATAAGATCAGTTAGATCAGTTACACAGTTGCATCATTTGAAAGTTTGGGCGAACAAATTATATTCTTGAACAACAATATTTAATTTCCATCCATGAAAAACTCATTTCTGGTAAAGAAGGTTAACATCTTTCCTTATTTTGAATAAATTATGATTCTGCGTCCATAAATGTCGGTTTTATAAACATGATTTTTTCCTCTGTAAAACAACCTCTCATTTCCCTTTAAATTACATTTAAACTCCACTTACTAGACAGCTTCTTTGACTCAATGTTGCGTATGTTGCGTCAATTTTCAGACTTAAACCTCCGTTGATCTCAAACGAAAATGAAACAAGACGTCAGTGCCAGTGTCCCTCCCTGGGGAGGGGGGGTTATGTTTACAAGGCGTTTGTCGATTTACGGATTTTCAGCTAAACCATGAACAAGTGGAAAATGAATTTCCAGAAATGAAAGTTATGAGTGAAACTCTTCTTGAAGAGAGTAGTGATTGATATAAACAGTGGTGGAGCTAGCAGTTTCGGTAAGTGGGCCCTGGCGAAAATAGGGGCACTGTGTAATAGACACCCAGTATTCTTGTGCTAAGCCAAACATACAAGCAGGTGGGATAGAAGGAGAAGATATTAGATGGTGAGGGGAAGCGGAGCGTATAGTGCCAGCAGGACTAAGGGAAGCGCCACCGCCAGTTGGCGGGAAGCGTATCAGGAAAGTTTTGACTTTTCAAACTCCCCAGGTGGCGGGAAACGGCATTTACCGGGTGTTATAAGCTGTATGTGCCCAGTTTTGTGCCATTCTTTTTGCTAGAACAAATATGAATTTCTGAAAGAGGGTAATGCGATATTACATGGGTTGGGAGGACACAATAATTATAAATTATGCATCCTCTTTGATTTATTTTAGAGTACTTGGCAAATATTGGGGCTGAACATACCTTTAGTTCCCCACACTTTTGATGGGACAATGGAGTCACAGGTCTTATTAGCAAGGGTTTGACTTGCGAGGAGTAGCTAGATTTTTTTCTAGTCGAGCCTGGGACATGAATGAAGGGGCATCAGCGAGTGCGATAGAATGCCATACAATGTGATACGGAAATACAGTAAGCCTATATATTGCAGTATCGCACCCAGAATTGTGGAATATAGGTACAGTGAGAATTGACTATGTAAAAGGAGCGCAGGCATCGGTTGGGATGAAGCCTAACAGAAATCTTTGACATAAAAACACCCCCTAGATCGCCATTTATGGCCCCTCCAGGGCTAAGCAAGTCAGTTCCAGGAAATGGTATTGTCAGTACTTTCTTGGATAGAAACCCCTATCCTTACATCATGGACGTTTTTCGTTGTAAAACTCTGAAAAAATTTGTACATTTCATGATGAACATTGTTATACTTGCTTCAAATTTGAAGGCTGAACATCGGCAACATTATCATCATTCCCTGGATGTGGGGGAGGGGTGGGGACTGTAAAAGTATTCACGCTTGTATTTTCGCTTTCAATTGTTTTTCGTTCTTTTACTTGTCTTTTTTTCTTTTCATTTTTTTTTGTCGCGTTATTTTGCGGCGCGACACACACGACGGTCGCCATGGCGATCGCCATACACCTTAGCTGCCCTCCTTATATTACGCCACTGCATTGGAGGTCTGAATACCCTAGGCCACCGGGTTCACTGACATGCATCAACAAGTATATGCATTAACCCATGCAGTGACCTTTGCCACGGCTCGGACGTCACAAGTTTGCCTGAAAATAGGTCTATACGAAGCAGCCCCCTTGTGAGGCTTGTGTTTAGGGTAAAGTGCCAAAAATGACCGTCGTTTGAGCACTTCTATTAATACTTCGAAAATAGCATAACTTAACCATAGCCTACGTATTGATACAAAGGAAACGCACTAGCTAAAAGGTTAAAACGCAGTTTTAGTCGGTCGGGGGGGGGGGGGAAGGGTGGACAGCATCCTGACTGCATGGTAGCTGCGCCACTGGATATAAAGAAAGCATTGGTTATTAATGCGATTGCAATGTACAATGTCATTTATCAATCAATCAATCAATCCACCTTACAATCAATCAAGTCAGGAATCAGTCAGCCAACCATTCATAGCTCATATCTAGCTACAATATATATTATTTTTTATCCTGTAGGAATGTGTGTGTTGTTGAATGAACCTGTGAAGTGGTCCACAATGTATGGGTAATGAAATTTCAGTGGAAATCTTTTCGAAGCATGAAAGATCAGTGACTTTACTTGGGAAACAGCGCGCACAAAGCCTTTCAGTGTACGACGGACTTATACAGCAATTTGCACTTGAAACTTAATTGGCAGTTACTTGAAACGACCAGTTCAGGGCGGTAAAGTAAAAAATTTTCCAAAGATCCCTTCCTACACCCCCCCCCCCCCATTCCACCTCCTTCGAGATATATGAAAACTTAGGCCTACATGTTTTCTCAAGGGTATGCACCGTAATATTATATACGATACGAAATTGTCAAGAAATTATAATGTTTTATTATGGATGCGTCTGACTATATCTGCAATAGAGATATCAAATCCCGACGAGGGAGTAGCTTTTTCTTGAGGTTTGATTCCCACACATGTCGGTTGTAATGACAGACGCACCCTTTGGCCTCTTCAGAGCTTTTAACTGCACACTGTGCGTGAGATTTGCACGTTTCAAACTACAGGCGATATAGGCCTACGTGATGATATCACCTACTTAGCAGATTGCGTGAGAACTAAAAATGGGATTTTACTCGATTTAGCCTACGAACGGTTAGGCCTAGATTTTTTTAGTTTTTCATTCGTTTTGCTTCTAAAAGTCGGTTTTGTCGAATTCGTTTGTATGTAAGGTTTGAAAAAATGGAGGCCCTATCTAAAGAATTCCTTCACTGGAAATTTAAGCATTGGACAATGTATTAGTAGTGCATCTAGTGGGGAAAGATCGAAGTCGATCTTTCATGTTATGCATTACATGTACATTTGTATGATCCGTGGTCAAGTCACTATTGTTGGTGTCACTTCTTATAAATTAAAGATATTTTTAAAGTAGTCTTAAGTTGTTGTTACTGTGAGCTCTTTAAAATCGTTTTTACTTAAAGTGGTATACGTGTAAAACGACATATATGATGGCGTTGAGAAGCAGATATTGTCGATTTCTTCAATTAATTGGATTAATTGGATGTATATCCATCGTACTTGCTTTCTCAACCATTCTACATATTTTGACTCCCATCCCATGCTAATGGTTCCTCGAAGTTGGTCAAGGCATTAACTCAGCCCCAGCAGGACGCTATACATAGAAGTCTCTTGGTTCCTTCAATAATCACGGAGTTGCTCTTTGACTCCCTGATTTGATGTCACATAAACTGACCACAATTACCTAGTCAGCAGGAGATAAAAACAGGTGTACAAAGACAGGATTACTGTTAGACCCTGTTGAGTCGGATCGGTGTGGTGCGCCTAGAGTGCCATAAGTCTAGAAATTGACATATGAATAGGCATATGTCTTATATGGTGCGCCATAAGTCTGAAAATTGACATATGTTGAATTCAATCGTCCTATGTCAGTGTCTCGCAACCTGATTAGATTCAACCGTCGTATCTCCAAGAAATCGATACACGTCAATTTCTTTTACATATGACAGTTTCAAGTCCTTTCATTGGTTTACATTTGCACATGACACATTTTAAAAAGGACGATTGAAAGAAACTGTCATCTATCAAATTAAATCGGATTATATGTCAATTTAAATCGGCATCTGTTAGTTTCTCGTAATTCTGTTTCACAAGGAAGGCACATGACAGGGTCCTATAATTCTGTTTGGAAGAGACTGTCATATGTAAGATTAAATCGACATATGGAGACTTAAATCGGCATCTGTCAAGTTCCGACATCCTATTGGTCAACACAGGGCACATGTCAGCTTTTAGAATTCTGGTTGGAAGAAACTGTTATATGTAAGATGAAATCGACATATGACAATTTAAATCCACATCTGTCAGTTTCTCGTGATTCTATTGGACAATATAGGGTACATGCCAGCTTCTGTAGTTCTGATTGAAAGATACTGTCATATGAAACATTAAATCAGCATATTTAAATCAGACAATTTAAATCGGCATTTGTCAGTTTCGGTCCTATTGGACAAAAACTACACATGACAGCGAATAGGACTCTGATTGGAAGAAACTGTCATATGGAAAATTAAATGGACATATGACAATTGAAATCGACCTCAAATCTATAATGTAACCGGTTTACCATAAAGGTTCGTCTTGAATACATCTTTTCAAACAGACAATATCCTCCGTGCTTTGCTCAATAGCTGTGTCTATGAGGACGGTGCTACAAATAGTTCTAGCCTAAACAGATCTTTACATTTGAATTAATGGGCTTGAATATTGCTTAATGTGTTGAGATTCGGAAACAGCACCGCATTTTATGAATAGACAATATTGCAAAAGTGAGCTGCGATGGGAGTAAATTGATACATCATCAGCATAATCACTTTGAGTTATTGGTATTGTTCTGAAATATTCTTGCTTTCTCACACAAAAATATTGATGTCGGAAATATTTTCTTCATTTTTCTCATCAGGATACCCATTAAAGCGAAGGCTCAGCGCTAAGTGTTCTGATTGCCGGAACGTGGGCGAAGGGAGTTTTTATAGATAAAATTATAAGAATATGCAGTGCAAGCATGTGTTACTTTTTTTGCTCGACTGCTCTGCGGATATAAATTGGTAGTCATCATAAATTCGTTGATACCTCATCAGAGCAGCGTTACAGCTTTATCACCATGTAATTTTTAAAAGTCAGACGACAATCATTTTCAAGGATAATTCCCGTCTGACGGAACAAAAATTAAAAAGATAAAAGTGGAAGAAGTAAAAGGGCTGAAATGTAAGATGTATCTCAACCTTCAATGATTATGAAATCAATGTACCATTAAGACGCAAAGGGAGGAGTGTTCTGGAAATAATAAGTTAATTTCGTCCACAAGTATGGTATAAACTAAACAGTTAACTAACCATTTAATCCATCGTGGGTTACAGTTGGCAAAATACCAACACATCAATATTGTAAATAGGAGCATCGTTTTAATGGGTGAACAGGTTCGGGTGGGGGAGAAAATAATTGTTAGACTCACCAACTTGTCATATTTTCTTCCATGTGTGGACAGAAGAGTACACTAAAAGAATTCTTTTTTCTCCGTATGAAATTTCTGCTTCATGCACCTTTGATTGAAAGCAAGTGTTTAAAAGAAAGTTTTTTCTTAACAAACAGTAACTAATTTCTTAGTTTAGCCTAGTGGTTCTCAAACTTTCTTAAACTACCGTCCCCTTCCACCATCCCAACTCGCCCTAACATAACCACCCACCCCCGCTCCCATCCTACAGTGCATATAGTCAGATGCTGAACAATATTGTTTTCTTCAGTTAATTTACTCTATTTGCAAGAACAGCAGAAAATTGCATAGGCATGCAGTCATACTGTGAATCCAGCAGTCCAAATACAGTTCAGTCAGTACATGGGAGTTGCTATGTTAATAACATCCTAAATGGCATCTAAGTAACTAAGTAATCTCAGTAAGACCTGCCTGGTGTGCTCTCGGTGTTGTACCCTTGGGCCCTCCTGAATGTATCGTGGTGCCATTAGTCGCTCTCGTGAAGTGTCCTATATGCCATGGTCCGCCTGCAAATGAAAGCCAACGATTGTATTCCCTGTGTACTTTTGTAGTGTCCACCTAAGACTTCCCATCTCCCACGAAGAGACGGCACAGTCACATGAAAGGTGGAAAACGAGACCGTTGTCCATGTTTAGAGAACACTTCTCTTGTCCATATATAATGAAAATCAAACAACAAAATTATCATAATCATGTTACATCTATTTATTGTTTTCCTCCCTGTTGTGCTTAGCACGTGTCAGTGTTGGATTAAAGTTAAGTTTTTCGACAAAATGTAACATTATTCTGTACATGTATTGATTTGTTTTTATTGAGATACTTTTCCACTTTTCCAACGTCTGTGAATTAGGGGAAGTTGATAGGGGCTTAACAATTCTTAATAGTGCAGTGAACAACACAATGTAAAACTTTCCAATATCCATGTCCTTGTGCTTCGTTTGCTTAAACTAGAGAGTCAATAGTCTGCTTGATAACAAATGAAACTGATCTTGAGTAAAATACAGTGGAGCCTCTACACAGGAGGTAGGGGTGGGTGTGGGGTTAGTTCTGAGTTGGACGCGTGCTTCCGAAATCATATTTTGACCCCGAAATAAACTTACTATTAAAGCTACATTCATTTGTGAGATGGTGGGGTGTGGTGAAGTTAAGTGAAAATAAACAGAAAAAAAGTAGGCTCCCGCAAAAACTATAAGTGAAACTCCACTTAAATGGTATAATGTACTATACTTATGGCTATATGTGCCCCCAATCATTAGACGCTGGGGACGCCCCTGGTAGAATGATGAAGTTGAAGTAGAGCGTGAACCAAGTGACTCAAAATTTTGACGAAACAGATGTAAACATAATATTAACGTAATATTAACGGTATCTTCAGTATGTGTTCTCAGGTATGTGTTCTCAGGTATGTGTTTACCAAATTTTAATTGCACTTTGGCTAACGTAGGTCCCCGAGATAAGCTAAGGAATCTAATTTTCAATTATCAGTCCCCCCCCCAAAAAAAATACCAAAGCTCAATGTACATTAATACTAATATTTAAATAAGTGTGTACTATTCATAGCGAAAAGACATCTGCAAACTCCTAATATTTATTTTTTTTCGAAATCTGAGGCTTATCTGTTACCGTCCACAAAGAAATGTTTCGCTTCTTGTCACGCCGTAAGCCCCAATATATGGAGTATTTTTCTATTATAGATAAGGAATAGAGAGTGAAGGTCGTGAAACTGCTATCTGGCATTACAGGATAGAACACCGCATATGACGTCACACCATCACTACCGATGGGTTCAGTTGTTTATGAAGGTCCACCTCAAAAGCGCTGTTGTTTTGGTGTTCCTCACGTCGTGAGTGGGGTCCTTAAACTGAATACCATTATCATCTCGTATTGCTCTAGAAACAATCTAGACTGTCTGTCCAGACTCAAAACTTGAACTGTCTTGGTTAGATGACCTGGACCAAAGAAACGAATCTATAAGTTGCATAAATGTCTACATTGATACAAACTAATAATCCGAACAAATAAAAGGACATGAAATGAAACTTAAAAAGACATTTGACTGACTTTCGCAATGTGGTTGGTGTCCTTAATGTAGTATACATATGCGATATCAATACGTACGACTACGCTGCAAACTGTACTTGTGCTCTCCATGTGTCATTGGGGAAATGGCAACGACTTGGAGGTATCACTCCAATCCCCTATTTTCTCTGCGTGCCAGTCGGTGATATTTCGAGTGGTACTCACTGCTACATGTTATTATAAACTTCAAAGGATTTGGCTATCCTTTGGCACCAACGCAGACGAAAATTAGAGAGAGAGAGAAAAAAAACATATGACTGGCTGAGTAAATACAAGAATCGAGGCTATGGGCTGCTATTAATAACAATTTTCTTTTTTAATGGTGTTCTTATCACCATCAGAGAAATAAATGTTAAACAACGCCCCCTCATTAGGGCCCTTGTCTATATTACATCGACACGTCATTTGACAAGCAACCTCTGTATCAATTTGGCAGCGTTATGAGAATAATGGTTGTGAAATAACATGCTGATTTCTCTGAAACGTTCACAGTGGAATAGTTTAAAAAGTTGAGAAGAACTATTGTATGCAAGTGACAACCTCCCTCAAAGTAGAAAATAGACCGTTGAATTGATTTTGCTTTTACTGTTTTTAAAACTACTTACTACTTCTAATGTAAAATATACATGTGGGTATATATAAATACTTTCTACAGTGAAGTGAAGGCAGGCTTATCGTTCTTTTGAGTATAATCTAAACTTTTGCATATATAGCAATTGTTGTCTGATTCCTTCGTTTTCTGCCGGATCTAGATTTCCTTGTCGAGAACCAAATCATAGTTGACAGTATATATGTGTCAGTTATTATCTTATTATCTCATAGCCCTATTAGGGCTAAGATGAGATATTGTAGTCACTTGGCTAGTGGAGTTATACATTGTACTGGGCACCCATTGGAGAACGGTTGCCACGGACACGCTTGGAGTGGATGAGTAGCCACACCCCAGGGGTACCGTATGGTAGAGTGACCACGGGTACAGCCAGGTCCTGTTGGGTGGTATAGATGAAAACGTTTCCGTGCCAATGTTTGTGCGTGTGTGCGTCCAAATTATGTTTTTTTTTTCCAGAATATTTTGAAGCGATTAAGGCTAAACTTGGTAAGGTGGTGCATGATGCCAAAATGTCCAAGATGTATTGATTGTTTGGTTAGTTGAGTCAAATTTGCTGATTTTTGTGGGAAAAATCCAATTTTGCCCCCAAATTGGTATTTCCATTTGAGAAGTGTTTGAGCCCTCAATGCAAACTTTTGCAAGGACTTACCTGAGAATGTAATATTCAGGTATGCTACTTTTACAGTAAAGAGTGTAAAATTTACTGACTTTTTGAGAGAAAAAGTCAATTTTGCCCAAAGTTTGTATTTCCTGCATATCTTGAGAACTATTAGACCGGTTAACTTAAAGCTTTGTAACAACTCACCTAAAGAACACATTGTTCAACATAATATTACTAAAATTGGTAATCCAATGAAATCTCAGTGCTGATTTTTTGAGAAAGCCAATTTTGCCCCAAAATTGGATTTTCACCATATCCTGATAACTAATTGAAAAACAATAATGAAGATACGGTATATTACTCTTATAGTAAATTGGTGAAATTTGATGACTGCTTGGTAAACAAAATAGAGCCAGCATCCGGATCAATAGACACCACCTTTAAGCTTTAGCCAAAACAATTTTAGCAGAACTGGCCCTTGTGGATAATGTATTGGAACATTCCTGCCAATTATGAGAACGCTATTTTTAAGTCAAACAATAATTTCAGCAGAACAAGGTCCTGCACAGGTAAATAGGAGACTAATGTGCAAATAACCCATAGAGGGTTAGCCTAACCTATATGGAATAAGTTTAACCCAATGTTATAATTGTGGTATATAGCATAATATACACAGATACTTCTGAGCCGTTATTGTTATTGTTACTTGAGCAAGTAGTGGGACCACGCAGGCTAGGCTCAAGCTTGCTACAGTACCTTACAGTATTTTATGTTCGGTTCTTCTGCTTACCACCTTCTTATGTTTGAAGAATATTTGTGTCTAATTTAGAATCAGTGCCCGGAAATAACAACAGGGAGCGCCCTGTCCCCCCTCTAGATCTCTGTGACATGTGGTTGCAGGAAATTATTACAAGTCCCCGTGTGCAGGCCCAGTATTTAAGACATTATTGATATCACTGCATGTTGGCGATGAGATACGCACCTCAGTGAATTGCCTTCTTGTCTTTTACTTGCACTGACCATCACTGACTGCCATGCCTGAGAAAATCTCTTTCAAGACAGATCGCCAAGAAAGGGGTTTACACGTGTAACAACTCCTGTAAAAGGTGGACAATACTGGAAGTATTTCCACCGGACTTGTGGCGTGTGTAAAAAACCCTCAAGTACGAGCACAAGTACAAGGTCAAGAGTACAAATAAGAGTACAAAATGTTGAGTACGATTTCCTGATATAGTTATAAAACAGCATGCACATTTACAAACGTAGGCATTAATGGTAAACCATGAGTACGATAACAAAGTCTCAAGTATGAGTTAACCTCGAGAACAAGTGCAAAGTCTAGAGTGCGAGTACAAAGCTACCAGTGCAAGTACGAATACCTTATTTTAAAATTTGCAGAGTACGAGTGCAAAGCCTTGAGTAAAGGTAAGAGTGCAAGAAAGTGTACTCGGGTGCAAATCTGATTTCCACCATATGAAAACTAATCAAAAGAGACCATCATTCCTTCAGTAATTTTTTTAAGTCGGGATAAAGATCCATTTGAATCCAGATAAATGTCATTGCAGATTAAAACTAATGGCAATGGCATGTAATAGTCGATTATAATAGTGCTTAGAACAGAGAATTAAGCCAACATATAAAAAGCGACATATATACCGTACCAATATTTGGTGTTATTATAAAGATAAAGAGTTTCTTTGCTTAGGTTTTCTTAGTTGTCTTTGCTTTCACTTTGTTGGGGATTGGTATCTGAAAAAGGAGAGAAAACTAGTGGGGGGGGGGGGGGGTGACTGAGTGGCGAAGGGGAGCGGTCTGCAACAGAGGTTTTTTTGGGGGGGGGGGTGAAAGTGCGCCTGTCGAGCCTGGACATTTCATTTTCGCTGATTTTGTGGTATTTTTAGGCAAATTTTCTGTGACGTTCGGCGTCAACCGATTGCAGAGCTACTCTTAGATGGTCTTTCCGTAATGTTAGCTATCATTTAAGTGATGATGGGCACCTCATGAGCCCAGCCAAAAAACGATGAACCCATGTCGCTACTGGAAAAAATATGGAAGAAGGGTCGAACAGCGGTTTTATTAATTCTGCTTTAAAGAAAGGTTTTGTCTTATCTTTAGGTATTTAGAGCTAAGTTGGTTAGTTGGTAACAATATTTATATTCACTGTTTTTAACTTTATTCATTCAAGTATCAATGAAGAACATTTAAGAAAAGGAGCAAAGCAGAAAAGGTACAGACCCAGAACGATGAAACATTAAAATGGTAATCTGAATGAAAATGTGAAACTCTATTTAAAGTTATGCAACTTTTCTGATTGGATGAAAACTGCAGCTGTATGTAAATTTTTAAACAAATGTATTCTATACTTTTGTACTTCCTAATTTCAGAATTATGCTTTCAATGGAGGCGTGTTCAGGGTGACTTTTTTCTGCATAAATTTATGGCCATTCTTAGGAACTCATCTTTAGAAGATGCATTCACAGTTTTCTTCATCATATATTGAAAAGCTGAAGAAGAAGTATTTTCTGTAAAGTTTAAATACTTAAAATTCTGTCTTTATCCTTTTGAAAAATAAATACTTTACCAGCACTACATTTGATTTTGAGAATAGAGCGTTCCAAGGTCCCTTGCAAAATGTGGATCTTCGTATGAAACGAAGAGCGACATTAGTAGGTTGTGCCATGTTGCATAAGCTTTATAAGCGAAAAGTACGTCAAGCTTTGAAGAAAAGAGAAGAGAAGGAATTCACTTTGCCACTTTGCCAAAGTTTACGTCCGTTAGGCATTTTTGACGTGTCAAATGACGTGTCAAATGATTTTAGCAGACATTCGTTAAATTATTTCACGTTAAGTTCTTTAACCCGAAAGGATAAGAGCTGGTTGAGGTATCTTGAATGTCTTTCTCTGCCTACTGAATTCAAATCATACAGTTGCTCCCATGCATGTGGGCTAAAGGGACGAAATTCCGTGCTCGAGTACATTCCTATCTCTTTATTGCGAGCAAACTTATAAGTCCTCCTGAAAAGCTAAGTTGAAACAATTCATACAGTTCATGTCAGTTTTAATAGGCAATCCAGTACACCTAATCCTTGCTGCTCGGATTCCACTGTTCGTTGGTCCCATCTTCTGCAGTACACTAATTCCCCATCCTCCACTCGCCCATGCCAATGCATCTTCTCAATCTCCACCTGGATTTACACTAATACATGCTATTATGAGCCGCTATTCGTATCTCATATTTCCACATAAATGAAGAATGATGTGCAGAGTCCATGTGAACTCTACCGAAAAGGCTGGGAAGGGACATGAGAAAATATTTTTAACAAGAGACACAAAAATCTAGAGATAATAATCCCGAGACATTTAATTACCTCGAGATAATCCAAAGATATTTGTACTATTCCGAGCTAATTCTTAAGAAGATGTTTTTTTCCTCATGTCCCTTCCTTGGCTCCGTAATACTGAGATACAGAGAAATAAAAATAAATAGTGGTACAGTGGTCCATGCAAAAAATAAGAATAATAGATTAAAAAATGAAGTTTATGAAAAGTTTCATTTTAAGCTTTGTACATAATGATCAATGTGTCGTTTTTAGCCATGAAAAGAAGTATAAAGGTTCGGTGACCGTCCTCAGCGGCCGCAGAACTATTTATTGTACTTTTGTGGCTGTTGTTTTTTTCTCTAGAACGGGTGTGTCAATTCCGTCATAATACATCGAATATCCATTGCAAGATAGCGGTTGTAATTTCGTATACACAATATCAATAATCCATACATACATATATATATATGGAAATGTATTTATATATTTTAAGGACTTACATAAATATACATATTTTAACTTAACGATCTGTCGTTTTGTGGCTAAAGTTGTAACACCTGCAGGGATTACAGAAAGTAATGACGGTCAAAGCTTTTCGCAGGTTGTCATGGAAACCCAATAACTCTCCATTTTACCGCAGCAAACAGGTTCTCCATTTTATTAAGTGCCGTACATAAATAGAGATCTCAATATATCTGATCGCAAAAATAACGTCTATTGACATCAATCCTAAAGGCAAAAATTATATTTGAACGAACAAATTACTGTTTCTCGTACGTGGACTTCAGATTATGTCTAATGGCTTATAAAGGAACTATGTTGGATTTTACTAATTCTACGATTTCATTGAACACCGCAGTCGAGTCTATAAACGAATCGGATATAATCAAGTTGAGTTTCACAATGAAAATATGGGGAACTTGCTTGTATCTGGTTGTTTATATTTGTCTATGGGTCGCGATATTGGCCTTAAACATGTTGGTGATACTGGCATTTTTCCAAGATCCGAGACTTCGGAGATGTCCCGCCAACTATTTTTTACTCAGTCTGGCAATCGCTGATCTCCTCACAGGACTAGTGGCGTTACCTTTAAATTTAACCGTTCGACTTATATCGAGTGTGTCTACCTGTTACAGTACCTCCAGGAGATATTTCTTTCTGCCAGTCATTGTATTTGGAGGTTGTTCTTTACTACATCTTCTGATTATTGCACTCGATAGGTAAGTCAAACCTTACTACAATCATTTCAAATAAAACATGAAAAAGTAAAAACAAGAATAGGTTAGAATTCTTATATTGACTCAAATATTTGTTCCATTTTCCCTTTCGGGAATCAACTAGTTCAACTTATATAAATTATTTAACTAGTTCGACACATGTAACATATGACCAACTTGACTACACGCATTTCTCAACTTCTTAAATCTGACAAGAATTCACATATTTACCAACACATCAGCAAATCTCCAACTGCACTCGCAAATGCGATCAAAACTTCTTCAAAATTATCGACTCAGCTCCCACTAAGCTCCAACTTCGGGTAAAAGAAAGTCTACACATCAGCTGGGAGAAACCTAATCTAAACAAACAGCTCGATAGTCCATTGTTCATTTTGTTCCATAAATGTAGGCTACTTTTCTCATATTGTGATTGGAACTAAGGAATGAATATACATATACATATGTATATATATATTCATTCCTTAGTTCCAATCAATACAGACGTATCTTTAAGCTGTAAAGTATACCAATAAAACTGTAAGACTACAGTACTGTGATATTTAAATTGCAGTAATTTAACCCATACTCCCGCAAACATGTAGATTAAAGACAAAGTCGAAATACTTTGATTCAGTAAAGAGGTCACTGTTATTGTTTGCGTAGTCATGGTCATGGCATTGTATTATTTGTTTGTCAAGTTCGATGCATGAATGACCAACATATCATCAAATATAATTCATTTAAACAGGAGAATTGGGAGCGTGCTCTCTGTGATATATATGCGTGGGATATTTATGCTGCGGCCGACCCACTGAACGAATTTATTAACAAACTAAACAAATCATACGAACATCCACACGGCAACAATAGTGTAGTGTATGAAACTTCATCTTGTTTTGCATCAAATTTCCCAGTGAGGGTTCAAAATACATTAACTGGTGGTATCTTTAACTGCTTAGCGATTGCACTTTGGTCAATTGTGAAATAAATAGCGACAGAGTGCATAAATTGCTGGGTTAATAGCAGTCCATTAGTGTATCAGCTTGCCACAAAGCATAAACAAACATATCAGGGTCAATAAAGCGTAGCGTATATAATAGGTGATTTATATGATACGGCGATACGCTTTTCCTAATTTAGTCACGCGCTCTCCAGTGAAATAAACGCCTCTGTATATACACTTTTGAGGCAGGATGGCTATCTTGCTATGGGCCTAGCTGTCGAGGAGATATTCCTTACTTTTATGGGAAGCCTTTTTCCAAGTGGACAGCAGATATATTGTATCGTTTCGATTTTTTGTTTTGCTTTCTAAACTGGAAAAAATGGAACGAGATGAACATGGATAATAAAGGAAACAAAAACCAAACCTGACAGTAAAGTTTAGAGTTTCACATGTCAGTTAAAACCTGTTTTTTAAATTTGCTTGCCAACCCCAATGTTTAGGAAAATCACTACACAGTCGGAGTTTAGAGCTAAATTTAGCTATTGCAAGAGTTGATGACCTGTTATAGCAAAAATCTAAAAAAGGACTCTGTAAATTAAGACATTACTTGAAAGATAATTTGGCTGTCAATTCGTTTATCTACTAAATTTGTTAAGCAGGACCATAAAATGGTATCTTTGGAGCAGTACATTTACACACACACACACACCCTCACACACACACACACACACACACACACACACACACACACGTAGTAAGATGTTAGATTTATCAGATAGTTTTGAATAGAATAATTATGGCAGTTTCTACTTTCAACAAGGACGAGTAAAGTTGTAACCAATGATAAAGTTACTTTTTTCTACACACTTCACACTGTGCTGCTACAGTGAGTGAAATTGTGCTGTGCGCATTCTCAACGAAACTTGTCGAGATTAAAAAAGCTAATCGCTATCCTATGGCTAAATATCATAGGGTCTCTCATGTTTGATATTCAATATTTCGACAGTATCCATACAGCGAAATCTTTAAAATTCTTGTCGTTTGAAGATATAGCTAAATCAAAGCATTCTCTCTTTTTTTGTATATCTACAGGTATATGGCAATCGTTAAACCACTTTTGTATCCTGTTATAGTCACGAGAAAACGAGTTCGTACGCTTCTACTGATCGTCTGGTTAATATGTCTCGGTAATTTCTGCGGTCAAATAGTAATCGGCGTTTTCGTCAGGAATAAAACGCGTGGCAACAATATCTGTGCTAACAAGAATTACAGCAAATCCCAAGATTCATTTTACGTTTACCTAGGGTTCTCTGTGCTGACATATTTCGGGATAATGAGCTTGTGCTATTTTCGGATATATTACGCGGCTCAGAATCTCAGAATCGGTAAAAGTGTTTCCTGTAACCCGAGGACGAGAGTTGAAAGGACTCAACCAGATCGAATTCGTCTAAGAGTTTTAAGAAGCACCGTAACCATGGCGATCGTAGTTGGCGCTTGTGGTATCTGTTGGATACCGACCAGTGTGAAACTATTTTTAGAGGTTTATGGAAATTTTGATTCGCTCTTTTCTCTGGGAGTATTTAGCGAAATGGTCTTATTCGCAAATTCGATGGTGAATCCGATTATTTATGGATGGCGGTATCCAGAGTTTAGCAGTGCTTATGGAAAAGTTGTGAGAGGGATATACATAAATTTAACAACTATGCAACCAAAGACAAGTGACAAGTGACCCAACTCTATGAACATCTATAAGCCTGCGAGTTGAAGAAACCGGACACAGCATAGCAGGAATGTTATAGACAAGCTCCATTTTAACGGCACCCTTATTATTGTAGAAGAACAATTTTAAAAATGAATACTATTCTGTCTGATCACCACCCCTGCCCCCCCCCCCCCACCTTCCTCAAATTTGATTTCGTTGTCTTGATTAAACAATAATACGCATATTTGAAAGTATCAGTATAACGACATTGAGATACAGAGAAGACAATCTGACGTAAGTGATGAATACATTTCCCGATTAGACAACATACTATACAAAGTGATGTACTCACCTTTGTTATGATGAAAAAATGAAACAACCTACGTACTCGAGTTGGTTCCGAGGAGGCCAGAGCGCAACTTGTTTGGTTGGTAAACTGTTTTTATTTATTTGAAAGATATTGTTGAATACGGATGTCTGGATACGTGATTTTATCTCATCCCGAAGATTATTTTGTATGCTGTACCGACATTCGGGGGTGGAGGATGTCATTTTGTTAATTTATTTTGCTTATAAATACAATTCAATACGTTAAGCAGACAAATCTTCTCTCAAGGTTTGCTGGCCAGTGGTATGTCTAATTGGGAAGGCATAAATGTACATTAATTTGTGTGACAATTGGCTAATGATGGAAGCACTACAGGCGGGTAGTGCCGACTATATTTTCTGTTGAACGATGTCTCCAGATCTGCTGATTTGCTATCTTTAACAGTAGCAATGACGATCATAAAGTCAAAGTCTGTGGTCACCTGGAACGATCATGACTACTTAACAATTTCCGGCCTCACTATATATTGCAAAAAAGATTCAAACTGTCTAACTGGATAAAGTCATATCATGATCTCAAGAGTAAAAAGGTGTGTGTGTGCGTGTGTGTGTGTTGGGAGGGGGGGTTACATGGTCCAAAAAAAAGACCAAAGTTCATTGTCGTATTTTGTGTGTGAACTTTGACGATGCAGTTTTTGCCATTCCGGAGATGGATGCAAAGTAATATGATACATTTGTACATTCTTTTTTGTGTCATATAGTTGATTGTAAATACAGAAAAATATGCTTTGAAAGAATTGCATGGTTTCGTCTTCTCCTCTGTATGTTAATACTTAGTTCTCTCTCTAACAAAGTTTCCGACCCTTTGCGGCTTTCTCTGAAATTGTTTCTTCCGTCGGATAGAATATAGTTAAATTATATGAAGGCCTAGCATGAAAGTATTTAGTGGTGAATTTTACGTTTTAGTTGCATAAATGTCTGAGTGACGCAAAACCTGTTTACAGATATAGAAAATGTCTTGGAGATTCGAATCTCAACCTACACATATACTGATGGATCTCACATTTTGCTGATAGCTTTAATCTTTATAACCTTAAGTTGTGCGTTTGATTTTGAACCATATAGTGCCTCTTCAAGACGGAAGTGAAAATAAGATCTAATTGTCTTGTTAATCTTGAAATGTATATACGCCTCTGATGCCATGAAGACGCTTATTAGGAAACTTTTTCTGGGCCGAAACAACTCATGAGTTAATGGGAGACCAAGTGGAAGGCCACCCGATTGATTGTAACTGATTCTCCCTACGAAAGGGCAAGATTGAAAACATTTCACTCGAACACAAGTAGTACAGGTCAATAATTTACGTCACTGACATACGGATACCCCGTGTGTCAGCTACAGAGGCGCTATATATACGTAGACTAACAAATTGTGGATTGTGACCCATAACAGGACAAGTTGCTAATCATCACATATACTAGTACATGTGTTTCGAATCAAGAGAGAAGACAACATGCAGGGATTTACTTTATTTTTATTTCTATATGTGCATTTTAGAGTCACTGCAATTCGTGCCATCGGGCAGGAAATGTCACGTTTTCTGTAAAGGTAAAGTCACATATGCTCGATTCAAAAAGCGATTCATTTTTCAACCAGGAAGGTGCAATTCCACCTCCCGGTTTCAACTAAACTAGTGCAAGGTGATCATAAAAGCTGTCGAGAATAGAAAAGCGTCAAATTTGCTTTCAGTCGTGGTCGTCTTGAATGGATGATCGCTTTTCAAGCTAATTGTAAGTCGAAACCAAGGCAATGGACGACTCTTGTGTGAAGAGTACAACAACATGCCTAGACTTACGAAGCGCGTTTCGATTGGCAAACTGCCAGTCACTGCTCACGTGCAGATAGCATGTTATGGATACGCGCGCGCGACACGGCCTTAGTTACAATTGTTGTACATGAACGCCTGTGACGTCGATGATAAACCTTTATACATGCATGGGTGAAAGACGGGATACATAAAAGTAACGTGCAGAGTAGGGGGGGGGGGAGAATAATGCGCGCTATTGCTTTTAGAGTTTAAACACAATCGTTCCTTTTGACGCAATAGTACACACATTTTTGTGTTGACATGCGGCAACTATAACTGCACTGTAACTATAAACACAAACCGAAATAGTGAGAGAAACATGTTCTTCCGAAACAACTAGTAGCCTCAGTGAATCGCTTAAAAGAACTAAAATGGATTCAAGTGAATCTACCCTGAATAACGGGTTACATGCTTATGAGTTTACCGATAACGAAGAGAGTGAAGCCACGCTAAGAAAATTCAAGTCAGAGCTGAAAAGAAGAAACACTCACCATAAAAGGGGAAGTATGTTCAGGCGTGGCAGGAGAGGAACTATATTTGGCCCTCAGCATATGACTACTGAGTCTCTGAAAGAGGATCGGCTAAGGTAAGTTTGTTTACAATCTGTAACAAATATACTCGTTAGAAGCCGCAAGCGATTCTTACCGTGTCTGATGAAATGAAAGGCACAACCGAAACGCCGTAGGTCTGTAGCTATGGTCCTATCTACGTTAGACTGGCATTAACCTGCGGTGGGAAGTCAGTGTAGAGGGATAGGGTATAAAGGTAGCATGGTTGCACCTAGAATGACGCACCTCAGGATTTGATCGATGATTATGAAGTTGTTAACAATCCAGAACACTCATTTAGATGGGGGTTGAGTACAAGCAGTACCTCACAAATGTAATGATATGAAAATATTTTCTCTGCTGTTACTTCTCATTTAAAAGTCGAACACAACGTGGACCCAAGATTTCTGCTGTTAGAAGTATTTGTATGCACCTAAATTGACACATTGCAACTTTTGTGAAGTCCTAAGCAAAGTCAAAGTCCTGAGTAGCATTAGCCATGAGGTATATGTATCATGTAAACTTATGTCTAGCAGGTGGATCATCATTTTGGATACATGGTGGTATTTTGAGGTGTATTCTGAGTTGTTTTGTTGAAGTGACGTTTCAAATTATGATACGAAGTCTAGCCTATAGGCAACGGTAGAAAAACCTTACAAAAAAAACCCCCCAAAAAACCCAAAAAACACACACACACACACAAGTGTCACAGGCTACACCTGGAACATGCTACGTTTAAGGAATTATTCATTCTGCTTACAATACAATAAGTTAGGTTGTGTGCAGTAGTACAGTTTCAGCAATAAATAGGGGTGCGTCATTCTATGGGATGTCATTCTAGGTGTACTTGCCAAACAATCGCAGTCTCCAGGACTACAGTGCCACATATTGGGGCTGGGGAAAGGGGGGGGGGGATCGGTCAGTAGCTCTGTGAATGCCAAAGTTAAGCGTGCAAACCATAAAACTCTGTTGGTGATGACATAATAAATCAACTTGTAAATCATGCCCTCACCGTGTACTTTCAAATAGATGTTGCAGTCAAAACTGTATTTGCGTAATGGACATGCGGTACATTTTACTAAGAGGTTGACAGCAGCTATATATGGGAACTAAAAATGATTGTTGAGTGTGCGCACATTTTGCTACATCGTTCAGCATCCTCCTATCTCAAAATCACATGTTTGAGGTACACGTACCACAGGACCAACGCTGTAGAAGAAATTATAATTTGTCTTCATTTACTCCTTTTCTATTATCTTCATTATCAGTCTGTGGCTCTACTTTTATTCTCATGTGGAATCACGCCGGAGAACTTATTCTTAACTTATATCTCTGTCCACTTCCTCCAAGATTTTCGTATATGCTTTATTTGTCATTCTTCTTTGTTTCTGTGTATTTTATGTATATTGTTTGTATTGAGCTACCTCCTTGTATTTCAAGTGTATTATTTACATAGAAAACGATATTTTGCTGGGAGAAAAGTAAATTAACTAAAACAATACTAAAACAATCCAAAATTCATCTGCTTTGATCATGTGATCTGTCATCGACTGAACATACCTTCACACATTTCATGTGGTTGAGAAATTAAGAGAAATTTGAACTGTTTTTCTCTTCTTTGCATTGTAAATTCTTATAGTATGTTTCACGTATAAAGTCAAAAAATTTCATCACTGTCAAAATTTTCAAATTTTTTCAGAAGTATTAAGTTTTTAATTTAAATTTTAAAGAACTCACCATTTTAAAAAATATTATTGGTTATAGGTTGTTATAATTTTAACATATCTAGCATCAAAGGGAGACGTGAAGGTAGTCCTCTGAAACGACTTGACTATAAACTTTGAGACAGAGAAGAAACTAAGGGGAAAAAAAGAAACAAACATGCAAATAAGATATTTGACCCACCTCGAAATATGTAGTGACACTATACATCGGCTGTATGAGAGAAGTCTTAGGAAATTAAGTTATCATTGATCCACTATATTTCTTTCCAACTGAGCATTACACCCTACATATTGAACTTCCATCTATGTATGAAGCAACTGACTTACAGTCCTTTGTATTTTTTTTTCTATAATCCCTTAAACACGAACAATTACCTTCTGAGCATTTACGTATGCAGATTCGCGCCCTTAAATTTCAGAAAACTGTCTATGAAGAGCTCAACCGCTTACGAGGCAAGCACAATCAATGAAAAAGAAGCAAAAGAACGCATTGAGCTAGAAAATCGGCGGAAACGTCTTTTGGAGCAAGCGGGTCCTCTTCGATTGCACCTCTACAACCTTACGGAGTCTGTTGGTTTTAATGGTTTCATTTTGACCGTCATCATCCTCAATACGACCATTTTGTGTGCGTTAACTTATGACGCGGTTGCAGTACGAGCAGGTATATAACACTCACTATTTAAAAAAAAAAGTAATTGTAAAAAGGGAATTTTCAGACACACTTGTGTTATGATAGACATCAACCATGTATGAACATGGTCAGTTAGAAATTAGAGTATACTTGTTAGACATGTTCCCTTTTGTGAGAAGGTTAACTGTCTAAACTGACAGGATATTCCGCAATTGGAAGAATCCTTCTTTTTTTAACACCAATTCCGAATTAGTATCTCTGAAAATACCTCACCTAAGATCGTAACATATCAAAAGTGAAACAGTTGCGGTTTATGGATATTTAGTCAACCTTACAATAATAATAATACATCGTTTCTGTATGTAAGGTACTGCACCTTCAAGAAGGATTTCTTTGAGAAATCTTTTTATCTCGTTTGGTAGCAGCACAACCAACAATTTGACAATGGTGTAGTCACGGAACCATATAATGCTATCCCGAGGGAATAAGGGGGGGGGTTGCAACTTCTCCACATTGACGATTGTCGGTATATCATTAATTAATTACTTTTAAGTGATCTAAAAGTAAAATGTACTTCAGGTACAAATTTTGTAGAAATAATATGAACTGAGGGCAAACCGTTTGTTTAGGTTATTCTTTACAACGACCCTTTAATTGCTTAATAGTTTAAATGGCCTAGATTAATATTAACTATAGCGTTTAATATGGCGCCTTTTAACTGTGACATTACCACTCAACTTTTGGTGAAAGTTTACAGATATTTACAGAATCTGGTGAATAAGCTAGCTTGAAACTAACAACAATCTTAAATGGTGCTTACAACAGATCACTTCCGTTTTTGTTTTCCAAGCCAATGGTTCCAAATGACGGATTTTCAAATTGTACGTAGGGAACAGAAAACAATAGACTGGAATTAAAGTAAAGCAAATCGTCATTTAGCATTCTAACTTATAGCTAATTCTACATCACAATAACAACAATGAATGAATTGTGTCTCCCCTGGCCGGATCCGATCAACGTTCCTGACATTCCACATATCGTGGGTTCGGGGATTCCAGATTTTCGGATTCCGAGCTTGTACCAGTAACTACTGTGGTACAACCGTTTAAAAATTTACTGTAGTTAGTGTAGTTTCGATGTCAATCGGGTGATTTAGGTGATAAACCAAATCAGTTGCTATCAAACGTGTGCATCATTCATAGATATCTCGAAGACGTAAAAACCACACAAAGGTTTCACCGTTGATTTTAAAATCTCTAACAGTGCTTAAGTGCTGGCGGAAAAGATTGCAGTAAAGTCAGCAATTCAACAGATCAAAGTTGTGGGAGTGGACGACTTCTCATGCTGCGTGGTAGGTAAACGGGAACGACAAGGGTAACTTTCAATAAAGAATTTTGTACCATTGTAATTTGTAGCCTAAGGAAAATCCCGTTTAGGTAATTGATATATTTTCAACGAAGAGCTTATGCATATTCAGCGTGCACTTCATTATAAGCTTTCTGGTGATGATGTTTCACCCTCGAAGTTGGAACAACGTGAGACAGGCGGGATAATATAAGCCCTATCAATGATCAAAACATTACATCAATATTTATTTACACATTTTCTTGACAGGATGGTACTTCGAATTTCTTGACTACATATTTCTTGTTATCTACTTAATGGAGTGTGTCCTCAGAGTCTATGTTTGGAGGCTGGACTACTTTAGAGAAACGTGGAATATAATGGGTAAGAGAACAAGTTAACATTTGTCTCAATTTTTGAGAGATGAGCCTCAAATCATTACAAAAACAAAAACAAAAAAACAGCAACAACAACAAATTGAAGACAAGTTACAAAATGGAGAGGAAACGTGAAAAATTATACTTCGAAGTATAAGCTAATTTTAGGTGACGTCTAATTTATTATTAACATTAAACTGTGTGATGGCTTCTTTGCACTCTGTGCTAAGTAGAAAGTTTAACGGAGCAAAATGGGTCACCTCCCTGATGAAGTGTGCCATTCTTTTTTATACATTACAGCGTGTTACATTACACTGTGCCAAAGGTAAACGGCTCTGATGGGTGATGTTAGAGTTCAACGTGATAATGTGAAGCAAAGTTAAAATGGCTCTGTGTACCTTTCAGTATGTTGTCGCTGAATGGGATGTTAAATTAAATATTTCAAAATTTCTATTTACACAGACTTTACGATAGTAGTCGTGAATTTGATCGACTTTGGTTTGGCAACAATCTTAGGAAATGATGTTAACATCCTCAACGTGCTTGGCATGATCCGAGCTATGAGGGCACTGCGGGCTCTCAGGGTACTCCGCACCGTAAGGTAAGGTTAAACATTACGACGACGGTCGTGGTAAGACGGATGTTAAGGCCTATCATGTTCATGTTTAGCAATAAAGTGGCTACAGTGGTGGTTAGAATGAGGATGGCGATAGCTGTATGATAATGTACGCTAGGTAGTGACGAATTGCTGAATGATGGTTGTGATCATGAAGATAATGATCATCAGAGTATGAACAGTGAGACATTGGTGGTTAGAACTACATGGTCACGAGGATAGCTACGAAAATGTTAATGATATCGTGATGTCGTGTACTAATGACGATGACGTTCATGATAATAATAATAATGACGTCGATGATTGCATAATGATAATGATTGAACGATGTTCAATGACGACAACTGTGATCATAACAGACAACTAAGATGACATTAATGACGGTGACGTCGATGGTGTTTACGTTGAGGACGTTTTACACATCTCTTTCAGGTTTCTTCGAAGTCTCCAGGTGATCATGAACACTTGTCTAGAGTCAGTCCAGTCAATGGGAGCTATCACCATGGTCAGCATGTTGTTTTTATGTATCCTTTGAGCGTCCTCAAAAGGTCATCACATTGGGAGAAACCAAACAAATGAACAGTATATGTGGCTAGGTTAAGCGCGTATAGACTAAATGGCAGAGACATTATATACGTTCACGTGTTAAATTAAGAAGCTGGCCCTTCTGCAGGGCGCGGCTCACTATGTCATTATGACGCCACCTACAAGTTGTTTATTACTTCACCTGACATTACTCCTCCAGCAGGGCGCCTCACTATGTCATTATGACGCCACGTGCAAGTTGTCTCTTACTTCACTTTACATTACTATTTCACCGCCTGTAAGTAACAATTGCAACTATTCGCATTTCGCAAAATCTGTTTTTAAGGGAAGGTTTTCAAAGTCAAATGTTGCCTGGTCCGTTAGACGTTTTGCTACTTTGTTTGCCAACGGAACTAATTAAAAGATATGTTGCCTTAACTAATGAACCTCTAAAATTATATGATGACTTCAAAATATCATAAATTGTTACTTTTGAATAATCTATTGAATATTTGCACACAATGCTAGGTGTATAAATTAAACATTTAACGAGGTGTTTTGAGTATTGTGGCAACGATAAACGTGGAAATGGATCACGAAATCCTCCCAATTTTGATTTTGAGATGATAATCCTTTTGATCGTACACTTCTTAAATCGAATTGAAAGTATGTTAAGATTTTTTGGATAAAAAATTACTTTATTATGAATGACACAAGCAACTAGAAAAATGTGGTTACGGATACCGTAACCACTGTTTATGGAAGCGACGGATTATGAAGCTAGTTTGCCCTATATCTGTCATTTCCATCCGTCCATGATCTGCCGATTGCCTACGTAGTAACTACCCCCCCCCCCCCCCCCCAACAGCCCATGCTCCGTTACACGGCCTAGGAACGTTAGATCTCGCTCACTGCGGAGTGTAGGACTAATGAGTGTAGGCAATGTTACGGAACACACAGCCTGTTCGAGGGCTAAGCCAGTCTCCATTGACTTAACTTTTACTTCACCCGCCCAGCACTGAGAAATCAAAGCGTAACCCCAAACTGCCAAACGACACTAAACGAAGGGAAAAACAAAATACCCTGCTCATACCCCTGTGAGATGAAGGCTAAAGTTATTGTGTTGGAATAACTTGTTATCTCGGAAAATTTTACAAATTGTCGAGTTACCGACTTACGCTAAGTCGACATCTCAGAAACAATTACAAATTGTCGAGACACTGAGTTACGAATAACTTGCTATCTTGACAAAATTTTGCAAAATTGAAAAGTTACCGAATTACGCTAAGTCGACATCGCGGAAAATGTTTGCAAATTGTCGAGATACCGAGTTAGAATAACTTGTTATCTCAACAAAATTTCGCAAATTGTCGAGTTACGACTAACTTCTTATTTCGAAAAATTTTTACAAATTGTCGGGTTACTGACTTACGCTAAGTCGACATCTCGGAAAGTATTTGCAAATTGTCGAGATACCGAGCTAGAAAAACTTGTTATCTCAACAAAATTTTACGAATTGTGGAGTTACCGACTTACCCTAAGTCGACCTCTTGAAAAAATTTTACAAATTGTCGAGATACCAACCTAGGCTAAGTCGACATCTCGAAAAAAAAATTGCAAATTGTCGAGATACCGAGTTACGAATAATTTTATTTTGACAAAATTTTGCAAATTGTCGACTTAGACCAAGTCGGAGATGTTGATTTAGCGTAAGGCGGTCCTAGTGAGAATCTCATAAAAGAACCTATGTGAAAACAAAAATGTGGAAAATGTCATCAGGAATTTTTATGCGATGGTCTTATAATGGTTTTGAAGAGCAACTAAGCCCAACCCGCCCAAGTAAAGCCCAGTTGCGTCCCAACTGGCCTTGTTTGCTGTGATGTTTATGGAACGCTATCGCTTCCACAGACATAATGAAATCAAAGCTTTAGCTAAAGCGCGCCGATGAGGAAAAACGTCGTGTCAAATTGTTCGTTAACTGGGAGGTCACGTGCGTTGGGATAGACCCCCCTTAAATTGACGTCACATAACAATCTAGGATAATTCCTTTGGTAGATGCAAAAGTCAAAACGGCGAACTGTCCTGATTAGAAGCTCGTTTAGTGTACTCTGTTCTAGAAAAACATCAGTCGCTTGTTGTAGGTGATATCACTATAAGAATGATCTCTGCTTAAAGATTGCTACATCAAAATATGATTTACCTATATTACCAGTCTGTGACATAACAAAATCGGGTTTTTTTTTACTTAAATGTTACATTTACCAAAAACGATTGTATGACATATTCTATGACCTCTCCCTGTTAAGCTAGTGCACAGTCGTTTCTTGAGCGAGCATCGGACGTGACAAGTAAATGTACGTGCGTATATATGTAGGTTCTTTGCAATTAATTCCATAAGCACTACAGTAACTTTAGTAGGCTATCACTGGTTAGATCTACATGACAGCTATACGTGCAGCTGATTTAATTCACTGCGTTTAATGCTGAAAATAGCATTGTACTTCAATAGTTCAATTGCGTTAATCATGACTAAGTAAGACTCGGCTAGGCCAGGTTACGTCTTGAAAGTTCACTTGGGACGTAATGCTAAGTTTATTATTCCCACTAATGTCATAGGCCCCTATGCTAATATAGGCCTATAATCTAACTTTTTTTGGTTATTGCTTACCTTAAGCTAGCCACGGCCAAATTTTGGCTGATACTGGGAAAGAAATAGCCTGCACTACGGCCTAGCCTACATATGTCTATTGATCCTCGCTATAGACAGACTTAGGGGGAAGTAAACCTATAGGCTAGATCAATTAGGGGATTGAGGAAGGAGGGACGTAATGCATACATGTACCTTGTAATAAGTTATTTAATTGCAATTGATCACAACTTTCACCAGTGACCACTCTTACTTCTTCCATCACATAGGCCTACTGTAAGTTTCATGCTTTTCTTTCAGACAATTTTTCACAGGCTGTATTGCACCTCCCCTCTCTCCACCCGCCCCCCACCCTTACAAAAGACCTGAGGAACAACAACTTTCAGAAAAACTATGTTATTATTATTATCATCACATTTCAAAGAAAACTATTCCACTGGAGATACAAACAAACTCTAAAATTTAGCGAATTCATAGACAATTCTTTTGTTTTCATCATGTCTTCTCAAATTGATACACTGAGCACTATGTTCAGCCTATCTACCTTTCTGACCGACAGTAACTTGACTTTACCTTTATAAATGTGCATAAAATAATTTGCAAATTGTTAGAAAAATGCTAATCATTAAATGCAGCAACATAATTGACCTAGTATTGACATCTATTCCATGCAGTCAACCCCATAATCATTTCTGGTTTTGAACAACAGGTGACCCAAGAGGTGTTCAACATTACCAATGTCATATTACACATGTAATGATGTTCTCTGCAAAGTGCTGAAGCAAGCAACAGGGCAAATGTCAATACACCTTAAATGTCCTCAATGTAAACATTTCCACTATACTAATCTGAGTTAATTTTCTGGTAATTCAGGAAACGTCAGGCTTTGGAAAATAAATCATATTTCAATATTTTTTCAGATAGGGCGTTCCCAAGTACATTCATCACACCCCCCTCCTTTTTACAGCAAATCATAGTATCCTTTCAGCTGAATCTTTTCATTAGTCTGCTTGAAAAGGAAGCCTTCATTTCTAAGTTTTTCTGACCGTCTTCGTCTGGAAATAATTCTGTCACATGTCTGTCACAAGGCTAGCAGTGACCAGTCCCAACTACTGCTGGTATTCTGAAAAGTAAATTGGACAAATGATCTCAAAATTAAATAGACCAGGATTATAAATTTTTCTAACATAGGCTAGCATGCGAACATAGCAGGATGTAGAACACCAAACAATTCAGGTTTTTCTTTGGTGGAATTTAGGCCAACAGTAGGTATCTTCACTATGCCTATATGCTACATAGCCTGCAGTTATGTTTGCAGGCTTAACGTTGGACCAACATTCTTAGCATAACAATGACTATTAACAGTTGGGCAATCCAGACTAACGTTACTGTAGAGAGCTTCGAAAAGTGTAATAAAAATTGCTGGGAAAGCATTTGTTTTTTAATTAGGGAACTAAATCACTGCAGATCAATGTAGTTGTAGTAGCTACAAGCATTCCTTGTTTGGTGCAAGCAAGTATATCAAACGCTGTAGTGCACGAAGTTTGGGGTGCAGTAATGTACAGATCGGCGGTATCCATGCTATACTGGCAATGTAAGGACGATGCACTACTAAGTGCCCTGTGCGTTGCACATAGGCTCACTTACATTACACTGTTTACATGTTTAACGTAATGTTGCATTGCGCAAAACAAGTATGCGCTTAAATGCTCTCACATGGGAACTTTCGTGCTTTGCATAACATTGTACGACGGTTCTATATACCAAAACAAGTGATAGTCCATCAAAATATGTTACGTTGCTCTAAAAATGCTCACCAAAGCACAGTGTCGGCGCTACGGTAGGGGGGGGGGGGGATGAGGGGGCATTTGCCCCAGATTGTTTCCTTGCCCCCAGTTGCCCCCCAGTTGCTCTCACCCTTCCCAATCAGATCTTGTACTCATCCAAAATTAATTTTGGCATTGGACTGAATAAGAACAGCTTCCGGGAACCATCATTGATAAATACCTAATTTATGTTACACAGGATGACAGTTTTCATATCATGCCCGTAGCCACTTCAACAGTAGGCCAGCCTGGTCAGACCAATTTTCTCTGGAATGTTTACCGTCCAGCATAAAGGAAGGGCGGGTAGGTGGTTGTTTTCCTAAATGTAGGAATGTCGTTGTTTTCCTAAATTTAGGAATGGAATGGAAGTGTATGTAGCCTATGTGTGTGCGTGTGTGTGTGCGTGTGTGTGTGTGTACCCGGTGGTACCGCGTAAATGTGAAATGGTACTCCCAAAGAAAAAAGTTCGGAACGTTGGAGTACGGTCAACCGCAAAAATAAATAATATAGAAATAAATAATATACCTCCTTTGGGGCTTAATTTTCCACCCAGAGATATGCTAAAACCTCAGAGTTTCAGGGGGCTTCGCCCCCTGGACCCCAACAGGGGCCCTAAGACGGGCCCCTGGACCCCACCCGCAAGGCTTCGCCCTTCGCGCTCGGTTTCGCGCTGCGGGCGAAAATCTTTGCCCCCCAACATTTTCATCTGCCCTCAGTTTGCCCCCCCAAGTCTGACATTCTGGCGCCGCCACTGCCAAAGCAGTTCGCCAATCTGTACGGCGTAGAAAGACGTGATGCATGCACTTATTGCCTTCGATGATGGTCGTCGAGTTGTCGTGGGACAGTATGTACACTCAGTCACATTTAACGAAACGACTGAATGAAAGTCCGATTCTAGTGGGTGTGCTTTACGAGCGTCGAATGGCTGTAAAAAATGGCTGACAGATGGCTGTCAGAATTGGATGTCATGCATGTATTTCGATATTGCCGATTATGTATGTAATATTGAAAATAGATTGCTGTAATTATCGTCATGTTATTGTTGGTACTACTTGTAACAAATGGTACGTTACCGCGGTACTCTAGAATTAGTCCACAGGGCTGTGCTGTGAACAGGGCTGTACGTTACATTACACTCCACACTACAGCCCTTGCTCGAGCTGACACAAATTTTATATACTATTTAAATTTTGCAACAAGATACCTCAAAATCAGTGAAAAAGATTCATACAGTACTAAATGATACGGAATTATATATCTAACTATAAGATTACTAATAAAACTGTTTTGGTGACCATTCAAAGCACAAAACAGGAAAATTAAGCACCCTAAGTTCACTCACTCGAAGTCTTGCAAATATGGGTACAGCCGCGTACTGACTTAGAGTTACATTCAGTTTTGCGAGTCACACTTCATCTATTTCCTCATTATATTTTGGTAAAAAGCTTACGCAGACAGGAGAATGCGGTGACAAAGATCGTGTTTGGAAAGAAAACGTAACTGTTTGTGAACGTGGGTAATTAAGGACCCTGGCGAGGGTCGGCTAATACATTAAAATACATTGTTAGCGGAACAAGGTTGTGATGATGATCTTAGGCCATGTAACGTAACGCACAGCCCTGTTCAAGGGATAGTTTAGAATTAGCTTAATCCGGGGTAGACAGGTGTGGACTTGACTGACACACCACACTATTAGCTAAATGTGCAAGCATTTTTTTAAGTAAGGCGGACTCGACTTTATGTGTTTGGTAAACCTTATAGACTTAGTTGCCCAGGTTAGTTTCGTGACGAAGCCAAGGTCTACTAAGTTGCTAAAAATCTGTCTGGCCCTTTCGTTATAGGCCTATTACTCGTATTATCGCTTCTCATTCCGCCCCAAAGACGGCTTAGGCCTACATGCAAAACTGACTGTATCAGTCTTTCTTCAGTTCATCCAAGAACTCAATAAACTTAACAAAATGCGAAGACATTTCTAAGAAAATCCTTCCGTACGGATCGGTACATAACAGGCTGTATCACACTACAATGACCGGTTAGTTTGTCCAGTGGTCCGGTGACCATGCGTAGTTGCAACTCTAAACTGGCTGCGCGTACGTGTAGATGGAATGACAGAGACGCCACAAGTGCACGTGTCAAAGTAAGTAACTTGATCCTCAAGGATGGAGCTTAACTGCGGCATTGTGACGTCACATGCAAGGGACATCACATGGAAGGGGGTTCATTACTTGATATGATAGGTGTAATAGTTTCATTTGTTCCCGCTTAAAAATAGCAACAGCAATAGTTCTATCGCACATTGCACACTATACAGTGTCCTGCTAATTGAGACATTTCATAAGTTGTAGCAAAGTATCAGTTAAATGACTCGCGAATCAAAATGGAGAAAATTTGTATTGCGTTGTAATTACTCCTTATTTCGCACAACTAAGGTAAAAGTGTCACCTTTGTACATCTAGTTAAGCGGTAAAAAAATTGGGAGCACAAAGTTTTTATACTCACTGTTAAATTGCATTCCCGCAAGACGTGATCCTCCAGTATCGGCCATTTTGTTACCGTGGAATCATTCTTGCAGCTAAAGTATAAGATTTCATTGGAATGGCTAACTCTGTACAATCTTATGATGCTTAACAATTAGCTCTGTTGTTTTGAGTCCTCCTATTGCTTCAGTCCCTTCGATCAATGTCGCTTTAGTTTGATTTTAAAGTTTTGATTTTAAATTTTGATTGTTTCACGTGACATGTGGTTGCTGAATGTGCCCCTAACTCTATAAACATTCAGATATGTTTGCTGTCATCGGCCGAGGCCTGTACGCAGACGTTGACCCTAAACGATTTGGGAATATCGTCTCAGCAATGCTTACATTATTTCAGTTGTTGACGCTTGATGACTGGTTTTATATTTACACTGACGCCATTGCAAAGGATCCAGGTAAATCCAACTCCAGGCTTTTTTTTTTTTTTTTGGCGTTGTTATAATGGGGACTACATGTCTGCTTTCTTTATGCAGACATAGCCTTCACTATAACGCTCTTACGAGGTTAAGTCACAAAACGTGAGTATACGATACCCTCTATATCCCATACCAGAAAGAAACAAAAGAAAAAAAAATAGTGATATATATATACTCAGAATATACAGCAACTTTGGTACTTACAGCGTCTCGATTTTCTTCCCAAAAAATGTCTCCATTTCTCAAACTGACTTAAGGGGAACTGGGGGTAAAATGGCTGCAGGGTCTACAAATTCGACGGCTAGCAACGCTCTGAAAAATTAGGTCACTTGTGAAACCAACAAATAAAACTCTTAAATATAGAAGACTAATATATCTTAAGAGACTAATCACATTAATATGTGGTCCTTATGTAACATTAAGTATCAGACAAAGAAAGTATTATCTGTGACAGATCGGACTCTTTGCTAAATAAAAATTGATATCTTTATTGATATGGAACTGTGTCCATGCAATTCAGAAACTCTCAGCTAAGTCCATCCATTCTACACTGACATGGAAAAAAGTATTTTAGTAGAACATTGTGGAATTGTAGAACAGTTATGGCGCTTTATAAATTTTGGAGTAACATTGTATTCACATCAAAACTCAATCGGTGTTTTTTCTTTTTTGTTTCGAACAGCCAACGAGCACATCTTTCTATTCTTGTTGACCTATATATTTACAGAATATTTTATATTCTTGAAGTAAGTGACCTAGTCATGTTTCGAAGATTGATTTCTATACTTTACGTTGGTTTATGATTTATATATTTTACGTTGACTTATGTACTAAGACGTCGTGTCTTATTGCTCCACCGTCTGAATTTTCTTTTGTTTTTACTTACCACATATGTACAAGTTGATTTCTCATTAATTTAAAACGTATTTGTTTTTACTTTATGACTAATTTATGACTAAATATTGAATGCTATTTATGGAAGACGAATATTTGTCTGTACATGACATCCAACTCTGTGTTTTGCTTCTGTTCCATTCATGACGTACGGTTTTCTACAAAACTTTAACGTTGTAACTAATGTGTTAGTGTTGGTCTATTTGGTTATCTTATGAGAACTTATTACACAGTGACATACTTTAAAGCTCGTGTGACATGCATCTAGCAAAGAGCCGATGGCTTCATTCAGAAGTTGGAAGGTGAAACCATGAATGAAAATCAGTTGGAAATTTGCTCATGTCTATAACCGTTTTTGAGATATGACTTTTCCACGTTTGATGCATATACAAAACAGATGACATGGAGTGTCGCACAGTGTCAGTATTTCTTTTGTAAACTCTGTTTTCTCTTAAAAATACTTAGTTACTCGGTTTCACATTTGGGTAAGTGATATCGATATTTTTGAAGAAAATATATGCTTCCAAAATGGCACCCTCTGGGCGTATTTATCAATTGTACTTAAAATAAAGATTAACTAAACAAAGGATATAACACAAGACATATATCTATCAGGAGTTCATCTCTTGACGTCACAAGTTTGCATACTTAGCCAATTTTTTCATGATGCAGGTGAGAAACAGTAATTTGCCTGTACAATTGTCAAAATGTGATGAACTTTGTTGGAATTTGTATCTATTTTTTAACATTTTTCAATGATTAATATACTTTATACTCCAGAATGTGATTTTCGTGTCACACGACCTTTAATGTATAAATGGATGCATAAAGAGCACGGGAACTTATCTTTGTTGTACGAACCTTAACAAAGCAAGATCTTTCTGTAAAGAATTAATCAAAAAGGAGCTGACAGTTTCGCCCAGGAAGGAGTTATAATGGAATTTAATATGACACCAAAGAGAATGTTTTACACCAAAGGGACTTAGACCTAGACCAAGACGACTTGGTTACTTGGCGACTCGCTTACTTGACTGTTTTCTTTATTTTCTTTGCAGCTTGTTCGTGGCTGTGTTAGTAGATAATTTTCAGCTAACATTAGAAGCAGCAAGTGAGAATGAAGCAGAAAGAAAAAAGGTAACGTGTTGCTGCCTCTAAACAACGCTTAAAGACTCTTCAAATTTACCTCTCGAGTATATTCATAGAGAAGGCTGTATGCTCCTCAATAGAGTGCATCAGAACTAAAACATATTAGCAGACATATTAGATTTATTTACTCTAAAATAAATCCAGAGTTCGATAAATGTTTACAAAAAAAGGAAAGTGCAGGTCATTGTGAAGCGTGATATTAAAAAGGTCTCCTTAGGTTAGGTGGCACGAAAGGGTGAGGTGGGGAGATGACACCAAAAGGGTGGGAGGAATGATATACATCCAAGTATACATTAATAGGTCAAATACAGGAAGAACAAGGAATAGCCATGTATCTAATGCTGAAGTTTTATTCTTTTGTTTTGGATAAGAAAACAACCAGTACAGATGAACAGGAAGATCCAGGTTTTGATCTTTTGAATATTCAACTGGGACAAACCAGTTTTGGTAAGCATTTTAATTAAAAATGGATAAACACCCTGTAAATTACAACATCACAAATTCAATGTAAATCTTCAATATCAAATTAAAAAAAAACCTAGCTCGTTCGACTTCGATGTATACATTTCTTTTTTCAAGTTACGTAAGGTATTTTACTTGCGACTATGGAAGTACTTTCCTCAATGTATACACACACGTCAAACGTTATACGATACATCAGCCTCTTTTGAATTTCTCTCCAATTAATTGCAATACTAAAGGTAGCTTACCATCTTACGAAGGTGTGAAGACAAAGAAAACGATGGATGATTACTACTCTGCCGAAAAATACTCAGAAAGGTAAAAATGAACAATGTCTTTTTATATCCGACCAACGTTGTTACCCCCGTCCCATCTTATTTTGTCAGTCTTAGCCAACTCATACGA
Organism: Stichopus chloronotus; assembly: GCA_021234535.1. Taxonomy (NCBI): domain Eukaryota; kingdom Metazoa; phylum Echinodermata; class Holothuroidea; order Aspidochirotida; family Stichopodidae; genus Stichopus; species Stichopus chloronotus. The sequence goes on from CM037843.1 coordinate 18,614,849, forward strand.
TACAACGATGACGAATTGTTCCTCGAAGGCAAAGAGAATGATCCGCTTCTCTCTCTACCTCTCTCTTTCCTTGTGAATTCTAATGCTGCTAGTAGATGTAACCCGTTCGTATCACCATCGTCTAGAGAAGTATGTTCAATATCTCACTTCGATTTCAGTCTTTCAACTCTTTGTCATCGCATGTGCGACATCGTTAAATTATTTTTGGTACATACAAAGTTTTATTTTTCATCACCCTTTACAGCGAGAGGGAGTATCTGAGCCATTTTCTGAGGTTGCTCGCTACACTGGAATACACCGGGCACGTTCTTCGCAACCAAAAGGGTACTTTGGACAAAATGTTAGATATTGTGCAAGAGGTGAATGTCCATTTTGGTATCATTTTCTATTCAAGGTCACACATGCATGGACTTTCTTTTGCCGTTTTAAGGCGACATTAAGAAAATTAAGTAAATTTTTTATGCATAAGGACTATATTGTCAACTTTATGTACAGCTTGAATACTCTCCATTTACAGTTGAGCCATAGAACGAAAGTGAATAGTTGAAATACCTGAACTGCTGAAACAGTTGAAGGTACAAGCAGAATAGGTCCTACTCTAAAGTTGAAATCCCACAGCTTTTTTCTTAAGGGGGGGGGGGGGCAATACTGTTCAGATTAGCTATCATTAAAAAACGAATGCCCAGACACTAAATTCATGATGCTACACTCAATTCGACAGTATTTTTTTCTGACTAGGTGCAACTCACAATCAGTGTGCAAAATGTCGACATGTTCTGTTCATTTTGCCTGTACTTAAGATGTACAATAACTTAGTTATAGGCCTAGGTGTGTAAGAAGATCATTTCTCTTTCACTTTCCTCTTAAAGTTAAAAATAATTTTGTTGATTTTCCATTGAGTTAGAAGGCCGTGACGCAATGTTCCTTATAAGCCTCCATACACTTGACATTCAATTTAAACGTAGGGATCAAATTTCGAGACAAATATTATTTTTCTGTTGTCAGGGAAATTCTCTCTCTTTCTGTCTGATATGACCGTAATTGATCAAACATCAAATCAAACACATTAAACATGCTAACTGCCACGAATTTAACACGAACTGTAAACGTCAACTCTTAAAATGACTATTTCTCGAACATGCGATAAACTATGTGATTTATAGTGACCACAAAGGCGCCTATCCATGCTGTAGATTACCAACAATTACATTTGCCACAGACTATCAAGGCATTTTTGCACTCCATCAGTTTGGTCATATGCAAATGACGTTTAAGGCCCTGTCCTTTGTTTTAACAAACAATTATCACCGAATACATTCTGCTTTATGTTTTGTGATAAGTGAAAACTCTGAAAAATGATGGATCACAGAGCAGTCTGAACGTTTCAAATATACACGTTTCATGTAATGGACTAGTATACAAACATATAGGACAGACAGACAATAAACGATCAAGTGTTAAATACGTCTAGGTTTTTTCATAAACTTGTCACAAAGTTTATCTCACACTCATTTATTCCATAAATGATGTCTATGCAGCTGCGATTTAAGAATGATTTAAGGGAAACACGTGATACTATACATTACTAACCTTAGAAGCTTAACAGGGACTTGTCTCTCTTTTTTTCACTGGGATCTTTCTAACTAGCAATTTGAATGAATCAATGACACGTCACATTATCGCCGTAATTACAACGTGGCGTATGCCATCGTTTCCTTTCTTTTTCAGATATGTTACTAAAGGATGTACCTTTAAGTAGCAGACTCGTTTGTGACACTTCGATATTCCAGCCTGAGACTTCTAAACCGATCAACTACCCCACATTCTAAGTCATTCACCTTGAAAGTCATGAACAGTTACTAAAACTGAGCTTGTATTGGATTCTTGACATTAAACATTTTTCATATCATATTCATACCAAATGATATATGCCTCCGTAGGAGGGTAATTTACCTGCATAAAAGGCGTCATGATATATCCAGTAATAATGAACTGCAGTCGGTGATCGACACACAAACAAATTTACAAACATTTCTTTACACCTTTCTTTTCCCCACAGACTGTCGATGATGCTTAGACATTTTTTTTTCATCAAACAGGTAAGTTTCCTGCATGTGATCAGTAATTGCTCTGCTTCTTGGATAAGAGGTGTAGGCTATGCTGTCAATGACAGTTAAATCATAGACCCCTTCATGCATTGACAGAAAAAAAAAAACAGCAAACAAAAGCGCCCTTCCCGAGGGTTAAGGAACGAACAGTAAATGTCTACGCTAGGAGTGTGTGGCAAAGACACGAGACGAACACTTGTAAAATTTAGTAGCTAGTTTCACTGTATCACTGTGACGCCACACGCAATGGGTTTATTGTGATACCTTCAATATCGTATCATATCATATCGTATTAACTGAGATGAGATGATATGTAGCAAATGCTATGGTATCAGACGACTTCATTTGAAATTCATAGATATTACATCAGAGCATGTAGAATACTGAAATATGCATAACTATGTACAATGTACAATCAAAAACAAAAGATATGTTCCAGTAGTAACTGCATAGCAAACGCTACTTGGAAGTGTAGTTTCACAGAACGGATATATATTATTGATATCATTTGGTGTTTTAGGAGGACATGGTTCGTGTACTTGATATATCAATGAACACTAATATTTGACGGCGAAGACAAATCAGTACATACCTACTTTCATATGGGGGAGTGCACGCTACTGTGTTGGGGGTTTAACACTAACAGTATGCGAGGGGTAAATTGGTATTTGGCAGGTCTGCGGTAGATGTCTATTTTCTTTCCTGTGAGTCTTTGCAGCTATCTTTCAAGCACAGTTTGTCTTCGTTGTTGCTGCCAAAGAGAGAGTGAATGACAAAAATAATTATGAATCTCAGAAATGAACTAAGACAGTTCCACTACATCTTGAAGAACTTCATATGTCACTATCTACCATAGATGATGAAACTAACAATCGTCACCAACGGAGTCGCAAAAACTGTTACCATAATTTTCATCGTATCCCTGTCTTCATTGCACTTAGCTAATAATTTACAGCAATAGCAAATTTAAGACAATATTTCTACGTCTTAGCTACCTTTCAAGACAATACTCCTGAATTTTAATTGCCTCTCCCCAGGGCATCACTAGGTTGGTCGGTGTAAGGAAAGTAAGTTCATTAATGACACCTTTCATCATGCCAATACCATGCAGAAAATAATGGCTAAGAGAGAATACAGATTCAACTGTAGCTGGTGACTATCTTGGAAATATAACCACCGTATCGTCGTTTCGGAGCTAAAATCGTTCTCAAAAGACGATAACTGGATACGGAGCATGCACGAGTGATTGTGTCTTGCCACAATCATTCATGCATGTATTAATTTTTGTTCGAAACAACCTTTCAGGGAGTGAGAATTCATTGTTGGAGAAGAGTCTGCTTATAGTGGCCACAACTTTGAAGACTGACTCAAGCATCTTCATTAAACGAGGCTTGAGTCTTGGCCATTTTGTTTCTTAAATAGTGACGGCAGTGAGTTTTAGAGACAACTCTTTAAGATTTCACTCCTTTTATTAGAGACAAAATTAATTGGTTCTTTACCAAAAAAAAAAAAAAAAGGTGGGCACTCTAGAAACTCACAAAAGTGATTTTCGGTATTTGACAATTAGCCAATTAATTGATAGTTGGTTTCGTAGTTAGTTAATACCTTCCTAGCTGCCATGTGTGCCTCTTCGCTTAGGCTCATCTCTTCCTCATCTTCTTCGTATCTTCCAATATCTTCCTGCGCAACTAAAATGTACATCACATGGTTTATATTTCAGCATGCTTTTTAATGGTGTTTGGAACTGCATACAGAAAAGTCTCATCTTTAATCTGAACAGTTCATCTGTATGACTTGTATTTGATACTATAAGATGCATAATAGAAAGATACCGGCGGAACATGCAGTTTTCTCTACATTTCAAATACTATTATTAACTTTAAGTCATTAAAATGTTATAAAAATTGTTACCGGCGTACCACGTGACAATAGAATGGCTTATGTTATGCAAAAATGAACATCTGCTAGTACGTCATCTGCAGATGACATTCAGTGAGCGATCCCTAGAACGACAGGATAAGCAGAGAACTTTACATCTGTATATCACAAGCATTCTGAGAACTCAAACATCTCATGATGGGTTCCTGAATTTTCTTATTATATTCTTTGAAACAGATGGGAGAGAAAAACGACATCCTCACATGCTTGGTTCCGTTTCCACTCTTCCATATGGTCTTTCCGGAAAGAGGCGTATGAAGCAACACCCAGAGAGAGGGTCACAACAGCAAAAGATATTAAGATGAACAGAGTCAGTCTGTTAGTAGTGTTGGTACCAACCAAGGAACCTTTGACTACAACAGCAAATTTGGTGTGCAACGAGCAGAAACTGCAGAGAATTAGACAATTAAAAACAGCTTGTGCACGTACCACGGAGCCGTGACATAAAATGCAGTATAAACGTCAATGCATCTCGACTTGGGCTTTGGAGTGTTCATGATGTTGAACAATCCTTAGGCTATTTTCAAACTAAGAATTCTGGTTACTTTGCCCAATGTTTCTTTATTCACATTGCATAATCTCCACTAATATTGAGACAATTGTGTCGGGTGGATCGCATAGTTGGGACGCAAAACTTGTCCACCAAATTTACTGGGAGATTCGGTTAAGTATTAACAGGTTTTGACATCGTAATAATATTACTGTTTTATAAACATCGTTCGTGCGAACCAGGCTACACAGCCAGCTGCCACTGCAGTTATTGAATACAGTTTTCAACCTGTGGCCAGTATGTATCAATTTCAAACAGTGGAGGTAGTCATGATAGATCTTTTAAGAAAAGAACAAAGAATCAGATTTTTGGCTGACAGCAAAGATTTCACAGAAGGCAATTGCTGTTAAAGTTTAACTTTTAGCGCTAATTAACATTTGAGTGAATCGACAACTTTCATGAAATCAAGGCCAATACAGACCAACAACTACGTTACGTACATAACTTCAAAGAAAAATTTGCCCAAAGATGAATCAAGGAATGTACAGTTAGTGACCACAACTTGGTCAGTTAGTGACCACATTTTATAGCTATAGGAGATGGAGACCGACTGCTAGAGTCATCGGAAGCTCCAGGGTTAGGGATAACGGAGTCTAAGTAGAAGGCTTTAACATATCACCATTATTTTGTTTCTGTTCGTTAACAAGAAATTGCATCTATATCTTTCTAGTCTCTCTGCTCTTACGTGAATTATGGATGATCCACAAAATAATTGTCTGTAAATTTTGAAAATTTGTTGCAAAGATTTAGTTACAGGTCCTTTACACTGTGATATGGAAATGAATAATTTCATGCCGAAACACGAAAAGTTCTCAGCAGTTCTCTAGCCCAAATTTGTCAGTATTTGTTTTAGTTTTAGAATGATTAAACTCTTAATAATACATGTTATTTTCGTTTCTTGAAATCTGGCGATATAGAAACCTGTAGTTTGGGTCAACGACCGTAAGCTGGAAAAGATAAAGCTGATCTAGTTCGTTCTTCTCCCATTGTAAAGCTGTTAGTCCTGTCTGGTTTAGAATTTCGTATGGCAAATCCGATGACGTCATCGGCGTACCATCGCTAACGAAGCAAGTTCGATAGTTCTGTTTATAAAGTAAAATATAGAGTTTCTAAAATCAACTAGATTATGTAGTTTATGCTTCTTTAAAGTTTGTAGATGTTATCTGGATTCCACAAACAGTAACATTCGGTTGGGATGCAAATTAGACATGTTTATGATCTTTAAAACTGTGCAAGACTGAAATGAATTCTGATATCTAATAATAGAATGAATAAAATGAGTACACATAGGGACGCACCAATATCTTCGTAATCGTATTTCTCTACTACAATTAGCTTATGACTTATCGTTGTTATACTCATTTACATTTTCATAACCACGGAAAAACCAGAACACGAGATTGCAATGATTGCTAGTTAAAAGCGGCTTGATTTTTTACGTTTGCTGCCCAAATCATAGGAGAATCTTCGTTGGTTGCATCCTTCATGACGTTCCAAGACTGAGAGGCACGCCTACAGTTAACCTGAAACAAAAGTACGAGTTCAGATATGTTCAACTTCGAGAATTTATTATGAGTTCATGTGGTTGTGAACAATTGGTTCATCGACGAATAACTTACAAATTTAATTCAGACATTACTGACTTCTTTTCCTTTCAAAACAGCAGTCTTCGCATTATGAAACTTTGAGATAGTGGCACACTGATAGGTGATAGATCCTAAACTTTTTCCACAATATAAGGAGGAACATTAGAGGAGATACCGAGATTGGTAATTGCTGCTATACTGTGGTATGATTTCAATACCTTCAAATAATTTAAAAATAATTGCAGTCTCGTCAGAATCAAAACTATCGTTGCTGCGATCGCTTAGTGTCTTATGTGTACTCAGAGAGTAAAGTACTCTCAATACGTGGAGGACCTGACATCATCAGTGACTGTCCAAGATTAGATTTCGAATTTTTCTTTAAAAGATTTCTCTTGTTGGTGTTACGAAACGAATTACATTACAGTTGCCGCTTATCACCTTTTTTTCAACACAGATACTTTTGAAATTATTAAAAGTAAAATTAGAGAAATGCGTTGATTGCATTGACCATTACCATACTTTGTGTTGCATTGTAAGTAAAATCCGTTCTTCTCTGTAATTCGTATAAGACGTAATCCGTCGACACCACCTCAATAGCTTCTTCATCATCATACCTATAGATCACGTTTGACAATATTATACATATATATTCCTGATTCCAGACCGACAATGATGTTTGAATATTTGCAAGTAATCCTAACGTAATCCAATAGTGTTGAAGTTGTTACACTCAACAGAAGTTACGTATGTGGGATTGCATAACATGTAAAATTTTATGCAAGAATTTCAAAGCAAATTTTTACAGAAAAACAGCTTTAAGGCATTTAAAGATTTCTTTTCCAAAAGGAAACTCACTCGTAACTGTTGTTAACGTGTGCCGACTTTCTTGATTTAATATGATCGAAAATACACATCACTACCATAGGGGTGGCTTACTCTGAAGCCAACACCTTTCTTTTACACAAAGGAATAATCAGTACGGTCCTGAGCTTGGTTTCTCATTTCCTGCCCGGAATCAGAGTAGGGTTCTAAGGAAGCAATTACATACCGTTCAACATAAAACCCCCTTCAATTTTCATAAATTTAACAAAACTCATTCAAGGCCTAAAAATGGTCAATCGTAATCTGTCGGCTTATTTTCAAACCAAATTTCCTCTTCGTAAACGATTTCGTTCCTACCTCTACCACACCTCGTACCACGGCCAAATGACGGCAATATTACGACGAACGATCATGAAAGATCGAACAAATTTTGAACATATGATCAACTGACAAAACTCGCAATGTACCGCGATTTTTTTTTTTTTCTAAATTTGCAGAGTACAGAGTCCCTGCTACATCAACGACGGTAGAGCCTCTCCTTCAATGTCCCTGCTATGATGTCATCGGCCAATCGGAGTATAATCCATGGTGAAAAGGGGCATTATAACCTACCACTGTGGTTCCCTGCAACAGCGCACGGCTTCATTGCACTACGCATGCAGCAACAAGTTGAAAAACAGGTTGACGGAAAGTGTCCAACATACTTACAAATGCACAACTGGTTTCAAAGTCGCTTTGTGAGAAGCAATGAGAGGGCATCCGTATTCATTCTTATCTAAGTTTACTATCTGTAAAAAGAGAAATACTAATCTATAGCTCATGTACTCAGTTTAAGTAATGAGAAGCTACTCCTTGAAATGTATCTGAAATGTTCTCAGATTGGCTGTATGAAATTTGTTCCTGTTGTTAAATTTATGTAGTTACACCTTTATTACCTTATTAACCAAATACCTTGTTTATCACAAATCTCGACTTTGCACTTTCTTACGGTTGATTCATCACATCAGGTGAAGTAGCTTTACATCGGTAAATATCGGAACAAATCCAAAATTACAGTTGCAATTAAACATAACAATAGTCACATTTTGGGTTAAGAGACATAATTACCCTTTCGCCAAGGCTCGTTTTGTCGTCTTCACCTGCGAATGCGTCACTAATACAGAAAAAGGAATGTAAAAAGACCAATAAACCTAGTACATGTCCAATAGTAATAACTCAGTGAAGACTTTCATTTACTCCTTTTCTTTCAATTACATAATCTTTTATACTACTAACGGTTACTGTTGGATATATTTCTCCATAACAAAATTGTGGTTATTGGATTACTTTATGTAGTATAAATTAAAAATTTAATAAAGATCATTGCATGACACTTAAGGAATTAGCAGAAATTAGAACTTCACCAGCTTACCTGGGTAGTATAAAGTTCTCGTAAGGGTTACACTCGGCAGGTTTTTGAACTCGCACATGACGTCCAGGTGGACAACCGAATGCAATGCGCGTGATCTGGGCCAAAAAAAAAAGAAGAAACACACACACAAATATTGCATCATTATTTTACGTTCCACCAATTCATACTCTTCAGAAATTTTTGATAAACTATTAATTGACATTTACAAACAAAGGATGTAATACCTTTGAGACTACATTATTCAACACCAAGGAAATTACTATGGGAATTGAGAAAATCGAAAGAAGCGCGAGTGTAAGCTATTTCAAAATTGAGGGTGTTGACCACACAGAGGACGAGCTTCTGCGTTGTACTCTGTAATAGTGTACAGTGGAACATGATTCCTCCTACCATTTTCCGTTCTCCTATGCATGCCAGCCCAGTTTTTTCCGGCTCCATTTTAACAGTAAAGAAACCGGTCGCATCCCTCAAACTTTGATTGTAATTGACAGATTGGTAGAAATCCACAGCACTTTGAACGATGATAGACTGTGCAAGAAAAGAGTTAGACTCAGCAGAATGAACTCAGTTGTAACTTGAGACTTATTGAATTACAAAATGCAGTTACGAATACACGGGCTCGTAACTTTAATCAAAATATTGCCTACAGATAAAGGTTTAAAGAGAAAACAAATTCAAATAGGTTATAGGTTTAATGCTCTCTTGCGAACTGACAATTTCACACAGTTTGAGGAAATTCAAATCAAAAAGGAACAACCCTTTCCACATAGCAACATGTGTCCAGGTTGAACGCTGTGTCGTGTATTTGTAGTTAAACAAACGTTTCGTTTCTAATTGATTTGGCCTTATTACTGTTACAGATCCAAAACTACGATACTTCCAACAAAAAATGTGTGGGAAAGAAAGGAATGGTTACCCTCTTGTACCTAGTGGGGTTGTGACTGGAAATTTGCAATTAGAGATGCAATTTACAGGCCGGCCGCCAGATGCTAGAGCGTCAAATACTTTGGAATTAATCAACAATGAAAACCAAAAAAGTCACAAGTGATTGTTTCTGACTTGTTATTGAGCAGTTATGGTGTACGAATTAACTCCGATATGGATAAAGACCACCTTCCATCTTTGTTGTGAATTATGAAATGTAAGCTCGCTTTATACTCATCAACACTGAAAAAGAAGATTTGGTTTTCCCTTAATACTCAAGAGGAAAAATATGAAAAATATTCTAAAGTTTATGCAGTTAATTGAAATAAAGTATGGAAAGAAATGATGTTACATATCGGAAATACGACACGATACTCTCGGCCACTAGACGGTGTCGTCAGGCCGTCAGACGGTCTGTTTAATTATGAGAATGACATGCTAACCTTATTTACCGCTTTCCGTCCACCACTGTATTCTACTTTCCTACTTTCCGTTACAGATACCGTGTTCTTTCTAGAATGAGTAACCTGGAAAAAACAGTGTCAATTTTCATTCATTTATTAATGGGGGTTTTGATGACTTCAAACAAAGTAAATTTAAGCGGTAAAACATGCCACGTAGCAATGTCATAGAAAGACAGCAAAAGCTTCACTCTCTTAAATTTTGTCGGTGAAACGTAATATCTATTAAAAATGTGTAGGAATTCCTTGTAATGAGCCGTAGTCATTACCATACTTTTATAAGTTATCGAAATATGGTATTTATTTCGAAGTATCTCATCACATAAAAAAGACACAGATAAGTTAACTTTTGCTTATAAAATAACAATTTCAACTCACGACGATTGTGTTGAACACTTTTGACTCAAACGTTAATCGAGACCAAAGAGAAAGATTTTCGTTCCTGTCTAGATAGTACAAAGCTTTCAATCCTGTCATCGTCTCGAATTTTACGAACTATGAAGAACAAAATCAAACACTACTTGTCGAAATTGTTTGTATTGTATTCCAAAGCAGTATCAGATTGGGTACACACCGGTAGGATGACGGATATACCAGTACACAATGCGTTACAAATTTGTTAAAAGGATGTGCGATAGCAAAGTTTAATGTATTTATAATATTTCCTGATTTGTTTGTCTACTTTGGCTGATTAAAGATGTCTGCAAATGTGACAATGCAACTAATGCATCATTACAGTGTTGAACATCTAGTCAGTCAAACAGAAAATGTCATAGTTAATTTTACACAGTGTGCAATTTACTAGTATTGCAGAAGTAATGAAAATCACCACCCTTAAAACAAGTATATTCATGGATCTTAATTTCAGAGATTTATGAAGGCAGCGCACAGAGTGCAAATGCGTCATGTTTCAAGAAAAATTGCTGAGCAGATTGCTGAAGGAAATAAGAACGTGTAAAGAACACCTGACAAAACAACATCCTGCATTTGTTTAGAGTTTAACTCTAAATAATTACATAAATGCAACTCTAACTACAATTGAAAAAAAAAACGAACAGTGTGGGATGGTTTTTTAGGATCGAATATTGTCCGTCGGGGAAACATATTTTCTAAACATTTCAATAACATGGACCTAAATTAAATACCGATATTCAAATTCTTACCTGACAAGATCTTTCTCCATGGTCGAATTGGAAAGCGTGATGAAGCTCTGCATTTCTAATGATGAGTTCTTTTGATGTATTATTTGAGCTATCCAGGTGATTTATAAGTAAAATAACGAGTGTTAAACGTCTTGAAAACCGACGAAGACTCTCCTATACATAACGATAGTAATATCTATACTAAATTTAAGTACGTATCGCTGTCTTAATGTTGTGTCTCTTCAAACAACGTGAATAAAACCCCATTGGCGCCTTGCAAACTTCATCTTTAAAAACTTCGTAACTTACAGCTATGTGATGAAACAACCGTGCCGTAACACACTGTGGCAATAACTTAGTATACGAAACCATGCGCTGATAACAAACAGAAAAGAAGTTAAAAAGGTGAGCGGTACAAAGTTGAAAAAAATGAATGGAGAAACTCAAAGGAAAAAGAAGAATGAAAAAAGGCTTGCCTTTGAGCCAATACAGAAAATACGGACCCCAAAAAGTCGCAATACAGAAAACAGTCGGGCGGCAAGGGCGATATCTGCAGAATGTACACCAAAATTTGTAATTTTTTTTCATGGAACGCCGATCGTACAAATGTTATCTACATTGCGTGCATACCTTGTTTTACGAACGAAACGATACACAAACGACAACAGTAGATACAAACGAAAACAATGGGCACAAACCAAATCATTAGACACAAACGGGACATTAGAAGCGACCAAATCACAGATAGTCAAAATAAGCCATTAAACACGATTGTTATAAAAAAAAAAAAAAAAACAGGTCTGAACGAACTGATGGTGAGATATGCACGCGAAAGGAAATTAGTCTGACATCACCTGTTTGATTACGTAATTAAGTGTGATGATATATATTTACTACTATGTTTTGTACTCATCCTGCTTTGAGAGGTTTACTGGTATATCAAGGATAAATTAAAGTTAGGCGGTTTTACTGACCTGCCTACACTGAGTTGTCTCGGTTATAAAATTCCTGATTTTTACGGGTTATGTTCTCAACCTACAATAACCATCGAGGTTGGAACATTTGTTATCCGATATATTACAAAACATTGTAGTAAATTCAATGAAGCAAAATGGTTGCGGGTAGACAATGTAGTAATGAAAATATAAGAGTTTGTGTCAAATGATTCGGTTTGTCGGTGTCTAATGATTTTGAATTTGAGTTCGTATTCCGTGTTCAGAACTTGTAGAGTGAAGGATTTACTCCGAGGGCTGATTCACCGAATATCAAACGAACACAGAAACCAAATATTTATATAAATTGACTATTATGGAGCCCAATACGCGTCATGGTCTGGTAACTAGAACATAAAAGCATATTATGGTTTTGATGATGTAACCTCCAAGAGCCTAGCTGCTCGCAATATTAATACATAAGCAATATAAATTGGGCTACGACAAAATGACAGTTCCTTGACATTACACATAACAAGTATGAGATGCGTCCATGCTCTCATGTAATGTTTAATTAAAGCCAGAATCAGTTCTAATATTTGTTTTCTCAGCAAAATGTTTCATCACAACGTATTTTACAAAGAGGCATTCAAGTCCATGACATTTAAGAAAAGATTCTGATAATGTTCTAGCATACATAACATTATATATGCCCAAGGTTCTACGTTCAAGCTCTCTTTCTTGAGATACTTTGTTCGCAAAGCTTGCCAGTCTTTGGTCTCAGTCGTTTGATGTGGACGTGACATGACCTAAAAGAAAACAATTGTCTTCTTGTCCTAACCGTGCTTAATCAACATTTCTTTATAAGAGATCACTTCAAAATTTCGCACTCGAGATATTGTGTAGACACTTTCTACAATTTGACCTCTGCTGACCTCAAATGAAGCTCTACCTGAACCAAAAAACGGTAACTATTTGTGAACGATATAATCCATTAAAAGACCACATACGAGTTCAGACTGGGTTTGTATTCTTGAAATATTGTTTACAAATATTTTTTTTCTAAATTGTTTTCACAGTTTGAAATCCGCTGACCTCAAATAACTTTGTATCTTCCCTAACGGCTCTTGCACCTAATGAATCAATGTTGCATATATTAGATCAGTGCAAAGTTGCCCTCTTCAGATGAGTGTGTCCACAAGGTTGTTACAGTTTGATCACTGCTGACCCCAAATGACTATTGATCTCCAAAAGCTGCAGAGATATTGCACTAAATATAACCGACATGACTAAAACGCACTTTAAATATGAAATCAGTTCAAGCTTGCGGTCTTGAGATATTGTGTCTACAAGTTTTTCACAATCTGATCTCTCCTGACCCTCAGATTAAAATCAATAGGATTCTTGCACTTAATATCGTGCATATACATATCAAACATAAGATTAGTCCAAGCGTCTGTTCTTTAGATATCATGTTTACATTTAAAGCGTCAGAAATACATGCACACACGCTTACCCATCCACACCTTCACACTGACATCGTGATCCATATGTTACGATTATCAACTGAAAAATTCATTCTAATTGTACTCTGTGAAATAACACTCTACACTAGGAAGATTATCATAATAAACGATCGTTAGTTAACGCACTCTCCCGCATAAACTCCGTAATCCTTATTTAGTTTTCTTGTTCAGATAAAAGTCGCGAAGTATTATTTACCTCGAATAAAGTATACTCCTGCATTACGCCACTGTATAAGCTCCCCGTTGACAGTTGAACGAAAACGTTGTCTGAGCAAACTTCAACGCTGTCTACATCATGGTAATAAGCTTTGCTGCGATTTGCATAAAATATTTCATTAAAAACGAGAATGCCTCTTTCGATACCTGGAAAGAAATGTTATTAGATTATTATGATTAACCTCAGCAGGTTGGCAGTCTGGAATATATGGAAAATGGTGATTGTATTTATACTTCTTGAATGCACACCATGGTCCCTACTGTAGTACTGACGTTACTGTGGTGTAGGCCTATATTCATACACAAATATACAAAGTGTGGTAAACCATGCTCCGTTTTCAATTGATGTTTCACTACACTTAACAGACTGATATATTTTAATCACTTTGCTTTTAACCAAAGTATGTGCGCATGTAGGTGTGATATTGGCCCACAGATATTTTTTCGTACCTGCAAGTACAAGCCTATTCAATATATGTTCACTACAGGTTTACTATATAGTAAGTATACGATGGATAGCTTAAGATGTTCAACTGCATCCGGTAAGGCTCGTAAAATGCTCTCTCTATTCACAAAACTATTTTTTCTTTCAATTGAAAACATTTGTTATAGATTGTGATATATCGGGTGCAAAAACACAATTTTCTGATTTTTAACTTCAAGTTTGCCAGAAACCAAAATCTTGTTGTCCCAAATTACGACGTTGTCAATATTATTTCGGTAGTTCATCAACCGACAATCATCTGTAGAGTAAAATGTTAATAGAACAATATGGATCTTCAGAGAGTAACGTACTGTATGAACAAACTGTCTGCAAAATAGGTGAATTTGGTCTGTTCAGTATATATGAATTATGTGGCTAGAGAACCCGAACCACAAACCTGTTATTAATCATCAGTCTGTTGGCGACTTTCCCAGCAAGATTCATTAATTTGAATCATGATGCCTTGGATTATAAGTACTCTAAAGTGACCTATGTTCTTGGGCTCATAGACTTGTATTATGTGGAAGTATTGTATAAAATGTGCATCAAAGTAGGCCGACGTGTTCTAAGTTCTCAAAAAGAGACTGAGAATACCCTAATTATTAAACGGTGGGATCAACTGTTCACACCATTAACAACAGGAGATGATGTATGTAAATGATACAAATCTAGTCGCCTACGATTGTCGCAGTCGTATAGTCAGCCTGCCCCTGATAAGATGGCAATAAAATATTTCAAATAATTACCCGACAATTATCAGGCATCAAAAATATTTTTTTCAACGGAGGACTCAAGTGCAAGCAATCACACGGTCTTCATAATATAAGGGACCGGGAATGGCTGTCAGGGGGGTTAAGCTGTTAATGGTATAACAACAACCCTATGATATGACCGGTATAGAACGATGATTAAACAATTTAGTAGAGTAACAAACGTTCATACATACTTAGAAAAAATCCTGAACTCCGGTTGGCCCCTTTCAGTCAGGTGACCATGGGTTACCGGCTAGATAAACCACGAGGATAAACTACGTTTGATCACCGGCGGATGGATCCATCATTACCATAGATCGGCAGTGTTTTTCAGTCTGCTATCTTACACCAAAACAATGACGTATACTATCACTAGTAATAGTGAAATAAGGTTCAATTTAGAGTTCGTTGACTAAATGTTAGACCTAACGTTAGGGCCTAAGCCTTCTGAAAAGTAAGATAGAAATTTACGTAAATCTAAACCATAAGTAAATATGGGTTGCAACAACACACACAGTGATAATGCAAGTGTTAATTTTTCTGATGTTAATCTTACCTCTCTAAATTTCAGAGTTGTGTCGGGCGAAAGCTTTTTATGTTACACGTGTTAATACACCGTCTATTGTTGGTTAACCTTTAATTATTTGTGAGCAAGGAGGTAATTTCGAACTACGGGGGAAGACACACAAATTGCCACTGTAAAGGATCACCAGACATAGTTGCATAACAAAATAATGCAGCAGGGTTTCCTTATTCATCGACATGATGTTGATTTGCAAGACAATGTGAAAAGTTTTTTTTCAAACTTCCTCATGTTTAGTATCTTACTAAATTATTGAGATTACTGTGTGGCTACTTACGGACTGATAGACTTTCACTCCAAACAGCTGACCTTGTCCACTGTTCAGTTTTTAATTCGTAGCGAAGAATCAGAACGGTCCAATTCAAAATATGGTTTTCGACACAAAGTATCACATTGATGGCGTCAATATTTGCATTAAATCCTGATTCCATGATTGTAACCTTGAGCAGAGAAAAAAATGCATTATGTACTGACTTTGACGTTACTATATTTTAAATGAGTGTAACTTCGAAGACTTAACGATGTCGTAACTGATTTTCTAAATCAATTGTTTATGAAAAGGAAGTCTAGTCCCTTTTCAAAATAACCTACGACATAAAAGCTAAATGTAATCTTATTGGGTGAATCACATATCGAGATTGATTGCAAAAACAGGATATGGTCGCCCTGATTCAGTGGAGAATAAGATCAAAACTAATTCAAGTGCAAAATTAGTTGTATTGAATATGTACTTACGGTCATCATGCTCACATGTTGCATTGGGGTTTTGATTGCTCAGTGAAACGTTATACATTGCATTGAATCAAGTACGATCATGCCCGGCAACGTAAATTCAATTGAGGGATTTCTTTCAGAAATAACGGACTTGTGTGTGTTACAGCACGTAGCCAGGTGCACACTTTAGAACCACACTGCAGCACTTCAAACGCAACCACACACTGAGACTATCAAGTAGGCTTATCATGTTTAGGCAATTACCATTGATTGCAATAACATCTCACTTGCTTTCGTTTCTATCCGACTATAAGAAATATGCCAACAAATATGGGTGAGCTTGATTTGAATGTTGTTATTGACTTAGCATAATCCATGTAATTGCATCTGGTGTTCTTTGTTTAAATTTAAATACAAAGAGGAAATATCCTAGAGAGACGAATATAGTAGTTTTTCTTGAGTGTTTGATTACGGAAGACATGGCTGTCATAATTACAGAATTATCATTAAATGTTACTGCTGTATACAACCAGGGAGCTGTAATTAGAAGGAGATACAATGGAAACTTTAATTAATGCAAATGAAGTGCAGATAAACTGAGTAGTCAGCTCAAAGGTATTTTTTTCTTTTATTCCATAGTTCCAGTTCCATACAATTTGTAGTACAACATCAGGTAAGTCTAATTCTTAAACAATTAGCTCGCTCACAACAATGCTTTGAAAGTTAAGTTTGCACCGCCGACATTTTTAACGGCAGGTGGCATAAAACATAAAAAGACTATTTAACTAAAGTAAATAAATACTTTTAGTTCCTTCCTTAACAGGAAACGCATGCAAATGAGCGGAAGCGGCAAAAGTTTAATTTTTTGACAACTACGTGAGAAGTGTCCGAAATCTTCCTGAAAAAGCCTGATATAGCTTCTTTTTCATGTTTTCACATAACCTTAAATGTTATATTGTCATACGTGTCGAAAAGCAGAATAATTATTTTTCTGACGACTGGCAATGTTATGACTGTAGGGAGGACTTCGTAGTCTGACTGAGATTGTAGCAGACGAAAAATACTACATTGTAACACTATTGAAAAACTCATAGGAAAGTCAAGAATGATGTTAAATACAGATTACTGTGTGACCTTGGCGGTACAAAGAGTTGTACTTCAAAGCGTTGTACCTCCTTCTAGTAACATCCACCTGATACAACATTCAGTATTAAATGGTCCTTAATTGAAAATCCTTGTTTGTTAACAAAATGCTTCTAGAAGAATTACTTTTACTGATAGCCCGAATATCTTGTCACATTCCGAAGGTTGAGTGAGATCTTAAAGGCCATGATATACTACCGTTCAATGGTTACATGTTAACTGCCTTACCTGAAAATCTCCACTGGTTAACATTTGGGTCAGGTCCTGAGGGATTTCAAGCTGACGGAACGTTGCGCCATCTTCAGTAACATATAACTGGGTTTCATTCCATGTCAGAATCATGTCTTTCGGTTTCTGCTAAAAGTAATAACTTTGAAAATTACCTTGCTAACGAGAGCACTTTTTGTGAAGTGAAATAGTTTCCATCTACGTCATGGATTCTTACAATGACACTCACTGTTTTTTTTTTTTCGGAAAATATACATGAACAAACACATGCACGTTGTTCGTACAAGTATATTACGCAATTAAGTAAGAATGTATACATCGACTTACGTGCAAATGGTTGGAACTAACACATGTTTCAGCGCCTCGTATTGACGTTAAACCCCGATGGTGCGAGTCTATTTTCAATAATGATATATAAAAAAAATATTTGGCATTCTTGAAAATGTGTGCTCACTAGAAATATGACTTGAATGCTGCTACACTTGGGAACGAGTAACAGCGAAATTGGACGGTGATTGGGTTCAACTGTAATGTATGGCATGAACAAACTTAGACCAAATCAATCTGCAACTACATGTCAGTCGCAACTGTTTCACAGTTAAGAACTTTTCATCTGACTGAAACACATTGTCACAAATCAAAGTATGCTTCGAATTACCCCAGAAAATAAGAAAAGAGAGGGACAACACACCATTACGTTTTCCACAATTTTGTAGTACACTTAAAGAAATGTAACACATACTGAGCAAGAGAGACAAAATGTTTAGCTTACAATTGCTTTATCGACAGAACGATCCGTCCAAAGAGCTTTAGAAAATAAATGTTTTTTTCCAGTAAAGATAGGCGACGTTTTTACAAGGCTTAATTGCTGAATACTTGCAATATCTCTGTTAATACTTTACAATTAGTTCTTTTGTGTAGTGTTTTCAGCTACATGAATTAGCATCCATGAGAAGATACGCATGTGAAAATTTATACCCATATATATGTTTGTTTAGGTTAATTCTTATTCATGAAGCTCCATGGAAAAAGTTAAAGAATAGTAGATGCACAACTCTACTTACCCTCAACAGAGTGGAACGTGCCATTTGTAGTCATGTAAATCAACGAACCAGACGCCGTGAGCAAGTACAATTTATCAGAAGTAAATGCAGCATCAACAAGAACGTCGCTTTCCTGCAGAGAATTTATTCATGTGCGAAAACTTTCGGATCAGTCACTTACGACTAAGTTTAAATTTATCACGGAAAGCTAACACAGAGACAGACACATGAACATGCCTTACCAATATTTTAGAAAATAAGTGGTCAATGATGTTAAAACGATGGATAATACAATTGACAATAAGTAAAATCAAACTTAAATGTGAGGGTGAAGCATGTTCACCAGTGCATTATATTTTCCTTTAGCATAGTTTTCCAACTAATGTTTGCAAAATGAAACTTTTTATCAATATTATGGGAAAAAAATTGTCTTGTTTATCATTTATAGTCTTCAGCATATTTTGATTATGAAGGTGTGAAAGGTTTCACCTTGTTTAAAATGCCCACAATGATTGTCTCATCAAGTTAACTGACTTTGATAGATGAGGTTGCACTGATGCGAAATTTTGTTACAAGGCAGTCGATGGTAATAGGTATTTTTTGGACCAAGAAAATCGAAAGAAAAAAACAAGAGGGCAATCCACGGAGTTGCATATCTCATTGCCAACATGCATTGACTTAAATACAGCGCATGCACATAGGGATTTGAAAATAGTTTACTGCAACCACATCACACAAAGACGTAGTTCGGGGAACTGGTTGTAAATGAGTGGCAAACATTCTTCAAGCATAAACTGGTGGTAAGCATCTCAATACTGATATCTACTGTAAGGTAGCAAACTTAAGGTTATAGCCTGGTGCTACTAGGCTCAAGTAACTATAACTAATGGCTAACACAACACAATTATAACATTGGGTTATTCCATGTAGGTTAGGCTAAGTGGTTACAGTTAGGGGCAGGATATAGCATCCCTCTATGGGTATTTGCACCTAAGTCTCCTATTTACCTGTGCAGGGCCTGGTTCTGCTAAAATTATTGTTTGACTTACAAAAATGTTCTCATAAAAGACATTATCCACAGGTGCCAGTTCTGCTAAAGATGTTTTGGCTAAAGTTAAAAAGGTGGTGTCTAGTAATGACCCAGATGCTGGCTCAAAGTTTGTTACCAAACAATCATACAGTTTCACCAGTTTACCATGAGAGTAATATATATTGTATCTTCATTTTTGTGTTCATAGGAACAACCTTGCAAAATTTTGTGTATAATGCTTAATTAGCTCTCAAGATATGGTGGAAATACAAATTTTGGGGCAAAATTGGCTTTTTTCTAAAAAAATCAGCAACTTTCACTCTCTTTAATATAAAAGTGATATACCTTGAATATTACATTCTCAAGTAAGTCCTTCCAAAATTTTGCATTAAATGCTCAAACACATCTCAAGATATGCTGGAAATACGAATTGTGGGACAAAATTGGTTTTTTTCCTACAAAATCAGCCAAATTCACTGGATTTATCATTACAGTAATATTATATTGAACAATATGTTTTCAGGTAAATCCTTACAAAGCTTTAAGATAATAAGTCTCATAGTTCTCAAGATATGCTGGAAATACAAATTTTGGGGCAAAATTGGCTTTTTTTCTCAAAAATCAGCAAAATTCACTGGATTTATCATTATAGTAATATTACGTTGAACAATGTGTTCTCAAGTAAGTACTTCCAAAAATTTAAGTTAATTGGTGTAATAGTTCTCAAGATATGCTAGAAATACCAATTTTGGGGCAAAATTGGCCTTTTTTCTAAAAAATCAGCAAATTTCACTCTCTTTATTACAAAAGTGATATACCTTGAATATTTCATTCTCATGCAATTTTTTGCAAAATTTACATTAAATGCTCAAATACTTCTCAAGATATGCTGGAAATACCAATTTGGGGGCAAAATTGGCTTTTTTTCTCAATAATCAGCAAATTTCACTCTCTTTAATACAAAAGTAATCTACCTTGAATATTTCATTCTCATGTAAGTCCATGCAAACTTTTGCATTAAATGCTCAAATATTTCTCAAGATATGCTGGAAATACCAATTTTGGGGCAAAATTGGCTTTTTTTTCTCAAAAACCAGAACATTTGACTCCATTTACCATTACAGCAATATTATGTTGAACAATGTGTTCTCAGGTAAGTACTTACAAAACAGTAAGTTAATTGATCTAATAGTTCTCAAAATATGCTGGAAATACAAATTTTGGGGCAAAACTGGCCTTTTTTTTTCTAAAAAATCAGCAAATTTCACTCTTTTTACTACAAAAGTAATATACCTTGAATATTCTATTCTCAGGTATGTCTTTGCAAAATTTTGCATTAAATACTCAAATACTTCTCAAGATATGCTGGAAATACCAATTTTGGGGCAAAATTGGCTTTTTTTTCTCAAAAATCAGCAAATTTGACTCGCTTTACCATGCAACTAATACATCTCGCACATATTGGCGTCATGCACAACCCTACCAAGTTTCAACTTAATCGCTAAATACGCTTTTCACACTATTCAGGAAAAACCACAATTTGACAGGTCCGGACGCACACACACACCCACACACGCACATGCATTGGCACGGACGCGTTTTCATTTATACCACCCAACGGACCCCCCTGTACCCATGGCCACTCTACCATGGGGTACCCCTGGGGTGTCGCTACTCACCCACTCCAAGCGTTTCCATGGCAACCATTCTCCCATGGGTGCACAGTACAATATATAGCTCCACTAGCCAAGTGACTACAGTATCTCATCTAGCCCCTATAGGGCAATGAGATAAAAAAACGATGCCTTTGAATTAGATGAATTTAACAGAACTTCTTACCGATATTTGTGTTATCGGCACATATATATCAGTTACAGTGACAAATCCATTTTGCGTGAAGAGCACTTCCTTATTTCTGTGGTGAAAAAAAGAGAAATGTAAAGTACAGCTTACAACTTTGTCAAACACATAATAAACACCATTAAATCCAACTTGTCAGAATAAATCATTTCATGCACCCCAAGACAACAGATGTAATTTTCTCCATTTCAGCATTTATCCTTGGTGGTTCGATGACTCAGAATTGTAATGCAAGATTATTTTTTTTTTGTGTTATTTCATATTGAATTAACACTGCAGTCGGATGGCCACGTATTTTACACTCAAACTCACCGTATAGCTATAGCCACGTGCATTGCACAAGGGTCTTTGACACATCTTTTTAAGGCAGGTAAACCTTTGAGCTTCAAGTTACTCTCGCTTTGCTCATGTATCACGAATTTTGGAATAGAAATGATGACTTCTGCGGCACTGCGTTCAAGATAAAGAAAGAAAGCCTGTTTAGTGTTGATACGTATACGAAACTGCAATCCTTCATTCTGTGAATAACTTCCTCACATGATATCATACATGATAAGGGTTCATCGGAAGGTACAAACCCTAACCATGATGGTATGGTTCGATATCACCTCATGTTTCATCATGCAGAAAAGGGACTTCTCGAGACATGGTTTTAGCACATTATGGAAATTGCCGACGGTGGAAGATTAAATTATACTTTCAAAAGGAAAACACGACGCAAGACTTTTACTATAATTAAAATCGTAAACCGTATTAAACGCCATATAATTTTTCAAGCAACATGTGTTATTAATTCAATCAATTAATGTGATAGTTTCTTCGAGTCAACGAGTGATCACTAATGGAAATGTAAAAATGAAAACCAATCAATCAGTTATTAAAGCATTAATTACTTTCATGTAAGTAATGGAAATAAAAGTCAAGAAACACCTATAAATCAATATTATTATCGTAAATGTAATTCATCATATGAAGTCACAACGACACCTCCCACGTATTACAGTTTTTGACGTCACTCTACCTCGAATCAATTATACAACCGTTTTGTAGATCGATATTCTCGATTTATGAATGTAAGACCTTTCGCACTTGCAACTTCGATCGCTAAATATTTGCTTCGTAGATTAATTGCTTGCGAATTCAAGAAGTGAACACGTGATTGGTGTTTTAAATATGTTGTAGAACATTCGTTTGTATTTTTTTTCTTTTTAAACAAGACTGTGTCAAACCAAGTACATGTTATTGCCATGCTGAGGTATCATTCGAGTCCACTTACCGTATTAGACAAGAGTTTACTGTCAAGCCGATCTTAGCGTCGATCCTCACCACATACTGCAGTCTTTTGCCAGTTTTAACGGAGGCAATCCAATAACTTGGGAGAAAATTTAAACGTAAAATAATTTGTGGATTAGGCCTACAGAAGAAGGTTAGTACAATAAAAGAAAAATATCATGATTAACTGCTGGGATACACTTACCCTTCATTATTATAAGAAATGTTGTTCCACTGTAACTCTTCTCTTGTTTCCGCGAATAGTTCGGAAAGGATAGGTTGCTGTCCCCTGGCCTGAAACAAGCTTGTTAATTTTTTTGACAGCTACAATAATATTGAATAGAGAGAGTTCATAATTGAGAATTCATGTAACCTGTTTCTCGCTTTGTCTTTTAAGAATTTGGCTTAATTGATTGTTCAGTTTTAAAAATTCAAGATCATGTCGAGTCATAAAAAGTACATAATGTGAAGATCATGTCAAGTCATAAAAGGTACATGAAATTGGTCACTTACTTTGGTTGGATTTTCAGCTAATCTGGTACTCTCAGCGTTGTTTTGATACAATGGATCGGTTACCCACAATTTGAGATTCACTACACCATTATTTATCGAATTTCTGTAAATTTAGGTAATATGTTTTGTCAGTTCAACTACGTATACAATGTAAAAAGATGTAATACGATGTAAAATGTGTCATACTTGCTTAAAAAAAAAGGGATTACGTCACCATAAATTGTACGTAGCTAACGTAGATTGTAATTAGAGTTATCGGGCGGCAAATTCAAATCACAGGTAAAATAATAACTAACAAAAAACGCCTGAACGTGAAAGATGCATGAGAGTCGTACACTAATTACCTGACATCGGCAAAGGTGTACCACTTGTAGCAAAATGCGTGGTTCAGGAAACGAGCATACTTTGTATCTGTAATCTGGCGAAAATTAAGCATGTTAGGCTTAGGATTATAAACTTTGAAACAGTTTTAGGGTTTCTGTCATCAGTATCAACACTACATGATCCTTATCATATGATAATTTTAAGGTGTAACGTGGTGAATAATGTCACTTTATTCTGGCAATTTGGAATTGCAGTTACTTTTTTGTAATTTACTGTACATTACCAATCAATACCTTAAAGGTATGTTTAACTGACGATTGAGGGGGTTCTTGAAAATAAAGAGAATAATCTTCCACTGAAGGTGTTTCAAGCCCCATGCCGACATCTTGTTCTTAACACAAGATACTGCTGTTCGAAGAAAGACTTCTCTCGTCGAGAAAGATCTCCCGTTGCTTCAAGGTTGTCAAATGCCGCACAACAGTGGCAAATTATTGGAAGAAGTCTTTGTTTCCATTTGAAATTGAAGCCCTCATTTAACCTTGAAACTTTACACTAGTGAAAATGTACATTGCATCTACCTTAAAATGTTCTTTTTTATTACAGTCAAAATTAAAAACCAATACAAAGGACATTTAAATAGTTGTGTCTTGGTGACATCACAAAAAATTTTGGTTTTTACCAATAAAGAAAAACAGTGTTCCTATTTTTATATCAAAATCAATTTGGCTAAACCCCTTAATCTTACTTAACTTTTTACTGTTTGATAGCATCTTCATGGGACATTTGAAATAACTACTACGGACTTTCGAAAAATTGCAACTGTCAAATATTTATCACTATTTCTTCTTTTGCTTGCATCGTGAACGAATTGCTTAACGCACAAGGAAGATTCATACAAAAAGGCGCGTTGCAGTCGAAACCATAATTTCCAATATCTCCTGAACGACTACAGACAGATAATACCGCTCTCGAATAGCAAAAAATTAATGAACATTCCAATGGACCTGTCACTTTCATGGCAGGATTCTCGGCATTTCGATACCAATTTTATGCCCTTGTCAAAATAACGTAGTGCTTCACTTCGTCCTGGATGATATCAAATTGAACGCATTTTTTTTAACGATTTATTTCTTGTGAAAATGAGGCATAATTGAAAATCAGTCACGGTTCTATTGCAATCATATACACGAGCGAAAACGCATTGTAAAACATGAGGAAAAATAAAAAAAAAAAACGAGAAAATGACACTGTCATTAACACAACAGTAACTGCATGGAAAAACGCATTCATGACAAATTTATGCGGTGCTTTTCAGAAGGCTGAGTCCTCTGGGGGCTCTTTACTCTGCTACTATACTTCAGGATCAAAGCTGTGTACAAAGAAGAGGCATCAGCAATTATAGGGGAAATCGCATTTGTGACAAATTTATACGTGATTGTCAAAGGGCTTGTTATCCTATTCTTCCACAAGCCTTGCAATGTAATTCTAACCTTAAGTCACAAGTTCTCCCTCTTTAATCGGTTTTGGAAATGACAAGGTACTACTCTACGGAATATTACAATCGTTGTTAATACTTACGGTTTTATTTGAATATTTGTATTTCATTCTCACAGATAAATGATAACTTCCTTCCGGACATATTACAGAAGCATCTTCATTCCTAATTTGAGAAGGCGATTAAAAGAAAAAAAGGTTAGTCATCACAGTTTCTGCAATTTCATTGTTGCTGGGCTTGCTTTATCGATAAATTTATCTGTTCATTAAATTACTTATTTGGCAGGAGGAATAGGCATCTCAAATTAGATTTAAAGAAGCGATTTGAAGAAAGAGTAGACACAGCTCAGTGAGACTACATGAAGGCCTATATTTGTCTTGAAATAACACAGATTGACAGTGCCTGTTCTGTCTTTCTGTTCCATCCTCATTCAAGTTCAGATCTGTTACTCACTTCGTGGATGATATGTCACATTCTTCGGGTGAAATCCACTCTAAAAACTCAAACGGCGCATTCTCATCATTATCTCCATGGAAACGCAGATTCAACTGAAGTACAAAGCAAGCAATAGTTTTATATTTCAACGAGGGAAATTGTATGGGAGTAAATCTAAACTTAAGAGCTGGCATACGACAGTATGATAATTTTAAGCATAAAACATATTACTTCAGAATGGTTTGGAATTTTAGTTTTCTGCATCTTGCAATTGTTAATGGAAAAGTCATTTTTCTGACCAACTTAACTCAATTAAGGAACCAACTTACTTTAAGCCGTGCATCAAAGCCGGCTTCATAGGCATCCAGTGAGCCTTCCTGGGAAATTCTGCAATGATATTATGCAAATTCCAAATCATCTAATACGAATTGCACCTTTTCATTACAAATTTACCTTAACAGTGCAACCTGACGACACACCTTTGTTTTTTTAATTCTTTTTTTATAGACAAGGGAAAGGCTGCGTGAAGGGGGGCAAAGTGGCGAATAAGGGTGAACATCTGTCATGGAAGAAATTATGATCATTGTGGTACCAGGTCTTATTCATTGACATATGACCCAGTAGCATTTCGCGACTTGCATTATTTTAATCGCCTCTATGCAGCAAGTATGATGTTGTTCTTGCCAGCCGAGAAAATGTTCGAGTTGTACAGTACCTTCTTGCAATCATTTCGTTTACCAAACACCATTTTGCGTGATCTAAATTAACAGAAGTAGACTATTAGCACACACATATTCCACTGCATGATCGTGAAGGCCTGTCGCAAATAATGCTAAACAAGAACAACGGGACACTAAGAATGTGCACCTGATTGCATTCCCCATCCACTTCAAAAGTAAATTAATAAAAAAAAATGACTTAATACATGAAAGATTGAAATTAATAATTGGATAGGCTAGATAAACATTTGAATGACTAACTGGGAAGTCATTACTATAAAAAAGTGGTACTAACAGTAATAACACAGTCGCATTGAGCAAAACTATGAAAGAACTTGATTTGACAGCTTTTCCTGGAATAGCCTATGTCTATTTAGGTTATAGGCCTACTTTCTTGGTAGCCAGTTAAATTAACTTCCACAGTCGATACAGCCTAGACTTCTCATAAATTCCAGACAAGTTTACCCTCTGTTCCAACTTCATGAACAGACGGAAGGCCTTGGATTTTAATGCAATAATCTCTCACTGCTTGACTTAAGGTCTGCATACCAAATATTAACTCATATTGAACTAGGGACAAAGTCATAACACTCAACGGTAGCGTAGCCTACCGTTGTAGTACATTTCTAATGTGTTAGTGCAGTGGCATTTATCCAATGCAATATACATCAATAACTCAAAAGGGCTTAGGCTATATTTCCACACATCATAAATGCGCACACGTGTCGTTGCATAGGCCTGGCAGGCTATAGGCTAGACCTAATAATAATACTACGTGTATGAGGCCTACTATAGTTTAAGCCTTGGACAGGGCACCTGAATTGTAATTTAACTAGCACCTAATACAAGGCCTAGCCTAATGTTACTGTAGGCCCTAGGCCAATTATGAACTAGTCTAGTTCTAGCCTCCACTAAGTAACAGTGTAATTATTAGGAGTAGGCCGATACAGTTGAGTTAGGTCTAGGTTACCTGTTACGTTAGGCCTAGTTTGTGTTCAATACTTACGACCATAAACTGACATCATTTCTGCCTTTTGTAATGCCATTCAGATAACTGAACAGCAAGAACACATGCAACGTTATCTTGAAAATCATCGTTTCACCTCAGTGCAAATAGCACCACAGGCATGGCAACATGCAACAATGGATCGAAGGGCGATACTGATCCAGATCAGATCACGTCGAGTCCGATACTAGTCGCAGAAGAGAGAATTACGAAGGATAGCGGCTATGCCAGAATCAGACTAGCCCTTCATTTATCTAACGCTAGGGTGGTATTACTAGCCATATAGATCTACATATAAGTATTGGGTCCTACGTCCGTGTACGTGAGTACATGGTTTCCTATATGTGGCGAACTGTTTGTTGTGAATCGCATGGCAACGATCATGACGTCAAAATGTGGGAGGCCATCGAAATCCTATACTTTAGCTGGGAGTATTGTTGCACAAAAGAAAATGGCCGACACTGGAGGGTAATGAAGTTTGTGCACCCTAATTTTTCACTGCTTAACTAGATGTGCAAAAGCTAATGATCTTACCTCAGTCGTACAAGATGAGGAGTAATTACAAGACAGCACAAATTTCCTGCATTTGAGGCGCAAACTCACTTTACAACTGATGAAATGTTTCAGTTAGCAGCACAGTGTACGTTGCGCGATGTGCGCGTCGTATGAACTATTGCTATTACTATTATTAAGCGCGAACGTATGGAAACTACTACACCAAAGTCACTTCCGAGGTAAGTGACCCTCCATGCAGCGGACATTTTGACGCTATTTTGTCCATTGGAACGCTACTTCCAGCTATTAGGATTCCGATTTCTATGTAGGAGACGACCTGATGATAGGCATGCGCAGAGACTCCAAATGACATAATAATCGTAGCACTATGGAAACTATGTGGACATGTACACAAATCGAAAGCTCCCTGTTGGCCTTTGCCGTCGCCACTCGCCAGTCCCCTAATATCTTTGGCGGCTGTTTCCAATTTTATACAAATATTTGGTGGCGAAAGTTCAACCGTACCAAATTACTCGCCAGTAAAGAAAATCCCATTTCAGATTAGAAAAGGAATAAAATTGCCTCGTATTTCGAGTGTTCACAACATGTGTTTCCACTTGCAAATGGCTTTCAAAGACATCTCACGTTGTGTGAGTTGTGTTCCATTACCAAACAGTGGAACTGCCGGCCCACATCGTAGGCCTATCAGTTTGTTCAGAGACATGACTGTGGAGCAAAATCTTGTGAATACTTTAGTGTTTTAATTTAAGTGCATGATATAACAGTAAGAGTTTTTTTTTTAATATACTTATCACCCATTTTTTTCTACTAAAAATATCACGGGGACAAAAAACGGCAAAGGGCAAACGGTTACACTCTGATGAAAACCACACCCAGTGGTTGTATAGTACGGTGCACACAGACAAACACTTGTTATGTTGCAGTTGTTGACAATGTTGAGAGATAATGGAAGAAAACCAAGGTCTCCAAGGTGTAACTTGTAATCGACATGGATACAGTGGTTAATGTAAGGGTAGACACAGCCTCAACCCCCCCCCCCCCCCCCGCACGGCAATCAGTCATCACATCCATCATAACTTTACACTTATTATACAGGCTCATACCTGCGTAGTGCTTACGCCCGTCCATGCCACCCTTCCTTCCAAGATCAAGCCAAACCCATCACACCTTAAAAAGAAATTGGGTCAAAAATTCATATCTTTGCCCTCCCGCCTCCCCTTGAAAATCCTAGCTACGCCACTGCTGCCCGGTGTTCGAGACATGTAGAAAACTGAGAAACGCGTACCGTAGGCTACCCAATTAACCTATTCTTTCTTGTGTAGATGGGAGATCAAATACTGAGCCAAAGTCAGTGCAGACACACGAGGAGAGTGCTCAAGCTTGAAAACAATCATTTTCGGGCAAATTCCACGCCAATTTATGTCGCTAGGTCTCCTTCTATGTTGGACCAATTATCGCTGCATACGGTGTCCGCTATTTCCTGTGCTTGGCAAACCTGGCTCTGTGTTATTGGATCAGGATCTTGTGGGTCGACATTGTTTTTGCTGTGATAGAGGGCAGTACAGAATGATCTTGTGGGGGGGGGGGGGGGGAAAGATGGGTTTGTACGCCTACCAATATCTTCAATACTGTGAACATACTTATCATATAGTGTGATTCTGAATTACCCTGCAAGTAAGGTTTTAAAGTGGATATTTCACCAAGCGAGTTTGAATTCATAGAGATATATGCAGTTCCAGTCTACTGTAGCACCATTTTAAATCATAGTCCATCTTGCAAAGCAAAAAATTCCAAACTGGACGGGAATCCCTCTTCAGGACTGCTAGCACTGAGTCATCCTCTATCAGGCTAAGCTCCTTATGTCACTCCTCCACCTTACTTTCATAATAGAATCGACACCCACGTGATCTTGAACTGTCACACCCCTCCTTCCCTCCTTCACCCACCCCCGTCTATGGGGCTCTAAGCCTTCAGAATTATGGCCTCGATCACAGCTACCAATATCACCAAAAATTACGGAATCTTTAAATCGCTCAAACTTCGACAAATCGCTGAGAAAAAAACGACATCCTAGCTCGTGTCCTCTTAAGGTGGACTGAAAATCTTGCAGTGAAAAAAGGACAACAAACAAACAGTTACGTTAATATCTCGGAGGATTGACATTCGTGACGGCGCTGTGAGATGCAGAAAAGCACTGCCAACCTATTAAAAATCTTTGCACCACAACCTCAAATCCCTCATGTCATTGGCGTAAACAAAATACTTTCGTATGCTGTCAATATCTGCCACGCATTTATTTGTTGGTTGCACTTATTTGTTGGTTGCACTTATTTGTTGGTTACAATAAGATGGTTCGCCTTGGGCAATAGATATTTCTTAATTCCGTTATTATAACTTTGACTGGTTTCCGTATTATTCAGTTCCTGTGTGGCTTTGCAGAATATTCGCTTAGATTTTATCGTGAATGCAGTATTTGTGTTGTTCTATACCATAGGAAATGTCAGTGGCCTTCTCAGATTATTATCTAATCTCAATGGCTCGTTCATCTTTCAGAGGAGGTTATTCATCAAGTTCGTTATAAAGAGGCACATGTTCAATAATGAGCGGTTTCTTGTTGACCGACGGAACTTGCTTAAATTAAACAGATAATACTCCAGTCCAGCACTTTTGACAAAAATTTTACTTTTAACCGTCGCAGAATACGATAACCATTCGATGAAATTTTCGGGGAGAACGGGAACGAGGGATGGGGGGCGGGGGGTTGTTGTTGTAGTCATCAAAGGGAAGCTGATGATTTAAATTTCCAGTTCCTTGAGATGCAATATGGTCATATGGATAATGAACAGCATTTCTCGTAGGTTTGGGTTGGCAGAGTTAATCTGCCCGATATTACAATAACAATAAGCTACGCGACAAAATTATGGTACATGCAGTCGACATTTGACATGGAGAATTAAGCTAGTTTGTAGTTCTTTGTTTTTACTTCTTTTTCTTTGCTGAATTTATTATCATATGGCTACTTGTTTCACATACCCTTTTGTATGAAAAAAAATAATCTAGGCAGTAATTTGAGAACGCATCTTTGATGTTCTGCACCAGATGCCAGATTGTCTGTTGAAGGTGACGATATGTAAAAGGAATAGGAGGTAGCACCTAAGACAATCATTCGACTAGTCCATCATTACGATACCAAATTATGTATCGCCAGAAATTAGACACGGGATCTACAAGTCTTTAAATTTCGTGTCTTAGACGCATTTTCATGGTATCTACGAATAATTACTACGTTTGGAATACCGGAGAAAAACAAAATACATTGTTCTTCCAAAGATACACCGACACTTGTGTTTCTAGTTCTTAGTCTTTCGAGGGTCTTCACCAACGTCCCGAGATCGCGTCAAATTTTCCGCTGCACGGAAGGGTCACATACTGAGGGGATGTATCCTTCAGATGAATTCTAAGCTTTAGCTGCATGAACCATTCTACAGAAAGGTAATAACATGCTGCAGAATGGTGAATACGATAACTTTGCCCACCCAAAGTTTTGATTGCTTATCTATACCTTGATGTACAAAATGATGATACATCTACGTTGGTCGTGCGAACCAAGGAGTAATTACAACACAGCACAATTTTGAGGTGACAGTAACTGGCTGATATTGTCTCAGTCAATGGCATAGCGCTGTACAGTGTACGTAACAGGATAGGGGCGTCGTTTGATCTACCACCAAAGCCCATTGGCCCGAACGGGAAATATATTTTGAATTTGCAAGTACGAATTAATTGCGGATTGTTATAATATAAAACTTGACGGTTCGGGAATGTGAGAAACAACATCTGCCTGTTTTGTCATGGCAGAAATACAACTTAACAGGCTTTACATGTGATAAAAAGGCTCTGCTGCACACGAGTTAACTTGACAAACAACATACATGATACTCCCAAAGCGTATCATGAATCAACTTGTGCAAAAGGGAACTAAAAAAGCTTTTCATCTGCCTAGGGGAAACTGTAGCAACGATGTTGATTTCTTATTCCACATAAGTTGGCCACTTTCAACAAGTCTAGCTATTTTCTTTCATGACAACATCATTCTTTTAAAGCACTGACATTTTCTTTTTGAACTTGACCAGGTATTAACAATATCATCCTTAAAGGGGCTCAATGAGTTGATACAGTTTGATTTGTGATGAGTATGAATGAAACCATTGCATGCAAATACTTCCAATAAGCCTCAATATTCATGTAGATATTCCTACAGTTTCTGAAAATGTGGGAAACATTTTATACATTATGGTAAATTGTCTGGTCACAGTGATTTTTATCAATTACCCTATCACTGTTTCTTCAAATGTGTGTCAGATGTTCTGAATTTCTTCGTTTGATTATTTACCATCAACATATGAGCAACACTAAACAGGTGTTAGCAAGATATCATCAACTTTGTGAACCACCAAAATGAGTTCCTTTAAACAGAAATATAGGCATCTTCTCACTGTTTCCAACAAATTATTTATTTGATTCACTCAAGTAACCAATAATTCATTTTGCATTTGATAAAATTGTCACTCCATTACTTTCCCCACATTATCATCACAAGCATACCAGTCTTTCAAGGGGCACACATTCAGACACACATCATATAAAAAATGCACAAAATCTTAGAAGGCGCAAACTGTCTACCAGGGCAGTAGACCAATGTTTTGTAACTAATTAAAAACACCACGCGGTGGTTTATTTTCTTCAGCATCATAATTCCTACCAGGGGAACGGTCTTGCCATAAATCATTACAATACCCTGCAGCTTTTCTCAAGAGAGAAGTAAAAGAACAGACAAAAAAAAATGGAAAGAAAAGAAAAAGAAAGATGATTGATGCACATCTAAGGAAAGCTGTCTCAAAGAAAGTACAGCTCTACTGTGGTCTGCTCATTTGACAAAACTGCAACACTTTTTAGTGTCAATGTGGTCCCTGTGGACTAGGGAACATATTTTAGAAGGAATATAAATGACTTGATATCGCTACAATTATGGCAAACATTGTTTTGCCATTTGAAAAATTCTTTTGTCAAGTTACAATCAGTTTTGTTGTTCAGAAGCACTTACATTGTCCGGGTGGGGGGTGGGAGATACGAATGACGACAGTGCCATTGATATATCTACTACAAAGAAAATATAACAACATGAAACATGGGACCACCACCTGCATCACAATTTACACTCTTTATTTCATTGGTAAAATTAACATAAGACATAGACATTGATATCAACAGGATGGCAAACAAACTCCTCACAAGAAACGTTAATGGAGGAGAATGAAACCCTTGGAATATCATTATGAAATACAAATCAGAAGTGAGCAGAAGTGTGGATGAATACCTAACCATAGGCTCATTCAAAAATATTGTTTCTTCCTAACTTACACACTTAGAGAAGGGTGCTGCCATTTTTGACTCAGTGGATCTTTGCCTCAGCTGACTTAAGCAAGTCGAATCATGATGTCAGATAACCACTGACAGCAGGAATTTACGTATTTCTTTGTCTCCTTTATCTGCATTTTCCATATGTGTCCATAGACTTGGGCACTTTTTGTGTTGAATTACTGAGGTGTATCACTCAATGTCAAATTATTAACATTTGATCTGACTCTATGCATAGCTATTGAAGCAGTCTGATGCTAAATTAGAAAGAAAAACAAAAGCCTTTAATTACAAGTTGTCAGGTTATGTCATCACAATCTCAGAATGGCAGCATCCTGATCGATTTTTCTATGAACTTTCAAATTGCAATATCTTGAAGAGGAAATGACATATATAGATGAAATGTGGTTTGGTATTCACCATATGGTATAAATCTCTCATTTGATAGTAACATGTCACTTTCAAAAGTTCTGATTTTCTTTTGCCTTTAAAAGCACATCTTGTTGGCTTAAAATGTTGTTGGCTTGTTTAGTTTCCTGTATGTTATCACTACCACCAATAATACAACCATCACAGAGAGCTTGTGATATGTGCATCTGGCATCGCCTGATGGCCTGCAAAGTGAGCTGTAAGGATTGTTAGTGATCATGGAGGCAGGAAGATTCAGCGAGCAATGAGGAAGCAATGAGCAAATTGAAGGATGCAACCTAGGATTCCGGAATTTTCCAGTCTACATTATCACTGACTATCCTTACAGCCAACATCAGCTCAACAGTACATTCAACATCAGCTCAACAGTACATTCAACATTTTATTTCTACTATTGACTGACGTTGAAGACTGTGGTGCTCCAATACTCTCACATTAACACTTCAAATAAAGGGATGGTTGCTTTAACATGACAAATAAAAGACTGACCACAAAAATGACTTTTGCTTTAGCACTCATTGTAAATTCCTCCACAAGTAAATATGGCAGTTAAGTCAGATACAATCTATGAAAATTGAACCTTTTAAGACCACTGTTCAGGAAGTTCCTGGGCGTGTCTAAGCTTCTGATCTGGGAGATGCCTGCAGATGCTGTGAAAGGCACAGTGAATATATCTTGACCTGGTTGGGAGACAAGCTGCTGTCACTCATCATTTGGTGATTGGATTTCTAGAAACAGAAGGGAGTTAAAGTCGATTAATTGATTTTGTGATTTCTCAGATACGAGGTTTCCCGACATCTTGAAGTTTGGATCAAACATGGCAAGAAGCGGAAGGGTCTTGCAGAAGAAATCCACCAACGTGTGCCAATGTGATGAGGGTCTAAGTTCAGACCAACGTGCACTTCTTCAATAATTAGCTTTTATTTGGATGGCTTCATCAATTACAACAAATTATATGGAACTTTCAAATCGATGAAAAACAATAGAAAGCATCTGGTTTAATACCTCCATGCTAAGGTTTGCAGTATTGAAACAACTGTATTTCAGTTATCAGGTTTACAAGCTTTGCTGACATTGACCTCAATCTCGACTATCATGAAAGAGACAAAGGATCACCTCACTGCCAATGGCTATTGATGAAGATGAGTGTGTGTGAACAAGTCTCCTACCTTTGAGATATCAGGCTGCAAGGACTTTGACATCTTGCTGACGTCCCAATCTTTGGCAATTAAGAAGCCCATCTGATCATTTACTTTTATATCAAGAGCTACCTACATCTCAAGTCTAACATCTGAGAAAGTTTTATGTGCAGGGCTTGTCCCACTTTGACCCCTGTTGACCTCCACTGGCACCCACATTACAAACAATAAGGATCATCTACTTACCGAGAGAATATTGATTTACCACATTCAAAATTCAAGTGCTAAAGTTAAGGTTTCACAAAAACACACTGATAAACAGTCACACAGATTTGTTTCATGAATGCCACAAATGTAGAATGAACTGCCTGCCAGGGAGATGTGCCCAACAATGCAGAAATTGTCCAACTTTTGACAGACATGTAACTTGTTGAAAGATGCATGATGGGGTATTACAATTCCGCAGCAGAACCACTTACATCCACTTTAGTAGCACAAATGTTGACAGGTTAGATGACGACACATGTCCATTACTTTGTACTTTTGAAAATCTTTGTAATAGCTGAATGACTGATGTCGAATAAATCCAACAGTTTTAAACTTCACACAATCCTTCAGGTCTTAAGGCCTCTGATAAATTGCTTCCACTGCCAGTGGGGCAGTGGAAGCAATTGATTTAAAAACACAAAAAAAAATGTACGAAAACTTTCACAGTAACATCACACTAAAATCAGTGACAATGCCACAAAATATTAAACTGATATTTTTATGAATGTGATAAGTATGTCAAATGTAACCAGAGATAAATGAAAAAAAAATCATCCTTTCAACAGATTCTGCATTGAAATATACAAAACGCGCCTGGGATCCGTAGAATTAGTTAAAGTAATTAATTCAACTTACGTAGTGAGGTTCTTTCCTCCCCCACTTAGGACTATGTATGGTGTTTGCATTTCTTTCTGTTTCTCCTGCATCCTGGCTACTGTATGTAATGGGGTATCCGTTGACGACATCTTCTTCATAGCCTGAAAACAAAAATAAATAGCTTTGAAAACATTTGTGTATCATTCAGTACTCACAAAAGACTACCAGTTACAAAACAATAATTAAACATTCTTTTCATTCTGCTTAAAAAAAGTTAGCTTTGTTGAGTAGACAGCCGTACTAGAATAGGATTATCTGTGCAGTATTTCTTACAACATAATCATATGAATTTTAAAAAGGGGAGGGGTCGAGTCTAGGTTCCATTACTTCGTCACACAAAAGTAAGGACCACTCTTTCCCCTCCTTGAGTGCTCATGAATGTAATTTTTGTGGTTATATGAAAAATGTAAATGTCCCTGCTCTTACCTCTTCCTCTAACAACTTTTTCAGTCTTTTCTCTGTCTTAAGTTTCCCAGACCCTTTTCCATGAAATCGGTGGGAGAGATGTCTGAAAGCCTTAATGGAGAATAATTGACTAGATTAGTCTAAACACAAAGAGGAACAAGGTCAATGGCACTACAGAAAAACAGGAAAAGGCATAAAGTAATAGAAGATTCAACCAACGCTCTTGAAAAAAAAGAAAAGCAAATTAAATTTTGTCATCCTTTTAAAAATACGGGTAAATGCACCCTGCAGGCTGCCTGCGATATGCATCACTACTTGAAAAACTCAGAGAAAAGAAAAATACAAAATGCAAACAAAAAATGTATATGTAAGGAACATCTAAGTAACAAAAAAGGAAAAGAAGGTCTCTCTCCCATGCAAATCCGTTTTAAATTTTTTTCATGCTGGTAGCCAACTACTTTGCATAAATGAAATACTCTTTTTTTCCATGGTTCAATATATTTAACATATCTTTAATACAAATATATTAAAACCAGTGGTTGGCATCCTATTAAATCCTGAGACACATCCTGATCCAGGAGGCTTGTTGCCAAGTCACAGAGGAACTTCACTTTTCTCTCTTCTTTTGTAGTATTCACTTCAAGATGTAATATTTAAATGAAGGTCTGCTTCATTATACTGAAAAGTTTGAATAAAAGTCTCAAAGTACTTTTCTTTTTTTTTTTTCCTTTTCTTCGGATATTACTGTTGTAACAGTTGGATATACACAGTATATGCAAATATCACACCCTGTGTCAGTTTCTTGCTACACATTTGGTGTTAGACAGGTTTAATGAAACATCATTATCAGTCTAAAGAATGCTTCTGTAACAAGCCTTCCTCTCACGATGTGACTATTTTCAATTTCTGATGATGGTCTGTGTTTACCATGACCGACTTCAATCAGGTCTCCTCAATTTTAGTTTTTTGAGCAGCTTAATCTTTACCACTGCCTAAGTAGTGCAACTAATGGATTAGTTTCTCTCACAGACTGAGAATTAATTTACATTTCGTTGTACATTTGATGTAATTTGCATGAATTTATATTACCTCCTTCTGATTGAGTTCCCTGCCAGATTCATCGATGTAGGTTAATTTGAAGTCAGGTACGTAGCCATCCTTGTCTTTGAAATCCATCAGAGGTCCTCTGTAACCTCTATCATGTTTGTTATACTTGGCATCGATATCACTGAAAAAAAAAAAGTGGTAAAGAAGGTAACTATTTTTATTTAACAGATTGTTTTGCATAAGAATAGCATGAAACAACTGATAATCATCCAATGTTAATTCAAGGAAGAAACACGTGCCAACCGTGACACTTTCCTGCATCATTTTCTTTGAGTTAAATACTCACAGCAAAATTTTTATTTTAGAACCGATTCATCCTTCACTTGATCACATTTTTTAATTACTTCATGTTTGAGATTCAAATGCAACCAATGCAATCAATTTATGAACCCAAAATAGTGACAGAAAGCCAAAGGCCATTCAAACGTAATGAAACAGGCATTGCAGAGTAAGTTGGTAAGTGTAGATGAACAAATGAAACCAAACAATTTCTCCACGCAAATCTGAATCATCAAGGTATTGAAAACTTAAGAATGCACATTTGTAGCTGTTGAGAGATCGGCAGAACAAACTATTGATCACTGTGACCAAACAATTTGTACCAATTGTAGCAGTGTTATGATAAGTTTGTAACAGGTTGAAGCCACTGACAAACTGGCAGGATAAGTTAACAATTTCACAGGTTGAAGCTACTGATAAACTGGCACGACACATTTAACAAGATACAACTTGTTGGGTTGAAACTACAAAGTGGCAGGACAAGTTATAGAAATACCTTCACAGGTTGAAACTAAGGATAGAGAGTGGTATACGGTTACTCAAAAACAAACACTTTTTAAGGCATTGACAGAGTGAAAGCATGGCCCACTACAGTTTAACTGCTTGTAGCTATTGAGGCAATGATATAATGCATTATGGATCTTTTTACCCCAATAGTACAGCATTGAGAATATAATAGATATACAACAAAATAGCTCAACAACTTGCACATGTTGTGTCAGGAGCAAATGAAGTGTATCAGGGTTCCTGCATTTTCTGGGGAATCAATTTTCATGACCTTCCAAGATTTTCATGGACCACATCTACTTTTCATGGGCCAAATAAGAATTTCCATGACATTCCTCTTGGTGTCTTACAAAAACTTTTTAACTAGAACAGCAAAAGCTAAGGCAACATGAGGAAAAGCAAATGATTAAGTTTGTTATTACAAGTGAGAATGTAATTTTTACATTACAAGTGAGAATGAAACAATGTAACTTTGTGGAAATTTCCATGAATTTTCTAGGATTTCACACAATTTCCTTGAATTTCAAAGGTTTCCAGGCCTTGGAAAATTTTTCCAAATTTTGATAACTTTTTCAGGTGGTCCATGACCGCTGAACCCTAGTGCATGTATCGCAGTACGATACACAATTAGCAATAGAATCCATATGACCCAAGAGAAGGTGTCTATTGAAAAATAGTATACATTGTAGCTCAATAAATTGTACATATGTAGGGAATAATAACAATGTGAAGTTCATGTCATTGTGAGTCAACAGACTGTAACAACAAATGCAGTAATACGATAAGGCATCAAGATCACTAAAGCAAATAACTTGTACCAGCTGAGCCAACAAGAGAATGAATCATAGATCATCAAAAAGTGGATTTGATGAAATAAATAGAATAAAACACTTCCCTCAACTAGCTTGTATTTATAGCACTGAGAAAATACTAGAGGTATACAAAGGAAATCTGTTTGACATACTTGTAGTTTTTGTCTTCAACAATGTAGTTCTGTGCCTCCATGTGCTTGTTTTTACTGGAGACTGTTCCTAGATTCTTGGAAGCCTCGACCTCCAGATAACCCTTTTTCACTGCTAACGACAGGGCTCCCATGCAACCTGGTCTGATATCTGGTTCTTCCTCAAGGACAGGGCCGACATCCTCCTACAGGATTAAATCAGTAATGATATGATTTTGATTGGAGTACAGTGGAGTAACATTACTCAAAATTGAGAAGAGTGGTATGAAAAAAAAAAAACATTGTGACTGCAACACAGAAACCGGAAAACATGTACATCGACAGTGCCACAAATAAGGGGGGACAAAACCAAGAGGGGAAGGAGGACTGTAATATTAGCTCTCTTGTATATATAGGCAATGGTAAAATGCAAAATCAAGGACTATCCCCCACTGAACATGGTGAGACCTTAGTAATAATCTTTCCATTGTACAAGCATAAAATGAAAATACAAAGGCAAATCCATGTACCTGCCAGAACGGGGAGACATAGACAATGTAATACACACGAGGCAGTGCTACAGCAGCAAAAGTTATGGTGATAGCCAAAAAT
This sequence comes from Stichopus chloronotus, assembly GCA_021234535.1. Taxonomy (NCBI): domain Eukaryota; kingdom Metazoa; phylum Echinodermata; class Holothuroidea; order Aspidochirotida; family Stichopodidae; genus Stichopus; species Stichopus chloronotus. Next base: position 18,654,342 of record CM037843.1, read on the forward strand.
GAAAAATGTACAATACGATCGTCTAATAATTTAACAGATATTGATGTAATGGCTTTGTTTGGACAACAGAAATTACATGGCTTAAGCTCAACAATTTAGAAGGGATATGTTGGCATGGATCGGATTTGATACATTTTTTTGTTTGCCAATATCCAGCATTACGTTTATTCTTCAGAGAATCCTTTACGTAATGTTGTAAGGGTATGAGAGACTTTCTGCATACAGGTAATCAACATCAACAGACAAGAAAGATAAAAAATACGATTGTAAGCACATATGAAAAAATATAAATAAATAAGATTTTAAAGACTTACAGCAAATCAAAAGAAATAGGTGGCACCAAAGACATACTCAAAAATGATGTTTTTAATTCATAGGCAAACGTTTCAAAGTTTTTTCAAAAATTTTTCAAAAGTTTGATAAGGGCACTTTGATAGCAATTGACAAAGATGTTTCAATTTAACAGTACTAGGGTTTCTTCAAAAGTGCAGTTTTATGATCTGAGTCATTTTATTCATAAAGGAAGCACATATACATGGAATTTGTCTCCTTTAACATTTTCATCACATAATTCACAAAACTGTATATATGTTATGAAACCTTCCTACTACAGTGGGGGGGAACATACTATTTACACTTAATGAAGGCAGGAAAAGGAACTTTACCAATGATACTAGACTATTGCACAACCTAACAACATCAACATTGAATGTTTGCTTCATATCTGCAGCACCATAACGTTGTCAATAAGAATGTGAATATTAACTCATTCATTATGAAAATGTATGCACCACGTGACTTAGCTCACGATACATTTGACTGCAACACAAACTATGATTCCAGGACATGGATGAAAAAGCAATGTTAGAATTGCGGCTATCTTCAAACCTCTTTATTTTCATCTTCTTCATCTGGGTTGACCTGGTTCCAACCTTTGACCTCATCCATGACCTCTTCTTTGATTTCTTCGTCTCTGTCGAAGTCCATTTCCTCCTCAGCATCTTCATTCCTGTTACCAGCAGCTCCTGTGTAAAAGAATAGATACTTCTTATGGGATATACTTGGTTAATGCATAACTCATGCCTGGTTGTATTTTCAACTGACCTTTCACCGACACAAATTACAGATAGCAACTCAAGACTTCCATCACAGACTTTGAACAAAATATGTCTAACACCAAAGGATGCTATATCACAAAGCGCTGACAGCAGTCTTGAGCTCCTCCATTTTGTTAAAACGTACCGTATGTTGGTATGTCACCTAATGCTCTGCAGAATTCTGAGGTTGAATGCAATACTATTGATCCCTGTCTTGTACTTTCTTCATCTTCAACTTTGACAGTGGGCTCCTCCTTAATAGTAGCAACCACAGCTGCAACCTAAACAGAATGAAAGAAAAAGTAAAGAAGAGTAGCATTATGAACACAGAAAATTCTGCAATCTAAATGATCTTTAATTGAAACAGCTCAAACCTAAATGACTTGATTGAAATAGCTGCAACCTGAGGACTTAGAATGAAAGACCAGAAAGCCAAAAGGCTTTGTGATTCCTTGCCACATGGTTATATTATAACAAGCATGAATTATTCACATGACAAGTATGAGATCAACTGCAGTTACTGGTCTTGAAACACCACATTAATAAGCCTTTAACCCAAATAACCTTTATTTTGGTGACCTCAAATGACATTTGACGTCCACTAAAAGCAATAGGGATCACCTACCCAGTATGGGGAACCTACACATCAAGTATGACATCAGTCACCATTACTCTTCTGGAGATAATGTGCTAGAAAATTTTCACCTCGGGGGACCTCAAACGACCTTTGACCTCCACAAAAACAATAGGAGTCATCTACTCAATATGACTAACCCACACACCAAGTATGACATCAGTCACACTTACCCTTCTAGAGATACTGTGTTTACAATGTGTTTACAGTTTGACTCAGGGTGACTCAAGTGACCTTTATCTCCACCAAAAACAATAGGGATCATCTACTCAATATGACCAACCCACACACCAAGTATGACATCAGTCATGGTTACCGTTCTTGAGATATCATGTTTACAAGGTTTTCACATTTTGACCTCTGGTGACCTCAAATGACCTTTGACCTCCACCAAAAGCAATAGGGATCATCTACTTAATATGACCAACCCACACAGTAGGTATGACATCAGTCACAGTTACTCTTCTGCAGATACTGTGTTTACAAGCTTTCAAGTTTGACCTCCACTGACCTCAAATAACCTTTGACCGCCACCAAAAACAATAGGGATCATCTACTCAATATGACTAACCCACACACTAGGTATGACATCAGACACAGTTACCGTTCTTGAGATATCCTGTTTACAAGGTTTTCACATTTTGACCTCTGGTGACCTCAAATGACCTTTGAACTCCACTAAAAACAATAGGGATCATCTACTCAATATGAACAACCCACACACTAAGTATGACATCAGTCACAGCTACCGTTCTTGAGATATCGTGTTTACAAGGTGTTCACATTTTGACCTCTGGTGACCCCAAATGACCTTTGACCTCCACCAAAAACAATAGGGATCATCTACTCAATACGACCAACCCACACACCAAGTACGACATCAGTCATGGTTACCCTTCTTGAGATATCGTGTTTACAAGAAGTGTCACATACACACATACACACACACACAAACGACATCACCATCGCATAGATTCCTTCTGCCTTCGGCAAGGAATCAAAAATGAAAAAAGAGTGGTATCTTGGATACACAAAACCCTGTACAGCCTTAAAGCTGTCAAATAATAAAAACAAACTACAGTAGTGTAACCAGAATACACGAATGCATTGGAGTTTTGATGATTTCATTAGGAATCTGTCGTACTCCAAAGACGAAGATGGGTTGCATTCTAGAATTTTGTAATATTAAAATAATTTCTCATCTGGCCAATCAAGACAAAACAAACACTACATAAACAATGGCATCTGCTGGCCTAGGATGATGACTAATAGGCATCATGAGTTAACATGCACACTAGCATATAAAATAAGAGACATGTCCAAGCTTCCTGTCAGGAGATTCCATTTGTATATGCTTTACGTAAAGTGGATCCTGTTGGACAAACAGCAATTTAATGGCCTCAACAAAAAAATTTTGTACCCTATACACCTACATGGCACATATGAGATCTTTTTTTTGTTGTTGTTGTTGTTGTTGTTTTTTCCTCCGTATATTTCATAAATCGGTGTTCAACAATAGTTGAAATTACAAATAGTGTTTTTGCCATATATACAATATTTACAAACATGGTAGACTTTTAAGCTTAAATTATTCAATAACTCTGATTCAGACATTCAAGAATGTAAAGAGTATATGCAGTACCCATATTACTGTGATTAAGGTGATGGAAGAAATGAAAGCAAGTATAGGAATACTGTTTGCAGAAATGTCATAATGCATCAAGAGAAACAAGTCTACTGTTAACAAACGAGTAATTAAAAATTCTAGCGGAATAAATCTGGACAAACAGCAAAGGCAGACTGTAATTCAGTGTATTTTACTTTACGCTTCGTATTTCTTTTAATTCGAAGATTGTTGTATCGTTCTATGCTTAAGGCGAATTTGAATTTGAAGAAAAAATCGTTAACGCTTGGGTTGCGTTCACTTCTTTTACACTCGTAAACATAATACTTCAAATGAAAAATTAAAAAGTCGTATGGATGGCTAGGTCCTTTACTATAACCAAAGAATATATCAGTTTTTGAGAAGAAGAACTGTTTCCTTAAGAAACGCCATTCGACGTCTAAAATAAAATTCGCAACAATACTGCATTCCCAAAATAAATGTTCCAAGCTTTCTGTTTCGATAAAGCAAAAGGAGCAGAGATCAGACTCACATTTTCCCATAGATTTTAAAAGTTTGTTTGTGGCAATTAATCTGTGTAGGAATTTATATTGGAAATATTGAAGTTTGACTTCAGACACTGTATTAACTGGCCTAGTGAAAATCTTACGCCATTCCTTGTCTGTAAAAGTAATTAAATTATCCTGCCACTTTTTTCTCGATGTAGGTGTAACAGATACACAACTTAACTGGTGATTATATGTAAACTTACGGAGATATCGTTAAGTGCTCTATTAAAGAGATCATTGTGGGGATCAAAGTCGTCCATTCTAACACAACTAGACCTCTTCCATGATTGAGGGACAGCTAGAATTAATCCCCAATACAAAGTAAATGGAAATGACCCTGTTTGAAATTTATGCTTAAATTGTTCAAAAGTTAGCGGTACATTATTCTGGTAAAAAAAATCACTAACATAAGTAACATTTTTCTCTAAGAGATGTTTATGAAATACAGTGCCACCATTGATACGAATAAAATTATTGTTCCAGTGCAGACCTTCCTCCTGGAGATATATCGTGTTTACAAAGTTTTTACAATCTGACCCCTGTTGATCTCAAATGACCTTTGACTATGGAAACAAAAGGATTCTTGCACTCAGTGTGGTAAAAATACAGCTAATATCAAATGTAACATCTGTACCAGCTTCCGTCACGATTTATTTGCAAGATAGACCATTCTTAACTTACTTGATCCAGATCTGAGACTCTTCTCCTTTGATCATTGCTTTAGTTTTCCTTGCTAATTTGTCATGCACACGGTGATAGCTTTAAAGTACAATAACTGATAGTTTTATAAAAAAAATGAAACCTACCAGTAAAAAACCAGCAGAGAAATTTCCTTGCTTTCATGATGTCCCTATCAGGTTACATGTGTCTTCTTAGATCTACCATGTGCACTTGCTGGATTTTGCACATGATTCAATGGTATCAACATACCTTGCTGGCATCATGTATCTTAGAGGAAGGGGGGTGGCAAGGTCCTCAATTACTGGCAGCATATGGCAAACTGCCGGCAGAAAAGCCTCCCTTGATTTAAGCCACACATACAATTCCCCTTATGATTCTTTCTTATTTGTTTGGTTGATCAATAAGTAAGAAACAAAGTTGTTTCCCATGACATCTCTAGTAGTTCCAAGTTGAGATCACATGATGATTTTGTTTTGATTTCCCTTTGCGACCATCTATTCTAATAAAAAATTTCTCATTTTCCACTATCAATGATAATTTTGAATTTTAGTCTCACCTGTTCTGCTACACTCTTTGCCTTTCTCTCTTTCTTTTGTTTTAGTTTCCTTGCTTTATGCAATACATTCTGAAGTTCCTTTTCAGCATCATCTTCGATAGGTGGTCCCCAATCATCTTCCTGAACTTCTGGACCCTCAATTTTACCTGCAAACAGTGATGCAAATCACAATGGAAAGCACATTAATGTACCACCCTTGGGAAGGGAACATTTGTGTCAATGAGTTTTGTCAAAGATTGAACACTTTACAATATCACTTCCACTTGAAGGTCACAAGGTCTAAGTAAAGGCACATCACTGTACGATGAAAAGTTTGAACATGTTCTTACGAATCTGTGAGAAATTTATTTGATGCATCTCTCTTAACATGACTACACCTTTTATTTGACTTTGACAAATTGTTATACAATTTCAGTTTCAAAGAACAAAGCAACTTCCATTGTTTCAATAAACTCAGTTCAAAATCTATCCATTTGACTGTTGAGTAATCTACTGAAGAGGGAAATCAAAGTTTTCTACACAAGAGGTGAAGAGAGGTTACAGACTTAAAATGGGTTGGCTTAATATTTCAGGAGTTAAAAAAGTATGTATTAAGTTTTGGTCAAATCTTTCCATGCTACATGAATGAAGATTACTAACTTTGATCTGCATTTGGCATGTCAACATCCATATCTGTTACTTCATTGTTTGTAGTTGCAGACCCTCTGGCTGCTGCCTCTTCCTCGTTGATCTCGCCCTCCTCAACTTCTGACCTTCGTACCCTGATACAAAGAAAAGGATGGAAATAAAAGCTCTTACAAGGAATGGTCACTATTCTCGAAAACAGTTGAATGTAGAACGTGGACAGCTTAACCATTACTTTTTTGGTATACCCTGTATGTCATCAATGTTTTCATAAGATGACTCTTAAAAGACAAAAGAGGAGTCCACGAAAAATTACCACCACCAAATTTACATCTCAAACCCTTGAGAATTTGTTCTTGGGATGAAGCAAAATACCTATTGTTCACTGTTAAGTTGAAACAGCCCTTGGTAAGTCAATGAAGGTTTACATTACATGAACTTAGCCAGGAGACTGACATAGTTGGATGGATGGATTTTACTTGTATTCTTGGAAAGAGAGTTCCTACTGAAGATAAAAAATATCACCCTGTGAATCACTGTACTTTGATACCTTTGATTGCATCATGTACAGTAACAGGCAACATTCTAGGGCAAATAGAATGTTGGTCATCAATCATTATCATTTTCCATCATCATTATCATCATCATTATTCATATTACCATCCTTATCATTAATCTCATCATCATCATCCATCATTATTACCATCATCATCGTCATTATCATCCTCACCTTTGTCCTCACCATTATCATCATCCATAATCATCTATTATCATTATCAATCATCATTATTTATTTATATTATCATCCATATCATCATTATCATGCATCATAATCATCACCCACTGTCATCATTGTCATGCATCACCATCATCTGCATTATCTATCATCATCATCATCAACATCACTAGTGACATCACCATAATCATCCTCCATCATCACTCTATCATCATTGTCATCATCATCATTGTCCATCACCATCATTAAATACCTGGATCCATGATCTTGTTTGCCCTTTGATTTACTCTGCATGGCAACCAGCTCGTCAACCAAGTTCTTTTTCTTGAGTCGTCTTTTCTTCTTTCTCGGTTTCTTGAATGAATCCATTTCCTGTGCTGTGTAGAACTCAGATGCCAGAGTGAGAGGCCCAGACTCTAGGGTGATCTGTAAGATATGTGTTAGCAGGATTTTGATGATAACATTCTGATTAAAAAGACCTAAAAGAGAATGAGTAGGTTAGTTTAAATTTGCAAAATATTGCCTGAGATTTACATTTGGCAAAAATGGCGAGAGGACAGACAGCACAGTACATTGAACTAATGAATAGGTCTAACACTGTATGTACAGGTATACCAGACTGGATATATTGCTTTGACTGTTGAAAGGGGAAAGTGGCAGGGGTTTGACAAGGGTAAAACTTTAATACAAATATTACCAACATATGAATCAAAATCATTTTTGTTAAATTACTCATGTTTTTTATTCAAAGGTATCCTGTCTCCAAGTACATATCAGTGTTGGGTTCCATCTGACGTTTTGGATTTTCTTCCCTTTAATAAACACTTAAGTTCAATCTCATAACTTTCAAGATTTGTATTTTCAGTCCATGATATTCACAACAACTTAAAAGAGCTTCAGTAAATCAGTACTGCTTCAGTACTACACCTTCCCATTTCCTAAACGATGGGAAGGAAATACTTAAGATTTGATTTATGTCTTTACACGTGCCTACACAACAACTAGGGGGAAAAAAAATAACCGCAACCTATGTGATTTTGTTTTAAATCAGTTAGATTTATTGTCACTCTTCATATTAGTTTGCTAAGTTTTTTCTTCTTATCATTAGGTAGACTGATTGAGAATGTTCTTGTTTAGCTATTGCTAAAGGGATTAATCGATGGAAATTGATAATTTACAATATTTTTCTCTCTTCATTGGTAAAAACAATGTCCCAATATCATGTTCAGTTAGTCAGTTACAAAGTTTTATAAGAGATAATTATGTCAACATGGTACATTGCATAATGGGGTACTTGTTATGTCACCCAGATGCAACCACATGGATATCCTTTGTATTTCTTTACAATCTTGACTGTTGTGACAGAAACATTTCAATAGAGTTAGAGATGTGACCTTATTTTCCACAATATTAAGGAAATCTACAATACATCCAATCTGCATTTTCACTAGTGTTTAATTTCAAGCTTAAATGAGGGCTTCAAATCTCAAAGGAAAAAGACTTCTTGCGATAAGTTGTAACTGTTACATGGCATTTTGGTAACCTTGAGGCAACTGGAAATATTTCTTGACCAAAGAAGTCTTTCTTCAAACAGTAATATCCTAAGTTAGGAACAAGATATTGTCATGGGGTTTAAAATCCCAGCAGTGGAAAATTATTCTCTTTATTAAAAATCCTCTTCAAATGTTGGTACAATATGCCTTTAACCTGATCATATGTCTGACTATATTTCTGTCATTGTACTGCAGTATTACAATACTGTAACTGCTTTCAGTACTGTGCACATTTATCACACATGTCTTCCCACTTCATAATACTCTACTTCACCCTTCTAACAAACATAACATGAGCTCATTCAAACAGTATCCCTTCCATAAGGTCCATGAATCAAGAAACTGTGATGAGAATGCACTGAAGGTATATCTGCACAGTAAGGCTCTTGAGTCAAAAAGACCACCAAAGTGAGAAAAGAACAATGCACATCTTGACAAAGTCACAACCATAGGATTGTTGTGACTTTTGAGCAGCTTTAGCGCAGGATTTTGAATGATTTGACCAATACAAAAATGGGAAAAACAAAAGGAAAATACAAAAACAGAACAATTGAAACAAGTCAGCAATTTGAGAGAATGCAAAGGACGTACAGCTTGTGCTCTGAGAGTTTCCTTAATATCATCTGTCATTCTGTCTGCACTTGTGTCAACAGCTCCGTACTTGTCCAGGAGGAAAGACCTTTTCCTCTCTCCATCGATTTCTTCATCGTATTTGCTGAGAAGGGTTTTAGGTCTGATCTAAATGAGGGAACATCAGATGAAAGCATCTTGATAAACAAATATTTCAATAAGATTCTCGATTTTGCAGATATTCATCTTGAAATGTATGCAGTATTCACAGGTAGTATACCCTCCTCCTGCCTAAAGTAATTGTTTTTAATGAAGTGGGTACCTGTTTTGTCCACTGAAATGCATACATTACAATCTACAGTTGTACAACCCTAATGATGGTTATACTTTAACATTCATTTGCTTTTGTTTTTTTCACTTTCTTGTTTATCAGTTCACTGTTTCATATTCACACATCATCTCTTAAAGCAACTATGTGTGGGCCAAAAGTACAAACATTACAATTTCTTGTCCCAAATTTTAGTGTGTCTTTCAATTGCACCATTCAAACAATTTGGAAAAATGAATGGATTTTAGGGAGAAATGGCGCTAATTACGATGACACAGTAACTGACGGCTTTTTGATGAGTGCCTCTCTGGAGAGTAATACTGGTAATGAATATTCAGTTGGTCCAACGAGATGATCACTGACAACATAATGTGGTGATCAGGGTTGTACTGTAGGTTATTTGTGACTATAGGGCTTTTGTGTTGCTAAATACTACGATTCCTGACACTGATCAATTTCTGACACTGATCAAGGAGCTATGACTTGAGTAGTATGCTTTGGATACACGATTGAGACCTGTACTGCTGCATATTCAACGAGCATATGCGTATATTCAGAACAGTTAATTTTTCAAATATAATTTCTATGTCGCACTGTTTCTATGCCATTTCTGTTGCTTTTCAAAGTAATTACTGTCATTTTTTTTATCATTCAATGATGTATTCCATCCATCAACAGCCCCTTGTGTACAGTACATTTAAAAAAAAAAGACAAACTAAAATTTATCCTTCTGGTTTCTCAATACATATGCAATCACTTTAAATCTATTAAACATAAGCAGTCAAAACATACTTTAGCTGAGTTTGCCTCAACTTCTGGCAATTCATACAACATCATTGAACTATAAACTTCATTTCCTGAGAACTGACCAAGTAAGACCCAAGAGAAATACCATACTTAATGCTTGATTTTTCCAGTTTCAAGGTGACTATTACAAGAAGGTTGTAATAAACTACTGTACTGCAGATTTAATTTGTGACTTAAAAAGAAAATACAATTTACAATAGCAAATGCCTTCATACATAAAGAGTTATATCAAGCTGGTTGAAACAAAGTGAAGTAGCTACAAGAAAAACAAAAAAAAATCCAGATGCAGATCATGATGTGTCACATTTTTACTACCCTAAGAGGTGTACTACCATGCATCACTGATGGACGATTGCATTAACTTTTCAAATGTTTGTTTCTCATTAATGCAACTGGATGGACTGGCGCCACTGAGATTAGTCGGCTCACTCAGAGGCAGAGCTACAGGTGAATGGTCAGGAAACAAACCTCTAATCCTATGAGCACCAGCTATTTAAATTGTAAAATAAATTGGCCACAATGACGCCACCCAAATTGAAAAAAAAAAGTGAAGGAAAAAGTGCTGCTCACCACGCCAAATTCATCTTCTTCAGTGTCATCATATGCAACATATCCTGGCATTTTCTTCTTTGCTTCGATGTTTTTCTTGGCTTTTTCAAAGTCTAACATATTGTAGTTGACAAGCACATCCCCTTCACTATCCAGAACATCTTTTAATGAAACAGTAAGACAAAGTGTAATGAGTTATGAAATAAAGTAAAACAAAACTGAACACATAAAGAAACTTCAATAGCAAAACAAACAGCACCAATATACAATCCAACACTTAATACTGTATGTATTGGGTAATGATCTCAGATTTTCAAGAAGCACTTTTCTTTAATTTTGTTATAACTGATATGGAAATCAATTTATTGGTACTCATTGTTCTCCACAGGAGTTGGAAGGCAAGGGTTAATGGGGAGGCTCACCCCAAGTGAAAATTGCTGTCTGATAAATAGCGGCTGGGCCTAAAAATGATCCCTACAAAAGTTGAAAGCAGACTACTGTAATCTAAAATGGCACAAAAATTATCCCTAAGTAGCACCATTTTGCATCACTCAGCATCTTGATTATCAAAAGAATATCTGGTGGTGAGAGGGAGTGTTCCCCTCAAGTCCATCCAACGTCATCTCCTCTTGATTGTGTATGTGCTTCACGAGTGGTCAGCCCCTCTAGAGCTTGAATCTCCGTGGAGAACACTGGTACTGTAGTTGTAACAGCAGAGCAAACAAAACACTGCCATCAGAGAACAGATGGATGGTAATCAGAGCAAGATTGCTAATCCTTGAGAAAGATGGCAGACCTTGACTTGCAAATTTGCATATCATCTTAAAATGGGTTGCAAATTTTAAATACCCAACATGTGTGATACCATGGCAACTTTCTCTTTCTCTCTTTTGAAACATATACTGTAGTTTAAATCTGCCAATCTGCTGGCGTCTACTGCAGGTCTAAAATTCAGACCCGGGTGCCCCACAATCGGTCAGGTAAACTGGTACCTGAAGTACAACTTACATTATGCTTATAACTTACATTATGCTATGAGTATGTTGTGAAGTTTTGCTATGGCATTTTGCTTTTGCACGTTCATGTACAGTATCTTATACCTACAGGTATAATGATGAAGTGGTCTGAGGTACGCATGCCGCAGCTGGTCACATGTACAATGTACATTAGTGAAACTATGGACCCAGGTAGCAATTTAAGACAAGGGACCCGACATCATCTGCCGGGTGCCTGAGTGCCCAGGTACCTGATGTGAACACGATAACCTGGATGGCATTCAAGTCATAAGCATTCACCAAACGATGATCCTGTCACTTACCAACCTATGAGAGTTTCGACGATATGACATTCAAGCTGTGAAAAACTTTAGGGCTGTTACACATGATCTTGAAGTACTGTACGTACAGAGGTTTCAAAAGAGATGAAAGATTCACGAAATGGGGATGTTTTTAGAGAGGTGGAAAAATACTGCCTGAGTAACTTTGGTTGGTCTCTCTGTTGTTAGGGTTTGGAAGTTCAATATTGATGGAAATTAAGGCAAGCAGACTTCTCACATTTTGAAAACAAAACTGCACAAACGAAATTCACTATTGCACTTAACACAAAGACACGTTAGTCTTCACTGAGAAAGAAAAAATTAGAGAAAAAAATGAATTTTTGTTAATATTTTGTGGACATAAGACAGGACTGCAGGATTGGTCATTTGTGGTGATTTTTCAAATGCTTCACAAAACATACATGGAGAGGAAGGAGCATTACACTTGTGGGGAAAATCAACAAAATAAAACGCATGGGGATTGGTACATTTCACATGCTCCATGTGAAAAGGTTAGAGAAATAGTATTACATTGACTCACTTGTATCTTTGAGAGTAAGAATAACATTGCTTCCTTCACGAAAGTCTTTAGCATCATGCTCCACTTTCAGACCAGCCATGTCTTTTGCACTGTAAGCCTGCAAATCAGCAAAAGTTAAATAACAACACCTTTAGCAAGTGCAACAAGTGATTTCTGCCTGTTATGGTTCTCTAATGAGTACACACTATAGAGCTTGTACAAAACAATGTAGTCACTATGATGTATAAAAACCTAAAAAAAAAAAATTCAAGTTTTGTTCAGGTTGTAAACGTTACACTGCAAACTGCATCCTTTGGCCAAAATGTTATCTCAAGGGCATATTTCTCATTTTGTTTTTCTTCGTTTTTGATGAACACTTCAAAATACTGCATGATTTAATTTTCATTTTTAAATGGAAGAATACAGTACTTCCATGTTCCTGAACACTTATAAACTTAGGGAAGCCATCCAAACTCATTTGCACGGGTCTGCTCAAAAGCAGACTACCTCCAGAATCCATGAATATGTCTACTAACGTCATTCGCACAGCTACGAAGTTTCCCACAGTTTAACACAACTTTAGCTTGGATATGTTGAAGGGCAAGTTTATCCAACCATTCTGGTGAAACTTCGATTCAGTTCCCATGTGTGTTTCTCAAGATGCCACCAATTGAAATTACCCCCTTTTCTACCAACTGTGAACTTGAGGCAAGCAGGAGTGACATCATCTCCTCAAATGGCTGAAGAGACTTTTGTTTTCTTTACTGTATTATTGAATTTACTATTTCGACCTTGGAATCAATAGGTGGTTAGCTTAGGTAGTGGTTATGTGAAGGATGCAAAACTCTTATTCCCCTCATACATTCACATTATGATAGCACTAGATATTGAAGTATTAAATTTGGTGTAAAAATTATAGAAAAAACATAAAATGCGTTATCAATGTGGGGAGATGACATCACTCCCGCTTGCTTCAAGTCAACTGTTGGTAACAAATGTGTCAACTTCAACTGCTCATATCTCTGGAACCACACATGGGAATTGAATGGAAGTTTCACTGTAATGGTCAGATTAACTTTCTTTTCAACATATCAAAGCTATATTTGTGGCTAGGCCATCCTTTTAATAAGTCTCCCAAGTTCTAACCCATTGTGCCCAGTTTATGACCTCACAATAGCAAGTCTAGCCCTGAATGGATCTCCTTGGAGCCCCTGTTCAACGAAGAAATCATCTTCACAAATTGACAAAAGCACACACACGATGTATCAAACAGAGACAAACATCAGCCAATCCTAGAAGCTGATTATCTCTGGACTGGATGTGTTATGGATGACTTTTGTGAATAAACTTTTCAGTTACACCAGAAATGTTTTAAAATATTTTGCATGGTTCAGCTTTATAAAGGAAAATATATTTTCCTGATACAAAATGCCGGTGATTGTGACACCACCTGTAAGAAGCGCTACAGTGGCTCACAAGTATGTATGTAGGATTACTGTAGCGTGCATTGCTGCAACGCGTTAGGCTATCGAGACAGAACAAGCAAAGTGGTTGATAATAGGCCTAATATGAAGCACCCCGTGGCAATAATACAAGGCTCACTGATTATTTACTCCCTTCAAATGGAGACAATTTCTTAAAATATCGAAGAGCATCATGCATTTTACTTTGTTATGTCACTTTGGGAGAAATGTTCTCATTTATTATGTCACGGTCACAGTCGGAGTTGCCTTTCACTGTCTTGTAATAAACCATTAACAACAAAGAAGCTCATTTTACTGCATACAAGCTAATGCCAAACTAAACAGAAGAAATAAACAAGAGCCCAAGGGCACTCTGGTTTCTTGCACAGATGGAGAGTATCATGTAAATTATGAAGTAAAAGGAAGCATATTGCATTATTTTGTACAATAGCTCATATGGCCTATTTCTGACCATGAACTCTCACTGCATTACATTAAATCTGTAGAGACAGAAACATGTTTCATGCTTTTACAAAATGGCCCATTTCAGACATTGGACCCTAAACGTGACAAACATGTACCCACATGGAACCACTTCCATAGCACTAATGTGACCAACTATCAACAGTGTTACATACAATCTGTATGAGAAGAAATATTCTGCATGATTTCACAACAGCCTATGGGCACTATGGTTCCCTGCACTTGAAATATACATACTGTAAAATGATATGCCTGAGTTCATAAATCTCAAAAAAGCCATTTCAATTAATGCAATGAATTGCAGATGTTGAACTGCAATATACAGCAATATCCCATTCATTTTACAAAACACAAACAGCTGTGAATCTCTCATTTAAAGAAGGGGCTCTGCAAATTGCAATATGGCTTATCTCATCTATGCCCCTTTAAAGTCCAATAAACTGATAGGATGCCCTGGAGGGAACTACTGGGGTCTAGTTTAAACTGGTAAGAAAACCTACTGACTTATTTTCTTTCACTGTGTCCTGCTCACCTCACTAATTGAAAAGACACTTACATGAATGCACACATTAGCACTCAGGCAGGAGGAGGTAAACTGATCTATCCAAAACTTGGCTGGTGTGACCACCTACAGTAGTGCAAACAACACTGCTTCTTTTTCATTTGATCAAGAAACTGCTAACTCAAGCAGTACTTCCATGATGCACTGGAGGGGAACTGATGGAACATATGAGCATCCATAGCATAACAAGGTTTTCATTTGCCCCCAGTTCCCCCAGATGACCTCTGACCTCCTCAAAAAACGATAGGGCACACCTTCTCTATATGGCGAACCTACATACCAAATTTGACTTTCATCTGATCTTCCCCTATTGAGTTAGAGCGTACCTAAGCAAAACAGACTTTTGCCCCCAGTTCTCCCAAATGACCTTTGACCTCCACCAAAAACAATAGGGCACACCTTCTCAACACGGCAAACCTACATACCAAGTTTGACTTTCATCAGACTTTCCCCTGATGAGTTAGAGCGTTCCTAAGCAAGTGTCACAGATGTACACACACACATACACACATACACACGCACAAACACCCGCACACACACACCAACCTGACTGCACAGGTTCCTTTGCTGATGCAAGGAACCAAAAAGAACAGTAAAAGAAAGACATACACATACGCAGAATATTTACTTTATTTCAAATAATGTACAAACAACTGGTATTTAAACTAAGCCAAAGAAAGCGGATACAACGTCTCACTTGACTTTCTGCAGCTTGTAGCACTTTGCAAACTAAGGTGAACGGAACAAAAGACCTGGGTCAGATGTTGGCTTGTATCTGAAAGCTGTAAACTGTGCTATTGTGCTCTGTAGTTGGATTAATACAAGTATGGAGGCAGTTGTGTGTATTTCAGAAAGTCCTCAGCAGTGCCATGGAGCACAAGAGAAATAATGAATCAAGCTCCATTGAACACACAAATCTGTGTCTGCACAGATCGCCAAAATCGAGTGTGGATGGCTTCTCTTACTTTCCATGCAATTTTCAACTCATACTGCAGTACATGAATGGGTAGACGCAAACTTCAAAAGTACAATTTTTAGAAGGACCACTACACAAGGTTTTCCAAAGAAAGTTTAAGCTTGTCTGAAAGAAAATCTGTCACAAATTGCATCATAAAGTGTATATCCTCTATAATTTCTCCCTGTACGCTACAGTATGTGCACAGTTGCTTTGTAGGATTTACTCCAGTGTTGGTACTTACCCCCTGTTGGTACTTATGCTACCTCATGAAGGTAATTATTGATAACTGAACCCATCCATTTTTTTGTAATAGTCATACTTCTATAATATCACCCCCAGTTCAAAGAACTAACACTATAGTAACCATACTGATCCCTAGCATGTTTCCAGTGCCAGATTCATGTTTAATAGAGTACTCACATATTTGCGTGAGTTAATCGCAAAACCGATACAAGTGCTATACTTGGTCGAGACGTCACTTGTAACTTTGACATGTAGGAAAGAGAGGGATGCCTAGGTTGGCTGATTGAAAAAGGGGAATGAGACAAAAAAGTTTAAGAACTACTGATCTTTTTTGATAACACATGAGTCACATTCAAAAAACAATTATGCTGTAAAAAATAATGGGGGGAGGGGAGAATGAACAAGTCAACAGGGCTCTAAATATGCTTCAATAGCACGGAAGCAGACAATGATTAAAGAGCACTGACAGGATTTTCTCCACAAATACCATTGATACATTTTACACCACATGTGTAGACCCCGTATGTACAATAAATCAACAACGATAACGTTCCTTACATTAGAAGGAAAGCCAAAAAATATATTTAAAACACTGTGGGCACAACATGTTTTGTGAGATGGTGTCATCGGTTAATTTTGAGCTGTGGTCATCAGTTAATTTTTAACCCTGGTCGACTGCTGGATGAATGGTCCACATCAAAATGTTTTTTCGACAATATTTGGAAATTAGAATTTCTTACCTCACTTTTTTCTCTCTTCAGTTCATCATCAAGGAGGTTACTGATTCCAAATTCTTCATCCATCTCTTCCAAAAGTTTGGCCTAGGTCGACCAAAAAAAAAACAAAAAAAAACAGGGACACATTATTACATGCAGGCACCCTTGGACAAACTGAATTTCAAAATGCTTTCACGGAGATAACTTACATGTGTGAGGTATGAAGGAACATATGTTAACTTCAACATGTTATGACAAACACGACATACTATAGAGTATATACCCATCAGTGTACAGTACTCGCAGACATTTGCATACGTCAGACCTAATAAGCCACCCAAAAACATACAGTGTTACTTGATGGTATGAGAAAATAAGTTCTCTTTGGAATATTTCCCACATTCTTCATCTTTTTCATGTATAAATACAATCAACTGAATCTATGTCTGATATCAAACCACCCAAGAATCATACCTAAGGAGTAAGAACAATGAGCATCGCTATTGGCATTGAACTTTGAACTAAATTGTTTTTCCCTACTGCTGCGTTACCTTAATTTATGATCAATAATCCCCTTAAGTATTGATTTTTACGACAGACGCCTCTGTCAAAACTTCAAAGGAGATGTGATGGGAAATTTAAAAAAAAAGAAGCGAAACATGATTTAAGTTTCTTTTGATGCTGAAAAATCAATGAAGTGTGTACACAATGCTAGCTGCACAACTGATACAATCAGAGTTGTGAGAGAGTGGGCACAAGGGGAAGATATGCTAGATGTGAACGTGACTGTCGGAAACGATTTTGAAAATAGTGAACATCTGAGGAGACACTTGAATAATCATTAACAACTTGAAAAAAGAAACAATATTTTGCAAAGACAATCACATTGTCTTTTTTCCTTGCTGTTATTGCAAACATTTGTACGATCACGTTTTTCACACTGACGTTCTTCTGTTCTGTAAATTGCCTCTTTTCTTGGATTATGAGAACCATGACAAATTCAATATTCTGAAAGATGCATTCCCAGCAGACAATATTGCTCAGGGCAACAACATCCGCCATATTTTATCCGAATATTTGCTCACCCAAACTTTTGCAAATTCAATCAATGCATCTTTAATACTGTAACTCATCTTTTGCATAATGTTTGGGGGAGATGAAGCATTTGCAGATGATTAGTGGTGAAACTGACTGACTTCACAAAAATTAAACACTGTTTTTTTTTTTTGTACACCATGTTGATGCACTTTATTAAAATGCCTTGTTTCCCTTTCACTACAGCAACTCATGCATAGACAATACTGTCATTGGATGCAAATATAACAAGTCAAGGGTGGAAAACTCTACCATAATGTTTTACACAACAGATATGCAAGCAAGCAGAGAGACATGCATGCTAATTTGTGGAGTCTGCAATGGTCATTTTTGGAGTATTTAACCACATTTATGGTCACAGTACCCTCTACGAATGGCTACGAACACCATACATACAGTATGAACAATTTGTACAGACTTACAAAAATCAACAGTTCTTAGACTGTTCATGAGTTCGTAGCCAGGTAGATTATCTTGTCAAACTTTTTCTATCAATGCTGCAATAAGTGGCTAATAACAAAGCCACTGCATGAATATCTTGAGAAATTTCAAGGGAAGTCTAAGAGCTATGGAAGATGTTTGTGATTTATGAAGTATAAATATGAACGTATTAAGTTGTTCCTGGGGGTCCTTACAGCTTTTGTAGGAACAACATACAGTACCGTATGAGCAGGGATTTATACAGAGTTCCTACAAATGTTCAAAAGGCATTCTTAAGGTGAAAATAAGGTGCACCTAAGGTGGAAATATGACAGTTTTGCAGGATTGAGTTCTCAAAAGCTGATTTGATAACCACAACAAAAAAATCCCTCAACAAATTGTGTTGAAAGCCAGACGTTCTTCATACCACCGACTTGGCAGGCCATGGTGCAACATAAAATCACACCATTTCTTAATGAAAGGGGCACAAACTCCTTTGAGGTCGTAAGGATTTAAGCTTTCCTCCGCAAATCCACACAAAGATTGTGTGAAACATTCGATATGAACTGAGAGGTTCCTACAAACTCATACTTCTTTCCTACGATTATATGTAGACTGTAGCATAATCAAGCAATTTGTCCTTGAAGTTGCACTGTATACTGTAGATGGTGCTAACGGAGCGAACATTTATCAGATATTGTATCTTACCTGTTTCTCAGCTTTTTCTCTCTCTTTCTGTGACTTTCTGCTTTTCATCACCCATGCAGACACATCATCCACCTCATCATCATCATCTTCTGCAAGAGTCTTAACTTTCCTACGATCACAATAAAAAGGAACCTTACTGGGACACTGACAGGATGAGGATAAAAATCATTCAAACACACAATCCAAGAATTTCAACCAACTGACAAGTGACATATTCTATAAAATACACATACTGTAGGACAACTGACACACACATATGACAACTGACATATCCTATAAAATACACATACCATGAAGTAAGCAATATCTGGTGTTATCATGAACAGTTACCCAAAGACAGAAGTCTTTGTGAAAAATTATCATACAGGAAAATCAATCACCCTTTTTATTTGAAAGAGGACTAGTGCTTGTGACATACAGCTTTCACAACTTTTTGCACTTTCTTCTTCCAAATCGGGTGCAAGCACATCTCCTTAACAGATCCAAAAATTAATGATTTTTTTCTCCCTACTGGAGAACTTCTTTCTGACAGAATTTGTCATTGGCAGATCCTTTTTTTTAAACTACAGATCTGTTTAAGAGAACGTGTAAAAAGTTATGTGAGAAGTATATCACAACTATAACAATCCTAGTAAAGACTGACTACTCACTGAGATTGTGTACCAACCATGTCACCCATAACTGATCAGTGAACAATATCATGAAAATAAGTCTTCTAATGGACCATGCAGAAAATAGTTGCATGTTCTCCCCTCCCTCCTCGGGCGTTACAGCTCCTGCACAATTTAACTGAGTAACTGAGAACGTGAGCAAATCAATTCCCCCTCCCCCCTCCCCCCCCCCCCATCATGAACACACCATCTCCACATACTGTACAAAATATTTGGGGACAACTGTTTTCCTTCCTTTTCAGTAAATATCCAAATTATGTTGTAACACTTACAAGGCAAGTTTGTAATTTATGTTCAAAATTACTGAGTACACCTCTCCCTGAACTGATAGCACTCACAAAAAACAATTTTTACTTGAACTCTGACCCCTTTTTCTCCATACATAAAATTTACAGGTCTCAGCAAACTCACTGCAGCTTCTTATGAAGTCTCCTTTTCTCTCTTATCATGGCCAACTTTTCCTGTATTTTCTCCGTTTCTCGTTTGGTGGCCAGATTGACTGCCGGCTTGTGGACGTCTGGTCTGTCATCATAGGAGGTCTCCTCTGCCTTGGTTTCAGTTTCAACTTTGAGTGGCGCTAACCCCAACTTGAGACGTAATTTGCTGAGAAAAGACAAAATGCAATTTGGAAAACAGTCTGATTAAAGCCCTTTTTTTTCTAATTAAAAATAGTATATCCAGTAGTAGTAGTAGTAGTCTTGCAAGCAGTACCAGGGATGCAGTACAATCTTATTTCTTAGGGAATCTGGGATACTCTGTTACACGGCATTCATCGAAATATCAAATAAAATATTGCTCTGTAGTCTCATGTATCAAGTTCAGTGAATTAAAATGTTAATAATGTGTAACATCATGTAAGATCACATATTAATGACACCTGCACATCCCACAATTAACATTTATGCTGATGGTTAATGAACAATATAAATATTTGCAAACATATGCGCCTTTCTTTAAGGTATTGTGTATTAATTTTGCATCATTGTGTCTTAAACATGTACTGTACAAGATTATGCTGCACTGTCTGTAAAGGATGCTTTTAGATTAAAGTACCGTTTTTGTGTAAATTAAAATATGGTGTTCGCGCTTTGACTCACTGAATCAGGGAAATCACATGAATAAATCCACTAACCCACATTTTCTCTTGGCATATACAGTACATACAGCAAAATTATTACAATTAAAATGATCCTACAGAACAGCACCACAACTTCACTAAAGGCAACCTCAGTTTAGTACTCACTTTGTTTCTTCAATGCTCAATGACTCATGGAATGTTCCCTCGCCTGCGGGAGCTTCACTCTCTGTGGGTGAAGAAAAGACAAACATAAATAAAGTGTGTTTGGGTATATACTGTACTTGTAAAGTTCTGTGTATTCTGTGGACACATTTATGAAAAATATAATAAATCACAAGAGGTTCCTGAGAAAGCAGCTATGATCAGGGTTACCTACTACACATCTTCCACAGCCAGTTTGGCACTATCAATCTCGTTTGGCATTAAAATAATTTCTTTGAGAAAAGAAAAAAGGCCAGTAAAGCGATCACTGAACTTTGCATAACTGAAAAAATAGTAATAACTACACACTGAATCTGAAGGACATCCTCCTTTCAATGGGGGACTTAGAGGTAGTAGGCCTACTGTACATACTTCTCAGGACAACATACTACAGTACTGCATTTTGAATGTTTCTGACTGCTACAATACCTCCCTATAGCCTTCCAGGGTTTCCACAATTGGCTAACATTATTTTCTTTAGACTTTTTCATGACTTTTTAGGAACTTTTATCAAACCTATGAAGGAATTATGTTGCAAACTACTGCTGAAGAGAGGGAATTTAAATCTGATTGTCAAATAATTCGTGAAAAAAAGAGATGGAGACCAAGTTATATAGTGTAGTGAATATTTTTCAGAATATTTACCTTATTTGCAACTCTATAAACTGCTTCTAGGTATCTTTTTGCTGAAAACAGAAAATTCAAGACTTTCAAGAACCACTGGACTATACTTTTCAGCACTGCATTTTCACACATCAAACGTTAAGCACTTTTTCAGGTTTTTAAGGAACTGTGGGATCCTTGCTATACAACAGTATGAAGAGCTTCACCACTGTGATATTACAGTGCTAAAGGGAATAGAGATCACTTGCAGTCAAGGCTTAGCTGGTAATGCATCTCGCCATCATTGAGGTGGTCAGATCGAAATGAGGACGGCCACATTTATTTATGGTGTAATGGATGGCCACTGAGAGGGCCAATAAAATGTTTGGCCTAGCCATAAATTGTGTTTAAATGTGAACCTAAGCTATACATCTTTCTCACTGCTATTATAAGCTCTGAGGGAAGGAATTGAATTTGAACATAAATAAGCCTAAAATACATTGTAGTTCAGCATCGCCTCCCGGATCTCCACCACAGGCCCTAAGGCAGGCCCCTAGGACCCAACCGATGAAGGCAAGGCATTGTCCCCATGTTAAATTTGCAATGTTTTAAGAATTTGATCTATTCATCCAAAATGACCTTTACAGAAACTGAAAAGAAAAATGTTAAGAATTCTGCAGGGTACAAGTCAATCACGACAGCAAGAGATAGCACATCTTTCCTCGTTCACGAGGAGCTCACAACTGGCGTACAGTAGCTGCCCGAAAAGTCCAATGCTAAACGAGGGCCTGTCACCTGATACCTGCAGCCCGCCCTCTTCTCTGGCAATCACATGCTACTGTACTGTACAGGCAATCATCTGGAAAATTGGAATTCCAGAGATTTCCTTATGGGAAACAGTCAACAGTAGCCCGAAGGGCATTGAGTGTGAGTATGTGTGTGTGTGCCCTTGTTTTGGGGTGCGTTCGAGGACCGAAACAATAGATTTTAGGTCCTCTGTAGAAAATTCAATAGATTTCTCCGGTCCTCTCAAGATTAACAATAGACAGTCTATTGTTAGGGTTGAGGAAGAAAAAACAAAAGAAAGCACAATGAGGTCCTTGGAATGAATGGAAAACAAAGTTGGGTGTGTGTGTGCATTTGCGACTTTAATAAACAATAATATGAAAATCTAGTACTCCTTTTTGTATTGTTTCCCAATAGGACCAGCCTTTGTCTGACAAGATTATTAGCAAGAGAAACTGCACTTTTCTTGATACCCACCAATGTTTGGCACCCTCAAGCACATTGTCTGTACAAGTACTCTTGCTCAAAGAACTGTAAACAGAATGTGTACAGTAGCTGCAGGTACAACATCACTGAAACAAATACCAAGTAATAGTTGGGAGAAGCTTCTCTACAAAATGTATAGTAACTTAACTTTTGAGGTTTTGCCTTTGTAAGAATGACTAGAGTATTTTGTTTAACATTTTTTTTTTTACATTTTTTTTTTTATTTTAGTTTAGTTTACATCTCTGGAGGGAGATGGAGGTTCTGTATGTTATGTTAAAAGGTCATAATGTTAAGTCTCTGGTGTCATTGTAAGGAATGAAACTGACTATGGTTCACATGTGTGCACAGTGCTGTGGGTCAACAAATTCTGAGGTAAGTCAAGACTAAAAAGTTCAGTACAGTACTGTAATGTACAGTACTGAACAGACAAGAGCAATAATGATGATTTAATATGAACAAAGATTGGTACATTACTGTAACTTTGATACTGTGAGTGCAGCACACTATTGTGGCCAGCAGTTGGCTTAATTTTAAATCAAACAATAGTCCCCCCTCCCATTTAGCAATAAACATTTCTATCAAGTACTCATGAGCATGAGTAAAAAGAACCTTGAAAGCATTTTCTGTGTTAATTTACGTTGAAGGCTTCTGTATGCTAATGGAACTCTGAAATGGAAGTATTTTAATACATTTTCTACAGTAGCTTGTGCAGTATTGTATGGTTTACCCTGGTTTACCTATAGATTTTGAACACGAGAACACTTTCAGAACAATACCACAGAATGTGCATTTCAAAACAGTATGTACAGTAGTGAAAAATGACAGAGCAAAGATTCAACTTGTGCAGTACTGTATGCTACAGGTATCTGTGGAGTTTTCTTTGTTCCATTCAATGACCCATAACCTGCAATAAAATAATGCCAAAATATTTTTGCTTGAAAACGGAAAGACAGAAATCAAACAGCAGCAGCACTGCATTTCTCCCAGAAAATCAACAGCCCCATTGCATTAATAAGTACTGTATGTACAGTAAAGGCAGGTGTACTGTGTGTAGTACACGAATGACCTTGAGGTGCAGTACCGTGGAAACACCAAATGTTAACAATAAAAGACAGTTTTGGCTGGGCACTTGAGGGGTATGACTAAAATTACCCAGACCTTCCTGACTTTTGGAACTTCCTTTAAGGTCTTTAACTTTGTGAGACCAAAGTGCACCCACCAGATACTGTATTACTGTATACATGTGGGAAAATGGCACTTATCTGATAGAAGCTGTTTGAACCACAGGGATCCCAAAATCAAATGTCACATGGATGCCTAAAATGAAATGCAATGTTTAGAGCTCTTTAACCTCTTTGTACAGTGTTTTTGATAACAAATTCTGAAAATATGGGCAGAAAATACCCTCAGAAGGTATTTTTAGCATTACATCTTTATTCTCTGGAAAGTTATAAGCTCCTAAAAATGAAAGAGATGATGACCATGCAATCTGGACATACCGTACTGTACAAAGAAGGGGGATTGGACCAATTCTCAATGGGCCATAACTCCTAAACAGCTTGAAATTTTGAACTAACATTTTTTGTGTAGTCTATCTACTACTTGAACAGCACTAGAGAACTTTTTTCAGCAAAATCTGAGTACTGTAGGTACCCGACCAAGATTTTCTGAAATTTGTTGTTGAGTTGGCAGAGAATGACCCAATTACGAGTTTGCCTCATGCCGTTTACCAGTTTGTCCCCGAAGATCTAAAAGATCGCTTCCAAGTGAAAACCAGTTCGTCTCCTAACCTGATAGTAAGAAAAAAAAATGTGAAAAAAAGGTGGGAACGATTTCCTAGTCATCTGATCTTGTGTCATTAATGTTCTGTGTTAATTGTAGTGGTGTCTGGCAAGTGGTTTTACATTTCATGCTCTGGCTCTTGTGTTCATTGCTTGTCTACTGTATATTTGTTTTCTCATCTTTTATTTTTCCCTTAAATTTCAATTAAAAAGTTTACTTGATTGGTGAAATGGCAAATGTACTTAAGTCAGTTAGAATTAGTCAAAACAAGTACCTTCAATCAACCTTCAATGTAATTCAACTAGCACGGACACAGAACACAACATCATCTTACTAAGGCCAGTTTTCTCCCTATTTTCCACAATTTACCTACATTGTCACTGTAACAGTTTTGCTATCATTCATGAAAGATTTTTTGGCAATGCTACTGTGAAATTGTAGTTGACAACTAGTCACAATGGCATTTCATGTCAGTTAGATGAAGTCATTAAGGGGGAGAACTGGTACTGTGGTAGACTGGAGGGGGGTAAAAGAAACTCAGGTTCCACTTTGAGGCAAACTGGAAAGGGCACAAAATGACCAGGGTGAACTGATTGGGACAACCTTGCAAGGAGGCAAAATGTCTGGTAACCTGACAAGTGGGCCAAGGGCAAAGACAAAGAGTTCATGATAACAAACAGTGATACTGTACTAACATTCACTGATACAACTACAAGCCAAAGTGCATTCCATGTCAGGCCCACGCCGAAATTTTTTCCAAAAAAATAATAGAAAACATAAGGAAAATGCCAGCTCCACACCGAAGATCTTCAGTTCGGAGGGCACAAAATGCAGACTGGACTACAACTTACAAGTTGTATATTGCAATGTGCATGTACATCCCTACAGTATATACTTTTACTAGTTGTTAGACCCAACGTTACAGCGGTGCAGGCCTTTTTACTGAGTAATTATACAACTGCAGCACTGACAGTAATGTACTGTAGCCTGCATAGAACCACAGGTGTCCTAGCGTTAGTACATACTATTCCCAGTATATACTGTACGTAGGGGATTGGGTATAATAGTGTATAGGCCTATTTAACCTTGAAGTTAACGCTAGGACGACCTGTGTAGAGAACAGTCTTATTAGAAATGCTTTTCATAGGCAAAAAACATATATAATAATGAAGCAGGTTTACCTTCTTTCTCTACTTTCACTGAATTTTCCAACTTAGAGTTGGGAACGGGAGATTTCCTAAGCAAAATGGGGGAATCACTTTCCTTTCTTTTCTTTTTCTCGCTGTCGCGCTCCTTGGATCTGGACCGACGTCGTTTGTGCTTATGATGTTTTCTCTCCCTGTCACGATCCCTGTGTTTGTGCTTCTTCTCATCTCGATCTTTTTCCTTGTGTTTCTTTGAGGAACCCATAGCGGTTTCAACGTTTTGATTCGGATTATTTCGAGATAAGTTGAACGACGATTGGTGGCAGGTTCTTTGCCCTCACTAAATTCCACAATGAAGAGACCTAAATGTACCTATTCCACGAACAGATTTTTGATCTTCCGCTCACATTACAACTGTTCAACATACAGATATTGGAAAACGAATGCACGACGTACTAGAATTTGCGTTTTTATCATTCATGACTACTGCCCTCACCAAGATTGCGCAAACCTTCAAAATGGATGCTTCCATGAAAAGGTTGTGGCAATCAGCAAAACGAAGTTCATTCCTCAGATATGGTGTTCCAATGCTTGTAAGTGATGGTACTTGCTAAATATTCGATTGAAAAATGCTTATTGGTGATTTATTTTCTAAAATTGCATGAAGTTGTCGTTCTGTCACTTCCGAAATCACAATGTGTTTCAGTTGCCCTTAGTTTGGGTTGCTTTGGGATCTGTCCTTTTCTAGTTACACAACAGTACACTAGTGAATTTGGCCTAATTTGGCCAAACCTAGCAGCAGCTTATCAAACTTTGCCGTGGTTGTGCTGACCGGAGCAGCATGCTACAGTGCAGTGTACGTTACTGCAGCTTCCAATGTAGTGTATAAAAAGGTGGGCTCGCCGGCCATGTATCCAACTTCAGCTGTTGATTCATCTGCAAAATCCCACCCACCCACATTAAAATACTGTAACTAAACTAATGCTCACTACAAGCGTTCCTTTTTAGAGGGAGTTGCACTTTCTGTATGGTGTCCCAGAATGGAAGCAAATTGTTGCAAGTGGCACATACAGTGTGGCACACATCATGGCTTCAGTTAATTGGCACAAGTCAACTATCGAAGTGAACTGCCATCATAAATGGCACAGAGCATACCTTCTAAGTGACCTGCATTTAGCAGGTTTGACCCGAATTTGAACACCCAAACCCGCTGACCCACCACGCCCTTTGAAAAAGCCACACTTCACATCTCCGTTGTAGGCAAAGAGGAAAAAAGGAAAAAGATCAGCAGACCTACAGAACAGATTTTTTGGCGGTAACCTAGAGAAATTGTGTCGACTTACTTGCCCAAACAGTGCTACCATTTTGCGCGTAGACACTCCTAAACTTCACGACAAAAATTTCGAGGGGGACACCTGCACCCCTTAAACCCCTCCCCCAGGGGGCAGCGATTCACCATCCGACAGATTAGGTGTAGATCCGCATCTAGCCTCTTAGAACTTGGGAGAGCATGACAGAGCATATCAAACTTTTGGACAAAATACCATTTAGAACCCCATAAATGGCACTTCCCAGCACCGATAACATTCCTATTTTCATGATATCAAGTGTTTACTGTTTTTCATACATGTACATACTTTTGCAGGTATGCATACCATGTCTCCTAGAATCGTATTGCATCTAGTGGAAGTTTACCATGCAAAGCATTGCAGATTGAAAAGGGATAAGCTTGTGCACTGACTTCATAAGCAACTTATCTTTTTAAATTTCATTATGCATTGAAGGCCTGAATGCTTTCTGCAATAAGGTGTGTGTAGTCTCTCCTGGATCCTTACATTCTGGATTAATGGTCGTCAGATAACAGAAGTGTGCACACCTTTCTATTAATTTTCAATGTTTCACTTTGAAAAGGAGATTCAAATATTATTCGATTGTGTCAAATTAATGGAGTTAAATTTGTTCCTTGTCAAATGACAGATGATGTACAGTGTTATGCACCATTGAATGTATGGAAAGCCAGCTTTATAACTTGAGGCATGGCTCTTACAGTACATGCAAGGACTTGATCATCTTTCTTTAAATATCGTACAGCTTTGGATCATTTTATGTGAAATTTCACTAGACAGATTATCATCCAATAATTCACTGGAAAAATGACAAGTTTAATAAAAACAACACTTTTAAAGGATAAAGGAGTCACAAAATTCCAATCTTTCCCATTTCTTGTATGTCTGAAATAATACTGTGATTTTTTCCACTACTGTAGTCCTGTTAGGAAAGCTGAAAAGTAGCAGGAATCAAGTTTGTACATACTGTAGGCCAATAAATGGTGCAGTACCTATAAGTGCATGCTGTACATTGTGGAGGATTATTTCAAACTGTTGTTAACCTTGCTATTTTGTGTGTCATGTTATTGATTGAATGATGGATGACAGAAAAAATGCAAATAAAGATGTACCTAAGGAGATGATATGTAGATGGAAAGAAAGTGCTGCTTTATGTTTCAATTAGATCTGAAATTTCTTGCTCAAATATTAAGCTTAGACAGGGTTCGATTACAATGCACAAACTATTTATTTGAGTTTGTGATTATGCTGAAATGGAATAGCCTAACAATTATACTTAAGAAACTGCAAGGATGGTACCTGTTTAGCTGGAAATTATTAACATCTCTGAACTAGCTGTCAACTTGGCTTCACACTCAGATTTTGTAATTGTAGTAACACTGTACTTAGACTATCCAGGTAGGACGACCACAGTGCTAAAAATCACTTGGTGAAAAATGGTGAGCAGAGTTTCCAATTAGAAAAGATAGGCTTCGGTCCGTTGAATAAGCAATGTGTCCAAATAAGCAATGGAGGTGATGTACTTGAGCCTTGTTGAAATATTATATCATGTTTGGTGACCACCTGTAATGCTAGTTGACTAAGTTAGGCTAACTTTGGGTGATGTTTATTGACAGTTGACTATGCAGCTATAACACAGAATATAAAGGTTACAGTATAAGGTGATAGTCAGATCAGTGGGTTTAAAAATCAGTTTTTCATAAATGGCCAGCAAAATATACAGAGTTCCAGAATATTCTACAGTAATGATGAGGATCATAACATTATTTGAGAGAGCATGTGACATCACTAGTAGTTTTCAATGCTTTTAAGCTTCCAATTGGTGCTCTTTTTGCACAGACTTATGCACAGAACATTATAGAATAGACGTGATATTCATATTACAGTACTGTACCTTAGCAGTAAACATTTAATCCACATTATAAATTATCTACTTTATTTTATGCTAGATTTTGATAGTTGGTGGATCTTTTGGACTGAAAGAATTCAGAACTCTTCGGTATGAAATTATTGACAAGAGAAGAAAAGTGAGTGCAATGATATACAGTAATTGTTTGTTCTGGATAATGTATGCAGGGGTGGAGGCAGAGGTTAGTGGTAGCTGCAGCATGAGGTGCAAAAGTTATTGTCTTTTAGAATCCTATATTAGGCAATGTAATTGCCCATTCTACATTTGTTGGCTCTTGGCAGTGAATGTAAAAAGCGGGTCATGCACTTTCAGTCTTTTTCAGAACTACCTATCTGTATTCTTTTTGAGTATATCGAGTGGATTGCATTATTACTCTTCCAGCACCATGTGCATACTCCTGTCACCATATATTCATGATCCTGTCACAATGTACATGATTCTGATCATTCTGTCACCATATTCATTTTCTGGACAAAGTTTAATGCTTACATTTTAAGTAGCAGTACACATCAGTCGTGAAATTCACTCTCCTTCTCTCATTATTCTCAGAAATGTTATGATCCATGTTTCACTTCAAAATGTGTTATACAAAGTTGTAAGTCTTTTTGACACTTTTGCATAGTATTTACTGTAGTATGGAACACTAATAGTTCCCATGTTCAATAAACATTTAGTGTGACTTCGTCAAGAGTGGATGAATTTATGTGGACTATGAGTTGCCACACTCTGCTACACTTTTACTGTAGGCCTCACAAGCTTGTTTATATTTGTATGTTCATTCCATCGGGGAGTATTTACTATTCTGTTTTTCCATAATTTTTACACTTGGTCAAATTGTAATATTTGTTCATTATCACCACATTTAATGTCAGGTGGACCCCGAAACTGAAGCTGAACTCAATCCAAGACGAAAGAGTGATAAAGTCTCCATAGAAACAGAGTTTGAGGTAATTTGGTGTCTTTGCTGTGTGTCTCTGTTGTGTACCTATGTGTCTCTGTTTCATGGTGTGCTTATGTACTGAAATTGATCCCTAACTTCCCTAAGTAATAGCATCTTTACCATTGTAGCGGGTGGAGACTCAAATTACAAGGAAACAAGAATCAAACACTGCTGGTGTAACGCTGACGATATCTATTTTCTTTCTTATCGCCGTTGAACAACCAACTGGTAAAACTACAAGGAGAAAAACAAAGGAAAATTTATTACAATGCCACGTAAACACACACACACACCCACACTGGTACATGCACACCCTGAACAATACAGTTTATTATGTACCCAACATCCACAAGCGAAACACACTGGACCAGTTCACAGGACATACCATGTTTGCATAAGAGCGCGTAGATCAAATTCGCACCAAACACTCACAAATTATATTTATCAGCAACCTCGTCATCGAATGATATCTAGGATAAATGATGATGCATAATATACCTTAGTTGCCCCTTTGAGCTTTCACTGCTTGACTTCTGTGCCCGAAAGGCGATATCTCGCTTGTCAGTTCTGTGAACAAAGATACTATAATTATTTCTAAAAAGGTCACGCTGAATCTGAGAATCATACGAAATCATTCCGTTCACGAACACCACGTGAATATGAGCTGCGGTATATGAAACTAACGAAAATTAAACAGGATCAAGTCATTTACTACGTTTCATTCATGAAATCCACTAGAAATACGTCATAGCTTAACTCATGAATAATCATCACCGTGAATCGAGCCCCCAACATGCCTACTTCGAAATGCACAAAATAAGAGAAAAACTTGTTTGGGCAGACGCTAAAAAACACCCCCTCTGGGCATCTGAATCATATATGGCGATCTAACATAGCTCAAACGAATCTTTATTTACTCATAATCATCCTAGGAAAGGTGTCTAAAGCCTGGGATGAAACAAAATCCCGAAATAATCACAAAATTACGTCAAATAATCAACGTCACCCATGGCCTACAGAGATCTCTGTTGCGAGGGCCTACTGGTAGCACATGTATACATTAGTCTAATGTAGGTGATAGACAACGTGCAAAGTTAGATAGAATTCGAACACCCAAATCTCACTAAATAATTGACTTAATGCAAAAAGACTGTAAAATTAATCTGTTTTAACTCACCAAGCATCTATAATTTCTGAATTTCAATATTTGACAGTCAGAAACTGTCAGATTCAAGAAGATTCACGGTTGAATTCTCTGACCGGATCCCTTGTCGTGAGAAAACAGGTAGCCTCTAAAATAGAGGGCGCAGTCGCTGGTTTAAGTTGACTAAATCTGCATTTACAACCATCTTTCTCCAAAGTCTTCAAGTGGATGAGAAAGTGGAAGTTGAGAAGAACTGCAGTTGAATGAAAAATTTATTTAAAGATGAGCTCATGCAATTGCTCTAAGGAAAATCATCAGTCAAACCATCACTGTAGGTGTTGATTGAACACTTGAGCTGACTTAAGTGATAGATTGTTTGTGTGGGCAGGGTGGTGGCCAGCCTAATTTGAGCGCCTACTAATTGCCTGAACTAGGAAATGTCCACTTATACAATGGTTGCATTCACATTGTCCTTGTTACAAGTGACTCACAAGTGATGTTGAAATGTCTCAAACAGAAATGACTGTGAAATAAAGTGCTTTATGTGTTTGCAAATTATGTTGCAACAGAAGCTTCAGAAGGAAGATATAGACACCTGGCGTAACATCCGTGGCCCAAGACCGTGGGAAAATTCCAAGGAATTCCAGGAGATGCTTCGTCAACACAAAGAGGAAGATGAACAACGAGCGCGAATGGTGTGGAAAAAACCTGCATCATAATTTGTAGGGTAAAAGTGTAATATTGCTTAAGATGAGGTCAAAGATAATGGCCAGAGTGGATAGAAGTGATGATGTATGCCTTGTTTCCCATTTCTTGTGGATGAGATGTGCATCAAGCTTTGAAAGGATGGAGCAGTCTATGATAAGAAAAATGACAAAATGGCTTCTGTAGTTGAGCCAACTAAAGGGGAAGAGAGTGCATGTTATCAAGCTACAAGCCAAAGCAGAGGTCATGGATGATCAGACTCTGTTTGACTTATTGACTATGCAAATTAGCTAAATCAGCTTCTTTTGAGTATCAAGAAAATTATTATTTACATCGACTTTTTGTGATATGTATTAGCAATACTTCATTTGTGTCTGAGGAATGTCTGGTCGTGGGTAAGTTGACTGAAACTGAACAGTAGGAGGAAAAGTGAGGATAAAATCTCACTCAATAAAATTAGCTTATTATCATAAGTTTCACTTGAAACCACATGTCGCTGCATAGTGTGGTAAGACCTTGGTACACAAAGATTGCAGAAAAAGCAAAACAGCATTTGTTGGTTTTATGTCACACATTTTCAGGCTGGCACTGAAGCCCAACTTTGAAAGCAGTATTTCACATCTAAAGAAGCTTCTACTGACAAAATCGTCAGTTATGGCTCAAGTCTCGTACATGGCTCAAGTCTCTTGGCTCAAGTCTCATATATTACATTAAGTTTTGTTGTTTTAGGAGAATTCCTTGAAGTGCACGCACCAGAGTTGGTGAGAGCATAGCAGTCAATCATTGTTACTTGAATCAAACAGACCAATGGGAATGTATATGGATATTCATTTATGCCAAAATGGGCTTCAACAATGTTACTTTGTAGTGGCTATGACATATTCTGCAGAATTTGACTCTCACTGACAAGTTCTCAACTCATATTCCAGCTTTAATATAAGAACTTTTTTAACATTTCTTTTAATTTGTTGTAGTAATTGCTCAATATTCTTCTATTTTGGTGCATATACCATAATAAATGGTGACTCAAGAAAAAGGAGCTAAAAGAATTGACATACAACACAATATGCATATCATTTGGAACAATTGAAATAGATCACTGAAAGGACAAGTATCATGAGAAGTCAAATGTAATTTTTGCTACAGTCCAAGTTCTTTTTCACTTCAACAATTGCCATGGTGCTACAGGAGCAAATCACAGTTTTTAATGTTGGATTTTGCTCACAAGTTACAACCAATAGTGCAATTGCATTGACCAATTAGTGGTTAATGAATTCCTTACCGTGCATATTAATATGAGGATAATGCACCTTGTTCATTCATACACAACGAGATTCTGATGTAGGAGACAAAGATGAAAGAAAATTTGGGTTGGTAAATAACTGCATTTCCATTGAAAATGAACCCCGAGAACAGGTGAGAAGATGAACAACATGGCAACCACGTTCGTGCGCTATTGACAAAGTACCACAATTGTCCTGTATGTCATAGAAGATACCAAACGACAAAGCACCGTAGACCTACGATTTTATTGTATTCATCCACCGGTGATTTTACTCTTAAATTACCGTGAGGGGTTATTGAAGGATAAAGTACGGTCACCTGACTGTATAATTGGGCAATAGTCGATAATATCTTGACACTAAGTATGAATGAATTACCGTTTAATTAAGGAGAGTGTGGTCGAGCTGGAGGGTCTACGTCATATGCATTCTGCGGTAGTTAACGGTCATTTGATTATTATCACGAAAGGAGTGTAAGTGTGTACGCAATATCGTAGCACAACAGGTGGCTCATCTTTGTACAGTCTATATGGATGATCACTCATCAGAAGGAGTCTATTGTATGATCCACGTACTGGTAGTAACCATGGTAAATGTCACATTTGGAGGGAAAAAAAAACTGAGATCACCATCATGTCCATGTCACATGATCTTTCTCATGTGTCCTAAAACAGGAACGAGAGATAGCAGCTATGTGTTTGATATAAGCACGGAATGGTTGCAATATGGCGAAAATATACCCAACCCTCCCCCAGCCGGAATTGTCGAATATTCATCTTTTCGTTGTAGGTTTATTTGATACTTTATAGTCTTTCATGGTATTACGGTGCTTTTCGAGATCGTGAAATATTCATCATAGCTAAGAAAGCTTGAAATTTGATGTTACTGAAGTTACTACTTCAATTTCTGGTGTTCATTTACTGTGACTGATCTTTACTAAGTTTAAGAGCCAGTTAACTTTCTCTTCTTATCAAGCTATGTGATTAAATTAATTTGTGAGCAGACTTGAATAGATCGAGTCAGATTTTTTACGGATGTCGTTAGGAAACACTTTTTTTCTCGTCACGATGTCGCAGTATTATGAAACGTATAAGGCTATAGCTTATTTATGCCAAGAGTCAACTCATTTAGTTGCACGAGAGCTGATCTATATACACAGGGTCCTAAAACGAAAAATGGACACAAATGTGGCAAGTCAATTCTGAGAGTCAATGAGAACATGTGAAAAAAAAGACTACGTAAAATGATAATCATTACTAGAATGAAACACTAACTAGAAAATTGTGTGATGATCACGAACAGAAAAACCCAAATCATTTAAATACTGTATCATTAATCATTTGTTTTTGAAGTTATGTGGGACAACCATGGGGCTAAAGTTTTCAAGAAACCTTATTTTTCTTCTTTAATTTCTTCTTTAACCTTCTTATATTTTTAAAGTAACACTACCCAGTAATGTCGGCCTAAGTAACGGTTAAAATGTACTTTCCAGTGTACACCTATGTAGGTTATCTGTAACTTGGCGGATGGGGTGATTACATTGAAAATCCTCCCCTTGTCAAATGTTGGGGATAAATCAACTACCCTCTTAGCATCCTACGTAATTTCTCCTTAATTCATCGAAGAGAGAAGTCAGTTAACGAATCATGGTTGAAGATGCGTGCAAGGTTATTTCTTGCAGCACTACTTGGAACAGCACAACTCCGTTCGACGACTCCCCGGCACCTTTTTTTTTTTTATTATTACGGCATTCTACGTGTGCTCCATATGGAAGAATATGTCATGCTATCATGGGCTCCTCGGTTATAGTAGTGAAGTCACAATTGTAGTGAACTAAAATATTGTGTAATCGTCCTTCTTGTCCTTTGGAAATATCTCTTGCTTTCATTTTCTTTTTACACAAACACTGCCCCAATTATCATATCCCACACATAACCCATTTGTAAATTGTTACAATGCGAATTTGGACTTGCCAACGTTGCTGCCAGATGTCCACTAATTGCTTAAGACCGACGAGAAGATTGAAGAGAAACTATACTGCTCCTGAAATCCTGATGAAGATCTCTTAATGAATATATAAATACTCTGACCTTGGTAGTTTAAATGATTTGAAATCACGTAGCGTGTCCTTGTCACCTAACGGAACGGGTGACGAATGTAAGCCCCACTAGTGTTACATTCTACACAAAGTTGAGAGGAATTTTGAATTTTGAGGAAATCTGTGTGCAATTTTGATTTTAAATGAAGAACAACCGACCACCTGGGTACAGGGGAGAAACATAAAATTTTTGGAATGAAATTTTGGTGAGGTAATTGAAAGCCGTTCATAAATTTGAGCTCTCGACTCTAAGCCACCATGAAAATTTTAAGCCCTTTTATAGCGTCTTAGCGGAGAGCACTTTTCTATATGACCCCCACCCCTGCACAATTTAAGGCAAATGTGCAATATCACTGGAGAAGAGTCCACCAAGTCCGAACCCCGATACCTTGCCAGTCCGATTCCTCGGTAACCGAGTCGCAGTATCCGAGTCTTCAAGCCAGTGAAGGCACTGTGCACCGTTGTGAGTAATGACCAAAATTGTACTAAAACTACCTTTTTACAATCTTTCTTTGTATTCTTGCAAAACTATTCTGAAGACCACCACTGATGCAAACTCTCTTTTCTTTTCGACATTTTACCTAGCTTTTACGCAATGGCCATGACAAGCAAACAGCTTCCACATGTTAGCTGGTGCACAGTCGGACAAATTTCAACGACGCCCTATGAAACGTTCTCACAAAGTGTTGTATAATCAATGTCTTTTAAGATTAACGCTATTAGTTACCAGGGTGTAGCCAGGGGAGCTCCGAGAGAGGTCATGTGACTCAACCATGTATGACCACCACCCCCTAAGGATATTTTGCCTAGTTATTTTAGTGCAGTGTAAGTTTCCTGGGGAGATGCCAATATGTCTCTACAGACTTTGTTTTTTGCAAATTTGTGTACAGATGTGTGGATTTTCAATCTTACATTACATTGCCACTGTAATAATGTGACAATTTGCATCACACTGAAATCTACGGCGGACATTAGTGGACATGGTAGATGTCGAGTTACCGACTTGCGCTAAATCTACATCTCGGAAAAATTTGTCAAACTGTCGAGATACCGATTCACCAATGTCTTGTTATCTCGACAAAAATTTTGCAAATTGTCCGGCTACCGATCGACTTACGTTTATGGTAACTCGACATCTGGGGAAAAAAAAGTACAAATTGTCGAGATATTGAGTTACAAATAACTTGTTACCTCGACAACATTTTGCAAATTTTCGAGTTACCGCCTTACGCTAAGAACACCGCTGACTACAAAATGGAAGCCCACCGTCAACTAAATGATACCAGTTTCTACACCAGGCTTCCCTGTGATCCCACAAATGATTTTCTCAGAAGATGTAAAACCATGATGAGTAACCTGTCCAGCACCACACAAAAGCACATACATCCACTGATCCCTACCACTCCGACTCCCGGACGTTTTTACATACTGCCAAAAATCCACAAAGTGGTGCCGATTCAAGATGACAACAACCAACGAAGAATCCCCCCAGGCAGGCCCAGTGTGTCAGGCAACGGCACTTTGACGGAATACCTTTCCGAGTTTATTGACAAATGTCTACAGCCCTTACTTAAGCATGTACCAAGTTATATTCAGGACACAACTCACTTTTTGCAGAAATTACATGATTTTGATAATATTCCTAGTAATTCTCTTCTTGTAACAATGGATGTATCAGCTTTGTATACTAATATACCCCACGATGAGAGCATACAGGCTTGTGAAGTGTTCTTCTCTAGAAATGGCTCTTCTCCTGAATTTATTTCAGATGTAAAAGACATTACCAAATTTATTCTCAACCATAATTATTTCACCTTCAATGACCAGTCTTACAAACCCACGGCACCGCCATGGGTACCAAAATGGCACCTGTATATGCTAACCTCTTCATGGCATATTTAGAAGAGCAGGTTCTAGATGAAAGTACAGTTAAGCCTCTAATGTACTCTAGATATATTGACGATATTTTTTTCTTCTGGCCTCATGGGAAACACTCCCTCACGAAATTTATCGACAACGTCAACTCCTTTCATCCAACTGTTAAATTTACTTATGAACATTCTACATCAACTATACATTTCCTGGACCTTCAAGTGTCATTGGTTGACGACACTGTACATACATCTGTCTTCACAAAACCTACAGACAGACATTCATACATACCATTCAATAGTTTCCACCCAGAGCACACGAAGAAATCAATTATCTCTTGCCAGACTCTCCGTTACAAAAGAATCTGCTCCGACGACAATAATTTAAACATTCAACTTAAAAAGCTCACCAAGCAGTTCATGCTTAGGGGCTACCCTCTAAAATTTATCAGAAAAAATATGGAGAGGGCCAATAAAATCTCTAGACAAGAACTTCTGCAGTGAAAATTTGCAACCCCACCTGAACGGATTCCCTTCACTACTTTTTTTCAACCCAATGTGAGAAATCTTTTTCAAAGTCTTCGATCTCTGTGGGGTATCCGCCAAAATGATATCTCTTAGAGGGCGCTAATAGTTGCATATATATATATATATATATATATATATATATATATATATATATATATATATATATATATATATATATATATATATATATATATAAACATGCCCCCCACTTAGGGTACCCTAAAACCAACTTCCGTAATTTTGATCCACTACCTTTATTCTAACTGATTTGCATAACGTTGAAATGTTTCCCGTGCTGTTTCGTTGACTACCATAGGCTGTGGGACCCATGGTTGGAACCCGGTAACACAAATATTTCTGTGATAACTAACTGTTAGCTTTCTTCTTTAACCTTTTCACAAGTATGTAACACGATTGAACCAATCATTGGTAACTTATGGCTGTGTGGAATGTCGGTGCATGAAGAGGAACCCACCTTAATGATTGAATGCATTACGAACTTGTCTGTACTAATAATTGACAAATGTTCAAGACAGGCCTTTATAAGTTAAGATTGTTTTGATCGAATTCCTGTTTCTTGCGACATCTTCACTATTAGTTGTCGCTTTATGATATATTCATTCCTCGAAAGGAATTACCAAGTCACGATTGAATGAATACGTATGTGTTTTTATCATACGAACTGCCCGTTTAGAATATATATGTATCGGTGTTCCGGTAATGGGTCAAGTGTTCTTAAGCTCTTCTTTAGGAACCACACAGTTGAGTCGACAGGCCTTCCCACGCGTAGTCCGCGGCCGAGGTTGAACTGGGTTTTTTTTCTGTTTGAGGCAATGTTTTTCTTTTATAT
This sequence comes from Stichopus chloronotus, assembly GCA_021234535.1. NCBI lineage: Eukaryota > Metazoa > Echinodermata > Holothuroidea > Aspidochirotida > Stichopodidae > Stichopus > Stichopus chloronotus. The sequence continues at coordinate 18,692,558 of CM037843.1, forward strand.
CAAGTATAATTTGTATTCTCGGCACAAGAATCAAGAGATAAGCCTATCTTTGTCACGTTTCCACAATGAATTACTCACTTATCTCCACCCACATATTGCAGCAATGCTCCTCCAGAAATGATTACATGCTTTCCTCTGATTAATACCTCTTGAAATTGTAAGATCATTCCAACGTCATCAAATGCAAAAATTGTGAAGCCATGATGCTTGTTAATTTTGGCAAATTATGAAAAGCACCATCCCGGCAATGAGTTTTGTCGAAAACTAATTTATTTTTGATCTGTCAAATTATGAGATTTTTTTTCTTTATCTTGGAGGAATCCAATCTAGTGCGTGGATGTTCGTTTTGCAATTGCAATGCAAAGTAAGTATATACTAACAGGTAATTCCTATGTGTATTAGACCTAGCTCTCGAGAGAGATTTAGATAACCCAGAAAAAATGTGACAAAGAGAAAAGAGTAGGGACTGCTCACGTCTCTCCACGCTGTTCCTAAAATCCTTTGTTCTCTTTAATGTTTGTTTATTTATTTATTATTATTAGTAGAAGTACATATAATACGGAGTTGTAATAGAATCAGTCGCAGGACTGTATTTCTAACCTTCATAATTATTTCAAGTCATTTACTGTTTATTCAACTTTGAAATAATTTACATGACTGGTGATCACTGAACTATGATTTTGGTTAAAAAGTAACAGTGTTTCATTAAAGCAACACGTGGTCGTTTCATAGCTTAATCTTTTCCTTAATGTTCTTATAAATGAGTTTTTATGTAACCACAAGGAAATGTCACTCCTACGATATCATCATCATAGTCAGGGTAAGGAAAAGCATTTCCATGACGTCATCATCAGAGACAGGGTAAGGAAATGCATCTCCACCAGTTTAATGCCTCAGAATTGTATCACTTTTTGTAGCTAACAGTCATGTATGCTACGACTTGGATGATGTTATAATATCGCTACATGCTCGTTCATACCCCGATCGAGAGTTTGCAGTTTCAGTCAGTTTAGTAAGACCGGTGTACTTTAATTGGTTCTCATGGTACATATACGTACCAATTAAAATGAAAGCAGTTGGGTCAGTGATAAACATATATACATTCTTGTGCCTATGATCCATATACCTATACATGATCAGCTGTTAAAAAAATCTGGGGCATGGAAAGAGAGCTCTTTTTTTCTTTCGGAAAAGCGTTTTTTACGCATATACCAGTATTTACGTCGAATACATCATGTCAAATAGATTGTGACATTTCCATATGATGTTATACTAACAACTTACCCTCTCCCCTGTCCTCAGTTATATAATATACAATGCCCTAGTGATTTTAATTGAAAGCTGATTTTAAGAACGCAATAAAATAGACTGACTGATTATCATTGGAAACGACCCCAAAACATTGAACAATTTGACATAAATGTAAAAAATATAATAAATGATTTAATCCATGATCTAACTGATGCACAACAAATTATATATTCTGTACTTAGTGGTGGTAATACAAACCCCTTTGGGTCTTCAACAACTTGGGTCTTCGTCCCTTCTAATATCTACTTGGACTTCTACTTCTTTTTTTTTTCTTTTTTCTTTGTCGTGTGATTCTCTTAAATTAGAGAAGTCGGGGAAACAGGTGTCCGAATAAAGTTTCTTTGTTACCTTCGTTTCTTGTTTATAAGTAACAGAAAGCTATACGGTAGGATATGGATGATTCCATAAATACGGGCGTCATAAATTTGTGGTCCCATCTTACATTGGGACATTTTTCATCTTCAGATTGTCAGAACAAAACAAAAAAAAAGCATTAAAGTAGTCCTGGATGTTCCTAATCACAAGTTGTTTTTTTTTTTTATTAGCTGAGGCTATACTGCACTCTCGAGGGTTAATGCTAACGCTGTGTGCGCTAGGGCTGCGTCCATGTGCATCGTTTGCTTTAACCCTCAATTGTGCATGATCCTCTTTAATGCACCGTTGACCTTTGATTAACTCTTAATTAAACGATGAAAGCGAATGATATATGCAACAACAATGTACTCTTGCAATGTGCGTATATACCTTTAATTTGGGGTCCACTGATTCACAGAAAGGCACATATATGTTTATATGGATGTGAGACATTTACATATACTGCATGCAATACATTTAACTTACTAAAGTCGGTATCTCAAACAAATTCACTGTGAACGCAAAAATAAACGTGGGAATTTGTCTGGGTAAACTTAAAATCTCAAAATGACAAATCTACACCGTTGTGACTTCTGCATTTTCGAAACGCAAAAGTTGCAAAAATAAACATGCGAAGTTAGTGAATATGGCCCACGTGAAGACAGAAACCCCCAAGATACGACTGACATTGGCAAAATACTTAGCACCCGACTTGTAGTACTCGATCCCGTTTTCGTACTCGTACTCGTGTACATTTTCCTGTACTCGCACTCATGACTTTGGACTCCTAATCGTACTCAGAGGATTGAAAATCAAGTACTCGTGCTGGTACTCATGGCTTTGTAATAGTACTCTTACCCGTACTCGGGCCCTTGTATTCGTACTCAGGATATTGTACTCGCACTCGTAAATGTACTCATGAGTACAGAATTTCAGCCAAGGATGTTACTGGATATTTGTAATCTTCACCAATCCTTTCTAATTTAATAGAACTCGTAGTTATTTAAAGCTTCCTGTGCTGATCAGGACAGACCGTCTTAACAAAGGAAACTGTACTGCTACAATCAGCAGTACCGTTTGTAACAAAGGGTTAAAAGGAATTGTCTTCGAACGAACTAAAGAAATGACTAAAGTACTAATCGCTTATGGGTATTAAATACTGTTGAAGAGTATCATCTTCTTATGCATTTAAGGACTGCAGTCCCATCTCCAAAAAGAGAACATCTTGCCTTGGTTTAGTCTAGAGCTGCAGTGTTTGAAACTACCTTTGATCACCGTAACTTAGAGCCTGCAACCTTTCAAAACTTAAAAACTCAGCTGATAGTACTTCTAGTTGTTGGTAAGTGTGCACTTCCAATAAGAAAGACTTGGGACTGGCTGACATGTTTGTATTTAAAGAGTGTGCTTAACTGTGCATCTTAGCATGCTGAAATGATATAAACTGACCATTTGTGAGAAAGCCTATTTGAACCAATGCTAAAACCTATTGAAAGTGACAAACCCAAGAAAAAAACAGCTAAAATTCATTAAAAACTAAACCTGTATATTCAGTCTTCTTTACATGCTGGAATCATCGATCTTAATTAGCTTTTTTTTATTGGTAAATTCCAGTTTTTGTGCCTCCACCGAATTTGAAAAACTTGTTTTGTAGTATACTACACTTAATCAAAATAATTTTTTCAGAGTAAGTTAATTATACTTTGAAATAAGTCAATGGCGTAGAAATGACTGCTAGATGTTTAAATCGAAGTACCACTGCTCAGTAGGCAATGATGATTGCTTCGTACAATCACAAGTTTTCACTATGAAGCAGAATTGCAGAGTTACAGTACGAGCACCTACAAGATTAACCTAGCTCTCCTTCTAAGTAGTGCTCAGAAGTTAATGAGATTGCTCCTTAAGCCTGCCCCATGGGTGTAACACGTCCCCATATGACAGACGTGAGTGTATCCCCATTCTATAACTTAAACACTTTCCAAAGGCTGAAAGGGTGGCGGCTCCATTGCCCCACTGCCTGACAGCTGAATCATAAACAGAGCGGATGACTTGTTGAATGGGACTTTCCTTGTCAGGCAACCAGATACCCACAGGATCTCATCCAGGGACCTCTAATATGGAAGTATTATAATCAGATCACCAACCCAACTGCACTTTCGACCTTGGGGAGAATTTAAGACCGTTAGTCTTTAATTAAAGCAAAAAAAGTCTTGGACTCGCACTCGTACTCAGAGGGTTTGAAAGTCAGGTACTCGCATTCATGGCTCTGTACTCGAACTCACATATACTCGCACTCGGGGCCTTGTACTCGTACTTGGGATCTTGCACTTACACTACAAGTCTGTTTAGCACCAACTCACTAACTTATCACTAACGTTGTGAAACAAACCTAGCTAGACAAGGGGACGTCTGGCCAAGGGTAAATTCTACAAAAATTGTGACATTAGTTCTACATTAGTGAGAAAGTTTCACAAAAACTTTGCTATCATTTGGCATAATAGATTTTTTCAAAATCATGGTAGAAATTTTTGAACATGTTCAGAATTGACGATTCCTGCGGTCTACAGTTAGTGCTAATGTTTTACTAATATTTGGCAAATTTGCAAAATTCAGTAGCCAACAACACGCAAGTGAAATTTTTCGTCGTGAGATATACACTTAAGGCAGGGACAAATCCAGTTGAACATGAAATTGTTTACGGTACAATAAACAAATTGATAAAATGATGTTGTAAATATTGAACTTGAGGGCAAAATAGCTTGAAGAGATCGAATCGTCGGTAATGGGTAGGCCTACTGTTTGTCGTTAAAGGTGGTTTGTTTGAGTTTTATTGCTTTTTCTTTGGGCAAGCTGGAAACCTTCATCCTAAGTAATAATTTACCACATATGGTTTAAAATTAATTTATATTTTGACCACTGGTGTAGTAATCTGTCTCGTTTGATCATTCGAACGTCCAGATATTATGGTACAAGCAATACGACGGAGGTATTTACAGGCCTACATTTTGGTGTGTGTAGTCGAAGTTACAGGTATTTTGATCCTAACTGTTGTATGAAAAGTAGCAATTCCTATGTTTCTGCTTTATTAGTAACTGGTTGATAGGTAGCTTCACGTTCCCTGTCCTACACTGCTAATTTAGTCTTTTGTGTGCCTTTGACATTAACAACACGATACACGGATCTTGCAAGAGGTAATCAGCATACTTGTAATCAGCAAATTATATTACAATGTATACCTTCACACTGAAAGGCCAACTGTTAAAGAGCTTCAGTGGTAATCGTGCATCAAAATAAACGCTTATGTAATCGGCAAGATTACATTTCGCCTCCTTCGTCTTTCTAAAACTTTTTGGTATGCGTTTCTAAAGTCATTACTGCGCCAACCATATATTACAGGGTTAATCAAAGAACTGAAAAATAAAATAAAGTCACAGGTTGAAGATATCACAAACCTAGAGAATGCGTCGTAGCTACCGACTATGAAAACCACTGATTTAATAGAACTGGGAGACCAACAAATTCCAGAAACGCCAATAATTATCGCCATAGTGACGGTAAATCGAACCGATGTAGCTCTCCGTGCAACCGGGACCTGTTCCGTCTGTCTGCTGTTGCTTCCCGACGAAGTCGCTGCCACTGACACAGTATTACCAACGACGACATTGACGATTTTGAAGTGCTTCCAAGAAATCGACAGTATACGGCAATAAAGAAGAACGATGACGAGAAAGAATATCAACACTGCTGAAGTAGAATAAAGCTGCGCGATACTTTGAGAACCGCCCTCTGTATAGTAAGTTTCCCCACATATGTTAATATCTTCAGTGCGTGGACTAGCTGCTAGGCCACCGACCACCGGCCACAATCCAGTGACGAGACAAACTACCCACACACAGACGATGTAGAACTTGACGCGATCAAAGGTCATGATAGTCCTGTACTTCAATGGTCTGGACATGGCAATATATCTGAAAAAAATAACAACAACAACAAAACATTGAGATGTGAAAAAGAAGAGTGAAATGGAACACTGCATTGTCCTTTATTTATAGCATAGCGAGATTGCTGGGACTTTGGGAAGTTCGATAAAGAAATAAGACTTTTACTGAGCCATTTCCTATCATAAAAATCATATATAGACATTGAAAAAGAGCGAGAAAGACATTTGAATGCGTCGGTGTGGAAGAAAAGGAATAGCTTTATCTAAAGTAATCCTATGACATTACGAAGGATGGGAAATTGAGGATGGACACTGCTGAGAATTTTGAAAGGCATGTCGGATACATCCCTATGTTCTAGGGTCATGTGTCCATTTTTTCCAATTAACCTGCATCGTTTTTCCAAATGGACAGAGAAATGTGAGTTTCTTTCTGACTTAAATATTGGAATTAGCTGTGGTGGGTGATGACTTAATGTAAGACTTTTACCTCCCACCCCCTTTCCCATTCTTCCCGGTGACCTGCATGAGGGTGACATCATGACATTAGGGAGCTTTAGATTTCACGACGCGTAGACCTGCGACGCGGCAGTTAACCGGACAGCTTATGTCGTAGCGCCAACTCGTCGTCCTGCTAAATATGTGCTCTAGGTTGTCGTCTGCAGGAGAACGTGAAAGATCGAAACACCCGGTGTAGAATTTCAGGCAAGAGGAGTGGGTGAGGTAGTGCCTTGCGCAGAACATTTAACGTGACGTCATTACGTCGCAGTGTTGTCCGCGTCGTGGAATCTAAAGCTCCCTATTAACGAAGTGTGATGGGGGTAGTATATTCGAGATAATGTGGAGAACTCACGGATAGGTTTCATGTATTCAATTAAATTGTCCTTATAACCTTTAACCCCATGTATTTACCTAGCCTGCAAGGGACTATGAGCGATTACTGTACAGAGGTTTGCGCATGCATTACATATGAAATGAAATTTTAAATTGAGGTCTGTAACGTCTTACTATAATTATGTTACTTGTTCGTCATTGTTCCAGAGTTGTTTTCATCATTTGACTAGAGGAATTAAACATTTCTTATTTATTTAAGTTTCTTCTACGTTAATTAGTCAATGCACCAGAAACTACATTATTACTGTTTGTTACATGTGTATAGAATGTCTCAATAAATGATTAAGGTCTTACAAAACGTCATCGCTGTATCACCAACACGCAAGGGTCTCATTAACACCAATCCTCCCCTCCCCCCCCCCCCTCAAACAAAAAATGGTTCAGTTAGCACAACAACAGCTAATTGCTGCTTGAAGTCTACTTGTTTTAATATAACATGTAAGCATACAATGTAATGTTTAGTTTGGTAGTCTCGCAATTTCAAAGAATTTTCTATAACGGGTTTGTTTCATGTTTAAGGCTGATAAATAGAATCCAATGAGCTGATCCGCCACACACACATTGGAAACTTCAGAAATTTTGTGGAAATCATTATATGATCGGCATACCGCTTTTTCTCCTTGATAACATACATTACACATACACACAAACAATGACACAGAAGAGAAATCCGCAAAATTTAAACTTTCAAATAGTAGTCTCTATAGCGGTGTTATCCGTCATGGTTAAGGATCTCATTCTCTGTCAACGGTCGAAGCCTCAATTGTTTTTTACCAGAACGCGTCATCTACTCTGGATGATCATAATTCACAACAATGCTGAGTCTAAAAGATTAGTTCATCAGACCTCTTACTATGCTTTCAATACATGTGTTCATAGCCATGAACAGTATCTTTTACTTTGACCTTATGTAAAGTGCACTTACTACTATTATTAAACGTTGTGTGGCATGCATCAAGAAAAGGGCTGGCTTTACTCAAAGTTGGAGCGTGAAACCATGTATGAACTTCCGTTGGACTTGTGCTTGTTTATTATTACCGTTTTGAGATAAATATGGTTTTTTACAGTATGATGAAAATTCGAATATGATGACTTGAAGTGTTGCACAGTATAGGTATTTCTTTTGTTAGACCTATATATATATTATCTCTTCATTACTTATTACTGAGTTTTACGTTTGTAAGTAATACCAATACTTGAAAAGAAGGAGATACATGCTTCAAAAACAAAACGCTCCCTTGCATATCAAGCTCTCAATTGTCCTTGAAATAAAGATTGAATAGACAAAGGGTAACATAAGAGATATCATGCGAGCCCTCTCTTAACGTCACAGAGTTCCATGTTTATCCAATGTTTATTCATGATTGAGGTGCATATCATTTATTCGCATGTGAAATTGACAGTGTTGGATTGATTTTGAGGGAATTTGTGGCTATTTTCAACATTTTTTATGATTAATACCGCCGATATTCGAAAATGGCTTTTACATGTAACACAACCTGTAAAATCACATATAAAAGTCAACTTTTCGTATTGAACCTGTGCATGAGCCCTCTTGCCTTCCTCACGAAGCACACATACTGTGCTAAAATCATGTCTCGAGAAGACCTTTTCTGCATCCATATAGAATGATAGAACACGACGTGATATCCAGATGTATAATGGTTAAGGTATGTCCCTCTAAATAAAGAAGGCGTAAACATGTATGATATCATATGAGGATTGGCTGGCCGTCAGGCAACTATGATACACTGCGATGGTCAAGTACGGTGAATGCTCTCTGAAGACTGAAGCCCCGATTATGCATTTGGAAGGGAACAAAGATCAATTGTTGTACGCATAAATAGATGTACAATACTATGCTATAGTTTCACTGTTTGCTAAAACCTCTCCCGTATTGTTCAATCTACACAGCCGGCTTAAGGCTATAGCTTACGGTGCCATAATCCTTCAAGTGTTTACACTGATGGTCGAGAGAGTAAGAATTGGTACAAAAATACAGTCTGAGTTCATAAGGATGGTAGAAGTTTGAAAAGTTAAGTCAAGGGTTTTCGTGTTTTGTGAAAGCAATAAAAAGGAGGGCAATCAACGGAGTTGCATATCATCCCTATCGTTTTCCGTTATCGTTCCTCTCACTATCAGCATCTTAATGTTGGAGCTGTTCATGTATAATCGCTACTTACGCGTGACGAGACATTGCTCATAGACACGCAGGGCACACCTGGCCACTTCTAATGTAAATGACTAGTGAGTGATGTATATACATACATGTACGTGTTGTAGAAGTCTCGTGGAGGTTGTTACAACCGATAATGTAAATATTAATCGATAATGTAAAAAAGAACCGACGTTGTGAAAAAATAATCGATAATGTAAAACGAACATGTAACGTAACAGCAAATCAACCGTTAATGTAAAACGAACCGATAACCTAACAACAAAACAACCGATAATGCTATGACCGATAATGAAGTAAAAAAATACCGATAATGTAGTAATTGATAATGCAGTAAAAATTAACCGATAACGTTGTAATGAGAAACCTGTAATTTTATAGCTATTGTTGCTAAGTGGATCTAGAAAATAAAGCCAGAACGCTTAAATGCTTTGTAGTTTCGATGATACATTATGACTGTGGCAAATATGCTTGGCTTTTGTAATATTTCAGTAATTTATCGTATCATCAATTTGTATGAAACAACCGCTATACACAATGCTGACCTAATGTGATGACTGATAGGCATCATGATTATATCACAGTTCATCACGATAATATGTAGAAATGCATACAAAAGAAGAGTCATGCCTAAGCTCCATGTCTTTAGATTCTATACGAACATGCTGATAGATATATGTTTATATATATATATTATTAATCTGCAATTACAGATTATTAGTATGTTGTTACAGATTATTAATTTTTATATAGAGGTCACAGATGGGCTTTCGTAGGTTTACTTCGATTTCCTTCTTTGTGTGTGAGTGGGTGTGTGTGTGTGTTTTGCAACGTCTTATATATTCGAAAATAGAGGAACAGTGTGCATCACAGTGATTGTAAGTGATCAGTGTGCTAAAATGTCGATACTCTTATGCATGAACGTAGGGCCTTCTTTAAATCGTGTTAAACAGAAAAACAAAGCAGCTTACAATATATGTTAATATAGCTACATGTGAAATTAAGACTTTGACTTACGCTGTTTCCACAAGCTGGTTTTACACCAATCTCTGTTTTTTTTCTTTGTTTGGTAAATGAAACAACAATTACCCTAGAGACTCACTAACGAACTAATATATGCTATAGTCAGATACTTCATGTCGATACTTTATGTGGAAAATTACATCTGTGGTGACACAAATCAACTTATCAATTGGAAATTACGAGAAATTATTCCCCACTGAGTTTATAGCTCAAGGTTAAAACTTGTCTGTTGTCTTCTCAAGTGGTCATGTGATTTCTGAGGTCGGTTATACACACTGCAGTTATGTCAATGCTTTCAGTAATGCTTTAATTCAGTTAAACTTATTAGTTTGCTACCCTATATACTTTGTGTTTAATTGTTGGGTGTCCTGTGGGATAAAGTTTCGAGTTCCTCGACCAGAGAGGCAAAAGGCGTTGTGATTCCTTGCTCTATGGATGCATTAAATCAAACATGAATCGTTAACATGGCAAAGATGAGATTAATTACATTTATCCTACTTCGGAGGACAGATGTTTGTCTCGAAAAACATAAATGATCGAAAAAATCTGTTTATCGAAAAACTGAGACTATCATCGGAGATATATTTTCGAATATGATAAACAATGAGACAATCACTGACATCATATATACAGTACATGTCGATCATTGGCATATGGTCATCAAAATAAGAATGGTGAAACTGGACCATTACGTATCACGAAGAAGAAAATTGATTTATTGGGGCTGAATGTGTCGTAGAGGTTGAATACAATATTGTTTTTTGGTGACGAGGATAAATAAGAGACAAAAGTGCGACCAAAGATCTCCGATTTCGATCTGTGGCTCAGCGATTGTGGGCCGGGTCTCGAACGAGCCCATCGAACAAAAAAAAATTGCTTAAATAATTCCTGTGAAATATTCTCGAAGAACCCTACAGAGTTTTTGATTTATAGCGTGGACAAACCCTTTTTTTCACAGAGTGAATATATATAGTCTATGTCTACTTCATGGGATAAAATTGTGGTTGAATTCGTTCCACCCCCGTACTTCATGAGTACGGCGATACGACGGACTGAGTCAGGCTTTTTATCAATTTAACTTGTGAAATCACCACATTGACATGAAATCTTTCTGGCAGGTAGTGGTGTTCCGATTAGCCAGAATTTCTCATTATGGAGTTGGTTGATTTCATTCAGTTAGCTGTGTATATCGATATGGTTGAGGGTGGTTTTAATTTGCATCAGCATACTGCATGCTCATTAGGTCATTGCGATCAAAGTCAGAATGATAATAGCCCTATTGATCACAGCATTTTTGTTTTCAATTCTTTACTGCAGAGTCAGCAATATTACGGGCCGAGAGTGCATGTGGACAGATGGTGACAAGAGAGGCCTTGAGATTTTCCTGTTACATATATCATACCACGATCACAAATAACTTATCTGGAAATCATGATAGACAAATATACTAGTTTTCACTTATTACAGGGCAAATCAAGGTTTATTTTCACAATTTATTTCACTACAATTTCCCATCAGTATAGTACAATGAATTTTAACTAACAAATAAGATCAAGGTTATCTCAAAACATGTGGACGATTTCGAGAAACGAGTCAAATTCGCAAAAAATCGGTGAAGAACTCCGAAAGTCTGTAACATCCATATTCATCGATACAATATGAATATTCAATACTATCGCCTTTTCAAGGTATGAGGAGGTGTGGCTAAACAGTTTCATACGTAGTCTACGTGTGCTGTATGTATCATCAACTATCACTTAACTCTTGTTTACCTAGCATTGCGCAATGCACGAACAGCATGGGAACCGTAACTATTCGGTTATGTTTATTCATATAGCGTCATCTCAGTCTTACACGGTGATTGGTCATCGTATAGAGGAGGCTGTCTTGTCTTGTACATGAATGTTTAATTTTTGTACCCGACAAATATTAAGAGTTCTCATTCAACGTTAATTAACGCAATAATTACCGTTCTTCTACCTTCTACCTTCAAACACCTCCCCAACGTCTCTGTATTTCGTTGAACAATCAGTTTAGAAAGAAAAATCAACTTAAGGTGAATTTTCTCAGTCAAACCCTGATTTCACCTTGAAGGGGACCCGGAAGATGAAATACACAAATAAAATATTTGTACTGCAGCCCAGGTGAGTCATGCAAGTCAAATTGAATTGAAATTGAATTGATACAAGACAGAAAGGGATGGGAATGTTTTCAATGTTTCAAGTGACACTAATGGTCTCAGAGTATGGGCATTGTAACCATATTAGGTGGCTAGTGACTATTTTCCTTACCTGTCGATGGCGATAAATACAAGATGGAGCATCGAAACACCACAAAACAAGAGAAGCGGTAAAAACAGAATGTATCTGGTCGAAGAATAACAAGTAAACCGGCTCACGATTAGCCGATTGGCAACGTTCAATGGAATTGCTACCAACCCAGTCAGAAGATCAGCAAATGCAAGACTGACCAGGAAATAATTGGCAGGTTTCCTTCGGATACGACTATCTTCGAGGAAGGCAAACATGACCATAATATTGCCGAAGGCAATACCAAGGGTCAGAGAAAAGAAAACAGCAAGATAAGAAAACAAACCAATTACTGTTACTTTAAGAGAAAGGCCAGTATCCATGTGTCCCCCATCAGGAATAAAATTGATGAATGAGGCCGTAGATGAAAGATTAAAATCTTCCTGATGTTGCATATTGGTATCAAGTGTTGATCATCTGCTGCGAGAATTTGTCTTATAGTGTGTAGAGGTGTCCTCTTCAGTTTGTTAAATAATTCAATGGGTGAAACTTCCAGAATCACTGAAGTAATATTCAAGTTCTTCTGTGATTCACCAACTGTATACCTCTTCTAAAATCGAATGTCACTAATGGAAAAGGAGAAATAACTAGCAGATCGAAGTACAACTGTAGCCTGTTGTGTACATATTCTCAGAACTATTTGCTTTATGCAATTTGCTCCATAGGCTATTTAGTGGATAAGCAGATTTGTCAAAAGAGTATCTAATTAAAATGCGTCTTCGATTCAGCCCACTTTGCAGAACATTATATCGATATACTGTCAGTTTCCGGAGAAAATGACAATCAATGACTTGACAAAGCATCCCTACAACTGACCAATGATAACAATCTTAAATTTTGTCCTCTGATTGGAGCAAATCACTAACACTCCAAATTAGAAGAGACACAAGTTTCTTGTACGGTATAAAATTGATTACGTAATGTAGCCACACTTCATTTAATTGCTTATTCGTTTGCCAGCCAATTATTTGTAAAGTAAACGTCCATATTTCAGAATCCGTGTGTACCGTACGGTGGTAGTCATATACGATAACTTGTCAATGTAGACACACTAACGGACTAAGGGTGACGTCATACTTATACTCGTTGAAGTCGGATTAGAAACAACAAGAGGAGAAAATTTTAGGCGGTATGTCGTCGGATGAAAGATCACTTCTCTACAGTAGAAATTACAAACAGCATTCCATATGTATATACAAAGATACATGTTGTATAGAGTCCATGTAAGCTACCATATACTCTCCAAACATGAAACGTATTGCTTAGAAGTTCTCAAATTACCGACCTCAGTGTGGTAAACCTGTAATAGCAACAGCGGTTGAAATTTCTTCATTTCCGGAATGCAATAGACCATCTGCGAGATTTCCTCCAGTGGATGAGAATTCTTGATTATAAACGGTAAAAAACAAAATTTTCGTAATTGTCACTAATAATGAAATCCTTAATGTGTGCTATTGCAAAAAGTAATCGAGAATGGTAGCAGAACTCAGAGCAGAGATATAAAGCTAGGGATTGATAAACATTCAGACTAAATATGAAGGCAGTCAAAACTGGAAGAATTTCATGAACATGTGTATGTACTAATGAGGGCAGCCTTAAAAAAAGACGTACAGGGGTTTTCTCATCGGAAGTCAATCCTTGAAATTGCTATGACGTAAAGGGCACAACGCTCATGTTAATTTAATTACTTTAAGTCTAGTTAATGGGCGTTGGAAGTGTTAACTTTACAAGCACAAATATCTGTTTTTATGCATCTGATTCAGTTTTGATCTGTTTTTTTTTTCTAACTCGATTTCCACGATGCGTCCGCCATCTTTCGTTTCCTCGCTATCTCCTAGTGAAATCCACTGCGTAATACTCAGGCTAAAATTAAACTTGCGACAGAGAACGAAAATTTCTAAAAAGTAGAGATATTTCTTATCCTCATTGCTAAAAACCATATTTCAATAACATAGTCTTTTCGGGAAAGTTATTTTGAACTGACTGAAATTAATTAAATTAAAAATCAACTCACTGGCTGTCAATGTTCTGCTTTAAACTTTGACACTGTAAAAAGTAGGGGGAATAAACAACTCATACGACGCAAAATGTTCTAGCAGTGGCAAGGAGGGGAAGGGGGGCATGAAGTGCACGTCTCAGTCATGCATATTTTGTTTCCGTCGAGTTTGAGCCACCTGCTGCGTAGACTCTGCAGAGTCTGCTTGGGCTGGAAAGTTTCTGTTCCTAATCTTGGTTCCGCCACCTCCGAAGAAACATCCGTATATTTACTGCAATGCTCTTCCTGAAGCCGATTTACTCCCCTCACTGATCGCTGCCCTCGCAGACGGCGATCACAGGGAAAAGTGATTACTAGATGAGTAAATATCCTCGGTTGGGTATAAATAGGCTGCAGCTCAAATTGAGAGGAATGTATCAAAGGAGGGGAATTCATTCGCCGAGAAAGACTTTGCAAAGTCTACCTTTAGGGGTTTGTGAAACTTAAAAATTTCCTTTGCGATCCGCGTCAACCGTTGACGGCGATCCGCTTTTTGGAGTTACTGTACACAGGGACTGGACTCAAGTTAAATGATAGCCATTAGAGCCGTAAATAGATAGCTCTGGTAATCCTGCGCTCTCAGTACTCTCCCATGTGGACTAATTTAGATGGCCCAGCAACGCTGAAAGCAGTATTATTATTTATACTAACCCAAAGACGATGCACATCAGACATGCTGAAGAGAAATACGCTGCATACTATGAGTGACGTCATGAGTCAAACGGGAAAACGACAGCCTACACAGTAAATGTTACAGAGAATTAAAAAAAAAATGTGAAAATTCGAAGAAAAAAAATAGATATACAAAGTTTAATTTCACAGAAGGTGAAAAAATATTAGTCAGTCTACTATGCACAAGTCTGGGTCACTGTAAAATCCCATGGTCTGATTCCCGATCCTTCAATTTCCACAAGATTTTAAATTTCATCAACGATTATCTCAATTTTTCACCGTTTTCAAAAAAAAGAAGAACAACAAAGATACCTTTCAGTGATTTGCCGGTATCACATGTGTATTTTGGATATTTTGTAACCTCTACTGAGGAACTTGAAAATCTTACTAAGCTAGAACTGACTTCTTTCAAATATCAATATCCGAGCCGTGAACAAGATATTGGTCCGGGTCTGAAGTGAATAATAATAATATTTTCTTTCATTTAAGAGAGCCTCTTATAACTTGTCACTGAAATATTTAAATTGCCAACTTATGACACTGCTTTCACGCCGCAGTCTAAACTAAAAGTGGGTAACAAAATGCACGTGAACATTGTTTTGAGCAACTGAAACGAAGGATAGGGAGTTGCAAAATACATCTTACATAACTTTGTGCACTTTCTTTCTCCTAGTGGGAGCATATCTATTTAACAGATTCGTAGTAAAAAAATGATCTGCCAATGACAAATTTTGTCAGAGAGCCACACTCACTTTCAGGATCTTGGACATCATGTAGTCCTAGAGTAGGCTTACTCCTTTCTATGACGTTACTTGTCAGTCTAGTCATTGGATACATTGACACACCGGGACTACTGTACAAGATCGATATTTTATTGACCATGTGGGTCATCACAGCATGAGGTGATAAAACTGACCTAATGCGATGAGGTTTTCAAAGAGTTGAATCGCACTAAAACAAAGAAATGATGTGATTGCAGAAACTGATTGATGAACGTCCAGAATTGGGCCTGGAGAATGCGCATTTTAGTAGCGGCACAGCTGATGTTTTCATGGTTTGAGTGTCTCCATTAGAGTATTCAGTTTCAGTTAGCATGAATTGTCACCATCTAAGATTTTTCTGTGTTCCGTTCTTTTTTTTCTCCACGTAGATATCACTATGCAATGGGGTAGCCCTAATATACACGGGCTGAACAGTTCGAAGTACTGACCTCATCATCATGGGCAATGACGTCATGATTGGCAAAGTGTGCAATCACTTTTACCACGGAGCACGTTTTCAAACGATAGTACTTGCATGAGCGTTTGCTCCTGTATAATATGAATTTCACGGGGATATTTCAGGAGGATGCTTGAAGATTATGTGAGACAATTAAACAACGTGTCGAGATCATCAAAAGAGCGCGTAACCTGTGCAAGTACTTCAAATTGCTGAGACTGCGTTTCAAATTACTTCAATTGGCCTTTTGCTCTGCGAGTAAAATATATCAAAATAATCCCCCCCCCCCCCGGGAAAAAGCACTAGAACACTTATTCCTCCTGGAGCAATTGTGCAGGCACCCACACCTGAACATCCTGAAGGATGTCATTACATGTCATTAAGTCAAATCAAAGGGAACACTATCATTATACCAAATCATCAACATTACACAAGGGAATCTGTAGGACTGCACAAATTGCAGAATTTTATAAGCATCAACAGTGCAGAAGTTCAGTTAACAAGTTGGTGAAAATTTTGATAGGTACTTCCAAATAATGCTTATAATTAGCATCGATGTTCACATACAATAATTATGAAAACTGCCGAGTTTCATTTTTCTCCATGGTTTGTAGTAAGTGGATGTATGAATTAGTAGTAATGGAGAAAACTGAATGGTCACAAGTTTTCCAAAACCAATTAAAATCACTAACTACTCACTCATTAGTGATCATTTGTTTTTGACACACCATGGGGACCCTTTTAGTTTGACCATCGATCTTCATTAGAAGCAGTGGCGGCGCCAGAATGTCAGACTTGGGGGGGGGGCAAACTGACGGCAGAGGAAAATGTTGGGGGGCAAAGATTTTCGGGCCCAGCGTGAAACGGAGCGCGAAGCGCGAGGCTTTGCGGGTGGTGTCGAGGGGCCCGCCTTAGGGCCCCTGATGGGGTCCACGGGCAAAGCCCCGGTGGGGTTCAGGGGGCGAAGCCCATGAAGCTCTGAGGTTTCAGCATATCTCTGGGTGGAAAATTAAGCCCCAAGAGAGGTATATTATTTATTTTTATATTATTTATTTTTTCGGTTGACCGTACTCCAAGGTTCCCATCTTTTTACCTTGGGAGCACCATTTCACATTTTCGCGACACCACTAAGTACACACACGCACACACATAGGCTACATGCACTTCCATTCCATTCCTATATTTAGGAAAACGACGACATTCCTATATTTAGGAAAACAACCACCCACCCGCCCTTCCCTTATGATGGACGGGAAACATTCCAGAGAAAATTAGTCTGACCAGGCTGGCCTACTGTTGAAGTGGCTACGGGCATGATATGAAAACTGTCAGCCTGTGTAACATAAATTAGGCATTTATCAATCATGGTTCCCCAGAAGCTGTTCATATTCAGTCCAATGCCAATACATAGTTTTGTGATTAAATTAATTTTGGATGAGTACAAGATCTGATTGGGAAGGGTGAGAACAACTGGGGGGCAACTGTGGGAAGGAACAAATCTGGAGGGGCAAATGCCCCCAGTAGTGCCGCCACTGATTAGAAGCCTTGTTCATGTTAATAAAACAAAAATTGACAGGTATGTGAAGACTCGCTGAAGTTCATTAAACAGCTCAAAGTGCCCTGTAAATGTCCATATACTGGCCAATATACCTAAGGGCAGTATAGAGTTTCAGTTACTGTACCAACTGACACCGTCCCATAACTCAATTATTATTCATGCATGAAAGGGATATTTGAGATGTGGTAAGACAGTGTAAAGGGGTACTTTAATAGTGGAAGATTTCCCAGAATTTCATAAAATGAACCCACATAGAACCATAGACTAAAAACTAATGAGCACCACAAGATAACAACTAATTAACTGAATCTCATTACGACAAACCGTCAACATTGTACAAGAGAATTGTAGGAGATGCACTTTGTAGAATTTTATAAAGTGGACTGTAGGGTCCACATGGGACCTTGGACTGCAAGTTTTTGATAACCACACATAGACTATCACCCAAGGAACATTATATCCAAGATAAATATAAATCTACAATAGCATGTGTGAGAAGCAGCATTTCAAGCAAAATTTCATAAAATGGGCCGTAGGGCCCACATGGGACCTTGGACCAAAAATTGTTGACCACCCCAAATCACCCATCACCTATGGAACAGTGTAACTACGTTTCATACAAATCCATGAAAGCATGACAGAGTAAAAGCAATTTAAGCAATTGTGAACAGATAGAACGACGAGCCCTACCACAAAAGGGTGATGACAATAACTGATGACCAGTACCTGGTTGTGGTATCGAGCCCTCGCGTCATCTGCGTTTTCAGATCAAAAGGTACACTGATCACATTTTCTTTGGGGGTTTAAAGGAATCCCAGTGACATGTGAAGAGGTCCATAAATAAAAGAGAATATTTTTTTTTTCACATCACAAAATTCAGACTATGCAATCTACCATTTTAAAACACCTATTTCAATAAAAATCACCCCTTCAGGCAGAATATATATAGAGGTATGGTTTTTTTCAATAGAGGAAATTATTCCTGGTTTTTTTTTAAATATCAACTTTCTTCGGTGCTGGCCACTTTCTTTCATCATCATTGTGTGTGTAGCATTGCCAAAATGAAACCAGTATCGTCCTTGATATTTCCAAAATATGCTGGTAAAGTCAGTGATTGCTTTGGCAAATGATTATCAAGATCACTGAATTTTCTCTGAAAATCACCCCCTAAAAATGGTGGTAACAGCCACTTACATCCATACATACGCGGTAAATGCTCCAGTCCGAACTTATTTTTTTTCATATGCCTTAAGTAATACTTCTCATCTCTCAAATGGTAAATGAGATTTGCTGATGTTTATCTGTCTACTTGTCAACATCTTTCAGGGAGGGAAAGTTTTCTTGGTGCACTTCTATCTACGAAGCACTGATGTCACAAACTGAGGTAGACCAATTCCATTAAGACAACAATGTAGCTGCAAAACGTTTTGAAACCACCAAAAGGTCATACTGACTGGGAGACTAAATAGCTCTTTGTAAATGCACAGGACCCACGACTGAATACCAATCAATTTCACCACCAAAAAAATAACTCTTCTTACTAGAAGGGTCTCTAAAGTTTAATTGGTGTAAAAAGAGGAAGATAGAAACAAGAAAATGGATGCAATTGTGTTACTTTTTTTTTCATCATCTTACATTTACAGATCTTAGCAGATATAGTACTGATAGTTAGTTTCAAAAGTGGTTTTGATGATGTACACTTACATAAGCTATTTCACTTTATGAATGATACCCTAACAAAACAGAAACCAGAAAGCCAAAAGGCTTTGTGATTTCTTGACATATGGTTATATTATAACAAACATGAAGTATCCACATGAAAAGTATGAAATCAAAGACAGTTGTTCTTCTTGAAACACCATGTTAATAAGCCTTTAACCCACAATGACCTTTCACCTCCTCTTAAAACATAAAGGTGCAAACATTGATAGAAATCATCTATTCAAATGGGCAATGCGCATACCAAGTATGGAATCCCTCACAATTAACCTTGAGACAAAGTGTTTACAAGATTTTGACTACTAAATACTGAACTACCAAATATGAACAATAGACAGGCAAAGTATGAGATCACTCACAGTTTGCCTTTTTGAGATACAGGAGTTAACATGATTTTGACCATTTGACCTCTGGTGACTCTAAATGACCTTTAACCTCCACCAGAATCAGTAGGTGTTATTTACTCAATATGGGCAATCCACATGCTAAATATGAGATGCCCCCACTGTTACCCTTCCCAAGATATAGTGTTTCCAAGGTTTTCCTAGTTTAACCTCTGGTGAAATCAAATGACCTTTGACCTCCACCGCAAGCAATTGGGATCACCTACCCAGTATGGCAAAACCAAACATCATGTATGACATCAGTCAAGGTTACCCTTCTGAAGATATTGTTTACAAGTTTTACAGTTTGACCTCCAGTGATTTCAAATGACCTTTGACCTTGACCAAAAACAATAGGGATCATCTACTTGGTATGGTAAATCCACACACCAAATATGAGATAAGTCATGGTTACTGTTCTTGAGATATCATGTTTTACAAGATTTTCACATTTTGACCTCTGGTGACCTCAAATGACCTTTAACCTCCACCAAAAAACAATGAGGATCATCTGCTCTGTATGACCAACCCACACACAAAGTGAGATCAGTCATGGTTACCATTCTTGAGATATTATGTTTGCAAGAAGTGTCACACACACATATATGCTTCACCATTGCATAGCTTCCTTCTGCCTTTGAAAGAATTAAAAAGAAACATCTTGCATCAAACGCATTTTTCTGCAACTACTGCTAAAAAATTCAGACTCTGCAATTAGTCATCATAACATGATGTGATGCCTGAAGGACCCAAATGATGTATGATCTTCCACCAAAATTGACAAATTCATTGTCACAAATGCTGCACATCATACTACCTTCAAGGTATCTGTCCAATCTAGCCTACTTGAGATATTGTTTTCAAGACGTTCACTCTCTGTCCTGTTGTTAACCCAAACTAAACCTCAAATAATTCAATGCCCCCAGCATGGTGCACCAGCGTACCGCCTGAAGATGTGTTCAAGCTTCCTTTATTGAGATAATTGTATACAAGGTTCCCATAATGTGATTCCAGATACTCTTGCTAAGAGCCCGGTAATGCAGTATCAAATGCAACATGTCCCTTTTGAAGAGAGATGACAAATACTGTACCTTCTATTGCTCCTTGCCAATGATGGGCAAGCACTTTGCTGTGACTGTACTAAGTACATAGGAAACTGTGTGCTACATGAATAAATATAAAGTGTTTTGCATACGGCTACACCTCTTTTTTTGACGATTGTCACGAACAGGTCCTCTGATGTATGTGCCACAGCCCTCGTGTGTTTACAGCACAGGAACAGGGCACTGTTAGAGTAACAGCGTGAGGACACTACACCTGGAAATACTCTTGACCCTGTTGACTCGAAATGACCATATGACCTTCACCAACAGACTTAAATACATGGTGCACTTACAAAACCACAAGTTTCTGAGACTCATCCACCCCCCCTCCCCTTAAAAAAGAACAAACAAAAGGCTACCTGTCACCAGCGTATCACTGTACAGGTTTATGTAAAGTTTATGTAGAATCTCCATAGAACATCTCCCCCACTCTCTTACTATGTTGACTACATTTATTGCGAGATAGCACAGGCTTGTGAAGCCTTATTGTCAATGATATGGATGTAACATTTGTGAGAAATTTCAACAAAGTGTCAGGAAAGAGACTGCACAAAAAAGTGACTAAAAAATGAACACCATCAAAAGCAAGTAAGATACTTTGAACTTCATAGAAAGACAAATTGTTTCATATGTATGTTGAGTACACCAGAGAAATCACATGCCATGAAATGGTTCTTGTAGGGACTTCAACACTTCAAAGGTGCCTATAGCAATAAAAAAGTTGTGGTGATGCAGTGAGGCAACAGACCGAGCAGCTTGCTGCTTAAACAGTGCCAAAAAATAAAGATGACGTCACAGAAGATTGCATGGCATGTACATAAATTGTAGCTACTAATTTGTGTACTCTGAGGATCAACACTGCATACATGGTTGCTCCCAAGTAGGCTAATTTCTGCATTGTCATGACTCCTCAACACAGCCAATGAAGAGTGATGGAGAGGCAGAATCCACGACTGAGTCTGAAATACCCAAGAGGCTTTTATTTCAGGACTAATTAGGGGTGTGCTTGCTTGCTTGATATTGTGAAGGGCAAGGTATTGTTGATATAAAAAGATACCTGGCAAAATACAGTTTTTTGAAACTGGATCACAGCACATCATTCATAGGCTGAAATTGGTGTTTTTGACATATTGCTACACAAGATGGAAGTTTAATATTGCAAATTAATACATGATACCAAGAGAAATGACTGCTTTTGGTAAGATATATGTGAATCAAAAGGAAAAAGGTTATTACTTTTTTTGGTTCTGAAATGAGAACTTAAAATATTGCAAATTACTATTGAATATGAGCTGGAAAATATTCACTGTGAGATGGATGTAGTGGTAAAAATATATCCATTTACTTTGTTGATCCTCTCTTCTTAACAGAAAAACACAAACATATATACATGTCTCCTCCTTGTGCTTAAAAAAGCCAAATTAAATATCTACCTCACTTCATTATGGTAGTCTTTATTATCACCCTTATGATACAAATTTCTAATCAGTTGATGAATAAAAATCTTCCAAGTAAGAACAGATATTTCCCTTGTACAGAATAGCATGTACAGTACAAACAGTGCAAAGGTAACACTGCCTTTTACAAAATATTTACAAAATACTTTTGTGCTAATACAGTCATTGAGTGGTAACTTAGGTGCATTTAAGGATAACAACTTTCAGTGTGCTTTCTGCAGCTAATGCTCTTCAAAAAAAAAAAAAGGATATCATTCCAAAAATTTTTAAGATGACCATATTTCAGTGATCATGCCGGAGTGCCAGAAAAGCTCCTCTTCTATCTGGGTAGCATCTCATCCATGTCAGCCACAACGTAAGATACAACTGCCCACACAGCAGAGCAAAGATCCATCTGGTGGGGATCCTGTACAGACATGGTATCACCTACAACAATAATAACGAAGTAAGTCAAATATTAGGTGTAAAATATTAATTTCCTTTGTCATACAAACACAAAAGCACGAATTTGAATTTGAACACAATTTATGATAACGAAGTATCTCTGCAGGTGGTGATCCTTACAGATATACAAGGCATCCACGTTTATCAAATGACCCACTCAAAATGATAACTGATAGAGCCTAGAAAGGCAACATGGTTGCCGACAAAAAAAAAACAAAGAGCCCAAGGGCACTCTGGTTCCTTGCACAGATGGAGAGCATATAATGTTAATTATGAAGTAAAAGGGAGCACATTGTATTATTTTGTACGATAGCCTATATGGTCCATTTCTGACCATGAACTCTCACTTTTGTAACATAAAATCTGTAGAGAGAGAAACATATTTCATGCTTCTATAAAATGGCCCATTTCAGACATTGAACCCCAAACACTAATGTGACCAACCATCAACAGTGTTACATACAATCTGTAAGAGAATCTTGAAGTATTTTGCATGATTTCACAACAGCCTAGGGGCACTATGGTTCCTTGTACTTGGAATATACATACTGTAAAATGATATACCTGAGTTCATAAATATCAAAGAAGCCATTCCAATTAATGCAATGAATTGAAGATGTTGAATTCTGCAGTATACAGCAATATCCCATTCATTTTACAGAACACAAACAGCCGTGCATCTCTCATTTCAAGAAGGGGCTCTGCAAAGTGCAATATGGCTTATCCCATCTATGCCCCTTTACAGTCCAATAAACTGATAGCATACCCTGGAGAGAACTACTGGGGTCTAGTTCAAACTGGTAAGAACGCCAACTGACTTATTTTCTTTCATTGTTACCTGCCCACCTCACTAATTGAAAAGACACTTACATGAATGCACACATCAGCACTCAGGCACAAGGAGGTAAACTGATCCAGCCAAAACTTGCCTGGTATGACCACCTACAGTAGTGCAAACAACACTGCTTCTTTTTCATTTGATCAAGAAACTGCTAACTCAAGCAGTACTTCCATGGTGCACTGGAGGGGGACTGATGGTACATATGAGCATCCATAGCATAACAAGGTTTTCAGACTTTTGCCCCCATTTCCCCAGATGACCTTTGACCTCCACCAAAAACGATAGGGTACACCTTCTCAATACGGCGAACCTACATACTAAGTTTGACTTTCATCGCACTTTCCCCTATTGAGTTAGAGCATACCCAAGCAAAATAAACTTTTGCCCCCAGTTCCCCCAGATGACCTTTGACCTCATCCAAAAACAATAGGGCACACCTTCTCAATATGGCAAACCCACATACCAAGTTTGACTTTCATCGCACTTTCCCCTATTGAGTTACAGCGTACCCAAGCAAAACAGACTTTTGCCCCCAGTTCCCCCAGATGACCTTTGACCTCAACCAAAAACGATAGGGTACACCTTCTCAATATGGCAAACCCACATACCAAGTTTGACTTTCATCGCACTTTCCCCTATTGAGTTACAGCGTACCCAAGCAAAACAGACTTTTGCCCCCAGTTCCCCCAGATGACCTTTGACCTCAACCAAAAACAATAGGGCACACCTTCTCAATATGGCAAACCCACATACCAAGTTTGACTTTCATCGCACTTTCCCCTATTGAGTTACAGCGTACCCAAGCAAAACAGACTTTTGCCCCCAGTTCCCCCAGATGACCTTTGACCTCAACCAAAAACAATAGGGCACACCTTCTCAATATGGCAAACCTACATACCAAGTTTGACTTTCATCGCACTTTCCCCTATTGAGTAAGAGTGTACCTAAGCAAGTGTCACAGATGCACACACATACACATGCATACACACACACATGCCAACCTGACTGCATAGGTTCCTTTGCTGACGCAAGGAACCAAAAAGGACTCAGAGAGCGACCTCTTCTGCTCCTTCCCTAGAAACAGGAGAAAAGTGCAGCAAAGACAACTTGCATCTGACTTCCTCAAGGCATGAAAAGACTTCAGTCAGCAAAGGACCAAGATAGTTCAGTAATTTAAAGATAATAAGAACATGATCACACCGAGTCAACAAACTCTTCAGTCTTAAGTATATGGATTATGCAATGATATATCCACCTCCAACAACTACATTGTTCCACCGTCCCCTGACCCCACCCCCATTTCCTTCAAGTGTATCTCTAGAGTTCTATCTCAGTGCCAGTGAAAAAAGATTGCAATGGAGTAAGCACCCTTCAAAGTGGTGTGACTTGAGTGGTGTCACTTTTTCTAAGACACTTTGAAGTAATTTTTAAGATCTTTCACTGAGACTACATTTAGATATTCCCCATTTATCTCATCCCTGTAAGTAGTATACAGAGAAGAAATATTGTACGTACTTGACACAAGGTAGCCCACCTTACACCACTTGCAGGATTTAACTGAAAGTTGGTGGGTCAGTACTCCTTAAGTGGGGGTGCCTCATGGTATACAAATGACATGGACAGGGATTATCTACTAGGGTTAGGGGGGTCAGAAGGGGTCATCAAATGTGTGTGTGTGAGTGTGTACAACAGAACTTGTGTCACAATCTCCTCCTGGATGGTGAGTCAGCAGAACCTTAAACTTGGTGGGTAGGTGCCTGAGTATCAGATGTAGTGTCGGCCAGACTGATGATGTCATAGCTCAAGGGCGAAGTTCATGATTACTGTAATGCATACTGCAGTGTTAGCAAGGTGATGGTAGTACATGATGTGGATATAACTTTACATATTTGCCTTTCCATGAACGTGACAACTCTATTTCAACCTACACAACCATGTTCTGGGCTGAGTGTCTATGTCTAGTAGCAATGTCATTTCCTGTGCATTGATAATACCTTCACTCAGTATATAGTTACAATGAATACATGAAAGATCCTAACTGCACAATTGTTTAAGAACTTTCGATGTTTATACACAATGAAGAAAATACCTGAATCACCCATAACACGCTTTTCTGGGCACTCAAAGGATCCACATTGACGGGGCATGCGGATATGAGGAATACTCTGACGCTCACACGTTTTCTGGGAGTACTTCTGATGCAAGCGTGATATTTAGGCACATGTGTATGCGCATGCAGGTACTTGTGCCGTTTGACGCTTATGCGGAGTATTGCAGTACTACATAATTAAGTAACTTGAATATTCAGCACTTCTATCCACAACAAGCAATCTGAATCACTGATGAAATATACAGCTCAGCGTAATTCGGGAGAATGTTTATACATGTAAAATGATAGGGATGATATTTGCAACTCCGTGGATTGCCTACTTGTTCATTAGTTGCAGATAAGAGGATCTCACTACTTCAAAGCCACCACAAATCATTAAAACTGTATAAGGAAATAACTCACTAAAATTCTAGTAAACAGAATGATGAGATAAATGTATATCATTGAAGTTGACTTGTATGCTTCATTTCTGCTATACTGTACTCCTGCTTCAGTGAATGCAATCAACAACTACATTTATTCACATCCAAACGCATGGCTTTTCCAAAGAAGCCTAAATGAGAAAATACAAGCCAAAAACTATTGTACTGACCATCTGAATGATGAAACCAGAAGTAACGTTCCGCATGGTTGAGCAGATTACCCCCTGGTACACCTCCATCCATCCACTGCTGAACATCACCTCCATCTGTGTCTGACTGCAGGCTTGTTGCATTGATGGGGGATAAGAGATCCATAACTTGCTTCAAAATAGCCATTGTAGCATTATTACCTGGTAAGCAGAAAATCTCATCTTAATGTAAAATGGCATTTAAGTAAGTCGTGAGGGTGAAACCCAAGAGATGAACAAAGAACATGCAAAATAAGGATGAAATGAGCGGAAAAAAATGGCATTTGTCCTTCAACTCAGCTAAACTCTGAAAGAAACCAAACCCAAAACACAAGTGTCTACTACACACCCTTTTATGCAGCAATAAATTGCAAACAACATCACTGCAGAGCATCAGGGTTTGAAAACCTTGCTAAATTTCCTGCAAACACAATAGAAAATCTACTGACTTCCCGCTGACATTTGTGCAGCCCTACAACGAGAACACAAAGTGTGCGAGCAAATTGACCTGGTGTCCGGGGCCTGCCTTAGGGCCCCGGCAGGGTCAAGGGGGTGGAGCCCCTTGTGGGGGTCGATTTGGGGGTAAAAGGGGTAAAATTGTTGCAGCTGAGGGCAAAAAATATAACCAACACCCATACAATATTTGAAAAATCAATCACGAAAGCTTAATGTTAGGCTATTTGCACAGTTGCATTATAACTTTTTACATGTGAGAATAAGTGTCACTTGAAAAATGTCAAAGACGAGTGAAACTTGAGTCCGATAAAAGGCTATATAAATACGCAATAGGCCTAGAATAATTGTCCCGATTGTGGCGTTCTTCACTAATAAACTAGGCGTCAATCTCATGTCAAATAATAAAACAAATTTTTTGTGTGGTGACATTGAACAGAATCATAGACCACATTACAAACTGTCCACTATTTGCACTACAAGCTCTGTGTGTTTGACTTAAAAAATCCTGGCATTTTTCCAAGAAAAGTTTTTAACTGCAAAACTGTCAACAACCAACTCAAAATGGTAATGTCTGTATCGGTCGTGAAATAGCTCTAGAGTAGGCTATAAACAAACATTCAACAGTTGTTCAAACATTCATTTATAGGGGTTGCTTTCTCTGCATTCACAAATATTGCCACTCGGATATTTCCTTAACCTTATCTTTCTCTTTGGTTGGCTCGCTTTTCTTTTTGAAACATCCATTTCTATTGTTTTTACACTTTGAATGTTGCCAATTTCCTCATTTATTTGAGGACTTGTAGTTTGGTATCTGGACGTTAACCCCAGTTTGACTCACACAAAACACCTGTGACATTTAACACATTCATAACACTAAAACCCTGCTACCTGTTGCATCTACCACATTCGTACCTAACTTATTTATCCCTGATGAATGTGACTATTAACAGGCAGTAGGAAGTTGTAGGAAAAAAAAAAATTAAAAACAAAAGTCATCTCCCCCATATTCTAAAGGTTTGATCACAGTAATTTCTTTACTTGTAACATTATGTTTTCTGGAAAGTTACTTTGCTCTACTACTGCATCTGCGTGTAAGACTGTAAACGTAAAGAAGGTACAGATGCCAAGCACTCATGTGTGGGCTCTGTATGCATCTTATGTATACATACATATGAAAGCACTCTGTTCACATTAGTTGCACAGAGAATCTGTTGTGCTGAGTTCAGAAAAAGAAAAAAACAAAAAATTAAAACCAACAAAGATGAAATTGTGTGCAAGCACTGCGTGAATCATCTGCGTGCATGGGGGTCAGAGGGTATGTAGGGCGACTGACGCATGCCAAAAAGCACATGGGCGATAATTTCTGGTAACTGGCGTGGTCGCTGTGGAAATACTAGACTTCTTGGTTAGGCCCAGAGGCAACCTGCACTATTTGCCTCTGTGAGTATTGTAAGCTATAATGACCAAAAGAGCTTCTTTTCAATATGTTTTCACAACATTTTTATTGTTCTCCCTCATTCACTGTGTTTCTCAGAAGATTTTGTTTTTTTCCCGATTTTTTCTTTCATTAAAGAAAAAAAAAAAAGAAGTCCATACATGGAAGATTTCCTTCGAGCGTTGCGGATTTCCCACCAACCAGGTTTGGAAGGTTTGCAAGGTTTCCCAATGCTGAATAGAATATTCATACATTCTTGAGTTAGTGGTAAATTTTGCATATCCATAATCGATTCAGATTACATTAATTTACATTAATGTCTACTGAAGTCAACATCAAAATTGTGTGACTTCAAAGTTTAGATTTGAAACTTTGCGCAACATTTAGCATATACGAATCCCCTGTGGATGAAAGGATTAACGTGCTGTGCCTTCATTTATCTACAACAAAATTACTAACTACAAAAATAATTACAGAATGCTATACACTGAAACCAGAATGCACAAATGCATTGCACTTTTGATGATCCCATTATGAACATTTTCCTGAGCCTGCCCATTATAGCATTAGAATGTGGCCCAAGCTACCTACGCTGTATATGAATTATGAGATCTGTACAAGCTTACTTTTTTGAGATCATGTTGATCTCAATTTATGACCTTTAACCTCCACTAAAACCTAAAAGGTTCTTGTACTCAATGAGATAAACCTACATACTGAATATGACATCTGTCAAAGCTTCCCTCGAGATATGTTTAGAAGAATTTCATGTGACATTGCTGACCTCAAATGACCTTTACCCCTCACCAAAGACAACAAAATTTTTGTATACTCATGAGATACGCTTGTACACTAAATATGAGATCAGTCTAAGCTTTCCTTCTTGAGGTAACATGATAACAAGTTTTTCACAATTTGACTCCTGTTGACCCCAAATGACCTTTAACCTCCACCAAAAACAACAGGATCCTCTACTAAATGTGGTACACCTACATACTAAATATGAGATCTGTCCAAGTTTCCCTTCTTGAGATATCATGTTTACAATATGGTCACAATTTAACCTCTGTTGATCCCAAATGACCTTTGATCTCTACCAAAAATGATAGAGTTCTTTTACCTAATACGGTACATCTACATACCAAACAGGAGATCTGTCCAAGCTTCCCTTCCTGAGATATCGTGTTTACGCAGTTTTCACAATTTGACCCCTGTTGACCCCAGATGTCGTTTGACCATTGCAAAAAACAATAGGGTCCTCTCTCACATATGGTAAATCTACATACCAAGTAGGGATAGTATCCATGATTCCTGTATGGAGATATTGTGCACAAGGTTTTCACTATTTGACCTCTGCTGACCCCAGATGACCTTTGACTTCCACAAAAAACGCTTCCCCTCCATATGACAAACCTACATACCAAGTTCGAAGAGTATCCATCGTTCCTATCTGGAGATATTGTGTGCACAAGGTTTTCAGTATTTGACCACACACACGTAAAGGTATATGTGTACACAGTAGGTGTGCATTGCAAACTGCATTATGTGAGAGAAGGTTAATGGAAGGACTACTGCTGTAACTTGGAAGAAATTGGCCCACTAGGGTGAACTTTTTGGTCACGGTATATGCATCAGCTGTTTCTATGTCAAATGAAAAGTATGGCTAAAAGATAAAACACTTTAGGACTAGGAGACCAATAATTCACTGAGTGAGCCAAGTTTCTCTCTACCATCAACTCCTGAGGTCCACTGAAAATTAGTATGGTTTCAATCAAACAGTTTTGAAGATATATTACTCATATCACAATATAAAACGCTGAATTTGTAGTTTTCAGCACATTCTCTTACCAACCTGTCTTCTGAAACAGTGAGACATATTTTTAGCCATATTCTAAAATTGCAGTAAGTGTTAAATAGCTGTGACGTTCATAGCTCTAACTAAATACAGTAAGTTGTATATGCACCAAGTTTTGACTGGTAAGTGGTGGGGGATATCATTTGAAGAGAATATCTATTATCAGTTGTACAGGAAACACATGGTGTTATCACCTTTGTATTAAGAAACACAAAGAGAGCATATGATGTGATTTACTTTGTAATTGGAAAATTTTCTCATTTTTAGATGCAGCTTGACATGTAGTAGCACTGTTTTAAAGGGATTTGCCAATCCATAAAATTTCCAAAAAAATTAGGAATACATTAATTTCCTTCTTTATTGGTAAAAGTCATTATCTCAATAGCATGTTCAGTTCAGAAGTTTTGGATTTTCCAAGAAATATTTGTTTCAAAATGGTACATTCCAAATGGGAAGCTTGTGATGTCACCCATGCAAAACTACATGAATACCTTTTCTATTTCTTTCTATAGTATTGGATGTGCTAATCATTCAAAATGTAAAAAGAGACCAGTTTCATCAAAATCCATCAAACGCTGACAATTTAACAGGCAAATTTCAGTTATACACCTGCATCATGAATAAAAATTGTTCTGCATCCAACATTGTGACGTCCAGAGAGTGCCTTCACGATGTGTCTTATGTTATCCTTTGTTTATGTAACTGTTATTTCAAGGACAATCGAAAGTTGTATATGCCAAGAGGATATCATTTTGGAAGCCTGTATTTTTGGCTTTACAAATACTGATGTCACTAACAAATATGTGAGCCAGATGGTAAGTAATTAAGAATCAATACACATCATGCCAGGAATTTCCAATTAGCTCCTTTTTTAAAAAATTGCAACAGAGTTTATCCACGAATAAATAAGTGGTCAACCACAAGTTTCTGTGGACTCAGGGGCTATGCTGTAATAACCCCATCCAACCATGTCATACTGTTCAGCACTATTAACGTATGTGCCTGTTTTCTGACTGCTGAGTTTGCAAGGGGAATGGTCATGGCTTCATTCTTCATTCACTTGACAATAATGTTTCTTGTCATGTTTGCTAAAACAAACTTTAACTGAACTTACCAGAGTTTGATATGCCAGTAGGTGTAAATGTTCCACCGTCTGATTCCATCACGAGATCATAGTTGCTGATATTTGACTGAGAGGAATAAAACAATAGATGCAATAAATTATATGAAAGGAATCCTGGAAACAAAACTACATGATGATGGCTATGGGAACTTTTTCTTGCCATTGGTGTCTCCAGCTCCAACAGCCAAACTGGAGACAAAACGAAATTTACACATTTACGTATGTATACATTTATAAGTATATGTAGAACCTCCATGTCCATAAAATCAGGGAAAACAAACCTATAGATGCATTTCATAAACAGCTGGAGAATTCATTCGCTTAATTGTGAAGATCACTTTTTTTTTGATAATTGAAGACTGCTTTTGTTGTTGAATTGGTTGTTATCTGGCTACAGCAAATTTCATAGTCAGTATTTACTGATATATACTTCATGATATGCATCGCCTCTCCTCCTACCCACGACCATTTCAGTTGGTTTTCTAATGAATCTTACATGGAACATGTTTCCTTTCCAAAGCTACGGTGTGCTAGCAATGATGGCAATGATGGCATCCTGCAAAGAGTTTATCAAGCAGGTTGCTGACATACCATGTGAGACATCCTTCCATTGTGCTGTATAATGCAAACTCATTGCCAACAATCGCTACATGTTTTGCAAATCATTCTACACAAATTGAATAAAAACATTATTGATTCGTATGAAGGATAATTTTGAAACAATATATCTGGTATTCTTTTACAAACTGTACAAATCTCAAAGGGTAGGACTTCTAAAACACTAATTGCTCACTGCCTCTAAACAGACCATGCTGCGGGAAGGCCAATAACCTCTTTCACAACATCTAAAAAGATCATATTACCCACAGTATTGCAAGATACAAGAGGCAAGTTTATAAAGTTAACTTAGATTCTGCAAGATCAAGGATGAAGTATCATGTCACACTTAATAAGTCAAGTGTTAATTCAAGTATTAAGTAATAAATCAAGTCATGTACTAAGTCACTTCATCAAGCCAGCTCCAACTCCTTTTGGGAACAACTTTCAAATCACCATGCCAAGGATTTCAAGTAAACTCACAAACCTTTGTAATATGATTATGGCAAAAGAAGTTTCATCTCACAACACTCACTGCTGCTTTAGCATTGGCACATGGACAAGAGTAAAATAAAAAACATGCAAGTGTACTGAAAGCCTAAGATAAGAAGGGGGTAATGATTGAAATGAAGCTGATGAAATCCACCACTGACATTATTGTAATGTCAGAATCATCATGGTGAGTAGATTCATTATCACCAGGGGTAACAATTTTTCAACAGACTGTCAATTTTTACTTTGTTCTTCTACATTGTCCTGAAATAACTTTCCACAAAAATACAACATAGCAGAACTTTTGGAACAATTTCAGTAACCTCCATTGGGTAATGCTGAAAGATATATCCGGATTGTAACACGAAATACCAGGAAAAACTTGACAATGTAGACAATAGAAACTTCCTGTCACTGGTGATGCGACTTCACAGTTTAGCAATGGGGCCCTGCTATAAATATATTTTACCTTGTGTTGTTCATAGTATTGCTGTGCCCCAACATGACCTTGTTCTTCTCCAGTCCAAAAGACTGCTCGCATGGTCCTTTTGGGTCGCAGACCAAGTTGCCTGATGACCGACAAAGCCTTCATGATTAGAAAAGTAGACAAACAACATTTATTGTAATTTAATATTCCATGACTTCACTGCTGTTATTGCATGTATTGCAACAGTGTCAGCTAAGGCTGTTCGGAAAACCGGTTTTGATTTGAAAACCGGTTAAAACCAGTTTTGTTTGATTCGATTTTTGGAATTTTTGAGAAACCGAACAAGGTTACAAGGAAAAAACTGGTTAGTAACCTATCGTGATTTTTGTTCCGTTTCAAATTTTACTTTTGAAGAACAGTTGTGCGAATTCTTAACTTAGTAAACGTAAGTTATGCATATGGTCAGAGGAGATTTTGGAAAAACCGGTTTTGATTTAAAAACCGGTTTTCACGGCCATCAAAACCGGTTTCCAATTTTTTATTAACTGTCACAGCCTTAGTGTCAGCTAGTGTTTTCAGGGGTAACCCAGGTACCCGCAGAGCATTTTACTAGACAGATCCAAAATTACCACATGGTTCCTTCATAAAAGGAAAAACAACTCAACCACAGTAAGAACACATTGTGTCAGATTGCCAAATTTTGCGGTGTATACACAGCAAATAGTTTACAACTAGATTTTCAATTAACTTCAAGAACAAAGAGGTCAGCTGTGCTGTAGGATATTGCATCTTGATATCTCATCACCTTAAAATACTGTGGATGTGGATTGCATAAAACACTCAACATATTTTTTAGTATGGAGAACTTAAACATTAGAAGTCAACCATACAATTACTCCATTTTATCAAAACATGTAGACTTTAGTGCTTAGTGCTGAATTATGCAAGCAAGGGAGAGCAAGTATTGTAGTCCTGACTTCAAGCTATCATATCATTTTTGGTGTCTCGTTCACAACAATCTCTAATCCACTCCTTTTGACCAGCCACTCAGGTTTCTGATGGTGTCCTTCCAAATATGGTTGCTTAATGAAGCAAGTCAAATCACTGTGAGGTATGTTTACGGATGACGAGATATTATGTAACACAAATACTGGACCGGCATGTAATATTAATGATATCATTGTCCCCCACCAATATGTAGATATAGCTTTATACTACACAATACAAAGCAAGACATATGCATGTTTTTGACTATGATATTATGTACACATATTCCCAAACATTCATG
Source organism: Stichopus chloronotus (assembly GCA_021234535.1). Lineage (NCBI taxonomy): Eukaryota > Metazoa > Echinodermata > Holothuroidea > Aspidochirotida > Stichopodidae > Stichopus > Stichopus chloronotus. The sequence continues at coordinate 18,726,382 of CM037843.1, forward strand.
TAATATAAGGGTACCTATATGAGAGTGAGGTATGTTTGCAGATGACAAGAAATTGTATAACAGAGTGAATTACATATAACATCAATGATATCACGATATCTAACAACGTACCTATAGCTTAACATTACAACATGCAAGCAAAATGCAACTTGTTCATGATATCAGTTTTTACCAAAATAGATAAACGAGAGGAGTACTCAAGAAACCGTGTAACATTAATCCCAAGGTAATTTTAGGATAATATATCTCGCAAACAGCTAATCGTAGGGACCTAGTTTTCCCTGCATGCTATCAGGTTATCTAAAAAAAAAAAAATCAAAACGGTTGCATTTACTTCTGTTTTCCCTGAGGATGTACATGTATATGGAATGAACGAATTCTCAGGACGTACGTGTATTACATACAGCACACGTTGAAGGCAGGGCTCCTTTGCCTTAACGCTTAGGATGCCGTCTACTATTTGTTCAACTTCATTTCGTCAGTGTGTGAGTAGCTACTGTGACGTCATTCTTGTTTATCTATTTTTATGGTATTTACACACATTCTCAGTTTTAAGAAGTTTTCTAAATTCTTGCACAGTACCTGCCAAGAGATAAATGCACCACCTCCGTCATCCATTGCACCTTGACCCACATCCCAGCTGTCCAAATGGCCGGAGACTAAAACGACCTATTTACAAGAGGAAAACATGGCACAGTCATTATCAGCAATCTCACAAATAGTACCTCCAGATACACCCACTTGATTCTCAAGCAGTAATCTATTTCCGAGGCAATATGCCTTAATTGACTGAGTCTACACAGCTGTATTAGAAATTTATGTGACTCACTGTAAAGTACAAACAGACCCTCTCTACACACATATTATAAAAAAAATTCACATCATGATATCGAGAAGAGTTAATATTCTGCAATGCACAAACCAATTGTCAATAATTATCTCACTTTGTCCTGTTCTTCATTGAGTATAGTGCTGCACTGTTGTATGAGGGTGGAGTGCTAATAACGTATGAGCTGCGTTTAACACTTTCACAGACAGTGTCCATTACTTGGACGACATCCTTTTCAGCCAAGTACATGAAGTGGAACATTGAAATTTTTATTACAGTACTAGTACATACGTGGCTGTGAAAGGGTTGAGCATCCAAAGTATGAATTGAACAGGAAAAAACTTTGAAATTGAACATCTGATGTAAGTGTATAGGCCCCTTTAATTTGCAAAATTATGTTACCCTCCAATTACATATGTGCAGTTGCCACAATAAAATCTGACAGTTTCGCACAAACATGTGGTGCAGTTTCTGAAATTGACATCTCTAACCCTATTCCCCACCCCTCCCAAGCCCCTCAACCATCAAGTACGCAAAAAAAAACCCATACTGTAGCTCTAAATATGACGTAAAACACAAAAATCCATATTCATGATGTGTTTCTTTGTTTCTGTAATTGGCAGAAATAGTAGTGTGTTACTGTATACGCCTCCAAGCACACATCTTTCAGTCCACACAAATAATTTTTGGACAACTATGTAGAGCGCCACTACGAGATGACATGTATCAAGTGTTCTACCTTTCAGTGCAAAAAATTTTGACATATTTCTCTACCTATAAAATTGCAAATCACCACCAACACTAGATATATTTTTACTACGAATTAAGTATTATAGGCAGTCATGCATGTGTTATAACTTGAAGGCAAAACAAATTTTCATAATACTTAACAGTGAAGACACCATGTTACAATTTTACCTGTTCAGGGTACTTGCTTCCAATAATTTCAGCTACAGTGTTGCGTGATACTGCATCAGGCAGAGTTTGTGCCTCCAAAATTAGTTTAATGACAATCTTGGTCCCTAGAGTGAAACAAGGAAGATGTACTGATCATCAATTTGGAAATGATGATATAACCTTACTTTTAGCCATCAAGGAATGCTTAAAAAGTAAGGAATTAAGACAACAGTAGTAAACAAAAGAAAACATAAACCAAAACTGTGAATGAAGAAATGCAAACGAAACATTCCACAAATCTCACATGCACAAGAAGAGCATCAAAACTGCACATATTCAAAACTATATATTGGCATTATACATCAATAGATGTCTTCAATGTATATCATAGTCATGATTAAACAGGGGTCTTTGAATCACTTTAAATACAAATAAACAGGTAATATTAACATTATGCATATTTAATTGTAACATGAACAGCAGGCTGAGCAGCATGCATATTAAGGGCAGGGAAAATTGCTCCTACCATTAGACATTAAAATGGGACAGTGTCTCTCAAGTAATCAGCTTTTCTTTTCATATCCAAGATGCATGGCCACTTCCTAGTGTCTTTTGACTCTAGACAGCACTATAGCAAGTTACAAACAGGAAAAGGCTCTAAAATTTACCCTGTGTTGCATCCTCCCATGCTTGAACAAGGTTTGCCGTTATTCCAACAACTTGGGGGAAAAAATAAAATCTACAGGTAGTGCCAATACTCAATCCTCTATTCTGTAGTCGATTACTCTGCCAGCTCTCCCTTGCCATCCTTCTCATTACTACCAGTAATCGACTACAGCGAGGACATCGTGTACTGGCACCTCATACCTCTAGCTGCCATCCTGGAGAGCATCTGAGCATCTTCCACTGCAATACAAGCCACAGGGATCTTCTTTACAGAATCAGAGTAAATCTGTAAAACAAGATGTGTGCTCCATTTGACACATATATATAAACTAGAGTGATATCAGGGAACAATAAGTTAAGCCTAAACTCTGTAAGGCAAAAAGGAATTCTCATTTAATGAACTGTGCGACACAAACCCAATTGATATTTTAGGATAACACTAACTCTCAAACAGTTAAACATTGAAATGCAGTTTTCCCTAAATATTATCAAGTTACCTCAAGAAATGAAAGGGTTGCACTTACTTTTGCTTAGTTTTCAACCCAAAGATTTAGTTAGATATCCAATGAATGAATTCTCTGGCAACACGACCATTATGTGCAGCAAAAGTTGAAGACAGAGCTGCTTTGACTTGCACAGCAAGGAAGGCTCATACTGTTCAGCTTCATTTATTCAGTTTGTGATTAATTAGTCTGACATTATTCTAGTTCATCTATTTCTATGCATATATCTGATATATCTTAGATTATGGTCATGACAACAGCCTGTTCTGCTTATTCCATTCATTTGACAGAGTGAGAGGTTTAGCTCATCATGTAAATAGTATATAAACTTTTATTGCATAAACTACAACTGTGACAGCCTCAACTTACAACATAAAAAACATTGCATGTTCTCAGGTTTTACATAAGTGCTTGGTTGATGATTTACTGTTTACTTTTGGCGAGAGTAATTTGCTGTCATGAATGCATTAACTTTATTGTCAATGAAATACTTCTGAGATACCTGCATTCCTGTATGAGGGCTATGAATGGAGAATGAAGCAACAGATCTGACCAATGCTGCAATTCCTCCAACTTTAGCAGTCTCTTCTGCAGCAAAATCTCTGTACTTTACGGACACACCATAATTGACCCAACCTTGATCAAAAACCACGATCTTTCCTTTCGCCTACAAAATAAAACAAGGAAGAAAAAGATAGAAAAAGTCTTACAGTAAATATTTGAGATAACTGTGATTAGCTGATTAGATTCCTTTGTACAACTGATACTTTCAGAAATACGCACACTATAACAGTTAGTAATACAGTAACCAGAAAGCCAAAAGGGCTTGTGATTCTAACACAGTCATTCTTGGCAGTAATCCAACTGTCTGTCATGGGCATGGCCATACCACCTATCGATAGATAACGAAGCTTACCCACTAAAGAACAATGAGTGGCTTTCTGAACGGTAATGTTCTACAGTAACTAGTAAATACATCCATTCAAACATGTATCCCAAATACTCAATCCAGCTTCAATCTTGTGCAACAGGTAAAACACATTACTCATTTTGCACAGTCTGCCCATATCTTCAACTCATGATCGATATTTTTCAAGTTATAAAGAAAACAATCTCAACAAATGTTTTCCGACGGTTCCGCCCCCTCCTATATCCTACGTGCAATATCAATCAGAGATAGCTTACACATGTAATATGCAAGCCGATCTGCAGAGTGGCAATTCATCATCAGCTTGCAAAAATTACTGTAGAACGTTTCTTCATTGATGAAGAGAAATCGTAAGAGATAAAAATCTCTTAAAAATAATTTCTTTACATGATACTTCACACTTTTGTGTCTATAGAGAAATTTGGTATAACAGCGGCACTATTCATAAGCCTGTTTCAAAGGATGTTTTCAAGTATTCAGGCTAACTTTACCCACTTACAGAAGCAATGTTGCTTCTTCAATCCTTTTACACTGTAAGTCAATGGCACTATCTTGCACTTAAAGTGAACAAAAACACACATTTCAGGCCCATTGACATTGTTCTCCTGAAAACAGACTTGCTTCCAATTGTTCTCAAATTGTAGGAGGTAACATTAGTGCGTAAATTCCCATAGTAAAAGCAGTTCTCTCCAAATGTGGACAAATAAAAACAAGCTGGTAAGGGTCTTGCAGAACATGCCATGTACAAGAAGGGGTTTTAGCATTGTTTCTGTTTACAAAAGTTTTCAAGGCAGGTACCATTTTTAATTGATCTTGATGAATACGTTTACCACACAAAGTAATAGATGCACTACACTACATTACAGCTGTCAATGTCACGAGCACGACAGGCTTTCCAGTGATAATTTGGAAGTTGCACAATTAGCAGCAATAGGCACCTGGTGCAGTCTGGCCAACCAACATTCATAGTATGATATCATCAAGGGTACCTTTCTGGAAATATTATTTTTACAATGTTCTAACAGTCTGACATCCAGTGACCTCAAATGACCTTTGGCCTCCACCAAAAACAATGAGGATCACTAACTCAATATGACCTACCCACACACCAAATATGAGGTCAGTGAACATTACCCTTCTTGAGATATCATGTTGACAAGGTTTTGACAGTTTGACCTCTGATGCCCTCAAATGACCTTTGACCTCCACAAGAAGCGATACGGATCATCTACTTAGTACGACCAGCCCACACACCAAGTATAATGTCAGTCATGACTACCTTTCTTGAGATATCTTGTTTACAAACAAAGTATTACATACACACATACACACACCCTCACATGATGTCACCATCGCATAGATTCCTTCAGCCTTGCGCAAGGAATCAAAAATGCTGCAATTGCAGGTGATCAGTCGCTGAGGGTATACAGAGCTACACAGGATGTGCGAGAAAGTGTTTTGTGTTCAGGGCTGAATATATTCCACAGTCTTATGGTCATAATGACATAGTTATCACAATATAGTACAAGAACATTAAAGGGAAATATGGCGTTTAGTATATATCAACATGGCATACGAAGAAAATAGCTTTAATCATTATTAAACCATTCAGTCACACCAATAAACACCTGCAATATCTTCATCTCCTCAAAACATTATGCATGTGGTGAGTAACGGAAGATGCATCATTTGAATTTTGAAAAGTTTGGGTGAACAAATTATTGTTGAGCAACAAATAACTGAATTTCTATCTATGAGAAACTCATTTCTTGAAAAGAAGGCTACAGTCCTTCCTTATTTTGAATAATCTGTCATTCTACCTTTACAACCACTGGTTTTAAATCTATGGTTGTTTTCTGTCAAACAAATGCCTTACTTCCCTTCAAACAGTCTGATCACTTTTCAAAATCAACGCTAGGACACTTTATTTAATATTTACCTCTTTATAACTTAACCTTTATATGTTTCTGCACCTGATGAGGAAGAAGTGATTCTTCTAAAACATTTGTGACAACAATAGATTTAAAGAACATTTTTGTGTTGATTTGCTCTTTTATTTGGTTTCACATTTTGACCCCTGTGGAACCCAAATAGTCTATGAATTCCACTAAAAACGATATTAAAGATTCTTGTACTCAATATGGTACACCTATGAACTACATATTAGATAATTAGAAGCTTCCCTTCTTGAGATATCCTGTTAACAAAGCAGGCACATACACTCACACATACACCGCCACATGATTGCAAAGGTTACGATTACCATCAAAAACCAAAAATGAACATTCTGACAAAAAATTACCTCACTTGATCTGTTGTGAAGTTCATCAAAGGAATGGACCACCAAAACATCAGCTTGAATGCCTGAGGATATAACGAGAAAGATATTTCCCATTCAATTACCTGGAATACTTGGCCAAATTATATAACTGCAGTACAAAAAGTAGTTTAGAAATAGTTGAGGTTACAACCCAATACCTGTAAACATGCATGTAAGAATTACTCGTGATTTGTGGTAGTAAATATGAAAATTCTGTGTCACTTTAATTTTATGACAATCGTAATGGAAGTTCAGCGGAGATGAATGGTGTACAAAATGTCTTTGAACAAGAATGAACAAAAAGTATGTGCAAATGTGTTTTCTGAAAGGATAAAATACCTGCAGGGGGTGTTCCAACACTGGCTCCCAAGCTAAGAAGTGCAATGTCATAAATTCTTGGTTCAATTAACGTAGCAGACTCCTTGCCTCTCACCCAGTGTGGTACCTACAGTACATGAGAAGATATAAAATGGCGTTTACAAAACAACCTCACATGCTGCAACATACCTTTCTATTTTACAAAGGAGGAATACAGTATTTTGTTTTAAGTGACCTTAATGGCTGTTATACTGTACAATCATAAAAGTATGGGCAAGGGAGGAATATGGCCATCATGGATAGGGGGAAGGTGGTGAAGTTCTAAGGAACACCTTCCAAATGAGGTGTAGCTATACAGTGGCATGTAATTTGTACCAAATTAATCACACATTACCCATAATCTACTGTATGATAAAACTCCAGTAGTAACTAAAGAACTTACTGTGACATTTTCCCCGTGGACATTTTCTAGACCATCTTTCTTCAATTCCTCAATGAGGTAGTCTGAGATCGAAAAAAGAAAAAAATATCTCCATCTGCAATATTTCAGACACATTAATACTGATAAGTAAAAGTTACAGCCTCATTGGGAACAGTCTGCTAGAGTATTATTCACATTGGTACCTCGCAGACTCTGATGAGCAATTGCTACGAAATGGTAACATCACCAACGATACGTACGGTACTACAGTGAAAGGTCTCCTTCACACATTGATGACTCCTGGAAACAAGTGTGACCATCACAGGTCTGCATTATTTGCTAGCTTTAAGACTGTTTTAATCCTCAGATGTTTCAAACATACAGTACATAATAATAAAAATCTGCTACTATTAGCCTTGCAAACAATAATAACATGCTAACACCACAGAAGGTTTTGATGAGGTAATTAATGCACTGTTAATTACAACTGCTGGATCTATGTATCTTACTACCAGCAATGTGTCTTTGAATGAGAGATGAACAGCAATACTGTACAAACTACTGCACATTGTTTGTTCCACATGTCAGATCAACAACTTCTAATTAAAGAACAGATTACACCATTACCAATGCAGTATAAATTAACATTTATAATGAGGACCACACTGAGAAATTGATGTCATAAAGTTCCATACAGGGAATAGATAACAGGAATGAAATAATTATAGCAAAAGTATTATTGTAACAAATACACCTATTTTTATGGGGACAGACTATCCCAATCAAAGTGCTACACTTAGAGTTGATGTGATGGTACCTGTACCTAAAGTTCCTTTCAATTTCAATTTATTTATTATATAAATAGGGGTCATAAAATAAACTACAATAAAAATACAATTGAAAACCTTTAAGAAATTAAAATTTATTGCAAAGTTAGTAATATAAAATTTCAAATCTACTGTTTGATGAGTCACCTGAAATTTCTAATTGACTAAATACTGTATACATTGAGGCCAGATATGAAAAAATTGTGTATTCTGCAGAGTACTAAATGTTGCAGAATTTGTTAACTCTCTGCTTGGTTGCATATTAAAGGTTGTGTGACATGAAAATGAAATTTTTCAACGTATTAGGTGCATTCAGCATTGTAAATCTTAAAAAAACGCCACAAATTCCATCAAAATCCGTCACAGATTGAAAAATTTACAGGCAAATTAGTGTCTCACCGTTGTATCATGATGCTAAGTATGCAAATTTGTGACGTCAAGAGATAGATTCCTATGATATGTCTCATGCTAATCGATTGTTTATGTAACCTTTATTTCAAGGACATTTGGAATTTTATATGCCTAGAGGGCTTTATTTTGGAAGCATGTATTTTCTTGTTCAAAAATATCGATATCACTTACCAACTTGAAACTCAGTAATTAAGTAATAAAGAGGCAAAATATATAGGCTTAACAAAAGAAATACTGACAGTGTACAACACTCCATGTCATCTGTTTTGCATTTTTCTCAAATTTGAAAATCATATCCCAAAAACAGTAAAAGAAACAAAACTGCAACAATTTTTACTCAGGGTTTTACTACGCAACCTCTGAATGAAGGCTGCTCTTTTCTAGAAGCATGTCACACAACCTTTAAGATTCACTACTAAGAAAGCATGCAGGGGATGTTGTAGGTCATTACATTTTTTGCTGGCAATTTCATACAAACGCAGCCCTAGCAGGCTGCAATTACATTTATTTTCGTACTCATAGTCTAAGTGGAGTATCTTTCAAACTTGTATATTCTTTATGATAGGAGCTTTAAAATTTCCTTTTATTTTGGGGGGGGGGGGGGGGGAAATCAAGTGACATCTGATTGGCAAAGCAAAACTGGGATGGGGAGAATAACAACCTTAAAAACACTTTCCTAGGCATTCTTACTAAAGAATGAAACAATACTGTTCCAGATTCTTGCCCATGACATTCAATGTGTCGTCAGAAAAGTTTAATTCACCATCAATAAATAGCCCCGAATATTTGACATGGATGTCCAATATTTTTATAACAAAAAGCCTTCGTGTCTGATAACTGTACTGCAAAGACACATCCTTTCATTTCTTTGGATTACATATCAATTTTCACCATTACATATTGAAACAACAGCTCATCTACAGTACATTCATTTTGCAATTGGGGTCACTGTGGTACTCCAACATACTCAAATACAACATTTCTCCAAACTTCCCCTCTTGAAATATCATGTTTACAATGTTTTCAAGATCTGACCCCTGTTGACCTCAAATGACCTTTGACCTTCACTCAAACCAAAACAGATCTTGTCCTAAATGTGGTACACCAACATACCACATATGGAATTTGTCCAAGCTTCCTTCCTTGAGATCTTGTGTTTACAACATTTTTACAATTTGATCCCTTTTGACCAAAATGACCTTTGACCTCCACCAAAAACAGTAGGGTCCTTGAACTCAATATGGTACACCTTCAGTATGTACTAACAAAGCTCTGTCTAAGCTTCCCTTCTTGAGATATTGTGTTTACAAGTTTTTCACAATCTGAACCCTGTTGATCTCAAATGACCTTTAACCTCCACCAAAATCAATAATACGGATTTGTACTTACATGGTACACCAACATACCACATATGATATTTGCCAAAGCTTCCCTTCTTGAGATATCGTGTTCACAAGATTTTCACAACTTGACCCCGGTTGACCTCAAATGATCTTTGGCTTCCACCAAGAACAACAGTATTTTTGTACTCAATGTAGTACACCTATGTACCACATATGAGATCTGTCCAAGCTTCCCTCCTTGAGATATTGTATTTACAAGGTAGCCATCACAAAGTAACACACATACACTGCCACATGATTACAAATGATAACGATTTCACGGAAACCAAAAATGACTCACCAATTGCATCTTCAAGATTCTGGGACCCAGAGATCCTGTTACCAAATGTATCCGTGAACAATGCTAGCCTTTTGTAGGCTTGCCCTTTACCAGTTCCATTCAGAAGAAAGTCAATAATATTATTAGCTACACCTGTTGCAAAGATAGGTTGGAGACAAAAGGGTAAAGAATCACTGAAAAACCAGAAGTTCAAATAACTTTGGACTTCCTTGCTAGAAGGCAAAAAGGTCTAGGAAAACCGAAAAACCAGAATGTCAAATAATGTTCGTGATTCCTTGCCAAAAGGCATGAAAAATAAAAGGACAATGCATGCCCACTTTGAAGTTTACACACCATACCCTTCTGGAGATACTGTACTGTCTCTCAAAGGTTTCAAACTATGACCTCGACTGAACTCACTGATGATGATTGACTGCCAAAAAATTACAGACATCATCTACTCATCAAATGCAACCATGTAAACAGTTTGAAGCTCCAGCAACATTCAGTTGGTGAGATATCCTCCTTAAATACTTTTTCATACTTTAAGCTCTGGTGATCTCAGATGACCTCAAATGACCCTAATAGGGGTTCACACTTTAAGCTCTGGTGACTTCAAATGACCTAATTGACACTGCTTGATTGTAGATTAATTAAATGGATTACACTGGTTTGTAACATATTACAAACTACCTTAAATGCATTAATACCAGAACCTGTGGTTTGCAATACATGCAGTTAAATACAATAAAATGACTTGACTTGTTTGCTTTGACACCATAAAAACAATAGGGATGATCAACTAACAATGGACTACCAACTTCCAAGTTGGAGCAACTTCTTGAGATAGTGTGCTTACAAGAATTTCAAACTATGTCCTCTGTTGACCTCCATAAAAAATGACAGACATCATCTACTCATCAAGTTCTACCAATGACGAAGTTACTGTATGGATTTCTGCGATATCTCCTGAAATGAGTTTCCACACTTTTAAGTTCTGGTGACCTGAAATGATCTTTGAACTTCATGAAAAACAATAGAGATCACCTACTCACGATGGACTACCAACACACCACCTTTGAATTTCAAGCACCATTCCACTCAAGATATCATGTTAACAAGCCAAGGTGTCACATACACACACCACAACAATCGAACAGATTCTTTGCCTACCTTCAGCAAGAAATCAAAGAGTAAATCTCATATATATGCTGTTATTGACACCTACAGTAGTAATCACAGGATTTCCATAATGTGCAACAATCATGTCTCAAGAATATCTTGTCTACATGATAGAACATGATGTGATAGCCAGATGTACCATAATGGTTAGTGTATAGGTACTTCTCGAGAAGGGATCGACAAACATTTATAACATCGTGTGAGGATCGGCTGTAATTCACTTTGAGACACTGAAATATTCATGACAAAATTAAAAGCTGGTACCATCATGAGGGATTTGATAAAATAAATGAACTTCTCAATCTCCACTTGGCATGCAACTGACACTGCTTCGTTGTAGAATAATTAAATGGATGTTACTACTTTCGATGCATTAGCACCTGGAAGTTGTGGTTTGAAATGTATGCAGTTGAATGTAAAATGACTTGAATTGTTTAATTTTCAATGCAAAGGCCCTCACAGAGCTAGATAGAAGCTTAATTCAACAAGCAATTTCAGTATTTAAATACTCTTGAAAGAACTTTGAAATATAATGTATGCTGATTTCATACCTCTGTAGCTCTCAATTTCTTGTTTTATGCTGGCATGATTCAAGGAGCTGTTGTAGGTTGTCACTGTTTGAAATGGGGCTGAGCAGCATTCATGAGCTACAGAATATGGTAAAACAAAGAACAAAATATCTTCCTAAGTACTTATTGTGATGCTGAGTTGGAACTTGCACATGAATTCGTACCTTATCCAGGGTTTTGTGCTAGAGGGGGCACAGATGGATGTTGTCCACTGGAGGAGGTTTAAGGGAGAAGGCATTCCTCCCCATTTTGAAAAAGTTTGCTCTTAGAAGAGGATCAGACTGGAAAAAAGGTGGCACATTTTCATCTGTATTTCTTGATACTTCTCTTACTTCCGTTGTCTCACTTTTCCCTCTTTGTTTTTGCTGATCTTTTAATTTTTCTTACTGGTGGGGGGCATGCACCTGTTGCACCCCCCCCCCCTCCTTAAATCTGCCATTGATGAATGATGCTACAAATCTTAGTAAAAGGGAATCTTCAGCCAAAAGAAGGATCTTTTACACATGTAGGAAGACTTAATTTGCATTGACATACTGTACTTGGCAGACTACAAGGTAATGAAGTCAAGCAAAAACTCCATTGCTCTGACACAGTTGTAAAACTTTTTTTGACTTGTAATTATGTGGAATTTCTTCATGATTTATAACCTTAATACTGCTATAAGATGTACATCTACAGTATGTACTAAAGCTATGCCTACATGTTTGGTTCTGAAAGCAGGCTGCCTATATTACAGAAAAACTGCAAAAATTCTGGCATTAGATTAAATTTCAAATTTTCAAAGAGTGATAATAATGTGTCATGATGTACATCTTTTCTAAGATGCAATTTGACTTAAACATACACAAATCCAGAAAAAAACAGAAAAGATGGTCTACATAGCAAGAATAGGAAGGAAAAAAAATTTTCTACACTACTGAAGAAATAGAAAGTCAAATGCCTTTGTGATTCGTTGCTGATATCTCTATTTGTCATACACACATAATCACTTACAAACAAAAAGCAATGCAGTGGTGAAGAAAAGGGACCATATAAAAATGAGAAAAAAAATGCAAGAATGACAACCACATCCTGTATCACCTATGGGTTTAATGTTACCAAGTGCTAATGTGAATGAGTAATGTCATTCACACAGGAGCTCAGTAATTCACAAGTTCATTACACCAAATTTTTGTTACTGACCTGAGACTGTGCAAGCTAGTCAATAAAGTCAATGGCATAGAAAACGTTCCACAAATTGAAAGAGAATGAGACAAAATTCTATCTAGCAGCAACCTCTGCTATGAAACATAGATCTACATTTTGGCAAATATCAATAGGAAATAAATATGTATTATTTCCCAAATATGAGTGATGTAACCTCTTCATATGTTCACATTCAGGACATGTAAAACATGTTTGGCTTTGAACCCAGGACAGATCTTTAGAATGATGGAACTTATGTGATTTCATCCCACATTACAGTGATGACATGTCTCCCATGGGGCAATTCAAATGACAGCCATCAGCTGCTCATCAAGTGCTAACAATGTTGACACTTTGAAGTTCTACCTTAATTCAGTTGCTGAGATATCTTCCAGGTTTTCCTACTTGAAGCTCTGGAGACCTCAAATGACATTTGATCTCCGTGAAAAATTATAGGGACTACTGTATGTTCTCACAGTGAACTACCAACATACCAACATTGAAGTTCAAGCACCTTTCCCTTCTTGAGATACTGTGTTTACATCAGTTGTCTGACACCCTTGTTGAGGTCACTTGTGGTCACAGATTCTGAATTCGTACCGTTCCTGCAAATAGACTGATTGGCGTGTGCATGGGCAAAAAGACACTCTTGCATCTGACGTCTACTTGCACGTGTACGTGCGAACAGTTGCTGTTTATGTCATAGTATCTGCTCGAACAAGTTCGTGCAGATAAGTGTTGGCATTCATCACTTGCACGTACACTGGCGAATAGACACTGTCTAGACACTGTCTACTACTATTAACAAGAACACGTTCATGCGAAAAATATCTTTACCCAGTCCGTGTAAGTGCGAATAAGCTTGCTCCTTCGCCCGTGTTCGTGTGAATAGACATAACCAATCACCTACAACTAACATTAGGCCTACGGTACAGGTAGGCTAAGTCTTAGACAAGTTAGAGCTAGTGGGCTTGAGCTAGAAACCCACAAGTAAAACAGTCAAAGTACCAGGTACGGTACCAGGCTAAGCGATGGCAAAGCCTAAACAGACCTTACCGAGCAGTAAAGTAATCATTAGGCCTAGAAGCAGAGCCGTTCCCCGGTTCCCATGGGTCATCTTGCTTAAAGTTCGATAAAAACAACTTCTACGTTATGTCCTTCCAAACTCTGTGAACGACGAGACGATGTATATTAGTCCATAAAGTTCTTTGGTTCAGATCCTCAGGTCAGGTGCGAGGATTACATAACTACGGAACCAAATACGGGACATTGCATTGACGAGTTATCTTGTTTTGTTTTACTAATTATCAATTATCTGCAAATTGACCAGTTGGCAACAAGGTACAAAAGTCAGAAAATTGATGTTTTGACGAGAACCGAGATCTCGTCATTTTGTAGTCTGCAAATTGACGTTTTCCGGAGTAATTATATTGCGTCAAAATGACAAAAAGACCAGAAAATTGACGTATGATTTGTCGTGAGAAACTGAACGGGAACCCATCAATGCATCAATTTATCTGCAAAATGACGTTTTACAGAGTAACTATTCGCCAAAATGACAAAAACTGACGTTTTGAGGAGCAATCGGACCTCGTCAATGCATACAATTCCCCATGCAATGACAGTCTAAGTCAGAAGTACCCTGCGGTAGGTCGGGCTATCTGCACTCACACTCTCGTCTATTATTCATCTCTGTTCTGCTGGTCGGCATACCTGTGAGTGTGAAAAAAATTAACATACGAGAAACTTGAGTGAAAACATATCGTCGCACGAGGAACTTGTGGAGGGTGGGTGCAGCAAAGAATTCGGACTGTGAACCTCTCCCTATACATCCCTTTTGGACGTGGGCGTCAATCCTGGGGAACAGGGGGACCAGTCCCCCCCCCCCACCTTTTTGATAGGAGGGGGACTAATATATCACGTCCCCCACACTTTTTTTAATGGTAAATTTTCATTCAATTTGAAATTTCATATGAACTTCTCCTTCTTCAGTCTAGGAGTGAGGATAGTCAGAAAGTCTGATGACATACCAGTTGCAACTTTTCATATCTTTTTATATCAATTTAGCACATTTCATATCAATGTAGCATATTTTATGTCTTCAAAAGAAGTCAACTGTTGCACTAGATTGCATCTAAGTTTGGGACACCTCTTCATTACAACCCTCTCACAGATCGAGAGGAACCATCACTCTTCTCATGCTTCACCATCTATCAAAATACTATTGTATGGCATTCTTTTTTTTTCTTTTCTTTTTTTTTTGCAATGTGGTTGACATTTTCAAAGTTATCAGTACAAGAACGAGTTCTACTTTGTCATGGAATCATTGACGGTTGTACCAAACTAATAAAAACCTGTAACGAGAGTAAGCATTATTGGAATAATTTTTCTGAAACATAATTTCTCGGGGACAAAATGACTGCAATAGGTGCAAAATATTACACCAGAGTTTGTTTTATTACACCCACTAGTTGAAAATTTCTCAAAAGGAAAAAATCTGTTATCGTTGGAAACATGGGCGTCAGCAAGTTTCAGAAAGTGAGGGGGACACTATACTATCTAAGCGGAGCGCCACCATTGGTTGGCGAGTATCGTAGCAGAAAATTTTGGGTACACAAGACCCCCTAGATTGCAAGAGACGGCCTTCCTGAGTCGTTTTTAGTTACATCAGAACCAGATCTGTGAAGAGAAATTTTGTCTCACAAAACTAAATTCCGACAGAAAGTACTGGTAGAAAGATGCCGTTCTGATACCAGTTAAGGGAGACGAATTGCACAGCGTCCATCTCAAACAAAATATTGAAAAAAGTGGCGCCGTCACCTCCGGGATGAGTTAGGTAGTATATATAATACATGCATGTAGGTGCGAGACATCAGTTGTTATGTGCCCAGATACTTTACTAATAATAATCAGAAAAAGGCACGCCGAGCGTGTGTAGCGCCTAGCCAACACTCATCAATAAAGATCTACCATATCCGGCGAATACATGTAGCCTTAATTACTTGAAGTTGAAATGCGTCGTTGTTTTCTCTGATCCACAAAACACTCTAAAACTTCGTTCAAGCATCGCAAAAATTTTTATCAGAGGTCTCAGACGAAGCAGGTAGGGAGAATATCGGACTGAGGAAGGGGGATAAAGGGCCAAGCGCTGTTCTAACTTCCATTTATTGATAAAGATTCTTAAGTTTGATTCTACTTGAACCAGCTCAGCAATTGTGATAGAAAATCGCGCATATGCATGTGATTTTTTTTAAATAACTGATTTGAAAATTGGGTGGGACAAATGATATGATATCCCCTCCACTTCTGAAAGTGGAGGGGACATGTCCCCCCCCCTGTCCCCCACCTGTTGACGCCCATGGTTGGAAAGTAAAAAATGTTGAATAAACTTTTAAGAAAATTGCGATATTATTCTAGATAAGAGCAATCCAAATCAGTACTAGTTTTGAACAGAATGATGTTTTCCCTAATTTAATTGAGAAATTGCAGAAATTAGAGCCCTATTTCAAAGCTGGGTACATGAAGCCCAGATCAGTCAGGAAGTGCCGTTTCCGACCATGGGCCGGGGGGGGGGGGATTGGAAAACCCAATTTTTTTCAGGCACGCCAACCGATCATGTAGTGGCACTCCGCTTAGATGGTCCTGTCAAATTTGCCCTCAGGCCAGGTCCCCACCCCTCCTGCAAACCCTGGACAGGCTCATCATGACGTATAAGCAAAACAAATATGCCTTCAGTCATCATTCTAGTGGTGTTATGTCAATTTCTGTTTGTGTTCTATTCACACTCATCTTCCGTCTGCCGCTAACCGAAGAAAGCTTTTTTTTTCTTTCGAAATTTCGCTGAGGGTTTGAATCACTCTCTTTGAGACATTTTCTGGAAATTCCCATGTATGTATTTTCCATAGACGAGTTAACTCATTCTAGCCCTCAGCTTACATAGTAATCCCGCTCATTAATTAGTAACAAACACATTCGGGCAACCCCCCCCCCCTACAAAAAATTCCAGGAGCTTCTCCTATGTGCTCAACCCCAAATATTTGCAAAGTACTCAAAAAAGAAAAAAAAATGAAAGAGGATGCCTAATTCTTTCTGATTCTTGTATCACTTCAACCCCATCTATTATGTATTAACCGTACCGTTTTTCATACATTGATTTTTTACATGAATTGACGAATTGCAGACATGATATCCCTATTTCAAGGATGGGTATATGCAGCTTAGGGGGGTCGGGAAATGCCGTTTCCGGCCATCTGGTTATCACACATGCCCTCAGGTCATCCTCCGTTCCCGGTTAAAACCCGTGGACACGCTCCCCCCCCCCCCCCTCCTGAATTGTCCTTTTATAGACTTTGACAATATATGTGCCTTCAGTCACTAGACCCTGGCTGCCCGACTGACGATCATCAAATTGATCATTTGTCTTAACATAGCCTATGCAATGTCTGACCAGCATTCAGTTGCCTTTTCAGTACCATTCGAAGATACAGAATCCTTCATACCAATGCTCACAATTCTGCAAATACCTAATAGCTTCCTGGCTTTTTCTTCTGATCACGTTAACGGATGTTACCCCAGACCGCGGGGGAATGCAGTGCGTAGACCCCTGCTGGGGTAGCTTTAATCATTCAGACCTGTGAGTCAACTTACATGTCTCCCCCCCCCCCCCCCCCACATTTCAATTTGGATTGACGTCCCTGCCCCTGGAACATTTTCGTTGTTAATTTTTTGTTTTACTTTTTTCTACCAAGAAATAAAAAGCCACTGAAGCCTCGTAAGCAATACCTTTTTGAAACATGTAGGTCTACGAAAAATCAGCCTAGAATCTGTTTTTGCCAAAGATGTTCACCAAACACCCGAGCACTCCCATCGGGTGGCGACTGAGGAGCATCCAAGAACGTTTGGCTGTACAAGGCCCCCACCTCCGTGTGGCCAGAAACGAGCTACATCCCCGGTTATCTCCCACCTTTAATTGTTCCGTCGGACACTGAACTCGAGAACCTCGAAGCCGGAGAATTTATGGGGAAAATCGTTACGCTGTGTATGCCATTTCCTGAGTCAGAAACATGCTTTCGCTCATGCATACTTACCAAAACAAAAGTGGGCGCGAAATCATGTCTACAATTTGTCAGTTCCTTTTGAAACTAAAATTAATCTGTTAAAAATGGTAATACATATCAGTGTTTTGAGGTGATACAAGCATCACGATGAACTGCGCATCCTCTTTCAGTTTTTTCTTTGTGAGTACTTAGCAAATATTTTTGTTGAACACATTGGGTGATGGTTTGCCCTAATTATGATGGGTTACTATCTAAGCGGAGCGCCAGCATTAGTTGGCGAGGATCGTACAAAAAAGGCACTTCATTTGAGCTACAGTAAATGTACCAAGCCTTGAAGTAGGGAACTTATGTCTGCAATTTGTCAATTAACGATAAAATCATTATGGAGAAATTACAATAATTTGGATGGTTCCTATCTAGAATATTTATGCTATCATTTTTAGGAAAGTTAATTCATCAGTTTTTACTTTGTAACGAAAAGATAAGTTTTTTTTTTTGAGAAATGGGTCAACCACTCTGTAACCTTATAGACATTATCTGATGCAATATTATTATGCATTTATTTTAATCATTGTTTTCCCGAGAAACTGTAGTTCCAGTTTAGTTATTCCAACAATGTTTACTCTCTGGCGACTAGTTTTTTTACTACTTTGCTGCAACCGTTGATGATTGCATAACGAAGTGTAAGGTAAGTTCTTGTACCGATTACTTTGTAAATAATAGCCAGCTTGATGACAAAAAAATGTCACGCAATACAGTGGCGTGACGATGAATCTGGGTCCCCTCCTGAAAAGAAAGTGTCCCCTTGCAGGAACCACCAAATGTGTATGATTAGAGGAGGGGGCAATTGACGATTTACGATATCAGTAACAATAGAATGGCGCGGAACTTTCAAGGAAATTTGGGCCCCGGGCCTCCAGATGGCAGATCGCATCTTCCGGGCTGTTTAATCTGAATTAAATCTCTAAATTAAATCTCTAAATTTAATCTCTAAATTGACATTTCTGATCTGGAATTCTGTATGATGTGTGGGTAGGTGTCACCAATAGACGCATATGTATCAGATTTAAGTATTACATTGGTGCAAAGAAGCACAACAATGTGGAACGTTAAGCGTGAGGGTTTTCATTAATTTGGTGTTATTTTGATCTTATGACTTCACACTCCTCTACAAAGACACAAAAACACCTCACCCTATGAAACAAATCAATTTGAAGAACGTATTCGCGTATACTGGGAGTACCATTCTCATCTCCTAACGAACAGAATGAACACAAAGTATTCAAACAATTATTAAAAACAAATAAAACTTTGAGGAAATAATTGGTTAGGTGTCTCTCTTTTTGTGCTATATTTTGTGATGTCTAGTGTAATCGATATAAAATGAATTTCCAAATGAAAGTTACACAACGCAGTCGTATTCAAGGAGTCACGTGGTCACAGATTTAAGCACTAAAAGATGTGCTCTGGTTTGGATGTTAGAAAGAGTTGTGGATGAATGGAATATCCTGCCAGAGTCTGTGATGATGGCCAAGAGCGTCAATGCCCTTCAAGAATGCACTTCATAAATATTTTCGGCAGTGTGGGACGTTTTGACTTTTTTTCTTTTGGGGATGTCTGCTCTTTTAGGGTCTTTTTATGAAGACATTGTCCTTTCTGAACCTTTACCAACTAAACTAAATGCAGTGTCTATGAAGTAATCTTGAGTCAATCACACTACCGGAAAAAAAAGGCAAAGAAAACAATTAACACAATTAAGAATAGTGATGTTTATAAACAAAAGAGAATGTCATTTCTTTCTAAAATTGTGCTAGACAAGCCTTACTAAACACATTTCCGTCACAATTTTGGTAATGTTTGCAAATTTCCGGTCCATACTTAAGCAGAAACTTTAAAATTTCACCATGAGTAACATATTCACTTGGAACATAAAAAATGATAAGGACCAAATGACTGTTTTGGATTGTTTGAGGAATATACATTGTAAGTCACCTTTACATTGAAATCGCATCCGTCTGCAGGCTGTGCTGGGTTTAGAACACAGTGATCAACTTATGTATGATACTGATTGACTCATGATTATTGACTTTAATCACAAAATAAATGAAAATAAGTCATGCATGGAGCATACAGTTGCAGAAGAAAAATTTTGGCCTTACAATCCCTCTCCTCTCCCGCAGTTGGCTGAGTGTTTTAAGCTACATAGGATCAGCCTCGAAAAAGAGATCTCACATCAGCAATTTCAAATGTCTTTCTAAGTACCATCTAAGTGGAGCACCACCATCAGTTGGCATGGAGCATACAAAACAGTTTTGGCCATGCAAACCCCCCCCCCCCCCCGGACCTGACTCAAGGCTACCATACCCATGTCTTACACCATGATGTAAGTTTGATTATACCATATCTCATACATTGTGCTGCCTGACATTACGACAGTTCATATCCTTAAAAGCTAACGTTGTTGGTCTGTTAACTGTCAAGGCTGTTGAATCCATTACTTCTGCTGAAAATTTCTCGACGGGCTCGACATAAATCCTTATGTCGCTGCATACCCATATTTTTGACATGAGGTTGGTAGGGGTAAGAGATCAATGATCATGGATTTATATGCCATACCTTTCAACATAAGTTGTCAACAGTGCACTCCAAAATTCAACTTTGGTCAAAGCTTAAACTTGTTACTCATACTTGAAGCAGACTTGAGGAAGCGTGGTACACAGAGGAACACCCTGTTCATGCACCCCAATCTTCCAAGAAAACTCACACATGTACAATCCAGTGTACAAAAGTAGGTGCAGAGCACCTTGCATACATGTAACCATTTACAAGAACAGAGAGAAAAGGTGTTTCACCCAAGAACACCTTTCTTGGCACTGACTGAGATTGCATTGGACCTGGCAATGATGAGATCACAAGCCCAGTGTGCCAATATTATCTATCATAATAGATTTCAATAAATGCAAAATGCCTGCTGGCAAAAACAGACCAAAATTTCAGTATTCTTTCCTTTCTTTTATTGCAACATCCTTTAGCATGATACCACATACATCTTTACCAATCATTGCTACATTGCTTTTTGCATCCTCTTCATGTCACTTCATCCTCAATGAGTTGAATTTCCTTCATGTAATCATAAATCTTACAGAAGTCTTTGTCAGCCATTACAGAGCTCGAAACAGCACCAATATATTCCCTCCTAGCAGACATGAAGTGTTTGTGTGAAAGTCTGCTAGAGAAACAATCTTTGCATAATGACATAAACTCATGAATCAAACACGGCATATCGTTGTTGGTATTTGACGTTGTCATTGCACTGAAAGGACAACCACCGACAGGACATCGGACCGTCTTGGAGTCTTTATCACTGTGATTGTCTGATGGGCTAATGATAACATTATTGAGCTTGTCTGTGAGTTCCTTGAATGGTTCCACTGCAACGGATGGGTTGGTTACACACCGTGGATGTATCATGCACGTCAAAGCGAAAAGATCCTTCAGAAGGTGTTCTATTGCAAACAACGATGTAGGCGTCAAATCCTAGAGGAATAAAAACAAGATATTAAAGTTTGAAAAGTACTTCAAACTGGTAACATCCACCAAACACATTTCACCTATTACCAGTGTTGCTTCGTTGGTGTCATTCTGTATTGGTGGTTGACTTATGTAAATAGCTGTGGGTCAAACCTCACCCTTTTCACACCGGCAAAGACGTAGGATACACACAACCTAATTTGCAATAATTTACATATAGCATACCAATTTGCTGAGGAGTCAGCCTTCTTATTGTGAATTCATTCAGGTGTACCAGACAGCAACACTCATGCAGCTGTTTAGTGATATCACTAAGTGTGGTACAACATCATCATAAACTACAATCATTTACCATTTGCATTTACTGTAATTATGTCAAAGAATGATGGACATGGTAATGCAAATTCCAGTGTTATATTCTCAATGCCTTGTGACTACCACAATGAGTGGCACAGAACATTGCCAGACTTAATTGTCTCATACACTGATTAGTCAAGGGCACCGATTGTATGTTCACATTTCAGTTAACTATCTGAACAATTCGCTCATGACTGCCTCCTGCTTTTTACCCATCAACTCCTGCCAGTATGAACTGCATTTCAGTGATTGAGATGAATCTTACCTTTCTTCCACATAATACAGCTTTAGTCTTTGATATTAGCTCATAGAGATCTTCACCAAGCTGTGAAGGATCAGGGCTGATAATCACAGTATAAACAGCATCCTTTAAAAAAGAATCAAATCAAACATCTTTAATATTCAAATAGGAAACCATTCTACATGATGACGCTTTATGTACCTTGTCCAATTGGCTGGAGATGAGTTTATTGTACAGTAAACATTGTAACTGGTGATGCAATGGAAAGCATATTTCAAAGGAGATAAAAGTAAAACAGATACCTTTTGAACACTAATTAATGTGACCAGACAATATCACCTACTTTGAAAATACTCATACTTCAAGGCATTAGCAAAGGGTATTGTTAATATACCATGAAACACCTGTCCAATGTGGATGTGATGGATGAAAGGGACATATTGGGTCAAGTTACTTGAGTACCATCAATCGACATCAATCAAAATTGTGAACAAAAGGCACTGACAAAATCATCTTCTTAGATTTCTGATAGAAATCCCTTTCTTTGTTGTAGTAGCACAATGTTCGAGGGAAATTAATCACATTGCATGAAAACTAGTGATATAAAACCTTGTTCACACACAGATGTTGTGAGTCATGAGTTTCAGGTAAGCAAACCTTACTCATCGTCTCATCAGCAGTGTTTTCATGTGTAAACATCTGACCTGCACATCTATAGCCCCTATTGATAGATCATTGTCATGAAGAATCCTCAAATTAAAGGCCACCTCTTCCAGGCCACTTCTTCTCTGAAAACAAATGTTCCATATCCAGACAAAAACCTGACATTGTTAGGGCCTGTGTAAGGGCTGGCACTTTAATGAACTGAATTATTTGTGTTAGATCAACAACATCGATCTGTGTGTTTTGATAATAACTGAATGTACAGAGGTGATTACCTTCAACTCTTGCAGTAAACACGATGGACCTATCGCAGGTGGCACATCAGCGACTGAATCACTCCTGGGATTCAGTTCTGATAGATGATGACCAACTTTAGTTGTCTGCAGTTTAAGACATTTCTGCAATGTAGATTCTAGTTCTTGTCTGAAAGCACCTGATGGATAAATAAAAGCTTGTAAACAAGGTAATGAACAACACAAAGCGTCAAATCTTTAAGAAGTGGTATTAACTGACACTTGCTACTCCAATGATTGACGGATAATCTGTCGATCATATCATGGAATTTCACAGACCCGGAATTTCTATATCATACAGTTGCAAAGATCGAAAGTCATTCAAGAAATGAACATCACACATTTACCTGGAATTTGAAGATGAATCCATCTCTGAAACTTTTGAAGCGAATTTCGGACTGCAATGGAGCAAGCGGTCTGTTTGAGCTGCACAGAGGCATCTTCAGCAATCATATTTCTAATTAGCACCTGACACTTTCTTTCCACAAATCTGAAAGTTGGCATAAGAAAGAAAACCAGATGGGGGTTTAATCCTGTCCACTTATCAACTTCATTTTCACCGATGCTGTAATCAATTAGAGAATTACAAACTTCCTAATCTAATGGTTTGCCCTTTAGACATTCCAGATTAGATCTGATTCACATCATACCATATTCTAGGAACTACATTCCAGTTTCATAAATATATCACTTCACACTACTTAATGTTAGGTTTGACCTTCAAGCAGATGCGTGTGCAGTTAGATAACCCCACACCTTCGACCACAAATTATGACATTATCACATGCTCTCATCAATTCTGCTGAACATAAGAAATTTTTTAAAACTGAACATTCAGTATCACTAAGTTAGTTTAATTTTCCATAAAGAAGTCATTGCATTAGTTACGACAGGGAAATAAGGGGATGGTCCTTTGCATCAAATCAAGAAAACAAATTGACCTTCAAATGACCACCATGGCGTTTAGAGAATATTAATGAACGGTCTCACCTCTTGCCAGTTTCTTCTGCCTCTTCCACTGTTTTTCTACATGCCTGATCCATACATTCTTGAGCGTTCTTCCTGAACTCTTGCATGTCTCCCTCAGCAGTTGATGCATTGTGAAACAGCACCATCATCTGGTCTGCAAGGCTTTTCCGTCGGTTCATCAATAAATTGCTGTCGATGTACTTGATGCAGTTGGAAGCTACCCTGCTACCCACAAAGTCTACACTCTTCTTCAAAGATGGAGACTGAGTGTGAAAAAAGTTTCTCTCTAGATCGACCTACATAGATAGAACAAAGACATAAAACACAAGCCATCAAAAGTTTTGAATTCTTTCATTCAACTTAAAACCATACTATCACACACATAGACTTACACAGTATCTTGCACAGAAGACCTCAGTATTGCCCCATACACAGTAGGAGGCACTTATTCGGGAAAGTTGCTATTTTGTTTGTGGAAAATCAACAGCATGTAAAAGAACAATACATTGAGTTCATTAGTATAACTTATGTTATGAGTATTGGACACAATTTGCAAATCTATTCAAAGCTGAGAACATCAATGACCATGGAGGAGAGAGATGGGAGAGGTTTGGTGTACAAAGCTGGTTACACAGCCCAGAATATCAAAGGCCAAGGAAAAAATGATAATACCACTTGCAAATAGGGAATAGCCCAAACAGTAGAAAGCTTCATCTAGATGCTACTGCCTGCAGGGAGGATGAAGTTTAGTAAGAGCCATACCACTATGTTGTGTATTGCGCATTTCTACTGTTCCTTAAACTTCAGAGTTTTATCTATGTGGTTCTGCTCGGCAAAACACTGCGCAATGATCGTTATCATTCATAGGTTAGTCCGGAATGTATTTTGCTGCAAATGGTCACCTGCACTTGTGATATGTTGAACTCTGTTGTGTAGCTATTGGGAGAAGCTGTGGCATCTGCTGCTATTGGAGTAATCTTCCTCATTGGTGAACTATTAGTTGATTCTGACAGTAAACATCGGACATCACCTGAGAAAGAAATGGATGATCAGAACTTAGACACCAATGTCAAAATGAGTAAAAAAAAAATCTCAGGATACTGATGCTTACATACAAGGCTAAAATGAAAGATGGTATAACTAGAACCTAAGGTGTAAGAAAGGGAACTACAGAATTTCAGCTTTGTATACAGTTGAGCTAATTTGACATAATATTTTAAGACACTGCAACTGAACTTACCTGACACTAATCAAGATTTTGCATAGTTTTTGCAGAGGGTGCCTGGAAACCTGACCGATGTTGTTAGGATCAAGTTCTGAGATTAGGACCAACATCCATAGTGTCATTGACACAGATACATAGTATGTGTAATGGAATTAAGCACATATCTAAGAACAACTTTATTGTCATACCTGCATGTAAGATACATGGTGCTACATGAACATGAAAAGCAAAGTGTCGTTTTATGACATTAGAACGAACCGAAACACCAGATGGAAATGTTATATCTTCATGTGCCCAGGTACCTGAGCAATTATGGACAGCAGGTACCTGGGACTGAACTGTTGACACAAATGCAAAAGCTATTTTTGTTGCGTGCCAATGAAAGTTATATGCCAGACTAAGTGAAAAGATTATCAAATAATATTACTGATGCCTTAGGTCAATTTGAATTCCTTTGAAATGAAACAATTAGAGTGTACTCACTTAAGTAAGGGCAAGAAGAATAAAGGAATTTCTTATCAATAAATGGAATGTGATCCAAGGGAGGCTCCCTGAAGTCATTACTCTGAACTATTTGCAAAGTATCCAAAGGCTGGAGTAGATCTGGTGAGTGTGATTGAACCTGCGAGTTAAGCAAATACATTGCACCAATTTATTACACAAATTACTCAAAGGTGTGAAAATGCTTCATACCTTGATGAATTGATGAAGAAAAAATAAATTTTCATAACAGCTATCAAGGTGATGCAAGCCACTAGATGGCTACAGGTGAGACGAGCAACATTGCAATGCGATATCATAACAGTGTAGATGGTAGTAAACTTCTTCAGACTGGGGAGCCATTTCAATTTGCTGTAAGGCGCTTATCGTTCACAAAGTTACGTTTGAAAACACCAGATTTTACCTCAAATAACCAGCCAATGTGCAGCAGAAGGAGAAACTGGTTGCATGGTGGGATCTGGCCTGATGTTCCGATGACTCTGGAAGAACAAATAAAACATTCTAAATGAAATCCAATCAATATTCATATTTACCATTGTGATATGATCTTATTTAACACCAATAGGAGTGACAGAGTGCAGGTTAGGTGAATCTGAGTTATCACAGACTCAATCAATTTGATGTAGTTTGCTAGGAATAATATGTAAGGCATGGGCCTTGAAAAGTGTAGATTAGTGAAACAGACATATATGGATGTTCTTCTTAACTTGCAGGATATACAGCACATTAAACCACGACAATGTGAAAGTCGTAAATTTTATGACAAAGTTAATGAATTAAAGCATGATTATCACCTGTACACAAAACTCAGTAATTTGAAAGTTATTTGATAGTATTCTAGTGTTGTTGCATCTGCATCCATCATGCTGAGGTACTCCACCAGCCAAGGAACGATGAGCACCAGCCGCTGTTGGCGGTATCCACTCTGGAGGCTGGAGAGAACATCCAGCTGGTGAGGTTCCTACAGAACATAATTACAGAAGCACGGTCATACCAAGAAATGGAAACCCTCGATAAGTTTCACTGTGTCTCACTGCACTCAAGACAGCAAACAACCAAAACACCCAGGTGACAAGGATAACTACAAATCGTTGCTAAGTTTTTACACGAAGAGTTTACCTACACTGCAAGAGGCTTGAAACTCTGTTATTATACATTCAATTTATTCAACATCCAGTTCACACCAAACACTATCAACACTATCACATGTCGAACACAGGACAATGGATGAACACAAGATGACAGGAGACACATAACGGTAGAATAAATCTGCTATTTACAAGGAATTATACTCAGCCCGGAATAAGTCTTTCCACCTTCATGAAAAAGTTAACTGGTCCAAGGAATTCTCTGTATTACATGTTCAGTTGAGAAGCTGTAAGCTTAACTTTAAGCTTTATTTACCTTTGGCCTTCCTGCAATGATCTCCTCCTTCAGTTTTTCTGATACTCTCTCAGTTTGCTTATATGGCAAAAACTTGATGAATCCTAAGAACTTTGCTAAGATTTGCATTAGTCTGTAGGCATGCTATAAACTGGTCCTTCAATTCCTGTCAAAGCATGTAAAAGATTTAATAAAAATATTACGTCAATTTGATCAAGGCTGATCAAGTCATTTCTCTTTGAAGGCCTATAATTTCTCCTGACATAAATTAATGAGCACACACAATGACCTATAAGACAATGTGCACTAGATGTCCAAACACACTAAGGAAGGACAGGAAATTCAAGGGAAAAGAAAGAAGGAAAAGCATTTGATGAAGGCCAAAAGGAGAGCTGCGGTGAAGTGATTAACTCTTATATGTGAGTATCTCTCATAAATATTAGAAAACATTTGTGCATGTATACTCAAGCAGTCATTTGAGTGCCAAAGAAGGAAAATATGGTTTTCCTTATAGGTCATATGTTTTGAAATATAGGGTCATTCTCCTCAAAATACAGAGGGAAATTAGGCACCAAAATACTACAGTTGTTGATATTTGAAAAATGTAAAGTAATGTACCTTTTATTGCTTTGTTTCACTGTTGTGAAAAAAGCAAGAGAGTAGAGAGTATTTACGTCTTTTGCTTTTTCCTTTACTTATCCATACTTCACAGTTAAAATAGAATAGAAAATATAGGATTTTGTACCTTTTAAAGGCATTTTTGAACGAATGAAGGCCCCACATTTTTTAGCACAGTTTTGTATACATTGATCAAAGGGACTTAACTTATTGCTGTAAAGTATTATACATATGACATGAGTTACACATGAGGAAACTTTCCTTCAAAAAATCTGTTGTATGGTCATTCCCTGCTTTATTACGTATCACCTCAGCGGAGAAAACGAAACCCATTTGCATAAAGTAGGACCTAAGACACCTTATACACAGCCAGCATGTACATTAGAAAATGTTACACTATGAGAAATATTTTTTCTCATGGGAGCATTTGTTACTTTGTTCTTTCTGCTGCTTTTTAAGCAGAATGAATGTCAGATCGCAGGAGGACACAGATCAGGTGGCAAGATTTGACACTTTATCATACCCCACACTGTTGTTGATGTAGTGAGATCTCTATGTTCAATGTTTTAGAGGAATGGTCACAGCATGCTACAAAATAATACTTATTATGGTCCAAGACTACTAAAGATTGTCTTTTGGCATAAAGCATGCTACTGACTCATACATGGTCACTTTTCATCCATATAGTCACACTTCTTTGTTACTGCTACTCTAGATATCAATGATGTACACACTGAGTCATTTAATTATCTTACATTGCCTTGGCCAACATACTAGTTATGTTTGGAGAGTGAGAACCACTGCATTTAGGCTTGTAGTTGCTCCTAGAGAGGCATACAATGATATCACATTAGACAAACAGAGATTACCTTTAAATACCAGTCATAGTTCTAAAAAATATCAGTTGATAAAGTGCTCTTCCATCACATTTGCAATATAATCCAACAGTTCATTTTAAATTCAAGACAAATACTTGCTTGTGTCATTCTGACCGTAATCATTATATTTCACTACCGTTGTCATGCAGAAAATTTTCAAACTGCTACTTGTATAACACATGCAAAGCATACTTGTGCCACCAATTTCATATAATGAACATGGATATACTAGATGGAATGACAAAAAGTATATACCTTGTCAGGTAAGTTGCCTGAGGATGTGTTGCCTTGTTCAGGCAAATAGGAAAATTTATTGAGCTGTGAAAGAGAAGAAAATAAAGAGAGGAAACCATTGTCCTCATTGAAATGAAGTTGAGGGCATTAATCAACTCAGTGACAAGGTAAAAATATATTTGACATTCCTTGCCAATATTCTTGGAAAATGAAGGGCAAAACCTAACAATTTTAAAGTTAAAACACCTAACTTTTTTTAAAGTTAAAACACCTAACTTTTTGTGAGATACAATGTCTACAAGGTTACAAACTATGATCTCCACTGACTTCACATGACCTTTGACCTCGATAAAAAATGACAGAGATCACCTGCTCATCAAGAGCTACCAATGCTAACAGTCTCAAGATCCAGCAACCTTTGGTTGCAGTGATATGTTCCTTGATAGATTTCATACTTCAACCTCTAGTGACCTCAAATGACCGTTGACCTCTATGGATTTCCTGACAGCAAGTTTCGTAACATACTGTGTTTACGAAGTTTTAAAACTATGACCTGTGCTAATCTCACATTACCTTTGACCTCAATAAAAAATTACAGAAATCTTCTACTCATCAAGAGATAACTTTGAAGTTCCAGCAACATTCAGTCACTGAAATATCTCCACTAGTAGCTTTTTGTACTTAAAATTCTGGTGGCCTCAAATGAACGATAGGAGTCATCTTATCACAATGGACTACCTACACACTATCTTTGAAGCTCAGGAACCCTTCCCTTCTTGAGATATCATGTTTACAAGCCAAAGTGTCACATAGGCACACACACGTGCCATCATGATCGCATAGATTCCTTGCCTGTATTCGGCAGGGAGCAACCAGAATGCACAAATGCATTGTGGTTTCGATGATTCCTTACGAGAATTCTTTTTTATGAATCTTATATATACTGACTGATATGTATCATGACTCAACATGCACAACTACATATTACAGACATATGTCCAACAGCTTTCTGTCTTGAGATGTCAAGACATAGTTTTCACAAGTTCATCCTTGTTGCCCACAATGACCTCCATCAGACATATGTTTTTATGCCCAATATGGTACATCACTAGCAAGTATGAGATCAGTGCAAGCTTCCCTTTTTGAAATATCATTTTATGAGGTTTTAAGTATTTGATTCATGTTGACCCATGATGACATCTGACCTCCACAAAAAGCAACAGGGGGCCTTGTATTTAATGGGTTCACCTACGTTCTAAATACAGCATCTGTCCAGCTTCCCTTCTTAAGATATCGTACTACAAAGTTTTCACAATTTGACCACTGCTAATGACAAATGACATTCTGTTTGCACATTTTTCACAATTTGACCCCTTCTGACCCCAAGCAAACTTTGACTTTCACCAAATACAGTAGTTCTTTAACAACATGCACTGCACCTCAAAACGAGATATGAAATCTGTCCAAGCTTCTCTCCTTGAGATACTGTTTAGACATTTTTCACAATTTGACCACTTCTGACCCCAAACAATCTGTCCTTCCACCAAAAACAATACTTCTTTAACCCAACGCAAAGCATATCAAAATGAAATAAGGAATCTGTCCGAGCTTCTCTTTGAGATATTGATAAAATTTTCACACCTAAATGACCTTTGACCTCCACCAACACCAACAGGGTTCTTGCACTCAATATGATACACTTACATATCCAATATGACATCTATCCACGCTTCCCTTCTTGAGGTATCGTATTTACCAGTTTTTGCAATTTGATGCATGTTGACCTTAACAACCTTTGACCTCCACTAACAATAGGTTCTCACACTCAATATAGTACACCTACATACCAACTATGAGATCTGTCCAAGCTTCTCTTCTTGACATACCATGTTTACAAGTTTTCCTAATTTGATGCCTTTTGACCCAAATAACCTTTGACCTCCACCAAAAACAGAAGGGTTCTTGCACTCAATGTGGTACACCTACATATCAAATATGAGATATGTCAAAGCTTCCCTACTTGAGATATCGTGTTTGCAAGGTAGGCCATCACATGCCTGCATGATTACAAAAGTTACAATTATCATCAAAACCACAAAGAAGAAACATCTGATGAAAATAGAACTGGTCAAGATTTCATCAAGTAAGTTGGAATTACTTATCAGCAGAATCAAACCACAGTTGAACTTGTTGCTGATTAAATTTATTTGAAGAGGCCCAGAGAATTATATCAAAAGTTTGAGACTGGAAACCTGTTCAGTTGCATAAATTTTAAATAAAAAAATAGTTGTACAGTTGAATTGGTCAAAGAAAGGAGAATAGCAACATTAAGCCAAGCTGACAGGATTTCATACCTCTTGTATTCTTGCAGAAATGCAGTCCATCACATGCTGGTTAAATATGAAACTGTCAATCAAGGAGAAAGGCAGAACAGCTTTCATTTGCAATAAATACACACAGGAACTGAATTTTTAAATATGGTCCTTCATAATACATACATATGCACTTGCACAGTGCAAATGCTGACACTTTTCTCCCTCTTTTCAGATGACTTACAAACACCATGTTCTAATTTTCACGCAAGAAAACTCAAATGTTCCAGTCCTCTGCTCTCTTTTAATCACTCAAGCTGCCAAATTAAAGTGTCAAAATTGTGCAGACTATAGCACTTCAACTTTCAAATGAACAAACCTGTCTGCTTCTACGATGAAGCTACGGAAAAATTCCTGGCAGCCTTGAAACTGTGGTGGTGGGCAAGGTCCAACAACTGAGGAGGGAGTTGTAAATCTCTCTTCCAATCTAGCCAAAACAGTAAGTATGGTTTTCTGAATTAAATCTTTGATTAGCTTGTCTTACATCATGAAGCATTATGTACACAGAATGTAAGTGGATACAGCTTTGATGAGGTGGTGCATGTGTAACAATCTTATTCGTTCTATTTTACTGCTGTTGTCACACATCACTGTTGTATATAACATCATCTTTGCATTCACAGGTCAAATTTAGTAAATCATTGCATTATATTTACTCAGTGGTGGAGCTACCATATGGTCAGGGGTCAGTTGTCCCAAATGGATTACCGGCGCCCTTTTTGCATTTTTCCTGGTATGCTCAGCTCCAAACGATGCTTGCACTCCTGTTAGATAGTCTTCAAACAATTCTCAGTTTAACCCTAATTGAAATTCTGGCTGCTCCAATGCAACAGGGACATACTGTATTTCCGTATTACATGGGTTGATGTCCCCTCATCCATGTCCCAGACACAGTAAGAGAAAACAAATCTAGCTGCACTCATGGTGGTGCACTTGACCCCCTACAAACAATCCCTGTGATTCAACTGTCCAATGAAAACAAGTGTGGGACTACAGATGTGTTCATCTCCACCAAAAAATTTCTTTTTCGCATTGCAACTCTCTGTTTCAAGACTGTGCATATGCAGATTATAACACCCAGTAAGTATAGTTTCCTGCCATCTGGGAGTTTGAAGAGCCAATACTATCTTTCACACTCAGCACCAGCCAATAGTAGCCCTCCACTTAGAGAGTCCTTAGGGTTCCTTCATAAAGATCCTTATGACAAATGATTATTTGATGCCAATTTTGCCTGAAACTGTACGACCTTATTGATCCTATGTGAGACATGATAATTAATAAAATGCCATTTTACATGTTTGCTTCCATTGAATGTATCAATGTTTGACTAACCTACATGCACATTTGCGTTCCCGTACTTGGAGACCAAATGGTACTTAAACTCATAACCCTCTCTGTATAGGAACCCTTATAGTCCTGCCAGCACTCACCCCCCCCCCCCCCCCCGCTTCAATATCTTTAAATAGCAGAGGGTATTTCTATTATATGGCATCCCTGAAAGCCATTTTTCACCCCTTTGAAACTGCTAGCTCTGCCACTGTATTAACTACCACTGCTAGTGACAACTGTACTGTATGGACATGTCAAGTGAGGCATACTGTTAGAGATGTCATAGAGATAACAATCATGTCATATGAGTTTTAACATAAAGCTTAACTTTTTACAAGAAACGCTTTCTGATCTGGTTTGCCTCATTCCAACAGAAAGAAATTTGACTCAAAGCAAAACCATTGGCATACCTTTTCAACTTATCAGGGTTTTCCAGTTTTAAGTGATTCAGCAGGAAATTCTCATGTAGACTTGCAATTTGGTCTTGGTCTTCTAGGCACATCTGTAAAACGGTTACAATAGCATCAAGTGCTATAGAAGAACCTTACAAAAGCACAAATTATGTATTGCAGGATAATTTGTAACCTTAAAAACAAATATAGCAGAATCTTCTGCCTTTCCTTGAAACCCTCGCTACAAGAACCAGAATGCAGAAATGCATTGTGGTTTCGATGATCTATTTAAGAGCAATTTTTTTCTGAATCTGATATAATAGCATTAGTATGTGTCACATTTGTCACATTTTCACTATTTGACCCCTGTTGACCCTAAATGACCTTTGACCTTCACAAAAAACGATAGGGTTCCTCTACTCAACATGGTACAACTACATGCAAAACATGAGATCTCTACAAGCTTCCTTTCTTGAGATATCGTGTTTTCAAGGTTTTCACAACTTGACCCCTGATGACCCCAAATGACCTTTGACCCCTACCACAAACAATAAGATTCTTCTTCTCAATATGGTACACCTACATACTAAATATGAGATCACTACAAGCTTCCTTTCTTGAGATATAGTGTTTTCAAGGTTTTCACAATTTGACCTCTGTTGAACCCAAATGACCTTTGACCTTCACCAAAAACAATAGGATTTTTCTTCTCAATATGGTACACCTACACAGTAAATATGAGATCTGTCCAAGCTTCCTTTCTTGAGATATCATGTTTACAAGGTTTTCACATTTTGACCCCTGTTGACCCCAAATGACCTTTGACCTCCACCACAAAAACTAGGGTATTTCTTCCTAATGTGGTACACCTACATACCAAATATGAGATTTGTCCAAGCTCCCCTTCTTCCCAGCTGAAAATGTACCACACTTTTACCATGGTATACCACGGTAAAAGTGTGGTAACTGTGGTAAAGTGTGGTAAAGGCATGGTAAATGTATGGTAACATTGTGGTACATTGTACCGTGGTATATTTACCACAATTGTACCCTGATTTTACCATGGTATGTTTGTAGTTTATCTGCGGTACATGTACCATGGTATATTTACCACAATTTTACCAGGGTATATTTGTGGTTTATCTGTGGTATATGTACCATGGTATATTTACCACAATTTTACCATCATTTTACCAGGGTACATTTGTTGTTTTTCTGTGGTACATGCTAGTGACTTAGTGTCCATATCTTCTAACTTGATATGCGGTTCCTTGACTTATCTTGTAACCCTCCAAATTGAACATATAACAACTTATGGTCTTATAGACAGATAGGGACACAGGATTTGAAAGAGGGAGCCTGGGGAGTGTAGAGAGGCAATGAATACATTCCATATGAGAGGGAGATGGTGTTCAAGATGCATACTAAAACACTTTCAATACACATTGAATAATGAAGAGAAACAATACTTTTTTTGCTTTCTGAAGAGTGAATAAACAAATGACAACAAAAAGCAGTTGTTTGTGTACCTTTTAGTGTGTTTTGACATCCTTTACCCCATGAAAAGGTGCTAGAACAAACAGAAAGGGGGGGGGGGAAGGGGGTAGGGGAGTTGATGGGCCATGTGTTTTGTGTACAAAAAGTATGGTCACAGTAAAGCATACACATTGACGATAAAACGGTAGTAAAAGTGTGGTAAAATACTGTAAATGTACCATGGTAAACCACAGTTTACCATGACCATAGGGCCAAAACACCACACCACGCAATATCAACACTATGGTAAATCTGTCGTAAAGGGTGGTAAATTTGTGGTAAAATGGTAGTATAAGTGTGGTAAAATACTATGAATTTACCGTGGTATACCATGGTTTACCATGTCCATAGGGCCAAAATACCATGGTATACCATAGTACAGTACCACACTTTTACCACACTTTTACCATGGTAAAAGTGTGGTAAAAGTGTGGTACTGTACTATGGTAAAAGTGTGGTACATTTTCAGCTGGGTTGAGATATCGTGTTTACAAGGTTTTCACCATTTGATCCCTGTTGACCCCAAATGACCTTTGACCTCCACCAAAAACAATATGGTTCCAATACTTAACATTGTACAACTACATACAAAACATGAGATCTCTACAAGCTTCCTTTCTTGAGATATCGTGTTTTCAAGGTTTTCACCATTTGACCCCTGTTAACCCCAAATGACCTTTGACCTCCACCAAAAACGTCAGGATTCTCCTTCTCAATATGGTACACCTACATACCAAATATGCGATCTGTCCAAGCTTCCCTTCTTGAGATATCGTGTTTACAATACACACACACATACACACACACATATGCATGATTACAAAGGTTACGATTATGATCGAAACCAAAAAGGGAGCTTCCCTGCTGAAAAGATACCTTTGTAACCTCATAGCTTTCTTCAGGTCACTTAGCCAACTGTGAATGGCTAGATACCTCAAGCATCAATATCATATATGTCATAATTTTCAAAAGCACAAAGAAAATATCTGTAACTTGAACTGCAAATTTGTAAGATGCTTCCATCTTCTGGTGAAGATTCAAAAATAAAGACTTCTGTTGAAAATTCAAAACATGTTTAACCGATACAGATGACGAACTCATTAACTTGCATTTTCTTCCCAAGACTTGGCTGCGTCAAGAAAAGAATTGAACCTTACCTTTATCAGCTGCGATGTAAATAGCTTGGCAAAGTGAAAGGTGTTTGTGATGTCTGTTGCCATGGAAATAAGCTCTCTGTAAAAATGAAAACGAATAATACAACATGTAAAGCAAAATGAATTTCATGCTTGATGAAGAAAACACACCTTCATGTGCAGTAGCTGACTATTTATTCAAAAGAATTGTAGGCATACATTTTATTGTAATGATTAAAGCAAAGCTCTTATTCTTGAAAGAAAAGCAGTTATTTAGCAATCAATCATGTTTGTTTTTTTTTTTTAAATCAATGGTATTTTATGTTCTGCAAAATGAGAATTTTAGACTGTCTTTCCTCTAAAAGCAAAATATTCATTTAACACTCAAGTATACTCAAGTACTTCATAAGTCTATTGGTGATTTCAAGTGCATCTAGGAATATTAGATGGACCTGCCTTTCACTGACACAATCATACACACCTTATTCTTGTAGCCATGGTGACGTGCATGCTCCATCCGGGGATGGTGTGCTGTACTTGCCATTCACGTAAAAGCTCATAAAATTTATCACTGTTTTAAGAACAATAAATAATAAATGACTCTACATATACTGTTTGAATATGCATGCATCCTCTTTTTTAAATTAATTTCAATTTCAACCTTATGATTGTATAGATCTGTAAAATTTCATCACTTCAGTGATTGAAATTTCCTATGAGTTTTGGCTAAGGAATCTGACTCTTTTATCAGTTACTCAACATATATAAAGAGGATTGAACTTCACCGCTGGAAATTATCCATATCCATCTTTATTCCATATGAGTACAATAGGGTAATTTGGATTTTTCTTGCACCATGCAGTACACTGCTTTGTTTCTGTTAACCACTTGATTTAAAGTAATGATATGAGCTAAGCTTATCACTTGCAAGGATGAAGGCATTAAACAACTCAAAGATTTGTAACTCAATTCACATGACATTCTTTCCGTTAAAGTTGGTGTCACCAGTCCCAATGACTGTCTTGTGTTTTTGGTTTTGTTGCGTTAAAAGAATTTATCAACAGGAATTTGTGACACAACCAAAAAAGCATTTAAACTTGAGGCAATACTGTAAATTGCAAATACCATCTTCTTGTAATATACAGTAACCTAGAAATAAAAATGAAAAAGAAAACATAAATAAAATGACCATATATCACCTTAGGGTGATCCATTTCCTAGAGTAATAAAGGCATTTACTGAATTACCTTGAGCAAAACCTTCAGCTAGAAATAGAACACTGGAATAAGAGTTTTAATGAATTTAGGTAACACATTGTTCCCCTCAAACAAAGGCATTTTAACCATACAGTAGTTTGATAACAATCTCTTATACAATACTGAAGACAGTTGCATATCTTTTCTGATTTAAGGGTTGAAAACACAATATACCCCACAGCTTTGCGGACTGACTAGTTCAGAGAAATGCTTACCGTTGCTTCTTAAAACAGTGAAATGATTTGTCAGATGGAAAGTTCTCACGGTTGTCCGTTTCTGCGTGGAATGGAACACTGGCTAGTATAGAGCTGGGCTTACTGCTACTTGACAAGCTCAGGGAGGTCTGGTCCCATAGCACCATCAATCTATTATGGAACGGTGGCTTGAATTTCTGAATCGTGTCATTCTCACATAATAAATTAAGAGTGGGTTTGTCCAACATTGCAAGATACCTGTAGAAATGTTAACGAAATTAGTCTTGTCATGAATGCAAACATGGAGTAATGAGTTAATTGTGTACACATTAACTTTGAGTAGCTATGAGATTTGAAGGTTCTTTACTGCCTCACTATACTTCAAACTTGATTTCTATGATCTCCGACCGCTCAAATGAAAGAATCATGGATACTTCCATCAACACATTAAATTTATTAATCTGATTTTTTTTTTAAGGTCTGTCGTTAAAAAATTTGGAAAAGCTGTTTTTCAACATGATGTATTTTGTATGTGACATGTGTCTATGCTTGCTCCTGAACTCTTGATGTGATGGTATCAACTGCTTGAAGATATCCTATCACAAAGAAAAAATATTTTTATACAATTCAGAAGTTAAAATGGAAAGAAATGAATTAAGTTATGCAACGTTCGGAACATGGGTTATTACCAACGACAAAAGTCCAGATCAATGACCATTTGAAGATAACTTCAAAGTCTCCCCTTTGCTCAGTGTTGACTTTTTTCTGGGAAATGCTAACTAATCGATGGATAAATTATAACTTCTCCATCGACTTGATGATTAAAACTGTCTTTCATGAAAAATTTCAAACAGTTTGAAGAACACTTGCTAAGGCCAGTGCAAAGTGACAGATTTAGCAATAGTGTACTTTGTTTGCTTCATCAGCATAATCTAGCAGTCTTTACCTGGTTAATTTACTGAGCACTTCAACTGCAAAGTACACAGCATTGTGAACAGTAGTGAGATAGCAGTAGTTATGGCATCTTGCTTCACCGACAGTGCCTTTCACAGTTAGCAGTTGAATCAAGAAATACAGTTCCATCCATACATTAGGGATCAAGAGTTCTGCATGGGAAAGCAAATTGACAGTGCAAAATTAATGTAATATCAATAAACAGAGATGCACAGCCACAAATTAATGTAACTCGTTGTGTTGTACAAGATACACTACAAGATTAGAGTGGAAATAAATGCAGCATATAGGCTCACATTCATAGAGTGATTCTAATAAGTTTTCTATTGGTCTGTTGCATCTTTATCACAAGCATTTGCAGCAGGTATCCAGGTACGGATCAGTAATGTCAGAACCCAGTTCTGATATTGCTATCAGTATCCAAAGTTTCACTACATACTTTGTATGTGTGCCAAATCTGCGCATGTAAGCAATTAGTATGAACACTTCGCTGTCATACTCCTAAGTAAGATACATGGTGCTATCTTAAAATGCAAGGAAAATACTGTCATATTACATGACTTCACAACAAATTCAAAGCCTATCTAAAGTTCTACTTTCAACTACCTAAGTACCTGACCGACCACTGACGGCAACCACCTGGGTCTGAAATTTGAATGCAGGGCAAACACAATTTTACTACCAGACATAAATTGGTCAAACAGGGAGAGATTGAAGATAAAATGAATAATCTGTTTTAAGGGAAGTATAACTTTGTTCCCACCTACTGCTTTATTTCAACTAACCTTCCAACATAATTGAATACAACTGTATGAGTGCCTTCAACTGCTCCATGAAGGTGACTTTGTTCATCTCTGGTATGACAGCATCAGCAGCAATGAATGAAAATTTGGCAGCTTTTTCACTGGGAGATTGTGGAGAGAACCTTTGGCTCAGAGAAATCTGTTTAATTTTATCAGCTTTCATCATCTTGAGCAAATCTCTCTCATCTTCAAGGCTGGCCTTTCCAGAGTAGTTGCGACTACTTCCCAAGTTGCCTGGTGAGGTGTCAGGCATCCATGGTGATGACAATTCATCACCAAAACTGGAATGCACACTAGAAGTGTGTAAAGGTGTACTCACTGCAGTTGGAGTGATTCTCCTTGGCGTTGATGTTGCACCCTTACTGGAACCAATGCTTGGAAAGTCTTTTAGACTATCTATGCTGAAATCATGTGCAGTGTTTGAAACATTGCCATGATTACTTTTGGACCTACTTTTGTTAACACCTGTCTTTTGCATCCCGCATGATCTTGCCTTTCTTGATCTTCTGTCCATCTTGGCACTCAATGGGTTTGATGGCTTTTCAAATGACTTCGTTGAGTGAAGATCACCTTCAAGGCTTGAAAAGCTTCTGTTACTTCCATGTTTGATATCTTGTGTTTGTCTGCTACTATCTAAAAAACTTCCTGATGTATCAATGGATGAGTTACTTGTTTCCAACAGTGATATATCAGAAAAATCTGTGGAAGCAGGGGTCTGAAATAGGTTCACCTTGGTTCTGTGGGAACTTGCAGGAGTTGGTGTCTGTGTTAACTTACTGGTTTGCTGTTGTAAGGCTTTGAAAAGTTTGTTTGCCTTTCCTGCTGGTGATGCAAATGTAGTCTGCCCGTGAAATGTTAGTTGAGCTGTTTGGCTGCGAAGATGGTTGATGAAAAAT
Organism: Stichopus chloronotus; assembly: GCA_021234535.1. Taxonomy (NCBI): domain Eukaryota; kingdom Metazoa; phylum Echinodermata; class Holothuroidea; order Aspidochirotida; family Stichopodidae; genus Stichopus; species Stichopus chloronotus. The sequence goes on from CM037843.1 coordinate 18,765,915, forward strand.
TGGACGAAAGAACCCCTCAAGCTGTTCAAAGCTGTGAGCGTAGTCTTCTTCGTCAGAAAAGAACAAAACAAAAAAATGAAGTAAAAAACAGTGAAATTCAGGACATTTTGGAATTCATCATTCTTTGCATTTTATGACAAATTTTGGGGTACTTTACTTAAGTGCTTGCTGTCAGGGGAAAAACCAATACACTTATAGAAAGGAATAACATAGAATTACAAGAAATTCTAACAGCAAGAGTTTTGAAAAGGATATTTAACATTTGCTCACACAAAACTTTGTCCACCCAGAAAGAGGTCATTGTAATGTGCAAGCAAAACTTGTTGCAGTAGTATGTTGAAATACACTTTCTTGAAATCTGAAGGCCAACTTACCCTCCCATTTAGATCCTTCTGTGTGAGCCAGTCAACTACCTCTCTTGGACATACTTCTTCATAAATTAATTTCTCCAGAACAGCTGACATTGTGACTTTTCAACTCATATTTTCAGGTGTTTAAAACGATCTGAAGAAAAAAAAACAGGTATCGAAGTCAGGTCAGATAGATAACTCCATGACATGACAGAGAGTTCAATGCAATTGTTGGATTGAGAAAACTTTAGAAATTTCACTAAAAAAATCCATAGAACAAAAAATGGGAATAATTAGACATAATATCAGAAACAAAATCAAATTTAGCCTCAACTCATGGTTACAAATCATTCATAGCTCTGGTGCTGCATAACATTACCTAGCAGGGGTCAATACAGCACATTTTAACTCAAACACTTCATTTGTTTTGTTTTGATCTTATGACTGGATCATACTAGTATAGTAAGTGTCACACCTAAGGTAGTGTGGAGCGGCATGTAATCAGAGATAAACAAGACTTGAATCGGGTTTATCTTATCTGCAGAGACTATTACATAGCCCTCCATCTTTTCAAACTTCACGTTCCAGATTTTTTGCAGCTGGGAGAATCGTCCACAGACAGACTGAAAGCATTTCACAGGGCATATCATGGATGAAGCATCCACTCTGTGGTCTGTCACTACAACAGTTTGCAATGCACCTTCTAACTTTTTCTTTTAGAGTACAACTTTTCTTTTAGCATTCTAAAAACTTGAGCATAATTCATGGAGTGTTTCCTGGTTAGGGACTTGGTTCACACCTTCTGCTTGCTCTGTTTACTCAAGCATTTACTAGCGGCCATATCAACCTGTCTGGGCAAACAATTGCTTGACTGACCATGGGTGCTTTTACACTAGACCCAGTTCAGATCGCGACATCAGAATCAGATCCTGAGGTCGAGATCACATCTGTAGTGTAAACGCAGTTCAGATCAGATCCTCCTATTTTGATGCTGGCAGAGATAAGGATCTAATCTCAACGTCAAGATCAATGATTGTAGTGTAAATGCTCCTGCATCAATTGTGACATGAGATATCTGGTGACCTCTTTCCTTTACAATGTGTTTTCTCAGTATTGTGCAAAATTTCTTATGCTATGTTTACTCCTGCATAGTACACATACATTGGCTCCACAATTTAGAAGAAAAATAGCTGCAGTATCTATTTGTTTTGAAAGTTTATACTTTGTTATTCTCTACCCAAATTTTAAGCCAAAGAGAATTTGGAAAATATATGCTAAATGTGAAATTTTTGTATGTTTGGGACCGGCAATCTCATTGTAGGTAAGTTTTTGATGCACTCATGTGTATCATAATATTAATACAGTAACACTCATCTCTGGTGTAGTGTTAGGCTTGTAGTTGTACAACAGTACCAACTTCCATTTTTCAAAGTCAACATTTTGCCTAAACTGGGTAATTTTTTTTCTTTTTCTAAATGCCACATAAGTGTCTAAATGTTACTGAAAGTTTGTTACATAATGTTTTTTCCATGATTGTTTATTCAAATGTCCAAGCATGTGGTTCAAATTTGCACTTTACACTTTTTGTCTTTCGAGATGGCAAGTAATGTTTGAAACTCCTGAAACAAATATGCTGAACTGACGTCTTCCTAGTACAAGCCTTCTCTTTCAATTTTCTTATAACCAGCCCACATTGATCCTGATCAATTTGGAGTAGTAAAAATAATAACAATAAACGCCATCATACAAGTAGTCTAAATAGCCTTTGAATAAACTGATTTGCTGTTATGTAACGAATAAATAGTATACTAGTTACATACATAAACTAAACACCTTGTGTGCATTGCATACAGTGGCATTCGGGTCTGGCATGATAAACTAACGCAACAATATCCAGGCTATAACAACAAAAGGTTTTAAGTCTACTTTCTACCAGATCTGTGTCTGTGAGTAACACATGGATTTCCAGATGAATTTTGTACTTCCGGTGTCAAATCATGGGAGGATCTGAGTGCAATCCAGGTGTAAATGTGTGCGGATCAATTCCTTTCATTACCCTGTGATCATTACACTAGGGAGATGATCACTACACTAGGGAGATGATCTCCTGATAACATCAGTTGATCTGATCACGATCACCCCATACAACAGGATTTGCACAGAAGTTTAGTCTTTGACTATTGTACAGGAAGAGCTGCGCAGGGCATTGATAGCAAAGCATCCTTATCAATACTGTGGTTTCTGGGAGTTCTAGAACAAGTCATATTTTATTAATGCTTTCATTACGACTGACAAACAACTTGCAAAGGTTATAGAGTATGCTCCCAAATACCATCATCATATTGTGCTAGGACAGTGGTTCTCAAAGTGCCCCATTGGCATAAGGTGTCTATCTCTTTGAAGGGGGGAGGGTATTGGAACTGATTTGAGGGTGTAAGAAGCATTGTCATTGGTCAATAGTTAAACCAGCAATAACTCTCCATATTGCACTCCTCTTTCACTCAAATATATCATCACTTTAGAAGGCCGTTGAAACTGTCAATCATTCCACGGAGTTGATCATCCCATGTTTGTAAAATGCACTCCAACGAGTCCAAGCAGGGTAGTTTGCTCATTTAACTTCAGACCATTGCTCATTGCATTTCATGTAAAGGAGGGTAATAGTAGCTAGCCATGCAGACTTCATGACAACCAACAAAATGGCCTTGGACCAATTGCCTTGCAAATGGCAAATTCATACTAATAACTTGGTCTAAGAGTGATTTTATGAAAACGTTGGAGGTTGCAGATGCATAAAGAGTGTTAGCACATCAAACAATGTGATACAGAGGTCTAAGTACTGTTTGTAGTTGATGTAAGGATGTAAAAATAGGCCAAGTTTTGTGTACCATTAGTACAAAGAGTGTTGAACCTTGTACTTTGTAGATACATTAGGGCATAGCCTAGGCTAGTACTACGCCCGTACACACATCTACAAGTATGATCTGGCCTACATTAGTTGACATCCTTAGGACTCCACAGTAACTTTCACTGTGTATTAGTCATTACAAGCATGCTAGTATTACCATAGCTAGGGCCTATACCCCATCATTACCCGATACACCTACTACTTAATTTGTTAGAAATGTGTAAGTGTTGTAGGTCTACAAAGTAATGCAAACGAGTGTAATGCGGGCCTATGCTGCGGAAGGGCCTACAGTGAGCTGGCTACATTACAATACTAACATAAGTCTAGGCCTAGTCTGCAATTGCTGAGGTCAGTCTTCTTACTTAACTGTGGTATACTGCGATTAGAAATTGGCCTAACATAGTAGTATGGTTGTCAACTTGCGTGTTACTTTTAGTACCTCTTTTACGAACATATTGTCATTGGTAGTGCAAATACAACACTGCCAGTGCCTATTCGAGAGGGCTGTATGTAAATCTTCACACTGGTACGTATTGGGGATGCCCTAGGGCCTAAAGTACGATGGGACATGAAAACAGAATCAGCTGATGACACTTTTGCATTGTGGTTGGTGCTCGTTCTTTCCCGCCATGAAGCGTTAGATTTAGTACGGTGGCTAATAAGTGTGTTCCATACCTTTGTTGATCAGTAATTTTCCTTTGGGGATAAACGTCGACCAACTTGAAATACATTATACGCTTCCGTTGATTTGATTATAGGTTCAAACAGGTTGAATATCCCGCAAAAGGTTAAAACAACCCCTGTTCCGATTCCGACTGAATACAGAACTTCCTGTGACTGCAAGTGTCAAGAAACAACCGATCACAAAAGACAATTATCTCGAGGACGCAAGGAGTGGACAGTGCTGTTTTACATTGTCTCGGCCTCGTAAGAAAGTTTGCTAATGATAAGTTAAACTTCGAAGTTCAGCTTAGGCCTACAGTAAGGCCTAACTGTTTGTTAGGACCTAACTTATTGTAACGTAACGCGGATCTATTCTTAGTTCTTACTGTAACGCTACGGTATAGAGAGATATGTAACTCACTGTTGGCTAAAATGTTACTTGGTTTTGGCCCAGTTTTCACTTGTTAGGCTCCTGTATTTATACTGTACCTCTTACGCCATACTTAGGCCTAACCTAAACCTTTGTCAGAATGGAACAATTTGCCACAGGAGGCTGTGTGTTATGCTTCAACAGTCAATTCAGAGAGGTGATTGATCCTATTTTACACTAAAAAGGAAGGGACTCTATGCTACAAAGGGTAGATATGGCAGCTTGCCATCCTCACGATCTCCAGTCCTCACGACCCCTCCATCATCTAATGCTGGTGGACTCCTGTAAAGGGTAAAGTGGTATTTGTTGTGAGTAGTATTGTAACTTAAGTTAGAAAAAAAATGAAAGGTTTAGCAGAGACGTACTAGAAATTAGACCAGGCCTAGTACCAGGCAGAGACTAGACTGTTTCATCTAGTTTCCAGATTGAAAAGTTCACTAGGATATATTTTTTGTTTTTGTAGGGGGAATCCTCTGTGCAGAAATGAGAACAAACAAAAATGAGCCCTCAAATTTGGAATCCTTGACCGCACGCACACACGTCACACACAGTATACTGCGATATGCTTGAATGAGTGCTGGTTGTACCGCCAGCGATAGTGTATACACACTTTAGGGTTGGGGTATATCCGTATTTATGTATATATTGCAAGGGATCGGGGATGTATTGCATAAACATATTTTCGAACACCCATCAGCCGAATTCCCTTTCGTAGTAGCGTAGTGGGTAATTAGGGATAGGACTGTCATGCAACCGATACTCTACCTGCATTGGTCCGAATCTTCTGCTACCTCTTTCGTTTTGCAGGTTTAACTTCTGTCTTCTTTCTTTACAGCTTTTTGCAGGATATCTTCAACTTTGAGAGATAAGAAGAAAAACAAAAAAAATCTCTGAAAAAGTCAAGAGACTACTTTGAAGTAGACACAGACCTGATTAGGCCTAGTCACTATTTTAGTTGTCTGATACCCTTGTTGACGTCACTTGTAGTCATGGATTCTAAATTCGTACCAAAATGAGCTATCTTCTCAAATTAAAATGACGACAGTCCACGTCGGTTTACCAAAATTTTACGTCATTTACGCTAGCAGGGCCTAGGCGAGGATTTCAGATCAGGAAGTCCACAGATCCATGGGGAGAGACTATTTTAATTTAGAATCAGTGCCAAGAAGTGACGCTTACTGTCAGTGGCTATTGTACATATTCAGTGGAGTGGAACAGGCTTACCTATGTTGAATGGGCTTTGTGCTGTTAAAATAGACTGAATAATGGATGGATTGCCTAGCGTGAGTAAACAGGGTGAGGGGATCAGGCTAGGTGTCATGATTCAGGGTTAGGGGATAGATACTTATTTATAGTACATGAATATATAAATACTGTGTTACATGACTAGGTTGGATTATGTATATTGTATGCATTTTCAAACACCCAACTACCAATCCGCTCTCGTAGCATAGTGGGTTATGCTTAAGACCTATGATGCGAGTGTTTTCGTTACATCCTAGTTTCGAATCCTCCTCTAATCTCTTTCCCTTTCAGGAATAGACTTCTGTCACTTCTTCCACAGGTTTCACTGTTGTTCATTTCTCAGGAAGTACACAACTTTGAGAGAATGAGAGAAAAAAAAGTTCCTAAAAAAAAAAAGAAGAAAAGATAAGGCATAGTCACAATACCAACTCTTTTAGTTGTCTGATACCTTGCTGACATCACTTCTGGACACTGATTCTAAAATTGTACAGACCTGTTTTAAGAGGGATGGGGCATTACCACTTCATAGTGAAAACAGGCAGGACTAAGTCACTAAGTGGAGCATCACCATTGCTTGGCATGGAGCGCACAAGAAAATGTCTGGCTTTTCAAAACCCCGAGATGGGCGGAAACAGCACTTCCGGGGTGTTCCAAGCTACAGGCATCTGCCTAACCTTGAAATAGGGCTGTCATGCCCACAGTTTCTCAGTTAATGAGAATAAAATTTATGAAAATGGTTATTCATATCAGATGTTTTGAAGTTATAGGTATTGCTGTCAGATACTGTTTAATTTGCTAAACCATGGGACAGTTGGAACAAACGTTCGTATAACACTTAATGTTTTTAAGGTAATTATTGCAGCATACCCCAAGCTGACTTTTACCTGTATGGTTTATCTTATACATGTATACAATGCTTCTGTTGATCACCGTATATAGTAGGGATCATACACTAGTTTTCTAAATGGTTACATCAGAAAAAAACTGGTAAACGAATCCATTCAAATATGTCTCCCAAATGCTCCATCCACAATAAATGCTCATAGTTTTTATTCATGATCAATACGTTTCAAGTCATGTACAAATGAAAACAACGTTGTCAAACTTTTGCGAAGATTCTAGGTATACCTCCTGTACTACTTTCAATGTCAATTAAAAAACATAAGCTTAGGCCTGTCTGCACACACCATCTGCAAAGTGACAGCAGGCATATCTCAACCCATAGAAATACAAACGTGAACATGTATTTCTATGATTAAAGCCCTTCACAAAGACAACATCCTTCTACTTCAAACCTTTAATCATTAACATTTTTAAGTGACTAGGATTAATGAACAAAACAAAAATTATTACTTTAAAGTTTTTGCAAAGAATGTGAAGTGTGCAACTTACAAAAAGTTGTTTGTTTCCTGTAATGTAAAAATATGAGTTGTTGACATGGTTAGACTATTTTCTATACACGCAGTACGTTAGGATATCATAACTTAGAATTTTTGGAAGGCTGTACATGATCTTACCTGTTTGTGAGACTTTTGTGGACATTTCATCAAAAACATTCAAACAATGTAATACGGCTTGCTTTACATAACATGCACAACGTTTCATTGAACATTTTAGTTTTGAAGCAATATCAATGATTTTGTTCTGATCAAATTTGTGTGTTGTCACCCGACACACTGTACTGTTCTACTGTGAGACTGACCTTCAAAGAGACATGGCGAAGCCACCATTGATAGATTTTGTTACTTCACTCATGGTACTTCATTTTATGCCAATGGGCATTTTTTAAAACTGAAAAGAATTAGTGGGAATCAAGAAAATGCAAACAATTTACTTGCTTTTAAAACAGAGAATCATTGGCCCTAGCACTGAAAGAGCTAACTGTGCTTTTTGTTATTTAGATGGATTGCATCTAAGAATCAAGGCAGTTATTTAGGAGATTGGCTAGTGGCCACATTGTCTAGCTATTGAAAAATTTATGAAGCATTTTCTTCTTCATATAACAGTATTTTCTATGTTGGTATTGCATTGCAGGTGAAGTGTGGTGTAGCTGTCAGAATTTTTATCAACTGTTGTGTCACAAAAGGGAATCATGACGAAACGACACAATCCATTTGATGACAACTTTTGTCCGTTTAAAATTCACGTTAGGGAAAAAGAGGTCAACATGGGCGTCAATTTTCAACAAAGAATGAAAGCTGTGTATGGTAAGCTTATTATAGTGTTGTCATTCCCATACCTGTTTATTTTATTTTCACTTCCTCTTGAACAGTTGTTACACTGTAGGTATGAGCTGGCTAAATCAGTCCAAAAGGGAAACAGGACTGTTTGCAATGCACTAAAATGGCATACAAAGGGAATAGCTTTCGCCTTTGTTAAAACAATCAGTTTTATCAATAGACATCAGCAATAGTCTCATCTTCATAAAATGTGCTTAATGAATAACAGAAGATGCATTATTTAACTTTTTGAAAGTTTGTGTTGATTACTTACAGTATTCTTGAGCAAAAACTAACAACTTTTTATCTGTGAGAAACGTATTTCTTGAATCAACCGTCCTTCCACTGTTTTGAATAATCTATCATTTGTCTATGAATATGTGTTTAAAAAATAGATTTATTTTTCTTTTTGTAAATCAAGTACCTTATTTCCCATAAATGTGTAATGGCCTCCTCGTTTAATCACTGTGATATTGAAGTATTTTTCAGCTTACCATCAATTTTGGGTTTCTACGTTTACAGAAAGAACCATGGCAATGCTTTTTGATGGACAGAAACATTTGATGAATCCACTGACTCAGTCGCCTTCCACAAGAGACACAGCACCATCTCCATTGAAACCTAGCAATTCACCAACAGATGCAACAAACCTGCCGGATTGGGCACATTCACAGTACACACTTGATTGTCATGGCAACCTTAGTACTCAGCATCCACATGTTTCATTGCCTAGCAATGCAGGTAAATTATCCGGTAATGACAAGATTAGATATCATTTCTGAACTTGAAAATTGATGATTTATTGCTAGTCAGTTTTCTAAGTCAGATTCAAATGATAGTATGGAGAGCACATTTCTGCCATTTTGACAAGACATAATAAAGTCAGCTCAATAGGTGTTCTCATGAGAAGCGTAAAAATGGCCCAGGAATGCTGTTAATTCTACCCTGGTAGAGTTGAGTGTAACCCACACCTGATATTGATTCCTGCAATGATGTTCTAGTGGTCTTCTTGAAACCTATATGCTACAAATCTTATTCTGAAGTCTGTCTTTAGTAAAAAGGCCTAGTAGTACCGTACAGTTTTGTGCTATGGGCACATGATACATAAGATACAAGATTAATGTAGAACATAGTGGCATGCATGTCTGCTTGATGCACAGTAATGTACTAGAAAAGAAAACGTGATTTGTGTGTATAATTATGTCAATGGTTGCTTGGTTGCTTGTAATCAGCTTTTCCAGAGAGCAGGGGATTACAATGCTAGAGGTCGTCAGTCAAAAAATCGGAATCCTCTTTGTAGTTAAAGTGTTAGGCAGATATGTTTTACCCTGGGTGATATTGGTGTTTGTTACCAGCGTATGTCGTCAATGCACCATCCTTGAACGGATTTAAGTCAAACTTTGATAAAGTCTGTGAGAATAGAGAACTTTATTTTGATTACAGAGCTGATTTCTAATCTTTCTTTTCGACAAAATGGCGTATGGGCAACAACATCTACCGTTGATGATGATGATGGTGGTGATGGTGATGAATAGGTCATCTTCTGTATAGTTTTTCTAGGTTTTAGTGCTCTTGTTATATATGCCATCATTTTCTCATTGTTGTAATTTGAGCAATTTCATCTTGATTTGCCAGAGATAATATATGTGCCAAGTATTATTTTCCTTTTCAAAATTAAGTTGTCTTCCTGGTAATTAAGACTTCTCATAGACTGTTGTGTTTGTTTCAGTGTTATCATCTTTTTCATCTAGAGGTCCAAGAGGCAACTAATATGCAAAGTAGTTGTACTTTTCAAAATTATGTGTGTCCTTAATGTAACACATATTTGTCATAATTAACAAGGGTGTGTTGTTCTGTTAGCATATACATAGGAAATGTCTGTGGGGGGTTGGGTCAAATGCCGACCCAGTACCACAGATGCGGACGTCCCCCCTAAATTTTTAAGGGCTCAAAATATGCTAACACTCTGTGCTGAGCTTCCAGGGGCTTTGTCCCCTGCAACTACTCCCTGAATTTTTTCACTAAATGCCAGCGCGGTCCTCAATAGGATTCTATATACCACATGCCAAATCCTTGTCCTTTGTATTCGGTTGCCGTGTGAGGGGCATAAATTTGCTTCTTATCCACTGTTTGCCCCCCTACTCAGAATCATGTTGCTACTCCATTGTCTGTTGCTTCTGACAATTGCAAATGTACACTGTTTGTCACTGTTTTCTAGCATTGTTTCAGACATTGGAAATAAAATCTTCATTTGGTTGAAGAACTTACTGATGTAGTCTCACTCAAGGACAACCTGTTAAAAAATCAGGTTGCTCTTCCTGCCTCTGTTGTTTTGAATGTACATGCCCTCACAACAGATGATTATCGCTCATCCACTAGTTCTGACTGCATTCATACTACCAATGCCCCTGAACTATCGCTTGGATTCCAAAGTTCTCATTCAGCTTACAAAGTGTAATTTATCAAAATTCATGTGTGTCAACATAATCAAGTACACTCTGTAGCACACAATGCTTCTTTTTGTTAAGATATAATATTCATGCTTTTTTTTTAAGCCAATCACCAAATGCGAAGAAAGACATAATTATAGAATCTTGGATCACAAATGAGACAAATCTGTTATTGTAGGCAGGTGTTTCTGTGTGCACATTAAAAAAACAGCACGTACCGTTACCTGTTTGGAAGGTCAGACTGTACCCTACCACTGAAGTTCTCTGTTTGTTGTACTCTAGCTCAGCCAAGACCTTCACCAGCCAGTTGCCCTTCATGTCGATCTACTGTTGCCTCACACTTTGGTTCCTGTGCTTTCTGTGATCATCAAATATGTTCACAATGCTGCAGAGAGTGTTTGTCCTGTGAAGGAGTGTTCTGTTCGTTGTGTTCTGTTATCAAGTGAGTATAACAATCGGCCACTGTGGCACTCCAATTTGGGCCACTGTGGCACTCCAGTTACTGGCTAATTTGTTAGTCATTAAATCCGCATGGAGTTCATTTGCAATACTACTTTGCCTTTTCCTACTTACCTATTTACAGGTCTCCGATTGAACTGTCCATGAACAATTTCGCAATAGATCTACAGGACATTTCAGTCACCAAATTTTTCAACTTTTGTATGATATTCAAATAGTTAACCATCAACTGTCAATCATTTTCTTGGGGTAGTCAACATCTGTCTGCAAAGTATCCCAAGTCACAATGGCAATGTAGATCTGTTATTTCACTTCCTGTTTGTTTGAAAAAAAAAAACATTTCTTTGAGTACTTGCTAGTAAAGCTCAATGTTATTAATATTCATTCAACAGGATAAACTGTTTAGGATTAGGAAGTGAACCCTATATAGATGTATTTTGTTTTAAACCAATAATGTATTCTAAATTTCATTGTCTTAAAACTTGGCAGCCTTTAATTATTTGTCTGAAGTTTGTTTTAAGTGTTGTGTGTTTATTGTTACAAAACAAAGAAGAGACCACCAAATACGTAATCAAAGAAGACAAGAAGTACTGTTTAATTTGCTTTCTTGACAATTGAGAACATAACAGTTTTATGGATAACAACCTAAACATTGGCCAGTTCACATCACCACTGAACAATACCACAAGTCATGGTCAAAGTCTATGCTTTCCTGGCTATGCTGGCTTAAAATTACTTTGAACACTCGACATTTTATGTCGTAATGGCTCCAAAGTACAGTAGAGGAAGACGAGAGTAAGAGAAAAAAAAGGTACAAAAGGAAACTAAAAGTAAAACAATAGGTCAAACAAACTGTACATTTATTGCCAAAGTGTACTTTGGACACATGCCAAGGCTTTGGAAAAGAGTTTAAACAATGGCAAATGTCGTTTTTCTTTTTTCTGTGTTTAAATTTGAAAGAAGCAAATATTACTGTGTGTCTGTATTTTGATGGGATGGTTTCACTGAAATAATAAAACTTGCCAGTTGGATTTGAATGTGTATCACACATTATGAATAAGTCCAATTGAATGCGTAGGTTGCCCTTCATTAATTCGTTGTGTGACAGCATTAATGGAGGAGTATTGGCTAAATAAATTTGGCCAACCATAAGGTTTTTACTGGCATATTTCATCCTTTCAGTGTCTGAAGGAACTTGCCTCTCATCAGTGTTGGTTTGTAATGGTTGAATTCAATTGACAAATTGTTGCTTTGTAATCTGTAAGGCAGTAATCTTTGAAATGGGTAAGAATGCAGATGGTCCCACCTGTTTCCTAATTCTTTGAACTCCAGGCTTTTTCATTTTGTAATACTTGTCCATCAGGGACAAGTCCACTTGTCTGCATGCACTAGTCCACATCTATGATCATCTAATAGTAGCTATTGAATTCCTATGTGACAAAGACTTTGAGGCTGTGGTCCCTACGGACTACAATATTGAGCCGTCCACTTGTCTTAGTGATTCTGTTCTTACCCCGGATTGTCAATCGGCTGATTTGTCTTACCCTGTTGACCTTGTTTCAAAGATAAAGCTGTAGACATTTCAGAGTTTCTTAATGCAGTGTTTCAAAAATATCTTATTTCAAATTTGATAACTATTGTATTTTATTTTTAATTTTTATTCTTTTTTATTATTATAATTTCCCTTGTAGTTACGATGAAAGCTTTGAGAGGTCTTTCTGTCTGAGCTGCCCAACAAGTCAGTGATTACAAACTTCAAAGAAGATGAGGATGTGTTTGCTACTGTTGCCAAGGTTAGGATGTTTACATCTGGTGCTCTGCCACAAGGACACTTTCCTCTTTCTTGCAGGAGAAGTATCTTGTTTTGTTCCTCTTGCATGATTAGCCAGTAATTACAAACTTCAAAGAAGATAAGGATGTGTTTGTTACTGTTGCCAGGGTTAGGATGTTTACATCTGGTGCTCTGCCACAAGAACACTTTCCTCTTTCTTGCAGGAGAAGTATCTTGTTTTGTTCCACTTGTGTGATTAGCCTGTAATTACCAACTTCAAAGAAGATGAGGATGTGTTTGTTACTGTTGCCAAGGTTAGGATGTTTACATCTGGTGCTCTGCCACAAGGACACTTTCCTCTTTCTTGCAGGAGAAGTATCTTGTTTTGTTCCTCTTACATGATTAGAGAGATCTGCTATTGATAATAGTGAAGCAGTTGCCCAATCAAACTCGCTGTACAGTTGTTAATTTTTTTTTTCCGTTTTTTATTTATAAGTTACTTTCCTTTGTTTGCATGATAAAAACTCTGCTTTGTAAATGTATTTTGTAAAAGAGAAACAGATGCAGAGAAATTGTCTTCATGATCTTGTCTTCTATTGCCTAACAGAGTTTAATTTGGGCTTCACTGCACCATGCCGTCGTTCTGATTCCTGTATTTCTATGGGAAACCCTAATCTCTGGAGACTGCATACTTGTGCGTACATGCTTTATAGCAGATATCTACCCTTATTTTAATACTGTTCTTGTAAACAACAGCAAAATGTATTAGAACTGCAGTGTAGATGGAGGTGACCACTCCATGTGGGACAACTAATCTCTCCTGGACTGACAGAGATTGTGTAACAAAATACATACTACCACATGGTTCATCCAGCCTCATCACTCGCCCATTATCACAGAAAGCCCATCGCAATAGCCACTCAACATACTGGCAGATGACACCCCTATCATTCAGGATTCAATGCTTTTACAGAGCTGGAGCACCACAACTGGGAGATGTGAGTTGGTTATGCATGGATATTGATCCGAAGATGACATCCCGAGGAAGATGTGCTGGTTATGTCCAAGAAGCAAGGCAAAAAAGCCCCTGGGAACATAAATGCACAGGGGTCAATATTTCTGGGGGTCAGGGATGATTTGTGACCTAATTTAGAATTTTGGCTCCAGTGGCATTACAAGGGCTGTCTTCAGGGGGTCAAGGTGCAGTATGATATGGTAATACAGAATCCCTCTACCACTGTGGGGACCCAGGATTCTGGACTATGGGGATTGTGATGGAGGAGTAAGCAGATGGTCAAAATGATTGGTGCAGAGCGTACGCAAAAATTTTTTGATAATATCCTTCCAAGGCTCCGCAGGGGTAGCCATACCCCCCAAAAGGACATAATTAACTCCCTTGGCTGTCTCATTTGTCCACAATATGGAATGGATCCACAATGTTTGTCGAATAGGGGAGTATATCCCTCCCTTGCCTCGTTTTCTTATGGGTGGGAGAAGGGAGGGAATAAAAAAAAAAGAAAGTGTATTAAAGGTAGCAATGACTCTTTCAAAGCAGGTTATCCACTCCTAAAGATCACAGACATGTTGTGAGTAGATCCTGACTGGATGATTTTTTTTTTTATCAAGAAGCCCCTTAAGAAATTAATTCAAACATGTTGTATGTAACCTCCAAAAGAGTATCAACATGTACAAAACCAATTGAGGGGTTTGTATTTTTTCTCGTCCCAGCCACACACAGATACAGCACTGTAATACTGTAGAGCAATACAGAAGAGTGTGATGTGAAGGTCAAGATGAAAATGTGCGCAGTACTGAAGCTGAGATGACTTCACGCATTAAGTTGTGCTGTCCCCACCAGACATTGGAATATCTATAACGCATGATTTTAGTTGCAACTGTAACCCTTACATGTAATAATAACCACAAATGTAATACCCATCATCAACATAAATGTAATACCTATCTTGAATGTGGGCTAATTACTGTTAACCATAAATGTAATAGCTGACCCCAACGTAAATGTAAGCGAACTTTTAACCATAAATGTAATTGATTCTAAAAACGCTGAAGGGACACTGGGTGACCGCCAACTCACATTTCAGCTACTTACCTTTTGAGTCTGAGGGTTGTTTTCTTTTTGTTCTTTTCAATGCATTCTGTATTATGACATGCGTTGAAGCAAATTTTCTGTCATGTATGTTAGCCTTATGCTCTGGTAGGCAGGTGTGTATATGGGTTGCATGGTATTGATTGATTACATTTGTGGTCAAGGCCATTCCAGTAGTGACGCCTTGTATTCTCAAACAAAATGTTTCCTCAAAGTATATTCCCATCCAAGTTTAAATTCCATCTTGCTCTTATTTTACCATATGTATTTTGCCGGAACCTATTGGTATACAGAGAATCAGTCATACCAGAAGGCTGCCTATGGTTGAATCAAAGATATAGTCCACCCTTGCCTATACAGGACAGAAATAAGCGTGGTCACAAACTAATGAGTGGCCCCTTGGACTATCCTCCGCAAGACTACAAGTTATCCAAGGAAGGAAAAATATTATGGTCACTCCCCCACCCCACTCCCCTAACATGAGAAATGAACTCCATAGACTTCTTACCTATGTAAAAGCTTACAAAACATCATTATCACAGTCGATTTCCCCTCAGTTGTTCCCCCCCCCCCCTGCCATAGTTCAACATCAATTGCATCATCGCACAGATTTTTTCGGTGATCCGCCTTAAGTATGACATACACTAGCCATAACTTTGTGTGCTTTATATTTCTCACAAAATTACCAGAACGTGATCGCATGGGATTCTCTTTAGTGGGGGGTTCCCTGCACCGCGGGTCCATGCTTCAATATGAAGCTGCTTACATACTGACTTTACACCATCAGGTAGATGCATCTTTCATATTGCCTCTCTTAAAACAGTTTCTCTCACAATCTTTGGTGTTCAATGTACACACAAGTTATCCCAGACTCGGGTCCATTCGGTTTGTTCACATCCTGTCTCAGTGACCGACTCCTGAATGACTAGAACACAAGGTAAACTTTTAACAAGACAACATACTTTGGCCCCACGTCCACTATTTATCATTATGACATTTATGATTATTACATTTAATGGTGATATTATTATGATTACAGTGGGTCAGTTATTACAGTTATGGTTAAAAATTATTACATAGACGGTGGGTGGGTATTACATTTATGGTTAATTATTACATTTGTGGGCTATAACCTTTGCAATGTTGTGCTCCATGAGCCCATGGCAGAGAATAATTACCCACTAGTGTCACTATGTGACAGACAGCAAGGTTAACTTAAACAGTTAATGATTACTAACATGATTTGGTAGCTAATTAACAAAAACAAAGACTGCTTTTGGTACTCAAAGAGTCGAACTCAGGCTAAATTCAGGGAGTAAGAACCCCAAAGGAAAGATGCAGGCCTACCAACAAACGAAACCGGTTTTCGTCGAACTGCTCTGATTTTCCGAGGGCAATGCTTGACAATGTACTGAAAGCTCAGGGCGCAGACTGTGGAGGGCGAGAGAAACGACAGAGGACGCAACCCCCCCCCCCCCCAAACACACATACATAAAATGAGGATTTCTGAAGTCGTATTCAATTCAAAAGTGTCAAGAAGCACCATTTCTATTGAGTCCACCCAATATGTAAGCAAACATTTTGCAAACGGAAGCCAGGTCACAGTTCCGTTTCAGTTATGAAAAAAAAACTCCCAAAGAGGGTATAGAATAGAATGAAGAACAGAACAAAAATTAGTTGAAATCATTGCTTCAAAAGTTAGGGATATCTGAAGATATGTTTAATTCAAATCTAGCCCCAAACAGCATGATTTTGAATGTGGCCCACTTTACTTGAGCAACGTTGAAACTTTTCCAAACGGGGAGGGGAACACAGGGCAAAAACTGTAATCATCAAATAAAAATTTAGAGTCTCTGGAGTATACATTAAAGTCAAATCTGGCACTTTGGGCATCTGGCATACTGCGGGGCAAAATTTTCCAAAGGGGAAAAAATACCCCGCACCAAGTGAAGTTCGGCAAAAATGTAAAAAAAGGTATTAAAAAAGTATCCTCAGGAAGATATGAAATAAAAGAAACAGACAAGACAAAACTTAACATTATTACTATAAAATGGAATTCCAGGAGGAATATTCAGATCAAATCTAGCATCAAACGTAGCACCATTTTGTATCTTGCCCACACATGTGAAAGAATTTTAGACAGGCCTAGGGAGGGACTTAACTTAAGTAGTTAGGAGAATTGAAACTATCTGGGGTGATGGTCTTTTGTCTTTATCTGTTAGATCCGGACCGGAACCAGATTTAGCTGAATCTTAAATGAAATCTGGTCGGATAAAATCCGGATTTTTACAATACTGTTAAGAAAAGGAGAAATGTTAGGGGTTTCCTCTGCTTCAAAGTACAACATGTATAAATGTACATTACCTATGTACTCGGGGCAAGATTATCACTTAGTCCTATAGGCTACTTCACAAATATTATAAAATGTTGTTGAGTATGATCTAGTGAATATCCATATTTTATGTGTCGAGGAATACAGTCTTGTGGAAAAGATGTTGTATATTTTGCAGCTATTTTATGAAATTACAAAGCAGATCAGTTCAGACATTTAAGAGATGCTCTGAATTGTTATAATAACATCTTAAAGTCTGACACTATTGTAACAAGAGCCCCACCTAGAAATCTGACCTTGCTGCGTACCTGTGGTTTTACCGAAAGAAGAAAAAAAAAACATGAATTATTTCTTTTGCACAGAACTTCGAAATTATCTAAGCGAATTAAAAAAGTGAATGGAATGATCTGCCAGAAATCATTGTCTATATAGATGTACAGGAAGTCAATATTTCGGGGAGAGGGAGGGGCGGGGGAGATGGCTTTTGTCCAAATTATATTGTTTGACCATGTTGTCCAAATTTTGAGGCTCAGTTATTATTCTGGCCGTAGTGGCTATGCAGAAATACCCCTGGTAGCAAACTTTGGTAGGCCCGATTATGATATGCTCGATATGCCTGTCGACGGTCGACCAGAGATATGTGCGGTGATCCAACGGAGGTCGGCCGATGACGACGATACTGATTGAGCAAATCTTGCCAGCCAATGACCCCCACCCCAACTGTGACCCCTCATCTGCCCTTGTGGCCATGGAGGCCACGGGTCAGACGGATCCATTGGAACATCCAAAATTTCGGACTAGGTATAAGAATTGTAGAAGACTAAGCTGAGCGCCATCATAGTTGGAGCGAAGTGCTCTGGAAAAGTTTCGTATAAAAATTTCCTAGATCACAGGAAATCGCCCTTCCAGCTGAGGGCTCCACAAGGGAAACTATGATCCGCCAAAGGGCATGTACTTTATTTCTCTTTGTTGTCTCATTTCCCCGAATAAATCTACTATTTTTGCAAGAATTGGGGATATATGATTACGTAGCGCCCCTGCTCTCTCAAGGGCACCACATTTCTAGAAATTTCTAATTTCCAAAAAATTTCTAATTTCCAAATTTCTAGAAATTTAGAAACTTTATTTACATGTATGCATGAAGTGCATGCAGTGATTTTCACTCGTCATGAACAAAGAAAAGTTTGAATTTTTATAATCTTTGAGAATCCCCACATCCTTCTTACAATGTACAGGGGCAGGACACAGTGGCGAAGCTAGCAATTTCAGTCAGAGGGGGCGAAAATGATCGCTTTTAGGGGCGCTTTATAATAGAACTAGCGACTGCTTACATGGAGTGGGTGTGTGCCGGCATGACTATGGGGGGCTCCTATATAGAGAGGGTTGCAATTTTAGACTCCATTTTGCCTCCAACTGTGTGATCAATGTACGTAGGTGCATGTAGGTTAGCCAGACGGTGATGCATGATCTGAACTTATTCAGTAATACAATCATGTAAAGCGGCAATTGTTAGGCGCAATAACGTCTAACAGTTTGAGGCAAAATGGCGTCACTTAACCAGTTGTCGCAACCCTCCCGTGTGGAACCCTGAATGACTATCTAAGTTTAGCACCACCATCGCTAGGCGCTGAGCTACAACAAAATTTTGACTATTCAAACACTCAAGATGGTCGGAAACGGCACTTCCTGGGTGTCATAAGCCGCATATGCACAGTATTTAAACAGGGATCTCCCTCGTGTTTGCAATTTCTCATATTAATGAGAGCAAAGTGAATCTATGAAAATGCTAAATAGATATCAGAATGGTTGAGATGTTGAAAGAATCATAAATTATGCATCCCCTTTCATATATTCTTGGAGCAATTGACAAATCTTTGGGTGGGGATGAACATATCTGTAGTCCTACACTTTTTCAATTGGGCAGTGACGTCACAGACTCGACGTACGCCGCCATGAGTGTCATAGCGTGTGATATGGATTTACAGTGTGCAGTATTTACTGTTGCATATTTAATTAGGGGTAAACTGAGAATTGTTTGAAGACTATCTAAGAGGAGCTCCAGCATGGTTTGGAGCGGAACATACAGGAAAAATTACATAACCCACCCCCTCCCCTCCCTTATTGGAAATCGCCCTATCCAGACTCTGCAAATAAGCTACAAGAAAATGGTACTGTCAGTATTTTCTTGCATGAAAAATCTCATTTAGGGTTTTCCTCTGGAAAAATTCGTGATGAATACTACGCTTGCTTGAATTTGAAGACAGAAAATTGGCAACATCATCATCATTTCCTGGATATGGAGGGTGCTGAAGTAGTCAAACTTGCACTTTCTCCTTCTCTTTCAAGTTTTTCTTATTCTTATCTTTTCCTATATTTTTGATTATCTTTTTCTCTTTTACTTTTTATTTGTTGGGACTTTTTAATTTTTCTTTCTCTTTTGTAAAAAGCTGAAAGGGCGCCGTTTATCCATTTGAGTGTGTGTGTGTGTGTGTGGGGGGGGGGGGGGGGGGATGGGCCCCCGACCATATGGTACACACATGAGTATACTTCACATGCATTGTCAAAACGGTTTTAGAGATTCCTTTTCAACTGCTTTCAAAAATCTTTAAGTCAGAGTAGATAACGTGAATAAGAATATCGAATAACAAGTAGCTGATTCTGTACAAAGTATTTTGCAAGCAACTTCTCTCGAGACTGTGGCTGCATTGCCATACAGGGGCGGACTGACCCACCTGGAAATACACCGGGAAATTTTCCCAGGGGCCGCCCCATATACCACAAGTCTGCAAAGCATGATTTTGGGAGCTAAATAAACTTATTATTATGGTGACCATAAAGTGGAATACATCATACAAAGACACATTTTGTGCCAAAATACAGCCCCAAATTGTAATACTACCCACGCATCGATAAAGCTGTTCGGAAGCCCCTTTTCGCTTATATCGTGTATGGCAGGTGCGTTGTCAACGTTCTTCCTTTTTTCTCTCTTTTCTAACAAAAAAGAGCACCGTCGCCTGTCTCGCTTGCATCGTTCCACTTTTAGGTGTTAATAGCCACTTGCACAATGAACAGACGCTGGGCTCACGCTGAGACTGTGCTCTCCCGAGACAGGGAGACCCATTTATCGCCCATCTTCTTGGAAGTCAAAAAACCACCGCAAGTAAAGTGGTATGTTTCCAACTTAGCTTTTGGTTGCGACCTAACCATGGAGATAGCTCAATG
The DNA here is from genome assembly GCA_021234535.1 of Stichopus chloronotus. Lineage (NCBI taxonomy): Eukaryota > Metazoa > Echinodermata > Holothuroidea > Aspidochirotida > Stichopodidae > Stichopus > Stichopus chloronotus. The sequence continues at coordinate 18,786,071 of CM037843.1, forward strand.
CTTTAACATAGGCATATGAATCGGGGGGGGGGGGGGGGAAGGAAGAGGGGACCCATCCTTCGACACTTTCATCGGGGGGCTCGCGGTAGGAAGGTATGTTTTCGACCCCCCCCCCCCACTTTTTTTCAC